>CAWUFW010000200.1:0-1338352 GCA_963921515.1 Calotriton arnoldi | reverse complement strand
AGAAAAAAAACCAAAAAAAACAAAGAAAAGACTACGAATCCGGACCCAACCACGAGATGGCGGAATAATGCACAGCATAGTGAATCCAGAAAGTCTTCAAGCTGCAAAAGTACACCAACAGGTAAGAAACTATTCGTTACCCACCATCCTCTAAGGGTAGATACTTATATATTACAGTATTTCTATACATGTATGCTTATGCAACTGCTAGCTACTCTGATTCAAGCATGTGAATCTATGAAAGATCCAATACTGGAGACGAAAATGAGTTACTTACCTGTAACTACGGTTCTCCAGTATTGGTATCTTTCATAGATTCACATGCGACCCACCCTCCTCCCCTGAGATGCTTCCCTTATTCCTCAAGGTTTATAGTTTCACACCTGTGCTTGAAAATCTGAGGAACCTAGCCTCTCTTGGGATTGTTCTAGAGGGTGCCTTCGCCTGACTGGCTGCTTCTTAAGTTTGGTTCTTTTTTACAAAAGAAAATGAATAGGCTATTGCAGTGACTGTTCATTGCATTGTAGTATTATCTAATGCTTTTATATGTATACTGTGAGACTCCCACTGCGACGACTGGGATGATTCAAGCATGTGAATCTATGAAAGATACCAGTACTGGAGAACCGTAGTTACAGGTAAGTAACTCATTTTCTTATTGACTATATCCAGTTAACGTTATTAGACTGAGAGCACAGGAAAAATAATGCCCTGGAGCAATCAGTCACCCAAATCAGTGCAGAGTAAGAGCAATGCAAATTTCCTTTAAGTGTGTGTGTGTGTGTGTGTATATATGTATATATATATATCTGATAGATCCATCTAGCCGCAGATTCCTTAACTTAGAATATCCCCAGGCGTCAGACTGGATCCGGAAAACTTTTGCGCTGCAGTACCTCTGCACGCCGGGGGACGAGACCGCCTGGCTCCGCCCTGACGTTGTCCCCGGACATGACATCAGTGGAGCCATATAGGACCCCCGCCGGCGCGCTGACGTCAGTTTCCTACTTTTCCGCATTCCAACGCGGATCCGGGATTCAGCTGTTCCTCTGGCCTGTTTTTCTTCAGGCCCTTTTCGACGTCCTTTGGCGTTGGGGAACAGTGTGCGATGCCTTCGGGCTTTAAATTGTGCGAGACTTGTTCGCGCCAGATGTCGGCGTCGGACCCGCACGCCATTTGCATGTGGTGTCTTGGGTCGCACCACGACTCCGTGGAGTGTGCCGCCTGCCGGCAGATGCGCCCAAAGTCCCTACGGGAGCGCCGGATGAAGCTCTTGGCCGCCCGGATTTCCCGCACGGCGTCTCCCCGACGTTCTCCGGTTGGTTCTTCTCTCCGCGTCCGCTCCCGGAGTCGCTCCCGCGGACGTCGCTCGTCTACAGGTAAGTTAAAGCACAAGTCACGGAAGTCGAAGTCCTCGCTTCCACGTGACGATGGGGGCCATGGTTCCCATTCCCTCACGGAGCTGTGCCCCCCCCGGAGTCGGCCTCCATTTACCCGCCCTTTCCGGGTACTGGTGCGACTCGGCCCCAGATGGAAGCCTACTACAAGGCTCTGCACTCCAACTTCGGGTCACCTCCTCTCCCTGGCGCGCCTTCGGGTCCCACAGTGGAGGTAGGCATTCAGGTCGGATCTCCGCCGGCGGGTTCGCCCTCGGCGCCGACCGAGTGCCTCGACTCCGGCTCCGGAGTCGTGCCGGCGTCCGGTCCCAACCCCGATGGGCGTTCCAGCCCCAAGCCGTGCCATTCTGCCTTGTCTCCGCATAGCCCCTGGCGGCTCCCTGCGTCGACATCGGCATCAACGGCGCCGGCGGCGCCATGCCGGTCGCCTCCTGGTCCTCAGGCTCTTTCTCCGCACCTCTCGGTGGTGGGGACGTCGCCACCGGCTCGTCCGGCCGGGTCGCCCCTCGTGGAGGTCGGCGTCGGTTCGACGCCATTTCGACGCCGGAGCGGTCGCCGGCACCTGTTGGTTCTCCGCTTCCAGAGGACACAGACCCGGTGTGCCCGGACTTGTCTCCACGCCGGTTGGCTCCAATGCCATGGGGGCAGTGGGCCCTTGTTCCTCCTGCTATGGGATGTGTCAGCTTGCAGCCGTCCCCTACAGATGGGCTATTGTCGCCACCCACTACGCCCACTGAAGCTGGTGCTTTGTTTTTGAGGGTTGTTCGCAGGGCTGCAGCTGTTTTACACTTGCACCCCCCTTCTGTCTCCTTGTCCTCCGACCCGTTATTGGATTTACTCCACCAGGGTACGGTGGATATTGAGCCCTTGCTGCCTTTTAGCGGCTTGTTGTTCAACGCCCTTCTCGGGACGTGGGCACGGCCCTCTTCAGGAGATGCTGTCGACAGGGCCATGGCGCATCGGCATCGTCCGGCCCCTGGGAGCCCAGCCTGTTTGTCCCTTCAGCCTGGGGCTCACGGCCTCGTAGTGCAGGTGTCTTTGGCCACGCAGCCTTCCTCTCCACCTCTGTTGCAGCCTCCTACTAGGGAGTCTCGTTGGTTGGAGACATGTGGACGCGGCATTTTTGCGTCCGCTAGTTCGGCCTTACGTGCTTTGAACACGGCTTGCGTCTTTGCCTGGGCTTCTTGTGCCCTTTGGGACTCTGTGGAGTGTCTTTTGCCTGCCCTCCCTGAGTGTACTCGCGCTGACGTGGCTCGTCTCCTTCACGAAGGCCGAGAGATGGCACGCTTTACCGTTCGGTCTGCCGTTCACTCTACCGATTCGGTGGGTCGGGCAATGGCGAGGTCCGTTGCTTTGCGCCACCATGCTTGGCTGCGCGACGGGGGTTTCCCCGAAAATGTCCGTGACAGTCTCCGGGATTTGCCATTTGATGGTGTGTCCCTGTTTGACGCACATGCGGACTCTGCGGTTCACCGACTTCTGTCTACCCTTCCGTAGTTTTTGTTCCAGTTGCGGACCTTGTCCTCACCCTCTGCTCTGTTGTCTTTGCTTCATGTTGGCCCTGGGTTCATGCTGTAATACCTGAACAGCCTGGGCGGCTTCACGCCGTATTGGCTTTCTTTCATGCAGCAGGTCAGCTGCTTATCTTTCTGAGTCACTATGGCCTACTGGTTCAGGTTGCACACCCTTACTCCAAGGGTTATGTGTTCAGAACCTGTGGTTTCTGAGTTACCAATTTACGTCCTCTGTCTATGAGCTCACGCTCAAGAGGTGCCCCTTGTTGGGGTTGATACTTATCCTAAGTGGGGTATTTGTTAGCTGTTATATAGCTGCCTTCTTCCCACAGCAGTCTTTGTACGCTTCTGTGGGATCCTTTTTACTAGGTTGTCCTGCGGCTGTGCCTGTACACTTTTACTGCTGCTGCGGGCCCTCCCGGGGCCTTCTTGCGGTCCATTTGTTGGGCTCTCTCATAGTGGCTGCTGCTGGTCTGTGGCACACCCCTGCATCTCACTGATCCATTTCTTGAGGCCGGGAGGGCTTTCAGGTCCCTACCGTCTCGTCGTGGTTCTTTCGCTGCGGCCGTTCCATCTGTGGACTGCCTACCAGAGGGCCCTGTCGCTGTGTTCTATAAGCGTACGGTGACTGCTCCCTAGTATGCTCGCTGTCACAGGCTGGTGCGTTTTCCGGCAACTTTCCGTTGCCTAGTTCTAAACTCCTATATCCATGCTGCGTAGTCCTTTCATGGTTGGACTTTGCTCCCCATGGTTGCGTTCTGGCCCCAGACGTTGATGCTGTTCATTGTCTTGTGCCTTGCTTTTTTGGCCACTTCCCCTGCCAGAGCTTCCCATTTCCCTGCTGCATTCCGCGCAGGTGTTGTCCTGCTTTCCTTCGGGCTGCGGTTGCTGCTCTCAGCGGGAGTGTTCTCCTCCGAGCATTGTTTCTCTGGTGCACTATTGTGCGTATATCCACTCTTGTTCCTCCGGCGCGTTTCGTGCTGTCTCCTTCCAGTACTGCTCGGCCTCCCTGTCTGTCTCACAGTAGCCAGTGCATCTTTCCTACCGCCTGTGGCTGTTGCGTCTGGCTCTGGGCCGGTACCGCTGCTACTTAGCTGTTGGTGCTATGATGTTTTTTCTTTCTCAACTCATCCACCGGGCTGGGCCCTGTCTTCTTTTCTCCTCTCCGGCGTTCTACACACACACAGACCTCCCGCAGGCATAGTCCTCCTTGCGGTGGCCGTGGTCTTGTTCCTCACTTATCGTGAGCGCAAGTCTTCTACGTGTGTTAGTTTTGCCGGCTCTCTTTCACGCGATACACCTGGTGGTGCGTCTCTCCTGTCTCAGCTTTTGCTCGTGGCGCTTCATGGGGCCTTCTCCTTTCCATGGTGTGGTTCTGGCGGTACATACGGTTTCTCTTGTGTACTTCTGTTCCCCACGTGCGTGGCACTGGTTGTTGCCATTATTCTCTGCCCTTCTGCCTTTGGATGCCCGCCCTTTCACATGTCCGGTGCATGGGCGATGGTGCATTAGCAGGTCTTGTGTTTCCTGTAACACGGACTCATCCTGGGAGTCGTCAGCATCCTTCCGCTGCTGTTCCCACTTCCACAGGGCTTCTTTACCTGTCATGCATGTCCGTCCTGCCTGCTCGGACTCGGTCCGTTCTTGTACCCTAGCTAGACCTTTCTCTTTTGAAGGTCCATCAGATCCTGTGGATCCCTCATATCATACAGTTGGTTCCTCGCCTTTTACGGAAGGTATCCACTTTTATTCCGCACTGCCCTTCTGGTTCTGTGCTCATTTTCTCCTCTGTTTACCCGACAGGGTTTCCTGCCGCCCTCGGCAGCTTTTAATGCCTTTGCCTCTCATTGTTGGCCACTCCCTATGGAGTATCCTAGTCCGGTGTTGGCCACTCTGGCAGTGCTGCCCCACTGTGTTTAGTCAGCTGGTTAACACTTCTGTTCCCCTGGGAACTTAGTGGGGTTCTATCGCAGACCCGGCCTCCTATGGGGTATGGCTTTGGTATCTATTTTAAGTTAAGGAATCTGCGGCTAGATGTCTCTATCAGATGTACGAGTTACTTACCTTCGGTAACGATGTATCTGGTAGAGACGTTGTCTAGCCGCAGATTCCTTAACATCCTCCCCGATCTGCGAGGACCTTTTCAGGTGGGGTTTCTGCATTCACCTCCCTCGGAGTGGCTTGTCCTTCTACAGGGGCGGTATCTTTCGCCACCCTCCACCTCAGGCTTATTCCTTGGATTTACTTGTTCTGCTTCTCCCAATCTCATGCTTGGGCGATAAGTTCAGGTGTCCTTCTGCGTTTTTCCACATCAGTTTCCTCCAGTATGGGGCCTACTGGTGTTCTCTACCCTCCCACCCACCTTCTCTGTTGACACTCCTACAGTCAATTAGTTTTGAGGTCTTTCTGGCCTGTTCCTCAGTCCAATAGTTCTATCATAGGGGACAGAGTCTCCCTCTTTCTTTCTTCTCTTCTTTAATCCTGTGGGTTGGAGCTTTCTTGCCTGTCACTGTTGGCTCTTTTCATTGCCGTTTTGCCTCAGGAGAGAGCATTCTCTCACTTTTGTGGGGTTGCTTTTCATTCCCTTCATCTGGTGCAGACTTTGTTGTCTGCCTCGGTCTTCTTTTTATAGCTCTATTTCCCTCAGGGGTGACATTCACTTCGCTTTTGCGAAATAGCTTCTCCATGTATTGCTCTGCTCTTTCCTTTTCAACACCTTTCAGTTGACAGTGCTTCTCACTGTCGTTCATGGTGCTTTCTCACCCATTTTCTTTTTTTATTCGCACACTGTTCCCATACTCTCACAGTTTTGCTGGGGGCTCCGCGTTGTGGCGCGGAAAAGTTCCTCCGAAGAACACTGACAGCGCGCCGGGGGAGGTCCTATATGGCTCCACTGACGTCATGTCCGGGGACAACGTCGGGGCGGAGCCAGGCGGCGGCGCCCCCCGGCGCGCAGAGGTACTGCTGCGCAACATTTTTCAGGATCCAGTCTGACGCCTGGGGATATTCCAAGTTAAGGAATCTGCGGCTAGACAACGTCTCTACCAGATACATCGTTACCGAAGGTAAGTAACTCGTGTGTGTATATATATATATATATATCAAATTAAAAGGCTATGCCTGATAAGACCTGTTTAGAGAAACTTAATACGGTTCTAACTGGGTTCTCCCAGACAAATCTGAATGAAATTGGTGGACGTGTTAAAGAATATTTAGTCTCCAGGACTAAACCTTGCTCTCCTGTAATGTTTCAAGAATTGACAACTTTAATACTGATCGCAAGTCTCCATCGTATTCCTTTACCCCTGTTATTACCAAAATCAGAATAGTTGATTAACATGTGTAATGCCATTGTCCGATAGCTAAACATTTTTCATATCAAAGTCAAATATACTTCATTTGGTTACTTAAAACCATAAAAGCACACACTTATAGATAAAAATAGGAAAGCATAAAAACACTATAAAAACTTGTTTAGCGGGACAAGTAAAATGTCACTAAAAATATATATTAATACATTAAAAAAGTGGATACATGGCCCTCGTGTCACAGACCCAAATCACAAACAATTGTCAGTGGGCCAAAAATTACACAGGCCATCTCTTTCTGTTTCTGAGGGCACTTTTAAGAAAACTTGCAACATTAAAACAGACTAGGGGACTTTGACGTCTGAAGATAAATCAGAGCTGGTCTTACTTGGACAAACCAATACGCTATTTAGCGAGGCACTATTTGCATTGCCGCAACAAACTGTAATGGTCACAGAACATCTCAAAATGCATGGTATCTTGCAGTGAAACATTATCACAAGTACAGGGGACCAAATCATCCACTTTATGCCGCCCCTTAGGGACTGCAAGTAACCAGTAGATAAGGTTTAACCTGAACCTAGTCAGAAGAAAGCGTAGGTGACCACAGCTAGGTAGGGCTCTGCTGAAGAGCAGGATTTTAATCAAATGTAGGGCCGTACAGTGGGTTTGTAAAGCTCACTCGCTTCCCTCTCCGAGTACATGAGTGAGAGGAAATAGGTCTTAAACCAGCTCAGATCTCTCCTTGTAATCTCTTTGGGAGAAACCAATATCTCTGGATGACCCAGTTTCCTCGCCAAGGTCTTAATATGACTGAGCTATAGAATGCTGTTCACCCTTTCCAAAGAAATAATAGTCTGGTTCAGGGTCAAATCCTGGTTAGTTCAAATCCATTTTAGCAGGCGCGCAAGGCCGAACAAGTCGGAAATGTATCCCACCCATACTCTTCATGGATTAAATAAGAGGCCACGTATTGAGGAACATCCAACATCCGTCTCAGGAATCTATTTTCCACTCTTTGTAGGTCCATTGCGTCCTTGTATCCCCAAATGTCACTCCCGTAACTGGCAATTGTGATAAATTTGGCATGATAAACTTTCAAAAGAACCTCTACAGGTTTAACCCCCAGTCTTTTAGCGAAATCAAAGACCGCTGTAACTGCTTTTGCCATTAGATGCCTTTTGGCCTTCCTTAAAGGAACCCACCCTTGTCGCCATACAGAACCACCTGATATGAGAAAGAGGATACCCTGGTTATTTTTGTTCCATTCACAACACATTTCCTCTGACCTTTTTTACTAGAACCCACTACCCTAATGTGAGATTTAGAAAAATTGGTACCCCGATGTAACGAGTTTATAAAGGCCTATAAAGGAGTTAAGCAAACCCTGGAGCCCCACTGCCATTCTAGCCATCAGCACCACGTCATCCGCGGAAAGGAGTAAAGGAATTAACTGGGTCTCAGCCCGAGGGATTTTTTGACAAGATGTTGACAGAGTTGGGTCCAAGTTGTTGATGTATAGAGTGAATAGGAATGGGGCTAAAATACAGCCTTGTCTCACACCTCTATACACACTAACTACTGGGGACAAACTCCTGGTCTGATTATCGGGGGCAATTTCTCCATTAGGGCTGTGGGGCTGCGCCCCTCTGCATTTCCTACACATTTACAGAACAACATATTAAATAGATCGATTTATTTGTAAATCGATGTATTTAAGTCTGGACTGGGCTGTGTGTTTCAGGCTGCCTGCCCCGCCTCACTCTGAAGCAGGAGACGGAAGCAAGGCAGTAAACCAACTTTCGGAACTGTGATGCAGGACGCAGGGCTTTCTGTTTAAAGCCCTTCATTGCCATTGGGTCTATTGTTGCATGCACTCTGTAGGCCAGTGACCCAATTAGCGTCATGGTTTCAGGAGTGGAAGACTTCATCCCTGCGTGACTTCAGACGTCTGTCATTTAAAGGCATAGATCTCACCCTTTCGTCATACATGAGAGTGGATGCTAGCACGTCTGATCCGGTGCCTTGTTCTTGGTAATGGTAAATGTTTGCAAGCTAAAGTTGTGTTATGAATAATGTGCTGAGACCCCTCATCACGCTAACCTCCCCCACTGTGACACCCCAGGCCCTGACTGCACGTAGCTGGCCCCGTTAGAAGTGGAGCTGCAGCATTTGTTCCACTGCGAAATGGATCCAAATAACGAGCAGGGTTCGTTCTTGTTCCCTTGCGAAGTTGATCCAAATATCCGAGTCAAGCAAAGCGAGAAATATGTGCTTACAGTGGACAGTTCTCCGATGTGTGACATTAACACTGCCCTTGGCTTCATGCCCCTAAGTTAACACTGATGCCAAAAACATGGACTGACTTGCAAATAATGAATGTTAAAAACGTTGAGGCAATACATTTCAGTGATTTAGTTCCTCTTATTTCTCATACTTTACTTAATCTTGCATTTCCCAAGAGTTAGCTATATTATAATGTTGTTTATCTGTATTTTTTTCTGTGCATACTTTGCGGCTTGAGCCATGCCAGGTGTTTATGAAGAGCTTTGAGCACGCATGCTAAGGCTGAAGCCAAACAAAGTGTGTGTCAGTGGGTTGGCCTCTCTGCAGAGCTCATAGAACAATGTTTATGTATTCCATTTGCAACTGAAATTCTGTGGATGTGTGTGTAAAGGGTGTATACAGATAGCAAAATATTTGCAAGGCAAAAGTAAGAGAAAATAAAGTGCTTAAATTGAGGGGGAGTGCAGTGTATGCTTGGGGACAGTGAAGTGACAGAGATGCAAGGAAGTGCATTCAGGGAAGAGTGAGAAGAGGAAAGAGGTGGTTGAAGATGTGCTGCTGGACAAGATAGGCAGAGAAAAAGAGGATACATATCTAACGTAAAGCACACATAACTGAAGGCCAAAACTCCTTCCATAGGCCTCAATGCTATTTAATTCACAGACTCACTATTTCAGAATTGAAACATTTCCAGTGTTAATTATAACAAATCATTGTTACTCATTTATTTTAAACAGCTAACACCCATTGACAAAGCCAATCGTAGTAAAAGGTTTTAGGTGTAGATCAGTTATGTCATTTATCTGGATACTATTACATATCCGAGAGAAACCAGTAAACCAAAATAATGGTCGGTTGGCACACTATGGGAATCAGAAATTTATTTGACATGTTCCTTTATAGAGATCCCATACTTTTTTCATCCCACTTAAAGGCCTGTCTGCACATATTTCTATATGACTGATTGCAGCCAGCAGCTGTGGGTTAGAGCATTTTTTCCCAAAGTTAATGCTGCATGCAGTGCAAGACAGTGGGCAAGCATGCCACCACCAGTACCACCACCACCACCACCAGTACCACCACCAGTGCCACCAGTAGTACCACCAGTACCACCACCGCCACCAGTACCACCACCAGTACCGCCACCAGTACCACCACCCCCAGTACCACCACCACTACCACCACCAGTACCACCACCACCAATACCACTAGTACCAACACCAATACCACTAGTACCAACACCAATACCACTAGTACCAACACCAATACCACCAGTACCACCAATACCACCACCACCACCGCTACCACCAGTATCCGTACCACCAATACCACCTCCACCAGAACCACCACCAATACCACCAGTACCACCACCAATACCACCAGTACCACCACCAATACCACCAGTACCACCACCACCAGTACTACCAGTACTACCACCACCAGTACTACCACCACTACCAGTACCACCACTACCAGTACCACCACCACCAGTACCACCACCAGTACCACCACCAATACCACCACCAATACCACCACCAATACCACCACCAATACCACCACCACCACCACCTCAGCGCCTCTCGCTCACTAGTAACAGGGGCACTGTACGAGGCCGGAGCTGCAGCCGAGACCATCCCTCCCTCCCTCCATGCGTGCCATAATGCGCAGCCCGCCCTGCACCAGGAGGTGAAGCCAGGGCCCTACTACAGCTGGAGTGTTTATTAGGCCAAAGATAGCAATGACATTACACAATGCCACACTGCACGCTCCAATCACGGAGAGGGCAGGAAATAGCCCCCCCCCCCTCCCACTCTTCCTCCTGAGCCGCGACAGTGTGAAAGGTGTTGGAGCGCTTTGTTGGTGTTTATAGCTCAGATCATATTTAACTCTCACTTCACACTTTGTGTCTGTGTAATTTACAACACTTACACATCTTCTTCACTGCACTATTTATCACTGCTTTGAAGACGTCGCAGGCCGGTCTCTTCCTCTGATATTTACAATCTAACAAGCGGTCGAGAAGGCCCTTTATTGCAATGCAATAGGTCTCGCATTTGCGAGAGTTTATGCTATTAGTATTGTAAATGACAATGCCTTTTATTTATGTTTTAAAACCCAAGATATAAATAAAAGGCATTGTCATTTACAATGGCAATAGCTCAAACTCGCGTGAATGCGCGACCTATTGCATTGCAAATGCTTGTTTTCATTAATTTCTCTGGAGAGGGACCCACCTTGGATCCCAGGTTTGTCCATTAAACCTGTTCACGTCGCTCGCTATATAAGTCATGTGCAATGTTTACGCCCCACCACTTTTAAATGTCACCAGCCACCGCTGATTATATCTCAACTGCCGCGAGATTCATGTGGAACTCATATAGAAAATGAACGATATAACGATTACCATTTTTCATATCATTCATTGAGGCATCTTGGCCTCATGGGAGATTGCTTGCAAAATATTCCGAAAGAGATTGAAGACTGGATAAAAGAATAAACCATTTTAACAGCACCAAGGAGATTGTTTTGGGAAAAGACTGTCAAAACATTTACAAGGTATTTATCTTGATATATATAATGGATAAATGCAGTATTCAGAAAAGTATGCCCATGTATATTGCATTTATGTGCTTTTCTCAGGCCTTTGAACTAGTTTAGTTGAAGAGCCATTCAATAAATAGAAATCAAATGAATCCTCAGCTGCTAAACCTTAAAATACAATTAAAATCCAACTTATCTCACGTAAGCACTGATCTGGAACTTTAATACCACCATGCTGTGCTCACCAAAAAAGTTGCTTTGAGTCATGCGCTAATAAATACATATATACTATTACACACATGTATAATGAGCACCACAACTATGTGCTGTCATGCACCCAGAATGTTCCCAAGAAAGCCTCAAGAAGAGGAATAATCTTGTTGCCATTTGATGATTCTGTACTGATAAGGAGACTAGCAAATACCCTCTATTTATAACGGTATTTCGCCTACATCCTCTGCCAAACAAAAAACAGCACATTCAGGAATCATGATCTGAGATCTGCAGCTTTAGAGAAGTGCACACAAAACATCCTTGTTGGAGTAAATTAAAGTATTATTAGTCTATAAATGCCACTAAGAGTATGTCTCAATATTTGAAATTGATGACCGTTCTGATGGATACTTCTAACTGTGGAATCCTCACCCTCAAACTATCAACATGCGCCATCCTGAATCTGGAAGATTTTTCAGCATAGTCCCCGTGCACCGGTAGGAGTCTACCTTGTTCCACCCCTTAAGTGACGGTCCGACCCACTTATAAGTGGCGCCCCCCCCCCCCCAACATGCTGACGTCAGTTTCTTTTTTTCTCTCGTCTTCATACGTGGCTCATGAACTATCTCCTAACTGTTTCTCAACAGTTGACAAGTTTTTTCTCAAAATTCTTTTCTAGTGTGCACGGAAACATGTTCCTCCTAAAACAAGTTTTTTTTAACCATATATGGACTGTCGCAAGCAGATGTCTGACAGATCTGCAAGACGTGTCTCTCTGGTTTTTGAGTTTAAGACACAACACCAAATCCTGCCAGGTATGTGCCCTTATGAACCTAAAGACAATCCGAGATTGCCAAATGTAGCTGTACATTGCTGAATACTAAAGGACGTTGTGTATGTCCCTTTCAAAGTTGAGGGCCCGGACCCGTTTTGCAACAGGTCATCGTCACGGTCCAATCTTCAGGTAAGTCACATTCCAAGAAGAAGCACAAGAGAGCCAAGCGGGACTCCTCAGTCTCACCACTCTCTCTCTCAGAAGCCACGAGGACCTAGAGGTGTCCCCGATCTCGCTTCCAGTCCTCCTCTAAGGAGCTAATTCTTAAGTTGATCCTGATGCACCCCGAATTTCCAGGGTTGTCGGTGACATCACAATAAATTGAGGCTTTCAAGGAAGCCATGTTGCAAATCTTTGGCAACCTTTCGAAATCACTGAAGTATCTTCTGGGCCCCATGGATCCACGGAGGCTTCCAGTCGGGGTACTGCCAGCGGAGCCATCCTCTGCACTGTCTGTGTCTCCTGAACCTGGTTGAGGATCAGCTCCGGAGCGGACTCTACACCCGGTTCCAAGATCAACACTGACTCCATGTCAACGGTGGCCGGACGCCAGAGGGAGGACACAATTCCTATTGTCCTGTCTGATTCCATACCAACATTTTCTCAACCCTGACCTTAGTCCTGAAGCAGTTTCAATTTGCCAGGTTCCACTTTGTTCTCATTCTGACAAAACAGTCCCTTTCCTAGGGCAACCCTACAGCTACAACCACTTTTTGTATTGGACCAAATTTAGCTTGCTTTTGGTGACGATGGAGATAATGTGGATGGAATACCCCCACAATATGGAGAGAATAATTTCTTTTTGGACCTGCAAGAGGACAGTGGATTGGACGTTTCCACTGACACAGGGTTGGGTTCTTCCCCTGGCCCTTCCACAGAAGAGACTGCCTCATTTGCTGTACTCTTTAGAGAAGCTGCTGAAGTCCTGGACTTAAAATTGCCTTCTATTGAGGTAAAACCAGTGTCTTACTGAAGTTTTGTATCCTGGGCAGGCTTTGACTGAGCCTTTGCTGTTATTTAATGAAGCCATGACTATCTGATAGAGACTACTAGCCGCAGATTCCTTAACGTAGAACTATCCCCAGGCGTGAGACTGGATCCGGAGCATTTTGCCACAGAATCCCTGCGCGCCGGGGGGGCGTGCCACCACACGACTCCGCCCTGACGCTGTCCACGGACGTGACGTCAGCGAGGTCACATAAGTCCCACCCCGGCGCGCTGACGTCCGTTTCCTTCTTTTCCGCGTGCAACGCGGATCCGGAGTGAGTTCCCTTGGCCTGTTTTCAGAGGAGAATGGAAAAGAACTGCAGTGGTGGTTACTTGATCACAGTTGGACCAGTGGCAGACCCATCTCGCTACCCTGTTCAGAGATGATGGTGGTGACATGCCATCACTGCTGGGTTGGGGAAGTCATCTGGAAGAGGTGAAGACCTGTGTCCAGATCCACCTTTTGGAGTTGCATGCCTGGCTTTAAAAGCCTTCCTGCAATCCCTCAAAGGGAGGCTGGTTCAGGTCCTCCTTGATAACACCACCTACATGTGATATTGTATGTAACAAGCAGGATGGGTTGGAGTCCTGTGCCAATAAGCCTTGTGCCCCTTGAAATGGCTCAATCTGTCAAGTAACTTCCATGGTCATGAACCAGCTGGCTGGATCCTTAAACGTCAGGGCAATCAAACTCAACCAGCAATGCCTAGCAGATCTTGAAAGGCAGTTACATCCGTAGGTGGCACGGGGCTTCATCCAGCAGTGGGGAGAACCCTGGCTTGATGTTTTCGCCATTGCAGAGAACAGACAATGTCAAAACTTCTGCATGCCGGAGTTCCCAAGAAGGCTCTCTCTATGCAACACATTCCATCAAGGCTGGAGCACGTGAATTCTGTGTGGCTTCCCACGCTACCTTTCCTGCCCCAGCTCCTGAAGAAGATTAGGAACACCCAGACCTAAGTCATCCTAGTGGATTTGGATTGGGCCAGGATAGTGTGGTAACCTGGACACTCTGGATATGAGCAACGGTCCTCTGATCAAACTGCCACTTCAGGAGGGTCTTCTGTCACAGGGCAGGGTCTTGCACCTGGGCCTTCGCAAGCTACACCTCCATTGTTGGAGTTTGAGTGGTGGCAGTTGATTGCAATTGAGCTCCCTCCCAAAGTAGTGGATGTCATCCGTGCGGCAAGGCGTCCCTGTACAAAGACTGTTCACAGCAGATGGTGGGACATATTTGTGGCTTGGTGTGGCACCCTTAATACAGACCCATTGTAGGCCATACTGTGGGATGTATTGCTTGTTTTTGCTTTGGCACAGAAAGGGCTTGCAGTGGACACTGTTAAAGGTTATTTGTCGGTCCTTTCTGCCTTTTTGCATTTGCTACATCAGCCATCTCTGATTAAATCACCTGTTGTGATGCGATTTCTTAAAGATTTAACTCGTATGTTTTCTCCAAAACCCTTTGTGATGCAACAGTGGAATCTTAATCTGTTCCTTACTTTTCTTATATATACCCATTTTGAGATGATGCACAGCTGCCCTCTATGCCTCCTACTCTGAATAACGTCAGCTAGTCGTGTGAGTGAGCTTCAGACTCTTGAGTCCAGCTGTCCTACACCACCTTCTTTCAGGACAAACTAGTCCTTAGGAGTAGAGCGGCCCTTAGGAAGCTGGCTCTTTATATATGATATCAAAATGAGATATATCGTATAAAGAGTCCAGGGGTTCCCTTATGAGTAGACAGGAGGCTTACTAAATTCCAAGGTTCTCTGTTAGGGAGTAGTGCGGTCGAGTAGCCTTAGGCTTAACATAGAGGAGTGCAAGACTTTTGAAATTACACACAAAGGTGAATAAAGGAGACCCACGACTCAAGAAGGAGATCCACGCCAATTTATAAAAATAGCAAATATCTTTATATATGTTTAGGCATCGGAAGATAATTGTTCAGGTAAGTACGTTTTTAAATAGAAATGCCTTTCAGTTCAAAACGTCAACAGTGCAATTTCTGAGTTCTACAATGTTAACCTATGAAAGGACAATCATGCGTTTTACAAATTTTTGTCAGCGACTTACAGGACCTTTCTCCAGGGGTTAAGGTGAGTGGTGGTCAAGGTCCAGGGCAGCACCAGCAGATCACCACTAGCGTGTCTCGGGCCCGGGTGCAGAGGTGCAAAACAGCGTCAGGTGCCCAATGTTATCCTATAGAGAACGATTGCGGTAGAAAGAGGCTGCAGGAGGGGACTGGGACACTAGTTACGGCTTAAGTTCCTGCGATGTTGGGGGTGGGGGGACATCTTTGGTTTTCTTCTCCTCTGGACGGGATGTCCCGGTGCAGAGGGCATTTGGGGTGTCAGGTTTCTCTGTCCAGTTGAGGGTGCCTACCAACATAGGCTACAGGCGACGTCGGGGAGTTCATGAGGAGTCACACTGCAGTGGGCTCAGTACCTTGATGGCTTGGGGACCACGCTGACACCATTGGCCCACTTTAACGCTGGCGGGGGGCCCGTGTGCAGTGGTGCTTGGCGGCGTTGGGTTTTGGCAGGGGCGTAGTCCTCTTGGTCCTTTATCTGTCTTCAGGATGCAGGGGACATTTCCGCTGTCCCTCGGGAGGTCTTGGTTCCTGGGCCTTCGCAGGTCTCCTGGTCTTTGGGGACTCAGCTGCAGGACAAGTCGAATTTTGGTTCAATGGGCAAAGTCAGCAGGCAGGCGGGTAGGGTTGGCTCCAAGTCAGTAGCTGGGTCTTCTGTCCTTGCTGTGCGACTCTTCTCGTCCATCTTCTTTCTTCAGGTCATCAGGATCTGCTCTTCTGGTGCCAGGGGCATTCATAAATACTCAATTTAGGGGTGTTAGGGGAGTGTAAAGTAGTAGCCAATGGGCTACTGACCCTTGGGGTAACTACACCCCCTGCATAACCACTTCCTGTTGGAAGTGGGTCTAACCCTGTCCCAGATTTCCTAGGTATGCCATCACAAAGATGGCTACTTCTGAAAAATCGTGTCCACCTCAGTTTTTTTTTTTTTAGTTTAGCCCACCTTAGCGGTGGTACTAGCCTGGGGTAGCATGCCTACCTGACTATCTAATTTTCCCGCCTGTCCAGGTGCCAAGGGGGCCTCTGGACGAAGGGGGTCTGCTTCCTCTCCTGTGAGGGAGCCAGATTTGCATTTCAAAGGTGGCAGCTCTTTGAATTTTGCCAGCCTAGGAAGGCTACTTTGCAGGTCATCCTGTGGGAGGGGGTGTGACACCCTTTTCCCGGACAGGCTTTTGTTCTGGGTCTCCTGAGAGCAAAAGGGTCTCACCCTAGGAGGTCAGAACCTTGTCTCGGGTGGCAGGCTGGCAGACATAAGTCAAGGAGCACACCAGAGGCTGGAAGGTTTTTAGGGGGCACCGCCAAGGTGCCCTCTGGGTGCATGTATTGGTAAATCCATCACTGGAATCAACGTAGGTTTACCAATACGAGATGTTTGATACCAAATATCTCTATCTTTAGTGAAGCCATCATGTAGCTAGGGAACTCGTTTTCACCAGTGTCCAGCACATGTTTTAAAATGACTTCCCTGGTCTCTTGTACTGGCAGTTATAGGACTGACCAGCACAGAGGCATATCTGCTCATGCAGGTATGCCCTCACATGTAATATTCAGCACCCTTCCTTAGGACTGTCAGGCATGCTGTAGGGGTGACTTACAAATAATACAAACAGTGTGGGCGGGGCCATGGCACACAGGGATGTGTGACATGTCGTATTTTCACTTTTGTCTGCACCAAGACATGCAACCTGCGATGGCAGCCCTGCATGTTTTTGGTGTGTCCCTAAGCATGGCGTAATTCATGCTGCTGACCTTAGGGACCCTCTTTAGTACCTCGGGCCCTAAGTACCAGGGGTTCCATTTACTAGGGACTTACAGAGAGGGCTAAAGTTCTTGCCAATTGGGGGAAACAATTGTACAGTTTTGAGAAAGAGCTCTGGCACTGGGGACCTGGTTAGCAGGAACCCAGTGCACTTCTAGTCAAAATCACATCAGTTACCAGGGAAAAAGTGGGGGTGACTATGTCAAAAAGGGCTACTTTCCTATACAGCCGTTCTGCCAAAGCTTGTGACGCATTTTCATGTTGGATAGACAATCACAATTTCCACGTTCTTTGCTCCACCTCACCCTTAGAAATAGGAGAGACTCTATTGTTTGGACCCCAAGAGAGTGTTGGTCTTCTACATTGATTACACCAACTATCATTGGGTGGACGATTGGCTCTCTGTGGGGTTCTCTGGGGCAAAGTCAGTGAAGCAGTGCAGAAAAGGTCTTTTGTCCAAGTGGATAGTCCTCTGCATTAATATCTGCTGCATGCTGGCGAAGCAGCAGCCTGGAAGGACTGAGCGCCTGTTCCACCAGGGCCAAGGCAGCTACCACTGCTTTGGCACGCAGAGTGCCTGTCCGGGATAGTTGTCAAGCTGCAACTTGGGCACCAGTGCATATGTTCACAAAGCTCTAAGGCTTTCACAGTCCGGTCCGACGGGAAAGGCATTTCACCCGCTTGGTCCTGCAGGATTTGATTTAAGCCAGTCCACAGATGCACCACCTCGAGATGTACTGGGTTCATATCTATTTTAAAGGTGAGTAATCTGCGGTTGTAAGAATCCATCAGACCAAGTTACTTACCTTCAGTAATGCTGTTTCTGGTGGATACTCTAACAGTAGATTCCTCCTCCCCATTCTGTTGAATGCCTCTTTTCCATCAAAAAAGGTCCTAAATTGGAGATCTGCACACTGGCGCAGATGTGTTTTTTGGGCTCTGTGTAAGAGTGTGCGAACAAGATAAAAACTGACGTCGGCATGCCTGGGTGGCACTTATATGCAGATCTGACAGATCGTCACTACCACAGCAGAACGAGGTTGATATGGAGGCGTGCAGAGATGTTCTTAATAATTTTTCAAATCCAGTTTGGCGCCTGCGGATATTCTGAAGGTGAGTAATTTGTAGTTAGAGTATACTCCAGAAAAAGCATTACCAAAGGTAAGTAACTTGTTCATCATGACCAGATTTCCCAAAGGGATGAGGCATCTATTGTGTGATAAAGCTGTGTAATAATATTGTGGCAACAGTTGATCAAGAAACATGCAGAAAAACTGGACTACTCCGCTAAGGTGCAAAGATCAGCACCATGGATATTGAAAAGATGGTTTGGGGAAAAATTGTTGCTCATTCCACAAGCAACCTTGCCTGTCGCACTTAAGGTAGGCCAGGCATTTATCCCTCTACGGGAAAGAGGTAGAGTGATACTCCTGTATGTCATAAAGAGATTAAAAAGATGTATTAGTTTGAACAAAACGCTGCGGCACGTGCTATCCTTATGGTAGACCCGAGGACACACATGACCCCTCGCCTGATATCCTTGCACTGGCTCCCGGTGCGAAAGAGGATACACTTTAAAGCCCTAGTCCTGGCCTTTAAGGCTTTTCACAAGATAGGGGCCCCATACATCAGGAACAGAATTCAACATTATGCTCCCCTTAGAACCCTGAGATCTTCTTCCCAGCGGCTGTCGACGGTGCCAAAATTCTCTCGCATGGGGGGGGCCGCTCCTTTCAGGTGGTGGCCTCACAGCTGTGGAACAGCCTGCCGCTCTCCTTAAGACAGGTTCAGGATCTCCTCAGTTTTAGGAGAAATCTAAAAACCTGGTTTTTCCAACTTCAGTAGTGATCTTTACTTTAGTTTGTGTTTCTGTTTCTGTCTCTGGGTCCTTCTTAGCGCCGGGACACTCTGTGGAGTAGCCGTGCGCTTTACAAGTGCCAAGTAACATAACATAACACAAGCAATTGGATATACTTGTGCGGACCGGCATTTGCCGGTCTTAATTCAAAACGAAGAATCCTGTGAAGCCAATGAAAAGTACAAGGAATTTGGGTTTGGAAATCTGTTTTCCAGCATTGGGTATTCTGTCAGATTGATTCCCACCACTGAGGTTGAATCCGGAACACAACACTATGAACACCACTTTATTATTTGTTAGACTTCATGAAGTTGGCATATAAAAAGATTGCTACTTACTCCTATTAAGAAGCATTGGCAAAGCTAAATGTTTTTGCCTATGTGAAATCCATTGGCTTTGTCAGTGTCTTTTACATGTTGCACATATATATATATTTTTTAAAAGCACTATGACGTGGCCAGCATTATCCGTGTCATAGCGCTTTTTAAAAAAACTTTAAGTCACATTACACAGCAGCTCAACTAATGTGCAACATGTAAAAAAATTGACAAAGCCAATAGAATTCACATAGACGAAGCCGATTGGCATTGCCAATGCTTGTTATATGGTGCATGCTAAACTATTAAGATTCACAGCACCGCAGGCAGTGACACATCCGGGGTAGTGCAGCTGGCTCTGAAGGGTTCTGACGCTGTGTTTTTATTATGAAAATAAGGTCCAGCATCAAGAAAGTTAAAGCGCTCACACTTCATCCCGAACATGCCCCAATGATAGCGTAGTCTCAAGGAGTAAATAACGTGCTTCTCAAGCCTCACAAACGTGTGAATGCTCATAAGTAAAAGAGAACCTGCACATTTCAGCACACGACACTGCTGGTTCACTAACAAACAGTGCACAGATTTTTGAGCAGGTGTGGGTCAAGAAGCACACACCAGTAAATGTGCAAACAAACACCACTGACGGGTACTGTGAGCCAACTTCTCCTTGGCACAAAAAAAAGTGCAAATCCCCCCCCCCCATGCCATACTTTTAGAACCAGCCCTTTCCCAGGGCAGGTCCGCTAGGATGTTACGCTGAAAAGTACTTCTCCACGACATTTATTTCTAACCGCAACAATGAGAGGTTGAGCCTTCTGTGAAGGAACCAGGGCAGGTGCTCGAAGGCTGGTTGGGTAAATTTTCCCCATTAGCAATTTGTTACTATATGTTAATCGTTCCCAGATGTCTGCCATTTGAAAACAAGACCTTATTTCTCCAGGCTGATGACACCACTCTGCAGATGTGCTGCAAAAAGAGAAATAGAAAACAGTGGAGTTCTGTGGAACAGGTGAATGAAGCAGGCATGTTCCTTTCCCACAGGGTGTTTCAAAAAAGAAAAAAAGTATAATACAATGAAATGCACCACATGCTGTGAGGCAGCTTCAAATGTGCATGAACAGGACTAGATGGACATTTTTGTCTTTAATAAACATTCTTTTTTTTCTTAACCATTCAAAAAGTTTGGAGTAAATGGATAAGAGGTAATGCGATACCAATGAGCAAACCTACAGGGAAGTCAAAATAACATCAAACACAAGATAAACCATATACTAATACATGCGGAGCCCTCACAATCTCAACCTTAAAAAGACAGCAGGACTCCAAACAACAGACTGTGAGGCTTCAGTGTGGAAGGCACAGTTACAGAGGGAGGATGGACACGGATAGTAAACACACTGATTTGCGGAAACCCATAAACCCTCAACAACTTGCCTGCAACAGCAGACTAAATGGGACGAGAGTCACCCAGAAGTGGTTTCATGCATGTTTTTGAAAGTGATCTGGAAGAAAAGGCTATGCGACACTAGTTAGAGAAAAATAGGTGCAAGAACAGGAAGTACGAGTAAATGACAATGCCATAAAGAACCTTACATCAACGAATGTCACTGTGGACGAGTTAACACACACTCACATAAACGGAATATTTTTTTTTAACCCACACTTATGCCGTGCCTCCATCAAACAAATGCTATCTCGGGGAACAGTTTAGAGAGAAAAAATATTACGTGTAATTCTCTGTTCGAAATAAAAATATGTACACAACAATTTATATTAAGAAACGTGTTGGTGGAGTAAAGTTTAAGTACTACTTTGTTTTTGATAATATGCAATTTTAGCATATCTCTTAGTGAAATTGTCCCACTGCAAGATGGTCTCTCTTTAGGATTGTCTCCGTCGCACCTTAAAAGATGCTGCCTCAATGATTAACTAGGTTTCACGCTGGGGGTGTAGAAGATTGACAACAGAGACATGCACTTAAACAGTACCTGTCAAAGTGAATAAAGAGTGCCTCCACTGCAGGAGCCTGCAGTGGAAGGACACTTGCCACTGGAAGCAGTACGTGGTCCAGGCTCCACGGCATGATGAAGACTCAACAGAAGCCCAGTAGGAAGACCGAGGCGAGCAGGTGCTGACCAATAGTAAGCAAGGAAACAGGAGTGACGTGGAAATCGCGTTGGAGTCAGCCAAAGGTAAGTAATGGCCGGACTCTGAGCCCCTTTTTAAGATTTTTTTTTTTTTTTTTTTTTTTAAACACAAGATTGTGCAAGTGCTGTGCAGGCGAAACCAAATAGGACGAGATACATCATCCTCTTAATCAAAAATGTCACTCAGTAACACTAGTTATTAGGATAGTGGAAACACGGGTTGGAAGAGTGCAGTACAGTATTTGGCTGAAGGATGGTCTTTTTTTTACTTAGTCCACAGTTGCTCTAGTCTTTTTCTACCCAAGTAAATATGAATACTTTCCCTGTTTCCAAACCTTAATAATCAAACCTGCTTCTATAGGGCTGTTTTAGGGACCCCATGAGAAGGAGGACCTGATGTGTTTCTTCCCCTTGCTTTAATCTAAGTTTTCCTATGGCCCTCCCCTGATACACTAGAGAAGGATGGCCTGATTGTCAAGCTTAGGTACTGTGAATGGGTCCATAGTGGCAATCTAGAACATATATATATATATATATTGACCCCCGGGAGGCCATAATTACCTCGTTAACAAACGTGTCATGGGCTACGAGCATTACCTTGAAATCATGTGCACTCACCACCACGAGGTCTAGTTGTATCAGATTTAGATTGAGGGTTTTAACAACTGGTGACTTGGAATGGTAATGGAAGAATGCTGTTTCTGCAACGATAAATATGATGACACAAGTATGCAATTTCTGCTATTTTGCCCATCATTTAAACATGCCAGGATAATGACGTTTCCCTTTGTGTGTGTGTGTGTGCACTTTAACATAAGATGAGCAACTGACGTCCTTGGCCTTTACTTCTTAACTGATATTTCTTGATGTTCCTTGTCATTTGCCAAGCTTTTACCTTCAGCTTAGCAGATCGTTTTGAAGTTATTAAAGCTGTAGGAATTGTGTATCTGTTTAAAATGCCTATGATACATATTGAATCAAATTATTGGTTGTACTGTGGTTTTTTAAAACAATTTTTTACTTTACCTGAGTTTTCAATTTTGCTCTGTTTTTCAAAGTTTATATTAATGATGGTTTTGCCATGGTTTAACAGTGTGTTCGAGGCATGTGAGCTGTAGATCACATGCTATGCATAGATCGCCATCTAGTGTTGGGTCCGGATGTTTGCACTTTGTTTTTGTTCGAAGAAGTCTTTCCAGTCACGGGGTAGGTGACTTCTCCTTTCGGTGATAATGCGCATGGGCATCGACTCCATCCTTAGATTGTTTTTTTCCGCCATCTGGTTCGGATGTGTATTGCTGCGCTCCGGTTCGGTACCGTTTTCGGACCCCTTCGACGCACAATCCACTACCCTCGACGGTATTGTTATCGATCCCGGTTCCCCATTCGACGCGCATCGTCTCACTTCGGAAAACCTTCGATCGGAAAACTCGTGGCAGCCCGTCGGGCCTATCCGCCGACCGCACTCGCAGTCGATGGAACGGACTCCCTTCAAGCTGTGTCCCGGGTGTCGTGCTAAGTTTCCATGCACCGACTTGCACGAAGTGTGCAACCTCTGCTTGTCCCCGGAACACAACGAGAACAACTGCGACGCGTGTCAATCGTTTCGATCGAAAAAGACACTAAGTGACCGTCGGGCTCGACGACACGAAATGCAACACCAGAGCGGCTCCGCACCGGACATCTTCAGCGAAGATTCCGACACTGAACATCAACCTCAAGTAGCCGAGGAAGAAGAAGAAGAACATATCTCCGTGTCTGAAGCCGACTCCGACATGGAAGAAGAGGAGCAGATTACTCCGAGTCAGCGTACCGTGAGTAAAGATACCCCTTTGCCCCCTCAACATAAGACAAAGGCTCCGGTCCCTCTTCTGCCCTCGGGCCAAGGTCGGCACCGACAAAAAGTTTCCGACGCCCCAACCTCGGGCCCGGCTCCGAAACAGAAAGAGAAGCCTTCGGGCTCGAGCCGGCCCCACTCTGGCGCCGAACCAACACCTTCGGCGCCAAAGCACAAGTCCAAGTCTTAGACACTGAAAGGCTCGGAGCCGAAACCTTCGACGCCCAAAGGCTCGGAGCCGAAACCTTCGACGCCGAAACCGGCTCATAAAGGAAAAGACTCTCCCTCTAAAGAGCCTCAATGCGCCGCCTTCGGATCCGGAACAGAAAAAACTGGTGATCAACCCTGAAACAGTGCATATTCATGCCACTCTTCCAAAAAAACTGAAAATTGACCTATCGGAGGACTACCACATTCCTCTCAAAAGGAAAAGTGTGGCAACTAACCCTTCTCCCCCTTATATTCCACTTCCTTCTCCCATTGATCCCAACTTGCTCATTTCACCAGCAAATTCATCACCACCACCACCACTTTCACCTGACCCACAGGATGAAGGGGATGGAGATGGGGATGGGGATGAGGATCAGGATAGGTTACAGGACACTGACCCTTGGGACGATTATCAGACAGACCCAATCACATGTAATGACCCTGATTTGTATCCCTCCAGACCCTCCCCACCTGACGACAACATTGGGTACATTGAGCTCCTTAATAGGGCCGCTCAATATCATGGAGTGGAGCTCCATAGGGGGCCTTTAGAAGAGGATTTCCTCATTGAGACACTTACTTCTTCCCAAAGAGCTACTCACACCTTACCAATGCTCAAAGGTATGTTAAAGCACACGGATGAGGTATTTAAAGACCCTGTAAGGGCAAGCATAATTACACCTATGGTGGACAAAAAATACAAACCCGTTCCTACCGACCCTGTTTACATTAGAGGCCAGCTACCTTTAGACTCTCTTGTAGTCTCCAACGCTCACAAGAGAGCTAACTCACAAACCACAGGTGAGGCCCCTCTTCCTGATAAGGAGTCTAAGCTGATTGATGCCTCGGGCAAAAGAGTGGCTTCACAGGCAGCAAATCACTGGCGCATTGCCAATGCTCAAGCTCTGTTGGTTCGTTATGATAGGGCTCATTACGATGAGTTAGAGAAACTCATACAACATTTACCTGATGAATACAAATCTAAGGCTAATGACCTTATTCAGGAAGGTAAACCTATTACCAATACATCCATTAGGTGTGCCCTAGACGCAGCAGACACAGCAGCTCGTGCAGTCAACACCAGTATACTATTACGCAGACATGCTTGGCTAAGAATATCAGGCTTCAAGCCGGAGGTGCAAACCTCCATCCTTAACCAACCGTTCGATAAGGAGCATCTCTTTGGCCCAGCTGTTGATACCTCGCTGGAAAAGATGAAGAAAGACACTGAGGTCGCAAAGTCCATGGGGGCTTCGCAGTAACCTGCCACTAGGGGCTCCTTTCGCCGCTCTTTTTACAGGGGTGGTTCAAAAACGGTGCACCGAAAATCCCTCCTCCTCTTACAAGGGCAATAACCAATCACCCTCTTCAAGAGGTTATTTTAGAGGAGGTTTTAGAGGAAACAATGGTAAGGTAAGAAGCAGAGGTAACTCTACCCGCACTTCCCCCGCAAACAAACAGTGACTTCCTTCCGTTCTCCCCCGATCATTCCACTCCTGTCGGGGGACGGCTCTCCCAATTCCTGCCTGTCTGGAATTCAATCACCTCAGACAAGTGGGTACTACAAATTATCCAGTATGGTTACTGCCCGGAGCTTACAGACACTTCCCCAAATATTCTTCCAAGATCACATGCAATGTCACCAGAGCATCTCACCCTCCTAAAGCAGGAGGTTCTCTCTCTCTTGGAAAAACACGCTATAGAGCGAGTCCCATTACAATACCAGGGGACCGGGGTATACTCCCTTTATTTTTTAATTCCCAAAAAGTACGGCTCTCTCAGGCCTATACTAGACCCCAGAGAACTAAATCTGTACATTCAGTCGGACCACTTTCACATGGTCACACTCCAACAAGTGCTCCCACTCCTTCAGCAAGGCGACTTTTTGTCCACCTGGGACTTAAAGGACACCTATTTCCAGATTCCCATTCACCCTGCTCACCGGAAATACCTCAGGTTTGTGGTGGACGGACAACATTATCAATTCAAAGTTCTCCCATTTGGGGTAACTACAGCACCCAGGGTTTTCACCAAGTGTCTGGCAGTAGTCGCAGCTCATCTAAGAAGACAGCACCTTCACGTCTTTCCCTACCTAGACGACTAGCTAATAAAAGCCAGCTCGCAACAGAGCTGCATAAGAAACACTCGGAAAACAGTCCAACTGCTTCACGACCTGGGGTTCACAGTAAACCTCTCCAAATCTCATCTCCAACCATCCAACACACAAGTGTATCTGGGAGCCACAATAAGCACTGAGAAAGATCTAGCATATCCCAACCCAGTCAGAATACGCAACATGCAAACTCTAATAGTGCAGTTTCAGCCTCAACACTCATTACCAGCTCGAGTGTTCATGCAACTGCTAGGAATGATGACATCTTGCATTTTAGTCGTTCCTTATGCAAGACTCCAAATGCGTCCCCTACAGGAATGCTTGGCACGTCAGTGGAACCAGGCTCAAGGTCATTTATCAGATCTAGTGTTGGTGGATGGCCGCACTCATCGCTCTCTGCAGTGGTGGAACATACAAAACCTTTCCAAGGGGCGGCCATTCGTCGACCCGGTTCCACAGATAGTACTAACAGCAGACGCATCGCTCACTGGTTGGGGAGCTTATCTTCAAAAACATACCGTTCAGGGCATGTAGACTCTGCAACAAAAACAACTCCACATAAACCATCTAGAACTGCTAGCAATTTTTCTAGCATTGAAAGCCTTTCAACTTCATCTACTAGGCAAAGCTGTCCTGATTCGCACAGACGACATGACAGCAATGTACTACCTACAAAAACAGGGGGGGACACACACTCTCCAGCTCTCACAGCTAGCCCAGAGCATCTGGAAATGGGCCATACCTCAAAAAATATATCTCCTTGCAGAACACCTTCCAGGAGTAAACAACCAGATTGCAGATCTGCTCAGTCGTCAACGACAGCAGATCCACGAATGGGAACTCCACTCTCAAGTTCTTCTCCCATTCTTCCAAATGTGGGGCTTTCCAGAGATAGATCTGTTCGCCACCCACCTAAATGCAAAATGCCCAAACTTCGCATCCAGGTACCCGCACCCATTGTCCAAAGGCAATGCGCTATGGATGAATTGGTCAGGGATATTTGCTTACGCTTTTCCGCCTCTCCCACTCATTCCATAAGTGGTTCGGAAGCTCAGACAGCAGTCACTGACACTAATCCTAGTTGCTCCCACATGGGCCCGTCAACCCTGGTTCACAACCCTATTGGAGTTATCAGTAGTTCCTCACCAAAAACTACACCTTACTCCCAATCTTCTCACTCAGAACCATGGAGAGATAAGACTTCCAGATCCCAGTCATCTCACACTTGCGATCTGGCACCTGAAATTCTAGAGTTTGGTTATCTTAATCTTCCGCCAGACTGCATGAATATTATCAAAGAGGCTAGGCGCCCTACCACAAGAGCTTGCTATGCAGCAAAGTGGAAAGCGGTTTGTCGTTTACTGTAACAACAATCAAATCAATCCGCTAGGCAGCTTCGATACAAAACATTATTTGCTATCTATTACATCTACAGCGTTCCAATTTAGCGTACACATCCATACGCTTACATCTAGCTGCAATAGCTGCATATCTAAAAAACAGACATCATTTGTCTCTTTTTAGAGTGCCTGCTATTAAAGCATTTATGGAACGACTTAAAAGAATCTTTCCCCCCAGACTTCCACCTGCTCCAGTGTGGAATCTCAACATAGTTCTTACAAGACTCATGGGTCCACCTTTTGAGCCATTGCACAAATGTGAACTACAATTTCTCACTTGGAAGGTAGCCTTCCTCATAGCCATCACATCTCCGAGAAGAGTAGGTGAGCTTCAGACACTAACCATAGAAGAGCCATTTTTACAAATGCATCAAAACAAAGTGGTTCTTAGGACTAACCCAAACTTTTTACCTAAAGTCATTTCTGCCTTTCATATCGACCAATCTGTTGAGTTACCTGTGTTCTTCCCTCAACCAGATTCAGTGGCAGAACGTGCTCTTCACACATTGGATGTCAAAAGAGCATTACTATACTACATTGAAAGAACAAAACCTTTCAGGAAAACAAAGCAACTTTTTGTTGCTTTTGCTCGACCACATAAAGGCAATCCAATATCAAAATCAGGTATTGCAAGGTGGATAGTTAAGTGCATTCAAATATGCTACATTAAAGCTAAACACACATTAACAATTCCCCCTAGAGCGCATTCCACTTTCAAACTAGGGGCCTCTATGGCATTCTTAGGAAATATTCCCATAGATGACATCTGCAAAGCTGCAACATGGTCTACACCACACACCTTTACAAAACACTATTGCATAGATGTGTTAGCTAGACAACAGGCTAGTGTGGGCCAGGCAGTTTTACGTACACTATTTCAGACAGCTGCAACAGCTACAGGTTAGCCACCGCTTTGAGACATAACTGCTATATAGTCTATGCATAGCATGTGATCTACAGCTCACATGCCTCGAACGGAAAATGCTACTTACCACAGTATGCATCTGTTCTTGGCATGTAGAGCTGTAGAATCTCATGCGCCCACCCGCCTCCCCGGGTACCTATACCTGTTGCAGTACTATCTTACTTAGATACAATATACATGGACATCTATCTTTTACTACTCTTACTAACTCCATCATCACCCTTTACGGCAAAACAATCTAAGGATGGAATCGATGCCCATGCGCACTATCACCGAAAGGAGGAGTCGCCTAACTCGTGACTGGAAAGACTTCTTCGAACAAAAACAAAGTGCAAACATCCGCACCCAACACTAGATGGCGATCTATGCATAGCATGAGATTCTACAGCTCTACATGCCAAGAACAGATGCATACTGTGGTAAGTAGCATTTTCCTTTACTTTGATTAAACACATTATGAACTAAAAGTTGTAAAATAAAAAAATTGCAGCTTATACTTTGCTTTTGCATTTTAGATCGCCAACCGTGATCTACTGAGTACCATTGGTAGGGAGTTTTCTGGCAATGTGGAAAACGGCCTGAAGGCTATTGGTAGGTATATACCATTTGATTAGTTCTGTTTTACACACAGTTTAAGTGCTATCCTATATAACTTCAAAAGCATTGCTTTGAAATATAGTGTGGGTCTCTTACAGTATAGGATGTTGTTTCATGGAATTATATGCTAACTCTAGCATAGGTTTTCCGTAAATTTTTAAAATGAGTATCTGAAAGAGACACGTTAGTGACAGATTCCTTACCTTAGAATATCCCCAGGCGTCAGGCTGGATCCGGAAAGTTTTTTGCGTAGCAGTACCCTTGCGCGTAGGTAGGCGGCGTCGTGCGGCTCCGCGTCCGTCGTCGGCGTCGTGATCGCCGGGATGACGTCGCGGGCAGTACTTAGCGCCGCCCCTGCGCGCTGGCGTCAGTTCTTCTTTTTCCGCGCCAGCAAGCGCAGATCCGGGAAGAGCAGTGCCCTGGTCATTTTTGACCATACTTTTTGGTGAAATTTTTCACTGTTTTTCTCGATCAAGGTGTCGTAGGGATGCCCGGTTTCAAACGTTGCGGCGCCTGTGCTCGGATGATGTCAGTCACCGACCCGCATTGGGAGTGTCTCTTCTGCCTCGGCCGAGGCCACGACACGGAGTCTTGTACCGACTGCCAGGCCCTCAACCCGAAAGCTTTGCGAGAGCGGTCTCGAAAGCTCCTCGAGGCCCGGCATTCGGCTCCGCGGAAGCCCCGGTGATCGCGGAGTCCACACCGGTCGTCGGCATCGAAGTCTTCTTCGTCCGGTAAGTCAAAACACAAGAAGTCCAAAAAGCATCATCGCTCTAGGACTTCGCCTCGCCGATCTCGCGACTCGGCTGAGGCCCCTCCCGGCACCGTCCCCGCGGCCCCGGACATGCCTGTGGAGTCGCCCCCGCCATACCCGCCCTTCCCGGGTTCGGGGCGGATCCGGCCAAAGTGCAGGAATTCCTGTCGGCCATGGCCCGCCTCTTCGGGCCTCAAGGTCCCTCCGGTGCGCCTTCGGGCCCCGCGGGCCCTGATGGGGTTGCTCCGGCGTCGCCGACGGCTCCGGCCCCGGCGTCGCCCGTGCCTCCAGCCTCGATCCCGGCTCCGGCTTCGGCCCCGGCCTCGATCCCGGCTCCACAACCCCCATCGACGCCGGTCGACCTAACGACACCTCCGCCGGCGCCCGATGTCTCCGGTGCCGTTCTCGGCGCCGCCTGGGGCTCCGGCGGCGTCGTTCCCCAGTTCCTTCCGGCTCCGGACATGGTCCCGGACCGGCGTCGCTCGACGCCGGTTCCGGCGCCGATGAGACCTTGGGTCCCAAATGTCCCTCCTCCCCTTATTTTGAACCTGAGGAGGACCAGGAGGACTGGGAGGGGTCTGATGACCCTCTGACACAACAGTGTCAGTACGATGAGGACTGGACAGAGGGTCTAGGGGATGCCAGTGGTCTAGATACTTCCCCTTACACTGGCATGCTGTCTCCTCCCGTGGCTACGGAGGAGGAGCCAATTTTGCAACGGTGTTGCGTAGGGCGGCTGGAGCCTTACATCTCCAACTCCCTGCTGTGGCGGTCAAGGTTAATCTCTTGACAGAGGTGCTTCAGCCGGCAGCCTCCTCTTCGGAGACTGTGCTGCCGTTTAACGACGCCCTCACTGACGTTCTTTTGGGCGCCTGGTCCAAGCCCAACACAGGGGCTCCTGTGGATAGGAACGTGTCCCGACGCCATCGCCCAGCTCCGGGCGACCCCCTGTTTCTCTCTGTCCACCCCACCCCTGAGAGCTTGGTTGTCCAAGCCTCCGCTTCCCAAACCGCCTTCCCTACCGCCCCTCCGGATAGGGAATCCAAACGCCTGGATCAATTTGGGAAGAAGGGTTTTTCTTCCTCCAGTGCTGGCTTGCGGTCCATCAACACCGCTTGCCTTTTGGGCCGATATACCCACTCCTTGTGGGATTCGGTGGCGGATGTTTTGCCCCAGTGTTCTGAGGAGGTCCAGACACTGCTTTCCCGCGCCATTGCGGAAGGAAGGGATGCGGCCAAATATACAATTCGTTGTGGCCTTGATACCGCCGACTCACTGGGCAGGTCTATTGCAACGACGGTGGCGCTACGACGCCACGCCTGGCTGAGAACCACTGGTTTTCAGGGGATGTCCAGAATACTCTCATGGACATGCCCTTTGATGGAGTCGGTCTTTTTGGGTCCAAAGCAGACCATGCGTTGGAGCGCTTTAGGGACTCACGGGCTACTGCAAAGTCCCTGGGCCTTTCTGCTACACGCCCTCCGCTGACTTCTGCTTTTCGCCCCTATCGTGGCCACGGTAGGGGCGCCCTTCACGTCAGCAGCCCAGCCACAGGCCCGCGCAGCAGCGTCTTCGCGTGGCCGAGGACGTGGATTCCGCCGTGGCGGATCGGGCAACCAGCGTGCGGGTCAGGCCACCACCTCCAACCCGTCCGCGGCCTCCAAACCCTCCTAGTCCCTCCTTTCAGGTGCACAGCACGCCAGTAGAGGGCAGGGTCCGCCATCACCTTCCCCACTGGCGTACCATCACCTCGGACAGGTGGGTCTTGGACATTGTCCGAAGGGGCTACTCACTCCCCTTCGAGTCCACCCCCAGCCATGCCACCTCAATTCCACCGCATGTCAGGGGATCACTTGGTACTTCTGCAGAAGGAAGTCACGGCCCTCTTGGCCAAGAGGGCCATCGAGCATGTTCCGACCCCAGAAGTAGGGCGTGGTTGCTACTCCCACTACTTCCTGGTGCCCAAAAGGACAAGGAGGACATGCGTCCTATCTTGGACCTCCGGAACGTCAATCGCTTCCTCCCGGAAGGAGAAGTTCAAGATGCTCACCCTAGCTCAGGTCTTGACTGCCCTCGACCCTGGAGACTGGTTGGTAGCGTTGGACTTGCAGGACGCATATTTCCACATCCCCGTCCTGCCGGCCCACCGGCGTTACCTTCGGTTCACGGTAGGCCTCGAGCATTTTCAGTTCACCGTGCTCCCCTTTGGCCTTACAAGTGCCCCTCGGGTGTTCACGAAAGTGATGGCGGTGGTCGCAGCTCATCTGCGCCGGGCAGGGGTTTCAGTCTTCCCCTACCTCGACGACTGGCTGCTGAAGGCGGGCTCGTCCCAGGCAGTCGTCTCCCACCTCCAGACTACGGCCGAACTCCTGCACTCGCTGGGGTTCTCCATCAATGTGCCGAAGTCGCATCTGATTCCTTCTCCACAGCTCCTTTTCATCGGAGCAGTTCTGGACACGACGCAGTTTCGGGCCTATCCTCCCGAACGGCGAGTCCGGGATATTCAGGCTATGATTCCGATCTTTCAGCCTTTATCCTGGGTTCGGTACGGATGACCCTGAGGCTGCTGGGCCTCATGGCCTCCTCTGCTGGTCAATCATGCCAGATGGCATATGCGGGCTCTGCAGTGGGACCTGAAGTTCCAGTGGGCGCAGCACCAGGGCAACCTGTCCGATCACGTCCAGATCTCGGAGGGGACTGCAAAACAGTTGCAGTGGTGGCTCTCGAACCGGCAATGGGTCATGGGCAGATCCCTCTCCCTTCCCCAGCCAGAGCACACAGTTGTGACGGACGCGTCCCTTCTGGGATGGGGCGGTCACATGGGAGAGGCGGAGATCAGAGGCCTCTGGTCTCCGGCGGAGTCCCGGCTCCATATCAACCTTCTGGAGCTCCGGGCGATCCGACTTGCACTCAAGGCATTCCTTCCCTCTGTCAAAGGGAAGGTAGTGCAGGTGTTCACAGACAACACCACCGCCATGTGGTACTGCAACAAACAAGGCGGGGTGGGGTCGTGGACCCTTTGTCAGGAGGCTCTGCGCCTCTGGACATGGCTGGAACATCAGGGCATATCCCTGATGGTTCAGCACCTGGCAGGTTCGCTGAACGCCAGGGCGGACGAACTCAGCCGCAGGTGCATGATGGATCACGAATGGCGTCTTCACTCGGAAGTGGCGCAAGGACTCTTTCTACAGTGGGGAGAGCCTTGGTTAGATCTATTCGCCACCGAAGAGAACGCGCAATGTCATCAGTTCTGCGCGTTGGAATTTCCAAGGCGGCACTCGCTCGGCGACGCTTTTCGTCACGAGTGGAGTTGCGGTCTATTGTACGCCTTTCCGCCTATACCACTTCTACCCAGAGTGTTGAAGAAGATTCGGCACGACCGGGCCCAAGTCATTCTTGTGGCTCCGGACTGGGCTCGAAGAGTTTGGTATCCCGAGCTACTCAATATGAGCGTAGATCTCCCGATCCGTCTGCCTCTTCGGGAGGATCTTCTGTCGCAGCAGCAGGGGACGGTCCTCCACCCGAACCTGTCCAGTCTACACCTGCTTGCGTGGAGATTGAGCGGCGGCAGTTGATTCCTTTCGACTTGCCTCCCGAAGTTTGTGATGTGATTCTGGCAGCCAGGCGTCCCTCCACTAAGGTGGTATACGCCTGCAGGTGGAACAAATTTGTGGCATGGTGCACAGCAAAGGCTGTGAATCCCTTTCTGCCCCTCTTTCTGAGGTCCTTCTGTTCCTTCTCTCTCTGGCCCAACAGGGTTCTGCCCTGGGTACCATCAAGGGTTATCTTTGTGCTATCTCGGCCTTCCTCAGGCTCCTGATCAGCCCTCCCTTTTCAAGTCCCCTGTTGTTAACAGGTTCTTAAAGGCATTACACACCTCTTCCCTCCTGTTCCGTTTGTAATGCCTCAGTGGGACTTGAACTTGGTTCTTACCTTTTTAATGTGCGCTCCTTTGAGCCTCTACATAACTGTCCTCTTCGTCTTCTGACTCTGAAGACAGCCTTTCTGGTGGCCATCACCTCCGCTCGTCGGGTGAGTGAGCTCCAGGCTCTATCTTGCAAACCTCCCTTTCTGTCTGTTCATCCAGACAAGGTTGTTCTTCGGACGCGTCCGTCCTTCTTGCCAAAGGTGGTTACTGCTTTCCACATTGGGCAGACCATCACTTTGCCCACCTTCTTTCCGCCTCCGCATCCTTCCAGAGAGGAAGAGAGGCTCCACCGTCTGGACCCAAAACGTGCGCTCTCCTTCTATATTGACCGCACAAAACACTTCCGGGTGGATGACCAGCTCTTTGTTGGCTACGTGGGCGCCAAAAAAGGTCGGGCGGTGCACAAGAGGACCATCTCCCGCTGGGTTACCTTGTGCATCAAGACCTGCTATTCTTTGGCTAAGAAGGAGCCTCCTGTTGGGCTGCGTGCCCATTCCACCAGGGCAACGGCTGCTACCACGGCCTTGGGCCGTGGTGTTCCGCTGCCGGTTATCTGTCAGGCAGCTACGTGGGCCTCGCTGCACACGTTTACAAAGCACAACTGCCTTGACAGTCAGGTCCGGAGGGATGGCTTCTTTGGCCGTTCTGTCCTCCAGGACTTCCTTGTCTGATCTTTGTTGGCAAGCCCCACCACCGGGGTTGGTATTGCTGGGGTATCTATTCTAAGGTAAGGAATCTGTCACTAACGTGTCTCTTTCAGATGCACAAGTTACTAACTTGTGTAACGATATATCTGTAAGAGACAGTAGTTAGTGACAGATTCCTACCGCCCACCATCCTCCCCGTTCTGCGAACTGATTTCTAGGGTTAAGGACATCCCTTTCAGGGCCCTAGTATTTTTCAGACACCTATGTCAGCTTCTTGCATGGCTCTGCGTTCCTGGCGCGGAAAGTCGTGTACAGAACTGACGTCAGCGCGCAGGGCGGCGCCTAAGTACTGCCCGCGACGTCATCCCGGCGATCACGATGCCGGCCGACGGACGCGGAGCCGCACGACGCCGCCTACCGACTGCGCAAGGGTACTGCTACGCAAAAAACTTTCCGGATCCAGCCTGACGCCTGGGGATATTCTAAGGTAAGGAATCTGTCACTAACTACTGTCTCTTACAGATATATCGTTACACAAGTTAGTAACTTGTGCATTATAGCCCTTGAAGCAGAAAATGTTGTTTTCTCCAACAAAATGACAGGTATCTGAAAGAGACACGTTAGTGACAGATTCCTTACCTTAGAATATCCCCAGGCGTCAGGCTGGATCCGGAAAGTTTTTGCGTAGCAGTACCCTTCGCGCGTCGGTAGGCGGCGTCGTGCGGCTCCGCGTCCGTCGTCGGCGTCGTGATCGCCGGGATGACGTCGCGGGCAGTACTTAGGCGCCGCCCTGCGCGCTGACGTCAGTTCTTCTTTTCCGCGCCAGTAAGCGCAGATCCGGGAAGAGCAGTGCCCTAGTCACTTTTTGACTATCTTTTTGTGAAATTTTTCACTGTTCTCTTCAACGAGTCTTCACGACTCCTAAGGTGTCGTAGGGATGCCCGGCTTTAAGCCCTGCGAGGTATGTGGTCGTATGATGTCCATCACGGACCCCCACCTCGAGTGTCTCTTCTGCCTCGGCCGAGGCCACGACACGCAGTCGTGCCCTGACTGCCGGAAACTTCATCCGAAGGCTTTGCGAGAGCGGTCTCGAAAGCTCCTTGAAGTCCGGCAGTCGGCTCCAGCGCCGCAGCAAGCCCCGGTCCCGGGAGAGGTCGAGGGGCCGGACGCGGAGTCCCCGCCGTTCGTCGGAATCCAAGTCTTCGCGCTCCTCCGGTAAGTCGAAGCACAAGAAGTCTAAGCGGCGTCATCGCTCTAAGACTTCGCCTCGCCGGTCGCGCGACTCGGCTGAGGTCCCTGTCGGCACCGTCCCCGCCCCGCGGCCCCGGACGTGCCTGTCGAGTTGCTCCCCGCATTACCCGTCCTTCCCGGGTTCGGGGGCGACTCCGGCCGAAGTACAGAAATTCCTGTCGGCCATGGCCCGCCTCTTCGGGCCTCAAGGTCCCTCCGGTGCGCCTTCGGGCCCCGCGGGCTCAGATGGGGTTGCTCCGGCGTCGCCGTCGACTCCGGTCCCGGCGTCGCCTGTCCCACCAGCCTTCGTCCCGGCCTCGGCTCCGGCCCCGGCCTCGACCCCGGTTCCGGTGGTGCCGCAACCTCCATCGACGCCGGTTGACCTAACCACGCCTCCGCCGACGCCGATGTCCCCGGTGCCGTTTCCGACGCCGTCCGAGGCTCCGGGCGGCGTCGTTCCCCGGTTCTCCCGGGTCCGGACATGGAGCCGGACCGGCGTCGCCCGACGCCGGTTCCGCGCCGATGAGGCCTTGGGTCCCTTATGTCCCTCCTCCTCCATCTTTTCAACCTGAGGAGGACCAGGAGAGCTGGGAGGGGTCTGACGACCCTCTCACACAACAGTGCGAGTTTGACCCGGACTGGGTTGAGGAACTTGGGGATGCCAGTGGGCTGGATACCTCCCCGACTCTGGCATGCTGTCTCCTCCCGTGGCAACGGAGGAGGGGGCTAATTTTGCAACGGTGTTGCGTAGAGCTGCTGGAGCCTTAAATCTCCAGTTGCCTACAGTGGCCGTCAGGACTAACCTCCTGACTGAAGTGCTTCAGCCGGCGGCCTCCTCTTCGGAGCCTGTGCTGCCGTTCAACGATGCACTCACTGACGTTCTTTTGGGTGCCTGGTCCAAACCCACCACAGGGGCTCCTGTGGATAGGAACGTGGCCCGACGCCTATCGCCCGGCTCCGGGCGACCCCTGTTTCTCTCCCAACACCCCACCCCTGAGAGCTTGGTTGTCCAAGCCTCTGCCTCCCAAACAGCCTTCCCTACCGCCCCTCCGGATAGGGAATCCAAGCGCCTGGATCACTTTGGGAAGAAGGCTTTCTCTTCCTCCAGTGCTGGCTTGCGGTCTGTTAATACCGCTTGCCTCTTGGGCCGATACACCCACTCCCTGTGGGATTCGGTGGCTGATGTTTTGCCGCAGTGTTCTGAGGAGGTCCAGACACTGCTTACCCGCGCTATTGCGGAAGGGCGTGATGCGGCTAAGTATACCATCCGCTGTGGCCTTGATACCGCCGACTCGCTGGGCAGATCGCTTGCAACGACGGTGGCGCTGCGTCGCCACGCCTGGCTGAGAACCACTGGTTTTCAGGGGATGTCCAGAATACTCTCATGGACATGCCCTTTGATGGAGTCGGTCTCTTTGGTTCAAAGGCGGACCATGCGCTGGAGCGTTTCAAGGATTCACGGGCTACTGCTAAGTCCCTGGGCCTTGCTGTTGTGCGCCCTCCGCAAACGTCTGCTTTTCGCCCCTTTCGTGGCCACGGAAGGGCGCCCAGTCACGTCCACAGCCCGGCCAACGGCCCGCGCAGCAAGCGCCTTCGCGTGGCCGAGGACGTGGATACCGCCGTGGCGGTTCGGGCAACCAGCGTGCGGGTCAGGCCACCACCTCCAACCCGTCCGCGGCCTCCAAGCCCTCCTAGTCCCTCCTTTCAGGTGCACAGCACGCCAGTCGAGGGCAGGGTCCGCCATCACCTTCACCACTGGCGTCCCATCACCTCGGACAAGTGGGTCTTGGACATTGTCCGAAGGGGCTACTCCCTCCCCTTCGAGACCACCCCCCAGCCATGCCACCTCAATTCCACCGCATGTCAGGGGATCACTTGGTGCTTCTACAGAAGGAAGTCACGGCCCTCTTGGCCAAGAGGGCCATCGAGCATGTTCCGACCCCAGAAGTAGGGCGTGGTTGCTACTCCACTACTTTCTGGTGCCCAAAAAGGACAAGGAGGACATGCGTCCTATCTTGGACCTCCGGAACGTCAATCGCTTCCTCCGGAAGGAGAAGTTCAAGATGCTCACCCTAGCTCAGGTCTTGACTGCCCTCGACCCCGGAGACTGGTTGGTAGCGTTGGACTTGCAGGACGCCTATTTCCACATCCCCGTCCTGCCGGCCCACCGGCGTTACCTTCGGTTCACGGTAGGCCTCGAGCATTTTCAGTTCACCGTGCTCCCCTTTGGCCTTACCAGTGCCCCTCGGGTGTTCACGAAAGTGATGGCGGTGGTCGCAGCTCATCTGCGCCGGGCAGGGTTTCCAGTCTTCCCCTACCTCGACGACTGGCTGCTGAAGGCGGGCTCGTCCCAGGCAGTTGTCTCCCACCTCCAGACTACGGCCGAACTCCTGCACTCGCTGGGGTTCTCCATCAATGTGCCAAAGTCGCATCTGATTCCTTCTCCACAGCTCCTTTTCATCGGAGCAGTTCTGGACACGACGCAGTTTCGGGCCTATCCTCCCGAACGGCGAGTCCGGGATATTCAGGCTATGATTCCGATCTTTCAGCCCTTATCCTGGGTTTCGGTACGGATGACCCTGAGGCTGCTGGGCCTCATGGCCTCCTGCATCCTGCTGGTCACTCATGCCAGATGGCATATGCGGGCTCTGCAGTGGGACCTGAAGTTCCAGTGGGCGCAGCACCAGGGCGACCTGTCCGATCACGTCCAGATCTCGGAGGGGACTGCAAAACAGTTGCAGTGGTGGCTCTCGAACCGGCAATGGGTCATGGGCAGATCCCTCTCCCTTCCCCAGCCAGAGCACACAGTTGTGACGGACGCGTCCCTTCTGGGATGGGGCGGTCACATGGGAGAGGCGGAGATCAGAGGCCTCTGGTCTCCAGGCGGAGTCCCGGCTCCATATCAACATTCTGGAGCTCCGGGCGATCCGACTTGCACTCAAGGCATTCCTTCCCTCTGTCAAAGGGAAGGTAGTGCAGGTGTTCACAGACAACACCACTGCCATGTGGTACTGCAACAAACAAGGCGGGGTGGGGTCGTGGACCCTTTGTCAGGAGGCTCTGCGCCTCTGGACATGGCTGGAACACCAGGGCATGTTCCTGGTGGTTCAACACCTGGCAGGTTCCCTGAACGCCAGGGCGGACGAACTCAGCCGCAGGTGCATGATGGATCACGAATGGCGTCTTCACTCGGAAGTGGCGCAAGGACTCTTTCTACAGTGGGGAGAGCCTTGGTTAGATCTATTCGCCACCGAAGAGAACGCGCAATGTCATCAGTTCTGCGCGTTGGAATTTCCAAGGCGGCACTCGCTCGGCGACGCTTTTCGTCACGAGTGGAGTTGCGGTCTATTGTACGCCTTTCCGCCTATACCACTTCTACCCAGAGTGTTGAAGAAGATTCGGCACGACCGGGCCCAAGTCATTCTTGTGGCTCCGGACTGGGCTCGAAGAGTTTGGTATCCCGAGCTACTCAATATGAGCGTAGATCCCCCGATCCGTCTGCCTCTTCGGGAGGATCTTCTGTCGCAGCAGCAGGGGACGGTCCTCCACCCGAACCTGTCCAGTCTACACCTGCTTGCGTGGAGATTGAGCGGCGGCAGTTGATTCCTTTCGACTTGCCTCCCGAAGTTTGTGATGTGATTCTGGCAGCCAGGCGTCCCTCCACTAAGGTGGTATACGCCTGCAGGTGGAACAAATTTGTGGCATGGTGCACAGCAAAGGCTGTGGATCCCCTTTCTGCCCCTCTTTCTGAGGTCCTTCTGTTCCTTCTCTCTCTGGCCCAACAGGGTTCTGCCCTGGGTACCATCAAGGGTTATCTTTGTGCTATCTCGGCCTTCCTCAGGCTCCCTGATCAGCCCTCCCTTTTCAAGTCCCCTGTTGTTAACAGGTTCTTAAAAGGCATTACTCACCTCTTCCCTCCTGTTCCGTTTGTGATGCCTCAGTGGGACTTAAACTTGGTTCTTACCTTTTTAATGTGCGCTCCCTTTGAGCCTCTACATAACTGTCCTCTTCGTCTTCTGACTCTGAAGACAGCCTTTCTGGTGGCCATCACCTCCGCTCGGCGGGTGAGTGAGCTCCAGGCTCTATCTTGCAAACCTCCCTTTCTGTCTGTTCATCCAGACAAGGTTGTTCTTCGGACGCGTCCGTCCTTCTTGCCAAAGGTGGTTACTGCTTTCCACATTGGGCAGACCATCACTTTGCCCACCTTCTTTCCGCCTCCGCATCCTTCCAGAGAGGAAGAGAGGCTCCACCGTCTGGACCCAAAACGTGCGCTCTCCTTCTATATTGACCGCACAAAACACTTCCGGGTGGATGACCAGCTCTTTATTGGCTACGTGGGCGCCAAAAAGGTCGGGCGGTGCACAAGAGGACCATCTCCCGCTGGGTTACCTTGTGCATCAAGACCTGCTATTCTTTGGCTACAAAGGAGCCTCCTGTTGGGCTGCGTGCCCATTCCACCAGGGCAACGGCTGCTACCACGGCCTTGGGCCGCGGTGTTCCGCTGCCGGTTATCTGTCAGGCAGCTACGTGGGCCTCGCTGCACACGTTTACAAAGCATTACTGCCTTGACAGTCAGGTCCGGAGGGACGGCTTCTTTGGCCGTTCTGTCCTCCAGGACTTCCTTGTCTGATCTTTGTTCGCAGACCCACCACCGGGGTTGGTATTGCTGGGGTATCTATTCTAAGGTAAGGAATCTGTCACTAACGTGTCTCTTTCAGATGCACAAGTTACTAACTTGTGTAACGATATATCTGTAAGAGACAGTAGTTAGTGACAGATTCCTACCGCCCACCCATCCTCCCCGTTCTGCGAACTGATTTCTAGGGTTAAGGACATCCCTTTCAGGGCCCTAGTATTTTTCAGACACCTATGTCAGCTTCTTGCATGGCTCTGCGTTCCTGGCGCGGAAAGTCGTGTACAGAACTGGCGTCAGCGCGCAGGGGCGGCGCCTAAGTACTGCCCGCGACGTCATCCCGGCGATCACGACGCCGACGACGGACGCGGAGCCGCACGACGCCGCCTACCGACGCGCAAGGGTACTGCTACGCAAAAAACTTTCCGGATCCAGCCTGACGCCTGGGGATATTCTAAGGTAAGGAATCTGTCACTAACTACTGTCTCTTACAGATATATCGTTACACAAGTTAGTAACTTGTGCTTTAACCCTAAAGCAGGTGATGACAACCATCCACTTCTGCTTTATGCAGATGACATAGTGCTGATCTCAGTCTGCTAATGGACTTGAGTGCTTAATAGCCAAATAGGTGCACTTCATGGCCGACTTGGGTCTTAAATTGAACGTGGCCAATTCAAAAGTAGTGACCATGGGCCAACAAAACAGCAAAGTAAAATTATTTAGGATTGATGCCTATAATCTCGGAAGGATGGCACCTTTTACATACTATAGAGTAATATTGGATACCAAATTAAACTGATACAAGGAGTTGGATGTGGCTAGTTTGCAGCTGGCCACGCTTAACAGCAGCATTTTATATTTTCCAAAAATCATGGAGGAACTCCTACACAGCCCATGACGAAAATGTAAAACACATAAACCATTCCTTTAGCAATGCATGATGCTACTATAGTCAGTCATGCTAAGGTGCATTCTCACATGGTCTTGGAAAACAAGTTTCTAAAACACAAGTTTGCGGCTTCCTAGCTGTAGATCTAATTATGTTTTGCATCTAGAAGTGGAGTAGTCTTACAGAGTAGGCAAGATTGACTGGAACCCACTAGTGTCAATTTCAGATGGTTTAATCCCCACGTCAAATCACTAGAAATGTTTTGCATGACTTTTGAATCGTGTTTGATATTGTGTGGTATAATCCTATTGAAAGAACTCTAAGGCAAATTGGTTGCCTGCACATCATTTAGTCTCTACTTAAACTGGCCTTTAGAGACAAAAACACATACTTGAAACGTTTGCTAATTATATGGAAGTAGAAAGTAAATTGGCTGAGTTATTGAAGCCTTCAGTTAGGGCATATTAGCTATTATTTCTGCATTGGGTCTAGACTCTGGAGCTATATATCTGTTGGGCATTTAACCCTTACGAGCAGAATATTCTGATCCGATTGAGGTTTGGCTTTGTTCCAGAGGGGCTAAGCTGTCCTAGAATTTGGGCTCCTTAGATGCATGGTCCTTGCTGCCAGTGTGACCAACTATCCAGGCAGTCTTATAGGCATTTTCCTTTTCTGTCTGTTTCTCCTTTCGGGAACCCACGTGAAAAGTTCTTTGCTCAGGGTAACAGTGTCTGGGTATTAGAAACTGTAGAATACTTTTCTCTTCGCTGACCCAAAAATGATCCTGCATTGGTTTTGGAGTATTGAGATTTTTAAGAGGAACTTTGATGTAAATTGAATGCTTACTGTAGGTTTGTATCCCATTTATTTGGGAGAATTTTGATCTATTCAAAATCTGATGTAGGCATGCTAAGTACTGAAGGGTTGTGATGATGTGACATTGTTTTGTATGATTGTTGTACTCTGTAACTTGAATCTCATTAGAATTTCTTCTTTTGCATCAATCTTGGGAATGTTGGGCATATTTGGTTTTCAATGGAAACTTTGTTTGAGGCATGTGTGCTGTTGATACACATGCTTTGCATACTCCTGCCATCTAGTGTTGGGTCTGGATGTTTGCAAGTTGTTTTTCTTCGAAGAAGTCTTTCCAGTCACAAGGTAAGGTGACTCCTCCTTGGAATGGAGTCCGGTCCATTGGCCAGCCTTCTGCCAATGGAACGAACTCCATTCCAATTCTGTCCCAGGTGCCACGCCAAGTACCCGTGCACCTACCTCCATCAAGTTTGTAACTTGTGCCCTTCTCCAGTGCACAAGGAGGAAGACTGCAATGCTTGTAAGTCGTTTCGGTCCAAGAAGACTCTACGCGATCGTCTGGCTCGACGACGAGAGATGCAGCGCCAAAGCATCCAACACACTCCGGATATCTTCAGGGAAGAATCTGACCAAGAAGAGATCGAAGCGGTGCCGCAGAAGAAGAGGCCCTCTCCGTTCCAGAGTCCCAGCTCGAGATCGATCTGGAGTCCGAAGATGTGCCTCTGGGACAGGGTACCGTGAGTACCGAAGATCCTTTGCCCCCTAAATCCTCTTCTAAAACTCATAAGGCAACAGCACCACCTCTGCCTTCTGGCCAATGTTTCTGACGCCCCGCTTCTCAGCTTGGCACCAAAATAAACTGTCAAGCCATCCAGCTCGGGACCAAGTCGACCGAAATTACCTTCGGATCCGAAATCATCAGGCTCCAAGGACAAATCTGGTTCGGAGCCGAAACCCTCCGCTTCGAAACACAAACATGCTTCGGAGCTGAAACATTCTAAAGACGCGTCCATTTTGACGCCGAAATCCAAGGACAATGTTCTCAAGCCTCCAGAACCAATTTTAGACATTCTTAAGGCCAAATTGGATCCCAAACAAATGAAAATTTATATTAATCCTGCTACTGGACACACTTTGCCACTGGATTCAAGATAGCCTGGCTGATGAGGGTTTCCGGTCCAGGGAAGACATGGCTTGGCAGTTCGGGCTGGACTGTTCCCATGAGGCACAGGGTCAGACTGATTTGCATATGGCCATGTCTGAACTGGGGTGGTGAAGTGAGCTAAAGAATGATGATGGATTAAACCCAGATCATTTGACTGGGGGTGAGTGTTTGATTTGCTCTAACGCTCCGTCCATCATCCCCTTTGGTATCTCTTTGTTCGCCCTAAGTTGGCAGGGTATGCCCAGACGTGGGTCCCTTGCTCACTTTGCCACTGGATTCAAGATAGCCTGGCTGATGAGGGTTTTGAACCCGAAACCGGTCCCAGGATGCTTGTTTCCGGTCCAGGGAAGACATGGCTTGGCAGTTCGGGCTGGACTGTTCCCATGAGGCACAGGGTCAGACTGATTTGCATATGGCCATGTCTGAACTGGGGTGGTGAAGTGAGCTAAAGAATGATGATGGATTAAACCCAGATCATTTGACTGGGGGTGAGTGTTTGATTTGCTCTAACGCTCCGTCCATCATCCCCTTTGGTATCGCTTTGTTCGCCCTAATTTGGCAGGGTATGCCCAGACGTGGGTCCCTTGCTCACTTTGCCACTGGATTCAAGATAGCCTGGCTGATGAGGGTTTTGAACCCGAAACCGGTCCCAGGATGCTTGTTTCCGGTCCAGGGAAGACATGGCTTGGCAGTTCGGGCTGGACTGTTCCCATGAGGCACAGGGTCAGACTGATTTGCATATGGCCATGTCTGAACTGGGGTGGTGAAGTGAGCTAAAGAATGTTGATGGATTAAACCCAGATCATTTGACTGGGGGTGAGTGTTTGATTTGCTCTAACGCTCCGTCCATCATCCCCTTTGGTATCGCCGCTTCTCAGCTTGGCACCAAAATAAACTGTCAAGCCATCCAGCTCGGGACCAAGTCGACCGAAATTACCTTCGGATCCGAAATCATCAGGCTCCAAGGACAAATCTGGTTCGGAGATGAAACCCTCCGCTTCGAAACACAAACATGCTTCGGAGCTGAAACATTCTAAAGACGCGTCCATTTTGACGCCGAAATCCAAGGACAATGTTCTCAAGCCTCCAGAACCAATTTTAGACATTCTTAAGGCCAAATTGGATCCCAAACAAATGAAAATTTATATTAATCCTGCTACTGGACACATTTTGGCTAAAAATCCAGCAAAACACAAGCTTCCTGCAGAGGACACTTCTGATGAGATTCCCTTAAAGGAGGAGGACATGGCTACTAGCCCTATTTATCCTGCCTCACAACCCTCTCCACCATGTTGTCCACAGTTAATAATTGAAGATCCATTACACATAACACCTCAGGAATCTCCACATACAGATCCAGATGTGGATCAGGGTGATGATGATACTCATTTACCTGCAGACCCATGGAATGATTACACCATTAACCCTCCAGTGAACAATGAGCCAGACCTTTATCCTGCAAAACCATCACCACCAGATGATAATTTGGCTTATCAACAGTTCATAGAAGAGGACTTTCTATTTGAAACACGAGTCCACACATAGGTCAAGTCAGACACTCCCTATGCTTAAAGGCATGATGAGACATGCAAATGATATCTTTAAAGACCCTGTCAGAGCATGTATTTTAACTCCAAGGGTAGATAAAAAAATATAAACCCTCGCCATCAGATCCTGTGTTTATTAAGGGACAATTACCTCTTGACTCCCTAGTAGTGTTCAATGCTCGCAAAAGAGCTAACTCGCAAACCTCTTGGGATGCACCTCCCCAGGTAAAGAATCCAAACTTATAGATGCTTCGGGAAAACGAGTAGCTGTTCAAGCTGCTAACCACTGGCGCATCGCAAACACACAGGGCCTACTAGTTAGGTATGACTGGGCACACTGGTATGAGATGGAGCAACTGCTTCAATATCTCCCAGACGAACACAAAACTAAGGCACAGCAGTTAGTTGAAGAGGGGAAACTCATCTCTAACTCCTCAATAAGATGCGCTTTAGACGCAGCTGACACCGCAGCTAGGGAGATCAATACCAGCATTCTCCTTAGAAGGCATGCATGGCTTAGGATCTCGGGGTTTAAGCCTGATGTTCAACAGTCCATTTTGAACACTCCCTTTGACGAAAAACACCTGTTTGGTCCTGTAGTCGACCAATCCTTAGAAAAGATGAAAAAGGACACTGAAGTGGCAAAATCCATGGGAGCGCTCCAGTCCCCATCCAATAAAGGCTCCTTTTGCCGCTCATTTTACAGAGCAGGGTCCAAAACAACATCCTCAGACCCAAATGCTTCCTCTCACAAAGGTAATAATCAATCCTTTTCCCCTAGAGGTTTCTATAGAGGAGGATATAGAGGAAACAATTCCAAAGGCAGGGGTAAAGGCGCCACGCCACGTAACACCCCTTCCCCTAATAAACAGTGACTTGCCCACACTTCCCCCGATCACTCAACACCTGTCTGGGGAAGACTTCAACAGTTTCTTCCCATTTGGCATTCTATAACAACCGACAAATGGGTACTAGACCTTATCCAACACGGTTATTGCCTGGAGCTCACCTCCAATCCACCAAACATTCCACCTCGCGTTCACAAACTGTTGTCAGACCATCTGCAGTTACTCAAACAAGAAGTGCAATTTCTCTTACAAAAGGGAGCCATAGAACCAGTTCAGTTTCAGTACCAAGGTTCAGGGGTTTACTCTTTATTTTCTAATTCCCAAAAAGATGGTTCCTTAAGACCAATTTTGGATCTCGGAGAGTTAAACCAGTACATACTGTCAGAACATTTCCATATGGTAACGCTTCAACAGGTTCTTCCTCTCCTACACAAGGCAATTTTTTGTCCACACTGGACTTAAAAGACACATATTTTCACATTACCATTCATCCAGCTCATCGCAAATATCTCAGATTTGTGATAGTGGGCAAACACTATCCGTTCAAAGTTCTTCCATTCGGAGTAAATACTGCTCCCAGGGTATTTACAAAATGCCTAGCACTAGTAGCAGCTCATTTCAGAAGACAACAAATTCATGTCTTCCCCTACCTAGACGACTGGCTCATCAAAGCCAGCACACACCAAGAGTGTTTACAAAACACTCAGACCACGCTACACCTACTCCACCAATTGGGTTTCACAGTCAACATTCAAAAGTCTCGCCTACAGTCTTCACAGATACAATCTTATCTAAGAGCCACTCTCGACACTCACACGGCTCTAGCCTTCCCCAATGCAGCCAGAATTTCCAATATCCAAACCCTATTGCTGCAGTTCCAAACCTTACAAACCAGGACTTTCATGCGGCTATTGGGAATGATGGCGTTATGCATTGCAATAGTACCTCATACAAGACTACACATGCGTCCATTACAAGAATGCTTAGCACGTCAGTGGAATCAGTCACAGGGTCAATTAACAGATCTAGTGTTGGTGGACTGCCGAAACCATTGCTCTTTGCAGTGGTGGAACCCACAACATTTATTAAAAGGGCGGCCTTTCATCGACCCTGTTCCACAAGTCGTGCTAACAGCAGACTCTTCACTCATGGGTTGGGGTGCACATCTCCATCATTACACAATTCAAGGTCTATGGTACGACAAACACAAACGTCTCCACATCAACTATCTAGAGCTTCTAGCAGAGTTTCTAGCACTGAAAGCTTTTCAGTTTCATCTCACAGGCAAAGTTGTCCTAGTCCGCACAGACATGACAGCAATGTACTATGTACAAAAACAAGGGGGGGGACACACTCTCTCCAACTGTCACGCCTGTCTCAGACAATTTTGAAATAGGCAATCCATCACAAGATTCACCTTCTGGCAGAACACCTCCCCGGAGTGAACAATCAAATTGCCGACCTCCTCAGCAGAAGGAGACAGCAAATACATGAGTGGGAACTTCATCCCCAAGTTCTCCTTCCATACTTTCTACAATGGGGATATCCACAAATAGATCTGTTAGCCACAGTAGGCAACACACAATGCCCAAACTTCGCCCCCAGGTTCCCACACCCTCTTTTCAAAGGCAATGTCCTACAGATGAATTGGTCTGAGATATTTGCCTACGCTTTTCCGCCTCTCCCACTCCTTCCGTTACTAGTTCGGAAACTCAGGCAAACATCACTCACACTGATTTTGGTAGCTCCCACATGGGCCCATCAACCATGGTACACCACCCTTTTAGAGCTCTCAGTAGTTCCACATCAAAAGCTACATCTCACCTCCAGTCTGCTCACTCAGAACCATGGAGAAATCAAGCATCCAAATCCCAAGGAGCTCAACTTAGCGATTTGGCTCCTGAAGTCCTAGAGTTTGGATATTTAAATTTGCCACCAGACTGTATGACTATTCTAAAAGAAGCTAGAAAACCTACTATCAGAGTTTGCTATGCAGCAAAATGGAAACTATTCGTTGTTTACTGCAATAACAACAACATTCTACCTCTAGATGCTTCTGTTCAGAATATTGTCTGTTACCTTTTAAACCTTCAGCAATGTGGGCTAGCTTACACATCTATTAGATTACACCTTGCAGCAGTAGCTGCGTATTTGCAAAACAGACATTTGTCTTTGTTCAAAGTTCCTGTCATCAAAGCATTTTTGGGGGGCTTAAAAAGAGTTATACCATCAAGAATTCCTCCGGCGCCAGTGTGGAATCTTAATGTTGTACTTACAAGACTTATGGGTCCACCCTTTGAACCCCTACACAAGTGTCCTTTACAGTTTCTCTCTTGGAAGGTTGCATTCCTCATTGCAATCACTTCATTAAGGAGAGTTGGTAGCTCACCAACTCTCACTTTAGAAGAACCCTTCTTTCAGCTCCATAAAGATAGGGTAGTTCTTCGCACCAATCCCAAATTCCTTCCCAAAGTAGTTTCTGCTTCCCATATTAACCAATCAGTTGAGTTACCTGTGTTCTTTCCTCAACCTGATTCGGTAGCAGAACGAGCTCTTCACACACTTGACGTCAAAAGAGCTTTATTGTATTATAGATTTATTGTATTAAGATTTTCGTAAAACAAAACAACTGTTTGTTTCATTAACACCACCTCACAAAGACAATCCTATCTCTAAATCTGACATTTCAAGATAGATTGTTAAGTGCATTCAAACTTGCTGCGCAAAAGCTAAAAGAACTTTATCTATACCCCCTAGAGCGCATTTCACTCGCAAAATAGGGGCATCTATGGCCTTTTTAGGTAACATTCCTATAGCTGCCATTTGTAAAGCAACATGGTCTACACCACACACATTTACCAAACACTATTGTGTGGATGTACTAGCACGTCAACAAGCCAATGTAGGGCAGGCAGTGCTAAAAACACTTTTCCAGACAACTGCGACATCTACCGGTAGCCACCGCTTTGGGAGAATACTGCTATGTAGTCTATGCAAAGCATGTGTATCTACAGCACATATGCCTCGAACAGATTGTTACTTACCCAGTAAGCATTGGCATGTAGAGCTGTAGATTCACATGCGCCCACCCTCCTCCCCACGCACCTGTAGTTGTTGCAGTTCACATTATCTACGCATGAATATCTCTTTACTACACTCGCTTTCGCCATTCTCACCCTCTTGCGGGAAAACAATCTAACAATGGAGTCGATGCCCATGTGCACTATCACCGAAAGGAGGAGTCACCTTACCTCATGACTGGAAAGGACTTCTTCGAAGAAAAACAACTTGCAAACATCCGGACCCAACACTAGATGGCAGGAGTATGCAAAGCATGTGAATCTACAGCTCTACATGCCAAGAACAGATGCTTACTGGGTAGGTAACATAATCCTTTTGTTTTCACCTTGTTTTTCTTATTCTTATCTTTCATATATTTTGGAAAATTGCTGACTTAAATCTGTTGTACAATTTGATCTGATCGAAACAACCCAATGATGAACCCTTTGAATTTAAGGCATGGACAAGAGGATGTGAGAACGTACCTTTGTGTGTTTAAATATACTTCCGGGAAAGCCTGTCAGAAAATGATTTACAGCCCAAACAAGCCTGTGCTTGACAATTGAATTCACTAAAGTGATGCCTTTTGAAGTTATTGCTGTCGAAAGGAAAGACAGAAGGCAATAGTTTAAGTGGATAACCCACTGGACACACCCAAAATGGCACCCATAGTCCCATTTTTTTTTTATAGTCAGTGGCTTTGATAGCAGGACCACGGACAATTAAACTCGTAGACCATATAGGTTCTTTCTTTAGAGTCTGCGATCTCGGTAATGAGACCATGGACTATGAATCGTAAATGCTGGGGCTCCATGTCTGTCGGGTAATGCAGACACCGCAACATGGACTTTTTTATATTTATTTTTATAACTGCTTGGGGGGGGGGGGCTATGAGCAAACCTCCTCTCACTATGGCAAGTGAGTCAGGATGTGCGCTCCCTGCCCCATTATGTCCTTCTCAATTCTTTCTTCATGACACGTTATATAATGGTGTCACCCAAAAAATGTTTTCTCTTGCATCCAGCCAATTGGAGCATTTCGGTCCAGGATCTCTGTTTTCAGTCTGCGGGCTTGGAAAGGACAACAAGAAACAGAACTCCTTCGTCCAATAAGATTTGTTTATTTTTTTTATTAGATTTTCTTGTCCCCCATAGGTGTTAGCAGAATGCTGTTAGTTCACCTAGATTTCAGTGGACGTATTTTTTGTCTTGATGAAGTTGGACAAACGTGTTTTGTTTACAAGGAGTGGTAGGGTAATTTACTAGGTTCCTACTCTCTTTTTGACTTCATTCTTTGTACTGGAATCAGGAGGGACAACAACTGTGGCACCCTCTACCAATACACACTTCATTAAAAAGTCCCAGTTGGGCGTCAGTCCATATTATCTAAGGGATCATGTTGTGTGCTAATGTCACTGTCTGCTATAGAATAGCTTGGTAAATAAACTAATGTTCGAGGCATGTGAGCTATAGATCACATGATTTGCATACTCCTGCCATCTAGTGTTGGGCCAGATGTTTGCAAGTTGTTTTTCTTCGAAGAAGTCTTTCCAGTCACAAGGTAAGCGGTGACTCCTTTCGGTGATTGTGTGCATGGGCATCTACTCCATTGTTAGATTGGTTTTTTCCGCCATCAGGTTCGGACATGAATTGCTGCACTCCGGTTCGACACTGTTTCTCGGGTTCCCCTCGGTGCGCAATCCACTTACCCTCGACGGTATTGTTTTCGATCGTGTATTTCCATTCTCTGCGTATCGCATTTACTACAAAATCCCTCTTTCGATCGGGTAGCTCATGGAAGGCCGTTGGGCCTACCCGCGTCGGTCCGCCTCGCAGTCGATGGAACAGACTCCATTCAAATTCTGTCCTCTGTGCCACGCGAAGTTCCGGCGCACCGACTCACACGAAGTGTGCAACTTGTGCTTATCTCCGGAGCACAACGAACAGGACTGCGACAAGTGTAAGTCTTTCCGATCGAAGAAGACGCTTCGTGACCGTCGGGCTCGACGTCGCGACATGCATAGCCAACACACCGGTTCAATTCCGGTCATCTTTGGAGAAGATTCTGAACAAGAGACCGGCGATGCCACGGGAGCCGAGGAAGAAAAGGAGCGTATCTCCGGATCCGGCTCCGATGGGGACGAAGACATCCCGCAAGGGCAGCGCATCGTGAGTACCGATCCTCCCTTGTCCAAAAGTCCAACTCAGCCCAAGAAAAAGGCTCCGGTCCCACCCCTGCCTTCGGGCCATGGTTGGTACAGAGAACATGTTTCCGAGGACCCGCCTTCCGGCTCGGCACCGAAACACACCCCAAAGGCTCCGAATTGAGTCGTCCACATTCAGGCACTGAGCCGTAACCTTCAGGGTCGAAGTCGAAATCCGGCTCAGCTCCACCTCCTTCGACGCCGAAAAGATCTTCGGATCCGAAATCCTTGGCATCCAAAACACCGGCACCGAAACAGATGCGCCGATTCCATCAAAAGAGCACCGTTTCGATGTTCCGCCCTCAAAACCGGACCCGAAACAAAATGAACTGTACATTCATCCAAAAACTGGACATATTGCGACCAAATTGCCACTCAAACGCAATCCTGAACCTGAAGAAGCTTACCACATTCCTTTAAAAAGGAAGCATGTGGGTACTAACCCTTCTCCTCCTCCTCCTCCTCCTCCATCACCTCCTTCCCCTGAGTCACAACCATTGTTAATTTCACCTGCTGACTCGCCACCACCATATACACTTGATGATCAGGATGATGTGGATGGGGCTGGGGACAATGATCCAACACCTACAAACCCCTGGAGAGATTACAACACTAATTCTCCCACAGGTAACGATCCTGATCTTTACCCTACTAAGCCTTCACCACCAGACGACAATGTAGGCTATATAGAATTATTAAGCAGAGCTGCTAATTACCATGGGTTCGAATTACATTGGGAATCCCTAGAAGAAGTTTTCGTTTTCAAAACACTTAGCAGTTCCCAAAGATCCACTCACACACTCCCTAAGCTCAAGGGTATGCTAAGACATGCGGATGACCTTTTTAATGATCCTGTTCGGGCAAGTATCCCCCCTCTCCCCCCCCCAGGGTAGACAAGAAATATAAATCTGCACCATCAGATGCAGCTTACATCAGGGGACAGTTACCCTTAGTTTCTTTGGTAGTTTCTAATGCACGTAAAAAAAGCCAATTTCCAAACGTCAGGAGATGCTCCACCTCCAGACAAAGAGTCTAAATTAATAGACACCTCTAGGAAAAGAGTAGCCTCCTAAGCTGCAAATTTTTGGTGCATTTCCAATACCCGCACAAGTCCAAAGCTCAAGACCTAGTGCGAGAGAGACCGCTCATCTCAAACAATTCCATCAGGTGCGCTTTAGATGCCGCTGACACTGCGGCTAGAGCCGTCAACACCAGCATTCTCTTAAGAAAGCATGCCTGGTTATGAATTTCAGGGTTTAAACCAGAGGTTCAAACATCTTTTCTTAATACGCCATTTGACAAGCAACACCTCTTTGACCCTGTAGTAGACACGTCCTAAGAAAAGATGAAAAAGGACACAGAGGTGGCAAAATCTATGGGAGCCCTTCAGTCACCTTCCGGCCGTGGTTCCTTTCAGCGCTCCTTCCATCGTGGAGGGTCTAAGAATACCTCATCAGACACTGCCTCTACAACCTACAATGGCAACAATCAGCCCTCTGCTTCCAAGGGTTTCGTCAGAGGGGTTTACAGAGGCAACAATGGCAAGGGTAGAGGTAGAGGTTCCAACACACGCGCCTCCCCCTCCAATACCAAACAGTGACTTGCCTACCTTCCCCTCCCCCCGACCATTTAACACCTGTCGGGGCGTCTTTCACAATTCCTACCCATCTGGCAATCAATAACTACAGACAAATAGGTACTGGAAATTATCCATTCTCGTTATTGCCTGGAGTTTACCAACAACCCTCCAAACATTCCTCCACGTTCACACAAACTGTCACCAGACCACTTACACCTCCTCAACCAAGAGGTTCAGTCCCTCCTTTTAAAAAGAGCTATAGAGCCCGTACCACTACAATACCACGGGCCAGGCGTATACTCCCTCTACTTTCTCATACCCAAAAAGGACGGTTCTCTCAGACCTATGTTGGACCTCAGAGAATTGAATCATACATACAATCAGACCATTTTCACATGGTAACGCTTCAAAAAGTGCTCCCACTCCTACAATAGGGCGACTTTCTGTCTACCCTAGACTTAAAGGACGCGTACTTCCACATTCCAATGCATCCCGCTCAACGCAAATTTCTCAGATTTGTGGTAGCGGGGCATCATTACCAGTGCAAAGTACTCCTGTTCGGAGTCACCACTGCTCCCAGAGTCTTTACAAAGTGTCTGGCAGTAGTCGCTGCTCACCTAAGATGACAACACATTCATGTCTTCCCCTACTTGGACGACTGGCTCATCAAAGCCAGTACGTATCCAAAGTGTCTCCAACACACTCACAGAACACTGCAGTTATTGCACCAACTGGGCTTCACAGTCAATGTGTTGAAATCGCATCTTCAACCTTCCAACACTCAAAACTATCTAGGAGCCACTTTAGATACTCAAAGAGCTCTAGCCTACCCCAATGCAGCCAGAATTCGCAGTATTCAGGCTCTAGTTCTCCAGTTTCAGCCTACTCACTCACTACCAGCTCGAGTGTATATGCAACTGCTAGGAATGAAGGCCTCTTGCATCATGATTCTTCCCCATGCCAGGCTTCACATGCGTCCAGGGATGAATCAAAGGGTCTTTTAACCGATCTAGTGTTGGTAAACCGCCGTACTCGTCACTCTCTGCAGTGGTGGAACCCACAAAATTTATCAAAAGGACGGCCCTTCATAGACCCAGTTCCACAGACAATGCTAACAGCCGACGCGTCCCTCACTGTTTGGGGGGGCTCATCTCCAACATCACACAGTGCAAGGCCTGTGGAGTCAACAGCAAACAACTCTCCACATCAATCATCTAGAGCTGCTAGCAGTGTTTCTAGCGCTCAAAGCATTTCAGACTCACCTGGTCTGCAAAGCTGTCCTAGTTCGTACCGACAACATGACAGCTATATACTAAAAAAAGGGGGGGAGGGGGACACTCTCTCCAACTGTCACACCTGGCTCAAGACATTTGGAAGTGGACCATTCACCACAAAATCTATCTCCTAGCAGAACACCTCCCAGGAGTGAACAATCAAATTGCCGATCTTCATGCTTGGGTTCACATATGTGCGGGTGAGGCAGGCAATACGTGCCAGTTACCCTGATTACCCTGCGGAACCCACGCCGTTGTTAGCACTGCAGGCGGTGCTGGCGGGCGCGGACCGCAATGGTCTGATAACGAAACTGTACACTACGTCCCTTAGAGAACGGGAACAGCTGGATACCCCTGCGTACGGCAGATGGGTCGCCTTGCTTGGGACCTCGCTGACACCGGAGATGTGGAGGTTCTGTTGCATCCTTACTGGCAGACTCACTGCGAATTGCAATCTCCGCATCATCCATTTTAAATATCTGCATCAGCTGTACTACACCCCGCTGCAATTGATGCGGTTTGGTCTACGGGATAGCTCTAGCTGTGTGAGATGTGGGCAGGGGGATGCAGGCTTCCTACATCTTGCATGGTCTTGTAAAAATGTATATAGATTTTGGGGTAAAGTTACTGACCTGCTAACTAGGGTTGTGGCTGAACCTCTGCAGTGTACACCTGAGGGTTGTCTATTGGGCTGGGTTCAATACTTAAAGCCCTGCAATCGCAAACTGGTGGCTGTCTCGACCTTGTTGGCCAAGAAAGCGGTGGCGAGGTGCTGGGGCTCTAGAATCACCCCAACTTTGCATAAATGGGTCCGAGATTTACTATATTGTAAAGAACAACTTGGGACATACGCTGAGGAGTTGCCTGAAGCCTCTCGCCCCAAAGACTTTTGGGCTCCACTTACAGTATATCTCCTTACAAACCCGGATATGGAATGAATGCTGTAAATTGATGTTTTTAACTGTGTTAAGTCTTGGGATTCACATGTGATATATGACCATAACAGAGACGGGATGCTATGCTGGGGTCGTAATGTTACTTACTAGTGCCACCGGATGGGGGGGTTGCGGGATTTGGTTTATTTTTTATTTACTTGTTACTTGTTTCTTTCTGTTCTTTACCAAAAAATGGTGCTTGTACTTACTTCATCGCTATCTCTATTTGGCCTCCTGTGCGAGGGCCCAATGTGTACTTGACAAGCTGTTCAATAAACAAACAATAAAAAAAAAAAAATTGCCGATCTTCTCAGCAGACAGAGGCAGCAAATCCACGAATGGGAAGTTCCCCCTCAAGTTCTCCTATATACTTTCAAAGTTGGGAATTCCCTCAAATAGATCTTTTTGCCACACACCAAAACGCAAAATGACCAAACTTCGCCTCCAGGTATCCACACCTGCTCTCCAAAGGCAATGCACTATGGATGAACTGGTCAGGGATATTTGCCTACGCTTTTCCGCCTCTCCCACTCATTCAATTAGTGGTTCGGAACCTCAGGCAAACATCCCTCACACTAATCCTAGTGACTCCCACATGGGCCCGGCAACCTTGGTTCACAACCCTGTTGGAGCTATCACTAGTTCCACATCAAAAACTGCACCTCACATCCAGTCTCCTCACACAGAGCCATGGAGAAATCAGACACCCAGATCCCAAACAACTCAACCTCGCGATCTGCTGTCAACCTCGCAATCTGTCTCCTGAAATTATAGAGTATGGTTATCTAAATCTCCCACCAGACTGTATGAACATCATCAGAGAGGCCAGAAGGCCTACTATAAGAGCCTGTTATGCAGCTAAATGGAAATGTTTTGTTATCTATTGCAATAATAACAACATCAATCCTCTTGATGCTTCAATATAAAATATCATTTGCTATCTGTTAAACTTGCAGCGGTCAGAGTTGGCTTACACTTCTATCTGCCTACATCTCGCTGCAATAGCTGTGTATCTACAAAATAGGCAACGCTTCTCTCTTTAGACTGCCAGTAATCAAAGCTTTTATGGAAGGACTTAAAAGAGTTATCCCACCAAGACTTCCACCTGCCCCACTGTGGAATCTTAACATAGTCCTCACACGATTAATGGGCCCACCTTTTGAACCCATGCAGAAATGTGAACTGCAATTTCTATCCTGGAAAATTTGTTTTTCTCATTGCAATTACTTCACTGAGGAGAGTGGGTGAGCTATGGGCACTAACCATAGAAGAACCTTTTTTCCAACTTCACAGAGACAAAATGGTTCTTCGTACTAACCCCAAGTTTCTACCTAAGGTAGTTTCTGCCTTTCACATCAATCAATCGGTTGAGTTACCTGTATTCTTTCCTCAACCAGATTCAGTGGCAGAACGAGCTCTGCACACCTTAGATGTTCGAAGAGCCCTTTTATATTACATAGAAAGAACAGTCATTTCGTAAAACCACTTTTTGTTACTTTTGCTCCACCTCACAAGGGCAATCCCATATCCAAGTCAGGAATTGCCAGATGGATTGTAAAATGTATTCAGACTTGTTATGCAAAAGCAAAGAGAACTTTAACAATACATTCCCCTTAGAGTGCATTCCACTTGCAAAATAGGGGCTACTATGGCTTTCTTAGGAAACATCCCCATAGTTGACATTTGTAAGGCTGCAACATGGTCTACACCACACACATTCACCAAGCACTACTGTGTAGATGAGTTAGTGAGACAACAAGCTAATGTGAGCCAGGTAGTACTTGGAACACTCTTTCAGACCACTGCAACAGCTACAGGTTAGCCACCGCTTTGGTAGATTACTGCTGTATAGTCTATGCAAAGCATGTGATCTACAGCTCACATGCCTCGAACGGCTAATGTTACTTACCCAGTAAGCATCTGTTCTTGGCATGTTCTTGGCATGTAGAGCTGTAGATTCACATGCGCCCACCCACCTCCCCGGGTACCTATACCTGTTGCAGTTCTCTCTCTTACTCTATATACATACAGATGGACATTTCTATTCTTTACTTACTAACTCCATTCTCACCCTCTGCGGGAAAACAATCTAACAATGGAGTAGATGCCCATGCGTACTATCACCGAAAGGAGGAGTCGCCTACCTCGTGACTGGAAAGACTTCTTCGAAGAAAAACAACTTGCAAACATCCGGACCCAACACTAGATGGCAGGAGTATGCAAAGCATGTGAATCTACAGCTCTACATGCCAAGAACAGATGCTTACTGGGTAAGTAACATTATCCTTCCTCTTCTTGACTGCATAAAACATTACTCTCCCTAGGTGATCAGTCTAACAGGGACCGGTCATTGGTACCTCTTGGAGGAAAAACCCACTTTTTGAGTCTGACAAAAATATCCTCGCAATATCCTCGAAGCATTACCCACAATACAGCACCAACAGTCTGGAAATCCAAGGAAGAATTATGGGAGGTGCTACAAGCAGGGAAATCCTCTCCCTGTTACCCTTCCTCACATCATTTCTGGAATCCCATTAGGAAGGAAGTCCCATCTATGGACCTCTTCTCTGTGCATGGCTCTACCAGTGATGCCAGCCACTCGTGGAGAGTGGTGAGGTCTGATGCTGTGCTATTAAATACAAGGAAATACTCATCCTTGCCTCCTAGGTAGAGGCAGTCACTAGCTAGTGTCTCTATAAATAAGAACTCATTAGAGTAATTACTTCTCTTCAATGTTTTTTTTCCAAATGGACATTCCAGCTTACTGCTGAAAATACTTCCACTGGTTTGGCGAAAGTAATTGCAGCAAAACTAGATAACCTTCTACCCTAAATTGGATGGACCTTCCAGTAGGATGTATGGCTTTATTACGCAGCCTTTACCCGCGCAGATTCTTTTATCACGCATGGTAATTATTGTAAGATAAGTGAAACCAAAATGTGTGTGTATATATATATATATATATATTCACGCAAAAAAAGTTACAAAAAAAGTTACAAGGACGTCATAGTTAGAAAATAACTTTAAAAACCTTGGAAATTCGCTGAAAAAACCAAAGGTTACAAAGACTTTCTAGTTAGGAAATAGAATTAAAAAAACCTTGGAAATTCACTGAAAAAAACAAAGGTTACAGGGATGTTATAGTATGGATGTGTAAATGGGTATGTAAGCGGTTGTGGGTGACTGTTGAGAGGCTGTGTGAGCGAGTGGTTGTGTGAGTGGCTGTATCGGTGAATAAGTCAGTGTGTGGTTAGCTGTATGCGTGAGTGAGTGGCTGAGTGAGTGGGTGGGTGTATGGGTGAGTGGGTGTATGACTGGTTATGTGGGTGTATGATTGGATGTGAGAGTGGTTCTGTGGATGATGTCATCAGTGATGTCATCAGTGATGTCATTTGAGATGTCATCAGTGATGTCACTGACCTTGTCATGAGTGATGTAATATATGAGGTCATCAGCAGTGCATTGCAAGGCCGTAAGTTATAGTTAGCTCAGTAACTATACCTGCTGAATTTGTATGGTTTTGGGCGTGTGCAATCTGGGCCAAACTGTAACGTCCCTGTAACGTTTGTTTTTTATGCATGCGCGCTGCGTAGGCGAGACCTAAAAATGATACACTATGTACAGTACTGTTTGAAGATGGGCGCCCACTGCTGTGTTTTCTGGGTGGTCATCTTGAAACATTATTATGTATAGTGTATCATTGTTTCACTGTTCCAAAATGGCCAACACATTGCTTCTAAACATAGCGCCTATGTCGCACAGTGCACAATACCATTCCAAGATGGCTGCATGCTGTTATGTTTACATTTTTCACTTTGTTGTCCACCATTTTAGGCAGCTGAATTTTTTTCATTTTTTCTACCTGTATTTTTCTTACACATGCTTGTGAGTTTGTATGTGTTTTATTGTGGATGGGGTGAGTGGGTGAATGCAAGGATGAGTCATTGATGAATGAATGGATGCATAACTGCAAGGAGGAGTACATGTACTATAAGTTATTGAGCGCCCAAACTCATGGGTGACTGAAATGGTAATCCCGTCTTGTTCAGTAACCGCTTCGTAAACAATGCAAACCTTTCTGATAGAGAAACGCTCTAGCATAACGTGTGAGATGGACAGAATGCTTATAAAATGCATTTATCATAAATATGGCTTAGTCTCTTAACTAATGGTTCTTATCATTAAAGAGTTATACCATTCTTAAGTCAGGTTTAAGCTAAACAGTGAAGACCCTTTCTACATTTGTTTCTCAGCTTCCATGTCCAGGATTGATTCTTTCACTTCGGTGTACAATTGATGTGCATGGATGCCAGGATGTTAGGATGTCCAGTGTACGTTTTCACTAGATAATTTCCTGGTGGAGCATCCACATGGAAATAGTTTACATTTTGTAGGATAATCATGAAAATTCAATTTGTTATAGAGCGCTACGAACGTACACTAGATTGATGTCAGAAAGGCAAACGAGGATCATCAATAAGAACAAGAGGCAAAGTAATATGAAGTGATCGTGTAAATGAACAGTTTTATTAATCCAGAAAGATAAAATACCTCCTAACATGTATGTAATTCAGTTAGCACAGTGGCACACCTTTATTGTCTGCCTTAGTGTTTTGTTTGACTTCTTTGATGAACATTGTAATGCATCTGCAGAATTGTCAGTAATTGTGGCCGATTATTCCACCTTTGAGTTCATTGTATTTGTTTGTTTTTATACAGTGCAGTGTGCTCTTAACCGACCTGCCTTCTTTGCTGAAAGGCTTTATCATGCGATGAAAGGGGCGGGGACGGATGATTCTACACTGATCAGAATAATAGTCACTCGAAGTGAGGTAAGCGTTCTTCCATACTATATTGATAAGGTTCTGTTAAGCGTGGACTAGAAATGTGAAGGTTGTGTCCATGATATGCTCCAAAACCCCTTATATGCTCAGTACCTGTGTGCACACTCAGTTACATTAACACACAACTTTATTAAAAATAGACTGTTTTTGCTTTTTTTTTTTTGCACCATAGTTCCAATCTGTAGTTCTTTATTTTGTAAGCACCTTCAGCATTAATTATTATACAAGATATCTTTTCCTTCAGTTTGTTTCTGTTTTGTGTGCATTTTATTACAAGACCTGCCTGTGCTGCTCATATCTGGTCGTTCAATACTGCACACCATGTGTAAAGCAGTTTCCTGTAGCTGGCACGCATTGAGTGCTCCCTTGTTTTGAGGGAGCCATTACGTAGCCACCTTATGTATTTGAGCTCGTTAGGTCGAGCCTAGAGTCAGCACTCATGCGCTGCTCTGCGAGGCATGCTAAATCTCCCCTATGGGCATTCACCACGTCCGTCGCTTTTGATTGGTTCCTTCATGTGCTTTTCGAATTTCCTTTGTTTTTATTGGTGAATAGCTTACATTTGTACCTTATTTTGCAGATTTGATCAAGCCTTGGAGACTGCCCCTGATGCATGTATTATTTCACGATTGGCCATGTACGTTAGTGTCAGGCACAACCTTTTTTTGTCAATTTCCTGCTAGTGTTCCCTGCTCGTGCTCTGTAGCATTGAGCGCCACCCCGGGTCCTGCTTTTTATTCGCCCATTGTATGTTGCCTTTAGCCCCTCCCTCCCCTCCTCATGCTCTCCGTGGTGTAAATTCCCCGCTCTACTCCCGTTGTTCATGTTGAACACCTCTCTCGTCCCTCCTCCTCTCCTTTTTCTGAGTGCGTGGTGTTTTTTCTTTACTTACTAAATGTTCTTTTTTTATTTGTAATTTCCTGCTAGTGTCCTCTGCTCGTGCTCCGAAGCTGCTAGCACCACCGCGGTTCCTGCTTTTCATTCGCCTGTTGTCCTGTTGCCTTTAACCTCTCCCTCACCTCCTCATACTCTCTGTGGTTCAAATTCCCCGCTTACCTCCCGTTGTCCGTGTTGAACACCTCCCTCGTCCCTCCTCCTCTCCCATTTCTGGGCGCGTGTTTTTTTTTCTTTATTTACTAAATGTTATTTATTTGTAATTTCCTGCTAGTGTTCCCTGCTTGTCTATGTAGCTCCAAGAGCGATTGAAGTCCAAGCAGAACGGGGTGACCACCGCCTCCAACTAAGAGGGGGCGTGAAGAGGCCATCACAGGAAGCGCTGTACCGTGTTCATAATAGCGCACACAGCAGGTCTACACCCAAGTTCCAACAACTCGCCCTCTCGCACAAATAGGTGACATCTGAAAGAGACACGTTAGTGACAGATTCCTTACCTTAGAATATCCCCAGGGTTCAGGCTGGATCAGGAAAGTTTTGCGTAGCAGTACCCCTGCGCGTCGGTAGGCGGCGGCGTTCGGCTCCGCGTCCGTCTTTGGCGTCGTGATCGCCGGGATGACGTCGCGGCCAGTACTTAGACGCCGCCCATGCGCGCTGGCGTCAGTTCTTTCTTTTTCCGCGCCAGTAAGTGCAGATCCGGATTGAGCAGTGCCCCCAGTCATTTTTTGACTGAGTATTTTTGTGACTTTTTTGTCCAAGTTTTCGAGTCGTTTCGACTCCAAGGTGTCAGTAGGGATGCCCGGCTTCAAGCCATGCGAGATCTGTAATCGCATGATGTCGATTACGGATCCGCACCGAGAGTGTCTCTTCTGTCAGGGGCGCGGCCACGACCCCAAGTCGTGCCCCGAGTGTCGGTCCCTCGCCCCGAAGGCTTTGCGAGAGCGGTCTCGAAAGCTTCTCGAGGCCCGGCACTCGGCTCCGCGCCGATCGAGGTTCCCGGTCCCGGGAGAGGTCATGGGGCCGGTCGCGGAGCCGTCGTCATTCGTCGGGGTCGAAGTCTTCGTCTTCAGGTAAGGCGAAGCACAAGAGGTCTAAGAAGCGTCGCTCTAAGACCTCCCCTCGCCAGTCTCACGACTCGGCTGAGGGTCAAGTTGGTACTGTCCCCGCGGCTCCGGGGGTACCCGAGCAGCCGACGCCGGCCTACCCGCCTGTTCCGGGTCCGACATCGACTCCGGCCGAGATACAGGACTTCCTGTCGGCCATCTCTCGCATCTTCGGGCCTAAGGGTTACCCCGGTGTGCCTTCGGGCCCCGCGGGCCCCAGTGGGAGTCCTCCCTCAGCACCTCCGGCGGCCCCGGTGTCTCCGGCGGCTCCGGCCCCGGTGCCGCAGGACTCCCTCGGATCCAGGCCTGGATCCCGGTCGACGCCGGTTGACCTAACGACACCTCCACCGGCGCCGACCTCCCCGGTACCGTTCACGGCGCCGTCCGAGGTCCCGGGCGGCGCCGTCCCCAGGTTCTCCCCGGAACCGGACACGGATCGACGACGCCGATTCCGACGCCGATGGGACCTTTCTTCCCTCATGTCCCTCCTCCATACTTTTCACCTGTTTTGGAGCACGAGGAGGACTGGGAGGGGTCGGAAGACCCTCTCACAGCTCAATGTGAGCCTTATCAGGACTGGGCTGAGGAACTGGGTGATGCCAGTGGTCTGGACACCTCTCCTGACCTTGGCATGCCGTCTCCTCCTTCCGTGGCTACGGAGGAGGGAGCAAGTTATGCAACGGTGTTGCGTAGGGCGGCCGCGGCCTTGCGCCTAGAGCTCCCTACAGTGGCTGTCAGGACTAACCTCCTGACGGAAGTGCTTCAACCGGCGGCTACCTCTTCGGAGCCACTGCTGCCGTTCAACGACGCACTTTCTGACGTTCTTTTGGGCACCTGGTCCAGGCCCACCACAGGGGCTCCTGTGGACATGAACGTAGCCCGACGCCATTGCCCGGCCCCGGGCGACCCTCTGTTCCTCTCCCAACACCCTACCCCTGAGAGCTTGGTTGTCCAAGCCTCTACTTCTCAAAGCGCCTTCCCTACGGCTCCGCCGGATAGGGAATCCAAAAAACTGGAACAATTTGGGAAGAAGATTTTTTCTTCCTCCAGTGCTGGCTTGCGGTCCGTGAACACCGCTTGCCTTTTGGGCCGTTACTCCCGCTCTCTGTGGGATTCGGTGGCGCAAGTGCTGCCCAAGTGTCCTGAGGAGGTCCAGGCACTTCTCTCCCGCGCAATTGCAGACGGGAGAGACGCAGCGAAGTTCACTATCTGATGTGGCCTCGATACCGCTGACTCGCTGGGCAGATCGCTTGCTACGACAGTGGCGCTGCGCCGTCACGCCTGGCTGAGGACCACTGGCTTCTCGGGCGATGTCCAAAACACCCTTATGGACATACCTTTTGATGGTATCCGCCTTTTTGGCAATAAGCCAGACAGCGCGCTGGAGCGCTTTAAGGACTCGCGGGCTACGGCCAAGTCCTTGGGCCTCTCCGCCTCGCGCCCTCCGCAGCAGTCTGCTTTTCTCCCCTTTCGTGGACCCGGAAGGGGCGCCCAGTCACGTCCACTGCCCAGCCACCGGCCCGCGCAGCAAGCGCCTTCGCGCGGCCGAGGACGTGGCTTCCGCCGAGGCGGGTCGGTTAACCAGCGTGCGGGTCAGGCCACCACCTCCGCCCCGTCCGCGGCCTCCAAGCCCTCCTAGTCCATCCTTTCAAGTCCACAGCACACAAGTGGGGGGCAGGGTCCGCCATCACCTTCCCCACTGGCGCACCATCACATCGGACAGGTGGGTTTTGGACATTGTCCGAAGGGGCTACTCCCTCCCCTTCGAGACTACCCCCCCAGCCATGCCACCTCAGCACCACCGCATGTCGGGGGACCATTTGGTACTTCTTCGACAGGAAGTTGCGGCCCTGTTGGCCAACGGGGCCATCGAGCGCGTTCCGACCCCAGAAGTAGGGCGTGGTTGCTATTCCCACTACTTTCTGGTGCCCAAAAAGGACAAGGAGGACATGCGTCCTATCTTGGACCTCCGGAACGTAAATCGCTTCCTCCGGAAGGAGAAGTTCAAGATGCTCACCCTAGCTCAGGTCTTGACTGCCCTCGACCCTGGAGACTGGATGGTAGCGTTGGACTTGCAGGACGCATATTTTCACATCCCCGTCCTGCCGGCCCACCAGCGTTACCTGCGGTTCACGGTAGGCCTCGAGCACTTTCAGTTCACCGTGCTTCCCTTTGGCCTTACCAGCGCCCCTCGGGTGTTCACGAAAGTGATGGCGGTGGTCGCAGCTCATCTGCGCCGGGCAGGGGTTCCAGTCTTCCCCTACCTTGACGACTGGCTGCTGAAGGCGGGCTCGTCCCAGGCAGTCGTTTCCCACCTCCAGACTACGGCCGGACTCCTGCACTCGCTGGGGTTCTCCATCAACGTGCCGAAGTCGCACCTGATTCCTTCTCCACAGCTCCTTTTCATCGGAGCAGTTCTGGACACAACGCAGTTTCGGGCCTATCCTCCCGAACGGCGAGTCCAGGATATTCAGGCTATGATTCCGATCTTTCAGCCTCTATCCTGGGTTTCGGTACGGATGACCCTGAGGCTGCTGGGCCTCATGGCCTCATGGCCTCCTGCATCCTGCTGGTCGATCATGCCAGATGGCAAATGCGGGCTCTGCAGTGGGACCTGAAGTTCCAGTGGGCGCAGCATCAGGGGAACCTGTCCGATTACGTTACAGATCTCGGAGGGGACTGCACGACAGTTGCAGTGGTGGCTTTCGAACCGCCAATGGGTCACGGGCAGATCCCTCTCCCTTCCCCAGCCGGAGCACACAGTTGTGACCGATGCGTCCCTTCTGGGATGGGGCGGTCACATGGGAGAGGCGGAGATCAGAGGCCTCTGGTCTCCGGCGGAGTCCCGGCTCCATATAAACATTCTGGAGCCCAGGGCGATCCGACTTGCACTGAAGGCATTCCTTCCCTCTGTCAAGGGGAAGGTGGTGCAGGTGTTCACAGACAACACCACCGCCATGTGGTACTGCAACAAACAAGGCGGGTTGGGGTCGTGGACCCTATGTCAGGAGGCTCTGCGTCTCTGGACATGGCTGGAACATCAGGGCATATCCCTGATGGTTCAGCACCTGGCAGGTTCCCTGAACGCCAGGGCGGACGAACTCAGCCGCAGGTGCATGATGGATCACGAATGGCGTCTTCACTCGGAGGTGGCGCAAGGACTCTTTCTACAGTGGGGAGAGCCTTGGTTAGATCTATTCGCCACCGAAGAGAACGCGCAATGTCAGCAGTTCTGCGCGTTGGAATTTCCAAGGCGGCACTCGCTCGGCGACGCTTTTCGTCGCGAGTGGAGTTGCGGTCTGTTGTACGCCTTTCCGCCTATACCACTGCTGCCCAGAGTGTTGAAGAAGATTCGGCGCGACCGGGCCCAAGTCATTCTTGTGGCTCCGGACTGGGCTCGAAGAGTTTGGTATCCCGAGCAACTCCGTATGAGCATCGATCCCCCGATCCGTCTGCCTCTTCGGGAGGATCTTCTGTCGCAGCAGCAGGGGACGGTCCTCCACCCGAACCTGTCCAGTCTCCACCTCCTTGCGTGGAGATTGATCGGCGGCAGTTGATTCCTTTCGACTTGCCTCCCGAAGTTTGTGATGTGATTCTGGCAGCCAGGCGTCCCTCCACTAAGGTGGTATACGCCTGCAGGTGGAACAAGTTTGTGGCATGGTGCACAGCAAAGGCTGTGAATCCCCTTTCTGCCCCTCTTTCTGAGGTTCTACTGTTCCTTCTTTCTCTGGCCCAACAGGGTTCTGCCCTGGGTACCATCAAGGGCTACCTTTGTGCTATCTCGGCCTTTCTCAGGCTTCCTGATCAGCCCTCCCTTTTCAAGTCCCCTGTTGTTAACAGGTTTCTTAAAGGCATTACACACCTTTTCCCTCCTGTTCCGTTTGTAATGCCTCAGTGGGACTTGAACTTGGTTCTTACCTTTTAATGTGCGCTCCCTTTGAGCCTCTCCATAACTGTCCTCTTCGTCTTCTCACTCTGAAGACAGCCTTTCTGGTGGCTATCACCTCCGCTCGGCGGGTGAGTGAGCTCCAGGCTCTTTCTTGCAAGCCCCCTTTCTGTCTGTCCATCCAGACAAGGTTGTTCTTAGGACGCGTCCGTCCTTCTTGCCAAAGGTGGTTACTGCCTTCCACATTGGGCAGACCATCACTTTGCCCACCTTCTTTCCGCCTCCGCATCCTTCTAGAGAGGAAGAGAGGCTCCACCGTCTGGACCCAAAACGTGCGATTTCTTTCTATCTGAACAGGTGACAATAATTCCAATATGGCTAAACACCAATCCCTGCCCTTCCCCTATTGTTTACCCAGTTGCTAACGGCACCTTCTCCTCAAAACTGTGCGCTCCTTCTCCGACACTCTCCCCTACAGATTGGCTTTCCTTCCTTTTTAGAACTTACCCCCTACTTTCCTTACTTCCGGGAGATCATCAGTCTGGTTATGGCAGCAGAGTTAGAAGACACAATGCAAAGATCTCCACGTACAGTACACAACTTTAGCTCAATATCCAGACTTTCACTGCAACTCGCGCTCATCCAATGCGTGAGCTAAAAAGAAGGGCAGATTTCTTCCACGTTGTACACTCTGGGGCAGTAAACTTAATCTCTTGTGGAGCTCCACATAGCAGTACTAGTAATTGAAATACTGTAATTAGTCCTGCGTGTGCCACGCTTGTGAGTTCCAATCCCAGCAGCCCCCTGCTGCCTTCAGTACCTCGATGGCCTAGACCCATTTGTCTGCACCAATTTCCCAGAGCTGCGGCAGCCACTGGTGCACAACCTCGGAAATTCTGGCATGGACGGATTCATCCTGGGACTACATGCGTACACACCAAACATTGGATGGTTTAATTAACATTGTGAAGCATTTTATGGAATGTATCTCTCCTCTGATTTGAAACTATGATGCATGAACACTACAAATAGCCTTGAGAAAGCCCTGGCTCAATGTGCCAAATAGGGCGAAACACATGTCGGCTGTCTCCGCTTCCTTCTCTTTTATGAAAAAATGATATAAAAAAATTAAAAAAGAGTGAAATGGATCTACACAGTGGCATTTGAAAATAAATTATCTATCATCACCAAATACTGTTCTTGGACTCGTGTTGGGTTTTAAAAATAGGAATTACTCCATCGAATCTAACTAACTGTTTGAAGAAGAGGAACATATACTTATTCCTATTTATTCATACGAGGCTGAAAGGTCCAGAGCCTTGAGTGATGTTCCTCCTGTATCTCTAGGAATTTATATCCTGCACCAGGATCTCTGGACCTGTGTTCACCTTTTGAATCTCTTACTGGTGCACAACCTGTTGCGGAGCATAGCCCTGAGTGAGCAAATCCCAGTACTGCACCAGCTTCTAGAAAATCATCTAAAGGTAAGTTGGGTAGTGGACGAAAAGGAACTGGTACTCAAGCTGGTTGGGCACTGCCCTTTGCCCGAAACCCTGCCTGAGTCGTTTGGGTAACTACCGTACTCCCCTGCCAGTGCTCCTGGCCGAGCAACCTGCCAGCATGAAACCCTGACTCCTGCCTAGCTGAGCAACATACAAAATTTGCCTGAGCCCCAAGCTCATGCTTTCTCGTCTCCTGCCTTTTGACCTGTGCCTCAGCAATGCTTGTGCCCCGTGCCTTTGTCCCATGCCTATGACTGTAATTTTTGTGATTTTGCCTGTCTGTACCCATCTCCTCACATTCTTCTTCCACTGTTTCGGAATGTTGGACCCCGCCATCCCGCTGGAACCACTACTGACTCCAGCTGCAGACAATGTGCTGCATGGCTAAATACTTATAAGGCCCCAAAGGCAAGACCCATTGCATTGCAAATGCTTGTTTTTAAATGAAATCCGTGTAGAGCTGATTTCCAAGATTCTGGTGATGTTGCCTGTGGCTGGCTAGCACTTTACCTGTCTTTGACCACAGAGTTAAATTTGCCAACAGCTGGATAGCCATGTTTAAATTTCTATGCAGTACAAGACCGACCTAATGTAGTATTTGAGATTGATGGAACGTTTTGAGTTGTCCCCTCGTTAATGCTGTTACTTCCTGTGGTGCCCCTTTACACGCTATTGAGAACTTGCACCATTGAATGGTGGCACGAGAAAATCTATCTAAAAAGGCTGCTTTAATCAAGACACGGCCACGCGTGTTCTGCGCACTGAAGTCCACTTCTCGATGTATTCACCTTGTTTGGTGCTTCTCGGTAAAGACTGGCATCTGTTTAATTTTTTGAACTGTACTTCTTGATGTCCCTCTATGGCTTTCCCTTTTCAGTCGTTGGACCACTCATCTCATGTAAGGGAAACACAAATACGTTCTTTATGTTTCTAACGTGTTCTCTTCTCCGCCACTTGATACTTTGCGGTGGTACTGGTCACTACAAATTGGCTGAAGCGTGGTGTAGTGTGCAGCAGGCCCTTTTCTGTAGCTGACCCTCGAGTCTGTGTCCCCTGCGTTTAGGAGAGCCAAGCAGTGTGATTCTCTTCAGTTTTGAACCATACATGTACAGATAATCCCTTGACGTCCCCTTCATCTCACCACCACAAAGGACCAACCACAATGGTCTCTCCCCAAGTGCCTGCCAGAGAGCAGACGTAAGTGGGGCTAACTGCCATGACTCCTGAAACACCATTGAAGGAACAAATACAGTTACATCCTTAACTCCGAGATTGCCTGGATATTTAGAGCAAAGCTCAGGGGTGTTGAGTCTTCCCAAGTGTGATTGCTAATTGGTCGCATATGTGATGTCTGTGGAAGGAGTGGCTACACCTCAAAGTAGGTAGTGCTGCTGAAATGCTTTGGAGGTCATCAGATTCCACTGTGGTAAACCACCAAAGTGGCCAATGTCTCGGTGATATCCATTCAGTATTGATAAGGTAAATCTTCAATGTCGGGTTTCAGAGGGCAGTGTGTTGCTTCCGCAAAGGCCCCTACTTTAAATGATCTGAAGTTGAGCAATCTTTGGCAAAATCTGTCGAAAGTGGCGCCACCTGACTCTACTAGGTTGCACTTCTCCTCTCAAAAAGAACACACATAATATGATGAGAGAGGCTCCTTTCATTGTCTTGCCTCGGCCTCATACTTTTCATTCTGGTGATGTGATTACTTATTGGTAGAAATGTCATCACAAATGTTTGCATCTTTTAGGATGCTGTTCTTCTGACGTAATCAACATTTCAGGTGATGTACAAAATAACACAGGAGTCTCGGAGGGGAGAAGGGAGCACATTTCTCATTCGGCTTTCTCTTTTTTAGAGTCTTGCCTGTGGCCGTGACTACAACCTTCAAACACTGTCTCTACAATTGCCCTGCATGCCACCTCTTCTTCAGTTGGAAAGCATCGAGATGGGCTTCATTCTCATCTGCTCATAGGGCTCTCATTTTGATCTATCCTAGCCCTTTTAGAGGCACAAGCTAAAGGGCCATCGGAAACGGTTTACCCTCTCCCCTCAAGCGTAGTAGCACAAAAGGACAGCGTAAAGTTTTAAGTCAAAATGATTGACCTACCAGAGGACTTCCACCAACAAAGCGGTTGTTGAAAACATCAGACCAGGTGAGATAGTTTCTGAACCATTGTGGTCATCAGGAGACCTGCTGAACAGATTCGTGCTTCCACTTAGCACAGTTTAGCAGCTTGAAACAGGTCAGTTAGACCAAATTGCACTATATCACTATATTTTGAAACCAGTGCTTTTTGCCTGGGTTTGTTCAATTCGGCGTTATTAGGGAGACAATGTGGGTGGCCCAGCTGCATTACACAATGTGGTAGGCTGCTTTTGGGAAGGTGCACTCAGGAAGCCCTCTTCTCATATTTTAGTGTGCCCACGCTTTTAGTTTGCCTTTTGCAAGCCCGTTTGAACTCGTCCAAATCACACTGATGGCAGGCGATGCTAGTAGTCTTTCTGACCTGAAAAGCTGAGCGAACAACGGCCATTTTAGGCCAGATACACTGCCTGACCTCTAAAATCCTCTTAACATGGGGATACTGTTTGTTCTATTACAAGAGATTAGTATATATAAAACTCAGCTGTCGTGTCACACTTTGAGGGAGTTCCTAGTGATTCTTTGGATAGCCTTAAACTGAACGCAGTTTTGGTAACAAAATCATTTGAGTCTGACTTGATATATATTGAAAGCAAGCCATAGCTGCTCCATCTTTTCTAGTTGAAGCTGGACTATGATCTTTCAGGTTATTTGTGGTATGTGCCGGCTTCTGGACCCAGATGTTTATTACTACTTGTGCGATTTGGACAGGTTCAATGACATTTATATGGTAATCTAGGTGCCATGGGGAGAGTTGTTTATGTGCCTATAAGCTTCCAAATATGCTCGCTTATTTTCATACATTTTTCCAAAGATTTAGATCTCAACTTTGTATAAATCTTTGACTATTGCCCAAAACAGAGTGGAGAAAGTATTTAGGCAAGGATCACCTATGATCTGTTGCAATGATTCCTAGGGCACAGTGAGTAAGGGAGTCATGCCTGCGTATACCCGTCACACTTAGGGCATCGCACTAGCTTGGCTAGATTGCGGGAATTTATCTTGCCCCACTGTCTGTGCTTATGCTAGCCTCAGTCGAGAAGGTAAAGATTGCTAATGGCTGCACATGCTGAAAGCAGTTCTAGCAAAAACTGGAGAAAAATGCTGAGTTGACGTTGCAGCGCGCGCAATGTAAATTGTTTTATGTATTTATTTATTTACTTAACTCCGTTGCGCCGTATGCCGGAGTTTACTACCCCCCACCCTGCCCCTCCGCCGGTCTGCAGCACTCCCTCGGCGAGCCGCCACTGGTTAACTATCCAGTTGCTCTCTGCAGCTATATCTTTCACAAAGCATGCCACATTTGTAAGTTTATAGTACTTCCTTTTATACTTCATCCAATTGTGCCTTTAAAGTCTTAGAGTAAGTTCTTGGCTTTGTTCAGTCGTACTTTCATGAACTCTTCTATCTGTAGTAAGTAATCCCAGAAAGGCTGTTTTTGCCTAGAGAGCCATGCCATAAGAAGGCAGGAACTCATTTCTCTACGTAAACTGCATCATCTAATTGATCTTGGCCTCCTTTCCATTTTACCAATCACAAGTGAGTATTTTTAAGTATGTTATACATAATCTGTCTAGATCGGACTATCCTCTGTTCTTTAGTTTGCCAATAAGTTATCTAAGTCTGCCTCTTCTAAAATCACCCTTGGGGTAACCCCATAACTCCGCTCCCTTGATTTACCCATCTATCCTGAGAAAATTCCCTATGTGTATTTCCCAGACATTTCTATTGCCCCTATTTTCACACCCATTAAAATATTATCATTTGCAGGGATCTGCAAAAGCGTATGTACTTTTTACAGAACTCCTTTCTAATTTCCACAAACATTTTAATATTCTGTTCTCATAAATTACCTATACCTTTATTCTCTCTTTTTGCCAGTCCCTCAACTATACAGTTTTGCCTCCAACTGTACAGCACATCTGTATTTGCTTTCATCTAACCGTATTTATAAATAGGCTGTGCATCATCACACCCAGTTTTGCTTGTATAGGCCTGAGAAGGATTTTGTTGAGCTTTAACAGGTTGTTTTCCAAATCCACTGGCATGGGTTACTCTACACTGTCCTTTCTGAATTTCGCAAATTGAAGGTGGAAAGTCCATGCATATAACTTTGAATTTGCCCTCAAACTTTACCCCTCCTAACCCCCACCTCTCTTGCTGCATTGTCAGAGTCATTAATATATTTCAGTTGTTTGTTTTTTGTGTTTTGAAGAACAAGGACACTCAGTTAAACACCCATGTGACTTTCACATTTAAAAACATCATTAAGTCTCATATAGTGCAGTTCTCTTCTTCCTAGTCTCTTTGGTGTTGCTTTGCTCTGTCACTCTAGCAAGGTACTATGTACTCTATCAGTATCCTACACGTTCCTTTTGTCCAACGTGTGGGTTTCAATGATAAAGTTGTATGTGAAGCATCTTAATTTGGATCAGATCTTTCTTTCTGTCCAGTGGTCCCTTTACATCATGTTGTCACTCCTATCTTTGAACATCATATTATTTGAGTCCTCAATTTCACTGATATTTTGTCACCATCCTCCACATTCCATATAATTATTTCTGCCTCCCCCCTTCTTCCCTTAGCGTGTGTCGGCACCACTCACAGAGAGCTTGGCCTCTTAATGTTCACAGCATCTTTTGCAAACTTCTGCAGGAATTTTTGTCCTTGAAGTTTTCTTTTTGTGTGCCTTTTTGACATCTCTGCTTGGGTGTGGTTAAGAGTCTGAGCCTTTCTCCACTTTCGTTACTTGAACTCCTCCCTTTCTTTCTGCACCATGACCATGGCAGAATCCGTAAATCCTCTATACAATGTTCAAGCATGAAACCCAAACTGAATTGGGCTCCCTATAAATATAAGTACTAGTTCTCTTCAAAATATTGTATATAGCTATGCTTCCTTATTTGCATCTCTTCCTCTATAGAATCTACTTTCTCTATTTACATTCGTCCCTGATCTCCACTCAAAGATGGCTGTAGCAGTTATATGTCTGTGAAAGACCTTCTCATTCCTTGTTTCTTCACTTGCATTTTGTGTCAACTAGCAGGTCCTTATTTTGATGGCTCCTTCTCAGAACCCGGCTGATAACTCTTTAACTCTTGTTTCAAGAGTACTTCATGTAAGGAGGCTCGTAATGCCTACTCTGCCTTCTGGTCGCAGGAGTCTTGCAGCTGCAGCACATCTATAGTGCAGCTTACTGAAGCAAAAAAGAGTTGTTTGCCTTCCCAGCTGACCACTGTTTCCTTTAAGTTGTGGGCCTGGCTGGCCACACATTTGAGGTTTATCTCTGCGAAGAGGGTCATCAGGAATGCACATTACAGGAGGGGGGGGGGGGTCCTCCTGCTGAGTAGCATGAGAGCTGCTTATGTGCTACGTTGGACCATCCCCACCTGAAAGGAAAACAAAATACTGAGGGAGCAGCAATCTGAAAAGTAACATATAGGGAGGGGTAACTGGTTTCCATTACTTAAAAGACTTCAGAAAGCCCTTCATTTCAACTGCGAGAGGCAGCTTAACATGAGCTACAACTGTTGTAGCATTTGCTGACCTGCTGAAAATACTTTGAGCTCATGTAACAAATAAGACCATACTAGATCAAGCAAATCACATTAAACATAAACTGTAAATACCTGTTCAAGAGGCAAACACATATATTACAGCAAAATTGTTTTTATTTTGGAGCATAAAATAAAATCTATTTGTACCATTTTACGTTCTTACAGAAATTACTAACATTTTAGCCATAGGGACTGCGGGCCAGATTAGTCAATAATTTGCGCCAGTGCAAAATCACCAAAAGTGATGAAAACCAATGCAGTGTTGATTTGTTTTTAAATTTCCAGTGCACTGTAAAGTTGCATACAAATAATACACAGAAACTGTTTGCTTTACCTTGCATAAAGGGGGTGCCCAATGGTGGTACTTGCCATGCATCCACCTATGGTTTTTGGCACAAAGCCTGATCTACTGATGTTTGTTGACACCAACAAATATGCCTCCTTGAGGCAGGCACAACAAAACAGAAAAACGTTTTTTTCTCCAAATTTTTCTAACTTTGATTATATGCTGTACTGTTCTATATGCTGTACTGTTCAGCACCCGTACAAAGTGGGCAAAGTAAGCCTAAGCATAGTATTTGGTACTTGAATGACACACTTCCAGTTCAGAACTTATGCTTTACTCAATCAGATGCCTTAGCGCTATGGTGCAAATGTGTGTGCATGGTGCTAGGCCACCAGAAAGTGCACCAGCACTTGGGAAGAGAGCAGCAGTGATGTATCTTAGTATATATGATGCTGTCCTGCTCTCACCCTTTCACGTCTTGCAGTCCAGCAACTTTGGTTGCTTCACTGCTTTGCCTGAAAAAATTGTAAATTTGCCTCTACAGCGTGCACCTTTCTAAACAACTTGCATACAAACCATAGAATTTCTAGGCGCATCAAGTAGTAGCCAGTAACAGGCAGTCGTGCCAATGGAAATCTTTGAACATATTGAAGTGCAAATGCAACTGGCTGGATGTCTCCTTTTGTTAATCAGAATTTTTGTTTTTATTCTGGAAGTAAGAATAGCGAATACAGATGAACGAGTGATGGCCCTAAATTATATACAGAAAACATGTATATGTACCTTTGTCTTTGTATAACCCCCCCAAAGGCTTCAGTGACTGCTGGTAACACAGGGGGTAAATCACATTCATGTGGTGAAGCACAATCTTGATATTACCCCGTTATGAGGTGTTCACTTTAGTAGCTCACAACCAGACATTCTGTCTGGCTTGGTCCTGCATCAATAGATCCAGTGCTATTCCAATTACTAGGCCAGTTCCTCTTCAGTTGGGAACACAACCAACACTAGACCGGTTCATACCTTCTTCGGCCTCCTCATTGAGGTCTATCTTGAGTCCTGTAACACAGTGAGCACGAGACTCGCGTAGAAGCATGCCTGTCGCAATTAGGGCGTCTATAACAAACAAGGTGATCCAAGGACTGCTTGGATCTCAGCCACTGGTGATCGTTGGGGCCATGTTTCAGACTATTGTCTTTTCACTGTATCGCAGGGCTCGAGCTATAGATGTCTAGAATGGCATAGTGGGTGAAAAGCAATGAACTAGAATGTGTCCCGAAGTCATTCATAAGCAGACAGTAACTCCACAAACTTATCAACGCAACATTTCCTCCACCTGGCCCCCCTCGTCCCCCCCTTGATATTTTCGGAGGTTGCCAGAAAGTCTGACGTGGCACTCCCCAAAGTTGCGAAAGATAAAGTATGCAAGAGGAAAATCATATTGTATACATTTTAACGAGTATGAGTTATTACCACACATGCATTCACTATGCATGCCTTAACAACACCCTGTATTGCATCTTTGGGCTTTACCACACATTTATCGTGGTTACAACATATATATATATATATATATATATATATATATATATATATATATATATATATATATATATATATATATATATATATATTCCTAAAAAACCTTTACAAACCCTTACCCCTACCCAACCAAGAACTTCTTACACCCCTTAATTCCTTTATTAAAATATATTAAAATTCATTTACCTGCGTGGTAGTGTCTCACGCTGTAAAGTGCCAGAAAATAGCAAGCCTGGTAACTGTAATCTGTGGTACAGCCTGTATTGCAATGGCTACATGCCCATTTTTGCTCTGATGGAGCATGTATGGAGGGGCGCAGACATTTTGAAGTAGCAAGAAAAACAAGACTAGAGAGTACAGAAAGAGGATTAAGCCTGGGAGACATCACAAATTGGCTGGATGCTTTTGTGTTGCTGGCAGCCATCACTATTGATAAATGCCCCAAAGAGAGCCCCTCCATTGTGAGACACAACCAGTGCATCATTGAGAAATGTAGGCTGTAAGATGGCATGTCTTGGTTATAGTTTGACCTCTGTTTCAGACAGGGTATGGAATTAGTAGTGGGTATGCCCAGGCAAAACATTTTGAGTTAAAGATCAGTCAAGCACAGAACTCATCTAAGGAGCTCTTCAAGGTTGTCAAATCTCTAACCTCCCTAACAGACAATAACCATTCATCGCAGTCTTCGGAGGAGAAATGTAATGACTTAGCCTCTTTCTTCTCCAAAAATGTTATGGATATTTATAGTTCCTTTCAGAATGGAAAGGGTACGTCCACAGGCCAGGCTGAGAATGGAACTACTACGTGCCAGGGAGGGGATCAGGGATGGAGCCCCACCCTGCTGCCCTTACCTGCTTCCCATCTACCAACATAAATGGGGTGAGATCGCTGATGGAGAAGATTAAATCAGGCTCCCCCTTAGACCCAGCCCCACCACACGTGTTTGGGAAGGTCATGGAGGCCTTGCTCCCCTCATTGGTCGAAATCATTAATCTCTTGCTAGAGGCAGGCAAAGTTCCAAAAGCCTGGAAACATGCAACAATTAGACCCCTATTAAAAAAAGACAATCTAGACTCAGCTCAGTTAGGGAACTCCCGACCGATCTCACTTCTACCACTAATTGGCAAAATAACAGAGAAACATGTCATCGGAGCACTAACAGAGTTCCTGGAACCTAATCATTGTTTCCACCACACTCAGATGGGCTTTCCGGCGCAACACAGCACGGAATCAGCACTGCTGGTTGCGGTGGAAGAAGTAAAAATTACCCTGGATCAAGGGAGCTCAGCCGCTGTATTGCTCCTCGATCTGAGCGCGGCATTTGACACCGTGGACCACTCAATCCTACGAAAGAGGCTGTGGGAAAGTGGCATCCAAGACAAGGCGCTGGAGTGGCTGTCCTCCTTTTTGAAGGGCAGAACCTTTCAAGTCATGGAGGCTAATTTTTTCTCAAATTCTATGCAACTGGCCTGTGGGGTGCCAAAGGACTCCTCGCTTAGCAAAGGACTCCTTGCTTAGCCCCACATTGTTTTATGTCTACTTGGGGGCCGCTGGCACGGATCGTCCAGGGGTTCCGTATCTCTATGATATCATATGCAGATGACACACAATTGGTGGTCTCTCTCGACCGCAACACCAAGGGCGATGTGGACTGCTTAGCGCCATGCCTGGAAAGAGTGGTGGAATGGATGACAAGCAGCTGCCTGAAGCTGAACGGGGATAAAACCGAATTTATGGTACTCGGAAACAAGGCAGTCCCCAGGCCTCTTATCAGCTGGCCTCTGTGTCTAGGCAGTCCACCAACCCCCAATACGACTATCAAAAATCTCGGCTTCTGGCTCGATAAGGAGCTAACTATGGGAACCCAAGCGAAAAAGCTCGCAGGAACTTGTTTTGGGCTGCTTAGAATGCTCCTTAAAATTCTGGAACGCATCCCTCCGCAGCTCAGAAAGATAGTAATCCCTGCGTTGGCTCCATCACGCTTGGACTATGGAAATTCCCTCTATCTGGGGGCACCAACATATGTCATAAAAAAACTCCAGGTTGTACAGAATGCTGCAGTTAGACTGCTGTGTAAAGCCCCCATACAGGAAGCCGTGGGGAAGCACCTAAAAGTACTACACTGGCTGCCGATTGAGGTGAGAGTGAAATTCAAGACACACTGCCTAACGCATAAGGCCATACACGGCAAGGGCCCTGGCAAAATCAGAGATCTGGTAAGCTTATATGCCCCGAACAGAAGCCTTCGCTCTGGCACCGAACGGCTCCTAAAAACAACTAGAATTAAAAGAGCCAGATGGGGCGGCAGATCTTTTACACACCTGGCACCCAAGCTATGGAACTTTATGCCTAGGGAGTGCAGATTCGTGGAAGCAGAATCTATTTTCCGGAAAAAGGTTAAGACCAGGCTCTTTACTCAATATGATTAACCTCCCTTAGCCTCAGTATCGGATTGCTCCGTTGGCAGCCATGCGCTCCATAAATCCCCTAAACATAAACATATGTCAACCAGATGGATCCAGATAAATTGATGGAGCAAATACGATCTAGGGTGGGAAACCTGTCCAGGCCAGAGACAAAAAGGCGAAAGACCAATAGCTTAAGTCAGTGACAACCGCTATTTACCGGGGTGGCTGGGCGGGGGGATGGGGAGGGTTCTAAATGGAAGGGGAAAAAAACACTTACCTTTAGGCCAGCCGGCCGCCGCCTCTCGCTCCTGGAAGCAGGAACAGGAAGCACCCAGGCTCCTGACTCCCCTAGCCAATCACAGCGCTGCAATGCAGCGCTGTGATTGGTCTGAGTGCAGTGGATCAGCCCTCAGGCAGGGAATGGGAGCCTGGGGCATGTTCTGCACCCAGGCTGTAATGTAGCCTGCGTGCAGAACATGCAAAGTGTGCAGGACGGTTTGGCCGCCCCGAAAGGGCCGGTCAAAGCGTCATTGCGCAATATGGAGTGGGCAAACCACTCCTCCTCTGCACTGCTCTGGCAGCCCAGCCCCACCCCGCACCAGGAAAGGAAAACTGAAATGATAATAACGCTAGTAAATATCATTTTAGTTTAATTTAACTACTGCTCACAGAGCAGTGGGGCGACTCTACTCCGCCTTAGCAGAGGAGCTGCCACTGGTCAGTGATACTCAAAGAACGGCCCGGGGGCTGCATGTGGCCCTCATGACCTTTAGATGTGGCCCCCCAGCACTGGGCTGCTGTTAACTCATAAGAGGTAAATTAGTTGTAATGTGCACTTTTTGGGTGGCCTGTGTTCCTATTATACATGAACATCATCGTTTATTAACTCAAACACTGGAGAAGGTTTTGTACAGCTGCATCCTGAAGTTCTGTATATCAAGGTTCTCTTATATGTAATTATGAAGAAAGAGGAGGGAAAGTGACATAAATCAATTGCCAAGGATCAAACAATTTGGTCAAGTGGAGAAGCAGGGATTAGTCCCAGGTTTTCTGGTTTCACGTTGTGCAGGTCAGCCACCAGATGTATATGTTTCTCTTTCCCTACACCCACCTTATCGGCCAACCTCCCTATAACTCCCCCCTCCCCCCTCCATGGCTTAAGTAGTAGAGCTCATTCGAATGTGGCGCTACGATTATATTCTGGGCCACCCAGCTATCCGCAAGCAATTCCCTGCCACAGCATAGCTTTTTGTGGTACGCATTCGATAGCACAAATTTAGAAGGTTAGGGAGTTACTCCTTGCTGATACCATAGGTCCAAAAACACTTTTTGAGGGCTTGGTACAGAAGTCCCACATCTAAGCACAGACCAACTTGATCCAGCCCTCCAGCCAGACCCCACAGCCTACCCCAAAGTTTCCGTAATACCTGTATGAAGCAGAAGCTCAACTGCAGCTTTAAATGTGCAGGCACAGCTGCCACAACAATTACAATTGCAGATGTACACCGAGAAACCACAGCAGCAATCAGATGTGGTTGAGGGCCAGAAGCGTTTAAACGAATCGGTAGCAGGCATATGATGTCAAACACAGCATTCTGAAGTACCGAATGATTTCATGAGCCCTCTACTCTTTCTGGAACCTTCTATGAAACTTTTTGCCTATTTAACAAATATAGTTGGAATGACGTTTAAAATGAACCTTTTAGCTCAGTTTTGAAAAATTAAACATAGTTGTTGCCTCTCTATCGCCCTAAGAAGAGGTAGCACTCCTCGCAAAGTGACTTTTTATGGCTCACTTGTGCACACAACTCAGATCGCACACAGGCACTGTACAGCTGCACACCACGAAGAAGAATTAGAAGGAACATTGCCGTCGACTTCAACGGGAGTTCAGGGTTTGGGTTCCAAGGACAGACTCTTGTATTCTGTGTACTCCTCTGCAGTATGGTCAATGTCTTCTGTGCTAAGGTGCTGCCTCACTGTGTGGTTCTTATTTATTCTGTTTTGCAGTGACCTTTTCCTCCAATACGCCCTTTCAGCCTTGAAGATTAATTTACTTCAGTCTTAGTGGAGTCTATCATTTAATTTCGGAATTTGGGTAGTCTAGGTTTTGTTCCAACCAGTGTAGATATGTGATATTTAGTGTTGACTTGCATGCACTTCAGAGCAGTGGCTATTCCTCAGGTCAGGCTGCTACGCCCCACTAATACAGCTCTTGCAAAAAATTGAAGATTTGCACATGGCTGGGTCCAAATTGGATTGGATTGGTTTGGTGAGCAGGAAACTATGGATTTAGGCCCAGATCTCTGACTGGGGGTGAGTGTTAGACATTGTTCAGCATTCCGTCCATCAATTTTTCTTTTTGCATTTGTCACCCCGAGTGGGATGGGTATGCCGATACGCTGGTACTGTACTCGCCATGCTACTGGATTCAAGCTATCCTGGCTGATGAGGGGTGATACCCTGAAACCAGTCCTCGGATGCTTGTTTCCAGTCCAGGGAGAACCTTGTCTGGCAGTTCAGGCTGGACTATTCCCATGGGGAGCAGGGTCAAGACTGATTTGCACATGGCTGGGTCCAAGCTGGATTGGCTTGTTGAGCAAAAAAACGATTTATTTAGGCCCAGATCTCTGACTGGGGGTGAGTGTTGGACATTGTTCAGCATTCTGTCATCAATAGTTATTTTTGCATCCCTGACTTAAGGTTCAACCTTTGTTGTCTGTCCTCCTTTCACCTATGATGGTGAAAGATGAAGGTAGAAACCAAGATGGCAACCTCGTTTGGAGTAACTTCAACCTATACCGTTGAAAAGAGGACAGAAAAGACAGGCACTTAGAAATGAGTATACATTACAACCATGCAACCTTCTTGGAGAAAATCATTTAAAGACCCCTTTCAATGGAAATACAAATTGGTCTTCTGTATGTACATATTGCAATTTTTTATAACTTCCCACGTGTATTCTTCTTGTATCGTGTTTCTAACTTTTACTTACAACTAATGTGGTGACAGACCATTTAGTTTAGCCAATTACAAAAAGCATTTTATACAGACCGTGTAATAACGCTTTGTATAACATTGACTCTATGTGCTGCATAGAACATTAATACAATGTGCATTGCTTTTCCAAGATATTTCCTCAGAAGGAAAATAGTGTGCCCCTCTTCTATCTCTGAATAATGTTTTTTTTTGTTATAAATATTTTTCAGATTGATCTTGTACAAGTCAAACAAGCTTTTACGCAGATTTATCAGAAAACTCTTCCATCGATGATTTCAAGTGACACATCTGGCGACTACCGACGTTTACTTCTCGCAATTAGTGGCCAATAGAACAAGTGTATATTTAAGCACAGTGGACTGTAACATTAGTCTAAAATAGGAATGCATATATACGGGAATGTTAATGCTGTCTATATACAGTATGCAATCATAAAGTACTGAATGAAAATAGAGTTGAAAGGGTTTTTAATCAGACCTCTGTAATCATGACTATTATATTAGATTGTGTTTGTTTACATGTTAAACTTGCCTTAATTAAAAAGTATGCAAATGTATTTTTCACTTCAAATAAATGTACATTTATTCAAGAAAGCCCCATTATTGTATTGATTCTTTAAACTGATGATCTTGGTTTGTAGCCTAATTCCTGGTTTCAGTATTTGCACTGAGAAATGGCTTCTTGGCATTCAGTTATTTGGGTCAGCTGATTAGTTGCAGGTCTTGATAAAAGATCCGTGCCTTTGGGTTTTGGTGCTACTGTACAGAGGCAGTTGGCGGTCGCTTAGGTAGGCCTTTTGCTGTTCTGAGATTTGCAGGTGCAGACCTTTCAGCTCCGGCATCTTATGCCGCCTTCCTTTGTGGTAACGGCCCTCCCTCTTTATTAAGCATGTCAGTGATATTGATCTGCAGTTTTAATACCAGAGGCTGGGCATAGATGTCTGACTGCAGCTCTCGTTTATTCTGCTGTTTTTATTGATTTGAACATCAAAAACATTAGATGGATTTGCATTTCTAAGGAGCGTTTTTGGCACCCTTCAGGCTTGCTGTGAGGCGTATTAAAGTGGAGCAATTTATGATGCAATAAATGAGTAAACAATGTACTTCCAATAGGATGTAAAGCTTTCCCTTGCTTCATTCTCCCCATTCACCTTTCTCTTGCTGCCTTCTAGCACCCGTGTAGGCAATCCTCAAATTCTATGTCCAGAACGGAGGCTTCGGATTATGCTTCTTCTTTACTTTAGAAATCACAGCAGCCAATGAAACATTAAACTGAAAACTAAACTTCCGATGAACTCCTGTAGTCCACACTCTCCACCAATCACTGGGGTCATGTACAGTATATATATATATATATGAAAGTCACTATAGTTCCTCTTTGCTGCTGCAGCAGCTGAGTTATCATTTTTATCCGTTCTACTGTTGAGTACAATTGGTATTTGGGGATTGTATTTGTGGTTAATGCTATTTATTGATATTTAATCACAACAGCACAATCGCGCGCTCGGGGCTGTGCCGCCCGGTCGTATGTTTTTTTGGTTGCCGTGGAGCGGGATGCACACTTCGGGGCCAGTCCTCTTTTGATTGCAGTGCTCGCGCATGCGCAGTGCAGCCAATATGGTGTTCTTTGCCAATCGGCTCATCAGGCTGCACGTTGTTTAGAGGCTGAGCTTCAGGAAAGCGCCGGTGAATGCGCAACAGGGCGAATAAGCGGATCAGACGCCTTGCCTCAGGAGAGTTGGGTGACTCCCTCCACTTCAATAAATTTGGCAATAAACCAGGGCATTGTGCTTCCTGAGTGTTCTCTCTGAGACTCTTTGCACTGTTATTAGGGCTACTCTCCTCCTTGAACCTCGTCCACCCATCTAGTGTTGCAGAATGGCAAACTACGCCGTTGAGGTTGAAGGCCGTCTGGCATATGCCGAAGTCCCTTATGAACAACATATAGAAGAGCGCTTAGTGGAGGCACTTGGCTCACCGGTGCAGGACTCCATGAATAGAGGCTCATGAAGGCTTTGCAGCCATTTACTCAGCCCTTGGCACACTATAGGAGGCGTGAGTTGGCAGGTCCCTCTGGGGGCCCTGGTAAGCAGGATATGGCTTTGCATGAGCCGGGCTTTGTTCGTCGTACTTCTACTAAAGGTTCCTCGGCTGAGGTCCTTTCCCAGATGGCGCACTTGGTCCTGCCTGACCACGAGTATGGAAGTACAGATTTATTCAAACTGACTGGGTTCGCCAAAGCTCCACTTTCACGGCAGAGGCGTTGTCTTCATCTTCTGCTTCCCCTTCGGATACTGAGACACCCCCCCCCCCAAGAAGATTTTGAACCTGGCCACCAAACATAAACGCAAAGTGTGACACGTGGGGCCGGAGATTCCCTCCAACAAAAAACTGCTATTTGATCTCATAGAGATTATCCATCCTCTTTCCACAGAATGTGTGCCCTGTGTAGAAGTGGCACATTACGTGCAAGTAGACCTATGACAGCTATTCGAGCGTGAAGTACGCACGAATTGCGGTCAGAGTGCCTACGTCCATCCATCTTGGGTAAAGTGGTGGATGTGTCTGAACTCGATCCTAAGATGGCCACTTTTCTTTTAAAAAATTCCAAAGATCCCAAGAAAGGTCTCGATAGGGCCTGGCGTGGGTGTCGGGATAAACTCCTAGACATTTCTGGTCTCCTCTTTAAAATATTGGACCTGGCTGTACAGGAAACGGATAACCAGTCCCAGTTGGATCCTGGGAAGATCCTGGAATGGGCGCAGATAACATTGTGTCCATTAGGGAATGCCAACTGCCCATTATCCGCAGAATGGCATAAATTGGCGCTCATGCGCATTGATCCCCAACTCGCTGATCTAGCCTCCACGGAGGCCGGCACACTAGCTAACGGATTATTATTTGGCAACAAGTTCGTGAAGGACTTGAGGAAGTATGTCTCGACCTTTCCTGCTTTGGATAAAGCACAATCATCTCTGAAGTAGATTTCAACAGGGGCCTTTTTGTCGGGGCTTACCGCCATCCAGGCCGAGTGCCAGGCCGTGGTTTCCACCTGGCCTTACGTGGATATGTGCCTAGAGGTGGGGGTGCACCCCCATGCACCTCCAACTTCTATCCCACACACAACACCGGCGGGCTGGGATGTGCCGGTCATGGGGGATACAGAGGGGGAGACAATGCTGCAGATTCCTCTTACGCAGGTGAGCATTATTCCTCAACTAGAGGTTATGGTAGGGAAACGGATTAAACTGTATTACCACATTTGGCAAATCATATCACAAGACTCATGGGTAAACAAGGTTTTCTATCTGGAGTTTGACTCAACCCCGAGCCAAGGGAGACATTCTTTTCCTCTCCCTTTTTCCCAAACGGAGACCAATTTCATAAACGAAGAAATTCCCTCCCTTGTATCCAAAGGGGCGGTGGCCCAGACTTCCCTGCATCCGAGGGGGGTTCGTCAGTACGGTCTTTTTGGTTCCCAAGAAGGATCAGGGTGATTTAGTTTGGTTCTCAACCTAAAGAGTTCAATCCCTGGATTGTGTATCGCCACTTCAAGATAGAGCGCATGCATTTGTTACGAGACCTTTTACAAAAAGGAGACTGACTAGTACGCCTAGTCTCAAAGATGCGTATTTGGCAGTTCCCATTTATGCTCCGCATCGAAGGTTTCTCCATTTCCAGTGGCATTATCGGTGGAACTAGTTTACCGACATGACCTTTGGTCTGTCCTCGGCACCGTTGTTTCACCCAGCTCCTTCGTTCGGTTGTTCAGTACCTTCGGGAGCGAGGGGTTCGCCTGATCATATACTTAGACAATGTTCTCGTCATAGCGCAAGACAGAGTGTTGCGGGGATTCTGCACATATACAGAACTATGCGCAGGAAAACAGGACCTCGGTGTATAGTGGTGTACCAACCATACACCTTAGTACCCAAAATCCCAATCCGACTAGCTATAGTGTCTCATTCGTTCTCCGTACTACAGCGAAGCTACCAATGATTAGACATCCCAGAACACGGACTCTTACAGGAATCGCGGGAGCAAGAACACTCTTTCATTACTCACTCATACTTGTCCACAACGTGCGTATTCAGAGACACAGTATAGTTTAAAATGTTTATTTCAACTAACGTGCTCTAAGACACAGTACACATGCCAGTACTAGCAGCATAATGCATAAAGACAAAACAGTAAGCATTGTTACAATTCCATAGAATACAAACAGGGACAGCATTTTATGAAGACAGTGGATAAAGGACTAAAATGCCTTGCCACCCTCCCCGTGCTAGTAACTAGTTTATTATAAAAATAGAAGACCTCTGGGCCTTGTCAGGGGGACCCCCATACCTCAAGAACTAGATGCAAGGTTTACATCATCGGACAACCACAGCTCTTCTCCCTGGAAAGGCTTTTCTCCAAGTCCCACCAACAGGGAGATCACAATATTAAAAGCACACGAATTTCTCCAGTGCAGCTGTATTTCATGTTATGTCTAAGTGCGAGGGGCTGACCAGAACAGCAACAACAAGGGACGTTGTTTTTCGACCTTGTACATTGTGTGCAGACGAAAACCACAGAGAACATGAGAAAAGGTGAAAGGCAAAAAGGCAGACAGTTCTAATGTGAACGGTCACAAGCAGAGTCTGGAAAAACAAAGTCACAGAGTAACGTGTGCAAAGGAGGCATCATGGCAGCTAGGCCTAAGCTAACTTAGCAATGTCGACAATGAGGCCACAATCCACACTACACCCTCCCCTGGTCAGTCCATAGGTCAAGACATAGGACGAAAACAGAGTTCGAATAGATGGAGCAGAATGTAAACGTCTATAGGTGGGAAATGTCCTTTAGAAGGAAAGGGAGAGTAAAAAAAAAAACGTTGAAAAAAAAAAATTCTAGATAGGGCCAGGCAATGGGTCACTCAAAGACAAGAAACAAAATCCAGCTATGCAGTTCATTGAGAGTCAATGCAACTAATCCATCAGAGTGTATGCGCAGAACACTGCAACACCTTCCAAAAAGACATCATTGTCATCGTTCGAAAAAAGAGATGCCATCCAATTCAACAAATCAAAACTGCATTCATGCTCCTCATAATAGAGAGCAGCGATCAGCATTGCGGGACAACTTGCGTGATACTCGATATAACTTCGTTGTAGGAGATTCTGAGCAGCCGCCCAGATATCCCATTGCGCCAAGACCCCAAGTGCAGCCACACGCGCCATTAATCCAGCACCGGAACATTCCCGTTCATGGGCCACTAAGGGGCCCATCAACTGGTCGAAATCCGGGTCCGAACAAGACGTATTGGAGAGGCAAATATCCAAGGACCAAGAGAACGGACATCGTAAGCAGGACATCACAGGTTGCACGCAAGTGAAATACGCAAAGCGATAGGAAAGTCCATAAGACACGCTGAGTGTCGCCAGCGGCAGGATGCCGAAGCTGTTAATCATGCGTTCACGGAGCATCCGCAGTCGCCCTGGGTTGTGTAGGCCCACAGGAGGTGCAGCCATTGCGCAACAGACAAAGTAAAAGCAATATTCCAGCAGCTAAGGCTAGGATCAATGGGAAGCCACCAAAGACGCTGGAAAAGATAGAATGAATAAAAGCCGGAATTACACCAAATATAGTCTGAAAAGGGGTCAAAAGGCCAGAGCCTACAACTTTAAAAAAGTGTACAAGACCTTCGGTATTAGAAGCATTGAATATACGGTGAATCAGTTCACCGAAATGTTGGGGGAGGTTTGTGTTCAAAAGGGCCTGTATCTCACTGTGGGTGCTGGCCACCTAGAGGACGAAGGTCTCCCGTGCAGAAGTGAGCATAACCGCCTGGTTTAATAATGGCGCCTTTATTCTGCTCAATTTATTGAAATCTGCCTTCAAAGTCGGTATGTAAGGCCAAATGGAACTATCTAACTTCCCACGCGGGGTGGAAAAAGCACATTTTTGCAACACACTACGCGTTGAGAAACTGGTACAATGTAGGGTATGCCTGCCTGCATCCCACAGCAGTCTTGATTATTTAAAAGGAGATAGCTACCATTAGCAAGCATAGTGAAAGTAGGTGATATAACAGGAACAGGAATGCCCTTTAAAACACAAGCAAGATTCGGGGCAGAAACATTACAAGCCCCGTGCAATTTAATGTTTTTACAGACTAGGGAATGACCCACGGTAGAATCGCAAGTCTCCCCTGTGAGAAATACCTCCTTGTCATCCCTAAGGCATCTGTATGTGAAAGGTAGGGACCATAGTTCGTGCAAAAAGGCACTACCCAAAGGCTCAAAACTGCCAACCGGATAATGTTTCATGCATGAACTGAATTCAAATAAAGAAAAAGGCAAGGTGATAACCCCGTGTACCAGCCACACTGCGGAGTCAGTCTCCGCCACAGAGAACGGTAAAGGATCAATTTTTTCGATATGTAGAAGAGTGTATGTCGCATCTTTCATGGACATGAACTGCTGTTTCTCAGTTAAATTAAACGGCAAGAACAAGGCAGATGTGTTTAAAAAATGCCATGGAACCTTCCCCATTTTCAGTGTTTGCAAAGTTCATGCAAACTGCATTACTGAACGCAATTGATTCTGACCATGATATAACACAGACACGTCATCTTGTACAATATCAACAACAGATGAAACAATATTCTCTAATGTGTAAATGCGGGAAGACAGGGTGTCAATACTATTGTCGACAACAGCAAGCACTTTTTCTATATTTGCTTGATCTATTTCCCGTAAACTGGAAGCAGCTTCTATTTGTGAAAGCTTCCAGATTTCATTGTAAGTCGCATAAACAAATCTTTTAGGTTTTGGACCTCGAGGTCCTAGAACAAAATCGGCCAGATGTCTGATAGGAGGGATAAATGTTGTTTTACGGAATCAAATGTAGAGTGCTGCAACCACTGTTTACATAATTTACCAACTGAATATGTCGTAACCGTACGTGATTCAGAAAACCGTGGATCTGGTCTATCCTGTTTGTAACTTGGAGCAGAGTTATGAAAACGTAGTTGGCATGCATTAGATGCTATGGGCCACACCAACCAGGCCGACCGATCTAGTGCAGAGGCGTTAAATGAATTATTTTGAAACAACGCTTGCAAAGTTTCAAGGGAAATATTTAAATGCAAGCTTCTGTTCGGCCAGGAAGACAACGCAGGAGTGGAAGGTGCATTCAATTGTTTGGAAGTTCCCAAACAAGTGGTTTGATATATAGTACTGTTTAAAAATAACATTTGTGTGGGGATAAGGCAAGCACGGTGCAAAGCTTCTGTACCGCATACCTGCCAAGATTTAGTGCCCCAAATAGATTTCAAGTCAATGGTGTTTTTCCAGTGCTCATAGCCACCCACAGCTAATGCGTCCATATAGGAACTGGAATATAGCAATTTGGTGTGGGTCAACATTACCTTTGGAGGTGAAGAAAAGTTCAATTTAAAATAATAGGACCCTGGGTTAGATCTGTCAAAGTCTGTAAAGTAGGTACATTTATTTATCAGTGTTTGCGAGCTACCTTGCAGAGGGGTCGGGCAATGTTCCCATTGGGTGTAATTGAAACTACCTCGAATTGCTGGTAACAATACAAATTGGCATAATTAGCAGAATTTAAGTACAAATCCTCAGCGTTAAAAGCAGCATAATATTTCAAATCAGAAAATAACGATTCAATGGCATGCACATCCCAATCATCTGAATGAATATTCCTTTTTACCACATCACCCATGGAAACACGAAGCACATTAGGAACATTAATAATTTCTGTCGGTCCATGAATTTGGAATTTCACTGCATCCCATACGATGCCATATGCAACTGGAAAGGCGGAAATGTTCACAAATGTGTGGTCACGCTTCATGATGTGAGAAGAAGAATGCGGAGCCAAAGTTCCAGCCACAGAGTTCACCGCATAGCGTTCTGGCAAGTAGTGACCATTGATGAGCAAGAAAAAAACTGTCACAAAGCCAATGGACAGAACAGGAAAATCAGGAATAGCACCAACCAGATGTATGTCCATGGAGGAACCAAATAATTGTCTCTGAACCAGGATACAAAAATACTGAATTTGGACGGGATATATGATGAGGTGGAAGACGAATCAAAGGAAAAACTAGTTGGGTGTAGTGTTGTTGTAGTCAAATGAGCCACTGACTCACTTGCGGGGTAAGTATACTCGGTTTCCTCGTTGCAGGAGGAAGCCGGGAGGTTGAGCAGGCGATCTGGCAAAGCGACCATCTAAATGGCAACATCAGAGCCTGTGGAGACTGGAGGGCCACGAACAGGATTTCTTGAAATTGCTGGACATGATACCGCAGGTGTTACACTATTCAGGATCGGCCAGATGTTGTAGCTTGACATTGTCCACTGAGATGTATCTGTTGTCCTTGCGACCAGGAAGCGGTGGTAAGATGACTGTACGAGTACCCTTCAAGCCAAGAACTGGAACCGGTGCACGATAAGAGGGGCCAAATCCTTTTTTGTTCTCCACCTTCTCTCGGACCAGATATCCAATCTTCGGAAGCCAGCCGGCAACCGGAATCTGCAACGCAGCGTCAGTGGCTGAAGGTAAGTGTTCGTTTGCAAGTCTGTCACGTGTCTCCTGTAAGTCCTGTAACATAGTAGAATGATTATCTACGTCAAAGATTGCGGCATTCGCCGCCAAGTCTAGACCATCAAGGTCTGGCACAAACATCTGTATGCCAAAGAGCATTTCGTATGGGGTCCGCCCACCCAGAGATCTTCTAGGGAGATTATTAAGTGCACGTTGCACGCCATACAAGTGGGCCAGCCAGTTCCTGCCAGTACCTAAGACTCTAGCTGTCAAGGATTGCTTTAAGTCACGGTTCATTCGCTCCACAATTGAGTTGCCCTCAGGCCTGTATGGAGACGAAAATTGCACCAGCACCCCCATTGACCTCATCGCGTCCTTGTACGCCTTAGAGGCGAACGCTGGACCTTGGTCGGAATGGAAGGTTCCACAGGCAAAAACTCCCACAAAGACACGCAAATCCCTGATGACATTTCGAGCGTCAGCACTGCGTTGTGGCCAAACCCAGATGAAACGTGTGCACGAATCAACTGCAACTAAGATATATTTATATGCAGTATCAGAAGAAAATGGACCGCAGTGATCAAGGTATACACAACCAAAAGGTTTATTAGAAATGCAGAGCTGTGTTTGTGGCGGACGTGTAACCGTAGAGGGCTTAATTTGCTGACAAATGTCACATGAAAGGACATAAGTACGGGTCTGTTTATACAAACCACGCCACCAGTAACGCTGCTGCAAGAGTGAAACAGTTGCAGACACGCCAGCATGGGCCGAAGCCAAGCCTTCGTGTGCGGCTGTTATCAAAGACTGTCTGCGGTCCGTGTTGGGAATCAGCCGATCACCAACGTCTGGAATTCTTACATAAGGAAGATGGTCGGGACTTAAGTGATAAGAGTACTTGGAAGGGAAACCCTGTGGGTAATTAGAGCCTTCCTTGGTTGCAGCAATAGCTGCCAAAATCTCATTATCTATATTTGTCATGGATCTTGTAACGGCTGCTACTGAGCACGAGGCTACTGCTGATTTGGCAGCTTCATCCGCCAAACTGTTACTGACCGCGTGTGCGCCCACACGCTGGTGGCCAAGAGTGTGAATCACCTGTGTGAGAGGCAGACGTTGTTTAAGATCTGCTACTCGAACCCAAAGCATTTTATGCTTAATTGCGCTGCCCTTAGAATCTCTATAGTCGTTTTGAGACCAAAAGAATAAGTTGTCATTAAAAGACTGGACACAGTAGTAAGAATCGCATACAATAAGTGTAGTCACATCCGGATCTGCAAACTCAAGTGCGAGCACCAAAGCACGCAGCTCGGCCAATTGTGTGGTACTGTCTCCCAGTGCCTGCGTGTGCACAACACTCTATTTGAACTCACCGTTCACCATGTGACCTGCCACAATAGCACCTGCTGCTGAGTACGCATGCTTAGAACCCGCGCCGAACCATCGGTGTAAATGATACATTTGTACTCCTCAAGTGGCAGCAAAGACAGAGGAGGGGATGAACAAATTCATACTGCAAGAACTCCTGTGTCTGAAGAGAGGAATCAAAGATAAAGGTGACATCCGGAGATGTCAAAGAAGTAGCCCATTGTATCCAACGGGGGTGCAAAGCCTTAGAGTTTGGTACACTTGCCTTTGTCACTGCCTCCAGGGCAGGATAGGGTGTGACAACCAAGATGCGTTTTCCCTGTGCCAGTGCGCGTTCTTTAAGAATCGCCATCTGCACTGCAGTCAAAACTTTCTCCACAGTTGAAAAACGCAACTCGGCAGAAGTGTACAGATGCGACTTGTAGGCAATAGGTACTGTCACCTTTGTTAAAAGTCAAGTATGTGAAACCCACTGCCCCTGGCACAATTCTAATCACCAGGTTCGTGTGGTTATCACAAGTCAACAAGAACTTAGATTCAAGTAGATCAGACTGCAAAGATTGCAGTATAGTGGAGTGTTCCGGAAGCCAGCACGACTTCGAAAAGGTTGGTTGTATCAAGGCATAAAGAGGCTTGATACGCTGGGCATATTCGGGAATGTAAGAACGCCCGAAGTTCAAAAATCCCAGTAAAGACTGAAGTTTTTTCAGGGTTGTTGGAGGGCGCAAAAGTGCGCACTTCTCCAGGAAGTGGGGAGCTAAGCCCCTACCTTCATTGTTGAGCTCATAGCCCAAAAACAACACAGTATATTCTGCGATGTGAGATTTGGCAAAATTAAATTTGTATCCTAAGACCGCGAACTCAAGAATAATGCGGTCTACTCGGGAAAGATGCGGCCACAGTTCGTCGTCTGTCAGATATATATCCTCCACGTACGAATACGCATCTGGGTCTATGCTGTCCAACAAAGAGACAACACGGGCGGCGAAGACCCCTGGGCTGTTCTTTTGCCCATTGGCAAACGCCGGAATTTTAATTGTTTTCCACTGGAAGTGAACGCGGTCCATTGACTGCAGTCCGGGGACAAATTGTGAGTGTAAAAACCATTGGAAAGGTCAAGTGTCGTTTTATATTTTTTTACGAACAAGACTGTCTACGAGCGCAGAACTATGGGTATTCTGTACCGCAAAGGTTCGACAATGAGAGTTCAAATGCCGGTAGTCTAAAACCAAGCGGTAAGACCCATCGGGTTTAGAAACCGCGAAAAGGGGATTATTCATTGGTGACACGCATGTTTCAATTACTCCTTGATATTCTAACTGTCAGAATGTCTGAAACGGGACCCTTAGCTTCCCGCCGGAGGGGATATTGGGGTTGAGGCTGTGGCAGAGACTGCAAAGGTATATCATGGGGGGGAGAATCCTCATCCCAGCCACGTGATTACGGTACAGTGCCTCCGCTCTGTCCTTGGGGACATGACGCGAAAAGCTCGGAAGGATGACTTCCTCCCCTCTCGGAGCAGCAAGTACAAATGGGGGCGGCCAATCTGCCTCCGCCAACAAAATGTCGTAAGAAGAGGTCAGATTTTCCCAAAAAATCCCTTTAATAACACGCTCAATGTCACCTTCAATTTGAAGGACAATATTAAATAGTCTGTCAGGGGGTGCCACTCGGGTGTCAGCTGTCTCAACAGTAATGAAAATGTCAGTTGCTTTCGCCTCCACATGAGGACGTAGTGCCTCCCGCACTATGGTAACTTCCGCTGCGCTGTCTAGCAGCGTCACTGCCCACGTCCAATTCAGGAGTCTCGTTCTCACCGTCTGTGGCATATCTCGCTGTTAAAGCTGCAACCTTTTTCTTCTGAAACTGTGGGCGAGAATGGGGAAATTCCTCTTGTTTCCCTCTGCCTGGTTGTCGAGGTTGGTCTCGTCCCTGTGGGGCGTCACGACCCCTGCCTCTTTCCTGGCGATCTCCTCCACCAGCCTGTGAGGTCAACGGTGCCTGTGAAGAACGAGGAGAACGCTGGTCAGGGACCTGAAATCTATCAGGAGATTTAATTCTCGCTCGGTCGCGCAAATCATAAGTGCGTTCAGAAGATACGGAAACCGGTGACGCAGCACGCGACCCTGGTTTTGGTTGTTGCTTTCCCTGTTTCTTCAACTCCAGTTCTTTTTAGAAAACAACGGTTTCTCGTCTTTATCAGACTGAGATTTTTGTTGTGGTTGTGTTTGAGCTTGCGTTTTAGCAAAAGGCTTAACCCCCAAACTATTGCGGCCAATGGTTTTATAAGCCTGTGCAATAATTTTTGGCAATTCGCGAGGCTTGTCCGGCTCTGGGACTAAAGCCAAAGCATTAGCGACTTGAAAGTTGACTGCATCACCCTTGACGTTCGCAAGGATTAGATCAGCCACTACATCGAACACTCCCACCAGTCTCATCCCCAATTCCACAGCCGCTTCAGGGCCATGTTCATCTTGTACACGCTTAATCACGGTGGGGAGGACCGTCATGGATGGAGTGCCGAAACACTTCGCATACACTGCTGCGAATACCTTGCCCCAGTTGTTGCATTCTGTCAACTCGGGAATTAAGTCTTTTGGCAAGCTAATAGTCAAAATCCTATGTTTTTCCACAGGAGAGGTATTTGGAAACACCGCCTCCAGCTGGTCAAATTTTTCTGCAAGCCAATAAGGCAAATCATCCTTATTTTGTGGGCGCTTGCCCATCACCGAATTAACCATGACGGGAATTATGGTCACACCGCCAAGCCCAGCTGGATGCGCCGCAACTCCAGGAAGGGCCATCTGGACGTTGCCTGTGACATACTGTACTAAGGCTCTCTGTACACGGACCAAAGACGTATGCAGCACGCGCAGTTCATCTACTGGAACCGCTAAATAACGTGGATGCGGGGTATACCCAGCCAAAACAGGCCAAACGGCCCCATCTATCGATAAAGGGCCTAACCGAATCGGGTTGGGAGGGCGCCATTAAACCAAACACGGCGTTGCCATGCCGTGAGCGGTACTTCAAGAGCCTGATAAGGCCGATAAACATTAGGAAGGGCGGTGGGAGCGTAAACGTGGAACAAATTGTCAGCTCCTTCCACCGCCGGAAAAGTGACCCATGAGTAAAACACCTCAAAGTGGTAAGCCGGATCAGCTTGGACCACAAAGATGAGGGCAACACCCGCGTCAGGCACTCCATACGCTGTCAAATGAGCTCGGAGCGCAGCGCGGCTATGTGCCGGGATATTTATATTCACCGCCATTAAGACCAAGAATGAAAAACAACCTAGTGCGTGGCAGCGCAATATAGGTTTAACAATAAAGAGATTACCTTTTAATAACTCCAAGCTTGAAATAACCTATAAAAACATCAATATAGGAGGTTACACCCTCATATATGTTTCCGGAAGCATAAGTGAAGGGAATTGTGGACAAGCACAAGTACTACTCAAGCGTCTCGCAGATAAGCCCCACGTTGGGCGCCATGTTGCGGGGATTCTGCACATATACAGAACTATGCGCAGGAAAACAGGACCTCGGTGTATAGTGGTGTACTAACCATACACCTTAGTACCCAAAATCCCAATCCGACTAGCTATAGTGTCTCATTCGTTCTCCGTACTACAGCGAAGCTACCAATGATTAGACATCCCAGAACACGGACTCTTACAGGAATCGCGGGAGCAAGAACACTCTTTCATTACTCACTCATACTTGTCCACAACGTGCGTATTAAGAGACACAGTATAGTTTAAAATGTTTATTTCAACTAACGTGCTCTAAGACACAGTACACATGCCAGTACTAGCAGCATAATGCATAAAGACAAAACAGTAAGCATTGTTACAATTCCATAGAATACAAACGGGGACAGCATTTTATGAAGACAGTGGATAAAGGACTAAAATGCCTTGCCACCCTCCCCGTGCTAGTAACTAGTTTATTATAAAAATAGAAGACCTCTGGGCCTTGTCAGGGGGACCCCCATACCTCAAGAACTAGATGCAAGGTTTACATCATCGGACAAGCACAGCTCTTCTCCCTGGAAAGGCTTTTCTCCAAGTCCCACCAACAGGGAGATCACAATATTAAAAGCACACAAATTTCTCCAGTGCAGCTGTATTTCATGTTATGTCTAAGTGCGAGGGGCTGACCAGAACAGCAACAACAAGGGACGTTGTTTTTCGACCTTGTACATTGTGTGCAGACGAAAACCACAGAGAACATAAGAAAAGGTGAAAGGCAAAAAGGCAGACAGTTCTAATGTGAACGGTCACAAGCAGAGTCTGGAAAAACAAAGTCACAGAGTATTGTGTGCAAAGGAGGCATCATGGCAGCTAGGCCTAAGCTAACTTAGCAATGTCGACAATGAGGCCACAATCCACACTACAAGAGAGATCGTTCTCCTTCACCTGCCCTGGACGGGTCACGTGGGCTCCTTCAGGATCTGGGGTTCGTCCTCAACAAGGAGAAATCAGTTATGATTCTGTCGCAAATATTGGATTTTCTGGGCTTTCAAGTGGACACAGTCCGAGCCCAACTTTTCTTCCCCTTAAGGAAACGATTGCCTAACAAGGAGTTGAGGAGAGCCCTTGCTTCTCAGACTATATCCTTGAGGACCCTGGCATGCCTAGTAGGGCTACTGGCTTCTTCCATTCAGGCCCTTTTTCTGGGTCCCCTCCATTATCAGGCCCTTTAACAGTTAAAGATTTTAAACCTTCGCAAGGGTCTCACTTATTCCTAGCAGATTTCCTTGTCCGAGGAGGTCAAGACAGAGATGTCTTGGTGGCTGGAGCATATTTATACCTGGAACGGCAGGGCCATTTTTGATTCAGTCCCATAGGTGGTGATTGAGTAAGATGCAAGCAGCTGGGGAGGGGGAGCCCATTGCGGCTCTGTAGAGACGGCAGGCAGATGGTCCCTAGAAGAACTCTCCCTCCACATCAATTGCCTGGAGTTACTAGCGGGCTCATTTGCGATCTGTACCCTGTCACCACGCAAAACGAGTTGTTGTATTTTATTGAGGATGGACAATGTATAATGGTCCTAAACATTAATCGACTGGACCAGACCTGATTGCGCCTTCTGGTGGAGATAGCCAAAGATTTTTGAAATTATTGCCTCCAGAATCAGATATCCGTAACAGCGGAATACATCCCGGGAAGGTCCAGTGTGAGAGCAGATTGGAATTCCTGGTTTCTCCACAAATCCAGCAATTGGAGATTGTATCTGTGGGTATTTCATCTCTTGAACCTACGCCTGGGTTCCTGCATAGTGGATTTATTTGCCTCCCGACTCAGTGTACAACTCCTGCTCTTTTACAGTTGGAGGCTGGACCCTTGAGCACTGAGCTCAGATGCTTTTCTCCAGGACTGGTCTGTTGTATGCTTTCCCACCATTTTCAATAATCCAAAGGGTGCCGTCACAGATGAGCAGACAAGCAGTGGAATAATTTCTGGTTATTCCTTCTTGGAAAGCCCAGTCGTGGCTTCCAGTGGCGATGAAGTTATCCTGCGCCCTTCCAATTCAATTGAAAACCCGTCCGGACCTTCCAGCGGGCTTTTATCATCCTCTAGTGACTATGGTGCTCTTGTGCCTCATTGTGTGGAGATTTTCAGGCGACGTTGGCAAATGCCAGGAGTTTCACCAGGTACTGTTCTTCTTATCCCAATCTTGGGCTCCCTCTATGCACCACAAGTGTTATGAATCCGCCTGGTGTCGCTGGGTTTCTTGGTGCGGTGAGCGTGATGTGGATCCTGTGGGTTTCGGTATCCATAGCATTGTGAATTTTCGGTCAGATTTTGCCACACAAGGCTTGGCATATAGGACGGTGAATACCTTCTGTTCCGCCATTTCTGCTGGTCATCCTCATTTGGATGGTAAACCCGTGGGCGAAACACCCTCTTGTGTGTGAAGTACTACAGGGAATAAGAATAGTACGCCTCTCGCAACCAAGGTACTCTACTTTATGGGATGTAGATGTGGTCTTAGGTTTCCCCAGAGTCTGGCCAGCTACTGAAGACCTTTTGCGTAAGCAATTGTCAGCAAAACTCACCATACTTCAGTGTCTAATTTCCTGCAGAAGGGTTTCGGATGTTCGAGCCTTGGATTTAGCAGGTTGAGTGTTGACTCCCTCAGGGGAGTTGTTTTCAGTTTCTAAATGTATTAACTGATTCAAGATGTATTGTTTACCCTGCTTTTCCTCATCACAAATTATGTGTGGTAAAATGTTTGAAATGTTATGAGGAACATACTCGTGAATTAAGAACTGATCATGCGGGGCAGTTACTCAATTAATTGCAGAAATATTTCTGCCCAGTCACATCTGCAACTTTGGCTCGGTGGGTCAGGTGGATTCTGGCTGAAGCTGAGCTTGATGTGCCCCGATTTGGAGCACACTCTGTGCCTGGAGCTTTGGCCTCCAAAGCTTTTTCCACCGGTTCTCATCTTGGGGACATTATGGCTGCGGCGCACTGGTCCTCTGATTCCACTTTTAATTTTTTTTTGTCATAAACCAGTAGTGGATGTTGCATTTAATATTGTGGCACAACTTTTAAATTAGCATAATCCGAAGCCTCCGTTCCTGACAAAGAATTTAAAAACATTCTGGCTATTGCGTCGAGAACTTTCAATTTTATTAAGGACATGGAGGCGAGGATTATCCCTCCCATTGATTGCATAAGCAAATGTCTGACTTACGTTATTATTGGGATGGTAAGTCTGTCCAGCCCTTGATTATTGATACAGGATGAGTAGAAATTGTGCTACTAATGTTGTTTTCTTTCCAGGAGCAGAACTAAGGCAGCCTGAAGCAGCTTGATTGTTGGCATTGAGTGATGTTGGTTCATGGAGGAGACGAGTACCCTTTGACTGTTTGCATAGTTCACGCAGTTGGCGTTGGAGTCTTGATTCGACGATGGTTCAAGTTGGAGTTTGTTTAAATGATTTTTTAAGATTATCGACAAAGAAAGAGGAGGCACTATAGTGACTATCGTATATATACTGTACATGAGCCCAGTGATTGATGGAGAGAGTGGACTTCATGGGAAGTGTAGTTTTCTGTTTAATAATGTTTCATTGGCTGCTGTGATTTCTAAAGTAAAGGAAGAGAAGCATAATCCTCGCCTCCGTGTCATTAATAGAATTGAAAATTCTTAACAAGATAGCTAGTATTTTTTTTACTCGTCTCCAACTCGTTTGTGGCCCATAGTTGCAATTTATCAAAGCTCTGCATTGCAGTGTTGTGATTGGCTTAGGGGAACCAATCACAGCGCTGCATTGCAGCATTGTGATTGGCTTAGGGGAATCAATCGCAGCGCTGCATTGCAGCATTGTGATTGGCTATGGGGAGACCGGGTGCTTCCTGGTTCCGGACTTGCCAGGAAGAGAAGGAACGACTGAGAGACAGCGGCAGTGTCAAGGTAAGTGGTTTTTTTTTGTTGCTATTATTTTTTCAGCCCATTCGCCCGCGCACCCCCTGGTTCCCTGCCAGCCGCCACTGAGTTTGAGAGGACCTCACCCTAAAACATGCCGCCTCATCATTTAATAATTGTAAAAACACGTAGAGCTACCTGCACTGTGCAAATTCGCATTTTCATACAAGGGATAATAAAAACAAAAATTGACAAATATATAAAAATTGCAGAAAAATATAAAATGCAGAAGGCACTGATCAGACACACCACCACACGGACAAGTACACACAGAGGAGCTGTTGTATTGGCCAAGGGAGAAGCAGAGCAGATGTGTAACAGTTTCTGCTATGAACTGAAACAATAGGGCCCCCTCCCATTGGCCCGGAACGAAGGACAATTAAGGCTCTAGGACGATTCTGGTTTTTAGGTGGACATAGGCATTTACTGTGGGTTTTCCTAATTCATTCTCTTCCCTCAGAAGGCGCCTTCTTTCCAGAAGCTGATGCCTAATCATTTCTTTTATCCATGGCACAGGCTGGATTCAGATTATCAAATAAAGAAGTCCACCCTAGTGTTATGAGCCCCAATGTACCTCAATATAGGCCTAGGTAGCTGCACGACCTTTTACCTACATTTGTCCTACCTTGCTCTACATAACTGCTTTGACGCTGGCCTTTTGCCTAGTTATGTGCTGAATAAATGTCGTGCAGCTTTCTCCCAAAACTAGCCTCATTAATTATGCATGAGGATTCTTAGTATCGTATCTTAATTCCCTGCCTAGGACATACACAGCAGGGTTACCATCTTCTGTATAATAACTATGCATAAGTCACCGCTATCGTCAACCTTGGACGACAGGCACACAGTACCATTACACATCTAGGTAGAACCCCTGAGGATACCTTTTGGGTATAAAAGAAACACATCTTCACTGGGCAAACCAGAGGAGAAGCTTCCATGCTGACACAAGATGCTGAGATTCCTGCACGCAGAAACTACAGCACGCAGTGATCTGACATCCCTTGCGGGATGTCCAACTCGAGATCAAGACGGGGCCCTTCGTTCTCTCCCATCAGGTAATGGGGTTGGCTCTCTCCTAGGGGATTCTTGGCTTTACACTTACATACATGCTAGGTACATTTAGGTACAGATAGATAGGGTTAGCATCTAAGGAGTACGCGTGATTACTGCCATGTAGCTATATGCCTGCATATATTCACTGTTTTAGCACCACTGTAGAATTCTACCTTTTATTTACTCTGTTGGTGCAAGTAATCTTATATATCTGTTTCTGTCTAATGGTTGTCGCAGCACACCTATTTTATACTAGAATGACGCTGGTTCAATAAATGCTTATTGAAAACGTCCCCTTCGTTTATTCTGTGTATTCTCTGAGACCAAGTGAGCACGAGTGACTGAGCGAAAAGTAGTGTACTGTTTCCACGATTCCTGAAGGCTCAAGGGTTGACATGTTCGATAGTTGCCACAAAACTATTCTCTCCTTGGTAAGTTTAGGGGGATTATAGTGGCACTGTGAGCTAGCTGGTCTAAAGGCTAACATATCCTTTGAGTGTGTCTGGAATCAGTCTGGACACCAATCCCTTAGTATATGTTGTCTAAACGCGCAGATCCTATGTATTATTAGGAACTAAACGACACTAGCTTGGAGAGGCATTTGCGAAAGTAAGCAAGCCATGGTACGTTAAGCCCATTGTCACATGAAAGACAGTCTCTGATAATATAATGATTCAGGGCCACTTCAGAGTTGAGACAAATTGATAACCACAGGGAAACTGGAGAGTCCAAGATAGCCTACGACCATTGTGTTGTGTTGGGGGGCAGTTAAGATCTTAATAGGACAGCTGGCTCTGGACAACGGGAGGGTAAGAAAGGCAGCTAGGGGCTTATGATCTCCATAACTAGTGTCAAAAAGTTCCTCCAGCATGAGATATCTCATTAGGTTTCGTGATAAAAGGCACAACCCCTTCTAATAAAAGGGAAACCCCCCTCCCCCGTGAAAAGATGGTATTCTACTAGCCCCACAATTTTCAGACCCTAGCATGTTGGTTAAAACATTTGCTGTAATATAGCTGCACAGTTCAGTGCCCGTATGATCATTTAAATTATCAGTAGACTAAGAAGTCTGATCTCCCAGATCGATAGTTTTTAATGAGGATTTAGCATTGAAGTCCCAGCAGATAATTAAATTATACTCCTGCGGGAGAGAATTAAATTGCACTCCTGAGTAGGCAGTCTGTGCTTGTACTTCAAATCTTCAACAAGGCTAAATAGAGAGTAAAAGTTGTGTTAAAACAATTCACAAAATCATCATTGTTAAGATCAAATAGATACAGATGAAAAATATACCCCCTTTTATAAATACAGCCTGGATCTTAGGACTCTATTTCTACAACATTTACACCTATTTTCAGAGTCAATTTGATCCAAATTGACCATCCATCTTCAGCATGCCAAGAGCTGGAGGAGGTAGCGGGATGGATTACCAAGTGTAGGTGTCACAAGCTAATGGAGTTACAGCCCATGTTTCCTGAAGGAAGATGATCTCATACCGATTAGTCAGAGAGTCGGGTAGAGACTGCTTTGAACTGATCCCAGCAAAATTCCAGCTCAAAATGTTAATAGGGAACAAGATATTATTAGTAGCAGTTGCCATCTCCGTACTGCAGGGTTCAGGCCTGCATTGTATTTCACCTCCGTTTGTGCCATCTATAGTGGGTTACGTAAGTAAGTCATTAACCGATAAATTTGATAATGCTGCATATTTATTGCTTAACAGCATGTTTCCTGAGAATTGTGGCCGAAATATTGTTGGGGTTGGGACAGTCACCTTAAGCAATGTGCTGTTGGTGAAAGACTGAGATGGTGGATTATAAAACTAGCCCAAAGGTAGGAGAGTAATACCTCCATGCTGAGCATCAGAACATTTGGAAAAAGCTAATAAATTTGTCACATACATTGGATTTATTCAATTGACAACAATGCAATCTCCAAGCATATTTTTGCTAAAGTGGCCCAGCCAACCCACTTTTTTTTTTTTTGTAATAAGGATCTCTTTTCTATTGATAGCATCAAATCCCCTTTTTCAGAAGAGACAATAAATTATCTGATTTGTTCATTGTTCCCCCAATTTACCCTGGTCATATCTGAGTGAGGGAACGCCGGCCAGGATGAGTACATAAGGGCATGCAGAAGACTAGGGACAGCGCTACCAAGTGCCACGCATCGCGGGGTAGGCTAACGCATTTCAATGCTTATTCCAGCATCACTGCACTGGCATTAAATGTCACGCATTAGTGCTCTTAGGAGCAGCAGCTCTTTTGTCTCTGCAGCTTTAACACCCATCACTGAAAAGCTCTGCTGTATGTGCTGCAGGCAACCAGAGCATGAGCCGGTTCTAGGATTGAAGAGGTGACTGTGGTTGTCATTGATACACTGTCATTTCTGCCTGGGCCCTGCCCTCACATCACATGCTGGCCCTCTTTGCTGGAGTTAGACTGCACGGCATGTTGCTTAAAGCATTGAATTTGCTTCTTGTGGTGCCCAGACTGGGTGGTCCGTAAGCTGTTCAGTCAAACTGGCTCCCGACCTGCTGGATGACACAAAACAGACCGATGTGATAGTCCTGAGGCTCGCGGGATCAGCCCTCTGCCTGGTTAAATGAGCTCTCTACAGGTGGGTGAGATGCTATAAAATTAACCTCTAATGTAGTTTGTATTCGTTGTGAAGCGCTCTTTTGTACCTAGACAAGGTTTACCCTATTTAAACTGGTGAAAAATAAAGTGTAAAGATTACAAGTTTATTTTTTTGCAGGTAACCTACAGAACTGTTCCCCGGCATTCTGTAGCACAAAGCTGACATCAGAGGCATCGTTAGGCTGCCAGCAGGGCCGGGTCTAACATCCGAATGCTGCCTCGTGCGACTTTTACACCTGGCTCCAGTGGCAGCCCCTCCGCCAGTGGGGGCTGGTGGAATTTGAAAATGGTGGGGCGTAAGGGCAATGAATCTATTTTTGGGCATTAGCGAATCGAACAAGCCTAACGCTTATGGAGTACGGGGGTTCTTCCCCCAAGAAACCTTTTTAAAAATGGTGTATTTTGGTGCAATGTTGGTGCCCTATTTCTTTCTACATCTCGTGAATGCCCTTCCTTGCATCTCCTTCACTTCCCATCCCCCAAACACTCTATGGACCCACTCAGCTGTAAGCAGAAGCTCTTTTACTTTTGTCTTATCAAAATTTTGACAACTGTGTACCTCCTTCACATATATTTGCACAGAATCGCAACTGGAATACATGACCATTGCTCTGTGCACCCTGAAGCGAGGCCAAGCATTTTGAACACCTTCCTGACCCACTGACAGACACATGAGAAACTTGCACTGCCTTCAGCCTCAACAGCTGAAGTGAGAGAGAGGAGGAGTGGAAGAACTGAAATTGCAACAAAGGGGTAGATTCTGCAGATAGAGGGGTGAGAAGGACAAGTGCACCAGCCTGGGGTCGATGGTGGTGGGGGAGTGGGAATACATGGGACAAATGCACTGCACAAAGAACCCACTTTGAAGTCGGAAACTGTTCCTGCTCCAAAGACTGTTTCCAAATGGTTACTTTAATCTTTAAGGTAGCAGTTAATATTTATATTTTTTATTTTATTCTAGTTGAGTGGGTAACTGAGAATAGTGGCGACCATTCAGTGATATAACTGCTGGGCTCTCTCTTTTAGTTTGGGAAGGGGCTCTCCCTGGATTTAATGAGGGAGTCGAGGAGGGAAGGCGCCCGCCGAGGCCTCAGAAACGCCCACGAAGACGAATTGCTGGTGTTTAGCATTTCTGGGCGGGCAGTTGGACATTTCTTCTGATTTCACATGAATACGTTGTGCAGACAGACAGGTAGTGGCCAGAGGACACTGCTTCTCTCGTGCCTGTGTTTTACATTGCATTGCAGTTGCGTTCATATAGGGCTTCGCACACTCGGAGACATACCGAACGCATTATAAGCAGGCTAGCACGCTCATGGAGAGGGTGTGATTGTTAAGACCGGGAAGTATTTAGCGCGCTGCCTTTTTGTTTGAACACACTTACTGTCATAGACATCCTGTGGTATTAAGTGACACACTCTCTGACCTCATGGAGAGCTTCTCTATAAATTCCAAATGTTGCCACAAACTGCGAGTCACAGGAATGTCTAGGGCATGTATGCAGCTGCCGATTCTAGAGCAAGGCAAATATCACTTACCCAAACAACTTTGGCTGGTTACCAAAGCGGAGGTCATACACACCAGAAGTCCCTTCTTTTTTCCTCAAGTTGGCAGTTGCGGACATGCTCTCTCGCTGAATTGCTGTAAGCAGAATACACAAGGCCCAGAAGCATGCGCAGTGTATTCTGTTTAGAGCATGCAGCACGTGACCCGGCCTCACAGTCATGAGTTGACTCTCTGACGTCAGGCCCTCTGGCTGTAACCCCTCCCTTACCAAACTCGTCACCCTTTGACGCCTTGAGCAAGGGAGGTGTGGTGATAGGCAGCTTGAAATAATTGACAAGCAGCCCCGGGAAGTACAGGGCTGATACCGCGCACGCCCTGGGCTGCTCAAAAACATGATGCTGCATCACGTCATTACTAGGCGGTCCCCGAGGACCCGAAGTATTGTAGGCCCGGGCTGGCACCATGTCAGCCTGAGGACCACTGAAAACTCAAAGGCATAGCTGGCACATGCGCGCCCAGAGAAACGAGCATTGGCATAGCCAATAGGTCTCGCCTTTGGAACCTTATAAGTATTTAGTTATGCAGTACAATATCCTTGGTGCAACAACATCAACTGTTGCATGTCTAAACACTTATAAGGTCCCAAAGGCGAGACGTGGTTCCCTTGCTCACGGTGTCACTGGATTCAAGCTAGCATGGCTGATGAGAGGCAAAACCCCAACCGGTCCCAAGATGCTTGTTTACGGTCCAATAAGGACCTGGCTTGGCAGTCTGGGCTGGACTGTTCCCATGAGGAGCTGTGCCAAGACTGACGCATATGGCTGGGTCCAAACTGGGGTGGCATAGTGAGTAAAAGAACGATGGATTCAACCCATCTCTTGACTGGGGGTGAATGCTTGATTTACTCAGCATTCCGTCCATCATTTGCTCCTGTAGCACATACACTCCAGGATAAAACGAACTGTCGAGTATGCCCTCAATTGGCTTCTACAGCATCACAGCGCCTGCGCCACTTATGCTTCCGCCAAATAATGAGCACCCTCCGGTTTCAACACAGAAAAGAAAGAAGTGGACACATTCGCCTAATATGGGAACATACTACTTGAAGCGCATCATAAGCCTAATCAGCCTCCAATCTGCAACGGAAAACGCGGAGCGTTTTGGAAAGTCACACCTAGACAACACAATGTGACGCCATACCGATGGAACACCTTACGCTGCACGGACGCAAACAACATTGTCATATTCTACATAACAGTGGTCGCATAGTGCGGCAAAGCAGATACAGGATAGTGTCTAGGTACCATTCAGTTAGCCTATGCCACTTATTATTACTCAAGTAGGTAGACCGTACCACGTGTGAGAATCATAGCAAAATAAAACAAAATAAAAACAGATCAAGTCAAGGACGCCCAACGGCACCATGCTATTGTTTATTTAGTCAGATGATTTGCATCAAAATGTAACTTGTGAGCACGTTTCCTAACTCTCCAATAAGCCGATTACAACAGTTTGCATGAATGAGATTGAACTGCTAACACAGTTACGATCTGCATACGTTCAAAAGAGTTCTCTGGTCGTGTTTACTGCTTGCAAAAGGACCAGCCATGCGGAAGACACCCGTCCATTAGCCTCCCTGAGCAGACGAAAAGAGTTATTTAAAGGCAGTAAATTCAGGAATGCACGGATGAGATCGGGTGATAAAGGCAAACATGTCTTAACCGGATAACAGAGCAACACAGGCTCGAGTCTGGGAGTCACATTCTGAATCATGGGGGGTCGGGGGGAGCGGCCTGAACTGTAGCGGGGGTGAGACGATGGGAATGCAGAGTGCACCGGACCATTGGTGCAGGGAGGTGGGGGGAGGGGTCAAGACAGTGCAGAGGGGGTGGCTGGCTCGCAGTACTGCCACATATTTCACACCTCAGTTTTGCTGGAAAAGTTGCTAGGCTTTTAACAACACTTTAAAATGGGCAGACAGAGCTATTACACTTTTATAGGGACAGTGCAGTCAAAAGTCAGCAGAGCTTTTACACATTTGTTAGGGAAACTCCTGCTTTTACCAATGGGACAGGCTTGCAATGGGTTGTGCAAATCGATGCACCAGGGCCGCTATGCTTTCAACGAGACGACGGGGACTTTTTGAAGCAGGTAAAATAATGCCTTTAATTGAACAGTACAGATAACTGTGTGCTGTACAATTCCCACGCTTGAAGCATTGTAAGTCGAACAAACGGAGCCATAGGAATACAGCGTGTGCAAACTAACACTTTGATGTGGGACGTGAGAGGCGACTGCCTGGTGAGAAATGCAGGCAAATGCAAACAGCTCTTTTCAAGCACACTCGTGCTTGTGCTGGCCTCCGCCTTGCGGGAGCAGGCAGCGGCGGCGCGAGAGCCATATGTTTCCAATTAGCACGCGCGCCGCTGCTCGCTCCCGCAAGGTGGATGCCAACACAAGCACGAGTGTGCTTGAAAAGGAGCAGACCGATGTCTAAAGGTCATCTCCTAGAGCAGCGCATGCGCGCTGCCAGGCGAGACCTAAAAACTGCCTGTCAGACGTTCGTTTCGGGAGCGTCACTCTAGAAAGGCAAAGTCACACCAATATAATGAAAATATGGATGGAATTGGTTTTTGCAAGTATCATTCATAAGGCCAGGAAAACTGCTGGGGCGCAGCCCCTCCGCCCATCACAAGGAACCACCACTGCCCTCCGCTAAGGCGGAGGAGCGTTGCCCCACTGCGCAAAAATTTAAAATAAAATGACAATAACGTATCGTGTTGCATGCAGCCTCTGTGCAGTGTAGGGCGGGGCTGGCCCGAGCAGGGGAGGAGTGGTTTGCACTCTCAAAGTGCGCATGAACTGTTTGGCCGGTCCTCTTGGGCTGTCAAAAATGTTCATGCGCACTTTGCATATTCCTACCAAGCTGCATTACACAGCCTGGTAGGAACATGCACAGGCTCCCTGTTCGAGTCTGAACGCCGATCCACGGCGCTCAGACCAATCACAACGCTGCATTGCAGCGTTGTGATTGGCTCAGGGGAGCCTGTGTGTCGGGTGCTTCCTGCTGCCGGCTGGACTGCAGGAAGGAAGAGGACACAGGGGAGGCGGCGACCGACCGGCTGTTCTAAGGTGGCTTTTTTAAAATTATCCCCGCCCCTACCTCCTACCCCCGTCCGGTCGCAGCATCTACTGCCTGGCTCAGGTCTGTTTTTGTGACGTTTGGAAAAATTATCGTAGTAGATGACATGTATCAACCTCAACCTGATTTCATCAGAGTCGGCTGTGGCATCACTACTAGCTCAGGTTGAATGGTCATGCTAGGTCACATCATGTCATTTTCTGCAACACTAGTGGAATTTTCTGTATTAGTGTTTCATCAAGTTTTTTTTTTCTTTTGTAACCATTTTAAATCTAAAATATTTCTCAGAAAAACAGCAACAGTTATGAAGAAGCGCCTCCAAGGCGTAAGCAAAGAGCCTCTTTCTTGCATATGTTATTTATAATCTTTTGGACTGAGGTAAAACACAGGTCAGAATGAAGTAGCTCATGGAAAACACAACTTGAAACCTGGTAAGATAGCCACTCTTAGAAACATATGTTTCCCCAGTAGCCCCTTTGAAATATTTTCATGCATACAGTACCCCAGAAGCGGCTTTAGAAAAGTGAACATTTCATTACTAAGTGAGGGTGGGTGTTTGTTTTTTACATAGCATCTAATCCGGTCAGGCAACCTGTTTCCAACCAATCCTATTCTGTAGGTAACGGAGCCGATTACAGGAAGATTGGGTGATTTGACAAGGATCACACAATATTGATAAGTGGAGAGACAATTGGAACACTGAGGTTCCCGGATTCTATATAGGACAATTTATTCTTGGGTTAAGATCTTCTTAGAGTTTCTTGTTGCTCAAATGAGTGTAATTTCTGATATTTATATATTTCCCTCGTCTTTGTTGCTTGATTTTGCGCACGAGAAAGTGTCACTCATAGTTGTTGAAATGTCACTCATACACTGAAATTTGTAAAATATCACACATACCAATCTGAAACCTTGGCAGCTATGTAGAGATTCAAGATAGTCTTCTAATGGGCTGCGTCTTGATTCAGCCCATCAGCTCAGTGCTGCCCAACAATAGCTGGGTCCATTGCAGATCCCAAAATAGAACCTATGAACTGGGGGTGGTCCATCAGCCATACAATCGCCGCCCAAAGATTTCAACGGACCCCTCCCCCGTGGATGGACACAGAGGGGCAAAAGACAACAGGTGAGGGTCACATAAGTAGGTTGCATACAATCCAGAAAGGGGAATTACACGGGATGTAGCAGGTTGTAAGTCCATAGTAGGCATTATTTCCTGGGTCATATTGTTGGCTGAACAAACAGCAGCCCATTTGCTCTAAGTGAGCAAAAATAGGTTACAGTGGGCTTTCAAAATCAAACTGAACCTATTAATGCATTGCTCAAGGAGCATAGACTCTGATCTACCCAAAGCAATGATGACTCCCGAGAAGCTGCATTGTTATCTTCTGTCGCTGCTACCCACATACCTCTGTGTTTTTCCTTTTGGCTGCCGGTGCTGTAGGGGATGTGATATTGGTGGCAGCAGGAAGCCTTGAAGAGTTGCAGGGATCTGTTCCAGTACAGTACAGTACAGGAAAGGAAAGGGACATTCTCAACCACATTTGCAGAGCAATTAGAGGGGCTTGTGTACTCAATAGAAAGTCTTCTTTCTGTAAGCGTGATTTCTTTGGCTATGACCCTTACTGCTCTCTCCAATAGTTCTACCTTTATGGGGTGGATTAGTACTACCAGCCATCTTCCACTTACCCATGGTACAGCTGAATTTGTGTTTGAGTCAAAAAGTCCTGGAAAGTAAGGTGAAAGAGAGGTGGCCCAGTCTCCTCCGGGCTCAGATGGGCCCATCTTGGCATGTCACATGTGTGCTGCGCTGCGGAAGCATGTGGTCCTTATGAGGGTGGACTTGCCCCCCCTCCTGCTCCCATCACTTGTGGGATGTGAACTCCTGCAGAGAAACTAGCCCAGAGTCACTAAAAGTTTGTCAAGCTCCTCACTAGAACCCTATCTCACCTCCCCATGGACCGCCTCAGGCACAGTAAAGGTGGGGTTCGCCAAACAAAGAATGGAAGGTCACTCGTAGACGCTAGCCAGTGGCGCCTGCACTGGGAGAGGAGCCAGCCAGCATCTGTGATAATCTCAAAGGGACATAATACCATACGAGGTATGAATTGCTGAAGCTGGGTTCTGAGAAAAGTGCGAAGTAGGGGTCAGGAAGTAGGTTTAGAAAAGGGAATACTCGGAAGACGATAGTCACAGTTTTGCAGCGTGAATCCTTTTCTGGATTCACATGCTGTGCATCATTCCGCCATCTAGTGGGTGGGTCCGGAATTGTCTTTGTTTTTTTTTTTTGGTCGCTGTCGACCACCATTTGGTGCCAGGTATGCCCCCTGCGTGACGTCAGACGGTATCCTGGAGGTCGACGTGTGTGGTGGCCATCTTCAGATTCTTTTTTCTGCCGTTGGGTCTGGAAGCAAGACGGGAAGCTCCGAAGAAAGTTTTTTTGTTTCCCGAAAAATCTCCAAAAAGAAGAATATCACCGAAAGATCATCGAAGTATCATCAATAACCAACGTCATAGCAAGAGGCAGGAGCAGAGCGGCCGTTCGAACCCCAGAGGACCACTCCGGTCCACAAATGGCGAGGTAGGGGTCATGGAGAATACCCCTTTCAAATTCTGCCCCAAGTGCCACCACAAATGCGCACAACGCGACCCACACGACGTGTGCAACCTTTGCCTGCCCGAAAATCATCAGGACAAGGACTGTGAGGCCTGCGCAGCGTTCCTGCCGAAGACGCTCAGAACACGCCGAAACCAAAGACAGGCCCCACTACGCCACAATGTCGCAGTCGACGAAGAAACCTTCCATGAGGGACCTGGGTTTCTCTAGCGACGAGGAGGAGCAGGGAGCAACAGCCGAGTCGACACACGAAGGATCAGACGTCAAGATCCTAGAAAGGGACTCCGAAAAGAGCCGCGCCGAGAAGAAGGCGAGGGAGTCGAAAAAGAAGACTGAGAAAGTAAGACACCAAAAAGATCCGTCGGAACCGAAGGGCCACAAGCATAAGGCGCCCAAAGCAGCCCCGACGCCAAGCAAAAAAGCGATCGAGGGTCAGCCGCGATTAAAAGAACCGCACGGAGCCCTACCAAAGGTTACCGAGGAGGGTAAATCGCTGAAGCCATCGAAGCCAAGGGTCGACAACAAACCCGCAAAAAAGGGCACAACACCGCCGAAGACTAACGCCTACGCCGGGAAGAAGAGAAAATCTCGGCCTCCGGCGCCGAGAGGGCCCTCGAAGTCGAAAGGAAAGAAGACTCGAGGAGGAGATGGCTACTCTCCTACAAAAGAAAAGGGATTTCGACGTCTCACTGAAGGATTTTCGAATCCCTAAGACAACGGCTACCGAAACGGAGAGCGTCAACGCCGAAGAGGCTGAAGACGCCGAGGGAGAGGAAGAAGGTATCTTCGAATCCCCTCCAACACCAGAACCTCGAGGTGAAGACCCCGAGTAATATGGAGACATACCTGAGGAAGAGAAACTCCGAAACCTTCGAGGATGCATGGAACGACCTCGACACCGAGAGCCCAGAAGAGGAGATTTGCTGCTATCCCTCGAAAGCTTCCCCCCCAGATGAAATTGCTTTCTACAATGACATTGTAAAGAGGGCAGCAAATCAGTTTGGTGTACCCTTAGAGGAAGAAAAGGGGGACACATGTTTCTTACTGGAAACCCTGGCACCTGCCACAAAAGGAGCACAGTATCTACCAATGCTGCCCAGTATCCTGGATCAAGGCAAAGAAGCCTTCAAAGAACCAGCTTCAAACAAGGGGGTAACCCCCAGGGTGGCGAAAAAGTATAAACCTTCCTCAAAGGACCCTAAATACATTCAGGGAAGTACAGTACCTGACTCCATCATTGTCACCACTGCCAGAAGGAGAGCAAATGCAGTCTCCAACACCGGCCCTCCACCAGAAAAAAAAAGTAAAAGAATGGATATGGTGGGGAGAAGAATGGAAAAGGAGGCAGCAACGCAGTGGCGCATCGCTAACTCCAATGCACTGTTAAATAGATATGGCCACCAGCAGTGGGATGAGATAGAAGAGTTGCTAAACAAACTCCCTGAGGAGGACAAGAAGAGGGCAAACTCTATTGTCCAGGAAGGAAACAAATGTGGCCAACACCTGCCTAAAGTCAGCTCTAGATGCAGCAGATACTGCAAGTAGGCAAATGTGCACAGGAACCATCCTCAGAAGGCAGGCCTGGCTCAGAATTTCTGGTTTCAAGCAGGAAGTTAAAACATCAATCATTAACAGACCGTTCAATGGGGAAGCTCTATTTGGCAAGGAAGTGGATGAATCCCTTCAGCAAATTAAAAAGGACAACGAAACAGCAAGGGCAATGGGGGCCCTGCAGCAAAGAGGTTCGTTCAAAAGAGGAGGTTTCAATGGCAGAAAGCCCACAGGTAGAGGCACCTTTGGTCAAGGGCAGCAAATGCCACAACAATCCCAAGGACAGAATCCAAACCAACAAATGGGCCAACAGTCTAGCTACCAAGGTTGGCAACAAAAGCAGCCCTTTCGAGGAAGAGGCAATGGCAGAGGAAGAGGCCAATCCTCTAGAGGAAGAGAAAATGGGTCTAACTGACTTAATCTCGAGAAAGGACCCACACAAGACACCAGTGGGGGGGGAAGGATATCCCTTTTCCACAGACAATGGAAAAGGATCACAACAGACAATTGTATATTAAATTTGGTAAAATACCGATATTGCATAGAGCTCGCAAAAACACCACCTGCAAAACCACCAAAAACAAAAAAATTAACAAGAGCAGAACAAACACTGTTAAACACAGAGATCAAAGAACTATACCTCAAACGGGCAATAGAAAAGGTACCAACACAAGAATGGTTCAAAGGAAACTACTCTCCATATTTCCTAGTACCCAAGCAGGATCAGACTCTAAGACCAATCATGGACTTAAGATTCCTAAACAAGTTCATACGAACACAACGCTTCAAAATGTGTACCCTCCAAGAAATAATACCACAAATTCAAAAAGGGAATTACTTGGCAACAATAGACCTCAAGGACGCCTACCTACATATCCCTATGAACAAAAGACACAGAATGTACCTAAGATTCCTGCACAACGGAACACACTAACAATTCAAGGTACTCCCTTTCGGCATAAAATCTGCTCCACGGGTGTTCACAAAGTGTCTAGCCGCAGTGGCGGCACACCTGAGAAGAGAAAGAATCCACGTCTACCCCTACTTAGACGACTGGCTAATAAGGGGACACTCGAAACAGACATGTCACAATCATGTTCAAAAAACAATTCAAACGCTACAAGACCTGGGTTTCTCAATAAACCACAAGAAATCTTCTACAACACCAGAAAGAGAAAAAACCTTCCTAGGAGCAAGACTGAACACAACAAACGCAAAGGCTTACCCCACACAACCCAGGATACAAGCTATCCACCACGAAACAGCCCTCTACCAGAGGGATCAGTCTCTAACAGTGAGGAGATTAATGAAACTAATGGGCATGATGGCATCATGCCTCCCACTTATCCCTCACGCTCGCCTACACATGCGCCCATTCCAAGAATGGCTCACCAACAGCTGGTCTCAAGCCACAGGAAGTTGGGAGGATCTAGTGGTTGTTACACAAAGGGTGCAAGCACAGATACAATGGTGGGCATCCAACAACATAGCACAGGGGAGACCTTTCAGGAACCCAACTCCATCTGTGACAATCACCACGGATGCATCCCTCAACGGTTGGGGTGCACACTTCAACGAGCTAAAAGTTCATGGTCAATGGAGCGAACAGGACTCCACGAAACACATCAACTTCTTGGAGATAAACTGTGTTTCTGGCACTCAAGGCATTCCAGAAACATATTCAGGGGAAGACTATCTTAATCCAAACAGACAATACAACAACAATGTTCTACCTAAACAAACCGGGTGGAACAAGGTCTTTTCCCCTAATCAAACTTGCACAGGAAATCTGGCAATGGGCAATTCTTCAAAAGATCAATCTACAGACAGTACATTTACCAGGAGTAGACAACATTACAGCGGACCAACTGAGCAGACAAGACAACTGCTCCCACGAATGGGAGTTGAAGCAGAGGACAGTACAGTATCTATTCAACATCTGGGGAACACCAGTGATAGATCTGTTTGCAACAATGCAGAACAAGAAATGCCAATACTTTGCCTCAAGGTTTCCGCACCACCTATCAAAGGGAAATGCACTTTCACTCAATTGGTCACAGACATTTGCTTACGCCTTTCCACCAATACCCCTGATGCAAACAGTGTTACAAAAAGCAAAAAGCCTAGGAACAAATATAATTCTCATTGCCCCTCAATGGCCAAGGCAAACATGGTACTCAACCCTCCTAGAACTATCCAAGGGAGAGATGGTCAGGATCAAAGCAGAAAAAGACCTGCTAACAATGCAGCAGGGCCAGATTTTCCACCCGGAACCGGCGACACTACAGCTAGCAGCTTGGTGCCTGAGTACATAGAGTTTGGCCATCTCAACCTGCCTCCATGAACTATGGAAGTTCTAAGGGAAGCAAGGAAGCAGTCAACAAGAAAATGCTATACAGCAAAATGGAAGAGATACACTACATGGTGCACCGCTAACAACAAAATTGGTTCAATCAATACACAAGAAACAGTAATTACATACCTTACTTACCTCTTGGACAGCAACATCAACTTTTCCAGCCTTAAGGTGCACCTTGCTGCCATAGTGGCATACACAAGAGGAAAATCATGCAAAAGCTTTTTTACAAGACCAGTCGTCAAAAGGTTCTTAGAAGGAGCTGCTCCCGTTCCCACATGGAGCTTAAATACAGTACTTTCTCAACTAATGACTAAACCCTTCGAGCCCATGCACGCAGCGGACCTCAAGCATATTACTCTAAAGACAGCCTTTCTCATTGCTATAACATCACTACGAAGAGTAAGTGAACTGCAAGCGTTAACAAATTCACAAGGATAAAGTAATTTTAAAACCCAATCCACAATTTTTGCCAAAAGTGGTATCCAAGTATCACTTAAATCAAAACATTCTCCTGCAGGTTTTCTTCAAGAACTTAAAAACTAAAGGAGAGAGAAGCCTCCATACCTTGGACGTAACAAGGGCTTTACTGTACTATTTGCAAAAAACAGAACAAATCAGGAAGACAAAGCAATTGTTTGTCGCCTATGCACACACCAACACAGGGTCAGCTGTCACAAAAGCAACTATTGCAAAATGGATAGTACAAGCCATTCAATTATGTTATTCCAATGCCAAAAAGGAACTAACAATGCAACCAACAGCTCACTCCACTAGAAAGAAAGGAGCAACTCTAGCCTTTATGGCCAATGTACCCATTGATTCCATTTGCGCAGCAGCAACATGGGCATCACCACACACCTTTACAAAACATTATTGTGTGGACGTACAAATGAATAAGGAAACTCAAATTGGACAAAGGGTGCTTCAACACCTGTTTGCAAGGTCTTCCTTCCACCACAGCCTCCCAGATACGGGAGAAACCGCTACGTAATCAGATGCACAGCATGTGAATCCAGAAAAGGATTCACGCTGCAAAACAGAAATGGTTACTTACCATTAGGAGTAGTTTTGCAGCTTGAAGAATTTTCTGGATTCACATGCGACCCACCCGGCCTCCCCTATAAGGAAAACAAACAGGTGGGGAAGCAAAGGATTATATCAGTATTTCTCAAACCATCTCAAGGATTACAAAGCCAATAAGAACAGAAAAAAGAATCCGAAGATGGCCACCACGCACGTCGGCCTCCAGGATACCGTTTGACGTCACGCAGGGGACGTACCTGGCACCATATGGTGGTCGACAGCGACCAAAACAACAAAAAAAAAGAAAAGACCATTCCGGATCCAACCACTAGATGGCGGAATGATGCACAGCATGTGAATCCAGAAAATTCTTCAAGCTGCAAAACTACTCCTACTGGTAAGTAACCATTTTGTTACTTTGTTTCGTTGCAGTTAGCTGCTCTTTGCACAAGCACCCAAAGTTGCAGTGTGTATGAATCTGCAAAGCCCACACCTCACTGTCTCTGAAAAAGGTTATAAGCATGGACTCTGAGAAGTTACATCAAGGTGTGCACTAAAAGGTCTCTACAAATGTACAATACAATAAATGCTTTAAAAATGTAATTCATCACAGGTTAAAAGCGTCAAATACCCTCCAGGCCTGAAGATGACTACTTTTCTAGGTAGGTTTGGTAGTCACTTCACTTTGAAGGACACCGCAGAAGCATTGATGGGACTGCAACAGAATTGTTAAATATCCTCGGGCTGTTTACAGCAGTTCATAAAATTGCCTCAAAGGCTGAGATCCTGAGAGGGAGAATGAGGAGTGATCATAGACAAAAACACTGAATTGTCCTCCAGTGTCCTATCATTTATGTCCAGGGTATGGGATTTGGTTGGCTCATGATTAGACTTCTTCTTCAAGTGCCTCTGCTTCAGTGTGGAACTGGTGACTTCAGAAGACAACCGTCCAAGCTTATCAAGGCGTAAATACCCCCATTCACTGGTGAACCAGCTCAAGTTATGGATACATTAAAAATGTGTTTAAAATCAGAAGGAAAGTAAGTACATTGGCAAAGTCACCTCCTGGTTTGCTTACTAAGGTCTAAGGGGGTCCTCCGTAGGGGTGAGTTTTCAAGCAGAGAAAATACAAGCTGAGATTGAATTGGACCACAGTAGAGCTAGAATACTTCTACCCCAGTCTTGTAGAAGATGCTGCGGTGCTCAGGATTTATCGAGCGAATGAGTTAGGATGAAGTTGCCTATTCTTCAGTTTGTTATGATGAATCTGATAAAGGGACTGTGAACAGCAGGGATTGTCGAGGGGGTGTGTTGCAGACACATCTGAAATGAGGCTGAAAACTCATTCCACTTGTGTTTCTTCAGGGGCTTCCTAGGTCCCAGCAAACGGGAAGATGTTCCAGATACTTGATAGATCTTTTTCTCCTCACCTTCATTTTCAGAGATGGTGCAAGTGAATGTGGAATATTGTCTTCTTAAGACTCACCTATGCGGACGGGAAGTGGACACAAATGTTGCTGACAGAGCTCAGTAGACCTTTATTGGACTTACCAGGCACCCTCAAGAAGAGATTGGCTCAGAACTGCAGGGGAACCCCACTGAGTCACCACAGCATTAAAAAATGTTTGCTGGGATTGGAGACGGGAGCAAGGCTCTACCTCATAGCGAAAAATACTAGAGTCACAATGCCCAGCCCAGGAATCATGCTCAAAACCTGTACAATCATTGGGAGAGCCACGATGCCCAGCCCAGAGTACATATTCGACCAGACCCCGAGTGCATCTTCACCTTGTACTGAAGAGTCTCCAGTTCAGAGAAGGGTTGGGTTTTCAAAAAAGTCAAGTAATTGACTTTAATAGTTTTGGAAGCCTCATATTTCTATGTAACGAATGTCAATGTATAAGATCTAAAGAAGCATTGACACTCAAATGTGAAGGGAAACAAAAAGCTTTATCTAACCCTTCAGAAAACATCTGTTTTGCTAGGCTGTCATCCAGGAGCTTCACAAACTTCGGACAGTTCCCTGAAATGTTCAGCAGCCATCCGACTGTCTGTCCCCTGTGAATTCCGTCCACATGTGTCTGTGCACATGCATCTTAGGAGCCAATGCAGCAACTTCTCCAACCCTATCAAATCACTGGTGGGGTTTCTTTAAATTCATGACAAGTAATGAGTCATTCGGCGAGGGCTTAATGGTGTGTCGCTACTGAACCGGTTGGGGTTTGGTGAGGGAGGTATGGAGTGGTGAGTTTTGGTAGCTGTCATCCAGCACAAAGTCATCAGGAAGGTCTTCTGTTATTTCTTCAATGTGTCTGCAGTCACTGTCAGGAAAGGAGTTTCACTGGATTCCTCTGAGCACCCTAAGGAATGAGGAGTTTGATGAGATTGTCCCTTTCCTCGTACAGTGAGCATCATTCCCTCGATGACAGTTTTAGTGTAACACTCGAGGGTCAAACGGAAAGTCAGATTGCAATACTGTTTGGAATACGGTGGGGATCAAGGTACTTGTAAGGAATGTTCTCTTTCTTATTTCTTTCTTCAATGCTTGTGTTGATGGCCTTAAGATTCTCCTGGAAGACCTTGATGGCGTCTTTCACTGATTCCTCAACAAAATGCTCGTCTGGATACATTCCTAAAAACAACTGGCCAAAGAACACATGAAATCTATCATGAAAAACTGAGAAAGATGTAATTGCAGAAAAATATGCTTTTAACACAGTTTGCAAATAATTCATGTTTTAAATTGTTTTATTTTTGTTTGAGAAAGAACAGTGGGGAGATTTCCTCATGGGGATCAGATTTACCAGGCACTTCCCTATGAGGTCCGCAATGAAAGCCGTACACATGAGATTTTACCGAATGGTTTTGCTCGTCAAAGCCATACACATAATACCAATACAGTAAATCCGCATGTAAGATACGCTTCTATATGTTGCCAGTTACCTACCACATGTGGGAAAATCGCATGAAAAAAATCTAAAGACTCGACTTACAAGTTCCTCGGACATAATAAAACATCTGGGTTTACTTATAAATATCTCCTTCACCTCAAAGGAGGTGGTAAAGCAGAAGGTAAATCATTTCACGTAATCTAAAAATATATAAAACAACATATTAAAGCGCTTAGACGCCTCGTCAGGGGTAGTAAGCGCTATATAAATGCAATTAATATACAATACAATTCAATATTTGACAGCGGAATATCTTAGAGGTGAAAAGACATCAGTTTGCCACATCCTAATTATGTGTGATTCTGAGGTGGGAGGAGTTCCCACCAACATCGGAATCAAAAGTTCCGCTTTCAAATTGCGCTGCTGTAGTTCAGTGGCGTAGCTAGAACTACTGCCACCCGGGCGGCCCCAAATATTGCCGCCCGGTGCAGCAGGTTACTGGGGAGGGGGGCGTCTGACAGACGACGTATTCTCAGGGGGCGGGGGATGGTGGGAGTCGTCAGACACGATTTACTCACCTCCACCGCCCCCAAAAAGAGTCCCGCCCGGGGCAGACCGATTCCCCCCCCCCCCCCTTCTTCGCCACTGAGTTCTTTTACTGCCCACGTTACACCAGGGAAGCCCTAGTGAAATGTGCGTGTAGAAAACGAGCCCCTATAGCAGGTAAACTGTGGGAACTGGTGAGGAAGCACCAATTCCCGAGGTCAGTCCCATGAAGGTTAACACCACCTGGTAATCCCTCATCGCAGACTCGCTAATCCCCACAGTACTGATACTCTTGTGCAGGATCATTGCTGCATCTGCCTTGAGGATCACAACCATGAGCACCTGAACAGTAATGGTCAGTCAGTGATGACACACAGATGCGGTACTCTCCAACTTTCACATACTTTTACAAGCTGCACCAATGCGGCGCACCACCTGCTCACAATGGGGCAGATTTACAAGCCCCTTGCGCCACTTTTGCGTCATTTTTCCCATGTTAAAAATGACGCAAAAGTGGCGCAAGGGGCTTGTAAATCTGCCCCGATATGTTTACTGTGACTACAACAGTTCCTTCACACCCCCCATGGGCAAATGCAGCACGCTTACCTAAATTGGATTACAAATAATCACATTTCAGTTGTAAACCTTATTACTGCAATAATAACATTAGACGAAATGTAAACGATGAAAAATGATATTAGAAGTGAGTCCCCATAATAACCCTCACTAATGCCATGTGATCCATTCCCTATCGGTCCTCTTCTAACCCTACCCGATCCCACATAACCCATCCCACAACTACCCCTAATCTTTTTTTCTTTTTTTCAAAACCCCTTTTTTAGATAAAGAATACATATAGCCACGTACATGTGCTTCGTCATGGTTACAAGGCATATTTACAAAATACAATATAGCATCTAGGTGCCGACATATTTTAATATTATACGATATACAGCAAGGTGGATACAATACTATAACTTCTAGAGCACGAGGTCCCTGTATAAGCAAAGAGGAGTGCACGGGGCCCCAGAAGTCTTTAGGAATGTTTTGGGCTGTACAGGCCAGCATATATTTCCAACTGGTCTCCGCAATACGTCATATCCTGTCCCCTGCCTTGGGAGATGTTTTGCTCATCCATAACATGGCTAACCCATCCCTCTGCTAGTAGCAGGGCCATACTGGTCATCTTGTCACATCTTCAGTGGCCCCAGCAGTGCCATTATTGGATTGGTTCAAGAGGAACACCCATCACAGTCTGCAGTGACGTGAACAATCCGACCCAATATTCATGTAATCTAGGGCAGGACCAAGCCGTGTGCAGAAAGTCAGCATTTATCCTGCCGAATCTTCTGCATGCAACATCAGAGCTTGGGGTGAATTTAGCCATGCGACCCGGTGTGTAACAGTAACAGTGTAATATATATATATATATATATATATATATATATATATATATATATATATATATATATATATATATTTTTTTTGACAAATCTTTTTTTCTGTTTTTATAAGCAACATTAAGAATATGAAATTCGCAAAGGTAAGTGGTTGTATGACATTACAATGCATGCCATTACAACGATGCCGTTACAACGCATACCTTTACCCCGACTTGCTGTCGGGGGTTCGCTGGAAGTTGGAATAGTATAATTTACTATTCCAACTCCAGTGTGTGCAACAGTAGGGAAGGTGTTGGAGTTAACTCCAACACCTTCTACCCCCTGCAACAAGCCTTTCGCGTTGTAACAACATGCGTTGTAATGGCATGCGTTGCAACGCTTTCGTTGTAAAGGCTGTTTCCCATCCACCATACATCCACATTGGTAACCACTGTGCTTTTCCTATGCAGCACAATAAAAGTGACACATCCTTACATAAACATGGGAAAGTGCCCCCCTCACATTTCATACGGTCTTCGTCCCCCTAATCAAGGTGGTCTATGATTCAGGGGCTCGAATATTTTGGGCAACATTTTGGTCCACTCCACCAAATCCTGTGTTAGCTTTTCATCCCTTCTCATTCCCTTAATATGTTGCTCATGTGCCAGAGCCCATACCTGCAATGAGATCCGGCCCATGATGGGCAGAGGGAGTGTCTTCCAGAATCCCACCGAGAATCCAGGCCAACCACCCTTCACTCGTGTAATGCTCTCCTGGATCTCTAGTAACCCACATCCCCAAGTATCGGAATCCACCCCCTGCCCACTTTAGGCCCAGATCCGGGAATCTGCCGCCCGTGTTTGTGGGTATTTCACGGGGTGCTCTTTTGTAATTTCCATAGTGGCCTCAGCGGGCATAGCTCGGATTTCCCCCAACTGATTTGAAGGCCAGAGTAGCACCAAATGTCACTACTTCTCTAATGATCGACGACAAATTCTCAGCTGGATTCCGGACATACAGTGTGACATCGTCCACACACAACACTACTATCAGCGATGTATTTCCAATCCACAGTCCGTGGTGTTATTGGAATTCCAGCAAACATCATGGTGGCAGTTCCACAGCTACAGCAAAGATCAGGGGTGGCAGAGGGCAGCCCTGTCTTGGAGGGCAGCCCTGTCTTGGAGGGCAGCCCTGTCTTGGAGGGCAGCCCTGTCTTGGAGGGCAGCCCTGTCTTGGAGGGCAGCCCTGCCTTGGAGGGCAGCCCTGCCTTGAGGGCAACCCTGTCTTGAGGGCAGCCCTGTCTTGAGGGCAACCCTGCCTTGAGGGCAGCCCTGTCTTGAGGGCAACCCTGTCTTGAGGGCAGCCCTGCCTTGCACTTCTGCCAATCTCTATCAGACTAGAGTGCTGCTTATTTATGGTCATTCAGGCCAGTGGGTTTGCGTATAAGAGTGTAATAATTGTTGGGTAAAATGCACCAAGCCCCATGCGCCATAGAACCTCGGGCATGTTTGGCCAAAAGAAGGCGTAAAACGCCTTTTCAGCGACTAAAAGTACAGCAGTAGCTTACAGCTGGGGATCGACTCAATCCAATATTGTCATCAAGGTGTACTGATAGAAAGCGTAGATCTCTGGGGTATAAAGCCAGACTTCATCAGCAGACGCTTCTGGTGGCCTCCCAGACCTAGCATGCACCTTGGGGCTATTTCTGTCATCGGGTGGGTCATGATCCTGGTCTCCCTGATCACCTCTTCTGCCAGAACCTCTATCATTTCATAAATATTCCGTTTTCTTAGCTCTCGGAGGCCATGTTATTAAGTCTTGCAGGCTATGAGGTCATATAGTGGCTATAAGGGGATGGATGTCAATGGAGTGTGTCTGTTTGCCAGATTGTCCGCCTCTGTGCAGCTCAGGGCAGATTCAGAAAAGAGCAGAGTATTTGGCTTTGGCTTCCTGGTCAGCCTGGGAGGTTAGGAGACCTTTTTCTGCCCCAGGAGGCCATGTTAAGGCTCCTCAAACACTTTTTGATGAGATATTTTCTGCAAAATCGCTACTTCCATTATGTCATGCATGTTCAGTAATTCCTGCACCCTGTAAAATGTCTTGCAAAGCTACTGCTTGCAAAGTTTTCACATCTTGTAATGCTGTTAAGCAGGAAAGAATTCTTATGTGTAACCATGTGTCGCGCACAGGCACAGAGTCACCTCACAGAATCAGTTTTACGGGGTGCACGGACTCTCACTCCGTGAATACCCAACTCATAATCTGGACCACGTGTATGTAAAGACAGAACACTTTCAAGTTCAGACATCTATCTCTGCTGCAGGTGGAATCCATTTGTTTAAGTTTATGATCCACCTTCAAACCCATCCACCTGATAATCTAGGATTCACCTGTCGAATGGGGAATCGATCTATTTCTCAAACCTATTCCTTTGCCTCCAAAATCTTACACTTCTCCACATATTTTGAAACTGCACACATTTGTTTATTTAAGTTACTCTCTTTTTAGATTTGGCATTAGTCATGACCCTTGTTGTACTAAAATTATATAAATAATATGGTTATTAAAAAGGGCTTTCTGCCAGTACTCTTCACCAATTGGTCTGTTAAATTGCCATTCACATTTTTCTTCCATCACTACAGCACACAGCATGGGGCAATGGGTCAGCCCACTTCTGCCATTAGCTAATTTCACTGTGAGTGACTGCATTCTGCCCTTTCACAAGGTGCATATCCATGGAGAAGTGTGGCTCAATGGTTAGAGCGGCAGACCCTGATGCAGAGATCTGGCCCGGGACCAGGGTTCAATTCCCGCCTCGGCGGGTCTTGGGCTCAATTTCCTCGGACCTGATAATTCTCGCCTCGGTGCCTATTCTAATCATGGGTCCCACTCTGCAACTCTGGGCAATAGCTTGCTTAATCTCCACAACGGCCCCAACAGCGCTGGGATGCCTGGCTTCACCCTGGGGGTGCCCAGGAGTGGACATTTCACAGGGAAAAGCCAGGAAGGGTTCCACAGCGGTATGCGTACAGCGCCTGGACACCCCTTTGGGGGTATGGGTGCGCTTTACAAGTACAAATTTCATTTCATTTCATTCATGTACAAAGCAATTCACCTCAGTTCCAGCGATTCTATGATAATGTATGCTTTTAGAGACCAAAAACATTTTTTTTGCTTTTAGACTGTTTATTTTAGATTGCTGAGGTCCCGAGAGGTTTCCCAACTGTAAAGTTTTGCAAAAACCATGACAGAACAAACTAAAAGGCAGGCAGCCAACACAAGACCTATTGGTTTTGCCATTGCTCCTTTTAAATGCCTCTCAGAAAAGGTTGTTTTTTTCTTGGTGTGACAATATGACTACATTTAGACATTTCAAAGAGACTACACAGGAAAGGTCAGCCTTCGTAATTTTAAATGCTCTGTCTTGCAAATGTGATTTGAAGATTCTACTATTAGGCAAAGAGCACTCAGGATATAACACGCTCTTTCCTTCATCTCTGTTACCTTTATTGACAGCACTGAAAAGTCATTTTATTAAAACCTTGGAGACTTTACAAAAAGAACAAAAGCGTACGCATCAGCAATAATACTTTTTGGTGCTCTCTCCACAGTTATCTTAGACCTACTTTTAGCATCACATTGTCATTCCATTGTATGTTATCCTCTGACCGCTTCCCAAAAAATGCTGAGCTCAGATTTTCTGTCTTGTTGTCTGTACAGCGCACAACTTCGGTTTTCCAGAGAAAGGCTCAAAATACCTTCTACAGCTGGTTCGTGTCTACTTGAATGTCATGGGAGGGACATACTTAAAAGGGCCATCGGATTCTAGCTCCTAATAAAATATTTTTTATCCCAGTATCACTACTCATATTTCCGAAATCTTGCAGCAATGGTAGATGGTGGACTTTTAAAATTAAGGGGCCGATTACAATGGCGGACGGACTGGAGTCCGTCCGCCATCGTGGTGGTGACCGGGACTGTCCGCAATACATGCGGCTGTCCCGCACACCAAATCAAGATGCGACCGCCACCATGGCGGTCGCATTTTGCATTTTAACATTGCGGCGGATGCTGCTGACAGCAGCACCCGCCGCGATGATAAAATAGCACATTGTGCATTTCACTGCACTACGTGGCAGGCACCACACGGTGCCTGCCACTTGGTGCAGTGAAATGCCCAGTGCACCCATACCTCCCCCCAACACAAGGAGGGCCCGCAACGGGCCCCCAAAACCAATCTCCACCAGCCTTTCAATGGCGGTTTACCCGCCACGGAAAGGCTGGCTGGAGACAGCATCGTGATTTGGTGGACGGTGCCTGCTAGGCACCGCCACCATTTCATGGATGCAGGTTCCATGGCGGACGGTCTTTGCGTCCGCCACGGTCCGAACACAATTCCCCCCGCCATCGTAATGTGGCGGGGGAAAATTGCGGTTCGATTGCGGAAGGACCGCCACCGCATGGCTGGCGGTGGCGGTCCTTCCGCAATCGTAATCGGCCCCTAAGTTGGGACTTAGGGCTAAATGGTGCATTTTATAGCACAATTTAAAAATAAATTAACTACAAATTCACTTGATGGTATAACGGCTCAATAGAGTTAGCTAAAGGGCTGTGAATAACAGCCTGTTAAATCAGGTTTTGCACAGGTACTCCATGTTTTTTCAACAGTTTGTCACATATCTCTTCACTTCATTTTTCCATCCAGCCCCTTCCAAGCAGATGCAGAAGGTTTATGTTGTGACTCAAGCTCACGGCCCACTGACAGAGGCGCCGCACACAAGAGAGTGGACACAGTCCAGGCATTGCTCAGGCTCATTGTCGCTTGTTGGGAATATATGACGTTACAACGCATACCATTACTACGCATACTTTTACATCGCAGTTTATACAACGCAACTACCATTACATCGCATGTTTTTACAACGCATGCCATTACAACGCATGTTCATTAAGATACATTAAAACTACCATTACAACACATTCCATAACAGTGCATACTAATACTACGCATACCATTACAACGCATAATATATTTTCTTTGGTTTTTTCTTAAAATGTTTTTTTTTTGGTATAACCATCCCCTGGGACGGGATGCAAGGGAAATAGGGGTTTTGGGAGGGGGAGATTATTAATACCCAGGTATTCATTTTAATACTCAGGTACTTTTTAAAGTACCTCCCCATTAAAATACCCGAGTATTAATATTAAAAAATAAAAAAATGTACTAAATGAAGGGGGGAAAAAACATAGAAATTCCAGATTATTCAGCAAATACACACTATAATCAAAATCGAAATGAGATTATACATAAAACAATTTAGAAACACATAAAACGGCAGTCTTTCAACTATTTTTATTACAGCTCCTGATCCCGCAACTACTCAAAATGGTTGACATTCCCAGAAGGAACGTTAAAAAGAACATTTTTACACAGAACAAAATAAATATGCATTCTGTCAGATTTTGAATCACGTGAAAAAACTGTTCACAAAACATATTTTGTTTTTAATTGTCGTTTACCCTCAAAAAACGTATAAAAGATGCCGACCACATTTTGTGCTCAGTGGTAAACTGACTTCCACGGTGACCACACACAGAAGAAGTACCCCGAGACTTTTTGCATTGGAGAAGTTGAACACTGCCCTCTACAGAGAGAAGTAAGTGTACATTAAATGAAAAATAGCAATACAATAATAACACGTAAATCACAACTACTTACAATATTATTTTTTACTTATTTACAGCATTTTCTAAAATTGTAAAGCTGCAAGCAATTGAAAGCAGATAATATCAACCTAATCTTTCCATTCAGAAGTAAGTGAATAAAAGATCAAAATGTTAAGAAGAATTAAAAATCCCATTAGCCATAAATAAATAAATAATAATAATATTATACTTTTGATTTTAACAGATATTGGACAAAAATCAACTTCAAAAACCTAGCAGGAAGAAACCACCCTTTTTAAAATTATATGTAAGTAAGATGTTAACAATATTGTGTACGTTGGAAAAAAAACTTTATAGATATCAGCAAAAACAAATTAGCAGACACAGATCAGAAATATGTTTTAAATGTTACTATCCAAATTTAGTATACCAACTGCGACCGGTGTTTACCTCAGGGAAAGTGTTGGATGGTGGTGGGGGCAAATTTACTATTCCTACTCCGACAGGTGCTTGCCTCAGGGAAAGTGTTGGATGGTGGTGGGGGCAAATTTACTATTCCTACTCCGACCGGTGTTAACCTCATGGAAAGTGTTGGATGTTGGTGGGGGTAAATTTAGTATTCCAACTCCGACTGGAGTTTGCCTCAGGGAAAGTGTTGGGTGGTGGTGGGGGTAAATTTAATATTCCTACTCCGACCGGTGTTTACCTCAGAGAAAGTGTTGGATGGTGGTGGGAGCAAATTTACTATTCCTACTCTGACAGGTGCTTGCCTCAGGGAAAGTGCTGGATGGTGGTGGTGGCAAATTGATACTACTTAAATTCAAAAATTAAAATTTTAAAATGGTATTTTCATTGTCAATTCTCTTTTTTGTAAAGCATACAATCAAACTTTTTTTTAAATCAACCTTCTCAACAGATTTAAACATATACAGAAACAACAGAAAAGGACACACCCTCAAGCCAAGATAAAACAAGCATTGGCATAGCCAATAGGTCTCGCTTTTGGGACCTTATAAGTATTTAGTTATGCAGCACAATATCCTTGGTGCAATAACATCAACTGTTGCATGGCTAAACACTTATAAGGTCCCAAAGGCGAGACCTATTGGCTATGCCAATGCTTGTTACTGAAAGTAAGTAATGTTTTCTTTTTGCCAAAACAAATCTTAAACATATTGTCTCCGTTGTATCACAAACTATTAGTGCCCCTTGACCGGTACTTTCTACTGTTCAATTTTGAAATAAAAGAACATTGTAATCAAAATAGGATCTCTGCTCGTAGTGGCTTTTCGGAGATGTCCTAGTCGATGCATTCACCAGGAGATATTATTAATTTCCTTGTCGTTTTGTCAATCTTATAGTCTGAGGCTAAGCTTGTTTTCAAAGTCTAGGTGGCCTGTCAGACTTTTTATTCCCATATACTTCCAATTAGTGTTGCTATTGCTTAATAATAAATGTTTTCCTACTGTTAGTTATTTACACAGATTAGTATGACTGTCCAGCATTCATTTCAGTCCTAAAGTTCTTTTTTTTAATCTTTATTGGTTCTTTAACATATCATGAAATACAAATAGTAGTTCAGCTCAGGTACCAAAGCGCGTACATCACAGATGGAAACGATTCAGGCAACAGTTTGGCGCATATTCCGTAGAACAGCCCGCAGCAACTGTTTCATGGTCGCTTGCCGGAGCGCATTGCAGAGCATACAGAGATGAATTTCTTTAGCCTACCTCAGTAGCTTGAGCTGATTCGCATGTCCTAGAGTTGTTAATTCACGTGGTACTATTCGGCATAACAGACACGTTGTTAGTAAACACTCCCAAAAAAATAAGAGGTAATTGCCGGTTTTGTTTCATTGCAGATTATCAGCATGAGAAGTTAAACAAAATGGAATCTTTAAGGAATAACAGAACATTCATGATTATGGATTCACCTAATGGAAAAGAAAAGGGGCATCTCAGCGATCAAAGTGAAATACATTCCCAAAACACTGGTTGTGAATCTCTGGAACGAATAGATAAGCCGAATGTTGAGGAAACTGCAAGCTCCTCTTTTCAGGCAGCTCATGAACTGAACACATCACCAAAGACCACTTCCTCACTCGGGGATGTATACTCGGGATTAGTGAAGCGCATCGCCAGGTCCATGCTAGGACCTATTTCAAGGCCATCATTCCGCACTAGAAGAAACTCCTATAAGAGTAAATATGCCAAATCCATCTTATGCAAACGTAAGGCAACTACCTCAACTATTTTGAAGTCGAGTGTTAAGACAGCCAGTGAATGTAGCACCTTGGCTACAACGCACAATAAGACCAGGGCGCAGAGCCTCGAATATTCACCAGTTTATTTCTGTAAAAAGTATTTTATTCCCACTAGCACCTTGGTTGCAAAACCTGATGAAATTGCGTGTTCTGATTCTTCTCATGGAAAGTCTGTTATTACCCTAGGTGAAGGATCAAGGACTTATTTGGTTTCCGATGGTAGTTCTTCAACAACCAGGGCAATTCTTATGCCAAAGGGGCTATTAAAAAATAGAAGGGAAATGACGAATCCTCCACCTCTGGAAACAGATCACCAGTATGAGGCAGATTTGTGTGGGCCACACGCCGTCAGTAGAAAGACTGTAGATGATAGGCCACAGTATAGTAATGCTCGTTGTCCAATAATTCAAGCAAGTACTTGCGAACATTCTCTTGCAGCAGCTGTTACTTCAAATGCGGATAATCAGGCACATGAAATCTGTTGCAGTGAAAGTGCAGGGGGTCTTTGTTGTAAGCATTCACAGCATTTGATGCAAAGTGCAACACCCACAACATTTGTAAACATTCCAGTTGTGTCTCAAAAAGCGAATTTACCAGGAAATGAAGATAACATTCAGGCTGGCTTGCAAATGGCAAAGCACACCACATGTAAGCAGTATTGCTCACCAAGTCCTGATGGAGAAATTCAGCCTAAAAAATGTGATATCTCACAAATGTCATCAGTGTATTTAAACATTAAGAAAAACAGCTCTTTAAAGGATGAAAAAGAGGAAAGCAACTTTGATAAGATTTATAGAAAGTTGTGTTTAGAAAGTAATTCACAAGTGCCTGTTTTAAAACAAGGGAGACCGAGAAGCGCGCGCGCCTCGCGCTAAAAGTAAAAAAAAAGACGCGTGGCCGCGAGAGCGCTCTCTGGTGAGGGAGGGGGAGGAGCGGGTGAGGGAGGGGGAGGAAAGCCAGATGGCGCATCAGCGATGCGAGGAATGGATGGCAGCTGTGCGCGTGCACGCCATCGTGAACGCAAGCTGGAGGCCAGCAAAAGCCACTGGGTTAGCACTTTCAAAACCCACTTACTAAAAGTCTCGCCAGAGCAGCGCATGCGCTGGCTCAGGCGAGACCTAAAAAGGACATCACCACAGAAGAAACCAAACTATACGAGGTAAAAATGTTCCAAAACTTTTTATTTTTTTGCAGGTTACAAGTGCACAACCATTTTTATGAACCTCACAAACAAAAGCAAAATTACTTTTTAACAAGTAAAAAAAGCACTAAACTGTTCCTTTTCAGGCTATTAGCAAAAATGAAATTATCCAAATAAAATACTTATAACATTTCATCACTTTTTTTCAGAGCCCAAAAATCTAATACACTAAAATGAACATAGTGTGAAACTCCCTGAAAAATCGAAAAACAACCACCATCTACAAAAGGACTTTCGAACAAGACAACAGAAAAACCTTAAAAAGGTAACCTTTATCAATCTCTCAAGTGAATACAAACTTAACCCTTTTTCAATTTAAGGTATAAAAGCTGGAACAAATTCCAAACAAACATTATCAAGCCAATGCTATCAAATCCAGGAACAATGTGGAAAACAATACAGCTGTTAAATAAAGAATGTGCACTAACTTTTCACTTGCAGGTGGAATCTTATTTTAAAAGCAACCACACTTAAAATCACTAAAACAATGTTTTTCACTTTCTCTTCTTTTAACAGATAATGGCAGCAAGAAAGGAAGCCAAATACATACATTCCAGAAGGGGAAACAGACTGTTAAGTCACAGTGACTACCTTTATTGTAAGGAGAGATTAACTGACCCCAGGTGTCATTGGCGGTGTGTGCAGTATTACTCATCCCATTGCACAGGCAGAGCTGTTACTCTTGGTGACACTGTTGAAAGGACCACCGAGCATAACCACTCTGCCTCTGCAATGGAGATAGAGGTAAGAGAAAATATAAATGAAATGAAAGCCCTGGCATCCACCTCCAATGAACCCTGTGGCTCAGTTTTGAGGGAGTTTTCTCAACACATTCCATCACATGTAGCAAGTTGTATGCCCACAATCCCCAACCTACGCGGAATTATACAGCGTAAAAAACAGGCAAGTAACCCCCTACGTGTAACACCCCAAACCTTCTCTGATATTAAGATTCCACCTGAACTGTCTGTAACCTTTACTAATGAAACGTTTCTTTTGCATGACAACAAAAACCCTCTTAAACGAATACTAATCTTTAGCACACCCCATAATCTTGTTAAGTTGGAGAGTACTGATATTTGGATGATGGATGGGACGTTTAAATCCATGATAAACAAACCTCAACATACACTGAATTTTTGTCAGTGATAAAAGCTAAAACCATGATCCTGGAAAAGTGTTAATTGACTTTGAATTACCTATGATTAACACAATTACCAAATTGTACACGGATACCCAAATTCAAGGATGTTTTTTTCACTTTTCACAGGCTTATTGGCGAAAAATTCCAAAAACATCCTTAGTTGAGGATTATTTATCAGACAGTAAACTACAATTTGAATTGAAGAAACTAACTGCACTTTGCTTTGTTCCTCCTGACAGTGTAGATAAATACTACACATCAATTACTGAATCTGATTACTTTACTGCAAACGAGGAAAACTTGGCACCCATTCTAAATTACTTTGAAGACACATAGATTGGCCATCTAAGCAGGTCACGTCGCAGGAGGAAGCCTCGTTCCATGTGAAGTGGTAGAACTGCTACTCGACCTGCTTAGCGGGAGGAGCAAAAACAAATAATGCCATAGAGGGATGGCACAACTCCTTCAACAAATCTATCAGTAAACCACATCCTAACTTCTATCATTTTTTGGAAATTTTGAAGAAGGAGCAAAGTTTTCAAGAAATGAGAATTGTGCAATCATTAACTGGTAGTCTGAACCCACGAATCTCTAAAAGAACAAAAGAAATGTCCGAGCGACTATTGGGTGCAATTCAACAATTTTCGTTGATGGTGGCTTCAGACTACCTAGATAATATTGCACACATCCTACATTTCTAATCTACACTAACTCCTAAACCACCTTACTTGCCTGTTTTGACAAAGAATTCCCCTAATTCAATTGGCATTTTTCTAAAAAGAAATGTAATTATAAATTAAAAGTCTGGCTTCTTACCTTCAGTTGTCTTCTTTTTTCAACTCTTGGACTTACGTACAATCCCACATTTCACCAAGAGTCTTGATCAGTCCTTTAATCCATAGGAAATAATCCATAATCCGAGATATAAACCATGACCCGAGTTAAACTAAGCAAAATCGACACAGTTTGGCAAAGCCATTTTTTAACAGAAAACATTGTGCTGTAAACTGTACTGTGCACACCTACAAAAAACGCATCGCCCCAAAAAAATCCCGAAAAAGAATACTTGTTTGGCACAAAACGCAACAAGATTCCATTGTTGCAATCCTCTCTCGATCGAATTTAAGTTAAAAAAACACGAAAAAGTAAAAAAGTTTTGAAAAAATCGCAACCCAAAAATCCATCGTTGAAATCCTCTCTCGACCAGAATCCAGCATAAGTCCCAAAAACCATATATCAATGTTTTAAAACTGTCCCAAAAAGTATTTCTGCAATCCATGAGGTCTTTGTCCAATCAATCAATCAATCACGGCATTTATAGAGCGCGCTACTCACCCGGGAGGGTCTCAAGGCGCTGGGGGAGGGGGTAAGTTACTGCTCGAACAGCCAGGTCTTGAGCTGCTTCCTGAAGGAGAGATGGTCCTGGGTTCGCCGAAGGTGAGTGGGGAGGGAGTTCCAGGTCTTGGCTGCCAGGTAGGAGAAGGATCTTTCTCCGGCGGTGGTTCTGCGGATGCGTGGTACGGTGGCGAGGGCGTGGCTGGTTGATCGTAGCTGGCGTGTGGGCGTGTAGAAGGTCATGCGGTCGTTGAGGTACTTTGGGCCCAGGTCGTGGAGGGCCTTGTGTGCGTGGGTGAGGAGTCTGAACGTGATTCTCTTGCTGACGGGGAGCCAGTGCAGGTCTTTCAGGTGTCCGGTGATGTGGCTGTGTCGGGGGATGTCCAGGATGAGTCGTGCGGAGGCGTTCTGGATGCGCTGGAGTCTTTTTTGAAGTTTGGCTGTGGTTCCGGCGTAGAGGGTGTTCCCATAGTCCAGTCGGCTGGTGACGAGTGCCTGGGTGACGGTCTTCCTGGTTTCAGTGGGGATCCATCTGAAGATCTTGCGGAGCATGCGCAGGGTGTTGAAGCATGAAGATGAGACGGCGTTGACTTGTCTGGTCATCGACAGGGAGGAGTCCAGGATGAAGCCCAGGTTGCGTGCGTGGTCCGTTGGCTTGGGCGCGGTGCCCAGGGCCGGGGGCCACCAGGAGTCGTCCCAGGCGGAGGGTGATGAGCCCAGGATGAGGACTTCCGTCTTGTCTGAGTTCAGTTTAAGGCGGCTGTTCCTCATCCAGTCGGCGACGTCTCTCATCCCGTCGTGTAGGTTGGCTCTGGCGGTGGTGGGGTCGTTGGTGAGGGAGAGGATCAGCTGGGTGTCGTCGGCGTAGGAGATGATGTTGAGGTTGTGTTGGCGTGCGATGGCTGCGAGGGGGCTCATGTAGACGTTGAAGAGGGTTGGGCTGAGTGAAGATCCTTGTGGAACGCCGCAGATGACTTCGGTGGCTTCGGATCTGAACGGGGGAGGCGGACTCTCTGGGTTCTTCCGGCGAGGAACGAGATGATCCATTCCAGTGCTTTCTCTCGGATTCCGATGTTGCTGAGGCGCTTCACTAGGGTGCGGTGGCAGACGGTGTCGAACGCCGCGGAGAGGTCCAAGAGGATGAGGGCAGCTGTTTCCCCGTTGTCGGTTAGGGTTCTGATGTCGTCGGTGGCTGCGATAAGGGCGGTCTCGGTGCTGTGGTTGGCCCGAAACCCGGACTGCGAGGGGTCGAGGATCCATTCGTCTCGAGGAAGGCGGCAAGCTGTCTGTTGACGGTCTTCTCGATGACTTTGGCCGGAAACGGAAGGAGCGAGATGGGACGGTAGTTCTTGAGGTCGGTGGGGTCCGCCGTTGGTTTCTTCAGGAGGGCGGTAAGCTCGGCGTGCTTCCAGCTCTCCGGGAAGGTGGCGGTGTGGAAGGAGGAGTTGATGATGTCCCGGAGATGGGGTGCGATGGTGGCGTCGGCTTTGTTGAAGACGTAGTGTGGGCAGGGGTCGGTTGGTGATCCGGAGTGGATGGAGTTCATCGTGCGGGTGGTGTCTTCGGTGCTGATCGGGGTCCAGTTGCAGAGGGTGGTGGTGGCGGGCGTTGGTTCGGCGGTAGGGTGCGTGGTTTGTGCGTCGAAGCTGTTATGTATGTCGGTGATCTTGCGGTGGAAGAACGCGGAGAGTGAGTTGCAGAGGTCTTGCGAGGGGTGATGTCGTTGTTTCCGGCGCTGGGGTTGGAGAACTCTTTGACGATGCTGAAAAGTTCCTTGCTGTCATGGGCGTTGTTGTCCAGTCGTTCTTTGAGTGCCGACTTCTTGGTGGCACGGATCAGCTGGTGGTGTTTGCGGGTGGCGTGCTTGAGGGCGGTCCTGTTGTCTGTGGTCTGGTCGAGTCGCCAGGTTTTCTCGAGAGTGCGGCAGTTCTTCTTGGATTCCTTGAGTTCGTTGGTGAACCAAGGGTTTTCTTGCTTCCGGGTCTGCTGGGAGGGATTTTTTGTGGTGCGAGGTCGTCGGCGCAGGCGGTCAGCCACTTGGCGAGGTTGCTGGCTGCTTCGTTTGGGTCCGTTGTGTTGGTGGGTGTGTTCTGGCTGAGGGAGGCGGTGAGCTGCTCGGCGGTGATCTTGCTCCAGCTCCGGCGGGGAGCCTGTTGCGGGTGGTGGTGGGTCGCAGTCTTTCTGAAGCTGAAGTGGACGCAGCTGTGGTCGGTCCAGTGGAGTCCGGTGGCGTGGCTGAAGGAGATGTGCTTGCTGGACGAGAAGACGGGGTCAAGCGTGTGGCCGGCGTAGTGGGTGGGCGTGTTCACCAGTTGCTTGAGTCCGAGGTTGGCGAGGTTGTCCAGCAGGGCGGTGGTGTTTCTGTCGTTGTTGTTCTCCAGGTGGAAGTTGAGGTCCCCTAGGAGGATGTAGTCGGCGGAGGGCATGGCGTGCGGGCTGATGAAGTCTGCGATGTCTTCGCTGAATAGTGTGCGTGGTCCCGGGGGTCTGTAGATGAGGGTGCCTCGGAGGGTGGTCTTGGGGTCAGTGTGTATCTGGAAGTGTAGGTGTTCGGCGGCGGTGAAGGTCTCGTCGGAGTTAGTCGAGATGCGGATGGTGTTCTTGTGTACGATGGCGATGCCTCCTCCCGTCTGGTTGACGCGGTCCCTCCGGGTGATCTTGTATCCGTCCGGGATGGCTATGGCGATGTCGGGCGCTGAGGAGGCGTTCATCCAGGTTTCGGTGAGGAAGGCGATGTCCGGTGCTGTTGCGTCGAGCAGGTCCCAGAGTTCCACGGCGTGCCTGTGGACGGAGCGGGTGTTCAGCAGGATGCATTTCAGGTGGTTGCTGCTGGTGCTCGACTTGGCGGAGGTGGTGCACGTCCGGGGGCAGGTGAATCGGCAGGTTTGGCAGGTGAAGGGTCCGTGGGTGCGTCTCGGTGAGGCTCGGTAGCAGGCAGGGTTCCGGCCGGCATTGAGTGCGGTGAGTGTGGCGGCGTCGTAGGTCCGTCGAGTGGTGTTGCATCGGTGGGATCCAGGGGTTCTGGCGCTGGGCGCGGTCCATGTTCCTTCGTCCATGTTCCTTCGTCCTATCCGGAAAACTGCGACTACGCAAGAACTTAGGGGCCGATTATGATGCGGGCGGATCGCCAGCGCCCGCATGGCGGTGGCGATCCGCCCGCCATTTACATCCGTCCGCCACCAAATTCCCCCCGCCATATTACCATGGCGGAGGGGACACCGGCGGATGGAAAGACCGTCCGCATGTTTTCCGCCCGGCCGATCAGTCGACCGGGCGGAAAAGGGATTAATATGGTGGCGGTGTCTGCAAGACACCGCCATCCACATTATGATGCCGGCGGTGATGAGCCTTTCCATGGCGGCGTCGCCGCCATGGAAAGGCTCGCGGTCCCTGACATTGGGGGCCCGTAGCGGGCCCCCAGGTATTTTGGGGGGTGGGGGGTGCACATGGGGGGTACCATAGGTACCCCCCTGCATCTGCATGCACAAGGTGGCAGGCACCGTGCGGTGCCTGTCACGTTGTGCACGCAGATGCACAACATGCATTTCCAGCACTGTGGCGGGCGGTGTTGTGAGCACCGCCCGCCACAATGCTGGAAATGGGGGATGCCACCGCCACCGTGGCGGTGGCATCCTAATCACATGTGCGGGACCGCCGCACACATAGCGGGCGGTCCCATTTACCGGGGCGATGGCGGGCGGACAAAGTCCGCCCGCCATCATAATCGGCCCCTTAATTTCTAAAAACCCGTCGCATCAAAAAAATTACAAAAAATATTACTTTCATGACACTATTGTTTATTGAAAAAGTAATCAATCTTTTAAAGTAATTCTACTAAACAAAAAGTGTTACGAAGGCAATCAACCCGACGTGGGCCTACAACTGCTACCTGTTTAGGAAAACATTTTTAAGTTAAAACATACAATAATATCAAAATACATCTTGCCTACTTCTTACTACCTCCCTCCTCTCTCCTTACAATAAACTATACCACCCTTAATCTATTTTTAATAATTTAAATTTGCCTTACCTGGACGCAGCTCTTCCTTGCTTCTGATCCAGACCGCGACGAAATTCGCAATGACAAAACTTACGTACAAGCGGCAACGTCATCTCTTTCCGGAAAAAGGACAATATCTCCCATTCACTTCAATGGGAAACCGTGGGAAAACCTACAAAGAAAATAAAAAGTATATGTTACAATACATTAAAAAATCTGTTTATTTGAAAAAAATTATACTACTAATAAAGATTTTTTAAAACATTTTTGGATTTTTTTATTACTGTTTTATATTTTTAATAAATATAATAACATTATCTACAATACTATTGTCAATTGATTGTTTTGTTCACTGTAAAAAAAATTGTATATTAAATTTTTTTATACATTTTGTCTATTTATGCAAACTCATGTTGCACATATATACTCCTTTTAATTTTTAAAATATACTAATAAACTTTTAAAAGATTATTATTATTTTTATAAAATAAATTTAAAATTAATATAAATTTATAAATGATAAGTTATAATTAAACCTTGATATCAAATTACCCCCCTGCCCAAAAACACCCTGAGTTTATCTGCATATCACTTTTAAAAATTTTAATAATTAAAATTATTTGAACAATTTTACAATAAAATAACTTATAAATTAAGTAATAAATAATACTCAAGTATTAAAAATAATACCGGAGTATTAATACACTCCCCCACCCAAAATCTCTGTTTCCCACGCATCCCGTCCCAGAGGATAGGTGCAAAAGCCTTTTTTAAATATTAATAAAAACATTTTAATAATTATTTAACAGTAAAACTAAATTTCTATTAATTCTCAAGTATTAAAAATAATACCTGAGTATTAATACACTCCCCCACCCAAAACCCCTATTTCCCATGCATCCCATCCCAGAGGATAGGTGTCTAAGCCTTTTTTATAAATTTTTAAAAAAAACTAATTTTTAAAATTTACTATGACTAAAACTAAATATTATTTAATTCTCAAGTATTAAAATTAACACCTGAGTATTATTACACTCCCCCACCCAAAACCCCTATTTTCCATACATCCCGTCCCAGGGAATAAGTGCAAAGCACATATAATATATTTTAAATAAATATAAATATATATATATATATATATATATATATATATATATATATTTATTTAAAAAAAATAACGAATCTAATTTTTTAATAATACTCAAGTATTAAAAATAACAAATGAGTATTAATACACGTCCCAACCCAAACCTATCCATTTTATTTATTTGATATATATTTTTTATTAAAAAAACAAAAAAAATTGTAAAATAATACTATTACTATTAACTATTACTTTCCTAAAAAACCAAAATATCAAAAATAAAAACTTACCTCACCTTCATTACTTACCTTACTATGCGTTGTAATGGCATGGTTGTAATGGCATGCGTTGTAATGGCACATGCGTTGTAATGGCACATGCGATGTAATGTCACCTACATTGTGAAGGTTGCATTGTAAAGGCATTACGATGTAATGCCCGCGTTGTAATGGACGTTTCCCCTTGTTGGCGGTGAGGTGGGCGGCGTCTGCACTCCAGTGCTCTTGTACACAGAGATTGATGATAACAGCTTGGCTTTTCTTCCTCCAGTTTCCAGCAGGACCGGGAGGAAGGGGTGGATAATAGGAGGTTTTTGGGACGAAGGTGCGTTTTGGTACCATTTTGGCCCCGCCATTAAGAATTTATCATAGATTCCTTTCAATGATACTAGGCAACGCAGGCGCTGCATGTGTTGTAGGGCGTGTGGGCGAGCAACAAAGCTCTGCACCTTTGCTGGACATTTTATGAACGACTCGCAGGGCTTTGAGTGAGATGGAAAAAAATGGGGGTCTCACGAAGGGGAGTGGCCACTGTAAATATGGGCGTGGCTTAAAACACTTAAGCTAAAAACGTGAGCCTAGCATAGTTTGCCGCCTGGTAGTTTGCTACTTCTGTCATTGCATCCAGATATATAATACAACAAGTAACAATAAATCTACAACAAGTCAGGGCTATTGGCTTTGTCAATGGTTGTTAGTTGTGTTGTGTAAGATAAATATGCAAACAGCTACAGCTCCCATTGTATATAATATTGAAAATGCTTCAGTTCTGAAATGATGAGACTGTGAAAGAACTGTAACGAGTCTCTTTGAAGTTACATCAAAGGTAGTGAAGGGTGGCACTGCTGCAGAGTTAAGATATTTTCTTCACCCTTAGGGTGAGGGCAAAAATGGAGAACCCAATAGGGATCCGTCTCAGCACCTGCTTTTTAGAACTGCCGGGGCCGAGCACCGCCAGGACCCGGCCCACTTAAAGCCCTGACAAACACGTCTTTGGTGAAGGACCTTGTATTTGCCAGCGCTCTGCCTGCCAGTCGGCTCATTATCCTTTGGTACCAGGGCACAAGTCCCAAAAAAGAGAAGTGGGGGTACTAATAAAGTTAGGAAGTATGCAAGTGACATCATGGTGCGTGACATCGCTCGTGGCATCAGAAGAAGTGGCATTACAGTCCATGACCTCACAGAAAGTGACATCACTAGAAGTGACATCGGATCTTAAGACCTCACACATATGTTTAGCACGTCTATTATGAGTACATTTGAGTGCACTATAATATTTATAACAAATGAGATTTTGCGTCGGGTTGCGCCACAAAAAGTGACACAAAATCTGGGCCTCAACTTATACATTTATTTTTTAAAACCCTGCCACAAAGCAATTGTCAACAAGGAGAAACTTCACAATAAATCTGTTCTGCTGAATTGATTGCAAAGTCTGCATTTTCAAATATCTTATGGGGTTAAGGCACCTTCTGCAGAGATCTTTGTGTGCCCAGTAAATCTCATGTATTAATAATAATGGTAAGATAACTCTGGAAGTTAACATATTTGCTAGAATGATTTATGTTTTGTCTAGTCCCAGTTTTGAATTAAAGTAGCATAGATGGTTAATATGTCTCCTGAAAAGCACATCATGTAACACGCAGATGACAGATTTGTATTTTAAGGAAATAGGTAAGTGGGTTACTGCTTTTAACACAGAGATTCTGTTGTTACTTGCAGTTCATAAATTGTAATCCTTCTAATATAGCGCAGTGAGCTATGGAGGATGTGGACTCCTACATCTTGTAACCCTCACTGTCATATGCCCCACATCCTGCACATTGAGTTACACACAAAGGATTTATTGTCAATGTATAATGTGTAGATGTGATGTAAAGAGCTCTGACATCCAGCATTGGGATGAGTAGCGCTATAGCGCTATAAAACAAATAAAACAAAATAGTGGTATTTAAATTGTTATTTGTATAAATACTGGGACAGACCAACACATCTGACATTCTTACAGTGCATGCATATCGCTTATATACAGTGACTGAAAAGAGTCAAAAGCATGCCTCTCTTTAAATACTTGCGAAGTAATAACAAGCTGTGGGCCTTTGTTTCCCCTCCATCGTATTTACATCTAGGTGTGAGGCTCCACATATCTCCCAGCCAGGATAGTCCAACAAAAGGAAGCCTGATGGCCCCTTGAATTCAGCTTTTGTTTTGGGCCCAGCTGGAACATTAAAAAAACAAAGTCCCCTCACCTGCACGTTGCTGCTCGGAATGAAAGCGGATAAAGTGCAGGAGTTGCTGAATATGTCCTGGTGTCTATAAATTACACTGGGACGAGTTTAGTATGTTTCTGTGGCACCCAACTTCTTGTCAGGGTAGACGGTGTCCACCCTGTGAAAAGAGTGGGTAGATGCCGTTTACCCGCATGTACCCTGGGCTTGCGCTGTTTGGTACTGATTTAATACCTTTGTACTTTACATTTATTTCCCTTTGCCTTTCCCTGTAAGTACTGTTGCTAATCCCCATAGCGATTAATATCCTGGTTTTGCAGTTCCATGGCATATGCAATGTCTTAGACTGAATTCAAAACCCCCAATGCTGGGAGACCGCTCTAATCACCCTGCAGTTCCCTCTGCAGTTCTTCCCTGAGAGCCGTTTATATGAGGGCAAAGAAAGAATCCAACAATGTTCACAAAAGCAACCACCAAGCATTTACTTCAACCCAAAAATTGTTTAAACACATCAGAAGTGCAACCATGTACATCATTTAGGGGGTGCCATGGTCGCTGGCGCAACCCCTTGTTTGTGTCGTGCAAACAAACCCCTGGCACATTTAGGATACCTGGCCTCAGAGGTTGCAAAATCAGTGCCAAGAACAGCTGAGGTAAATAAAAAAAATGCATTAAATTTAAACAAGTGAAAGAAGGTTAAAGGGAATGAGTAAGTGAGAAGGAATCAGTAAGAATGAGTGTGCGGTAGTGTTAGATAATGTGAGTGAGAATAACTGTGAGTAAGAATGAGTGATATTGAGTAACTGTGGGTGACTGAGTAAGAATAATTGAGAATGAGTGAGTGTAAGAGTGAATGCAAGACAATGTACACGACAAAGCATGAATGAGAGTAAGCATGAATGAGTGAGTGTGAAGAAATGAGAATGAGTGTGTCAGAGCGAGTGAGAATATGCAAGTATGATTGCGAATGAAGAATGAAAGTTGGAGTGAGTGCAAGTTAGTGCGACTGAGAAAGTATGAGTGAGTGAGAATAAAAGTGAATGTGACTGTGTGAATGAATTAGTGAGTGAGAATTAAAGAGTAAGAGTGTAATTGAGTTGGGAAGAGGAAGTATGATTGACTGAGAATGAGTGAGAGTGACAGCAAATGAGTGACGAGTGAGAATGAATGTGACTGAGTGAATGAATGCAAGTGAGTGTGAATGAGAATGTTATGTTTTACTTGTGAGTCCGCCTTTGGCCCTGAAGGCATTTTTTTTCTTGTAGAGGCACTGGCATATTGGATGTAGTTCTGGAATAAGGGAGAGCAATTGTGGAATATGGAAAGGGGTTTACTACAACAAAATGCTGACCCTGACCTACTAACACTAACGTTTTACATAAGGGTCATGGTATATGGAGGAGATTAATGGCAATATTCTGTCAGTGGTATACTGTATGACATTTTTGGTATAAGGGGTGCATGTAAAAATGCTAGCCCTGGCCTAATTGAGTTAATTGTTGACACATAAGGGCACTGTTAGCACATTTTGAAACAAATCCTGGGAAGCGTCGGTTTTCATTTGGTTGGAGCATTATGAAAGGGCATGAAAATGACCTATGACTAGCAAATGTATGTGAAAATTCTGCTTTAACATGCACTATTTGATTCCATTTTTCAAAGTGTTCTTGGGGAGAGAGCCCTCCAAACACTCATAGAAAAGGTCTGGTTACCTCGCTTTGCAGGCTACAATTCAGGGTTAAAGGACATATGATGCCACTTCCTGCGATATCACTGCGGTCAAAGGGTGTGTGACGCCACTTCTACTACCCCTGGCATTTTGATGTCTTTGACTACTGTTCATGACCTCTGAAATTTTAAGCAGCCATATAAGGTGATAATAGAACAAAAAATGGAAATGAGGTTGTTCAATTGGGTAGGCTGCATGTGAAATCTGTGCAAAAGTACGCTAGTTCCCTCTCTACATCCTTTGAAATGGGTGTAGAACCTCTGGATCTCAAGGAGAAGCTATATTCATCAGTATTCACAAATACATGCCCTAGTATCTGGATACAGGCAACTCTGGATAGGGGTATTGAGAGAAGAAGGCGGCTGGAAGAGAAGGAGGAGAGATGTTTTCGCGTCCACCTTCAAAGGACACAACACCATTTACTGAAACCTTAACCTTTTTTCCCCCTACTCCAGCAAGCAAGCTTCTTTCATTTCCACTGAATCTTGATAAAGAAGGATATCCATTTTCTGATTAAGCCACTGTAGGAGATGGAAAAAAGGAAATGGCATTTTGGAGACCCCTGACACCATCTCCTCCTTGAAGCCCATTTAAGTAATGGGACATTTAGAGAAAACCGCGCCCATGGCATGTTTGACTGTTCAATGGTAAGAAGCGGGGATCCAGGATTACTAAGAGATGAATATCTTTTTTTGTAAGTCCCCAGAATGACATAGTCTTCAACCTTACTTTTTCAATAATGTCACAATATGTTGAGGTATCCTGTGATGATTTCTTGTCAATAACTGAATCTCAAAAGGCAGAAGCTGCAATCCTGATGGAAGATCTAAGCAAGGAAATCTTGACATGGAGAGAGCAATGACACCAGTTAGACTGACGGCAAAGTCCAGAACATCACAGGCTACACTGACACCGTCTATTCCCACACGGTCAACATTTGTCTCCCAGCCTCCTAGATACAATGTAGACCCTTTAGGACAATGGTGTCCTAAAGGACTCACACCAGGGGCATAAGCCTAGGGTAGTAAATGTGAATTCTGCAGCAGTTCAACTCAGGGACTGTCATAAGGTGGTCTAAAACGACAAATAATAATCCATTGAGTGACAGTATAGGACCGGAGGTGAAAGAAAATTAAGTGATGGAAAATCCAGGTGGAATTTGGGTGCCTACAACAATCTCTTTCAGAAACAAAAAACGTACATTCAGATCCAAATCCTCCAGGGCCTGCCTTAAAGATATGAAGATTAATTTACTGGTTAACAACAGTAATAACATTTTAATCACTAACGCAACCAGAAGAGGCAATTGCTAGCACAATGAATTCCCACAGTTCAAAAGCTTTCACTGGTTACAAGTGAAGGTGGGTCAAACTAATATATGGGCAAATCAGCAAGTACGAACAATATCCATGAGTGGGATGATTTCAATGACTACATCATATTGGGATGTTGGAACAGCAATTGGCTATACTTTTTGAAAATATGCCTTTAAGAAAATGAATTCTTAGTTGACTTGGACACAGCTACCTTCTTCAGACCAATAACCCTTCCCCACTCAAAGGTGACCATATCCATAGGATGGTATTTCATCTTGTTGTCAGCACTACCAACCTAAAATAAAGAAAATATGAATCAGCAAAGAAACATGTAAAACTTTGAAAAAAATCACACCTCCGGTGCCCTACATCCAATTTTTGTCACTTTAGTGTCTATTTCCTCAAAAACATTTTCTCTACTTTTATAAATTGGAGTGGGATTTTATTGTGTTTTCTATTTTTTTAACTGTTTTGGTACTAATAAATGCTTTACACATTTCTCCTTAGTTAAGCCTGTCTGCTCTGTGCTACAGCTACCAAGGGTTGAACTCAAGTTTAAATTATTTTGCCCTAACTGGACCAAGTCATGAATAGTGCCAGTATTACTCAAAGGGGAATACCATCCACTTCAACTAATAATCAACTTTCTCACAATGCCAAATCTCAATGCCCCTTACCCCCACAAGCACGCCAGTTTACCAATTGGACAGTCTAGGCTGGTTTGAATTGTGAGAGTCACAAACTGTAAAATTCTTGCCCCCCTTTTAAAGGCCTATTACCCTACTCATTCTTTATGTATTTCCACGTATCCTTAGGTAATGTTATTTTCCTAAATCGTATTTGTATATTTGTATGCATATTTTGTTTGTGAAAGGCCATGTAGCTAAAAGCAATTGCTACATTTATTTCAATTGATTGACTGATGCTGTACATGGAAGGGGCAGGAAAAACAAACCAAAAATTACACTAATCTGAAAGTGCTTTACAGCCTTCAGAGGCGTGTGAAGTGCTAAATAAATGGTACAATAAAATAAACAATCACAGGCCGAAGACAGCACACAACACTGCTACAGCCCAGTTACATAAAGTTGACAGGATCAGGCAGCAGAGAAGTTACACCAATCATACATGATCCAGGTTCAGACAGCAGTAGTGTTAATATAAAAGCTTTATCAACATAAGCAAGGAACTTCCTTTGCAAAAGTAATGGAATAAGAAACACAAAATGTGAGTGCCCTCTAGAACAGTGCTTTCCAAACTTTTTAGAACTACAACCCAATTTCCAGAACAGCAAAATTTCACAACCCACCTAGCCTTAATGGACATGAGGCAGGGGTAAATTTTTTTATATAATAACAGCAATGTGTGTATATATATATATATATATATTATATATATATATATATATTATATATATATATATATATTATATATGATACAAACAAATGAAATCCGCTGCAGGCTGTTGCTCCCCATGGGGGTGGCGCATGTTGATCAGGAGCGAGCGGACCTGATATCTATCTATCTATCTATCTATCTATCTATCTATATTAAAAAAAACAAAGGTTAAAGTGACATTACAGTTAGGCGAAAATGTCAGTTAAAGCATACCTTTTCAGTGTCAGTGCCCTAAAGTAACTATAACTCGTGCCCCCGCCATTGCACTGTTTCTCATCAATAATTTCATTGCAAATGTTGCAGTGATGTTATCAATGGTGTTATAAAAGATGTCATGAGTGATATATTTGGGGTAATTAGCAGTGCAAGGCAAGGGTGCGAGTTATAGTTAACTTAGGGCATGAGTTATAGTTACCAGAGCTAAGTATAACAGGTGAATTTCAGTGGTTTTGGTCGTTTAAAATGTTATGTTGGCTCTAAAAGTTTCACCTAACTATAACGTCTCTTTAACCTTTAGTTTTATAAGAGAATTTCTAAGATTTTTTTAATGCAAAGTAATATATAATAACAATTCATAACTATAATATCACTTTACCTTTGGGTTTTTCTAACATAAAGTAATATTTTGTTACCATACATAAAGCCAGTGGTGGGGGTTAGCCGCAGGCAGCCAACCCCATGTTGCGCATGGACTTTGGAAGTGCACGGCGGGAGGTTGGTCACAGAGCCTGATCATTGTAGCTGCAGCCCGTGCAGGTAAGAGCGGTGGGGCCGGGCTGGGGGGGGCGGGGGGGGGGGGGATTTGGACAGACGATGATGAGGGAAAATTAATTATGTATTTAATTTTCCCTCGTCATCGTCCGTTGAAATCCCCCCCACCCGGCCCCACCTACCCGCTGCTCTTACCTGCAAGGGTGGCGGCTGGACTTTTGGCTAGGCCCTGCATCCAACCACTGCAGGCAGCCAACCCCACGCCTCGCATGGCCTTTGACGTACGCGGCATAGGGTTGGCCTTCAGGCCACAGGGACTCCATCAGCAGGGGCCAAGCAATATTTGTAAAGAGGAGGGGGCACATGGCCCCCGTCCTGAGCCAGAAGGGCCCCGGGGACCCCATCCCTCTGTGGCCTTTAAGTGGAGTGGGGTGCACAGACCCCCTTCCCGAGCCAATAGTGGCCCAAGGGATCACATCCCCCGGGGCCTAACCATATATGTAAGGGTGAGGGGGCACACAGCCCCCTCCTCAAGCCAATAGTGGCCCCAAGGGCCCCATCCCCTGGGACCAAAACATATATATTAAGGGAAGGAGGACGCACAACTGACTCCAAAGTTATAAGCAAACCAAAAAATGCATTTCCTATGGAAACACGATCCTAACTAACTATCCAGTGGCTATCAGACAGCATGCTTGGTGCACTCAAATTTCAAATCAATCAAATTAAATTTTTGGGGGAATTTAGACCTCTACAGAGATCAACATAATAATGAGAATTAATACAAATTCAACACATTAACTTTCATACTATGGACCATTTATAATACATCTTTTGTTTTGTTTAAATCTGTTTTTATTATATCATAATCAAACCATCACATTACGTCAACATATAATACATCTTTTAAAATGATTTTAGAAACGTTTTAAAAAATGTATACAAATGACAAACAAATTCATTGGGTGGGGATATTTAAAGCTCAATTAAATCTCTGACAGTAAGTATATTGTATCTAAAACATGTAGGTTTTAAAAAACAATGTTGGTCCTCTACCAATAATTTATTTGGGCAAACATATAACACATGGGTCATATCTTGAACCCCTCCGCTGCATAATTCACATGCCTGTCTTATCGCAAGAGTTTCCCCAATATTTTGTATAGGCTTTTATAGGTAAAATCCCTAGGCGCAGCATAATACAGCGTCGATTACTACGTTCTAATGTAAATCTCAGATATCTTTGGTGAATCTTATATTCTGGAGTACCTGCATAGGATCTGTAATGCGATAACTGGGAGCAATGCTTGAGATCGAGCTCAAAACTTAATCTCGGTGTCATATTTTTCAAAAAAACCTTCAGGAGTGCAGGAGTCTAAGACTGCAAAAGTGCTATTGTACTTTGGGAAAGTTTTAGCGCTGTTACAAGATTTTTATTAAAAGTATAGTGCCCTGATTCACTTTTAAAAGTTTCAAGTTTTAATAGGGCCCTTAAGGAGCCTACAATAGATTATACGCCCATCTGTTTATATTTGCTAGGGCTCTAGAAAAGGAGCTTACTATGGAGAGCTCAAGGCGCAGTGCTTGAACTGGGACAGCTTAATTTACCGTAGTAATTTTTCGAAGCAACTTCCCTTTGTTCATGTTTGAAGTGTGCCATTTGTGTATAGGAATATATTCCTAGGCATATGATGAGATAGAAGGAATTTTAGCCGATATACTTCTAGGAGGGGATGAAAGGGTCTCTTTCCGGAGAAAGAGTACCGTCTCTTCAAGGCACCGATAAGGGCTGCCACCTTAAGACCAATAGGCTGAAGATGGGAGGAGGCTTGGAGTGTCTGAGAGAAAATTCTCCCTAGATAGATATACGTTACCTACCTCAATAGGCCTCCCACCTAATGTCCAGTCATTGTGGATAAAAAGTTTTCTCCCCCTGAACGGCACTACCTTTGTTTTTGAAATATTTACTTTAATGTTTTTTCCTCTGTATAACTGTATGGCGCGTCTACATTTCATTGTAAGATGATTGGTGTAAGGTCAAAAATGACAACATCATCGGCATACATTAGGATATGTATGTTGCGTGATGCTATTTTTGGAGGGAAATTATTTCGTTTTTAAAAAGCATTCTGGTAGGTCACTTAAAAATAGGGAGAACATATGCTAATAGACATCCCTGCTTTAGGCCATTTAATGTAGGTATCTTTCGAGTCAGACTCTCCCTCCCCCATCTGTACTCTGCACCAGGTTGAGGAGTGTAGTGCGACTACTAGCCTTAGGAGACTTTCTGGCATTCCTATATTCTTTAGCTTCCTCTACAGGGTGGGTCTATCTACCCTGTCGAAAACTGTTGAAAAATCAACAAACACACTATAGACCACCTGTGATTTGAATGTTACGTACTTGTTAATAACCGTCTCTAAAATTGAGATATTGTCTGTTACAGAATGTTTCGGTCGAAAGCCAGTTTGGACCAGGGGGATCGACCCTCTGGAAAAGGCCCAGTCTTTCAGATGTTCCAGAATACTGGTCACGAAAATCTTCCCGGAATCCATTCAGAAGAACGATTTGGCGATAGCTGCTGGGCAAAAGGCGTGAGCCTTTTTTAGGTCGAGCCTCGAGTAGCGCGCAAGCGCTGCTCTGCGAGACTTATAGTTAGGGAGTTTCAAAAGCTGACCAGACGCTCGTGCGTCATGGCCTTTTTCGGGCGGTTACGCGCGCAGGGCCGACATCTGTTTCCCATTATCGTGCCCAGACGCGGGCGCGATAATTGGAAACACATGCCTGCCGTGCGTGGAAAAGGCCATGACGCACGAGCGTCTGGTCAGCTGAGCAGGCTGCCGCGCTCGCTCGTTTCCTCCTATGCTTGAACTCCTACATAGTTAGCCAGTGAACTTGCGGGAGTGAGAAAACACACAGTACGTCATTCCTGGGACAGTTAAAGATGAGGGAAGGCTTTGGCAAATGTCTTCATATGCTGCCATGAAGTGTCACCTTTTGGACAATGGGGTAGCCCACCAACCTTTTCTGGCAGCGAGACCAGCAAGTGACCCTTCACGAACAGAAGCAGCTGAAATGTACCCAGACGTCTTAGTCACGTGACTCGGCAGTCTTTTCTGTCGGGGGCGGGCCTTGTGCCAGTCTCAGGCCATTCTAAACCGCCTTCTCCCCCCGCGCGCCAAGTTGTGCTCTCCGCCGCTGTACGTCACGTGATCCGTCTCGCCTCACTCCTTCCCCGGTGCCCCAGTCGCCCCCCCTCCCCCCGACGTGGCATTGTCCTCGCACGTGTCCCGCCGGAGAGTGCGTACGCGACGGAGCGCGGTGTGAAGATGGCGGACGAGGAGGCCGAGCAGGAGAGTGGCGGCGGCCGCCCCGGGGAGCCGCCGGGGCTCGGTGAGCGGCTGAGAGCGCTAGAAGAGGCGTTGCGGTGGAGCGAGGAGCCTGCAGAGAAAGCGGCCAGCGAGTACTGCCAGCGCTTCTGTCAGGTGAAGCACATAGTGTCTTGGTCTTTTGTGTCTGTGACCCGGGAGGTGGGAAGGGACGGGCAGTGGCCTCAGCGCTCTTTCAGTGGCGTCGCTGTCCAGAGCGCGGATTGGCCCCTTGCGCAGCTTTTGTGCGCGCCCCTGGGAACCTGTCATGGGAATGGAGAGGGTGTGGGTCCAGGCCTTCACCGGTTGGGCTTCAGGCCTTCTGTGTGGTGTTGCCTTCTACAGAGGTTGGCGACACTCATGCGCAGCCCCCAACCAGGCTTGACGGCTGAGGTGTTGCCCTTTGGGAAAGGGGTCTTTTAATTGTGTTTGCTCGTCCTTTGCCATCACAGAGCCAGTGACAGCTGACCTTTTATTCTCTCTGTACGTTACCATCGTACCTGTCCTGCCCTTGTATTTGCTGGAACTGTCGTGATCACGACTGTTTAATGGGTTTGTTTTTCGAGGGGGACACTGGGCCTGTTAAGTAAATACTCTTTACTAACTTGGTTGCATGGCTCATATGTGCGTTCTGTGTGGTTTTAGATGATGTCCCGTTGACAACTTGTCGCCAGTGGGTTAGTGAGATGCGTAAATTTAAGCTGTGGTGCCCGAACACAAACGACGTAGTTCTTTTTCGGAGTTAAGCTGCTTTTGTATGCCTTATGTCTCTTGTTTTGACGTGAAGCTGTGACTTATTTACTTACTTTTCCGTAGTTTGTTGGTCATTACAACAGACCAGACACACTTCTTTCTAGAAGGTGTTCGATCGTGAGGGGATTGTGCTGTGATTATCCGATTAATATTTCATAGAATTTTAAAAGTTCCAGCCAGTGTGTTGTAGTAGTTCAGTTGCTGTTAGTCACGTCCAGTCATACGTTTTAAGTGCATATAAAACGAATAAAAATCGCATACCATAATAGATTCATCTCCAAACCAAAAGCAAACGGTTTGTTTTCATTTGTTAGATACTCCATGCTGTTTGTCACCTGACCTGACGCTCGTGACGTCTCACTAACTGCTCAGTGGCTATATATCTTTAAGCGATTCAACACGAAGAGTTTGAACTCAATGGTAGTCTGCTGTGTCCTATTCCAGTAGCCTATCACGTTAGTAACTTCATTGCACAACTTGCATATTACCAAAACAGAAAATTCTGTAGCAATTGTTTCTTCGACTCCAATTCTGGTTTAATCGCTTCACATCGTTACGCGACTTCACGTTTTTCATACCAGCCTTGATTGCCCCAGTGAGATATTGTGTTTTCTTCTGAAAGTCCACGTGTTTCAAATGGTACGAACGAAGGACAGGGTATTACAGACTTTAAGGGCAGGTTAATTAGTTGATTCCTGTTTTAATACTATCTTTTCCAAATTAGCGTGTTACATTTTGGTATTGGGAAACCCGAGTTAGTGGGTGATTTACATTGCATGTTTTAATCCTCGCTTGAGCCCGCGTGTTAATGCTGCTAAGTTATATATCTTGATTTACATTTTTTATTTATTTTTATTATGGGTGTAGCTAATTTAGGCGATGTATGTTATTGATCCTGATGCTAGCGGACGCTTTATTATTTTTGCGTTATTCCTTTTTTGGTGTGCTGTATTGGTGGCAAGATTTGAAAAATGTTGTCTCCCTGTAAGGCATTATGACCCTACATGTTAAAGGTTCTTTAAGAATAGTCTTTACCACGACAAATTAAGTCAAGTGGTTGGCTTGAGATAATTGCAAACAGAATGAATCTTTATCCCCGGACATTGGTCCATTATGACGCCTGTCAAAGATTCTATATGAGCAGGTCGATGCACGAACCACAGACCTAATCAAAAGGATTCTTGCCACCCTGCCCCCAAAAGACATTGACCATGGACAGCGACAGTATAGAAGAAATTAGTGTTCTGTAACTGTGCGCAAAAATATTTTTGCTCTCATTCTTGAATAAGATTTATTCCTGTGTGGAAGCATATCCCTATTTAGAAATGCAAACGGTTTGCATGAGTCCATGTCAAGGTAACGCGTTTTAAAATACTTTAAACTACGTTTTCTAGAAGAGGTCTGCGTAGATTGTGAACTAGGCTTACACTGAATGTTTAATACATAGCTCAGTTGACTTGTATAATTCTTTTACCAGTTCAGAGTTTCTAAGGGCGGAGTATTCGGTCTCCGAGACTGTCTATTTTTTGTATTTAATCCTAACTGTAGAACAAGTCTTTGACAACAACAAGGTCTAGTTGTCGTCCCTATCATAGTGTTGGTGAAAGTTGTTTTGCATAATGAATTTGCAATTTAATGTCCGCGGGTACATTTCTAAATGTTTTGTTGTGTGCTGAGTTTGTCTGTACTTTTTGTATCTTTTGTTTGAATGATGTGCTGTTTTTTTATGTATTGCCTTTTAAGTCCTAGTGTGATCCTCCTGAGAAATGCTGATGTTTTCCAAAGAGTACTCACAATCCAACCTTCTTCCAAATTTGTACAACAGTCAATAAGCCTTAATGTCAGTCATTGAGCAAGGGCTCCCGACCTTTCAAACTAAGTCATGTCCAAAAACACAAACATTCTAAGTTGGGAAATCAACGTGGCCTGCATGGCTGTGCTTTATAAAACGGATATTTTGGGCATCTGTGATGCAGAATGAATTTGCTAACTGAATAATATAAATGTTGAGGCTTTGCTGTTCGCCGCCACTTTCTTTATTGCTAGGGAAATTGTGTGCAGAAAAGTCAATTGGCCTCTTTATGTAAATCCAGAAAAGAGCTTCCATTGTTTGGGGGATTGATATTCCCAGAAGCATTTGACAGAAGAAATTTAAAGTGAAAACAGCTCTGCTCAGGGTTAGGAAAGAGATGTTTATTACATATGATTTTAAACTTGTTTTTGGCTATCATTGCCCTATGAATTTGGAGTGTATAGAGTGGTCAGATTGTAACCACCTTAAGAGGTCGAGAACGTTGAAATAATTTTTGGGCTGCCTATGCTTATAAATGGAACCGTTTATAGAAAAGGAAAATACAATACACATGGACACTGCTGTTCTGAAGTAGATGCAGTAAATTCTAAGCCATGTTTTATTGTTCCAGTAATGTAAAGGCAACATACACGCTTTCTTTGCACAAATAAAAAGCTTATTTTCCTATAGTGAATTAAAAGTGAAGAGGAGTTTTACACCCATTCCAAGTACACCTGCCTGCTATTAAGCACCCTTACCTTCCTGTTAAAAATAAGCACAATCTGACTGGCACAGTGGGCAATACTGTGCTTTTAGATCAGCAGGTGTTGATGACTTTGTGGTTAACAGAAAAAAGATTTAGGAAGCGCTACTAGAGGGGCTATGGGTAATCCCGCATGTTGATTCTCTTAAATACAGCATAGGATTGGGCAGAAGTTGTGTGCCTCCACTGAAAGAGTGGTTCTGTTACACACTATGCCTAGTTGGAAACCTTATGCTCATTACAGTAGGTCTGCATTGGTTATAGCGTAGGTCTTTAAGGTGTGGGGTGCTTCCCCTAGGCGTCCCTGGTTATATATCCCGACGAGGCGTAAATGCCCTTCCAAAGACTTGTAAATGAAGATTGCCTGGAAGTGCGACCTTGCTTATTTGTCACATGTCTAGGCGGTCTTCATTTACAAGCAGCATTTTAACTGCGTAAACAAGCATTGGCATAGCCAATAGGTCTCGCTTTTGGGACCTTATAAGTATTTAGTTATGCAGCACAATATCCTTGGTGCAACAACATCAACTGTTGCATGGCTAAACACTTATAGGAGCTAAATGTCCAAGATTTTTTGTTATGAGACTATGGCACTTCAAAACTATTTTTTTTTTTAAAACATGCTCCTTAACCTGATAAGGTTTAGGTCCTGTGGTTGTGGCACCAAGAGCCTGTGTGCAGTGTTTTTGACCAGATTAGTCAGTACTAAAAACATTCAACAGTGCAGGAAAGGATTCGAGTACAACACCTTCCCTTACTATGCCTCATCCCTTTGCTGGTTATTTATAAGCAACCTTGGAGCTGGTAGTGCTGCATTACTAAATACTTATAAGGTCCCAAAAGCGAGACCTATTGGCTATGCCAATGCTTGTTTAAGAGTGGAATGACGATGCTCCCCAACCATGACCTTGGTATTTTGCCAGTTTCGTAACAATATGAAAAAAAAGCTAGAAACTTGCTCGTGCCCTCTGGGTTGCTCTGGAAGACTTTCACTGGTTTCTTGCCTGACCCCATTGCTGCTGAAGCTCTGGCCTTCTTTATGTATTCAGCAATTTGCTGCTCAAATGGAGCTGTTATCTGCTGGTCCATTTCGACCTGGGGCTTCTTGTTAAAGGGTTCTCTATGGCTGTTGGGGGACAGAGTTTTCTTTATAAAGATCAAAGAGATATTTTTCCCATTCACTCTGAGGTACAGGAGAGGCTTTCAAGGATTTTTTACTGCCAGTTGCTTTCGCATTAAGTTCCAAAATAACTTGCTGTTTTTTGCATGGTGCTACTTTTAAGTCTACCCAATTTCTATCTTTTATTTCTCTTCTATTTTTCTCCTTCATTCGTTTGCATTTTTTTTGTAGTATGGTGATATCTTTCTTCCTGACTGCTGAGAAGTCGATGAATGCCGTCTGATTAGTTTGTTGAGCCTACTTGTAAAGCGGCCCGCTGTTTTTTTTTTTAGTCTGATTTGTCGCAACTGCTACGAAATGATTGCGGCATTCATTTTATTTATGATATTGGTGCTCCATATTATACAACCTTTTTTGTGCGCCATTAAGGTATCACCATTCACATGGGTTAAAGAACATGAAGAAGCACACTGCAGAATTAACTCAAGTTTCAAATGAAGTATTGCGTGATCACTCCCTTGCATGAATTGGGAGTTGAGGTACTGAAACTTCTGGAATAGGTCCTGGCTACAAATTACGTAATATAATATAGAAGAGCTGGTAGCTCCCTTTCTCTTGTATACGTCCTGGACATCTCCGTCTATTCTGCCATTCAGTATCACTGAAGTAGCATTTTCCTGTGTTTGTCTGCTTTTATGGAGACTGGAAACTCTGGGATTGGTATAGACCAAATTTCTTCAAGATCTTTATTCCTATAAGTTTTCAAAAGGGCATTAGAAATGTTCTCGTTAAAATCACCCATTAGAAGAACTTGCAAATTTCCGCTTGCTTCAAGAGTAGTTTCTTCTATGTCGAATATTCTGGCTAACAGAGGGTTGAATTCAGGGCCTGGAGGGACATAGATGTTAAAGAGAAATAAAGATTCGACTGAGGAGATCTTTCTTTCAGATACTTTAACTTGACACATTTAGTGTTACCGCAAAACAGATCAATTATTTCAAAGTCCCACTGGATTACTTCCCTTAAAACATTGCAAGCCTGCCTTTTGCATTGCCTCTTCTTACCCCCACAGCAGGGATTTCAAAGACGAAGTAATCTTTCTGATCGAAACTAATTTAAGACCACGTCTCTTGGAGACACACTATAGCGGTGCAATGTTCCAAGTAGCGATGGATATATTTCTGCTAAAAAGGGAGTTTGTTTACCCATCCTTGTCTATTGCAGTTTAAGTTACCAGAGATCCAGGACCATGTGTTATCCTTTGGTGATTTTTCTTGTTTAGATACATTGTAGTTCCAGACCTGTCTATCACCGTCATTGATACAGGTAGTTAATTTTTTGACAGGGGCACGTGGAGGACCGTTGTTGCTAGGATTAAATTGAGGTAGTTGTTGCTTCACCTCAGTGCGCTCCACTGACCTTGTTAAAACCACTGAGGAAATCTTTTGGTTGACTCCTACTACGTCAAACCCGTTTTTATGAATTAAGTTGCTCTCATTTAAGATTATAGACGGAATTCCACTAGACCAGAATTCCACTCTTACCGTAGAGACTTCAGATTTATTCGGGACAACCACCAACTTTATTTCTGCAGAAGTGACTGAAGAGAGTGAAAATTGTGAAGGAGATTAAGGATCTTTTGATGGTTTAGGGGTTCTTTCCTGTAGAGAAAAGGTCAGTTATATCTGAAATACAGTATTGGTTCTGTGAATGCTTTCTTCCTGATACTTCTGCATTTGAATTATTTTCTACTTCGAATTGGATCATAGAACAGTGATCCTGTAATGGATTTGAACTTTTAAAATTGGGCGCAAGGGGTTCAATTGCATGGAGGTTTCCTTCCTGTGAAACAATGGGAATATTCCTTCATTTTACGTGGGCTCAATTATAGACAAGTTTCCAGCTTCCGTCCGTTTGAATTCTTCTGTTGTCTCAGCTGTAGAAAGGGCTTTCTGCAGGAACTTTATTTTCCGATTTTTCTGCTTAGAGATTCTGCGGTTGATTCTTTTATTTTTCTTCTTTTTAGATGTTTTTGTAAGCATGGTCTTTTTTGTGTTGGAGATTTTTGAGGGTGTTGGTCCCTTGGTTGACTTCATCCCCTCTATATTTGAGGGTTGCATTAAAGAATTTGATGCTCCTCTTTGGTTGAATATAGGAAAACTAGGGATATCGCCGTTTGGGTCACTTTCGCTGGCTGGAGCCACAAATAATTTTTTAGGGAATAATTATGCTTGCTTTTGTGTAAGGGCGGGCAGAGAACTCAGCTCCGCCAGTGGAGTGTGCAGAGATTTGCCTACTCCTCGCTCCGCTGAGAACGTGGAGTATAGGGCAAAACTCTGACTCCGCAGCGGAGCGGAGTTAGCCAGCCCACCCTCCCCCCTGCTAAATAGGCTCCCTGCCTCCACCCCCCGTAATAAAAAATATTTAAAAATTAATTTAAAAAGAAATAAACACACTTACCTGTACTGTGGCGCACCCGGGCTGCCCTCCTCCTCCTCGCCGTCTCTCTCCTGCAAGCCCCCTACGCCGGACGTACATCTTGCGAGAACTGCGCATATTTTTTATTAGGGGGGGTGGAGGTGGGTGGCGGAGTTTTTTCCCAACTCAGTGGACCTCCGCGTAGTGGCACTACGCCAGCTCCGCCCAGGGTTACTTTTGTGCCTTTTTTCACTTTTCTCTTGCTCGTCCTACTAGTTTGTGTTGCACTTGTTGTTTTTAGAAACTTTGTGTGAATCCCTTGGGCTGGAATACTGTATGTCCTGACTCCTTTTCCTCTCTTTTGTTTTTCTTGTTAACTGTTGCATTTGAGATTTGAGAATATAACAAAGTTTGATTGTTGTTCTTTTGAATTTTTGGTAGATTTCTCTAAGAGAGCCAATATTGACTCGAGAATCCTCTGCAAAGAAAAGAGCAATTCAGAAATTTAATCTTTCTAATTAATAGACTGAGGGGACATAAACAATGGAAAATCTGGCGAGTGAGATAGGTGCTCTTCTAAACCAGATGGGTTACTCAGAGTACTGTTAAATAGTTGTAATGTCTCCTTCATTGGTTTAGTCTCCGCTGGATGAGGAACTAGACTCAAGTTTATGTCCGGGAGAGTGTAGTCATTTCCAGGATGTAAGATGGAGCTACATTTTAGAGAGGAGAGTTGATGCTGCTCAGCTGTTGTTATGGAGTCAGGCAAGTTATTTCCTTTGAATGCGTCTTCTTGTTGGTTTTGTCTGTCAGCTACTATTTTCTTTGATTTCATTTTTTCTTCTCTGGATTACTCCGGTGTTATTATTTGCTCGTTTCTTGAATTTTTGTTTCAGTCAATGCAGAGGGGGAAAAAACGTAGTTATTTCATGTGTCCCTGGTAGAACTCCTATATGAGCAGATAGGGAACAGACACCTTAAATCAAGGGACCAGACACTTTAAATCATGCACTGCCCCTGGGGGAAAAGGGGGTTGGCATAAAATAAGAAAAGAGAGGCTTGTGGTACTGGATCTGCACAGCAGCTGTGCGACTCTGCGTAATAGGATTTGGCACTCCCGAGACCTTCAGTGTTTGTGAGGTAGATATGCACAGAACGAGGACCTTGTGTTTTGTGAAGATGCAATACCCTGTAAATAACAAGAGGGGGCAGTTACCATCAACTAACAAACCTCATTTACAATGACCATACTTTTGACTTCAGTAACATACACTTACAGGCTTCATTGAGAAACACAGCATGAGAGCAGAATAACTAAATTCACAGATTGGAGCTTCTGGCACTTCCAAGCACGAAAACGAAGCACAGATCTCTGTATTAAACGTATACATAAATAAAGTGCTCTTATGTGCTTTCTCTTGTCACAACTGTTCATCAGAGAAGCACGGGTGCAGTGTCTTTAGTTCTTGAACTATTACAGTTTAAGCGCCAAGTTAGCAAAAAATGTCTGGAGCGTTAAAAACACTTGAAGCACTGGAAGAAATCACAGGGTTGGCCTGGAGGCGCTGATCACTCACTCTTGCCTACACTATTAGAAGGATTAATGTGCACTAACCTGATATCAAGTACTTAGCCTAGTCTTCCAGTTTGGCAAAAGTTTGAGAAGATCTCGAGGCCTTGAAACAGGGAGCCACAGGGGAACAGGAGTCACGGTGAAGGAAGCAGAGATGATGGAGACGTTGACGGAACTGGGATCACGGGAACCACCGGTTCAGCTTGGACTGAAGAAGACTAGAGCGCTGCTCAGTTCTGGCTGATTCTGCATGTGAGTGGGATGAGTGAAGCGTGTTCAAGCAGGGAGCGAGGCCCAACAACGATTGGGGTTTGGGCGGGGATTATATACTCTCTTGGGACACCAATTGATGTGGCTGGCTCATGTGTGGCACGTGGAACATGTGGTAGATTGGAAGGTTAGAAGGAAACACGTTAGTACAAAGTTGACCTTTCAGGAAGGGCAAGTGAGGACTAACGGATGAAACCGATTAACAAGGAAACAAATGCATCTCTTTTACTCAAATGTGCACAATGGAAAACAACACCAAGGACCCAGCAACGGCGGATGCACGGTACTCTGTTGGTTCACATGTTCTGGTGAGATGCTGCCAGAGACTCAAGTGCAAAAGATCCTAAGGCTCTGCGGAATATCAGACATGGTATCATAGCAAGCCATTAAACGCCACAGGGGTAATGCAACATGGACCCTGTAGGCTAGACCCACTACACAGAGGACACAGGAGGGGGTAGTGACATCAGCCATCTATGATATCTTCAAACCCCAATCTCCTGCCGATGACAGCATCAGCCTACTCACACAAACCCCGAACGCCTGCTCACCAGCTGGAACCCTATAGCCGCACAAGCCACAATCACCATCATGAGCTCCATAGACACTGGAGCACCCACGGACCCCTGTCCCCACCACATCTTCAACCTCGGGAGCAAGCGATTGGAAACAAACCCAAGAACGTCCTGACTGCCTCTATAACCTTGGCCTCCTTCCCTAAGGACTGGAAACACGCTGAACTGAGGCCTCTCCTGAAGAAACCATCCGCCAACCCACCAGAACCAAAGAACTACAGGCCCATCTTCCTACTCCCCTTCACCGCAAAGGTTCTCGAAACGGAAATAAACCAACACCTCACTGAACACCTGGAACACAACAAACTCCTGGACCCCTCTCAATCCAGACTCCGAGCCAACCACAGCTCTGAGACAGCCCTGATCGCAGCCATTGATGACATCAGGGCTCTCATGGACCGCAGCGAAACAGCAGCCCTCATCCTCCTGGACCGGTCAGCCGCCTTCGACACTGTCCCCCATCACATTTTGATCAACAGACTTAACATCATCGGAATCCAGGGAAACACCCTCAAATGGATCATCTCATACCTCACTGGAAGAACCCAGAGAATCCGTCTTTCACTGTTCACATTGGAACCCAAGAAGATCATCTGTGGTGTCCCTTAAGGATCATCCGTCAGCCCCACCTCTCCAACACATCCATGACACCCCCCGGCCAACACCATCAGATCGCACGGAATCAACACCATCTCCTACGCCGACGACACCCAGCTCATCCTCTCACTGTCAGAAGACCCCTCCACCACCAGAGACAACTTCCACAGACTTATGATGAACGTCGCCGACTGAATGAAGGACAACTGTCTCAAGCTCAACACAGACAAGACAGAAATCTGCCCTGCTCTGTTTTTGTGTCGGCATAAGATGTTAAGACCCCTTTTTTTAAATTGTTGATGCAAACAACTTCTGAGGCCCTGCAATTGATATTTAACCCTCCAAATGAAATGTTTTGTATTCAAATTTTTAACTTTTTAAAATGCTTTTTAAACTTGTATTGAAATCCCCAATATGAATTACATTCTCCTGATTTTTTACATGAATGTAACAAAGGGGGTAAGCAGTTATAGATATTGATATTGATGTTGATATTATTTGTTAAGCTTGCGCATGCCCCGAGGCGTTTGGCGCTGGTGTCTACATGGTTTGAAGCAACAAAGAGATTAGTAAGGGAGTGAAAAAAGCCACAATTCAAGTTGTTTCCTGTTAAGATGCCAGTGAAGTTTGTTCCAAAATTTGCAAGTGGAATAAACAAAACTCCTACCAACCCAAAACACTTTGTTACATTTGGAGACTGTGACTCTTTTGGATTTAGCTGAGCGCAAAGCTCTCATTGGTTTGAACCATGTGAATTTCTTCCTCAGGTACTCGGGACTGAGGGCCGGCTCTAGGGCGGTGCGATCGGTGCCACTGCACGAGGCGCTGTGTTGTCAAATATATTGTGGATGTAAAAGCACCTGCTGCAGCGTTCCTTGCCTCCAGCAGTTTTCGGACAACAATAAAAATTTCAAGATAAGAACGGTGATTAATAGAGCTACTGGAGGGAGATTGAGTTTTATCTAGTAGAGGTTTTGACTCATCATAAAGTAGGCAGAGGGCTAATATATCCTCTGCCTACTTTAGGCCGATCACAGAAGTGTGCATATTGTAAATAGTTCAGTGGTTTACTGCTTTTGTCGGAGAGATCCTTTTGTTACTTGCAATTTATTAATTAAATCCTAATATAGGACAGTGAGCTATTAATTGTCATCAAAGGGCTGCATGTAAACTGCAAGGTATAGGTTAGAGTGTTATGATTTTTTCCCCAACCTTTAATTAGCCTAATGTTGCAAAAAGGGTTCATTTGGGTAGAAATAAATTCTATTAGTAAAGACAACCCCTAACCATGGTGGTACTTTTTAAATTCTCAGTCTGTGCTTCTCCAGATCAAGCACTCTTAAAGTGTACTGTCTACTAGTATGGATGACATGTGACTCCTATACCTTGTAGTCCTCTTTCTGATGTACCATTTCTTATACACTGATTTATGCACGTGTGATTCATTGTGTCTGTGTAACTTGTGTGTAATGTAAGTGCTCTGACACCCTATACTAGTATGAGTAGCGCTATAAAACAAAAACAAAAAAAAGCATGTGAGAGAGTGGTTATGGAGACTTGCAGGTCTCTGTTAAAGGGTGGTTGTGAGGGAATTAATGGAGAAGGAGGTCATTGGGGGGTGGCAACAAACATAGTCAAGAAGCCAGCAAGACTCCATCAGATTGGAACTTACTACGGTCTGCATCAACACATAAAGTGCACCGGACCGTTACTCCAGAATATGGTCTTTTAGTCTGGAACGATACTTAGTTCCAAGACGATCTTGTGCCAGGACTTGGAATTTCTCAATTAACTTTACACTTAGAGGATTTATGGTTCCTACCATGTTAAACAGTCTTCTGTGTTGACCATTTGCCCATCTCTGTCGCTTCCATTTACGTCTGTTAACATTCATTACATCCTGCGGAGGTGCCACTCCCAGGGGTATAACAGCAGACACATATTGACTCTACTTGAATCTTCTTACATGGACCATGTGACCGCTATCGTATCCTAATCCAAGCGTTGAAAAAGTCACTGTGTGATAAAACACGGGTCGGCTGTTGTCCGAAGAAAGAATTTGTGAAATACGAATATATCGAAGAATACATAATCTTCCATACTCTACAATAAAGAGAACTGGTGTTCAACAAAAGCCCTGACTGTTTGGACCTTGCACTATTTCCTAATACTGTTTGAGTGCTTTGGTTCCCGTCTTTATAAAATGTATACATACTGGATCTATTGATCCATTGTGAAGTCACACCTTTGGTAGTAGCCAAACCAAAATAGCACCATCCTGAATATAATTACTTTTGTCACTGTACTATACCCACAGTAACTATATGTCTTTAACGAGGTGCGATAACGAAACCACTAATACCTCTTGTTTTTATTAACAAACATAGTCGCACTGGGCGCCACCAGCGCTAGAGCAGGCCCTGTCTAGTCCTGAGCCATGGACTGATTCATGCGCCATACAGAATGCCTTAAAGGCCACTCGTTTCTTAACAGAGAGCGAGTGAAGCTCAACTAGTGCATGAGAGATTGATTGAAATTGAGGTATTCTCTTGAGAAGATGAGCTGCTGCATTCTGCACTAGTTGGAGTTTATATAAGAAGGGTTGATGAATACCCTGATAAAAGGCGTTACAATAATCCAGCCTGGACAATACCAGCGCAGTGATTACTGACTTCTGAAGTTCAAAGGGGAAAAATTTAAAAAAAATTCTCAAGGTTCTTAGTAGAAAAAAGCAAGAGGAAGTGAGTTTGTTGATCTGATCTCTGAAAGTAAGGTTGGCATCAAAGATGATCCCCAAGTTCCTGATTTTCGGGACCGGGGTAGGGAGGAGGCCAAGAGACTGGGGAACCATGACAGGTTCCAAAATGAGGTATCTACCAAAGTGAAGGACCTCAGTTTTTTCTGAGTTTAATTTGAGGCTGCTGCATTTAATCCAGCTGACGACTTCACACATGCATCTGTTGAAGAAGTGAGAGACACCTCTTCAACATTGAGGGTAGTATAAATCTTTATTTCGGCCAGAGGCCATAAAAGATTCCATTATAAAATATCATTATAAAAACTAAAAATATACTTGGCCAATACTGCATAATTCACTTAAAATCGGTATTTACAATAAAACAATTTCACATAATAAAATGCCAATGCTGTATACAGAAAATCAATAATGACATATTCTTAAAAACCAGGCAGAAATCCTCCATCACAGGTACAAATGTCATTGATTTATCACAACTTTAAACCCCTTTTCCTTCTTATTAAAACCACTGCAAACAAATATATAGATACAGCAAATATCACGTGTGGTAGGGTACATGTTGTCAACACTCTCAGGGCCTCCTGATATTTCCTAAATCCCAGTACGTTACATAATGGTCTAATCCATTTTCTCCTTGCATTCTGATATGCCGGGCAGAAAAACAGAATATGTGCAATATTCTCTCTGGTATTGTTTTCGGGCCCTGGAGAACAAATAGCGCATAAGGGACAAGCCTGGTCTCCCCCCCCCCCCCCACCCCATTTTGCAGTATAGCTCTTGATCTGCAATATATTGTATCTCATTTTGAGGTATAAAATTCTTGCCAGGGAAGGCTGTACTTTATCGAGAAAATCCTCCCATTTTGGGCTGGGCTTGATGGCAAGGAAATCAGTTGTTAGCTTTCCTAGTCTGGGATCACAGTGGAGTGCATTCAATACATATTGCCAGTATACACCCTTCAATTTATTTTTACAACTTGGCGTTAACTTGTGTGGATTTACCCAGTATGATTCAAGACCTAGCTCTAGCAGCCATTTCCGGACAAATCTCAACCATGGAAAGGTGAGGCATTGGTCTATCTCCAGTAATTCCTGGGCTGCTTCTCTAAATCTTACTAGTTCAGGTGTTGTCCACAACCGTATCCAATAGAGCAAGGGGCGTAAAGTTGCAAAATGTCCTATTCTCTTTAGATTTAAATCATGGAATATTGGGACGAGCGGAGCTGATTGGGCCAGTCCCAATATTTTCTTTACAAATTTATTTTCCCCAATAGTCAATTGCTTAACATTACTTGCGCCCCATAGCTCTGATCCATATAGGGATGCTGCCTGGGCTTTAAATTTATATATCTCTAGGGCCGGGGTCACTAACTTGCTACTAGTTGATCCATGTTTCTTGCAAATTGCCCCTGTTCCTTGTGCTAGCCTTAGAGCTAAATGATTAATTTGCTGATTCCAGGTTAAGTTTGTATCTAATAATATTTCTAAATAAGTGAAATTAGTGGCATATTCCAGTACCTCATCGCCCAGCCGGAGATTCTTTTTAAAACCCTTATGTGGGTTTATAGCCATATACTTGGTTTTATTAGCATTTATCTCTAAACCCTTTTCTATGCAATATCTATTAAAATCATTCAATGTCTTTTGTAGCCCCTTTTTATTCTGTGATATTAAAATGGTGTCATCTGCAAATAGCAGCGCCGGCACCCGATTACCATTCAATTTTGGGGAGTCATTTGATTGATCTTGTAAGTAATCCACCACATCATTTATATAGAGTGAGAACAGGGTAGGAGCCAGTACGCAGCCCTGTCTCACTCCTCTCTATTGGTATTGGCTCAGTTAATTCCCCATTCATGCCCCAGCGAACTCTAGCGTAGTTCCCTTTGTGTAATCTTCGTAACTGCGTGACTAGGTTGATGGGGACGCCCTGCTCTTCAAGTGTCGTCCATAGTAAATTTCTAGGTACGAGGTCGAAAGCCGCCCTTAAGTCGACAAATGCCATATAAATATGTCCTTTCCTGACCTTAACGTACTTCCAAATAATACATAAAAGTCTAAAGACTTGGTCTATTGTACTGGTGCGTGGTCTAAACCCTGCCTGGTATGGGGACAATATGTCACTAGTCTCTATCCAACTGATAAGCCTATTCAGTATCTGTCTAGCATAGATTTTTTGGGGTATATCTATCAGACTAATTGGTCTATAGTTCTCTGGTTTGTGTTTACAACCCTTCTTGTGTATTGGTACAATTTCGGCCCCTCTCCAACTTCCCGGTATTGGGGCGCCTGCCGCTATTGCATTATTGAGGGCGTTAATATAGGGCACCCATATTTTTTTATCGTATTTAAATAAATCACCTGGAAGTTTATCTAATCCCGGGGCTTTGCCTACTTTAATTGAATCTATAACCATCTCTGTTTCTTGCAATGAAAAAACAATTGTCCCACAGTCTCCCACTGTAGGGGTTTACACTCTGTCTACATTCTGTAGTAGAGCGGAATTGAAACTTGAATATAAAGCAGTAAAATGGTTGGTCCAGGTAGCTTGGTCCAAATAGTGCTCGGTTCTTTGCACTTGATCTTTCCCCCCCCATGCTATAATCTTCCAGAACTCAGTTTGGTTATTCATTTTCGCTGCCTCAAAAAGGTCCACCCAACTATTTTCTTCCCATACTCGTTTAGCATTTGTCAATACTTTCCGGTGAGCATCCCTAGCATTTCTAACTTGTTCTGCGCTTCCCTGTTTTATTCTTTCTAATAATGAAGTTTTGGACTTTCTGCAATTAGATGTGTACCATGGATTTACTTTTAATTCTCTCTTTTGACCTTGTTCCTTGTTCATCCCATTCTTTTTAGTGAGAAACGGTTCTAATTTAATAACTAAATTGGCGTGTGCAGATGTAATAGGTAAATTACTTGCCTCTAAATAAGCGCCCACTATTTCAGTAAAAGTATTATAGATTTTTATCATAGTTGCCTGGTTACCTATGATTCTCGGCCACCCAATAAATCTTCTGTTATTCCCCACTATGTGCTGCACATCATGTACACTGGTATTCAATCGATCAACCCTTGTTAGGTCAGTTATTACCTCCAGGCTTAGTGGTCGATGGTCGCTATCTTCTCTCGTGTCTATTTTAAAACTTGCTATTCTATTCCAACTGTGGGTACTAAACATGATGTAGTCAATTCTCGATTGTATATTACCTCGTTTAAAAGTGTTGAGAGTAGCATTTTCCCCCATTATTAGGTATCCTTCCATTGCATGCCCTTAAGTTATGTTCCATGGTTAACTGCACTATCTGTAGCGCCACATTGGTGCAAGGTTTTGGGGGCCAGCCGTTAATTGGGGTAGACGTGAGAGCTATATCTTCTTCTTCCGTGGCTCCTTCTAGACCAATCAACGGCTCGTAAGTACAGTTAAAGTCCCCACAGACAATTATAATATCTCTTTGATCTATAATGTCTAATGATTTACTCAATATATTAATAGTCTCCGAGCTAAAAGTACGCTTTGCTGGTCTATTATAGATGTTAAATAAATATGACTTCCCATTCTTCTCAACTATAGATATTGCCAATAGGTCGGGGAGTCGGTACTAAGATATGCAATTTGCGATCTTATTGTGATTCTCGTCCATATTACCAGCCCCCGGATGGTCTCCCTCTACGGGAAGCAATTGCATTTTTGTAGAATGTTTTATAGCCCAGCTTGTGTGGGGGTGTCGTCAACCAGGTCTCTTGGAAGAGACATATATCAAAGCTTTCTATATAGTTATGCCAATCAGGGTCTTCCAGTTTTGTTTTTAGCCCCGCTACATTCCAGGATACTACTGCAATGTTTTCTTTACCTAGCATAGTAGTATTGGCAATGAGAGCAATGGGGCTAGTACTTGGTTGTACGACTTCACATATTGGGGGCCCCCCAAATACGGTTGAGTCATTGTTATCATTTAAGACACTCCTTAGCTCAATGGTTTTGTCGTGCCCGTTATGATCTATTGATCGGTTAGATGTTAGTGGTAACAGGTCATAATTCTCTCTGGTATCACTTTGGGCTGCTTGTGAGATCTGTAATCTTGTATCTTGGTAAGTTCTATCCAGGAGTCAATCGATTTTGTCTAGTTCGGAGCTAGTTGGTATTTTATCACGTACTTGATTTAGTCGATCCGGCCTATAAGGCGAGAAACGTCTAAATTGGATCTGTGAAAAAACCGGGGAACAAGTACGATATTCTAGGTTAAGCAAATTTTCTACCAACTCTGGATCTTGTAGTGTAAGTTCTATATGATCTGACATTTGTCCAAAAAATGTGCGCCTACATGCCCCAATTATGTCCTCTCTGATTACAGAACGGCAATCCCTCACATGTCGAATCCAATGAATTACTTTATTGATTAGTGAGTCTTCCCCTTCTAGTCCATAGCTTACATTTAATTTTGGGACATTTACCATAGAATTTTTTTTATTTAACAGCGATGGTTCAATATGGTGCGTATATGCTGGGTGGTTCTCGCTATATTGACCTAATGGTATGTCTTGTTGCGAATTATAAATCCTCTTGTTGCTGGACTGGGCGGGTGCACCTGCTTTTACTAGATGAAAATTAACAGGATTCCCATTAAAGGCAGGAGGTTTTCGATTAGAATAATCAGATACTGTTGGGGCTGAAGTTGGATATGTGCGCCAATATTTATTATCTCCTCCCTGAGCAGTATTTGCTATATTGGGCTGGTACCTATTGCTCTTTTCTTGTAATGCCTTATGCTGTTGTTTTTCTTTGGCACATAAATCTCTTGTGGCCAAAGGTACCATAGGCGCGCTATTTTGTAATGTTCTTTTAACCAATGTCGTTAGGCCTTCTATCATTGTTCTTAAAGACCCTACTTCAGCCCTTAGATCTTCAATAGTCTGCTGCAAGCTTTGTACAGAAGGTTTAGCTTCAACTATTAACTCTGTCGGGATCAGACATTGCTGGGCTTGGGGTTCCGTTACACTATCCGATATAGTCAGTAATGGCACAAACCTATTTGTACAAATAACATTAAACTCCGGTTGTGCGGATATTTTACTCGGTGTACTAGGTGTATTGCTATTGCCCTCTGGTGTGTTATGCCCCATAGGCGGCGTGACAAGAGGCTCGATCTGAGTTGTTATAGGGGGTGTCATAGTGCCATGTACGGTTACTGGCGGTAGGGTCAATATTGTGCTTTGTTTGGAGGATCTTGTTTTACCACTTTTCCTAAAGTACATTGAAATATTTTTTGTGCCCTTCGGTACAGTTCCATTTTCATTAGCTAATAAAGTTTCCACCTCTTCGATTAGATCATCAATTTCCTCCAGGGTACAGTTATCTGCTGCAGATTTCCCTGTTTTACCAATCTTGGCCATCTTTTTCCTGCCTGCATTTGTTTCTAGTGCCTTCCTTTTCCCCATTTTATGTGTGAGCCAGCGGGAGCCGCTCAAACTACCGCTAGATCAATTCCTAATATTCAGGGGCTATCAGGCTTTTGCCAACTTCCAAGTAGTATTAAATATATTTGGGTGTTATTTTAGAAATACACCACTGAATGCCTAATCTTAGAGGGGCCAAAGGGAATGTAATACAAATAGAGATTAAAAGGCAAAAGCTGGAATCAAAATATACAATAAGCTTTTATGCAAGCTAACAGGCTGTCACAACCCAAGTTCTGATTATTGATCAACAGTATTGGTCAGTGAGCAATCTTTTTAAGGCTATAGTTGTTATATAGCAGGATTCATATACACGCTACTAATTAAAGCCATTCACATAATGCAATAAGTCTTGTAGAGTTCAATTTGGCTCAGGTGTATTCCGAGTTCCCCCACTGCTTGTGCTGTTGTAAATGGTCCCGTGTGCTGAATACAAGTGATAGTGGTAGAACGAGTCTAGTTGTAGAATCTGGCAGATGGTAAAGAGTAGATTTAGACGATCTTACCAGGTCGCACCGCTACATGTGTTCAATCGCATCCAAGGGGAGTAGCCCTGCCCTGCCTCGAACTTTCGCAGACGGGCCCGCCCTTGGCCCGGGCTTTGCCCGGGCACGCCCGCGCGCTGCAGGAGCCCGCAGCCCGCTATGTAGCGCCTCCTGGCGCTACGGTGGTGACGTGTGCGGCCGGGCGCCGCGATGCGAGGGGCAGGCTGGATGATGCAGTCCTGACAGCAGGGGCAACAAGGCAGCAACCAGGAAACCCGGGACCCGCACTACGCGAGCCCGCAGCCCGCTATGTAGCGCCTCCTGGCACTACGGTGGTGACGTGTGCGGCCGGGCGCCGCGATGCGAGGGGCAGGCTGGATGATGCAGTCCTGACAGCAGGGGCAACAAGGCAGCAACCAGGAAACGCGGGACCCGCACTACGCGAGCCCGCAGCCCGCTATGTAGCGCCTCCTGGCGCTACGGTGGTGACGTGTGCGGCCGGGCGCCGCGATGCGAGGGGCAGGCTGGATGATGCAGTCCTGACAGCAGGGGCAACAAGGCAGCAACCAGGAAACGCGGGACCCGCACTACGCGAGCCCGCAGCCCGCTATGTAGCGCCTCCTGGCACTACGGTGGTGACGTGTGCGGCCGGGCGCCGCGATGCGAGGGGCAGGCTGGATGATGCAGTCCTGACAGCAGGGGCAACAAGGCAGCAACCAGGAAACGCGGGACCCGCACTACGCGAGCCCGCAGCCCGCTATGTAGCGCCTCCTGGCGCTACGGTGGTGACGTGTGCGGCCGGGCGCCGCGATGCGAGGGGCAGGCTGGATGATGCAGTGCTGACAGCAGGGGCAACAAGGCAGCAACCAGGAAACGCGGGACCCGCACTACGCGAGCCCGCAGCCCGCTATGTAGCGCCTCCTGGCGCTACGGTGGTGACGTGTGCGGCCGGGCGCCGCGATGCGAGAGGCAGGCTGGATGATGCAGTCCTGACAGCAGGGGCAACAAGGCAGCAACCAGGAAACGCGGGACCCGCACTACGCCAGCCCGCTATGTAGCGCCTCCTGGCGCTATGGTGGTGACGTGTGCGGCCGGGCGCCGCGATGCGAGAGGCAGGCTGGATGATGCAGTCCTGACAGCAGGGGCAACAAGGCAGCAACCAGGAAACACGGGACCCGCACTACGCGAGCCCGCAGCCCGCTATGTAGCGCCTCCTGGCGCTACGGTGGTGACGTGTGCGGCCGGGCGCCGCGATGCGAGGGGCAGGCTGGATGATGCAGTCCTGACAGCAGGGGCAACAAGGCAGCAACCAGGAAACGCGGGACCTCAACATTGCTAGAAATGGACACTCTAATTTGAGTGTCGTCGGCATAGGAAATAGTAGAGAAGCCAAAGGTTTGAATCAATTTAGCCAGGGGAGCCGCAAATATATAAAAAAAGAGTGTGGCTCAAGGATGACCCCGAAGGACTCCACACTACAATGAGAAAGATTTTGACCTAAATTCTCGGAGGGAGACCGACTGCTTTCTGTCCGTCAGGAAAGATCGAAGTAAATCAAGAGATGTTCCACAAATCCCTATCTTGGCCAAACTATCTATAAGGACAGGGTGGCTCACAGTGTCAAAGGCTTTGGACAGATCCAAAAGGATCAGCGCAGCCTTCACACCGTTGTCCGTAATCGATCTTATCTCCTCAGTGGCCACTATCAAGGCCAAATCTGTACAATGGTTTGTTCTGAACCCGTCAAAATTCTAATTTTTGTTTAAATATTCTGATAGGGGTGTGTGGCCAAGATGGCGGACGAGTAAGACGTCTCTCCTGTCTCTTCATCCCGGCCACTGGCCAAGCCCCGTACAGTCCTCCAACTGCCCAGCTGACAGATCAGGAGGATATCTGGGGGGACACGGGCAGGGACCCGTCCATCAGCAGGTCAGAGAAGTTTGTGCACCCGCTCAATATCGCCAACAACAGCCAATACCTGAGGAGGGTTCGCATGTACAAAGATGGCAGCCGCTACCACGTACGAGCTACAAAAAGCTGGGCCCTGGCTCAGGTGAAAGAAAAGCAGCCCGTGAGGTGGGATCGACTGCCAGCTGCAATCCCGGTTCTTCTGCGAGGTAGCAGAGCTGGGCGCACAACGGCTACGACTGAGGTGAGCTAGGTTGCATGCGACGCCTGGCCAACCATCGGGGACCTGAGCGAGGGCCATTGTGGGGCTCCTTACCGCTCAGGGCGTAGAACCCCACAACCATCTCACTCTGCTACTGCAACTTATGAGGAGTAACAATTGAAACGGGCAGTGCCAGCAGAGATGTGGGAGAGGCCCTGCGAAGAACAGCCCATCTGGTGCGGCTGAGAGATGCCGTTTTACCCCATTCCTCCAGTGCCTGAGCCTTGATGGCAGCGGAGTTGGGAAGCTCCACGATTGGACAAGGGGGTGTAGGCCAAGACTCGCGAACAAGGGACCACGGGGAGGCAAGCTCCTAAATATATTCTCACGTGCAGGATCGGCATTTCCTGCACATTGGTGGCATCGCAAGTAAAGCCCCAAAACTAACAGCCCAAGCCTTAAGAGAATCTAGATATCAGCTAGCTGCGCTTGGCAGACCTCCTGGGTTACCAACAATAACACCTGATTTTGCTTACCATCGGTGAATCACGTTGCTATAGCGGGGGAAGCTGATGGGTGAGGGCTGACTCGCCCACCAAAGTGATCCTTTCCTTGGGATCTCCCCGACGAGCTGAGGTTACCCCTCCTTAGCAACCAGGCTATCTCATCATTGAGGACAGCCTCTTTTAGGAAACCAGCCCAGAGGCTCATGCTACTCGGACTTTTTCCTACACTTTGGCCGGATACCTGCCATGACGCTCAGCATTATCGATCGTGATGCACTGAGCCTTTATCTGTAAATGCACGTTGCCTACAATGAGATTCGAGGAGGGGGTGGTGAAGACATTAACCCTGGGCCTGTGCATAAATAGCTAGCAAAACTCTTTAATATAGCTCATACTAATATCCGCTTGCCTCAGTAGCACACGGAACTGACATTTGGAACAGAGCAGGGGTTTGGAGATGCCCATGGCACTGGGGCTATGGCAACCGCCCGGGCGAAAAAAGATTGCAATATAAAAGACATGCTAACCAAGTCTCCTGGGGCCATGTTGGGCGATCGCTCCTTAACATCCATCTTAGGCCACCTCCAGGATGGCAACAGCACAGAGGAGCCAGTGACTCGCTCCTTCCTTGAGGCCCTATTTGCGTCATTGCGAGACGATCTGCAAGCAGTCAAACAAGACCTCTCAAACGACATCAAAGAGTTCGGCGGGACCTTGATGCAATTGGGGAGCGAGTATCTGCTATTGATGATCATGAGAATAGCCGCGAGGAGGAAGTGGAACACCTACAACAAGAAATAATTTGCCTTCTGGAACAACAAATTGATCTGTACCACAATACGGGTCCTCACATTAAATGTGAAGAGCCTTAATAACCTAGTCAAATGCCGGGCACTCCTATCCTGCATTGAACATTCAGGGGCAGATATCTGCTTACTTCAAGAGACCCATCTCTTGACCATCGACTGGCACCGGCTCCGATCCCGGGCCTTCCCGTATAAATTCTTTTCCTCTGCAGCCACCAGATTTGCAGGAGTGGCTATACTGGTGTCCCAATCCTTTTGTGGTAAAATAGGGTCTAAAGTCACAGAATTAAAATGCACATTGCATACAGCATAACCATAGGGGACCGCTCCTGCGTAGTGGGCTCCATATACGCCCCTAATGAGGGACAAGAACACTTTCTATGCAAAGCAATATCAGAGATCATGTCCACTCCGGAACGCAGGATCCTTCTGGGGGGCGATCTCAATCTAGTGTTTAATAATAATATGGATAGAACAGCACACAGACACGGCCAAACTGGGGCTCTACCTCTGGGGAAAGCCCAGTGGTCACGAGATATGGCTATGAGACCTCTGGAGGGAACTTCACCCACGTGCGCTAGACTACACATATTGCTCACAAAACTTACGCATGGCTTGACTATTTCCTAGAGACAAAAGTCACACGCGCTTTGACTATTGCATCCGAAATAGAGCCTCTGCCCTGTCAGACCATATAGCAGTATCAGTCCCAAGGAGGTTTCCCCATCGGAACGTCCCACATGACAATGGAGACTACAGGAGACCCTCTTCCACCACCCTGAAGTAGTGACACAGATTACCCAGGCCCTACACACCTTCCTAGAACTTAATGATACTCCAGCTGTCTCTATTGCCACGCTCTGGCATTAGGGGGGAATTGATAGCCATCTCAGCCGTGGATAACAAGATTTGCAAATAAAAGAGAGACCGTTTGTCCCACCAGGTGAAGGAGCTAGAATTCATCCATCAACGCACAGGGGCCTGAGAATCTGGCACCAGGCAACCAGGGTTAATTCTTTACAAACGTTAAGATGGCAGTGAGATAATAGACGATAAAGCTATAGGCTCCACGTTTAGGGACTTTTACAAAGAACTCTATACTGGGCAACCTCTAGACCCAGAAAGCCCCTTCAAATATCAGCAAGAGGCCAATACGACACGACTCTCCCTGGAACATGCAACCTCCTTGGACTGCCCTATCCATTTAGAAGAAGTCATCTCAGCCATCTCCAGCCAAAAACCCTTGAAATCGCTGGGACTTGTTGGGTTCCTGGCTATCTTCTACAAGACTTTTTTCTACGTCCTCACACCGATCTTGCACAAGCTATTTAACTCATTTACTGGACCTTGATTCATCCCCCCTTCGATGTTAACCGCAGCCATAGTGGTTATCCGAAACCTGGGAAGGATAAACAGCAATGCAGTTCGTATAGTCCAATATCTCTCCTAAATGTAGATATAAAACTTTTTACTAGTGTGCTAGCTGTCAGACTGGGCCCTCACATGCCAAAGATTATCAAACCGGACCAAGCAGGGTTTATTCCGCAGAGACAGTGCAGCGACAATACTAAGCCTTTTCTGCACTTCATAGATAAAGCCAAACGTTCAAATAGGGAGCCTATGCTACTAACGAATGACACAGAGAAGGCTTTCGATCGGGTACATTGGCTATACCTGGAAGTGACTATCTCAATTCGGCATTAGTGAGAGATTTAGAGCGTGGGTCCTCAGCTGCTATAGTCACCCAAGTGCGACGGTTAGAGCAAACAGCCAAACATCGGCGTCCTTTTCCATTGGCAGAGGCACGCGACAGGGGTGCCCTTTGTCACCCCTGTTTGCTCTCTATATGGAACCCATGGCCAAGTGGGTATGAGATAATCCCGACATTTCTGGGGTTACTTTCGGAGGAGAACAACACACAATCAGCTTATACGCCGACGATGTACTGGTGTCGCGAGACAACCCTAGCATTGCCCACCTGGCTTTTCTGTCCAAGTTGCACACTTTCGACCAGGCAGCAGGATTTTGGGTCAATATCAATAAATCTCAGGCACCTAATCTTTCACTGCCCTTGACATCAGCGACACAACTAAAACACAGTTCCCGATTTAATGGGCACACCCATCTATTCCATACTTGGGGATCTAATTAGCTTCCTCAATTCAAACTACCACATTGAATTACAGCTCCCTGCTTCGTCAACTCAGAAATTACTTATCCCACTGGAAACATCACCGGCTCTCGTGGCTCGGACGGGTAGCTGCCCTAAAAATGACTGCCTTACCTAGGGTTCTGCACTTCTTTCAGACTCTCCCGGTGACACCCCCTGTGAGGATTATACAAACTTTGTAGAAGGAAATGGATCAATTTGCCTTGATGGGAAGCAGATCATGAATGCGAAAGGATCTGAGCTACCAACCCCCAGATGCAAGAGGCTTGGCCTTGCTTAACCTACAGCACGTGACAGGGGTGCCCTTTGTCACCCCTGTTGTTTGCTCTCTATATGGAACCCATGGCCAATTGGTAATGAGATAATCCTGACATTACTGGGGTTACTTTCGGCGGAGAACAACACACAATCAGCTTATACGCCGACTATGTACTGGTGTCGCTAGACAACCCTAGGATTGCCCACCTGGCTTTTCTGTCCAAGTTGCACACTTTCGACCAGGCAGCAGGATTTCGGGTCAATATCAATAAATCTCAGGCCCCTAATCTTTCACTGCCCTTGACATCAGCGACACAACTCAAAACACAGTTTCCGATTTAATGGGCACACACATCTATTCCATACTTGGGGATCCAATTAGCTTCCTCAATTCAAACAACTACCACATTGAATTACAGCTTCCTGCTTCGTCAACTCAGAAATTACTTATCCCACTGGAAACATCACCGGCTCTCGTGGCTTGGACGGGTAGCTGCCCTAAAAATGACTGCCTTACCTAGGGTTCTGCACTTTTTTCAGACTCTCCCGGTGACATCCCCTGTGGGGATTATACAAACTTTGTAGAAGGAAATGGATCAATTTGCCTTGAGGGGAAGCAGACCATGAATGCGAAAGGATCTGAGCTACCAACCCCCATATGCAAGAGGCTTGGGCTTGCTTAACCTACAGCACTACTATCAGGCGGCACAGTTGCGCTACCTGGTGGAGTGGAATAGAGATGAATCGGAGAAAAGCTGGCTATTCTAAGATAGAGCGATAGCAGGACTGAACCTTTGGAAAGGCCTCTTCTTAAAGAAAACACATCGGCCAAAGAGCCTTTATGTGTCCACTATGACCTAGGCGACAATGGAGGCCTGGGACCAAGTGGGGGTCTGATGAGGTATCACGTAATTCCCCTCTCCGTTGACGCCCTTTTTTGATAACTTCACTTTTCCCCCAGGCATAGATCAAGGGGCATTTACCCCATGTAGACGAATGGGATGTCGCTCGGCGGGTCGAATGTTTGATGAGTACGCAATACTCTTGTTTGCCCAGTCCGCTCTTCTTATACATTACCAGAGTCAGAGAGAATGCATTATATGCATATACGCCACTGGCTCATGCACCCAATAAACGGCCCTGGGGTACAAAGACATCTCACGCCCTAGGAGAAATGGCTGGTAACTAAAACTTCTGATAGATGGCTTATCACAGAATTATACACCTTCCTACGTCAACCCCCTCAGCCCGTCAATTGCAGGCCAGAAATGGTGGGAAATGGAATTAAGTCAGCAGTTGACTTTGAAAAAGTGGGGAGAGATCTACCATTGAGCACTCCACACAGCACGCAATACTGCTAGCAAACAAACCGCCACTAAGATAGCCACTTACTGGTATCCCACACGAGTGCGCTTACATAAAGGCAACCCAGAGCAGAGTCCAGATTGTTGGGGGGGGGTTGTGGCTTTCACAGAAAACTTCTACATCTGCTATGAGATTGCCCTAAGATAAAGGAATATTGGACACAAATTCTAAATGAAATAGACTCACACTTAGACACACAACTCCCCAGATTCCCTGCCTTAGGGTTACCTAACCATCTCACCTTTCCATTCAAATCCCAACGGGGGAAGCAGATAGGACTTGCTCTGGGGGCTGCACATCAGAATATTGTCCCGCATTATGGAACAAGCCTCATACCTACACATCAGGGATAGCTTCACCGCTAATGGCATATATTAGGCATGGAAAAGATCACTATATCTCTTACAGCGCAGAATACTTCATTTTGGAGCTCTGGCACCCATTCATTGACCTTCTCTCAAGCGAATTTCGGGAACTTACATGTTCCAAATATCTACGCATAATCCGTTTGACTGACGTCACTCCTTTTGTCCCCTTGGTGGATACTAATTAGGCAAACTATACAGTGGTCATCTTTACTGCAATTGTAAACTTTTTCTTCACTGAGTACTATGTAGGATGGGTGAGGGAGGGGGGTCTTTGTTAGGGGGATTTGTTTGCTAATTATTATTGCTGATACAACTATATCAGACTAAAGCTGAGCGCTGCAACACTCCTTTATTGCTACACCCAATATAAAAATGTGAATAAAGATTTGAACCATAACTATTCCGATAGGGCAGTGTTGAGATGTTTTTTGAGAATTTTCTCTGACATTGGCAGGCGAGAAATCAGAGTGTAATTTATTTCCTCGTTGGGAATGAGGGAAGGTTTCTTTAACAAAGGAAGTATAAAAGCCTTCTTCCATTCAATAGGAAACTGTCCAGAAGTAATAATGCTGTTCAGTAAGGCAGTAAGAGGAGCTGCTACAGTCTTAGCTATATCATGGAGCATTTTTGGAGGGCAGGGGTCTAAGGGAGCACCTGATTTAGTGTGTGCAATTAACTCAAGCTCTCTTTCTTTAGTGAGGAGGAACTCACCAAACTCCATATTGCTATGGCCTAGTGATTCATCTCCCAAAGCATAAAAGTTGGTGTTGAAACTCGAGTCCAGTTCTCCATACACTGCCTCGTTCCAAATTATCGCATAGAGACTGGCTATGAATCAATGTACTACTCAAGTAAAGGCTGAAAAGCATTTTTCGGGTCTTAAAAGTTTTCTCGAGGAGTTTTTTTGCCTGATTAAGGTTTTTCAGTGAAATACTGAGCTTTCTTGGAGATGATTGAATTTTTGTAATCCTGAATATATATAGTCCTTTATTCTTTATTCGGCAAATGCTGCATAAAAGTTCACATAAATACAATTGACATAAAAAACTTTAAAAACGGTAGAACCAATACAATAAAAAAAAAGAAAACTATCATAAGGCCATTTTGAACAGTGCTTAATCAATAGGCTTTGCTTGTCTTAGGATTTCATAAAACACGCTACAGCCAAATGCCTTATACTTCTGGATTCTAATGAAGAGTTAGCACCACTTTACGGAGGGCTGTTAGGTTTGAAGGTGTAACTAGAGTATTTGTCTAGGTCCCATTGCTAGCAGCAGTGGTGGGCAGTGCAATACAGTATTCAGGACCCTACACTGCCCGGTCTGATTCTCCATACTCCCATTAAGAAGAGAGACAGAGCAAACACAATCAGGGGTGATGTATTTGATCTGAAGATTCTGGAGACAGCCCTAAAATCTCCAATCTCCATCCTCCGGCAGAGCGGTAATTTCCACTTCTTCCTGCGATTATAATAGCGCTTGCAAAAGAACAATATGTGATTAATACAGTTCTTGGTCTGGGGGCAAAAAGGGCAGGACAGGTCTAGGTTAAGATGATGTTGTCCCCATTTAACAATAAAGGGGCACAACAGTAGGGTCCCAAATCGAAATTTTATGTGCAAAGTTTGGCCAAATAGGGGATTCGATGGAATCCATATTTTCCTCCATAAGGTAAGAATCTTTGAATTCAAGGAAGGCTAGTGTCACGGTACCCAAAATCCCCTTGAGTGCTGCCTTAGACACACAGGAAATGGCTCTCGGGTTAGCCCACAAATGTTCGCATCCCAATTTTGCCAAGTAAGTCTTAATGTGCACCAACCAGGGAATGCTAGGAACTCCAGGCTGAGTGAGCAGCTCCTCCAAACCTGCCCGATACATATAAGGTCCGCTGAAGCCCATAGCCATCTCCAATAGAGCAGAGGTCTAAGGGCTGCTTTAGAAAGCGATGGACCTGTGGCCTGGATCCAACCGCAACGGCAGGAGTGGGGTACTAGTTGTAAGGTTCGCCAAAGATCGCAAAAATTGCTTCTCGCCCACCTCCAATGTGGTAGTCCTCTCATGCCCCCATAGTTCTCCCCCATACAAAGCCCCGCCTACAGCTTGTAGGTTTAAGATTTGGATGGCCGGAGATGCTGGTCAGAAGCTAGAACCCTTAAAACCCCTCAGGATACCCCCTGCATAATTTTCAAGCTTCAACTTGCTCTTTTGGATCTGGGCAGACCAGCCAAAATTCTCCATCAAGGTGAGGCCCAAGTACTCAAAGGTACAGACACTTTCAAGGGGAACACCATTCGACTGATTGGGGGTGTGTTGTATGGCTGGGATTAAATTCCATATACTTGTTTTTTTGAAGGTTGACCTCTAGCCCTCTCTGCTCACAGAAGGCACCAAACTGGTCTAGGATATTTTGAATGCTCATGGGGGATATAGATACCAATAGGGGATTGTCTGCGAACAGAAGGGCGGGGATCTCCATACCTGCTAAACTCGGGGCATCAAGGGTACACTTTTCTAGCTGAGCCACCAAATCGTTAATTTATAGTAAAAACAGGGTTGGGGCAAGAACACAATCCTGTCTTACCCCCCTCGTGACTGGTATCAATGGTGTTAATTTGCCATGTTTGCCATATCTAACCTGCTCATAGTTCTACTGATGCAGCCTCTTAATGCTACCAACAAGATAATTTGGGACACCCTGTTTCGTTAGAACATTCCATAAGGCCTCCCTTGGCACAAGGTCAAAAACAGTACAGAGGTCAACAAAAACTACATAGAGCCGATCACCTCCCAGACCGACATACTTCCAGTATATAAGTTGTAATCTGAATACTTGGTCGATGGTACTGGTCCCAAATCTGAACGCTGCTTGGAGGGGAGTTATAAGACCCACGCCCTCAACCCACTCACACAGCCTATCCAATGAATACGACAAAAGAGCTTTTGGGAGCTATCAATAAGGCTGATTGGCCAGTAATTAGATGGCAGGGACTGTGATCCTTTCTTGTAGATTGGTACAATCTCGGCCCCTGCCCAAGTGGGCGGAATAGATAAGCCTTCCAAAATACAATTCAAATACTTGGCAAAGTATGGGCCCCAGATTGCCTTATCTGCCTTGAACAAAACCCCAGGCACCTTGTCTAGCCCTGGTGCTTTTCCTAGAGTGATCCAATCTATGGCATTAATTACCTCTCTTACGGTGATGGGTGGAAAGTTTCCTACTGTCAAGTCAGGCAGGGCCTCCCTAGGTGGGCCATTCTCTGCATGTGCATGGGCAGTCTCTACTGCTGTAGCATTGTGACCATCAGCACTGCCAAGGTACGTCTTGGTCTCATCAATGAACCCCCCATCATACAAACCCGAAAAGTGGTAAGTCCATGTTGCTGCGGAGATATTAGAATTCAACGGGGCAGCTAAATCCGGAGTCCTGTGGGCCAAAGTATACAGAAACAGCTTATGATCTTTCAGTTTTATGGCATTTAACAAAACTTCCCATTTCTCTGTCTCATTTTTACGTTTAGCCTTAGCTAACGAGATTTTGTAAAAAGCCCTTGCTTCCTTGATTGAGTCCCTCCTACCGCTCCTAATGACGTCTGAGAGTGATCTCCGGGCCGCCCTACAGTTGTTAGTATACCATGGAGCCACTTTAGCCTTCTTAGGGAGGGATCTAGATTCCACCATAAAAAGGTCTTTGAATGTGCGAAACATGGAATTGTGGATGGTATCGAGTTCGCCCAATGCAGCAGCCGTCAGTGCATTCCCCCCATCAGTATGATTGCTTCCAGGACAGTGGCAAGAGCCTCATAGATCAGTATTTGGATAGTCTCCGTTGATGTGATAACACACCACCTCAGCCTTCGACGATTGCTTGAGGGGGAAGAGCCTCCTATCAAATGGATCATTGGCACGAGAGAAGGCGTTGGGCCCCAATGAACGAAGTGTAAGATCCAGGGCATTATGATCACTATCTTGCTGCTGTATTACTTCCATGTCAACAACTAGGGGCCATAAACTGATGTCCAACAGAATGTAGTCTATTCGGCTCTGGCACCCCTGACGGTTAAATGTGTTCCTCCCCCCTTGTCTGATGGAGTTGTTCCATTACAGGCTCTGAAGCCGTTACCCAAAACAAAAGCATTCAGCTGTAGAACAGCAGATGACCACCTCCTAGTTGGTGGTAGGGTGAGAGCAGGTATCGCCCATAGTTCGTCCTCTTCTCCACTAATGGTACCAGGCCCAGTATCGATTGGTTCAAAGCAGCAATTGAAGTCCCCCATCACTATTCTAAGTGCTTCAGGAGGGAGAGACACCAGGTGGCCACTGATTAGGTCAATAACTGTTAGGTTAGCTTTGTGATTTCCATTCCTACAATAGACATTATATAACCACAAAGAGACCACCATGGCGAACTTCAGAGTAACACACAAAACATTGGGGAACGTAGATCAATCACTCTAGAAGAACATGCAAGAGTGGTGTTAATCCATGTCGCCAAACCCCCTGATGATCTGCCTCTCCCACACGAGAGGGCTGGTTGGTCGAAGCAAACAAACCTAGTTCGAAACAAAGAAACAGTTTCCCAAGTCTCCTGGAAAGCACAAATTTCAAATTGGTCGATGAAATTGGCCCAATCCGGACAGTCGAGCTTGTTTATCAGGCCTGCAATATTCCAGATTAGAAGTTTGGTTTTTCCCACTGAAACGGTGGCCTGAGATGCACTTATATCGTCATAGCCCAAAAGAACGCGACCTTTGCCTGCAACGGAATCGATTGTTCCTCCCACTACCAAGGAGCAGCAAAAATTGTCATTGGGAACCAAAGATATAACCGAGGCGCTGTTCACTCCCATGCCCTTAATGTTGCCCTTTAACCAGCCCATCGCTGGCACAAGTCAATCATTGGCATCTAGATCTGGTAAAGGCATGAGCCTGTTTTGGGTCTTAATGGAGATGGCCTCAAACGTGTTCTCTCGTTGTAGCAGGGGCCTTCTTCAATTAGGCAAAGTTGGTCTATAAAAGGCTAGCGGAACAATGCTTATGGCTGAACTTGTGGCATGAAACTTATGACCAGACTGAACAAGCCGCTGTGCCATGCTTGGATATTTGCAATTTACCACCACACAGGCCCCTTCAATGGTTTTGTGTGAGTGGCCTATCCATCCAATCCTCCGCACCAACAAAATGTCATCGTATTGGTGCATAGAAAAATCGGCATTAAGGGCAAGCCAATGTCAGACTTTATTCTTGAGTTCTAAATAGCCTTCTTCTTTATCTTGGGAAAGGGGAGGTACTCCAGCTAGCACTGCAACATAGGGACAACAGTCAGGTGGAAGAGACAGGTGGGACTTGGACCCCCTTCTAGGTGACTGCAGTTTTTGGTACTGCAGGGGTTGCCTACCTGGACCCCTTGCGGGATCTTTCTTCCCAAACCCTCAACCCCTGCTGTGCTACAGCCTGCAGAGGACAGTACTCTATCACCTGTAGCCATGGTTGTGGTAATGATATCGCGGGCACAGGACTCCCTCGGCAGCATGTAGTTCAGCTTGTTGCAGTCAGTTGTTGTGATATGGCTTGACCCCACCCTAGAGGACGCCTGGCCGGGTAATGGGACCGGAGGCTGAGATGGAAGGGCCAGTATGTTCTCTAATCTCAGTAATGATTCTCTGCAAGTCCCTTCTAGTGCACTGATCATGTCCACTAGCGGTAGTATTGCCACCTTCACTACTCGCTCAATTTCGTCAATGGCCTCACCATGACCCATATCGGTGGACATGGGTTTACTAGTTAGATTGGTGATCTGTGTCTGCTGTGGGACTGTTGTGACCTGGTCTATTTAACTGCGAGGATGGCTAACAGGGCAGGCATAGATCCTTTGTTTTTTTGGCCTTCTCATTGACCGCTTGTTTCAATATTCTTTTTTTCTTCACCTGAGCTAGTGGATACAATCTGGCCGGGGACCATCGTGGGATCTGCCCCTGTAGGATCTGGGCTTGGTATCAAAGTAGCTGCAATTATGCTTGGACTAGCCCCCTCACAAGGTCTGGCAGGGGCAATGCACAACAAAGGGGACCCTCTCAAGAAGCGGTAAGCCCTGTCCTTCTGCTGTATCCAGCGATAAACGTCTCTCCACTAGGTCTATCTCCCTTGCAACAACATTCACACCTCGTGCCAGGAAAGCATACAATGTGGTGTTACTCCTAAATGGATCATGGGTAATGTTCTGCTCCCTGTCCATTTTACGCTTCTCCATAGTCGCTGTTCAACTGTAAAGTCGGTAGAGTTAATAAATAATAAATGAATAAGGTGGATGAATGCAGAGTCCTCGAGGAAAGCGCAATCCCATGACAACTCAGCACTTCTCCTGTCAATCAAGTGGCAGGTAATGTGCTGATGGCAGAGACGCAGAAAGAGTAAATGAATGGCAGTTAATGACAATCTCAAGGCAGATGAATAAACGAACAGATAAAGCAGATAGCAGGCCCAAACAGTTGGAAGGTCCTGTACACTTACCACCCCCTGGCCTTGATGGAGCCGCCGACTCCGCCTACACAGCTGAAGTTTGGTGACGATGTGGAACAGTTAAAACAGGCGAAAGTACTTCAAAGAGTACTACAAGGTGTACTTCAGCGTGGTACAGTCCAGCCACGCATCATGGTATCAGTGCGTCACTACTTCACTGTATCACTATATCACTGTGGGACTGTGGCTTCTCCCTGCTGTCCCCTCCACCCTGCCATACACCTGTGTCCACTCACGGACCGGGCTCAGTGACAGTGGGCCGGCAGACCGACAAATGTGGCACCTGCAGAGCTGGCGTCAGCCCACCAGATCGTAACCCAACACAGCCCAGCAGCTGCAACATGACCAGGGGAGCATGGCGCTCGAAAAGATCAGCCTGCCGCAATCACAGCTGCAGCCGTCTGAGCCGTCCCGTGCCATCAGGGTGGGTTGATCTGGTCCAGGCAGCTGCAGCCTCGACGCCTGTAAGTCTCCGCTCTACAGCTCTCCTGCCGTGCAGCCTCCCAGCATGCCAAGCGAGTCATGTGGGAGGAGCAACGCCAGGGGGAGTATGAGGACTCTTTCTCCCAGCCAGCTTTTGTATCATCACCTGAATATATATATTTGTTTAATTTGTTGTATTTGCACCAAACCCACTGGAGGGTAAAATAGAGCGTAATTGACCACAAATCCCAGGGTGCAACGTAATGAATTCCACCAAGGAGGGCACACCGGAGGCTCATAAATGAAAAAGCACGTAGGGAATTGTGGGAGGCAGAACTGTTGGTGCAATCAACTTGCCTTTGAGAAAGGAGCACGAATGCTCAGAAACGCGTCAGGCATGGACTGACAATGATCAATGTGGAATGCCGGTTTTTTTAAATAAAGGATTGTGACAATCACCCGCTGTTGCAGTGCGTCCTCAATGCAGGGCATCTTTTGGAGAATTATGTACACGGAGGGTCCGTCCATGGAGGATTGCACCGCCCAATGAACACAGATGGGACCGTCAGATTCAACATTGTTTGAAATTTGAAGTCGGCACAGCGGGGGAATAATTGTGGAACCGGACTTCCATTTCTGAGACCCACTTGAGGGTTGTTGAAAGATACAGTCTGTTTAATTTGTTGTATTTGCACCAAACCCACTGGAGGGTAAAATAGGGCGTAATTGACCACAAATCCCAGGGTGCAAAGTATAACTTTATTTCGGCTACCAAGCCATAAAAGTTTGCAATCACATAATTCGAGCCTTGCATTGGCTCCCCTTCAGGAAGCGCATTTCCTTCAAGGTCCTGAATATGGTATATAAGGCTATGCATAGCAACGGCTCATCACATATAAAAACCATGTTTCAGTGGTACACTCCGGGGAGGACCCGGAGATCCTCCTCAAAGAAAAAAAATGGTTTCTCCTAGATTTCACAGGTCCAGATGGGGCGGTCGCTCCTTTTCTGTGGCAGCCACCAAACTCTATAACTCCTTGCCCCCTTCCATTTCGAAGGCGGACTCTCTTCTGGTCTTCAGGAAACTTTTGAAAACCTGGCTATTCGCTTGCCAAAAAAGATTGTGACAAAATTCTAGAGGAGATACAAAGTTTGCAACAAATAATACAGGAAACAGGAAAATCGGATGTAGTAGAGAAATTTGAAAAAGACCTGGAAGCAAAACTTATAAAACATGAAAAAACGATTAAAGAGAGGAAGGCCATAAAATTTACAAGAGACAGAATTGATTACCAGAGGGGCCAAATTTTTACTTTTGCCAGACGTTTCGACAACCTGAGGCGTCAAAGGTTATCAGATAGTGCCACTCTGGGTGGTAAGAGCAAAGAGAGGAGACAAGTGATGGAAACCAGCTCAGAATGGAGTTCTGAACTGGACACTGATCAGGAAGACGGATCAAGAGCACAGATTAATAGGGGAGGTGATGACAAACCCTCCACAGTGGTCGAAGAAATGCGTTTTTTAGGCATGGACAGGTCCATCAATGCCAGACATAGACCTCAGCGAAGAGGAATAGGCTTCCGAGGAAGCACAAAAGAAGACGGAGGAGGCATGGAGCTCAGGTCTGGAGTCAAGACCAAGACCACTCAGTACAGCAAATGAGTACTCCGGCCCTAACAGTCATAAACCTCACTGATCTAGTTCTGTCCAATGAGGAAACCAAAATACTATCACTGGGACTGTCTTTCTGTGTAAGGACCAATTTGAATTACGGCCAAATAAGAATTGACTTCTACAAATTCCTGAAAAAGATAAAATTAAAGAAATTTTTCATCAACCAGACGAACACCAGGGATCCTAAAACATCCAATATGGAGACCTCGACTTCCAACCTAGCAGTAGGAGATCTAGTCCTATTACATGATCTTGAACAACTTGAGAGAGGATCTTATGACAACGACGCGTCTGCAACACTTAAGGAGACTGCAGATTTACTTGGCATTGACATTTATGGGAGTGTAGGAACCCATTTTAGAAGGAAATCCACCTTTGTCCCCAACCTCCCAAAGAACTCTATTGATGCATTTGCAGACAGGGTAATAAAAGATCTGAAATCAATTGCATTACAGTCTAGTGAAAAGTTTTGTAATGGTATCAAACACAGTGACAAATCATATTCAAAAGTAATGGAAAAGATTTCAGCCCGGGAGGACATTGTGGTCCGTCAGTCGGACAAGGGTGGGAACATCGTCCTATGGCCTATCCAGAAATACAATGACGAAGCTAGAAGTCAATTGAAAGATACCATGTGTTACCTTAGAGTCCCACAGAGTAATCTACTAGAAGTCAAAATCAAATATCATAAAGTACTATCGAGGTGGAGAGGGATGGGTCTAATCAGTGAGGGAGAATATGGCTACTTGAAGGTCGACGATCATGTAACACCTATCCTCTATTTAATTCCCAAGATCCACAAAGATATGCATGAACCCCCTGGAAGGCCAATAATATCGGCAATTGGGAGCCTCTTTGAGTCAACTTCTAGGTATATAGATTATTTCTTACAAGACATTGTTCAGTCACTCCCATCCTACATACAGGACACCAGAGATTTTTTTGAGGAGAGTCAATGACACTATCTGGGATGATTCATGCTTGTTGATCACACTTGACGTAGCTTCGTTATATACGAGCATTGCTCATGAGGATGGCCTTAGAGCTCTTAGACACTTCCTCAACAGAAGACCTATTGAGCATTATCAGCATTCTAAAATGCTACTGACTATGGCCAGACTATGCCTAGAGAACAATTTTGTCTTTTTCGGAAAGGACACCTACAGGCAGGTAAGGGGCACGGCCATGGGCACCTGCTTCGCCCCAAGCTATGTGAATCTTCACATGGGCTGGTGGGAGGAGCAGGTGCTCAGGGTTGAGTTTGCGACTGAATTCCAGGAAAACATTTTAATTTGGTCCCGGTATATTGACGATTTATTTATACTGTGGAGGGGCTCACGAGAAAAGGCCATAGGTTTCATTGCTGCTTTGAATCTAAATTCTTTAAACCTGTGCTTCACCAGTACAATCAGTGAGTCGGTGGTGTATTTCCTGGATTTGGAAGTATTCATAAAGAACAATAGAGTACACACACGCACCTATAGGAAGCCAACTTCTGGTAATTCATTGCTACACTCAGACAGCTTCCATCCTCCCAAATTGAAATTCAGCATACCTTATGCTGAGTTTCTTCACATGAAAAGAAATTGCAGCGAGCCATCGTCCCTCCAAGAAGCACAGGAAAGTTTGTCACAAAGGTTCAGAAAAAGAGGCTACAGTCAGCAGGTGTTAACACAGGCTCTTAACAAAGTAGATGGGATCCCTAGAGATTCACTCCTATTTCCTAACAATGAGACAAAACAGACATCTAAAAGCAAAAGGAAAGATTCAATCAGGATGATCACGGGATACAATGCCTATCAGAACAAGGTGAGAGATTGCCTGAATAGGCATTGGCACCTAGTGAAAAATGATCCATTGATAGGTGATTCGATCTCCCGGAGACTGCTTTTAACATTTCAGAGAGCAAAATCTATGAGGCAACAGCGGGTGGTCAATAGCCCCGAGGTAATTGAAAAAGAAGGGTGGCTGAAGGCAAGCCCAGGTTTTAACAAATGCCTGAAATGTAAGGCTTGCCAACATGGTTTAAATATGAAAGAGATTAATTCACCTTTTTTTAAAAACCATGGAAAATACCTCTCTTTTTAATTGTAAGAGTGACCATGTGGTTTATGTTCTTCAATGCTCTTGCCCCAAATTGTATGTGGGCAGCACAATCCACATGGTCCATGTCAGAATCCTTCAACACCTCAGGGCTATAAAAAACAAAGACAAGACCTACCCAGTGGCCAGGCATATCAATGAAGTCCATGGAGGAGACCACAAGGAACTTGGCTATTTTGTGATTGGCTCAGTCCCAAAAAATAGACGAGGAGGTAACAGGGAGAGGAAATTGAGGCAGCTGGAATCAAGACACATATTGATGTTGGATACCAAGATCCCCCAGGGCCTCAATTCAGACTAAGATTTACATGTCCATCTGTAGAGGGTGTGACAGAAAGTGTGCTCCCCCGCAGTCCCGCAGTTTTTGATATGTTAGAACAAGTCCTTCATCGGTTGCTCTTTTACACAAGGAAAGAAAATGAACGAATGGGTAGGAATAAGTGATATTTGGATTGTAGTGCAATGAATTTGGAGAGATACTTTTTAAGCAGAGTGTAGAATTGGTTGGTACAATGCATTAATTGAGTCTTAACTGTCATTAAGAAATGAAATTTTAGAGTGTTGCACTTGCACTTTATTTAAGTATTCATAATTTCTGAAATCATTCATGCCTTCGAAACTTTTAAAAGAACCTTTTTGTTATAACTTTGTAAATAACAACGGATACACTATAGAGGGGGCAAGAGACATAAAAGGTTTACACTGTACCTGTTTACAGCATATTTTGCACTCTTTCTTTTGGATTAATGGGTATCCACAACCTTTGCACTAAGCACTAGCACTTTAATTCGATCTTTGGTCGTGTATTTTGCACATGATGGTATGTTTAATAGTGAATGCGGGCCGTCTTTGATCGCATGAACTAAAGCAAGTAATAGAAATGTGGCTTTTTAGAGATAACCAGGCACTAGCACTTTTGGGCATGAGCCCTACAGCAGTGGTCAAAATCGTAACCCTCAAGTAATTTGTTTTAGTGTTTACACATTTCGTCATTAATATGTGTTACTAATTAAAAGCTTTGAAGGAGTAATCCATTTGGGTGGATAGGCACTTGCACTTTATTTTGAGGAGTATCTTTGATAATGCGGAGTGACCTAGTTATTTATTGTAATATATTTTCATTTATTTTCAATACCTCTGGGTCTCTATGTGGTGACAGTATAATAACTCTCTCCACTTTGGCAATCCTCTTCCGGTCCTCATACCAGGCATTTTGATACAGGAGTCTGCAATTTTCACACTAGTGAAGAATTATTTGAAGATGTAGTATTGATTATAAGCATTTAAAAGACTGTTCTGTGATATCCAAATATTTAGCATTGATGTGCAATAGACCATACTATGGACTTGTTTGTGTCATCTGATGCAGTTGGTGTAAATATGATAGGAGCAACTGACAGAAGGAAAACGATTATATAAAAATAAAAAATGTAAAAGGATTTTAAAAATATAAAAAACTAACATTTGAGACGCTTGTAAAGAAATAAGTAATTGTTATTGAACTGTTGTATCTATGCAGTGACATATTCAACGCTTGTGTAGTATGGTGTCTCTGTTTATGTCATCATGTGACCTAGTACTCCTATTAAGGGAGGAGTAAGTTTGAGCTCTTTGTGTGAGCAAGGCAGGGGATCCTGCCGAAACGCGTAACAGCACAACATTTGAAAATAATAAATTTGAACTATATATATATATATATATATATATATATATATATATATATATATATATATATATATATTCCAATCGCAGATACTGACAAAGAGGAGCGCCACAGCCTCTCGGGTCGGGGCCTGTCTCAGGTGTGTCAGACACCTCAAATATTCCTCAGAAACACGCACCCTTCAGCTACGTGAAACAGGCCACACCGACGTGCTTTTCAAGTTCTTTATTTTCAGGCAGAAAACAGCATAACGCGTTTCAAGGTCAACACCTCTTAATCATATGCCACAGATCAGGGGTGGGTTTGTTTGCTTTTTAAATAACGTAACTCAAACATCGAAGAAGGACCAATGTCCATGTGTTTGATTTAAAGAGGCAGTCCGTGTACATGTTTTTTTATATTCTTTCACATGGCAGGAATGGTAAGTACTATTTAATGTTCATATTCGAGATAGTTCCTCTGTAAGTCAGATGTTCTTTCCTTTCATATTTCCATTCCTGCATTCATATGTTGTACTCCGTCGTTTCTAGGACCACAATGCCCATAATGCCTCAAACAATGTCTTAAAGTGCTTGGTTTCTCCGATGGTGCTTTTGGCAAAACTTCACCTGATTTTAACCATGTCCCAAAGATGCATTAATTGCCTTTACTAGGATTAGTACCATATATATATATATATATAACCAGTGCCTTCGCCCAGGTAAGATAAAGGCTCGACACACTCCGGGGTCTTTCAAAGGCTTTATTTAAAAATTACACTTGCGTGATGCTGGCAGTCCCTGAAACGCTTAGGCAGACGCGTTTCAGCCATTCTTGGCTTTCCTCAGTGCCGGTCTCACAGACTCCATAGTCTCTCTGGGGGTCAAGCAGAATGCAGTTGATAAATTGACCGCTCCCAGTCAGGTGATGTTCGACCCCTCCTCCAATTAAAGGTGTACCTGCATCACGAGAACATCCTCCCAGGCAGGTGCATGCTGGGTAATGTAGTCCAGATGGAGGTCTGCACAGTGGCAGGGTCACTCCAAACACTATGTGATGCCCCAAACTCGTTGGACCTGAGCTACAGTCCAGCTTGAGTGCCCAGTTGGATGAAACAAAGCCTCCTGCCGTCCCCTTACTCACGCATTAGATATTGCCTCCTCTCTCCCCTTTGCAGCAAATTCGACCAGGTGGTGTTACCAGCTGCTGGGGGGGCTCCGCGCCTTTGCATTCCAGTACAAACGTCCAGGGTTGCTGGTCTTCCGCGGTGCTCCTAACCGAGAGGGTGTGCCGCACGTCAGCGACCTGCTTGCTGACCAAACACAACGACCAGTGCCTTCTCCCAGGTAAGATAAATAAATATATATATATTTATATATAACTTTATTTTCGGCTACCAAGCCATAAAAGTTTGCAATCACATAATTCGAGCCTTGCATTGGCTCCCCTCAGGAAGCGCATTTCCTTCAAGGTCCTGAATATGGTATATAAGGCTATGCATAGCAACGGCTCATCACATAGAAAAACCCTAATTCAGTGGTACACTCCGGGGAGGACCCTGAGATCCTCCTCAAAGAAAAAAACTGGTTTCTCCTAGATTTCACAGGTCCAGATGGGGCGGTCGCTCCTTTTCTGTGGCAGCCACCAAACTCTATAACTCCTTGCCCCCTTCCATTTCGAAGGCGGACTCTCTTCTGGTCTTCAGGAAACTTTTGAAAACCTGGCTATTCGCTTCTTAGCTGGAGGTTGGCACTTCTCCCTCCTCCCCCGTCAGTTCAGTGCCTTGACACCCTCGATTATAAGCGCGCTTTATAAATATTATCCTATCCTATCCTACAAAATCAGATATAGTCAATATTTTAGACAGACTTCCTATTTACACAAGTTAAAACTGTACATAAAATTGAAGGATAATTATTCCTCAGGCGCAAATAGCAATCAATAAAAACATTTATGCATTTAAAATTAATTAATAATCCAATGATTTATGCAACAAAAACCCTATAACAGTGGGAAAACAGTCAAGTACTATTAATAAGGCTTTTCTAAAAAATTCGATGTTCAAAGTTTGTAGTTCATTAAGGCCTTCTTTCTTTGATTACAAGCACAGTGAAGGTAAAGAGATACTGCAAAAACTATTTGTTCTCTTGGATCACTTTTCAGTAACCTTGCATCTTCCCAATAGTGCCTCACTCCCATGAGTTTACATACGGCAATCAACCATTTCTTACGTGCTATTTTATAAAGGGGGCAGAAAAACAAAAAGTGATCTTCTGACTCTACAATTTGTGGACAACTTGGACAAAATTTGGAATTGAGAGGTATATTAGACCATTTCGAAGTATGAGCTTTCAGTGGGAGAAGACCACATTTATATTGTCCATATAAGCATTAAGCCTGAAAGGGATGAATTCATCCATATAAGACACCAACCTTGGTATACACTTATGATTCAAAAACTGACCAGATATAGTTACTACTCTCCTGGTGGGCTCTCCATGTTTGCTTCAAGACGTCCCCCCAGGATAGATGCTTTGCTTTCTGTGCATCTCCTTTGGCAATCAGCCACAGTTCACCCATTCCTATTCTATTTTATGTTTCTCTTATTACCTTCAGCCAGGGAGTGCTCACGTCCTTGTCAAGAGCTAGCAGATCCTTTACAGAATCCCTGTATATTGCTAGTTCTTAAGTAGACCAAAGTCTAATCCAGTACAGCAAAAGTTTGATCAGAATAGCTAAATGTATTGGATTTATAGCTAGGTCTAATCTCAGTGGTGTGATGGGTGAGCTTGGGGGAAGTTTAAAAAGAGCCCTGATAAACTTGTTCTCAACTTTAGTCAAAGTTTCTGATTTAACGTAGCCCCATATCTCAGCTCCATAGACTGCCGCTGTTAAAGCTAAAGCTCTATATACTGTAATAGCAGGGGGACACTGCACCCCCTGAGGTGGCCTTATATTTCCTCCTTATTGCAGAGGCTTTTAGGTGTAGGGTGGCTTTACTTTTTTCCAACTGGGCTCCCCATGTTAGATTATCTGTTAATCTGACACCCAAATAATCAAAATGTGAGACCTTCTCGAGGGGCACCCCCTCTATTGTCACATTCCCTCTATAGGATCTGTGGGGATTTATAGACATAAATTTGGATTTAGTTGGGTTCAATTCTAAGCCCCTTTTCTCACAAAAAGCGACAAAGGCAATCAATTCGGATTGAAGCCCCATTGGTGTTCTCTCGAGATTAGTAGGGTGTCATCCGCGAACATCAGGATCGGGATGGGCACTCCTGCTAGTTTAGCGGCATTATGTCTACATTCGGCCCGCTTTCTCACAGCTCCATTGATAGATAAGCTAAAGAGTGTAGGGGCAAGAATACACCCTTGTACCACCCCTTACTTAATATCAATCCTATTCGTCAAGTCTCCTGTCGTATTCCATCTCACTTTTGCATAGGTGTTTGCATGAAGAGCCTTCAGTATCTTTAATAGGTCTATAGGAATTCCATACCCATCCAGAACTTCCCATAGGGTTTCCCTCGGTACCAGGTCGAATGCCGCTCTCAAATCATTGACAGTGAAATATAGATGGTCTCGCCTCAAGGTGACATTTCCAAGCTACCACCTTGAAGCGGAGGACCTGGTCCAAGGTACTGATCTTAGTTCTAAAACCTGCTTGTGCATCTTCAAGGATGTTATTCTCTTCTATCCAGTCATTGAGCCTAAACAACACCTGCCTGCAAAAAATCTTTTGTGTATTATCCAGCAAACTTATGGGTCATAATTAGAGGGGTTATCTCTTTCACCCTTTTTAGGTCTCGCCATAGGCAAAAAGACCTTTTGCAATCGATTCGGCTTTTCAGCCAAAAACGTGCACGCGTTCCATTGCCTTCAATGGCAACGCGTGCACATTTGGCGATTCAGTTGCGGGAGCGAGCAGCTGGCGCCATATGGGTTCAGAGAATGGCTGAATCAGTCGGAACTTATTGACGTTTGGAGGGTACATCACGGACTTCAGCGTGATTACTCTTATTACTCACATCTGTATAACCTTCAAACCCGACTCGATCTGTTTGTCTGTTCCAATTGACTAACTCCAGCTGTAACACACACAGAACACTTAGGGTGCACCTTCTCGGATCACACCCCACTTTTCCTTAGTTTCCGCCCTATAGGGGACCCAACAGCAACCCCTACATGGTGGCTTAACCCTGCCCTCTTGACCGATGAATATTTTAGAAATTCTCTATCAACGATGGTCACTGAATACTTCCTGCTCAACCAGGGCTTGACGGCCTCTAGGGCTATAGAGTGGGAGGCATTTAAAGTGGTTGTAAGGGGGCGTTGTTTGGGTCAGTCAGTGGGTCTGAGAAAGGAACTGTTGACAGAGCTTACCCGACTGGAGTCCGCCCTACATGATCCGGGTCTTAAACTGTCAGGGGATGCAGTGACGCATAGACAGATGGATACTACAAAAAGGGAGTATAACAGTGCACTGGAGCGGTTGCGGGGCCTAGGCCTACGTGAATATCACATTAGGGTACACGAAGAGGGGTGTAAAGCGGGTAGACTACTCTCATTGCGAGTACAGCCCGACTCCAGAGGATCGCCCATCACACAAATTACTAACGCAGAGGGGGTGGGGCTATACTCCCCAGTACAATAAATGAAGCATTTAGTACATATTATGAGAAACTCTATGAGGCCCCGAACCCACAATCTGTGGAAGATTTGGGGGAATTCTTGATGCCCTTGCTGCTGCGGACATTAGATCCTCATTCAAGGACTGAGTTGGGAGGCCCTGTGACGGCCCACGAAATACGAGGGGCCATCCGAGAGATGGCCACTGGGAAAACACCAGGACCAGATGGCCTGCCGGTGGAATTCTATTCAGTACTGGCGCAAACCCTGACTCCCAAACTGGAAACATTATATGCGGAAGCCCTGGAAACGGGTGCACTGCCGGCCTCGACTAGGGATGCCTTGATGATACCCATACCAAAGTCGAAGCGAATAGGAGCACGGGTGTCTGTGTTCAGACCGCTCTCCATGCTAAACGCCGACTTTAACATTTTGAGCAAGGTCTTAGCGTTGCGACTCCTACCCCATATGACAAACCTGGTCCATGTAGACCAGAATGGGTTCATTCCGACGAGGGCCACATCTGCCAACATTTGTAGACTCTTTCATATAATACATCATCCAGAAAGGAGCCGTTACCCAGAAGCTCTTATAATGTCGGTAGATCTAGAAAAAGCCTTCGACTTGGTAAGATGGGATTTCTGGTGCTCTACAATGACTAAAATGGGATTGGGAGATGGATGGATAAAGTGGGTTACACTACTGTATTCCTGCCCCACGGCTTGGGTGAAAGCAGGGGGCTGATATCAGGATCATATAACATCTTTAGGGGCACCAGGCAGGGATGCCTGTTGTCCCCTCTTTTGTTTGCCCTAGCTATTGAGCTGCTAGCTTAATTGTTCAGAGAAAAAGGACAACCACATGGAATGCGTATAGGGAGAGAGACAATGTTATCTCACTCTATGCAGATGACCTACTATTATATCTGGGCGATGGGAGAAGGGGAGTGGAACAAGTGCTGGCCCTTCTGGAGACTTATTCAGCCTTGGCAGGCCTAAGACTGAATAAAACGAAAACCCATATATTACCGCTGACAGGAGAGGCACAACACCCAGCTGATCTGCCTGCAGCTCTGACTTGGGCCCCCGCTCTTTTAAATATTTAGGAATACAGGTATTCCTTGATTTGGAAGATCTGCAGGAGGGAAACTTGAACCCAGTTATGCGGTCCCTCAGGACGTGTGTCCCATTCTGGCGTTCGCTAAAACTCCCCATGATGGCTCAAATTGCACTGGCAAAAATTATCATGCTTCCCAGATTGTTATACTATTTTGTGAACCTGCCAGTGGTGATCTCACCCTCATGGTTCGCCGGGCTTAACAGACTATTATGGGAATTGATCTGGGATGGGGGCTGAAATAGAGTCTCGCTGGCCGTGCTACAGAGGACCCCAGAGGAGGGAGGATTCGTTGCCACAGAGTTTGAGTTATACTACTTGGTGGCACAACTGCAATGACTGGCCCAGTGGTTAGATGGTCAGAACCCGGAACTCCTAAATACCACGACTTGATTATCAATCAGAGGCAGCTAGTAGCTAAGCTCCTACACCCCTCGGTGAACATTCCGAGTCCAGGGGGGCTATTACAAGCTGCATTGTATAGCTGGAAGAGATGCAGTCGACATACAGCGGGAATCCCACCGTATGCTTCGGCCCTGCCCCTCATTGGACTTGCATGCGGAAAGCCGCCTGCCCTATTCTCGAGCACACAAATGTCTAGCTGGACAGAGGCTCGGGTTACATCGGTGGGAGACTGCTACCAGAGTGGAGTATTAATACCCCTGGAGGAGTTCTTGGCCATATATGATTTGCCTAGTGGTCAGTTCCTCACTTACCATTCAGTAGTGAAAACGTTCAAAGATCTCTGTGGAAGTGCCCAGCTGGACCCACAGGCACATGAAACGTTACAAGCACTAGTCACACTGAGATCAGCTAGGCACTTAGTAAAATGGCACTACAGAGCGTTGATTGGTATGGTGAAAACACCCTTAGAACTGTTACAGGACAGATGGAACGTGGCGGTGGGGAGAAACGTGCGGGATAAGGAATGGTCAAAATTACTAAGGAGCACGAAACAGATATCTAGGAATGCTGCGTTAAAACTCATTCAATTTAACTATGTACATATGGTCTACCTCACGCCCCACAGACTGAACGTAATGCTTGGGGGGGAGGTCCGGGAATGCTCCAGATGTGGACAACAACACGTAGGATTCATACATATGATATGGGGGTGTATGAAACTGCAAAAATACTGGGGCACAGTACTGGACCAGATCAATTTGACATTGGCCCAAGCACTCATGTGCTCTGTTGAGGTATGCCTCCAAGGATTGTTCCCCAGACCAGAAGCAAAGAAGGTGGTCTGCCGTTTTTTAGCCTTAGCTCTGGTTTTGGCATGCAGGCAAATAGCTATGAACTGAAAGGAACCAGAAGGCCCGCCAGTATTGTTTTGGGAAAAGGCTGTGGACACTGAGCCAGGGCAGAGGAAAGAGCTATACAACATGAGGAAGCCAGGGGATTCCGTCGACGCCCCATAGCAGAAATATGGACAGAAATACTGAGGCCTTGGAACACCAGAGATGACGAACATAGGGGTGAGCGGGAGGGCACAGATGTGAGTACAGAGAACGATAGGGACACCTCTGTAAAATCATAAGGGGGTAAAGACGAGAGGATACCGAAGGAGAGAGATTTCCCACCCAGTGAACTCACTGCCCGCCCCCCTTGCAGCAGTAAATAGAGTGAAAGAGTTATACAAGACGATCCTAAAAAAAAACCTGAATTTTGGAGGCACCAATGGAAGAATTGTTTCCCAGAAAAATGGTACAGTTTGTTTATTGATGCACAAGTTACTACTTGTGTAACGATATATCTGTAAGAGACATTAGTTAGTGATAGATTCCTTACCTTAGAGTATCCCCAGGCGTCAGACTGGATCCGGAAAGTTTTTTCGTCAGCAGTACCCCTGCGCGTCGGTAGGTGGCGTCGTGCGGCTCTGCGTTCGTCGCTGGCGCCGTAAGCGCCGAGATGACGTCACGGAGACTACTTAGGCGCCACCCATGCGCGCTGACGTCAGTTCTGTACATGACTTTCCGCGCCAGGAACGCAGAGCCATGCAAGAAACCGACCACTGGTGCCATGAAACTAGGGCCCTGAAAGGGATGACCTTAACCCTAGAATTAGTTCGCAGAACGGGGAGGATGGGTGGGCGGTAGGAATCTATCACTAACTAATGTCTCTTACAGATATATCGTTACACAAGTAGTAACTTGTGCATCTGAAAGAGACACGTTAGTGATAGATTCCTTACCTTAGAATAGATACCCCAGCAATACCAACCCCGGTGGTGGGTCTGCGAATAGATTACACCAGAAAGTCACGGAGAACAGAACGGCCAAAGAAGCCGTCTCTCCGGACTTGACTGTCAAGGCAGTAATGCTTGGTAAATGTGTGCAGCGAGGCCCACGTGGCTGCCTGACAAATATCCTGCAAGGGAACGCCGCGTCCCAAGGCAGTAGTGGCTGCTGTTGCCCTGGTAGAATGGGCACGCAGCCCCACAGGAGGCTCCTTCTTAGCCAAGGAGTAACATGCTTTGATGCACAAAACGACCCGAGAGATGGTGCGTTTGTGCACGGCCCGACCTTTTTTGGCGCCCGCGTAGCCAACAAAGAGCTGGTCATCCACCCGGAACTGTTGTGTGCGCGTTAGATAGAACGAGAGCGCACGTTTGGGGTCCAGACGATGGAGCCTCTCTTCCTCTTTTGAAGGATGCGGAGGCGGAAAGAAAGTGGGCAAAGTGATGGTCTGCCCGATGTGGAAGGGCGTGACAACCTTTGGCAAGAAAGAAGGACGGGTCCTTAAAACCACCTTGTCCGGATGAACAGAAAGGAAAGGAGGTTTAGAAGAAAGAGCCTGGAGCTCACTCACTCTTCTGGCAGAGGTGATAGCTACCGGGAAAGCCGTCTTTAAAGTAAGAAGACGTAAGGGACAGTTATGAAGGAGCTCAAAAGGAGCGCACATCAGATAGGTCAAGACAAGATTTAAGTCCCATTGAGGCATTATGAAAGGCACGGGAGGAAACGTGTGCGTAATGCCTTTCAGGAAATGGTTAACAAACGGGGACTTAAAGAGAGAAGGCTGATCTGGAAGACCTGAGAAAGGCGGAGATGGCCGAAAGATAACCTTTAATAGTGCCCAGAGCAGAGCCCTGCTGGGCCAAGGATAGTAGGAACAGAAGGACCTCAGAAAGAGGGGCAGAAAGGGGATCCACAGACTTTGCTGTGCACCATGCCACAAACTTGTTCAACCTGCAGGCGTATACCGTCTTAGTGGAGGGACGCCTGGCTGCCAGAATGACATCACAGACTTCGGGAGGAAGATCGAAAGCTGTCAACTGTCGCCGCTCAATCTCCACGCATGGAGGTGGAGGCTGGACAGGTTCGGGTGGAGGACTGTCCCCTGCTGCTGCGACAGAAGATCCTCCCGAAGAGGCAGTCGGATCGGGGATCGATCGCCATGTTGAGTAGCTCGGGATACCAGTATCTTCGTGCCCAATCCGGGGCCACAAGGATGACTTGGGCCCGGTCGCGCCGAATCTTCTTCAGCACTCTGGGCAGAAGTGGTATAGGCGGAAAGGCGTACAACAGACCGCAGCTCCACTCGCGACGAAAGCGTCGCCGAGCGAGTGTCGCCTTGGAAATTCCAACGCGCAGAACTGATGACATTGCGCGTTCTCTTCGGTGGCGAATAGATCTAACCAAGGCTCTCCCCACTGCAGAAAGAGACCTTGCGCCACGTCCAAGTTCAGACGCCTTTCGTGATCCATCAAGCACCGGCGGCTGAGTTCGTCGGCCCTGGCGTTCAGAGAACCTGCCAGGTGTTGAACCACCAAGGTAATGCCTTGATGTTCCAGCCATGTCCAGAGGCGCAGAGCCTCCTGACATAGGGTCCACGACCCCACCCCGCCCTGTTGGTTGCAATACCACATGGCGGTGGTGTTGTCCGTGAACACCTGCACTACACTTCCCCAGACAGAGGGAAGGAATGCCTTCAGTGCAAGTCGGATCGCCCGAAGCTCCAAAAGATTGATATGGAGCCAGGTCTCCGCCGGAGACCAGAGGCCTCTGATCTCCGCCTCTCCCAAGTGGCCGCCCCATCCCAGGAGGGACGCATCCGTCACCACTGTGTGCTCCGGTTGGGGAAGGGAGAGGGATCTGCCATTGACCCAATCGCGATTCGTGAGCCACCACTGCAATTGTCGTGCAGTGCCCTCCGAGATCTGGACAAGATCGGACAGGTTGCCCTGATGCTGCGCCCACTGGAACTTCAGGTCCCACTGCAGAGCCCGCATATGCCACCTGGCATGTTGCACTAGCAGAATGCAGGAGGCCATCTGGCCCAGGAGCCGGAGGGTCATCCTGACTGAAACCCGGGATAGAGGCTGAAAGATGGGAATCATAGTCTGAATATCCCGGACTCGCTGCTCGGGAGGATAAACCCGAAACTGCGTCGAATCCAGAATCGCTCCGATGGAGGGGAGCTTCTGAGGAGGACTCAGGTGCGACTTCGGCACGTTGATGGAGAACCCCAGCAACTGCAGGAGGTCGGCAGTAGTCTGAAGGTGGGTGACGACTGCCTGGGGCGAGCCCGCCTTCAACAACCAGTCGTCGAGGTAGGGGAAGACTGACACCCCTGACCTGCGCAGATGAGCTGCGACCACCGCCATCACTTTCGTGAACACCCGAGGGGCGCTTGTAAGGCCGAAGGGGAGCATGGTAAACTGAAAATGCTCCTGGCCTACCGTGAACCCCAGGTAACGCCGGTGGGCCGGCAGGACGGGAATGTGAAAATATGCGTCCTGCAAGTCCAACGCTACCATCCAGTCTCCAGGGTCGAGGGCAGCCAAGACCTGAGCCAGAGTCAACATCTTGAACTTCTCCTTCCGGAGGAAGCGATTGACGTTCCGGAGGTCCAAGATGGGGCGCAAGCCCCCCTTGTCCTTCTTGGGGACCAGAAAGTAGTGGGAATAACATCCATGTCCTACTTCTGGCCCAGGAACGCGCTCGATGGCCCCCTTGGCCAAGAGGGCCGTGACTTCCTGTCGGAGAAGTGCTAAGTGATCCCCCGACATGCGGTGGAACTGAGGTGGCAAGGACGGGGGGGCAGACTCGAAGGGGAGGGAATAGCCCCTTCGGATGATTTGTAGCACCCAGCTGTCCGAAGTGACAGAGCACCAGTGGGGGAGGTGATGTTGAATCCTGCCGCCCACCGGCGTGGTGTGCACCCCAAAGCGCGGACTAGGAAGGCTGTGAGGCGGATGCTGCGGGAGCGGAGGTGGGCTGACCCGCACGCTGGCCCCCTGTGCCGCCACGGCGGCCACCGCGCCCGCGCTGAGGCTGGTTCTGCGCAGGCCTTCGGAACGGACGTGTAGAGGCGCCCCTGCCACGGCCACGAAAGGAACGAAAAGTAGATGTGGCTGGGCGGGAGGTGGAGAGACCCAAGGACTTGGCTGTAGCCCGAGAGTCCTTAAAACGCTCCAGCGCACTGTCTGCCTTATCGCCAAAAAGGCGAGTACCATCAAAAGGCATGTCCATGAGGGAACTCTGGACATTCCCCGAAAACCCCGTGGACCGCAGCCAGGCATGTCGCCGCAAGGCCACTGTCGTGGAGATGGCTCTCCCCAAAGAGTCCGCGGTGTCCAACCCACACCGAATGGCGAACTTCGCAGCATCCTTCAGCTTGGGAAAGCACAGCCCGAACCTCGTCGGGGCACTGGGGCAGAGTTTGCGCCACCGTGTCCCACACAGCGTGAGAATAGCAGCCCAAGAGGCAAGTGGTGTTGACCGACCGCAGCCCCAGGCTGGCAGAGGAAAACAACCTTTTGCCAAGCTGCTCCAGCTTTTTGGATTCCTTATCCGGCGGAGCGGTAGGCAATGCCGTTTGGGAGGTGGAAGCCTGAATGACCAGGCTCTCCGGTGTCGGATGAGTTGTCAGAAAGGCAGGGTCACCCGGTGCCGGACGGTGACGTCTGGCCACATTTTTATCTACAGGGACCCCTGTGGCTGGCCTAGACCAGGTACCCATCAAAACATCCGTCAAGGCCTCATTGAACGGAAGCAGAGGTTCCACAGAACTTGCTGTAGGCTGAAGCACCTCAGTAAGGAGGTTAGTTTGGAGGGCAACAGTAGGCAATTCAAGGCCAAGAGCCTCAGCTGCTCTACGGAGCACCACAGTGTAGGTTGCGCCTTCCTCCATGAGAGTGGGAGGAGACACAAACCCAGGCTCAGAGGAGAGGTCAAGGCCACTGGCATCCTCTGAGTCTTCTGCCCACTCCTGTTCGGACTCACACTGCCGTGCAAGAGGGTCCTCCGACCCCTCCCAGTCCTCCTCTTCCCCAACAGCCCGAGGCACAGGCTGCAACGGCGAGGAGGCACAGGGGAAAAGAAATGCTCCACCGGCGCCGGGAACGGCGCCGAGAACGGCGTCGATCGGCGCCGCTCCGGCTCCAAGGCCCAATCCGGGTTCCCAGCTGGAAACGCGGGCAAGGGCGGAGGTGGGCCGAACGGCACCCAGGGCGGCGCCGGGAAGGGAGCCACAGGGGGCGCCGGGGCCGGTGCCGCCGGCGGAGGACACTTCGGCGCCGGGGCGGGAGCCGCCGGCGGAGGACCTTGCGGCGCCGGGGCCAGAGCCGCCGGCGGAGGACCTCGGGGCGCTGGGGCCGGAGCCGCCGGCTCCAAGGGCCCCCAAAAGGGACCGCGGGGCCCGAAGGCGCACCGGCGGGAGCCCTAGGCCCAAAAAGGCGGTCCATGGCAGCAAGAAACTCTTGCACCTGGGCCGGAGTCGCCGATGGACCCGGGTATGGTGGGTAGGCCGCGGGACTGACAGGCTCCAACGGAGCCGCGGGGGAAAGACCCCGGGCCCCCTCGTCCGCGTCCGAAGACCGACGGGGGGAGGTCGGAGAGCGTACGTGCTTCTTCGACTTCTTTTTATGACGTCGCTTACCCGAATCCGAGGGTGAAGACTTGGACCCCGAGGAGCGATGATGGCGACTCCGCGGTCGGTCCCTCGAGCGACCTCTGGACCTGGAACGGCGCGGAGACAACTGTCGGGCCTCCAGCAGCTTTCGGGACCGCTCCCGCAAAGCCTTCGGAGCCATGGCCAGACAGTCGGAACATGACCGGGAGTCATGGTCGCGCTCTAGACAGTAGAGACAGACGCCATGGGGTCGGCCACCGACATCGTACGGCGGCAGGCCCCGCAGGATTTAAACCCAGGCATCCCTACGTGGCACCAGGAGTCAAAATATAGAAATTAGAGACAAAAAGTCTCAAAAACAACTAGTCAAAAAGTGACTAAGGTACGTGCTCTAACCGGATCTGCGCTTGCTGGCGCGGAAAAAGAAAGAACTGACGTCAGCGCGCATGGATGGCGCCTAAGTAGTCTCCGTGACGTCATCTCGGCGCTTACGACGCCAGCGAAGAACGCGGAGCCGCACGACGCCACCTACCGACACGCAGGGGTACTGCTGACGAAAAAACTTTCCGGATCCAGTCTGACGCCTGGGGATATTCTAAGGTAAGGAATCTATCACTAAAGTGTCTCTTTCAGATATAAAGAAGATATGGTTATTAGATGTAAAGACAGTTGAGACTCCCCAGAGTGTATATTGTCACTTCAAAACAGGAATTATTTATTAGGAGGTAAAAATTGTACCAGTACTCTGTTTTGAATAAGGATAAGAAGGCAGAATGTAAGTTCAAATTGCGTATCTAAGGATGTGTCGATGTACTTAAAGATACAAACTCTGTACCTGGTAATATAATATATCTCAGTAAAACCTGTATGTATGCAATTATGAAAAACCGAAAACACTAATAAAGACATATCTAAAAAAATATTGGCATGTGACTCTGTACGCTTAAACTTCTTTTTCAAAGTAAGCAATTTTGCCCATTCATCATTCTGTACTTTAGACATTAGGATGGGTTTCTCTCCCGTAGTCACTGTCATTGCATTCAATGATGTGCAATTTATTCCTCCTTCGTTATATATAGATGCCACTGTCCCTGAATTGTCTGACATCACTTGGACATTGCAGTGTTGAACTTGAGACTGAAAATGCTAAAGAGCACTTAGAACTACTGTCATCTGCCTTCTGTTGGAAGGCTGACTACTCTCTGTCAAGAACCATCTGGCTTGGCATCACAGGGACTCTAATGCTAATCTCAAATCCAGACAGCAGGCATCAGTTAGTGCTAATGGTGTTTCAGGATACATTGTTAAAGCTTCGGAAAGTGTTGTTGGATCCAGCCACTACTAAAGAGTTGACTTTATCTCTGATGTCACTGACTTGTTTTTATTGGCTGTGAGGCAGGATGCCACTGCCTCTGAAGATGCAAGAGCAGTTGTTGAAGATGAAGTCTGGCACATGGAATTGTAAACAAACATGCGCCCATGTGACCTTGTAATGAACAGCCCCGGGCCTCGCACTGTTAAATGACTGGTGTTGGCTTGCTGCTTTCAATTATCACATCTAGAAGTGTCGGGAATTCTGAAGATGCTGACAGCTTGAATGCAGATGTATCTTACGTAAAGCACATAAAGTCCTACGCATCTGACTCCATTTTAAGTAGGCCCCATCGACTTTTTAGACAATGGACGTCGCTATTTTAGACAATGAACGCCACCATTTTAGAAAATGGAGGTCGCCATTTTAGACAATGGAGGTTGCCATCTTTTTCAATTTATGCAGAATCATTGTCATGTCTGCCATTTGCCACAAATGTCATCTGACCATATCCTTCTAAGAACTGTGAAAGAATCAGTCTGGGTCAAGTGTCTTCTTGTCACCATATCGAGGGACACTTCGAAGATGCTACAACTCCCTCAGTCCCGATAAAGCAGAGTCCCGGAGGAAGTCTGCTACAGCAGATCATGTTTGCCCTTCACAGGGGACACTGCCTTCACATCTCCACTGATAACAGCCCTTCTTGTCAACAAAGTATGCGATGCATCTCTTCTCCCTAAGAAACTGAGACTGCAAGTTACTCTGCTTTCCATGCTTTCTCTAAGTGGAACACACAGAAGTAGGTTTTAGGGTGTTAGGTTTTAGATGACATTTTAAACATATTAGAATTGTTCATTTTATTCCTGTTGCTTACAATGTGCCTTCTTGCTGTTTTAATGATATCCTGTGTAGTTGTTTTAGACATACTGAGAAACAGGTTATTCCTGTCGTAATTAATGCTTTTATTTAAAAGTGTCTATTCTTCTTCTACATGTCCGTAGTAAACATGGCCACCTCCTACTGGGGATAAGGGAGCACCTATTTCCGTAAGTGTGTCAAGCTTGACTCATAAAAGGTCATTACCCATTCCGTGGGTTTTGCAATTCTTTGATTTCAAACTCACTTGAATACATTCACTATGGCAGCACCTGTTGTGATAGGGGCCAATTACAGGAAAGCAATTACTCAGCATCTCAAAGCACAAGAATCCCCGATTATGGAGGAGGGAGGGCAGTTACTCTTGTACTAGCTGGAGTTCGAGCCTATGAATGCAGCCACAGGGCAGTTTAGTACCTAAATAGAAATAGACCCACCCACACATTAAAGGGCTTACCAAGATTTGGAAATCCCTCTGACCTACCGGGAACATCAGAATGGGGTTGTTAGTCAATTGCCACAAACACAGGGAAATGTCCGCTTGTGGCCTCTGAGCACCAAAGGGGCTACGTGGCTGGCCTTGACTGGCTACACGATCATCCCTCGGCCTGACAACCTAACACTCGGTGAGGTGGTTGGGTTTTAAACTATACAATTACACTATGCAGGAGACTTGTACAATTCGTTCAATGTACTTTGAGAACCAGATATGCTCTCCTAGCAGGACTTACTGTTCCTACACAAGTGCAAACTATTAATCGTCAGACTATTAATGCTATAATGGGAAAAGCATCCATGAAGCGTGACAAAATGGCCTTCTGGATTGCTCACAAGACCAAAAAGTTAGAGGCAGGATACCCATACACTATGCCCCACAACACAGAATACTGACTATGGGCCTGATTCCAAGTCTAGCGGTCTGAGGACCGCCAGACTCCGTGTGGTGCAGTGGTGGCAGTCCAGCCACTGCCACACCAGCGGTCCGACCACCTCATTACGACTTTGGTGGTCGGACCGCCAAGGAACCACCGCAGCCACCAGGGAACCGCTGTTCGATGGAGGTGGTGCAGCGGTCACAAGGCTGCAATATGCTTGGCTGGACTGCCATAGTTTCACCAAGCAAATTACGAGTTTCCTCTGTGCCGGTGGTGTCATGGAGGTTCCTCCTCCATGAAAACCGTGGCAGAGAGGAAACAAAGGTGTTTCCTCTGCATGGGGATGCATGCAGGGGGGCACATGTTGTGCACCCATGTGTGCATGCACCCCCTGTGCCAGAACGGCATGGACTTCACAGTTCATGCCATGCTAGAACGCGCTGTGGCGGTCCTGCGGCTGTGCCTTTCTAAGGCATACATAGGACCACCATGCTACACCCCCTCCAGACCACCAAAAATTCGTAATCTGGTGCCACCCGTTCAAGGACCGCCGAAACTCGTTATCAGGCCCTATGTGTGTTCCTCGTGGGATGGTGCCACCACTAGAGGAATATAACACCTGGGAAAACATCCTTGAATGTATTTACACTAGCACACATTGCACGCCTTCATTGGCAGTTCTCCCTGATGTACTTAAACAGGTACAAAATGAACACAGAGCGGCACCAGCTCTGGATTTAGGAATTAAGTCAATGGGGAACTTTTCCACAGTCTCCTTTTTCAACCTAAGCAATATTAAAACTTTGGTTCTGCCCATCCGCCTGAGACTAGAAGCATTCCAGTTCAAGATCGTGAAGGAAACTACCAAAAATAATTGCAGAAGTTTATACCTCTGTGGGTGGAGATACCTTGGGTATTCAGCCCATTAAATCACACTTAAAACCTAAGGTTGACTCAGAGGGTTCCATTAAGGAGAAATCTGCAACGGAAGTGAAGAAGAAAGAGAGGGACAAGGAAAAAGGACAGACTGAATCGCCTGCTTCCCAGGACTCCGGAAGGGCTGGTTACAATCTAAGAGATGGCGAAAAAATTAAACACCCTGATTGGTATCAGTATTCTGATAGCTACTCTTCCCCTTCTTTTCAGGACACTGCCAGTAAGACAGTAAGAGAACAGAAAGGGGGAGCCGATCCGAGTACCAAAGAAAAGAGGAGTACAGTAGGAAAAGATAAGCAGGACATGAGACTGATGTCAGTGTAAAGATGGAGGAGATAGTAATGGACTCTAAAACCCCAGTAAAGGAGGCTGATACAGCTACAAGTCCTCCTGTGAACCAGGACTTGGGTGAGAACTCTTCTAGACAGTGCAGCAAAGGCTTGATAGTGCATCAGATGCTTCAGAGGTTTCTGGATGCAAATCCAACTGATAAATATATGCAAATCAAGACTCCAGATAAACATTTAAATCCTACTGATAGGATTTACAATGTAAACATACAAATTGAAGGGGATATGCCACGTACCATTAAAGCAGTCTTCTGGTCACAATTGACATAATATTGCCACTACTATATAGAACTACAAAATTATTGTCACACTAATATCGTCAACCTATACTTAATCAAAAAAAGACACAAATATCGAATAAAAAATATCGTCATAAAATACATCGATATTACCAATATTGAGAAGAAAAATATTGTCAACAAAAATACCGACATCATTAAATAAGCATTGCAAATAACCAAAATATCGAAACTTACAATATCAACGATATAAATATCATAAAAAAACATAAAACCTACCTATACAAAACATTAAATACCACAATTACAAAAGATATGCACACACAAAAATATATCCCACATATAAACAAATACATTTCCTTAAAATATATTTTTTAAATGTAAAAATTTAAATATAAATAGTTAAATATACAATATTTACCAAAAAATAAATAACATTTATAAGCGTCACTAAAAAACAGCAAAAATTATTTGAAACTATTTAACATTATTTTCGACATAAATTAAATACATATAATTGAATGAATATACATTTAGTACCCCATACACGTTTAAACAAAATTAACGTTTTCTAAATAAACACATAACTGACAAAACAATTAAACAGATGCTATAACAAACAATAGAAAAAAACTACAAACAACAATAACAAATAAAATTCTTCAACCAATTAAATTAACCATATAAAAGATGCCAAATAATTAACAACAAACTACCTCAAAAACTGCAAACACAGGAGGAGAACGAAACTCTGCCGGGTTTTTGCTACAAAACAACAGCTTTCAAAAATTATATTAAACATCCACAAAATAAAATAGGTATGGTCTCTAATTTATTTAAAAATTTTGCTAACTATACTTAAAAATAAGATAACCCAACTAATTAAATTAATAAACATGTTCGTATTTTTTTGCCCTTTTCTACAGGCTCTCCCAACTTCAAACAACCAAACTACACTAAATAATGAACCAAAGTAACACAAAATTGTAGGTATACTTTAAAAGCAACTTAAAAAACAATTAAACAACTAAACCCTCCTTAAACTCCATACTTTTTACAAAACAATATAACAAAACATTTTTTATCTGAACAGGAAAAAGCAGCAAGCTGAAAACAGAAAAATACAACTGGAACTTTCTCGACAAAGCAAGAAGTTAAAAGCACAACATATATGTAAGTGTGCAAAAAAGTAAACAATTTGACATGTAAAAATATATATATAACATATATTTAACTCTTTCTATATATTTATTTTTAATTACTGTACAGTTAAGAAAATGACAGAAGGAGCAAAATTTGTCTCTTCACAAAAAGGCAAACTTTTGCTATGCTATATGGGTTACACATACAGCCAAGAAAAAATATCAGCTAACCACATGAATCGGAAATGTACAAAATATTACTCAAATGCTTGCTATGGGAGGGCAACAACTAGAGAAACAACAGTTTTAACTGTAAAAGAACATAACCACCCCATAACGTGACTGAAATTGAAGTTAGAGAGGTCCTAGAAAACATTGAAGAAGCAAGCACTAGCTCCCAACAATCAACAACTCAAATTCTAAAAGACATTTTACCCTGTGACCCAGAGCAAGTAACTGATCAGTTACCTGCTATATCAACATTAAAGTGTCTAATTTCCAAAACTCAAAAAGCCACCACTCAAAGACCACCTGCCCCAAAAACATTTAGGGCCTGATTACGAGTTTTGGCGGTGCAGAAGCGGGTGGCACGCCACTGCCACGCTCTGGCACCACCAAGACTCGCCGTCGCCCCCACCAGATTACAAGTATTTTTGTGGTCTGGCGGGTGGGTGGTGTGGCGGTCCTGTGACGGTGCTGTTTAAAGGCTCATTATGCACCATGTCATACATTCCTTCCCATGCAGCAACTGGGGGTGTAAAAATTCAGTAGGGCACAACATGTGCCCCCTTGCATGCACCCCTGTGCACAGATGAAGCAGGGGCCCTGTAGAGCCCCCTTTTTTTCCTCACCACCAGCAGTTGCATGGAGGAAGAACCTTCATGACACTGCTGGAGGTGAGGAAAGTCGTAATATGCTTGGTTGTGCCTGAGGGCACAACCAATCATATTTCGGCCCTCAGACTACCGCGCTACCACCAGGGAACGCAGTTCCCTGGCCGCTGTGGCGGTGCAATGGCGGTCCGACTGCCCTATTTGTAATCTGGAGGTCGGACTGCCGGTGCGGCGGTGGCTGGACCGCCACTGCTGTGCATCCGTGAATTTGGCGGTCCTCAGACTACCAAACTCATAATCAGTCCCTTAGAGAAGTAGAAATTGCACCTGAGTTCAGAGTAACACACAAAGAGGAACAATTCATTTTATATGACAATAAAAGTCATTACAAATGAATTATCATCTTTGCTACCCCTACAAACTTATTAAAACTGGGGCAGTGCAAAACATGGATGATGGAGGGGACATTTAAAATATGTCCCACACAATTCTATTAACTCTATACCATGTATTGGGAATTTCACAACAGTAACATACCTTTCATCTATGCATTATTACCAAATAAACAAACAACTACCTATATAGAGCTCCTAACCCAAATAAAACATCAAAGTAACAACAACTACCACCAAAAGATTATCAATGATTTTGAACAAGCAATGATATACTTAACATTTTCTCCCACAGAGCCATTCAAGGTTGCTACTATCACTTTAACCACAGTATATGGTGCAATCTACAAAAATCTACTTTAATAGTAGAATATGCAACAAATAGTCATTTTGCAAATGAAATAAAAACATTTAATAGCTCTAGCCTACGTCCCTATCACTGAAGTAGCAAATCACTATGACCTTTTAATAGAAAGTCTCTTCTGCCAAACAAATGAAAATAAATTAGCTCCCCATATGGATTATTTTGAAGACACATGGGAAGGGAGGCTACACAGATCAGGACACAGACGCCAACCAAAATTCCACATTCCGTGAAGGAATATATACAACAGTACCCTAGCTCAACAAGCTAAAACTAACAACTCAGTGGAAGGATGGCATAATGCCTTCCAGTTTACAATAAGAAGTCCGTCCACCCTTCACAAACTACTGGAAGCTAGACAAAAAGGATAAAGTTACCAGGAACTGAGACTAGACCAATCCATAACACAACTGTGCCCTAAACTAACTAACTAAACAAAAACAATGTATGAACATTTACAATACAAAGTTAGACTATATCCAAATACCATAAGACTAGAATACCTAGATACAATATCAAAATCTATGCTCTAAATTAAATCTCTAAACAACAAACAATAGTCCCTAAAACATAAAAGAATCCACAGACCTAATTTCTACATATTTATTTTGTAATTTAAAAATATTATGTCAAATAAATTATTTATAATTTTAAAATAACTGACATAATAAAAATATTTTTATATTAAAAAAATAATACGAATGAAGTTAATACCAATAAATAGAAACTCACAAAACAAACATAAAATAAATCTTGATATATCTCACATATATCAATTCATTTAATATAAAACTATTGAAATTCAAATAATGACATAACATTTCCACCCATATTAAAATATGTAAAATTACTTACAGTTTTGTACCAGCAGATCTTTGTTCAAACAGGTAAAATTCCAAAAGTAAATACTCCAAAGTCCCTTTTTTCAAAAAGGTAACCCCCAAAAAATGCAAAAATACAACTGTGCAAAAATAAATCCTTCGAAGTACTCCTGTTTGCCGCAGAACCATAAAAAACCCTAAAAATAGGTTAAAAGAAAGAAACGCTCCAGTAAAACCGAAAAAAAAGAAATTTTAAAGAAATTAGGGCCTCATTACAATGGTGTTCGGATGAGCATCCGACCGCCATCTTTTAGGGCACTGGACCATCCGACAAGGAGTCTCGGTCCGGACAGCCCAATTAGGATACGACCGCCGTGCAGGCGGTCGTCAACAAGCCTGTTTCTATTGTGGTTTGCGCTGCGGCCCGGAAAAGTGCTGCAGTACAAGCCGCAATATAAACAGGGATTTTTCCAAACATCCATGCACCGTGTGCCAGACACCATGTGGTGCAAGGAAGTTTGGGGGGGGGCACCACATGTGCCCCCCATAGCGGAGGCCCACGGGGATGGGGGCCCTGCTAAGGGCCCCAAAGTACCTTTCCGTCTGCCTGTACATGGCGGTCGGACCGCCATGTAAAGGCAGAGGGAAAAGGGACACGCTAATCCCTACGGCAGTGCCTCCACATGATGCCTGGCACATGGTTTAAAAACATCCCTTTTTTAATTGCGGCATGTGCTGCGGCCCTTTTCCGGGCCGTAGCATAAACCGCAATAGAAAAAGAGATGTTTCCAACCGCCTACACGGCGGTCGCATCATAATCTGAAGGGTGGGACTGCTGACTACTTGTCGGAGAGTCCCAATCCCGATACGATTGACCGCCATCGTAATGACCCCCTATATATTATAACCAAAACAATAGACTAATGCTACTTTATACACTACCAAAAACACACTATACTACACAACAATATCAAAAATAATACACTACGTACTCTATATATAACTTCACTTCCTCCCCACCTTTTAATTACCTTAAAAATAGTTTAAAATAAACTGACCTTTACCGAAGAAACGCAGCTCCCAACCGCGACCTTCCTTCAGCGACAGAATACAAAAACCAAGTTAGTGAAAAAAAAATGGTTGCCTAATAAAACTCGAAAAAAGACTATTTCCCCATTCAATTCAATATGAAAATAAAAATGATTTGACTAAGGGGCCGATTACGATGCGGCCCGTAAAGGCTTCGACCGAGGGTTGGAGCCTTCCTGGCCGCATCGTAATCAGCCGCTAGGTTTACTTTCCGACCGCCGCATTACAATGCTGGCAGTGGGAAGTAAACCGGTCGTTCATTCCGGCTGGCTTACGACGTGCTCATGGAGCCCGTTGGCCAGTCCGAGCCGGCTCGTAATCCCAAAGGACGGCCCTTTCCACCCTTGGGATTACGATGCACGGTTTGCCACATGGTTTCCATGCCGGCCTGTCTGACATGAAAACCATGTCAGAAAGCATGTTTGGGGGGCCCCAGCAGGGCCTCCTTGTGTGTGCGGCCTCCAGTTGGGGGCCGAGGGGCCTCCTATGGTGCTCCCCCTGTTGAACCCTGCACCCTGTGGCAGGCACCTTGAGGTGGCTGCCACAGGGATGAACGCAAAAGAAACAATTGATGGACGGAATGCTGGACAATGCAAACATTCACCCCCAGTCACAAAGATCTGGGTTAAATCCATCATTCTTTTGCTCACCACACCACACCACCCCAGTTTGGACCCAGCCGTATGCAAATCAGTCTTGACCCTGTTCCTTGTGGGAACAGTCCAGCCCGAACTGCCAAGCCAGGTCCTCCCTGGACCGGAAACAAGCATCCTGGGACCGGTTTCAGGGCATCACCCTTCTTCAGCCAGGCTAGCTTGAATCCAGTGGTGTAGTGAGCACGGGACCCACGTCTGGGCATACCCTTCCCACTTAGGGCGACAAATGCAAAAGAAACAATTGATGGACGGAATGCTGGACAATGCAAACATTCACCCCCAGTCACAAAGATCTGGGTTAAATCCATCATTCTTTTGCTCACCACACCATACCACCCCAGTTTGGACCCAGCCGTATGCAAATCAGTCTTGACCCTGTTCCTTGTGGGAACAGTCCAGCCCGAACTGCCAAGCCAGGTCCTCCCTGGACCGGAAACAAGCATCCTGGGACCGGTTTCAGGGCATCACCCTTCTTCAGCCAGGCTAGCTTGAATCCAGTGGTGTAGTGAGCACGGGACCCACGTCTGGGCATACCCTTATGCCACAGGGATGAACAGCACCTCCCATTTCTCAATGGAAGCTTGTGTTAAGGGTGGTTTACGGCCGTAACACGAGCTCCCATTGAGAAATGGGAGTATGCGTCAGAACAGTATTCGGTCGCATTGTAATTAGCCGGTCGGTCAGTCCCAGGACTGAGACGGTCCGCCCGACATCGTAATCAGGCCCTAAATGTTTTTTCAAAATAATAAAATATACAAAATGTTACAAATATCTACAAAATGTATTACAAAAATTGTAAAATATATAAAAATATTATAATATATATAATATTATTTAGTATATATAAAAATGTATATCATTAAAAACAAATCAAAAATATGTTTACAATACTTTAAAAAATGTAAAAGAATTATACATGATATAAAAAATGTACCAATGTGTAATTATTGAAAAGTATTGTATTAAAATGAGTTATGTTTTTTAAACGAGTTTAAAAATGTAATTAAAAAATTAAGGGCATATTAGCAAGACCGGCGATAAAATTATCGCCGTTTTAGCGGCAGGAAACTGCCGCTAAAGCGGCGATAATGGGCTTGCTAATATGCGTTATAGAATTCCAATAGAAGCCCAGGTTAGATGTCCTGCACATCTAACCTTGGCTTCTATTGGAATTCTATAACGCATATTAGCAAGCCCATTATCGCCGTTTTAGCGGCAGTTTCCAGGCGCTAAAACGGCGATAATTTTATCGCCGGTCTTGCTAATATGCCCCTAAATATTATAAAATATATATTGTTTAATATATATTAAAAAATATTATACAAGCATAAATACACAGTATTCATTTTGTAAAAAACTGTAAAATACAAATTAAATAATATATTATTTATAAAATGATTTAATATGTATTAAAAATATATTACTTAAAACATTTTAATTACAAAACATGGTTAAATATATGTTAAAAATATTTGTTAGCATAAAATACCCCAAAATATGTTAGTAAAACAAATACAAAATATATGTTTCTGTATACAAATATTGTTACCAAAAAATGCACTAAATAATATTATTTAAAATATATTATTTAATAAATGTTACAACAATAAATATTACTTATTAAAATTGTAATTATATGTTAATGCATATTTCCAATTATGTACTACCTACACTTACCAATTATATGCTAAATTGTTTTTTGTAATAGTTCCTACTGAACATTGACAATAAATGTATTCAATGAATTAAAAAATATTTACAATGTGTTATATTGCTAAATAAAACCAATGTTCTGTCATTAATAAAAGTTTTTTTCAACTGAAACAAACTTGCATAAAGGACTTAGGGTATGATTATGATGGCGGTCGGACTTTTGTCCGACCGCCATCCTGTCGGGAATGGGACCGCCCGACTAGATGTCAGTGGTCCCGGGATTACGATGCGACTGCCTTCAAGGCGGTAGCATTGTGTATGTTTCGTATTGCGGCATGTACTGCGGGCTGCAAGCACATGCCCCAGTACATAAAATACACATTTTGCATATCCCTGCACTATGTGGCAGGCACCATGAGGTGCCTGCCACATGGTGCAGGGATATGAAGGGGGGCACCAGTGCCTCCCAGAACCCAAGGCTGAGAGCAAGGGGGAATGGGGGCACGCTAGGGGCCCCCAAAGTCCCTTTCCGCCTGCCTTTTCATGGCAGGTTAACCACCATGAAACGGCCGGCGGAAAGGGACATTTTAATCCCTACGGAGGTGCCTCAGCAGGCACCGCCACTGTTGTAGGGACTCAAGTCGGTCCCCTTGAGACCCGTAAGGGTGAGTAGTTCGCGCTTTACAAATACGGATGTGTGGCAGTCGGTCGCTCCGACCGCCATTGGAATGAGGCGGGCGGACCTCCACGGTCCGATGGCAGTGGGACCGCCACAGACGGGCTGACAGTGGCGGTCCCACGCCATCATAATGAGGCCCTTATTTCTTATAAATAAAAATTATTACAACATAAATGTGTTTCTTTTTACTAATGTAGAAATATGAAGCAAAAGCAAATACACTACTACAATACCACAATAATTATATTCATTTACACTATTTTTAAATACAACAAAATACATTTTTATTATTTCATACCAGTTTTAAAATTAAACACAAAACATTCAATTTTTCTAGCAAAAAATAAGATACCGAAGGGAAATTACTCACCTATCACACAAAAAATATAAATATAACCCCTGCAACATTACTTAATGTAAAAAACATTATGGGGCTGATTACGATGCTGGTTGGACTGTGCATCCGACCACCATGTCCGCGGAACAATTCTGTCCGCCAAGGCCGCAAAGTATACTCTGCCCGATTATGATGCATGCAATGGCAAATCCCGACCGCTGCAGTCGTAAAGCTCTACGCATGGACCGCAGAGGTCAGAAAGTGTCCCGATATGGCTTCTGAAGCCGAAAGCACTGCTGTCCAACCGATGAGCACATTATGATGAGACCGTTGTACTAGCGCTCCGAATCTTCGGTCACACCGCAGCGATTGCCCGCAGCACGACTGCTACCGCCAAACACCACAACTATGTCCAATGTAAGGTCAACAAAAAGGACACAGCTGATGGTCATCGTACAGGTGGACACGCCCACATTTGAAAGTATAAGGCTCACCCCATCCCAGACCATGATCCTTTGCCACTACTCTGCAGAGCAGCCCCATACAATACATTGTGAGAGAGATATATATAGAGACAAGGCAGCAATCACTTCACCACCACACACACACCCCACATGTTTGTTCACACACTGTTTCTTGTCACTTCTAGTCACTACACATTTTGTATCACCCTCACCAGCACACTCACATTTCACCCATTTTTTAAATCATGGCACCCAAAAAAAGACGATTCTCTGACAATGAGTTGTCAGTGATGGTGGACGAAATCCTCACAGTAGAGCCACAATTGTTTGGAGCCCAAGTCCAACAAACCTCTGTCGTTATCAAGAACCAAATGTGGGACATGGTCGTCAACAAGGTCAGTGCTGTAGCTACCATCCTGTGCACAAAGGACGACATCAGGAAGAGGTGGCATGACCTGAAGACCAGGCTCATGAACCTGGTCAACAGGCACCACCTGGCGACTCAGCAGACTGGCGGTGTGCCTCCCGTGCCACCATTGGAATTCACAGCCTGAGAGGAGAAGGTGTTTGCCATCCTACACACTGAGGGCTTGACTACCTGGGGGACTGGAGACTGGTAAGTAACACCCCTCCAACTGGCACAACATAGCAATGTACTGTTTGCACAAAACCCACCTTTGCTTTCGTCCATCACACCCAATTGTTCCATATGCAGTAGCAAAGGTATCAGAGATGTGTCATTGGCAGTCACAGTCAGTAATCCTGCACATCATCCCCAATGTAGCCGCACCCATCACATCACACCCGTAGGAATGCTGTAAGCAGTTTTTGCACATCAAATCTCCATAATAGAGCCCATTCATTGTTGAGATTTACAACAGTATGTGCCAACTCAACAGCTTATTGCCACCAGTATATAACACAATGCATGTTTGCTACTGTTGCCAAATTGAAGCTGATAAGACCACAACTACCATCATGTCCTGTTCACCGAGAACTCAACAAGAGGTACTAGTGTCTGTTCCCCATAGCCACTTGGCAGCCATGTCACTACTCAGCTTCACCTAACAGGTAGGTAGCAGTTTACTAGTGTGGGATAGGAGAGAGAGTCAGGCTTCAACTCCCACCAGACCCTGTTCTCTGAGCACCCCCCCCCCACATCTACTCCACTCCTTACCCCCACAGCCACCTGGCAGACATTTCCTCCACTCAGCTTCACCTCACAGGTGGGTAGCCATTTTACTAGTGTGGGCTGGGAGAGGGAGTCAGGACTGCAACTCCCACCAGGCCCTGTTGTCTGAGCACCTCCCCACATCTACTACACTCCTTTCCACACAGCCACCTGGCAGCCATCTCCTCCATTCAGCTTCACCTCACAGGTAGGTACCCATTTTGGGCTGGGAGAGGGAGTCAGGACTGAAACTACCACCAGGCCCTATTGTTTGAGCACCTTTACCACATCTACTCCACTCCTTACCCCACAGCCATCTGGCAGCCATCTCCTCCACTCAGCTTCACCTCACAGGTAGTGAGCTGTGTATGAAGATCTCAAGATATATCTCAGATAGGACTGGTGCAGAGCAAAGGAGTTTTTCAGCATACATATTTATTGACTCTTAGGATGTGTACTGGTGATATTATGTTCTGTCACATAACTGTAGCTGTCTGTTACTCAGAAAATGAAGAACATTTTATGTGATTAACCACCCAACTAGTCTTTACCCTGTGATATTATACATCAATGCAAATTCGCCCTTACATGTTACTGGTGTACAATATATGTTGTACAAGTATTCTTATACACAAACATATCACAAACACAGTATTACCACTACAGTGTCAAAGCTCAGATATCTGTACATTCAGCAGATATAGGGGCATATTTATAAGAGAATGGCAGAGTGGCGCGTTAAGCCAAAATTGCTACCGCTGCGCTCCGCCATTCTGAAAACGCAGGGATGTGCCATATTTACAATAATACGGTGCACCCTTGCGTTTTCCCTAGCGGTGGCGCTAAATTCAGCTGCCTAGCGCCAACGCAGGCACCCTTTCACCATAGTGCAAGGGTGCCTGCGTTGCAGGGAATGATTGTTCATGTGCAGGAAGGTGTCCCTTACTGCACAGAAACAATCACTAATGGTGAATTGTAAGTTCTATGTGTGCTGCAGAATGCAGCACATATAGAAGTTGCAACTTGTCATTTTTTAATGATTGTTCATATGCAGGAAGGGACACCTTCCTGCACATGAACAATCACTAATGGCGATTTGCTGTTTCTATGTGTGCTGCAGAATGCAGCAAACAGAGACAGCAAAAAAGAGGAGAAATTAATAATTTCTCCTCTTTTCACCAGGTTAAGACCAGGTTTTCCCTGGTCTTATTTTTGGCGCTGCCCCTTATTTATGCCTCCCTTGTAAATAGGGGGCAGCATCAAAAAGCAATGGGTGTTGCGGCGGAACGCCCACCGCAACACCCATTGCCCGCCTTTTTCTGTTGCGCCGCGGTCTATGGCTTGGCCTGTGGCGCTGCCCGCTTCATCATCGCGGGCTGCAGTACAGCCTGCCACACCCCCCTGCGGCTCCTCCATCTTCTCGGGCACGTCGTGGTGCTGCACGGCTGCCTGCTGTTTCAGCATCGCAGTTACACTCCACGACTCTTATGTCTAACACCACGCGGCAGCCCGTTAATGCTCAGTAATACACAATAGAAACACCTCAGCTCCAATTTTGGAGCTGCGGCTTCCAGTACTTCTATGGGGCCAATTCTCACTAACCTTTTGTTTTGCACATTTCACTGCGGCTTCCAGTATATTCTCCTGGTGACATCTTTTTTGTTTAAATCATTTTTATTAAAAAAAATTCTTTTGCACATCATTAGGAAAGCATATAGTCAGAGCAGCGCTCATATAGCGGGTATAAAAGGAGAGAAAAGAGATTGCCAGTATCATGATGTACAGTAACCAACAGTATCAGGAAAAACAGAGATGGAAGGCATGATGCACACACCAGACCGGGAGGCAATATCCCGACAAGGGCAGAGCAGTGCTGACAAAGTCCACAGCACCGGGTAACATGTGAATAGTGCAGGTATGGTGCAGTTCAAACTCAAACGGGGACATAGGGTACAACAAAATGAGGACAACATAAGCGAAGGAAGGGTAAGGGAGAGTCGCTTCAAGACCTGCTGCCGCATCCAGTGTAGCTGGGAGGGCCAAGGGCCACCAAGAGCTAGGGACAGTGGGGCACCGAGACAGAGGGGCTAAATCAGTGCAGGTGTCGGTTTCAGTCTGCAGTCACGTCAGTGGGGGACATACCCTGAGTAATAACCCTCTGTGATGTAGTCGGGTTCCCTGTGTCAGTGTCCACCCCTTGGAGTGTGGAGACCATTTCATCCCATTGAGGTGCCAGGGGGAACATACGAATGCCAAGCAGGTCCTCCCTACGTAGTGCCGCACCCTCTGCTCTCGCCCAGTTAAGCAGGGATCGGCGCCAAGCAAGTGGGTGGGGCGACTGGGGGGATTTCCAGCGCTTGGTGATCAAGCGTTTGGCCGTTATGAGACCCAGGTCCAGGAACCGCGTGGCAGCTCTATATTTCTTGTTTCTGCTGAAGAGATGTAGTATATGAGCTTCCCAAGTCTGGGGGATGGTGCGGGAGGTGCAAGAGGTGAGAGTGACTGTCACATCGCTCCAGTAGTCAGTCAGAACCGAACAACCCCACAGCATATGAAGTATGTCGGCATCTAATTGCCGGCAGCGGGGACAGGCCGCGTCCATGTGGAGGAAGTACCTGTTGATTCGGGCAGGGGTAAGGTAGGCCTGATGTAATATAAAAAATTGTATCTGCCTGAATCGCTGGTTGCGGGGGATGCGGGTCGGGCTGCCTCGGGCGGCCTCCCATTCCTTATCTGTGAACGCCCTCCCCAAGGCTCCTTCCCAATGTAATCGAAGTCGGGTGAGGTCTACCTCCGTGTGTTGTCGAAGTGAAGATGCGAACCAGCGCGTGAGATGCCCTCCCGTCCCCATCACGTGAAGGTATTGCAAAGTGTGGTGTGTGGGAGGTTCCTGAGCGAGTGTACCCCAAACGGACGACAATGAAGCTATGAGTGTTCTGTGTAGAAGAAACTGCCCAGGGTGTAAGTTCTCCTCTGCTATGAGTTCCTGGAACGGGATAAGAGTGCCCTCCTGAAAAAGGTCCCCCACGTCCTGTATCCCCTCTGAGGTCCAGTGATGTAACTCAGCCACCGTCACGTAGGCGTCCCCCCGTGGAGTTCCCAGCAGTGGGATAGCAGGCGCGTACGTGACGGTGGTTCTAGTGAGGAAAAGGCACCTACGGAAGCATTTGTACGCTACAGTAAGGAGAAGAGTATCGGGAGGTCTGAGTTTGGAGCAGGGATGGAAAATTTGTAAAAGGGTCTTCAGCGGCAGCGGAGGCTGCGCAGAGGCCGTGTCTGGTAAATAACGGGAGGACAGCCACCTGGCGATCCATTGCAGTTGTGAGGCCAGGTAATAATGCTCGAAGTTGGGTACTGCAAGACCACCCAGCTCGGTAGGCAGTTAAAGCTTTCCCATGGATACTCTATGGCGTGATGCCCCCCATACAAAGTCCCGCACCACCTTCTCCCATTGCTTGAAGAAGGGGGAAGAGATGACAAGGGGCAAAGTGGCAAAATAATAGAGGAGACGGGGAGAACCACCATTTTAACCAGGGCGATCCTACCAGAGATCGCCAATGGGAGAGTCTTCCAGAAACACATTTGAGACCGAATCGCCGTGGCAGCCCGGAGCACGTTACCATCGAAGAGATCGGCTGTGGTGCGATAGACTTGGACCCCCAAGTAGCGAAAGGGGTCGATGTGCCAGGTCACCGGCAGCCCCCCTAGCGTGTAGCCCGAATCAAGAACATCCCCCAAGAATGGAGATAGTATGGATTTTTCCGGATTCACTCGCAATCCTGAGGCGTGCGCAAAATGGTTAAGGGCCTGATCCAGAGAGGGGGGAATGTCGTGAAGGTCCCGAGCGTAAAGCAGCAAGTCATCCGCGTAGAGCGAGATGGTGTGAGTGCCGTCGCCTAATGTAATCCCCATATCGACATGTGCGCGGATGTGGGCCGCCAGCGGTTCCACTGCTAACGCGAACAAGAGCGGGGACAACGGGCATCCCTGTCGGGTTCCACGTCGCACCCTAATCGGATCCGAGACATAAGGGCCTGTCCGAACCCATACCGAGGGTTCACGATATAGTAGCTGCACCAACCCCAGGAAGTAGGGACCAGCCCCAAAACGAGCCAGGGCGGCAAAAAGGAAGTTCCAGGCTAGCGAGTCGAAGGCCTTCTCAAGGTCCAACACCATGCAACCGGAGCGTGGCCAATCGATCGGGGCATATTCCGCCACTCGAAAGTAGCGGCGTATGTTCAGGGCCGTATTGCGCTGCGGGACAAAGCCATTCTGGTCAGAATGTACTAGGTCAGGGACCAACGGAGCCAGCCGGTTGGCCAAGACTTTCGCCAGAATCTTATAATCCGTGTTCAGGATTGCAATCGGTCGATAGGAGCCAGGAGACGCAGGGTCCTTACCAGGCTTCAACAGGGACACCACCTCTCCTGGTGACATCTTGTTACTTCTTCTTCCCATGATCCTCAGTCCTGTTTCCCAGAGGGCCTTGGGAAGGTTCTTTGTTTTACCCTTTCCAAGATGGTGACCTTTCCTATTCCTTGCGTTTCCTTTTCCCTATCCAAGATGGCAACTTGAACTTCCACCTCGAGAACAACAAGGACACCAACTCCACCACCCTGATCGACAACCTCGCCACCCTCGGACTCAGACAGCTCGTGACTACACCCACCCACGCCGCCGGCCACACGCTAGACTCCATCTTTTCCGCAAGCCCACACGTCTCCTTCAACCACACCTCCGAACCCCACTGGACTGACCACCACTGCATCCACTTCACCTACAGGAAGCCCACCACGCACCACCGCACCGAACAAATGCCTCGCCGCTGCTGGAGCAGAGTCACGGAAGACCAGCTAACCACAACCCTCGCCCTGAGCCCACCCGCCGAACCCTCCGACCCCGACACCGCCGCCCGCAACCTCAGACAGTGGATCGACGACTGCGCCAACACCCTCGCCCCGCTCAAGAATCCGCCCAACAGCCACACCAGCAAGAAAGCCACCTGGTTCACCGAAGACCTCCAGGCCTCCAAACGAACATGCCGAAAACTGGAGAAGATCTGGCTCCACGAACGGACAGCGGACAGCTACGCCGCCCACAAGAGCGCCACCCGCAATCACCATCACCTCATCAGATCCGCCAAAAGGGCCTCACTCAAAGACCGCCTAGACAACAACGCACACAACAGCAAAGAGCTCTTCAACATCGTGAAGGAACTCTCCAACCCCAGCTCCAACACCAACGACATCCAGCCGTCGCAAGACCTGTGCGACTCACTGGCCACCTCCTTCCACCGCAAAATCGCCGACATCCACGACAGCTTCAACACCACGACCGCCCCGGCAACCACCGAGACCACTGCCCCCACAACCACCAACCGCCTGCTCTCCTGGACCAACATCAACGACGAGGACACCAGCGAGATCATGAACACCATCCACTCTGGTTCACCGCTAGACCCGTGCCCTCACCACATCTTCAACAAAGCCAGTTTAGCCATCGTGCCCCATCTCCGGAAAATAATCAACATCTCCTTCGAGACAGCAACCTTCCCGGAAAGCTGGAAGCACGCCGAGATCACCGCCTTACTCAAGAAACCCAAGGCAGACCCCAAGGACCTCAAGAACTTCCGACCCATCTCTCTGCTCCCGTTCCCCACGAAGGTCACCGAGAAAATCGTCAACAAACAACTGACCCGCTACCTCGAGGAGAACAACATCCTGGACCCTTCCCAGTCCGGCTTCCGCAGCAACCACAGCACCGAAACCGCCCTCATCGCCGCCACCGATGACATCAGGACCCTGCTAGAACAACGGAGAAACAGCAGCCCTCATCCTCCTGGACCTATCAGCCGCCTTCGACACGGTCTGCCACCACACACTACGAACACGCCTTCACGACGCCGGGATCCAAGAGAAGGCCCTGGACTGGACCACATCCTTCCTTTCCGGCAGAACACAAAGCGTCCGCCTCGCCCCCTTCCGATCCAAGGCCACCAAGATCATCTGCGGCGTACCCCAAGGCTCCTCCCTCAGCCCAACGCTGTTCAACATCTACATGGCACCCTCGCCCACGTCGCCCGACAGCACAACCTCAACATCATCTCCTACGCCGACGACACCCAGCTGATCCTCTCCCTCACCAAAGACCCTCACACCGCCAAAGCCCACCTCCACGAAGGAATGAAGGCTGTCGCCGAATGGATGAGGACCAGCCGCCTGAAGCTGAACTCGGACAAGACGGAGGTCCTCATCCTTGGTTCCAACCCTTCAGCCTGGGACGACTCCTGGTGGCCAACATCACTGGGAACAGCCCCGCCACCCACCGACCACGTACGCAACCTAGGGGTCATCCTCGACCCCACCCTCTCCATGACTAAGCAGGTCAACGCCGTTTCCTCATCCTGCTTCAACATCCTCCGAATGCTCCGCAGGATCTTCAAGTGGATCCCCACCGAAACAAGAAAAACAGTCACCCAGGCCCTCGTCACCAGCAGGCTGGACTACGGAAACGCCCTCTACGCAGGAACGACGGCTAAGCTCCTGAGACGGCTGCAACGCATCCAGAACGCCTCTGCACGTCTTATCCTCGACATCCCCCGACGCAGCCACATCACACCCCACCTGAGAGACCTGCACTGGCTCCCTGTCAACAAGAGGATAACCTTCAAGCTCCTCACCCACGCACACAAAGCACTCCACAACTCCGGACCAGCCTACCTCAACAGACGACTCAGCTTCTACACCCCCACCCGCCAGCTCCGCTCGACCAGCCTCGCCCTCGCCACAGTCCCCCGCATCCGGGAAACGACCGCCGGCGGCAGATCCTTCTCCCACCTCGCCGCCAAGACCTGGAACACCCTCCCCACCAACCTCCGACAGACCCAAGACCTACTGGCCTTCAGAAGACTCCTCAAGACCTGGCTCTTCGATCAGTAGCAGCACCACCCCCCTCTTCCCCCAGCGCCTTGAGACCCTCGCGGGTATGTAGTGCGCTTTATAAGTGACATGATTGATTGATTATTTCCTGTTACATCACTTCCTGCCTATGGGTATTTAAGGGGCTAAATCCTTCATTGCCTTGTGTTGCAACACTCCTTGCTCCTGTTGGTATGTCCTCGCTCCTGTTGGTGACCTTTGCTCCTGCTTGGTGTATTTTTGCTTCCTGTTGGCGCACTTTTTGTTTCCAGTTGGCGCTTCCTGTTCCAGTTTGGATTCCTTTTAACCTTCCACTCCTATTTGGAATTCTTGCCTTCTATTCTCCACTCCTTGCTGGTGTTTGCTCTTATTGGTGGGTTCTTTCCTTCTTTTCCGTTCTTGGAGTCTCCGCCTTAAACAGAGGTTTTTCCGTACGGGGTTTTTTCCTCTTGGGACTCTTTTTGGAAGGCACAGTCTGCTCTGGCTTTTTATTGTTGGCTGCACTGTGGCTACCAGAAAGAGTCGCCCTTACCTCGGACAGACCAGAATTCTCAAGAACCGAAGTCGAGAACCTCTCCAACACGCCAGAATTGGTAAGAACATTACAAGTCGTGACACTTTCACGCTAAGTGCTGCGTGAAAGGGGGCCTTATTCACAAGGCGGCGTTAAGCCATGTTAAGTGGCTTAACGCAGCCTTGTAAATAAGGCGAAGGGTTTATTGCTGCAGGAACATCATAAAAAGTGACGTTCCTGTGGCGATAAACTGTTGTAAATATGCCCCATAGTTGGCCACATTTCGTAGCCTTTGTATCTACTGTACGCTTATAAGACGCGCTACTATTTTTTATGGTTTGCTCCTAGAAGAGTGCAAATATTGCCTTCAAAAAGCTGCAACATTTTTAATGCAAAATAATTTATTATATATTTAGTGAATTTTGTAAAGTGTGTATTTCTATCACCACAATTAGAAAAATAAACTAACAACAAAATAAGGAATGGCAGCATTGGGAGTCATTTATTGAGGCCTCAAGTAAGAGATCAAGGTCTGGAACCAGACAAGCACTTCTGAAAGCCTGTTTTGTTTAAGGTGCTTTTGTAAACTGTTTGAAGGTCAAGTGTCACCCACATATATAAAAAATTAGGAACAAACACACATATTGCAGAGGGAACATATGCACAAAATTTATTGTGTGCATCTGTAAAATATCCGATTACTTGAGAACATGAATAAAATATTGCACTTAGCCAAGGTGATATTTATGGCAAACAAAAAGAATGATAAACATGAGTAACTACAGATTTCAAATTAGATTCCAATTCACAACAGGTCAGATTATTACAACTAAGCAGCAATGATTATACCCCAAAAACTGTGAACGTGGGGAGTACCAATTGGAGTTTTCGTTTTTACTCAGCAGCCCTTTATCATACAGATGTATGTGGTCTTTAATGCCTTAACTGAAAGCTTTTTTGATAGGCTGCAAAATTACTTGCAGGTTGCAACAGTAAATAAAAGTATTTAAATATTGTTTTTATTTTCCTTTACAACCCAGTAATTATTTAATATTCAAGCAACATCATAAATCACAACTATTAAAAAATGACCAATAGCATCAAAGTAACTCTTAAAATGCTGTTCCTATTAATTAGAAGCCTGTACATTAAATATCTGCAATATGAAAACATGCATACACAATATACAATGACAAGCTTTACAGAAATGATATGAATCTTAATTATTTAAATATTATGTACAAAGTAAAATGTAATTGCATTAGAATGACAATTAATGAATTGTTTTAATCTTAAAAACAAATAGTTTATGGGTGTAAATCTTAATGGGAAATGTTTTTAAGTTGTATTTTTGATCTCAGTTCAAGTAATAACCAATCCTGCATAAAAATAATTGTCAGATCAGCATCAAAATAACAGAAACAGTGAATATAGTACATAATTAGCAACATCTAAGTATTACACCTGAGGTCATCATCTTAAAAAACTGTCAACGAAATTTTTGGCATTTTGCTTTTTTTCATTTAAAAGTACACCAATGAAGTCTCAGAATTATATAGTTTAAGACCACTAATCTACATTTTAGAGACATTTTATAATAAATGTCTATGAATAAATAGTCAGCTCTTGCAATATCATTAAAAATGGGCTAAAAACAATCATTTCAAAGAAAAATCCCACTTGTAAACTTAGGAAGTATTAATGATTAGTGTGAGATGTGACTCTATAATGTGCCTTAAAAATAACAGCCAAACAATCTATCTCAAGCAGCCACACTGATGAATGCTTCTCAGACACATCACACCAAGATGTTTTCAGTCATCAGTTACACAGGGCTGTTGTCTCGAAAGCATGATGGTTCTTGTTGAAGGTGAATTCTATTTCTCATTCTAGTGAAGGTTTTAGTTGGGCAAAATATTTTCTCTCGCAACTGTAGCCAGGTCCAGAGCATGAACTGTAGCCAGGATGAATAGAAAAACTGGAAGATGTCACTGTACATTGTTGTTGTTCGTTCCAATGCTTTCATTTGCATTTTTAGTATTGTCTGAGCTAACTCCATCTTGCTGTTGTGCATCTTTTCTTGGTGGCATCCTTTCATTAATTCTATCCAAGCCTTTTGCTTCTTCGAAACTGCAGATCTTATGTTGTGGAGAGAATCCTCGTATTGCTTAGGCAAAATGCAAAGGTAACATGTCAGTTATATTGCAAAAAGTAGAGTGAGTTTGTTTAAAAAGTTGATTAAAAACCCCTAGAGTTTTTTTTTTACATTTAACAGGTAGAGCAACTCATGAAGATGCAAATCTTAACACACACATAATTTAGCACTTTGACAACTAAAAAAAAAGCATAGACAATGTTGAGTTTATTGTAATATAAACAGTGATTAAATGTTGGTACTTTTAGTACTTACCAGTAATATCTGTAATAAATCCGAAAAGGCAATTGTTTTAATGCATGGTTAGATGTTACTAGCACCCAACTGAATTGTACTAAATTCATTGACACTGGAAGGACAACATACTGAAATAAGCCCATCAGGATTTCAATATGCTCTTCTCAGATTTAACATTGATCTCTGCAATACGCAATTCAAGAGGCTGAGCAGTGTTATAGGCCAAAAGCCATAAACTTATCAGCAACTGTGCTTGGAGGATCAGACAGTAATCTGAAGAATTTAGATTAGTCACAAACTTTATGTTTAACTCTCTATTGTATATACAACTTTAAACCTTATTATACATTATGATTAGAAATCTTTGAGGAATATTACAGCAAGACTTGTTGATGAAGTTATCTAAATACTATTTGTAAATGAATTCTTATGTACAGGAGTGCTTCTTTCTGAGATGTCTGGCTAACTAATATGTTTCATACACTTGCATAAACAGACATGAGCTTTACAGCCTTATATTAGGGCCATAATACTTTGAGTACAGTTGCAAATGAAATACTATGGGGCTTATTTACAAGCCCCTTGTGCCGCCAGTACGTCACTTTTTCCCAGCATTAAAAGTGACGCGCAAGGGGCTTGCAAATAAGCCCCTCTGTATTTAAACCTTTTTGACTGAAATTGCAAATGCAAATTCATTGGACAGGTACATATCAGTCGATTATTATGGTAGTTAAAACCACTGTTAGTTTAACGTGGATTTGGGGCTCACGTCACTTTGGAGCTTCAAAGCACTGTTCACCTAAAGGTTTCATTTTAATTTCAGCACTCCTCTAGTCTCATCGCTTGGTTGGAATTAGAAAGTGGTTTAAACTACAAATCCACTAAAAAAATATGAGAAGTGCTGCTATACTGCCTTAATACTTCACATGAATTCCATATTAGAAATAGAGGTACACCAAACAAATCCCATAACAAATAATGTATATTGCATGGAGAAGTTAATTGATACACTTAAAAAGGGACAGACTGTCACAAAAAAACTCTTAATGAACAAGTAGTAAATAAAATGAATGCATAATTTTTCACACTTGCTCTTATTTCAGGAGACCAAAAACAATATGTACACAAACACACAGAAATGAGTCTGAAAATATATACATTAGAATTAACCAATCTAGAGAATCATGTTCTGTTAACTAGAAAATCAGATGAAGGGAGACAAAAACACCTAGATGCGATGACTCGGTATAGGATTAATCTCTGTGTAAAAGTTGACTCGGACATTTAAAAAAAAAAACACAAATTTGAATCCACCAAAACAATACAAATCTGTGAAAAGTGCAAATTATCTGAGCATACCTTTGTCAGCCTCAATTGCCTCAACTGTGGCTGCACAGAAAGAACCAGAAGCGTGCAAAATAAATGAGAAAGATGAAACTGATATTGTTTAGCCACAGAGAAACAGGAGTAAATTGACGAATCGGTTAGCATTATACACCATATCTTAAGTCAGAAATGACAATGACAATCTCAATTCATCCCTCAGAATCTCTGATATCTGAATGTGTGATTTAAATATATCACTCTGTCAAGTCGTGGTTAGATTACTTCAGAAAATTCAGATGTTTGTTTACAGTGGGGGTAATCTTTTTAGACAGTAGTCCGCCAAAGTGGGTAAGAGCAATGTTCTGTTGCTTTTATCTTTTTGCACATTAAAATTGTGCCAGAGCTTTTCTTTTTAATAAGAAATGAAGAGCCAGCAGCTGAAAAAATGATATTTTTTTTTATAAATAGACTTTATTAAATTTAAGCCACCAAAAGTGCCTAGGATGAACACGTGGCACACATATAGCACATCATATGATAAAGCATCCTGAGTACACAAGGCGAGAATACTCAAGTAGCATATCACATAAAGCGTAGGTGCTGTCCAATAAGGCATAACAATAGCAGTCTTACAGAAATGGACCCACCAACTTACATCATACCCGCCCATGTATTCGGTGGCAGACCCTGGCCTCAAGGACCACACGCTCCTGCTACACACACCAATCCACGCCCCGTCTCCAACACAAGACTCGGGCGTAGGGGACATCTATCGTCCTGCGATGTCTCGCTTTGCTACCAAAAGTGCTGTGCCCACTAACGCCTTCTCCACCCTCGGGCCACCAGAGCCCTCAAACACACCAAGGAGAATCGGCCAAGGTGTCCCATAAGAAGTTTCGCTTCCAGGGGATTAAATTCCGGGAGGGCCTCAAGTGACTGGGTATGAATGTGGAGAGCATGTCAGAGTTGAAGGTACTTATAGAACTGGGTATGCGCCAGGGTATACGTCTGTTGCAGGTCTTGGAAGGAGTGTATATGCTGTCCTTACCACACATCACCAGGCATGTGATACCAATAATGTCCCAAGATCGGAAACCACGGAGAATCGCCACCTCTCCCAACCAGGTACCGTGCCAGAGAGGGGTTTGTTGCGTAGGTTTTGCCTCCCATTGCACGTGTCGGAGTGCAGCGCTCCACACAAGAAACAACACTCTAGTCACCACAGGCATGGAAATAGAAATCGGGGATCCATAAAGCATGGCTTGCAAGAGAGGGAAAGCCAGCAATGAAAGTTCTAAGCGGTAGGCGGATCTGACCAACCTCCACTGAACCAGTCGTGGATGACAAGAAGATGTGAAGACAGGTAATAAAGACAAAGACTAGACATTCCCAGGCCAACATCAAAGTGTGTGAGGTACAGGCGCGGCCTTGAACCCCGCCACAGAAATGTCCTTGCAGTTCCATCCAATGTCCGAAACCACGCCCGGGACAAGTGAAGGGGTAAATTCTGAAAAATATAAAGAAATCTTGGAGGAATCATCATCTTGTACAGCGCGATGCACCACATAACATAAAGCGGAAGAGCCTGCCATTTGGGGCGGTCTGCTTTAACTTTCCAGACCAAACGTTGAAAATTAAGGGCCCAAGTGAGTTCTGGAAGCAAGGTGACCCATATTCCCAAGTATTTAAAAGTAAGTTGGCTGAGAGGGATAGTGGTCTGCCAATCAAAACAGTTCCTAGCCGATGTCAGGAGAACAGCACGAATTTAGAAGGGTTCATCTGAAGGCCCGAGGCCATTTCAAAGTGTTTAAGCAGCTGAAGACACCTAGGACCACTAACAGCCGGATTCGCAAGGCACAAGAGCACATCATCTGCGTATAACGTGATGCGGACCTCGTGGCCAACACTCCAGATCCATCCAGGATACTGGAGGTCTGTACGTATGAGTTGGGCCAAAGGCTCTATTGCCAAGGCAAAGAGGAGGGGGGATGGGGGCAGCCCTGCCTGGTCCCTCTTTCTATAGGAAAGGCATCAGACAAGACCCCATTGACACGTGCACAAGTTGTGGGGTTGGAGTAAAGGACACGGACCATGTTCTGAAAGCGTGACCCGAAACCAGCGCGAACCATCACTAACTGAAGATAAGTCTAGTCCACCATATCAAAGGCCTTCTCAAAGTCAATAAGGAGAAATGTTAGATCCTGTGGCAATTGATGATGGTGGGCCAGAGCTACGTGAAGCAGATGAATGCAATGTTGCAAGCTCCGGGATAGCATAAAGCCACATTGGTCTGGCTGCACCAGGGTGGTCAAGACCCGTCTGAGGCTGTTTGCCAATATTGTGTTGAAATTTTAACCTTGCAGTTGAGGAGTGATATTGGATGATAGTTGGTGCAGGACATTGAGGGAGGTTGCATTTTGGGTATCACAACTATGATGGCCGAGTCCAGCTCCAAAGGAAATCAGCCCACATGACAGACTTCCTTATATAAGGACAGGAGACAGGGGAGAAGAAGTGCCAGAAATGTGACATAGTATTCCGTAGGGAAGCCATCCGGGACCAGGTCTTCCCAGATGCCAGACCTGACAATGCGTCCACGATCTTTTCCGCCATGAGGTTCATCAAGTAGACGAGTCTCAGTGGGAGCTAAACTAGGAAGAGATACCAAGTTTAGAAAGAAGTGAGATGTGGCCACATCTCTGTCCATGGGTGAGGAATACAACTTCCTATAATATTGAGCGAAGGCCTGCACTATCTCAAAAAGAGAGCGTCTTGAGAAACCGGCATCATCTATAATTTCAGGGACAATCCTGTTAGCCTGTTGGTGGGAGGCCAGCCAATAAAGCAGCTTCCCATTTTTGTCTCTCCAACCATAGATCCTGGCCGTTGTGGCTCGCCAAAGTGTTTTGGCTGCCTCAAGCGAGTGTATACGGATGTCCTCACGGTTGAGACCTAGTTGTCGGGAGATGTCCTCTTGGGGAGTCAACTCTATGCGTTGTTCCAGTCGAAGGGCGCGAGCCTCCTGCTGGGCAATAAGAGAGGAACGCTCACACTGTTGAGCTAATGTAACTTTTGGCAAATCCCTATATCACTGCTCTACCAGCCTCCCACAGAGAACTAACACGTGTAACAGACCCATCGTTAGTATGGAAGTAGGCATGGAGTTCAGCACTCAGTGACCGAATGAAGGTTTTATCCTGGAAGTACCAAGCATTAAGGTACCACATGGGGTGCATTCCAAGTGGCGGTGGTCCAAGATGAAGAAGTAGAGGCAAATGGTCTGAGATTCCGCATGGCAAAATTTGAGTTAGTAGCCTACAGAGGCGGGCAGTAAAATAAGATCGATACAGGAGTGAGTATGGTGAGCTGTGGATGTATGTGTAAATTGACAAAGTCTAGGATGCCAAGACCTCCAGATGTCACAAAGACCCAGAGTATTGATCTAATCAGTGAGTCGGCAAGCCCCAATGTGTCTGGAGGCAGTAGGGGCTCCTGTACGGTCTAGGTTGGGGTCCAAAAACCGCATTAAAGTCACCCCCCAAAACTGTAAGCCCCTGCGGAACACGTAAGAGAAGTTTAGAGAGTTACGGAGACAAGTAGGTAAAGAGGCGGGCAGTACATATATGCTTACGAAAACAATCACTTGTCCCTTTAGGGTACCTTCAAGAGCGACAAAGTGTCCCTGTGGGTCGCGTGTTACTCGTGAAACCACAAAAGGGAAAGAACGGTGCACTAGAATAGCTACCCCTACCGCTACCCGGGAGTACCACGCATGAAAGACTCTATCATAGCCTTTACAGGCCAGGAAGGGACAGCATTCTCCTAAAAGATGAGTCGCTTGGAGCAGCAGCACCTCAGGGAGATGTTGGTGGGCGAAGGTAAAAACTGCCACCCGTTTCACCCGGTCCAGTAGATCATTAACATTACATGATAAAAGCTGGAAATGCATCAGGATGGGGGGGATGAGTGGTATTGTAAGCAGGGGGGCACCTGGGAAAAGGACCCATTGCAGGAGATAATATGATAAAAACTGCAATGGGAATATGCTATGAGTGACATCTGCCCTGAGAGTAAAGTCACGATCGGTGTGAACATGTGTGCCAAGACCTAAAAGGTAAGAAGAAAGGTAAACAAATACATCGTACATAAATCTATGATAAAAAACCAACATCTTGCAAAGAAAACCCAGCCCCCCAACTCCCACCCCTCTCCACACTTCCCCCCAGAAGCATTTGTACCCCCCAAAAAAAGTATAGTAAGAACAACAAAATACATGACATTAGGAAAAGGAAGAAACGTCAATGGGCTGGGGAACCCCATCCTAGGAAAGACATTGAGAAGACAGTAATCGCCTTTTTACATCAAAACCAATGCCTGTGGAACAGTTAAACAGTCGATCAGATCAGTATTGTGAGCAGGACAGTGCAAGGTACATGAATTTGTACAATCATGAGAAATGCAAGCTCAATCAAATCACAGGACTGCAGGAGGGATCACAGTCCAAGCGCGGTGCAGCCGGATCAATAAGTGGTGGGGCGAATGCTCATCAGCCCTCAATCCGTCATAGTTCCACCCCAGAAGCAGGGCTCGAGGCAGGTCCAGACAATGGCACTGGTTGTGTCCGTGGGGAGCGTGAAGGTGAGGCAGAGCAAACAGTTCTGTGCCCCCTCCGGAACCGGGTGCGCTGTCTGCGGGGTTTGGGCAGAGACTGCGGGTTCAGGATAGCGGCAGTTCCACAGTGAGGCGCAGGGGAGGCAACAGGCTTGTGCAGAAAGAGATCCTCTGTAAGCCACTGCCATGCCGACTCTGGAGAATCAAAGAAGTGTGACTTGTTAAGATGAATAACACGGAGCCTGGCAGGAAATAACAGTCAATATTGTTGCCCCATAGCTCTCAGCTTCTGTTTAACCTCCAGATAAGAATGCCTTCGTTGTTGCACCTCACATGTGTAATCGGGGAAGAAGAGAACTTTGGCCTCTCCACAGCGGAGGTCAGATTGCAGCCAGGCCTCTCTGAGAATCACATCCCTATCCCTATAGTTCAGAATACAAGCTATTATTGGTCAGGGTGAGGCACCAGGAGGTGATCTAGGAGCCAAGGCCCTGTGAGGCCGTTCGATAGCAAACCATGAGAAAAAACAATCAATCACTGGGCATCCAGGACTTAATCCAGCGTTCCATGAAGTCCACCATCTGTTGGGGTTCGGCTTCCTCAATGGTCTCAGGAGCTCCAATTACATGAATGTTATTACGCCGTGAGAGGTTCTCTGCATCTTCTGCGCGTCTATGAAGCTCCAATATGCAGGCGAGTAGTGAGGAAACCTGAGACTTGAGAGTGGAGACTTTGTCCTAGACAGTAGAAATTCGAGATTCAGCTTCCGTGATTCGGGCAGTGGCGTTTCGGAGATCTTGACGTAGCAGTGCCACATCCATTCTCACCTCCCCGAACTTTGCCTCCACTTCTGCCTGCAAAATCTGGATAGCCTGCAAAATGACAGTGAGTTCACCAGAAGGGGGGGGGGGGTGGCTTTGTCGTAGTCTGAGGGGCTCCTGGCTCCTCAGACGACGACAAAGCCGCTCCTCCTTCTAGTGACCTCAATGGTGGAGCTTGTGGTGTAGTGATCCATCCACATCTGCGTAGAAGTAGAACAGGTGGGTTTATCCTTGCCCATGGCCGCCAGCTGAGAAAAAAAAGGGGGGAGGAGTAGGCAATATTCTCTGGCCAGGCTCCCAATGCAGTAGGAGGTTTCAAGGCCACACCTCAGGAAGGGCTCAACCAGTCATGAGCAGAGTTCTAGTCGCCATTGCGAGGAAGGGGGGCCAGAGGCCAACAGCAGAGGATCACAGAACACAGTGCCAGGAGACCTCAGAGTGTTAGAGGGACAACCACTACAAGGTCTCATCCACAGCGGTCTTACACAGCAAGCAGGGAAAAGGCCACAGTCCACAGTATGAAGGAGTGAACCAGAGCACCCCCAAGAAAGCACGTGCCCCTACCTGCTGCTGGAACAGTCCTCAGAGGTGGGCACAGCAAAGGGCTGGTACTAGACCCCTCCCACAGCTGCTCCGGCAGCACCACAATAGACTGTAGGCCACAGTCCCTCGGGGTTCCAGTCTCAGTCAAAAAATGGCAGCAGCAACAACTGCAGCACAGGATCGCTGCAGGCCCGTACCCCAGGCCCAAGGCGGACAAGCAGGTCGTGTAGGTTGGAAGGAATACCGGGCCGCTGTCAGCCTCCGGTCCTCGGCCAGCCCCCGTCACCACCGAGCGGAGGTCCTGGTCAGGGGTCCAGGGCCTCAGACAAGAGGAGTGGCAGAGCCGATAGGGGGAACAACCACTAGTAAACAGGGGGACCCCTCAAGTAGATGTAGGTAGAGCAGCAGGGGTAAAAACAGTTAATATACAACAAGAAAATTATGCTCTACCTATATAATTTGAAAAACGCAATACGTCGTTAAACTAATGGACCACTCTGGCTAGACCACGCGCTCAAAAACTTGCAAAATCCAAGTTAATGAAACATTATTTTATTTATTGTTTTTTTCTTTTCAGGATAAGTAAATGGATACATTCATAATGTGTTTATAGGATAAAATATGTACAATGACAAACATCAAAAGATCCCATGGAAAACCTCTCATTCATCTCATACATACATGTTCGTACTCAAACATTCTCATTCACACCACAAATGCACACATAAAATTCATAACACACCACAAAGTGTATTTCAAATCCCCTATAGATGTGAGACATCGAAGAGTGTTAAGTTTCTTCAAGAGACGGGTCAGATTAATTATACCAATCCAGATATACAATTTATGATTCCAGATATATGTAAATATATTTACATAGTATATCAAGAAAACAAAAAGTTATAACATAAAATTGTTCAACTTTGCAACAATAAATCAATACATCATTAATATAGGGGACATGTTCTCAGCTGAACCGTTCCGCGGGTTGCTCGCGGAATGCGTCACCCAGATGCCGCTGTGAACTTTCGTTATCTCGGAAATCAGGATCTAACGACCGGCATCAGAGGAAACGCGCCACTCGGATACCGCTATTAGCAATTTCTATCTTCTGTTTCATTAACTTGGATTTTGCAAGTTTTTGAGCGCGTTGTCTAGCCAGAGTGGTCCATTAGTTTAACGACGTATTGCGTTTTTCAAATTATATAGGTAGAGCATAATTTTCTTGTTGTATTGAGCCGATAGGGGGAACAGCAGGTCCAGCAGTTTTCAACGGGGGGGGTAGGTCCTGCACCACCAGCGACCGGACTGACCATGCAGCATGGGCCACTCCAGCAATAATACAGGCAGGTCCCCGCCTTTGGACTCAGCCATTCACCACAGAGATGATCTCAAGGGGCAGGAGTATCAGAGGAGCAAGTACAGAGCCTCCCACTCAGTCGCTCCGATAGTCCCCCCACGGTGAGCGGTCGCCGCAGCCTGGGATCCCATCTCCATTGAAGGATGGTGCCGTCACTGGCCTTAATGTGGGTTTCCCGTCACACCACGCTCCAGCCCCGGGTTGAGCAAGCCGGCCGGAGAAGCAAGCAGCAACTCAAGGCCACACCCCTGCCAGGCCCAAGCCCCAGTCGGGCGCTGGTCACTTGGCTGGGGTCAGCAATATTGGTGCAGAACCTCATGTGGAAGGCAGGAAAGCAGAGGTAGGGGAGCTGTGGTGGACCCGGGGGTCCTCAGCGGAGGGGAGCCTCACCTCATATGTTGGCACCGCTTGTGCAACACGGTTTGCCCCAGGAGCAGCTCGGAAGGGGCACCATCAGTTGATGATCCTCCCAGGCGTCAGCACCACCCCACCAACGGAGCCCGGTATCACCTCATTTCCGTGTCAGAATCTCACCCGCGATCGAGAGCCCCAGTGGCAGCCTGGCATTCAGACAGGTCCCTCACCAACTGTGCTGGAACACCCAGGACAGGCAAGTGCTGCCAGACACACTGCAATCCCTGCTCCCACGCCGCCAGGCTGCATCACCGGCCCCACAGCTCTATCGAGCGCAAGGCGTGGTAAGAATGGCTACAATCAGCATGAAAACAGCTGTTGCATAGGGAGGATGTAGGAAAATAGTACGTAGCTGCTAGATGGCAATTACAGGTCCGGATTTGCGCTGGATAACAGGGGTTCAGAGCAGAGCTTCCTCAAGATGCATCCGCCATGTTGGCCACGCCTCAAAATGATATTTATTACTATTTTGCAGGCAGATATTAGCCACTTTCAATCACTTAATATATTGTACTATTCTCCTAATCACTAACATTATGACTTTGTATTAGTGAGATTAATTCTTTGTGATAATGTGCAGCCTTTTTGTAATTAAAGGCAAATTGGCATGGGTAACTTTTGGAAATTAATTGAATTAAAGTTGCAACTATAGAGAATAGGGAACCAACTAATTTCAGAGTATGCCATCCTTTGCTTCATCAGGCAAGTACATCATAAAGTTGAAAACCTATGTCCGATTCTTAACAGCCACATATGAATATTTTAGTAATACGAAAGGAACTCAGTAACAACACCCCTTGACCAGTGAGTAAATCTTCATGCTTAAGACATTTTTATGTAGCCAGTAATCGTTTCCCAAACATTTATGGGGAGAAATACAGTAGAACATTGTTCTCCTGACATAATCACTCCAACATTTCCTTTTTATTCCAGGCTATACTTTATTTGAGGTGCAATACAATTTAGGATTTGAGATATTTTCTAGTGAGGAAGCTATAAAACAAAAACTTTAAAAAAGGGGAGGCATTGCATTTTTTAGAAATCAAAATACTTCCAGACCAAACACTTTAGACATAAATGACTTCCATGACATACAGCAACTCAAAACTTAAGTGAGGTACTGGGTTCTATTTTACATATTTCTGCTAAAATTAGCTAAATCTTGGGACAATGAAATCCTGCAGAAAACTAGTCTGTTACTGTCCAGCGGTAATACATTATAACACACATACACGTGTACAAAATAAATTTCATTTGATTCACTCCTATACTGGATAGACCAAGAAAGAGATAAAGGACTCATGTTGTATAACTCATGGGCATTTTGCAAGCTGTACATTATCCCACAAAAGTGATAAATGTATTAAATTTTTTATGAATGTGATGAACCGAGAAGAAATATAAATACACTTTTTTTGCAATGAAGACTAATATCTAAGCAATTATTTGTGGATGAGAACGTATTAGGATTGCTATCATGATTTTTTAAATAAAAATTATTTTGGCTCCCCACAACAGCATAAGAAATAGCAGACATCCATAGTGTCAGGACAATGCATAAAGAAAAAGGTGACTGGCCATCTGAGGCTCTAGAGCTGTGATATTGATATATATATATACACACACATATATATATATATATTATATATATACACACACAACCTACTGGCAGTCACCAATAGGTAGTTATAGTTAGGACCAAAGTTTCCATAGGAAAAGAGTCTTTTGTTTTGCCAATAACTATCACCGCTTGACGAATCTCCACGAAATGTTCATAAAACTTCCCATTTTTTGGTTCAGCTGCTGTGTTGAAAGTTTCATGGTGATTCGTCAAGAGGGGGCTGAGAAAAAAGGGGGGTCCCAAAACACGTTTTCCCCATGTTATGTCTATGGAGATTTTTTTTTTTTAACATGACTACAGCCCGAACTGCTGAACGGAATTACATCAAATTTGGCAGAAAGCTAGATGTTGGTGCTGAAAGCGTGCTTTTTGTGATTTGGTGTAAATCCGTTAAGGAGTTTCAGAGAAATTAAAATTGAAAAAATATAGGTATCTGGGGACATGAGTCTTTGCAGTGGACTCGCGGATCCTTAAAAAATTTGATTGGCTGTCAACACTCCAACCAGGAAGTGCTGGCAGCTATCTTGGGACTCGGCTTGAAACCTGAGGTGGGGGCCTGCATGGTCCCCCACAGCCCTGAGGACTGCCACCTTCCTGGGGCTATTGAATAAAATTAATGCGGAGGAGGTCCTTATGGCCTCCCCACAGCCCTGGGGACCGCCACCTCCCTGGGGCTAAATGTGACAAATGCAGGGGGCACATGCCCCCCCTCTGCCCCGGGGACCGCAACTTCCCCGGAGCTAAATGAAATATTGCGTGGGGGACCACCACCTCCCAGGGGCTTAATTAACATTGGAGGGGGGCTCTAGATCACCCCCCTTCCCTTTGGAAAAAAAAGAAACAAAATATAATGGCAACTCGCCGGAGGCCATGCTTCCCTTCTCCACCACTCTGCAAATGCACCTCCTGGCGCGCTGCTGGTATGGGGTGAAGTACCCTTGGCTGCTGAGGGTCCTTAGGGGTCAACAAGACCTCCTGTTACCTCCGGTAATACCCACACAGTGGGATTGATGAGAGGTGGTCGGGGCCACGCCCGATTTCAACACTCTGCAAACACGCCACTCAGCGCACTGCTGGTGGGGGGAATGAGGCTCCCTTGCCTCAAGAGGGCCTCAGGATTAAAGTAGACTTCTTCCCCCAAGCAGCAGTGCACCAGGAGGTACATTTGCAGAGTGGTGGAGAAAGGGGGCGTGGCCTCCGATGACCTCTCAGCAATCTAGCTGTGTGGGTCTTACTGGAGGTAGCAGGAGGGCTAGTTGGCCCCCAAGGACGATCAAGAGCCAAGGGGACTTCATCCCCCAACTAGTAATGTGCCAGGAGGTGTATTTGCAGAGTGTTGGAGAAAGGGGGCGTGACCACCAAAAAGCTCTCAGCAAACCGACTGTGTGGGACTTGCTGGAGGTAACAGGAGTGGTAGTTGGTCCCCTAGGACCCTCAATAGCCAAGGGGACTTCATCCCCCTACTAGTAGTGCGCCAGGAGGAGCATTTGCAGAGTAGTGGAGAAAGGGGGTGTGGCCTCCTACGAGGTCTCAGCAATCCCACTGTGTGGCACTTACTGGAGGTAACAGAAGGGGTGGTTGACTCTCAAGGATGTCCTTGGGGGCCAACTACCCCTTCTGTTACCTTCAGTAAGTCCCACACAGTGGGATTGCTAAGAGGTCTTCGGAGGCCACGCCCCCTTTCTCCACCACTCTATAAACACGGAGTTGGGTGATGAAGTCCACTTTACTCCTGAGGGACCTTGGGGGCCAAGAAGCCCTCCTGGTACCTCCTGTAAGTCCTACACAGTGGGATTCCTGAGCTAGTCAGAGGCCCGCCCCTTTCCCACCACTCTGTAAACACAAGTACTACTTAAAAAACCCATAGAAATTCACTGAAAAAAACAAAGGTTACACTGACGTTATAATTAGGAGTTAGCATTTAAAAAACCATAGAAATTCACTGAAAAATCCAAAGGTTACAGGGATGTTATAGTTAGGAAATGGAATAAAAAAAACCTTAGCAATCCACAGAAAAAAACAAAGGTTACAGGGACCTTATAGTTAGGCTGACGTTTCACTCGTACAAAACCAGAGAAATTCAGCCATTATAGTTAGTGAGCTAACTATAACTCACGCACCCGCAATGCACTGCTGATGACCTCACATATTACATCACTCATGTCATCAGTGATGTCACTGAACATCTCATATCAAATGATATCACTGATGACATAAGTGATGACATCATCCACAGAATCTGACGCACCCACCCACACCCCCATATAACCTTTCATACACCCACTCCAACTTCCACACTACCATTCTCAAACCCATTCACACAGTACTTACACAGCCACTCACTGATTCATAGATCAACACACACACCCACTTACTCACCCATACAGCCAATCATACACCTACTCACTAATACAGCCACTGACATATCCACTCATACACCCATACAGCCACTCACACACTGAGTCAGTCAGCCATAGAGCTACTCACATACCTACTCACTCACCCATACTGTCAATCACACAGCCACTTACTCACCCATACAGTTACACACACACTTACTCATACAGATACTAACACGTACTCACTCATTTATACAGTCACTGACACAAGCACCCACTCACCCATACAGTCACTCTCACATTCACTCACCCACACAGTCACTGACATACCTCCTCACTCACCTATACTACCTTTCACATACCCAGTTACTCACCCATATACCAATGACACATGCACTCACTCACCTAAACAGCCATACACACACCTACTCACCCATACAGCACCTCACACACACACACACACTAACTCATACAGCCACTGACTCACCCAGTCACTCATCCAAACAGGCAGTCACACACCCCCTCGCACACCCACACAGACACTCATAGAGGTACTCAGATAACCAATCACTCACCCATACCGAATCTCATGTACCCACTCACACACCCATACAGCTACATAGACACCAACTGACAGACAGATACAGACATTCACACAACCAGTCACTCATCCATACATTCACTGAGACACCAAATCAATCACACAGTTAGTCATGCACCCACTAATTCACCAATACACCTTGGTAAATATATTTAACACTCATGAACTTTTAAAAACACTCACAGTCACTGGATGATGTCATCAGTGATGTCATTTGAGATGTCATGAGTGATGTCACTGACCATGTCATGAGTGATGTAATATGTGAGGTCATAAGCAGTGTATTGCGGGGCATGAGTTATAGTTAGGTCACCAACTATTACAGCTGAATTTCTCTGGTTTTGTACGAGTGAAACATCAGCCTAACTATAACGTCCCTGTAACCTTTGGTTTTTTCAGTAAATATATATATTTATGTATATAATGCCCAAAACAGCCATGTGCCTTCTTTTGGTTTCAAAAAGCTGTGTACTAGCATGTCTTTTAGTGAAATGTTTATTTGGTGGGTGATTACTGGATGGGAGCCAATCTTTCCCATCAACATGGAGTCTTGGATGAGGATCGCCCAACGGTTTCTCAGAATTGAGGCCACTCTATACGAACCCTGTGAATATTTGGTTATAAACCAAATGGAATTTCGGTTGTAGTCGCCTTCCTAGGAGGTTCGTACAAAGTTCTTTCTCTGCTCACCTGATCAGCTCTCTTACTGACCAAACTGAGATATTTTTCAGAGTATCCTCTGGCTCTAAATCTCTCTTTAATTTGTTCCCGGGCTTCAGTGTAATCCTTCTCTGAGCTGCAATTGCGCTTTGTCCGGGGAAATTCCCCATAAGGGATACTCCATTTGAAATTGGGAGCATGGCAGCTACAGGAGTGGAGGATCGAATTGCCTGCAGTGTCCTTCCTAAATAACTTAAGACTGTATGTAGTAAAGTTCCTCTTACCATTATTTCAAGGTTCAAAAACTCAACAGTGTCTTTGCTATAAGTCATGGTAAAACGTAAGTTCAATGTGTTAGAGTTTAAGGCCTTAGCGAATTCACATAGATCTTCCTCTCCTCCATTCCAGACACACAAAAAGTCATCAATATACCATAGCAAAATGATTACCTGGCTGGTCCATCAAGACATCCCTGCTTCCCAGAGATATATATATATATATATTTACACTGGAAACAAACAAAGGTTAAGGAGACGTTAGAGTTAGGTGAAAATGTCAGTTAAAACATACCGTTTTCAATGAAGAAAACTGCTGAAATTCACCAGTTATAGTTATGTCAAGTATCTGTAACTGGTGCCCTAAGGTAACTATAACTTGCGTCTCTGCCATGGACAGTCTTGTCATCAATGATATTTCAGATGTTGCAGTGATGTCATAGATCATGTCATGAGTGATGTAATATGTGGGGTAATTGGCAGTACATGGCGAAGGTGCGAGTTATAGTTAGGGCACGAGTTACAGTTACTTGACATAACTATAACTGGGGACTATCAGTGTGGTTTTGTTTGTTTAAAATGGTATGTTTTAACTGACGTTTTCTTTTAACTGTAATGTCCCTTGAACCTTTAGTTGGTGAATTTCTAAGGCTTTTTTAATGTAAAGTAAGATATAATTAATATTCCTAACTATAAAGTCACTTTAACCTTTGTTTTTTTCGTGCATTTCTAGTTTTTTTTTCATGTAAAGTAATAATTTATTACCATATGTAAAGCCAACCTCCCATGTAATGGGGTTGGCATCAGGGCCTAGCCTGAGTCCAGTGTCTGAATCCAACCCCTTACAGGCAAGCAGCCCCATACACCGCATGGCTGAAGACATGCAAAGCGTGCGGTTGGTCTCGCAGGTCCTGGCAACACTCGGGCAGACTTACCGACATTGTCAAAGAGTCACACCACCAAAATATAAGAAGTGTGCCTATTGGCTTTCTCAAGGGAGCAATATATATAAAGCAGATCTATCATCTTTCTTCAAAAGTCACCAATATTTTTATTCCAGTGTATATTTCAGTAAGTCACACAATGCAATGTTTAATAATAGTGATTATTATAAAAATGCTTAATAAAGTTTTAATTAAAAAAACATTACAGTTTTTTGTTAACAAAGCTTCTAATATTGCATTTTGTAGACTGAAAAAAGTGAACATTTTTCAGCCCACAAAATGCAATCATAAAAGCTATCACTAGCTGAAGAGCATAGAGCTACAGCTAGGAATTATTTAATAAAATATGGTAAGTTCTCCTCTGGTCATGGCTTTAATAACCCAGGAGACTACTGTTTTTCTAATGTTGTTGGGGGAGGGCTGTTATATTCTTTGAGCCCCCCACAACATTAAGAAAATGCTTGGTGGTGCCCCTGCCCCTTGTAGGGACACCTCTAAGGTAACACAAAATATAAATAGCCCTTGCAGTGCATTATGGGATTCTCCTTCGTGGAGCAGGGAATAATAAACTAGCAGCTCCTACCACTCATTTATTATTTGTTTTTAAAAGAAAAAACATCTTTCTGAGTTCCCCGGTGTCCATCCACAACACCCAAATGTTTTATTTTATTTGGGGGCCCCCTGCTGGCTCCCTCTGTGGGAGACAGACATTTTTTCTTTTCTACAGGTGGGTGCCCCGGTGCTCACCCGGAGCACGCACAATGTTGCAGATCACTGGGGGCGCAGGAGGAGCCCAAGGCCCCCTCTGCCCTACCAGCTCCCCTTCCAGGAGCAAGAATGTGTTTCCTTTTTAGGTCTCGCCTACGCAGCGCGCATGCGCTGCATAGGCAAAAAGACCTTTTGCAATCGTTTCGGCTTTTCAGCCAAAAACGTGCACGCGTTCCATTGCCTTCAATGGCAACGCGTGCACGTTTGGCGATTCACTTGCGGGAGCGAGCAGCTGGCGCCATATGGTAGCAATTATCGCTCCTGGCGCCGCTCGCTCCCGCAAGGGAATCGCACTCCCCCCCACCCCTCCACCCGGAATACTGTTTCACTTTCGCGGCGCGGGGCCGCACTTGTGTTTCAGTGCTTGTTGAGGTTTTGGTGGGGAGTAATAGACGAAACCTAAGGCTGAGAGGTCTTACAATGTAACTACCGGCAACAGACACAGACTCTTTGAACGATTTAATGATTCAAACCCCTGATCAGACACTACACAGATATCTACTATCAAGAGCATAAATCGTCTTTATTGTTTTGCCAGTATTACAGCTTGCAGCATAGACCTCTGAGGCAGGTACATTAACTAAGATACCGTAAAACCCAGGCGATTTATGTGCAATTAAGTAAAACAGGGTAACTATCACATTTTCGATGTGGCGATTCCTTTGGGGGATAGAGTTTGTAAAAAAAATATTATAATAATAACAATGGCCACTATGTCAGCCAATGAACACCTCCTTGGGATTTTAATCCTTCAGAATCCGCCCCCCATGCGGAAACGCTCATACATCCGATTCGGAAGTGCCCATGCCCGAGAGTATTCTTTTACTTTTCAGCACTGCCATGTAAACGTTAAAATAAAAAGCTGGGTGGATATTGCAGCAGCACTTTGCTTTTTCTAAAACTTTTTTCTACAATAAAATCAATGACCTTTTCGATGACCCACATAACCCTGCTCGTGCTTTTCAAAGAACAAAATAACCTATATGACACTACTAGCGATATAGTTTGAAGGGCACCTCTAGAACAAAACTGAGATAAACGAGTAACGGAAAACAGGTCACCTGTTTGAACGTGTGAATGACAGGAACCGGCGTCCCACTCCCGCTGCCAGGAAAGCCATTATACCAGCTAGCTAGAGTCACGCCGTGCCTTCCTCCGCCCTTTTGTCAGTGACAGTGCTACGTACGAGAGCCTTGATTGCTCGAAGAGCCAGTAGGCGGCAGCTACATGTGTCTGGAAGAAATGTAAGCTCCTTTCCGGTTGGACTCTGTTGGCCGCTTCCGTGTAGAAGTTTTGTGATCAGTTAATGATTGGTCACTGGGCATGGCAACGTTTATGGGCCAGCGCGTCTGCCCCCGACTGTTGATTACTTTGTCATTGAGCCTTTTGAATCAGATTGATTAATTTTGTTAAAATAGTTTCTAAGGTTTTCAGTGATCAGAAAAACACTACCACAATGTTTTGTAGTGCTTTCCCTTCTCATCGCGTGGATTCGTAGTGGTTAAACTAAATAACAATTGTTGATTTCTTAGATGTGTGGTACGTGGTGTATGTTTGATAAGAACTGTGCTCCATATTTATAACAATTATTGGAACAGAGCATTCTTAGTACCTTTTGTAAATTTTGTATACTACCTAAACCTTCTTACGGCTTTTGTATATTCTGTTTTATGTGATGATCTACCTGTTTTGTTTTCAATTTTGTAATTATAGTTGTATTGTTTATCTCAAACCATCTTCAACTTTGATGTAACTAAATATGTCTCCTGTAAAGGGCTCTAGATATTTGGGTAATGTGAGCGCTATATAAATATGCATCAATAAATAAATACATTTCCAGCAGTTTATGTCTGGCCTAGAACTCAGCTGATTTGCCAGCCTCTTGTTTAAAAACATAATACAAAATATATGTGTATATTTACACAAAGGGGTTTTCAGCCATCTCTCTTCAGCAATTGGTCTGATTGTGCTGTTCACATTTTTCTGCCGCCCACAACAGCATGCAGAATGGATCGTGCCACTTCATCCGTTGGCAAGCAGACAAGGGTTGTTGATTATTTAACTGTTTAAAGTGTTTTGAACGCAGGTGAGAATGCTAACTCATTAAGATGCAAATTATGTAAGTAACAGCTAGATGCGCATTGATTAACATAAGAAAAACAAGCATTTGCAATGCAATAGGTCTCGCGTTTGCGAGAGTTTGAGCTATTGGCATTGTAAATGACAATGTCTTTTATTTATGTCTTTCTTTTTAAAACCAGTAAATAAAAGGCATTGTCATTTACAATGCCAATAGCTTAAACTCTCGCAAATGCGAGACCTATTGCATTGCAAATGCTTGTTTTGAATACTATTGTGGACCTCCTTTGTCTTCATATTTAGGCAACCCTCTTCCTTCATCCTCACACTTTAATACAAGTTTGCCAATACGTTTTTTTGTCTGAAATGTGATTATGGTTGTCTGTTGGATCGCCTGTTTGGATGCTCTGCCAGAGTCCTTCAGTCAAGTAGGTGGAGGTTAGCTGCATGGTTTGTATATCTGTGAATGCCTGTAAGACTAGCTGGCATGGCATGATTGTTGTTTTCCACAAAGGGTGGTTCTACTACGCAGTAAGAAAACAAGCATTTGCTATGCAATAGGTCTCGCATTTGCGAGAGTTTGAGCTATTGGCATTGTAAATACCAATGCCTTTTATTTCCGTATTTTAAAAACCTGCAAGCGGTGCATAAACATGCACTTTGTACTTGCAGTCGTTGCTTACGAGAAGCAACGCTGGCAGTAACTATGCCTCTTTTACTGCCAGCCTTCCTTTTCGTAAGCAAGGACTATAAGTACAAAGGGCGTGTTTATGCACCACATACAGCTTTTCGAAACACATAAATAAAAGGCATTGTCGTTTACAATGGCAATACCTCAAACTCTTGCAAATGCGAGACCTATTGCATTGCAAATGCTTGTTTTATAGGTGGGTGCCCTATAAAAAGTAGTGCCCACCCGGAGCATCCACATTGTAGTGGAAAATTGAGGGCGCAGGAGGAGCCCAAGGTCCCCGTGGCCCTACCAGCTCCCCTTGTTCAAATAGTTGGGTGCCTTGGTACCCGCCCAGGGCACCCACAATGTAGGGGATCGTTGGGGCCTGTGGGGGAGCCTCACTGCCTCATCTGGCTTGACTTTGGGGAGCCGGCCATTTTGTATACTTTTGTTTTTTTTACGGGTGGGTGTCCAGGTGTCCTCCTGGGGCACCTACAATGTACGGGGTCATTGGGTGCTGCGGGGGGAGCCCCAAGGCTCCTGCGACCCCAGCGGGCTCCCCAGCCAGCACCATACTGGGTGTTGGCGAGAGCTGCACCTTTCCATTGCTCCCGCCCGGGCAGGAACATCCTTTTTTTTAATGATCCCGCCAGGTGGGACCAAAGTTCAGTTCCCTGCTAGGAAAGTGCAGGTAGAGTATGCCTGCACTCTCCAAAGCAGGGAATCAAAGATTCAAGGGGGTGGGCTTCCCGATACAATGTGTACAATCAAACCCCAGGGATGGGGAATCTGGGGGATGGGGTCCCCGGTACAGATATCGGCAGGGGGAGTGGGGTCTGAAGCCCCACTTCCCAGTTAAAATACATTCGTCCCAGGGCATGGAGTCCCTGGGGCCTCTAGAGGATGGGAAAGGGGGCAGCACAGCCCCTCGCCTTCTATTGACTATCGACCCCAGGGGATGGGGTCACCGGGGCCTTTTCAGGCTTGGGAGGGAGGCTTTATGCCCCCTCCCCTTTATGATAATGTGGGCCACACGCTCCCTTCCCCATAATATCTATTTGCGCTGCCACCCAAAGCCCTGGCCCACCACAGAAGATAGTTATTGTTTTAGCGCAGACTTTTAAAAAAATTTATTTTTGGAGCGGATTTGCAGATCCACTGTGAATTTGAGGCAAAATCTTTTTTTAAAATGTTTTTAGCCCACGAGGTGGTCCCTCTGGGACCCCCCCACCTCCAACAGGCCAAGGGGATCAGGGTACCCCTACCTTGCTTCCTTATATCTATTGTTTATGTTTTTTTCTAGGACTTCAGACCGAGTCCCAAGTCCTAAGATGGATGCTGCCACATTGTTGTTGATGGGTGGTTGCCAATCAGATCTCATTTTGAGATCTGTCGGCTCTGCAATTCCTCCACGGCATGACGTATTCAACCATTCTATTGAATGGATATACACCAATTCACAAAAAGCATGCTTTCTGGACCAAGATCTAGCTTTCTTCCAAATCTATTCAGCCATTTGAGCTGTAGGTGTATCTAAATTTCCTATGGAAAAATTAATGGAGAAAATTTATTTTAGGACCCCTCCCGTTTTCATGGTCACTGCTTGACAGATCACCCTGAAACTTTCCAGTTAGGAGCTGAGGTGGAACAACATTTTTTTGGGAATGTTTTGTGAAGAATGACGCCAAAGTTATTTGGAAAACAAAAAATGTTTTTCCTATGGAAACACAATCCTAACTTCCTAACTATAACTGTTTTTTAAAAATGTTTATATATATGTATATATATATATATATATATATATATATGTGTGTATTTGTTTATTTTACACTACACAATGGCGGTTATACTCGAATCCGAGTTTCAACAGCAAGGGCGTTATCTGCTTCCCTAATTACTTTGGTGCCATTTGACAAATCTTCACAAAAATTTCCAAAAAATAGTTCATCCACCTCTGCTCTCTCCTACCATTTTAAAACAAAAAAAACATACTGCAATTAATCCCTTATATGTAACTGACAGCAGTATAACTTGCACAGCTATGATGCACTGCGTATGACGGCACATATTACATCACTGATGAAGTCTGAAATCTACTGTGGTGCAAGTTATACTGATGCCAGTTAGATATAACTAGTGAATTTCTTTGTTTTTTGGTTTAAAACTGTAGTTTGCTTATTATTAGAATACCTATATATAACTCCACTTTAAACAGTTTTTTTTCAGTGCATTTCTAAGGTTTTTAACGTAAGTCAAAATTTCACAACCTTACTTACGTAAAAGTCCACTTTTAACTTTGTTTTTTTCAAAATGTATATATATATATATAAATAAACACACACACGTACATCACACATACATATATATGAAATCCTTATAAATGTCTCAGGTTCTTGCTTCATCTGTACATAGTTACACATAAGCCATAATTCACAATTACACTGATTTGGAATTATGGGATTAATAGCATCAGGCACTCACACAGACGCAAACATCAATATAAAACAAACATAACTACAACACAAGATCACTTAGTACCACAACAGCTTAACAAAATAACACATTAAATGAATGCAACTCCAACACTACAGGAACACAGCCTGAAATACTTATTTACATTAAAAAGGCATTTTATTTATTTTTCTTGATTTTAACTAGCGCCATTCTGCGTGAAATGTTGCACTCGGTTGCTGTGTCTTGCTAAATTTTGTCATGTGAATTTTCATGCAGGTCAGTGTAGAGAGGAAACAGACGTAGGTTTAAAGCCTTTCTGTTTGGGAAGTGTTTGCTGTTTGGATGCCTTTGCCTGTCACAAATATATAGGCTTTTCACACAATTACCTTGGTGTTTCACTTTGTTTTTTGCTTTCATGATAATGCTTGTTTTCTATGACCCTTTTCTCTTGCTACTTTTTGCTCTCACTAATATTTACACCTAAACACTTTTTCACATATCCCCTGCCCTTAGACCTTTTTTAAAACTGGCAAGCTTCAATCCGTTACCTCTCACATTAAAGCAATGTATACATTTGTTTAGATGAAATGTGTGATGTTCTCTGAGCTTTGTTCAACTGTGTAATACCTGGCTCATTTTTGTAATTGAGTAACAAAAAAATCAAAAAGTAAAGTGTTTAAAAAAAATCTGTTACCTCTGTCTTTCATCCTCCTTTCCCTCAGATCCTTTTCCACGCTGAGGACATGCTGCAGCATCTGGGTGGTGCCAAAACGTTGCTCAGTTCACGATGCCCACCTTTTTTGCTCCCCGCATCCCTCTAAAGAAGAGGAGCATCTCCACCGTCTGGACCCAAAAAGAGCATTGTCGTTCTACCTTGACCGTACAAAAGAGTTCCGGGTGGATGACCAACTCATTGTTGGGTACGTGGGAGCTAAGAAAGGTAGGGCAGTGCAGAAAAGGACCATTTCTCGCTTGGGTCGTTCTCTGCATAACTATCTGCTACGCTTTGGCTAAGAAGCAGCCCCCTGAGGGATTAAGAGCCCATTCCATCAGGGGAAAGGATGCGACTGGACATCTGCCAGGCAGCAACGTGGGTATCTTTGCACACATTTGCCAATCACTACTGCATGGACAGTCAGATCCGCAGGGATGGGTATTTTGCCCATTCAGTCCTGCAGGACGTTCTAATGTGAGGAATTGTCCGCAGCCCACTGCCAGGAGGGTATGGCTTGTGCATCTATTCTAAGTTAAGGAATCTGCAGCTAGAAGTCTCTATCAGATGAACAAGTTACTTACCTTCGGTAACGCACTATCTGGTAGAGACAACATCTAGCTGCAGATTCCTTACAGACCCAATGTCTCCCTGCTCTGCGGACTTATTTGTTACGGCTAGGGTTACTCCCTTATTCAGGCCCCAAGTTTTGGCAAACACTTACGTCAGTCACTTCATGGCTCTGCGCTTCTGGGGTGGAAAAGTGAAAAATACTGACATCTGTGTGCCTGGGTTGCGCCTATATAGGTGACCGCGACATCATAACCGATGCCAACAACGTCACATGGAGCCGAATGGAGCCACCCAACGGCACACGCAAGGGCCACCCTTCCAACGAACCATACAGGTCAGCCTTTAATTGCTACAGACAGTTTTCAACACTACATTGTCACACTAGGCTACATACAAATGCTGGATCACATAACAATGCTTTCAATCCTCATCTGCGGGGAATGTGGGCCATAGACGCCTGGGGATTTACGGAACCTGCACCTTTGGAGTTCAACCTTTCCGTCAGAAGTCCAAAATTCATTGCAGTTCTTTAGACATTTACCCTTTACACAAAGAAGGAATCAATTCATTCATTAATTAATGGGAGAGGATGTGGCCTTACAGCTAGAACTGCCAACTTTGGACCTAGGTTTGAAACAGGTTTGAGCCCTGCCGTCGGCTCAACATCCTGTGATTCTGGGCAAATCACTTCGTCTTTCCGTGCCCAAAGGAAATTAATTTGACCTAGTGAAGTTGCTCATGTAAAACTCTCCAATGGGCTTAGGCTGAGTTTGCGCTATATAAAACTGCAAAAAATGGAAGAGGGGGAGGAGTTTTCATTAGTAGCCTTCAAAATATTGATTCTCTTCAATTCATTTACATGCATTCACTCATCAGATGCTACCAATAACGATGTAAAACTCAGATCTCCCATTTGGGATTTTCGTATGTATGCTGCATTTATTTATCTCAATGTTTATTTATAAGGACTTGATGTGCATACTTACAGTAGTTGTAACTTTTTGGCATACTTGCAGTAGTTATAAGATTTTTGCATGTCATCCACAGTATGAAATTCTGTCACCAACCACTTTGAACCTCTTCCTTTCTCACAAATTATCCTTCTTTTTTAATTATTTATGACAGATATTTCCATTGTTTAACAACAAATGAACCTTCTTGATGATTCTTTTGTAGGCTTTGTGAAATCCTCTTGAGTTGCAGCGTATCGAGGCTATTTTAACTTTGAAGTTTGACTTTTTTGCTTCTTTTCTGGCTAGTATTATATATGAATTCCAGAAAAAAACAAATGTATTCCTTTATTCCCTAACTCAATGGCTGTGGTAGTCCAAAAGATATCGATTTACTACACTCTCTACTTTCTACAGAGTTGTGATTTATTTAAAATAATAGTTCATATTGTATTATGGCACCGCTACCTGACTGTGGTTTCCTGAGATGTCCTGTTATATGTAATGCGTACTTTCTATGCTCGAGAAATTAATAAGACAGTTTGAGGACAGTTTGACTGTACAAAGGGCCAAGCACACCTTTGTAGTCACACGTAAAGCAATTAGGAAGATTCAAGTGAAACAGAAATAAGAAACATAGTTCAAGCACCCCTTGTTTCTCATGTAGATTTTGAGAAATTAAGTAAGAATAAGAAATCTGTTTTTTAGAGATACAGTGATGAAAGCGTTATGATGTCGAGGCTGGGGGACAGTGTGGCATTGTGAGGCAAGGTACGGGGGAGTAGGGCCAGCTGTGGCCAGGGTGGTGTGTTGTGGTGGTGGGTTTTGGTATGATGCAGTGGGTAGGTGGCAAGGGCAGTAAAGTCCGGTATTAGGCAGCTGGTTGTCAACAACTTCCAACTGCCAACCACTTTCTACCAACCTTCTCACTTCAGTCAATTTTCAGGAAGTTCCCCGAAAGGATTTTGGTAAAAACGATCATCTACTGCTTATAGCATCATGAAAACAAGATCTCAAATAGCAAACCAAAGTTTAATAATAACCTCTACACCAAGAGAGCTGGGAAAGCCAGTACTCATATTAATTTGGAGACCCCATCGAATCTGATATCGGATGTTGGTCCCACTTTGGTAATTTTCGACATTCATGTCAAGCCATCCTCATCAGTGACCCAAGCCATAATGGATCAGTCTTTTCTGCCCCTTTGTCAGATTTCATGACTGACTAGACCCAGGTTTACAAAGCAGCCCTCTATTAGAGACTGTTTTCCAAAAGAAGCCGCTCCGACAGGAAGCACAGAAAATACCAACACACCTGCAACACCTTCCTGGTCCAGGCTTGCTCACCTTCTAATCCAATCCAAGTGTGACGGAATCAGATACTTCAACTACAGGCCTCTCCCCACCACTTCTCACAACTCCGCGTACAATTACGGCAATGGCTATAATTTGCGATGCCCCTGATAACGCAATCTCTCTTAGTAAGAAACACATTAAATTTACGGAGCAGATCGTCAGTTAGAGGAAGGGGACGACGAAGATGTTGAAGCAGAGTTGGTACTGGAAGCAAACAATATCCTTTGCTACATAACTCTCTCGCCAGCACGTTGAACAATATTGACTTATTGGAGGAGCTACCTGGCCTAAATGGCCATCCAATAACTGAGCTCCATTCCAGTCTGCAGCTCTGCAACCTAATCTCCCACGTTGACCAGAACGACTCCACTACGCTGCCAGTATATCCTTACCTCAAGCTATGGGAGCAGTTACACCAACTCTTTCCAAAATGGCTGATACTATGGGGAATCAATCACTTGCCACCTCTAGCATAGTGGCTCAATTAGACGCTTTGTTAAAAGCCCATAATTATGTTTTATTTAAAAGGCTAGAATCCTTGGTGAGATCTTTAAGAGAGTATTTAACGGCAAAAATTGAAGCAGGGTGGAAGGAGTCGGTAATTTCCTATGGCCAGCTTTCGCAGTATCATCTGGAAAAGGTGCACTTGACGAATAGCCAGCTGGCTGCAGGCTTCCAAATAACCCTCATGCTTGGTGCCTCATCCACCCAGCCCTTCCTGGTCTGGCTCTGAGTCTGTGTGCCCCATTGACAGCTATCCACTTTACGTTAGAAAATGAGAGCAATACTACTAACAATATGGGAAGACAAATTGTTAGTTACACGGAAAGAGAAGTTCCCTCTGATGGGTCAGGCCAGTTAATGAACCCTACTAATGATAGATCTATGCAAAATCAGTGTTAAATAGCCTACAATAGAAACGATTGACACCCACTGGAGAATAGGCAGCTTGACCCTATATTACAACATACTACTACTATGCCCCTTGAGGCTAGGGCAGGAGATCAAGGCCAAAATGTATTTATTCTTTCTGGCCAAACTGATGCAGATTATACTTTCTCTATGTTATCTTGGAATATCGCTGGGATTCGTTTGAAATTAACAAATGAGGATTAGTTGCGCTTTGTCACTTAGTTTGAGCTGATTTGTTTGCAAGAGACATCGGCACTGGAGAACGTTTTTGTAAATGCTTTTCTTTCGTACTAAATCCCTGCTGTTCCTGCGGTCTCGGGGAGGGGGATGTGTGTACTGGCTTTTAATTTTGGTGAAATGTAATAAGGCAAGAGTGAAATCACTAGATTCTTCTCCTTGGTATCAATTGCTACTGCTATCAGGTCTGGGTGATGCTGAAATGCTGATTGTTAACTTCTATCAAAAACTTTTTGACCATCAAAACACTAGTGTTGTAGATATGTTAAATGAGGCGATTGTGAAGGCAAGTAATGTCAGTCACCCGTTGAGTATTTTATGGGCAGGTGATTTTAACTGCCTGTGTCAGTTTAACGATTCGAGGGTGTGTGTCATAGAAAATAAGGAGGGTCAAGCATTATCACACTTCAAACATTCCCAGGATGAGGATGCATTAAATAATATTCTGATCACAAATTAGTTAGTCTTTTTAACTGACTGTGTGAAGGCTACCTCTAACAACCACCCAACTTTTACCGGAGGAAATAATACTAGTACAATAGATTTTATGTTAATTACCAATGACTGTAATTGTTTAGTAACTGATTTTAAAGTAATTCCACATCCCGTCAGTGACCATACCACTTTAGTAACTTTAAAAAAAATAGATTATGCTACAGTTGACCCTAAGTCAATAACTGCCCCCATTGCATATAACGCAAATAAAGGGTGCAGAATAAAATGGGAGCAGGTTGATCTGAAAACTTTTGAGGGGAAAATTGTGTCTGAAAATTATGAGATAGTTAACAGGTGCTTATTGGAAGAGGCCTCCCCGGCATGTTTGGTCAAGGTTTTTGAGAGCTTATGTTCAGTCATTTCCCATGCATTAATGGCTTCCTACCCTGCATCCAAGTCCCTCATCCCTTGGTGGTTTAATAGAGCCTGTTCAAAAGCACATAGGCAACTAAAACTGGCACTCAAGGCTGCGCCAAAAGATAGGGAAGCGATTATTACCGCCTGTAACGCCTATAAGACATAATCGCAGCCAGAAAGATTGATCTCTGAAATGAAGCTTGGGAGAATTTGTTAATTGCGGGACGTTCAAGGGATATGAGGAAATTTTGGGAGTTATAAACCACCCGATGTTTACAGAGGGTTCCCACCCAAACATACAATGTTTAATTTCTGAAAAGCCCTGGGTCACACATTTTACCCTCATTTTTAACCCTTTTAATACAATGCTAGCTCCTCATGAAGAGGAACTGAATATGGGGAAAGGAAGAGAATAGGCTCTTTAGTTAAGCCAGTCTATCTCATTAGAGGAAGTTCAGGTAGCAATTTGGCAAGGAAAATATAGAAAAGCTCCTGTCCCTGATGGATTCCCAGTTGACTTGCTCAAAGAAGATCCTGACCTATGGGCTCCAATGCTTGTCAATATTTTTAGAGCCGTCATTATTGGCCCACTCCCTTCATCATGGAAAGAAGCCACAGTGGTCCCCATCTTTAAAAAAAGGTGATAGAGCCGACCTGGCATATTATGTGCCGATCTCCCTAATGGATTCCACAGTAAAGATCCTGGGGAGGGTTCTTTTAGCAAGCCTAAAGGGGTGGGCTATCTCAAATAGTATACTTTCGAAAGCCCAATATGGCTTCAGACAGGAAATGGGCACGGTTAAGCAGTGTCTTAACTTATCGCTTATTGTCAGCAAATACACCAAATCCATGAAGGGCTCTTTACATCTAGCATTCATGGATTTGTCATGTGCTTTTGACACTGTCAACTGTGCCAAGCTGTGGAACATGCAGGGTAATATGGGGGTGGAGGAACCCCTGGTTACTCTCCTCCGAAGATTGTATTGGAACACAACGGTCAAGATTCGTTATAGCCCGGGGGAGAGTGCACGCCTTCTGTAGCTTCAACTGAGGGCGTTCGCCAGGGATGCATGCTGGCCACCTTTTTATTTCTCATTTATATAAACGGTCTAGCAGCCCATCTGCTGCAAAAGAAGTTAGACTTTCCGAGAGTGGAAACTAGCTTTATCCCTACACTCCTTTATGCAGATTATGCTGTCATTCTAGCAAGGGCAGCAAATAGACTGCAAAAAGCTCTTGTTGCCTTTGTTGACTTTATGTCTTCTTTGGATCTTAAAATCAACCATCAGAAGTCCTTTATGATGGTATGTGGGCCAAAAAGGACTGAATCTAAGACCTGTTATATCCAGGGTAACGTGGTAGAAAAGGTACCTAACTTTTGCTATTTAGGGCTTCTTGTTATTTCACAATTGTACTGGGACCCACTGTTGGTCCTAAGGTCCCAACAAACAAATAGAGCTGCTGTAGCAATTTCCGATTTTGGAGCTAAATTGGGTCATAGACCTATGAAAGAACTGTAGCTCTTTTCAATGCTAAGTGCTTGTCTATTGCTACTTATGGGGATGGAGTGTGGGGTATCAACGTTGTTCCAGACTACAAACTATAGAAAATGGTTTCCTTCGTACGCTTTTGATGGTTCCCCAGGGATCCTCAATATTTTTCTTCCATTCTAAGGTGAGTCTGAATTTTTAGAGGACTGTGTGGGCTTGGCCCCCATGCTGTTGCGGATTAAAATTTGGCTAACACCGGAACTGGAATTCTCTAAACACATCCTTCGGGATTGTCTGGCCCTGGACAATGCTGAAACCACCCCTTGCCTTGGTTACATACATTGCAGCTTTATAGAGTTTTTTGATGACCCAGCCAAAATAGCACGAACAGCTTGAGCTTCAATAAAGACAGCCAATCATGAACAGGCTCAGTTTAAGCGTGGGTGCAATTTCCTCCAGTCCACCTCTCTGGTAAATTTGGAATTGAAGTATTTAACCAGGAGACCAAATCTTATCTTTCTCTTATAGGAAACTCCCAATATAGATTTGACCTAACCAGGACCCGATTGAACATTGTACATTTCCTAGTGGCATTTCCTGTTCAAGTTGGATGGTCTGATAACCTGCCACCAAACCCATGTGACAACATTTCTAGGCAAGGCACTCTGCACTTTCTACTATTTTGTGCACTTTATAAAACAGCAAGAGTGAGGTTTATAGCTCCTTTACTGTGTTAGGCCCAGTTTTAACTCATACCAAGTATGTTTTCGTTTTTTAATTGATCTTGAAACCCCTGAAATGTATTATGCGGTTATACATTTTATTAAAAAGTACTTTATATTAGAACATTTTATGGCTAAGTATTCCCTTTATGAGGTATAGGCCTGGGGTTATTTTAACGTGATGAATTATGACGCTGTGCTAACTGGCTAATTGGATGTAATTCTCTCACTCTGTAGCCAGTGCCAAGAAACCCTCGAGTAAGCGTGCGCTAAATAAATGCATTAACATAACATATTGTAAACTGTACCAAGTTTTATTATTTTATGGCTCTGTAAGCCGAATTAAGATTTTGAATCTGAAAAAATCTGGATGGCTTTGCTTTTCTTGTCAAAGCGCTCTCCGACAAAAAAAGAGTCTAACGCTCTTATGGCAACTATGGACCTTATGGCCTATGACAAATTTGGTGTGATATTGTCAGGGCTCTTGACATCACTATGGTTGCAATATTCTACGCTCTGTCACAACCTTTTAATCAGTACACAATTTAATAATAAGGAACAGAATAGGACAAAGGAGTGTCGCTGCACTGATGCACTAATTTAAATTGCTTATTGTTTAATATTAACTTAACCTAAGCAGTATACTGAATTATTTTCAGATTTCTTTCGAACTACAGCAAATTATATCATCACATTAATAGGTTGGAATAATTCTTTAATCATAAGGAATTTGGGAACTAATATGCTTTTTTCACCCAGCGCATCTATGTAATATCAGCACCAAATGGATCAGCGAATCACGCTGTAATATAAAGCTTCAGGCGCGCAACGCCCATTGGGCTCTCAAAGGGCTTCAGTGTACTTTTTAACCTCAACTAAAAAAATGATGAAGGACAACCCTCAGAAGAGATTGCGGACCAGCTCCTTCTGGGGAGTGTAAATATTTACTAAGGTCGTTCATTAGGTTTGGAACTCGCCTCCTATAAGTTGCCATCAAATAGGTTTGCTGGCTTCAGTCCTAAATTTCAGATCAGGTCGATGATGTGACCCCCTAGGGGTTTGGCTGCACACCAGTTGGTAAAAACTCTAGGTGTCCATTTCCTCTACTCTATAATACAATGGGCCTACATAGTGGAAGAGTAATCAGGACAGATGTTCAAATCATATAGGAAACCTATTCTTGATGAGACTCCGAGCATGTGTTGAGAGTGGTTAAGGAAGGAGATTAAGTTCATTTTGGATTGATGGTATTTTAAGTTGCACACTTTTGAGCAGGCTTGTGATGACTTTCTCTAGGCATATTCAAGGGAATCATACAGCAGACCTTTGTTTCCTTATAGGATAAAAAGTCATGAAAGACGAGACCAATTGGTAAGATCTGGCCAGAAGTCAGTGCTTTAAATGGGCAGGTATTGTCCAGTACTAAGTATTTGCACTGCTTTAATTTGAAAGGGAGAGTACCTGCATTTCTCAGCACTGCCATAATACATTTAATGGGAGAGTAGTGGAACTTCTCAGGAGCAAACAGGCACTCTAAATAGTGAGTGCCTGCACCTCCCTTATTTCAAATTAAAGCACTGTCTAAAGGGTTACTTTGAGAGCGAGGCAGTGAGGGGGATTGCCACTGAAAAGCATTTGTGATGGTTCAACTAGCACTGAGAAGAGTTACTCACAGGGAGTTTATTTAGAAAAGTGTAAGCACGTTGCATGGGACTGCCATAGAGGCTTTGGAGGCGTGGTGACCAATCTGAGATTAGATAGAGCATCCACCAGAAAGATTGTTACTGAAGGTAAGTAACTTGTTCTTCTGATGGATGCTTCTAACTGCAGATTCTATGTCAGGACCGGAGGCTCAGATTATGCATTTCTCTTCCTTATTTTATTGCTCAGCAGCTTTAAAAACCATGTAACAACCAAAGACTACAAATCCCACGAGTCTTTGTAAGGTACAGAAAACAACCATAGAGGCAGTCCCATATAAACATCAAGGAACGGCACTTCCTCTTTCTTCGCTGCTCAGCAGCCAGATAAGTGCCTTTCCTTGATCTTGTTTATTCCTGTGGGAGTCATACTGTTAAAGTGTATTTTCTTGTATAGTTTCTCTTTGCCACACAGCGAGTGTTCTGGTCAGCGGCGGCCGCTTTTGTGACCGGAGAGCTCTCCGGGGGGTCGGGGCTGCGCTGACGAGCATGTCGGACGCTTAGCGTCTTTCTTGATTGAGCGCTTTGATCGCGCTAGTGTTTATGGGGCAGAAGCTTTTGTGCCCATTGCCTTTGGCTGAGCGCTTCGATCGCGCTCGAGTTGTGTGATGCTTTCGTGTCCATTTCCTTCGGCTGCGCACTTCGACCGCGGAGGTTCCATCAGCATTGCCTGCATCAGTGCTTTAAATGGGCCGGTACTGTCCGGTACGGAGTACCAGCACTTTTTTATTTTGAGAGTGAGAGTACAGGCACTTCTCAAAAGAAATGATATACTTTTAATTGGAGAGTACCAGCACTTCTCAGAAACAAGCGGGTACTCTGGTACAGAGTACCTGCACTTCTATTTTTCCATTTCAAGCACTGGCCTGCATCCTTCAGTTAGTGGCTCCAGTGTAGCGGTTCTACCACAAAGCGATATCTCACCCCAACCTCCTTTACAGTTAGTGTGCATCAATCCTTGGCTCATCCAACTGCCTCACTGAGCCGGTTTTGTTAACCTGTCTGGCAGTAAGTTTGTTAGGGGCTCATCTTGATCCTTTTGATTATGGTGGGTGAATCTAATTCCTGGGAACCCGCGGAGGAGGAGCACTCTCTTCTCCCCATTCACATGGGGCTGGTGGATGCGATTGATGCATCCCTGGAGAGGGCGGTATCCTCAGCCCTAGAACCCTTGAGTCGCCGCATTATTGAGCTTACAGTCCAGCGCAGGGTGGTCACCTCTACCGAAGAAGACTGGAGGGAGCCCATGGCGGGCGTAAAAGGGCCCTCCAAGAGCAAAGGCAAAGCCAAGGCTCCAGCCAAGGCTTCTAGGACTACCGCCTCTCCAGATGCCTTCGAGAGGCTGCACCAGGCTTTTCTTAAGAGACGCCTGGATAATCTCGAGGTACATGAGGATTCCCAGCCGGAGGGGACCCCCGAGGATGATTCCTGCCCTCAAGGGGGGCAGATGATGGTACTGGGGAGGACACAGACGTCCCTGATGGGGACTCTGATGAGGAGCCTGGTCCGAGCTGACTCTGGCGACCGGAAGGCAGCGCCAAAAATCCCTGGCTGGATGTACCTCAAACCCAGGACTTGGCAGATATCTTGGGTATGCTTAACCTTGAAGGACATTTACCATCCCCGCTCTGCGGACTGGGTACCGGTGCCCATCGTGGCGTCCTATATGGCTAGCCGAATTCGTAAGGCGATGTACCAGGAGGTCCGTGGCCGCCTGAAGGCTGAATGCCCCCGGCCATCCCTGCTTAATAAAGTGGCGAGTACCCCAGAAATTGACGCCAGAATGGCCACCTTTATCAGCAAGTTTATCAAAGATCCTAAGAAGGGTCCTGACCGCTCCTGGCGTGCCTGCCAGGACAAGGTCTTGGATATGCTGGGGCCACTTACAAATTTTTTAGATATGCCAGAGGACGCCAAAGAGATAGGCCACTTGATAGATCCCGCAGTTCTCTCGGGATGGGCACAGAGAGCCCTATGTTTCCTTGGCAATGCGAATTGCCCATTATCAACTGAGCGTAGACTCTCTCTATTGATCAAGATTGAGCCCAGACTTGGCGAGCTGGCTTCTACGGAAGGTCTCTTTGGAGATCCGTTTATTAGAGAACTGTCTCGCTTTATTAACACCTTCTCCTCCTTAGACAAGGCACAACAATCCATAAAGAAAGAGTTCAGCCAGCAAATTTTTGGGGGGCCGGAAGAGGTAGGGGGTGCTCCTCCGGCCGTCCTTCCAAGCCAACCCCCACAAGCTCCAGACCAAGCGATCCATGCAATGGCAGGACCAACGGAAGTTCGGAGAGTTTTACCCCTCAAGAGGCCGTGGCAGAGGGCCCAGGGGAACCCTGAGGAGCCAATAACGCACCTGGTGGACCCACCTGTAAGGACTACCCCTTTTTTCCTACCAGAGGTGGGGGGAAGATTGCAGTGGTTCTGACACAACTGGGCAGCAATTACAGGGGATGCCTGGGTTTTACAAACAGTGATGGGATTCCATATTGAGTTCCATGGGACTCCCCACCAACTCTCTTGTCCCAGACCTCTAGTTTTCTCACACGAGAGTGTGCAGGTGGTAGACAGAGAAATACAAGATCTCCTAAGCAAAGGGGCCATCGTGCGCACGACCCTGCACCCTGAAGGTTTCCTGAGCAATATCTTCCTTGTCGACAAGAAGGACAAGGGGTTCAGGCCGGTGATCAACCTCCGAGACTTCAATCAATTGGTGGTGTATCGCCACTTCAAAATGGAAGGCATTCACCTTCTCAGAGATGTGTTATTGCCAAACGATTGGTTGGTTCGGCTCAACCTAAAAGACGCCTACCCAACGGTACCGATTTTTCCGCCCCACAGACTGTTTCTATAGTTTCAATGGGGCGAGCACATATACGAGTTCACTTGTCTGCCGTTCGGGCTGTTGTCAGCTCCTTGGTGCTTCACCAAGGTGCTGAGGCCAGCCATGGAATGGCTCCGAGCCCGAGGCGTGCGCCTCATAGTTTACCTGGACGACATCCTTTTAATGCACCAGGTGGAACACACCTTGATCTCTCAGCTCCGACTGACTCAGAACCTCCTACAGAATCTGGGCTTCATCCTGAACGACCAGAAGTGCGGTTTATGTGCCAGCTCAACAAATAAACTTCTTGAGCTTCGAGGTCGACACGGTACAGCAGTGCCTCAGATTGCCCCAGCAGCAGATGCGTTTGATTCGCAGGGAGCTGCGTCGTACCCTGGCGAGAGAGAAGTTCTCGCTACGCCACTTAGCTCGAATCGTGGGTCTGTTGTCATCTTCGATACAAGCGATCTTGCCGGGGCCATTACATTACTGGGCTCGACAGCGTCTCAAGATGCAACACTTGCATTGTGGCCTTACATACACACAGGAGATATCCCTCTCTCAGGAAGCACGTACGGAGCTACATTGGTGGCTCGAACACATGCAGGCCTGGAATGGAAGGGCCATTTTCGGATCTGCCCCAGATCTGTTGATCAAATCAGACGCCAGTCGACTGGGTTGGGGCGCCCGCTGTGGAGATGTTACTACAGGCGGGCATTGGTCCGAGCACGAGCAATCATTACACATCAACTACTTAGAGCTTCTGGCCGGTTCCTTCACAATTCGGAGTCTGGCGGCCAACAAGGTCTCCTGCGCCATCTTATTGAAGATGGACAATATCTCAGCAGTGAGCCATATCAACCGGTTGGGGGGCACACGGTCCAAACTCCTAGCAGATTTGGCCAAGGAATTCTGGAACTACTGCCTGACACACAAATTATCGGCTACGGCGGAGTACCTTCCAGGAGCGCTCAACTGGATGGTGGACTGGCACTCCAGACATCTGCAGGATTACAGTGCCTGGAAGCTGGATCTGGCTATCTTTCAGAGCCTGATGACGCGGTGGGGTCCATGTCAGGTGGACCTCTTCGCGTCATACCTCAATTGCCAGATGCCCTGAATTTTCAGCTGGCGTCCGGACCCTCTGGCGGAGGCAACGGATGCCTTTCTGCATGACTGGAGTCTTTTCCGGGGTTATGCGTTTCCCCCGTTTGCCATGATACCCAGGCTTAAGGCACTGGTCCGGAGACAGAAGGCAGAGGTTATTCTGGTGACACCGCGTTGGAAATCTCAAGTCTGGTATCTAGTTCTTCTGGAACTTTCTATGGATTTTCCAATCCAACTTCCCCGGACTCCTCTTCTGTTGATGGACTCTCGGGGCAACTTGCACCCTCTGGTTCTGGAGGGCAGCCTCAACCATATGGGTTGGAGGATTACAGGGGACGTTGGGAAGTCCCGGGCTTTTCGGAGAGGGCTTCCTCCCTTATCAGGAGGGCATGGGCAGACTCTACAGTCAAGCGGTATAGGTCTTCTTGGAGAAAGTGGTCACGCTGGTGTATGCAACGGGGTTTGGATCCCGTGTGGGCAGTTGTAGTCCATGTAGTCAACTACTTGTCAGAATTAGTAGACAAGGGTTTGGCCTATCGCTCCATTAACGTGAGTAGGTCAGCAATATCTGCAGGCCACATGCCTGTTCAGGAGGTTCCTGTGGGGGAGCACCCTCTGATATGTAGACTGTTGAGAGGCATACGCCTGTCCTTTCCACCTCGCCCAAGATATTCCTCCTTGTGGGACGTTAATACGGTGCTACGTCTGCTGCAATCCTGGCAGGATAACTGCTACCTTTCCCATAAGGAGTTGACTGGTAAGCTAGCGGTGCTCCTTTATCTTATCTTGTGTAAACGGGTCTCGGATGTCTGGGCCTTGGAGGTTACAACACAGGTGTTCACACCGGACGGGGTGTTGTTCACAGTTGCTCAAAGTACGAAGTCTAACACTAGAGGGGTTCACTATTCGGCCTTCCCAGGTCACCCGAAGTTGTGTGTGGTACGTTGTCTCAGGGTGTACGAGATGATGACAGAGGAATACAGGCCTCCAGGGGTGTCACAACTTTGCCTCTCGCTCAAAAAGCCTTTCAAAGCAGTGACATCCGCCAGGAATGCCCGTTGGGTGAGATGGGTGCTTCAGCAAGCTGGCGTTGATACAGCGGCCTTTGGAGTCGACTCGGCAAGGGGAGCCATGGCTTCGAAAGCCTTCACCCTTGGGGGGGCGCCTAGAGGACATCCTCAGAGCAGCGGATTGGTCCTCAGACTCCACCTTAAAGGCCTTCTACTTTAAACCCATTTTAGGCGTGGCTTCTCTGGTGGTCGATCAGCTTTGAACTAGCATAATCTGAGCCTCCGGTCCTGACATAGAATACAAAATTTCCTAGTTATCGTGAAGGAAAGTTTCAATTCTATTAAGGACGCAGAGGCGAGGATTATCCCACCCAGGGGAATCATTATTCTTACCCTCCCTTGAAGTTGGCAGTCTACACGTTGGCTAAGTATTATAACTCAGGAGGGTTTCGGATTAATGTACACTGTGAATTTATGATTGTTCATGGTTGACTAACCTGCCTCTTTAACGCACTGTCACAGGGATAGCAGATGTTTATCAAATTGCGGATGCTGATTCCTTGTCTTTTCAGGGTTCAATCAGAAACAAGATTATTAATGGAGAAACTGGACCAGGTGTTTCGCCCGAAGAAAGAGGAAGTGCCGTCCCTTGATGTTGTTTCTATGGGACTGCGTCTATGGTTGTTTTCTGTACCTTACAAATACTCATGGGATTTGTAGTCTTTGGTTGTTGCATGGTTTTTAAGGCTGCTGAGCAATAAAATAAAGAAGAGAAATGATTAATCCTCATCTCTGCGTCCTTAATAGAAATGAAACTTTCCTTCACCATAACTATGGAAACTTTATATTCCTCATCTTGTGAATAGATACCACAGCAGTACCTCCACAGGTGGTGAGTCTGTGAACTGGCTCAGAAAAAGTCCTGCAAGATTGAGCAGGCAAAATGCACCTCTCGCAGGACCTGACAATTGATATGGGAGTGTTTCGTGAATGTATGTACAGATGCCTACGCAGCCACTTGAAAAATGTCCAGGATAGGTCCTCCTCATGCAGGCGGAGTGATAGCACATTTAGCTCTGGTGGAATGAGCCCATAGGCCTTCCGGAGGCTGCATCTTTGCCAGTGCATAACAGAACTTTATGCAGTGAACAATCCAGCTGGAGGGGGGGCATTTTTGTGTTGCCTTGCCCTTCTTTGACCAGAGACCCACACAAAGAGCTGATCATCCACCATATGGTATTTGGTGCAATGAATATAAAAACTTGGTACTCTCTTAGGGTCCAGACAATGATGTCTTTCTTCCTCCTTAGTGAAATGAGATTGGGGCAAAGAATGCCAGAAGGGTGATAGCCTGACCAACCTGAAATGGAGTGACAACTTTAGGTAGAAAGGAAGCTCAGGTCTTCTACATCAACTTCTCTGGGAAGAAGGTTGTATAAGGAGGGCTGACAGAAACAGCCTGCACATGCCAAGCCGTTGTTATGGCGATGAAAAAGACCCTATTCAAAGTCAGAAGCTACATTGGACAACTGTGCAGCGGCTCATAAGAGGCGCACATCAAAAAAGTGAGAACCAAGTTTAGATCCTACTGTAACATCACAAAGGATGTTGGATCAAACAAGTGTTGCAAATCTTTCAAAAATGTCATCACAACAGCGTACCTAAATAAAGAAGGGTGAGCCGGCAACCACAAAAAGAGCCGACAAATAGCCTTGAAAAGTGCCCAAAGCAAGTCTTTGCTGGGACAGAGACAAAATAAACAACAAAACTTCAGACAAATTAGGTTGTAGTGGTTCAATTTGTCAAGCCCCACAACAAGATACAAACTTGTCTCAATAACTTGTGTACACCCATTTTGTAGAGGGACACCTTGCAGACAGGACAGGTTAACATCAATGACCTCAGGAGGAAGGTAAAAGGAGGTCAACTGCTGCCGCTTAATCTCGAAGTATAGAGATGCAAATTGTGTAGGCCCAGGTACAGCACCTTGCTCTGCTGCTGCGACAGACGATCTTCCTGAAGCAGCAGCTTGATCGGAGGACAGATGCTCATGCCCAGGAGGTCCACCCTCTCCTGGTCCAAACCGGAGCCACTACGATGATTTGGGCCTAGTTGTTCCTGAGGCATACATGAATCTTGAGCTCCCCACTACACTGAATTAGTCACCAAGAAAGAGAGCTACCTTGGAAACTCCAATTCACAAAAGTGCTGATATTACGTGTTCTTGGCGGTGGCAAGTCAGGGTTCTCTCCATTGATGGAATATGCACTGCGCCACCTCTTGGAGTAACTGCCATTCGTGATCCGCTAACCATTGGCGGCTGGGTTTGTCCACACTGGTGTTTAGAGATCCCATCAGGTGGTTCACCACCAGAGAAATTCCCTTGCTGTCCAGTCTATATAGAGGCATAGAGCCTACTGGCGCAGGACAAAAGAACCCACCCCGCCCTGCCTGTTGCAGTACCACATGGCGGTGGTGTTGTCTGTGAGCACCTCAACCAATCTACCTTTGATGGTTGGCAGGAAGGCCTTCAATGCCAAGCGAATCACCATCAACTCCAACAAACTGATGTGGAGTCAAGTCTCCACTGGGTAGGGTAGGGAGAGGGGTCTACCACTGACCCAATTGTGGTCCACTAGCCACCACTGCAGATCTTTTGTATTTTCCCCTGAAATCTGGATACAATTCGAAAGATCTACCAGGTACTGTTTCCACTTGGAACTGAGATCCCACTGCAGAGCCCACATGTACAATCTGGTATGTTTGACCAGCAGGGTGCAGAAGGCCAACAATCCCAGCAGCCTCAAAGTCATCCACACTGAGATCCAGACCAGAGGTTAAACCATCAGGATCATTGCCCGAATGTCCAGGACTCTCCGCTACAAGGGAAAGGCACGAAAACGTAACATATGCAGAACAGCTCTGATGAACTGTATCATCTGCCAAGGAGTCAGGTGCAACTTCGACACATTGATAGTGATGGCCAATGATGTTAAAGGGTTTGCCATCGTCTGGAGGTAGCAGACAACTACATTTGTTGTAGTGAGCCTCAGCAAGGCCTACCAGTGCTTAGGGGTTCACCCTTCTCTGCACAGAGTCCTCAGACACTTAGGAAGAAGTTGGCACAGAAACTGAAATATAAAAGACAGAGTTTATTAAACCTCATGAGGTGGAGCTAACATTCACACATCACCCTTCAGTAATGCATGAAGTAGCGCACTGAATGGCAGGATCCTGGTCCTTTTATACCCACACAGGGGCTCAAATGAAGGCGGTACTAACACAAATGCTGGTTTTAGGTACATATAAGGTCATACAGAGAATGCACAGTCGACAAGTGGGTGGAGCTAACAGTTTCTACTTTTAGCAGACACATCCTGACATTTATAAACTCGGAACAGCTGCAAGCTCAACTGAGCATGTGCAAAGCAAGAGGAACTAAATATAACTTGTCTCTAGGCAGATTTCAAGAGCAGTTGACAGGAAGGTAGGACAGAGCACATGGCGAGCACATGGTAGCACATGGCAGCCAAAATGGCTGACAGAAATACAAAATGGATTCCACAAAGCGGACAATTTAGCCTCTAAATACAGGCTGTCTTCAGTTAATGCTTAACTTAAATGCTGCCAAATTACAACAGACGACCCTTTCAGCATTGGCTGAAGACATTCGTTTATCTGGGGTAATCTAGATATTCATCCCGTACATCTATTAACATTATTTCGGCCACCTCTTTATTCAACATTTGTTGGGCCTTTGTTTCAGCAATGTTCCCTCTGGCAGGTATACAAGCAGAGATGCAAATGGAGCAAAGCATTGGACCACATTGGATACATACGCAGCATGTAAAGAATATTGTAATTATTACACATAGGATAGTCAGTAGCTTCCAGCCCCAAGCAGAAACAAGAGTCCAAAACCATCCAGCAAAAGTCCAAGTTCCAGTCTCTGGATGAATTTCTGCAGCAATCTTATGCAGTTTTGATATTGCGTCATATACTGAAGGTGAGTGATCTGGTATGAATACACAACAGCTGCTACCGATGATGCGACATGCACCACCTCGATCAGCCAAAATCACGTCTAGCACCATCCTATTCTGGAGTGCTACAATCCTTGCAATCTGTAGTTCCTCTGTAATGTTCCCAAGTGCCATAGCTGTCTGATTAGTAACAGCTTCCACAACACGAGTCAGTCGTCGGATTTTCCTGCTGTTTAATGCAGCACCCACAAAGAAAAATAAGCCCAAGTTGAAATCAACATATTGTTGTAGGGTAGTGTCGGTTTGGTCAACTTCATCCATACTTATTGTCCTCTTATTTCTGTTTTTGGAAATGTCATTGTACAGTTTAAAATCACGGTGATACAATGCAGGTGCCAGAAACACAGGGGGCAACAGAAAAGATACATAGCAGATTCCTGACCACCCAACAGGTAATTGATAATATCCGTTATTTCCACACACAAAATACGTATTATGCGAGGCTGTGAAAGTGCTCTTATTGGCACCTTCAATGGTCAGGATTACAGTACACTCGCTCCTCCCCACTGGAATTCTTCCAACACTACAAATACACAAATCTGCTTTAGCTTTTGTCACAGAAATCACAAAAGGTCCAATGTTCTTTATTATTCTCACATTTGTGAAAACATATGGTGTTGAAATATTGTCCGGTTGATACTCTTCCCATTCCCATTTAGTCCCTTTGGCTTGTGGATAACCTTCTTTATTTTGATAACACACTTTATTAAGTTGAAAAATAATCCCACCTACTGAAGGCTTTCCATATGCAAACAAAAGCGCATACCAAGCTTGACAAGAACCATTGTGAGAAAATGGAAGAGGAATAAAAGGTGTTCCTCCTTTCTTTTGATGTGCAGGTATCATCCCACACACCCAACAGTTGGTAGTATTCGTAGCATTGTGAGTATGGTGCAACATCTGGATAAAAGTATTGTTCAGGTAGGATTGTCGATGCTTTTGCTCATGGTAAGGAAGAGTAAAGTAGTGGTGTTCCACGGGTACTGGCGTAGTGGCAACAAAAAGCTGTCGAACAGGAGCCACCTTCTCGATGTACCATGTAATTGCTGCCATAGCCACCATAGCAACAACAAACCCTACAGCACAAATGATTTGTTTTTTCATTTTAGCAGCAGTAATGATTGATCTTTCTGAAAACTTGTTGAAAACAGTCGTTGGAGCTCTTCTCCCTGGGCAGCCGCTGATTTCTTCACCATGGGCCAAAGTGGGTGTCACTACACTAATACAGGGCTGATCCCCTCCCCTTGCCACAATGGCTCTCCGTTTCACTAACCCAGGGTGGTAGCTCAACCAGTCTTTTTCAAAACTGCAGATCCTTTCCTCGGTCTTAATTGATATCTGGATACTCCAGTGATCGTGTGGTCCGGGAAGACTTCCGCAGATTCGTCAGGTGAGATAGCTTGGCCTTTCTCCGTCTCCAGAATCTCTCGATGGTCGGTCAACACAGCCGGTTCCACCAAGGCAGGCGACACGCGTTTGCAGTGTGTGCTGTGGATCCAATTCTTTCTGTTTGTCACTCGAACTGCTGTTCTTGTCGCAAGGAGCACCTGCTCTGGTCCTCGCCACCTTGGCTCCAAGTTGTTCGATCTGTCAAAGACCTTGACCATTACATGGTCACCAGGACGGAGTTCGTGGGCCTCACCTGTAGATCTGTCAGGAAGAGCTTCTCGAACCTGTTGATGAATAGAAATCAAACTGTCAGTTAACTGTGCCAAATAATCATTCATCAGAACACAAGGAACATCATGTATGGGGCGTGGCTTAGGAATTCCCCAAATGTTCATTGGTCTCCCAAACACCACCTCATAGGGGTAAGACCTGATCGTGAATGTGGCACCGATCTTATGGACAACAATGCCAAAGGTAGGGCATCTGGCCACTTTAGAGACGTGGAAGCCAGTATTTTCGCCAACTTTGTTTTTAGAGTAGCGTTATACCTTTCCACCAATCCTGCTGATTGCGGGTGGAAAACTGTATGGAATTTCTGTTTGATCCCTAATCCTTTCAGGACATGCTCAACAACTTGCCCAATAAAATGAGGTCCATTGTCACTCCACAAAAGTTTACAAACACCGTATCTAGGGAAAAACTCCTTTAGAAGCACCTTTGCTGTGGTGAGAGCAGTATTATCCTTCGTAGGGTATGCCTCTATCCATTTGCTAAAGGCACATACCACCACTAGGACATATTTCAAATTATTGCAGCGTTCGAGTTGGATGTAATCCATCTGCAAAACTTCAAAAGGTGCGGTTGGTGTAGCAAACCCTCCTGTAGGAGTTCGTGTCCCTTTTCCAGGATTATACTGCCAACAGATCAAACAGGACTGTACTACCCTTTTGGCTGTGCTAGCAATTTCAGGATGCTCCCAAACTTGTGTAAGCAATGTAGTTATTGCTAGAGCTCCAACATGTGCCAGCCCATGTGCCATTTGAACCATAGGTTGTAAATAGGCCGCAGGCAATTTCCACTTATTCATTTCTTTGTTACGCCAACAACCCTCATCATCTAATATTCCTTCTTTAGACCATTGCTCAAGCTCTTCCACAGAAGCAGATCTCTGTATATCCAATACTTCCTCTCTAGCATCATGCCAACGCTCAGCTTGTGATTTCACTACGTACATGGGTGTAGTGCTTCGCTGCAACGCAGTCTCACGGGCTACGCGGTCTGCAAAGGCATTGCCTTGTCCTATTTTGTCAGTCACTTTCTTGTGTGCGCTACATTTCATAATAGCAACTTTCTTTGGGTATGTAAGTGCAGTCAAGAGATTATGCACTAACTCTCCGTGCATTATCTGCATCCCATGGGATGTAAGAAAGCCTCTTTCCTTCCAGAGTAGGCCAAAATCATGAACCACTCCAAAAGCATAGCGGCTATCCGAGTAAATGTTCACACACAAGTCAGTGCTAAGCTCACATGCTCGTGTCAAAGCTATTAGTTCAGCTGCTTGAGCCGACTTCTGAGGTATGCGCGCTGTTTCCACTACTGTCTCAAGCGTGGTAATTGCATAAGCAGCTGAAGTCGTGCCATCTGGTAACTTCAAACAGGACCCATCAACCCACAGTTCCCCATCTACATCTGGAAGGGGCGTATCTTGCAAATCGATGCGACCCTTTGTCTGTTCCTCAGTAAGGAATATACAATCGTGAGGCTCCTTTGGCTGAGACTGAGTCGCAGGATATGGCAACAAAGTGGCGGGGTTCAGTGTCGCACATCTTTTCAAGGTAATATGAGGTGCTAGCAGTGTCAATTTGTATCCTGTCAAACGAGCACTAGTTAAGTGCTGAGTCTTAGTCTGATTCAAAAGGGCATCTACTGCATGGGGTACTAGCACCAACAGTTTGTGTGACAAAACTATCCCTTCACTCTGACGTATGGACACAGCCGTCGCTGCAACTGAACGGAAACACCCAGGCAATGCACGAGCAACAGGGTCAAGAACTGCAGAAAGGTATGCACAAGGACGCTGTTTGTCCCCGTGTATCTGTACTAAAACTGACAATGCACATCCTTCTTTCTCATGTACATAGAGTGTAAAAGCCTTCGTGTAATCTGGTGTGCCTAACACTGGTGCAGAGCAAAGAGCTTGTCTCAACTGACAAAAAGCATTTTGACATTCATCTGTCCATGGAAGGGGGATCGGTGTGTTCTTAGTCAAAAGTGCTAGCAAGGGTTTAACAATGTGTGAAAAACCCAATATCCATTGCCTGCAAAACGAAGTCAGACCAATGAATGCACGGACATCTTTCTGCGTGGAAGGTACTGGGGTGTCTAAAATTGCTTGAATGCGATCTGGTGTCAGTGCACGGCCCTCCTTAGACAGAAGGTGTCCTAAATAGGTCACCTTCGGTCTACAATATTGCAATTTCTTTCGTGATACTTTATGGTGGTGTGTAGCAAGAAAAGAAAGCAAAGACAAAGTGCATTTCTCACACTGCTCAGGTGTATCGGCTGCCAACAAGATGTCATCGACATATTGTATGAGAGCCACTCCTTTAGGCAAGGTAAAGGAATCAAGCTGTCTCTTCAATGCTTGACTGTAAATACTAGGACTCTCAGTATAGCCTTGAGGAACTCTACAAAATCTGTATGATCTATTATTCAAAGTGAAACCGAACAAATATCGGCTATCAGGATGAATAGGAATCGAGAAGAAAGCGTTCTTCAGATCAATTACAGAAAATGTAGTTGCTGTTGGAGGGACCAGGGTAAGCAATGTCGTTATGTCAGAGACTACAGGGTACTGTGGTACTACAATCTTGTTGACTTCTCTCAAATCGATAATAAATCTATAAATCCTAGTGTCAGTATCTTTTTTCAAAATGGGAAGAATCGGACTATTGCAAATATTGTAAGGAACTTCTTCCACAACCCCCACCTTAATTAAGTCATGTACAATACGTGTGAGTGCTTCTTCTCCTTCTCGAGAAATTTTATACTGAGGCAGTCTTGGCAATAAAGCGCCCTCCTTGACACTAATATGTACTGGTGGAATAACCATTTGCCCTACATCAGTATCCGAAGTAGCCCACAAAGTACTAGAGAGTGAGGCTAGTGCAATGTCCTCTTTAACAATACAAGATCTCTCAATCATAGGGTAGTTGTCATTCAAAATAACCCGTACTCCTTCCGGAGAACACCGTATCGTAGCCCTAAAATATTTAAGCATATCAAGACCCACAATATTGTCTGGTGTGTTTGGAGAAAGCAAAAACGGACATGGAGCAGTAAACTTATCAATATCAAATGCAAGTGGTTGTGACAATGGGCTAAGGGAAGGTGTTCCATCGAAACCTATCGATGTAATGGTTAAGCCAGACAGGGGAGCCCTTGGAACCAATTGTTTAGACAAGGCGCTACGAGTAGCTCCTGTATCAACCAGAAACTGATCAGTAGAACCCAAAACATGTGCTGTAACATAGGGACCCTCTGATCTACTGGAACTTCAATTGATTCCTTACCCCGTCCTAGGCAATCCTATGCATAAGCAGAATCTTGAAAATCAGAGGGCGCATAGTCAGACATTTGATATTGGTTCCTTCTATCAAAAGTGTTAAACCCATTCTGCCCACGTGTATTAGCATCAAACCGAGCACGATCATTCGCGCTTCCTCTAGGCCCTTGATATCCTGAACGATTTCTCATTTGTCCCCGACCACGTAGATTCTGCTGAGCACGCAGCACTGGACAATCAGAAAGCCAATGTCCAAATTTTTGCAGTACGCACACTGATCAACAGACAAATTCGAACGGGCAGAGGAAGGAAAGGACGAACCATAAGATCCACGTCCACCTCTATCATTATCTCTAGAAGGCGGACCATAAGCTTGAGCCAACATAACCTTTGTTTTCAACTCTTTAGACTTTTTGTCCTCATTACCTTTGGCTTCTAATTCTTGCCGCTCATAATACTGGGCCATAGTTAAAAGAGAAACCGGAGAAGATGTAGTCCATGAACTCTCACTGGCCTTTAAGCGACTAGCTATTCCTGGCAAAAGGTTTGCGACATATTTATCGACAAACAGATGCCTACCCGTGTCATCTGTCAATGACTGGCCACTAAAATCGTGAAATGCTTCTTCAAAGCGTGTGAAGAAGTCAGAAACTGATTCATCTACCTTTTGCTTGCAAGACGCTAGCACTGTCCAATCTATCTTTTTAGGGGGAATGATCGTCTTTAACTTAACTAATATAGCTGCCGGAAGATTTAAAATTAACTGACACGGTTTCTGTGCAGGTTCTCTATCTTCATCTAACCGCTCTAAATCTTTCCACAATGCTCCAAATGTCGCATTATCATCTATTTTACGCACAGTTCTCCACATATCAGGCGGTAATATTAATCCAAAGAACAAATCAATATCAGACAGAGTCATAGTACAAGAGCTGATTGCACCCTCAACTTCCTCATAAAAGGCTGCTGGATTCTTTCGCGGGTCAGGCAATGCATTTTTAAGGGCCATAACATCTGCTCTATTCCAAGGAGTGTAAACCCAATTATAAATAAAGTACCCTTTCGCATTAAGAGAAGTCTTATCATCCTCTGTACCCGTTCCTTTAGGAGGAACATATAAAGGCGCGGCTTCCCGCATGGGTTTCACATGAATTACAGCATTCTTATCTGTTTCAGGAGTAGAAGTTTGTGCCATGCTGATCTGAGATGCTAATGCAGCTGTTTCTGCTGCCTTTTTCTCCTCTCGCAAACGGGCTGCTTCAACACGCAGTTTAACCAAGCGTCTGATCGTGTCAGCCACCTGGGAGAAGACAAAAAGACCGTCACGTAATTGTTTACAATCAGCTGCTACATCATTGGGCTCCACTTCTACCGAATACTTCCTAAATTGTTCAATAACCTCTGCAGCAAATGTATCGGTAAAATATATTTGCTCCCTTTCCTGCCATCCTTTTATACTATCTAAAAGTTCAGTGGTAGTACTACGAACGGCTTTACGCGCAGTAGATCTAATGTCAGATGAACGCTCAGCAGATAACATGGAACGAGTTTCTCGAGCTTTGTCCTGGTCTGAAAAAGAGTCCTCATCTGACTCATGAGGAGCAGAAGAAAAAATATACGGAGGTGGAGAACGATCTAATAACAGGAAATCATCTTGCGGTTTATTAAGGATAGGATAAAGGGGCTGCCTAACAGCATATTGGCCAGTTACCTGTAAATGGCGTTCCCTATCTTCCCTCTCTTTAATTTCTCTCATCTCCTTGTTTTTTAACTCTAATGCTTTCGCATAAATGGTCTTTCGCTGTTCTTTATCAATCAAGGCTTGTTCACGCTTCATTCGCTCACGCACTTCTTTCTCCCACATTCGCACACAATCAAACATATCTTGCCTAGTCTTTCGTTTAAACATACATTGTTCCACATACTGAATTTTTCGCAAATCAAATGACCCATACATAGGCCAACGCAACTCAGGATCTTTACTAGTATATTTGTTCCATAACGTGCAGTACATTATAGAAGAAATACCATACTTAATATACATATCCCTATTAGGCGTCCCTCCGGGGGGCTGGTTGTGCTTCGTCAAGTCTCAAATTGGTACCACTACAAAAGCAACACATCCTACGAAGTGTGCTGAAAACAGGCATGCCAAAAAATAGTGCAAAATATGCAGTATTATAATCAAAGTAGCGCTTAAGGTACTTTTCGTACGTTGCGCTGTTCAAACAATTTTAAATAGAGAAAATTCTCCTCATTACCTGCCTATATGTATTGCAATACATATATAATTACAAAACAGATTCCAAAATTGGCCAATTATACAAACAAAGCCACAGTAAGTGTTACTAAAACTACCTTACCAATCAAAGGGATCAAACCAACAGCAAGTGCCGCAAAACGGCTCTTACCAATCAAATGGTGTCCAGGTTCCAACTGCCAAGTTCTCAAATCGACCAAATGGTCACTGCACGGCGAATCAACAGAAGAGATCTCAGTCAAGGACCGGCGCCGCCGGGATGGTCAGATCAGAAAGAAAGGAAAAACGCCGTGGGTGCCAAGACTCTGGTGTCTCCTCAGGCAGCGATCGCGTCCAAAAGCGAGATTCCAATCCTTCGTCGCGACCAGTCCTTCGGGCATCCGAGTCGTTGATGAGTCCCACGTTGGAAGCGCCAATTTGTTGTAGTGAGCCTCAGCAAGGCCTACCAGTGCTTAGGGGTTCACCCTTCTCTGCACAGAGTCCTCAGACACTTAGGAAGAAGTTGGCACAGAAACTGAAATATAAAAGACAGAGTTTATTAAACCTCATGAGGTGGAGCTAACATTCACACATCACCCTTCAGTAATGCATGAAGTAGCGCACTGAATGGCAGGATCCTGGTCCTTTTATACCCACACAGGGGCTCAAATGAAGGCGGTACTAACACAAATGCTGGTTTTAGGTACATATAAGGTCATACAGAGAATGCACAGTCGACAAGTGGGTGGAGCTAACAGTTTCTACTTTTAGCAGACACATCCTGACATTTATAAACTCGGAACAGCTGCAAGCTCAACTGAGCATGTGCAAAGCAAGAGGAACTAAATATAACTTGTCTCTAGGCAGATTTCAAGAGCAGTTGACAGGAAGGTAGGACAGAGCACATGGCGAGCACATGGTAGCACATGGCAGCCAAAATGGCTGACAGAAATACAAAATGGATTCCACAAAGCGGACAATTTAGCCTCTAAATACAGGCTGTCTTCAGTTAATGCTTAACTTAAATGCTGCCAAATTACAACACCTTGGGGAAGCCCGCCTTTGCAAGCCAGTCCCAAATATACTGGAAGACTAGCACCCCCGACCACCAACCATATGCTGCAACACAGTAATCACTTTTGTGAACACCTGGGGGGCACAGGTGAGGCCAAACAGGAGCACTGCCAACTGAAAATGCTCCTGTCCCACGGTGAACCGCAGGTACCGCCTGTGGGCCCGCCAGATGTGGATATGGAAATAAGCTTCCTGACATCCAGTGCCACCATCCAGTCACTGGGGTCTAAGGGAGACAGGACCTGTGCTAGCGTGAGCATCTTGAATTTATACTTCTGCAGGAAGGAATTGAGAGAGTGGATATCCAAAAATGGATGAAGGCCTCCATCCTTCTTCGGCCCAAGGGAGTAGCTGGATTCACCCAGTTCCTACTTCCAAGGCCGTAACCCTCTCTATAGCCCCTTTAGCCAAAAGGACCTGCACTTCCTGTTGCAAGACGTTCAGATGGACCTCCATCAGCTGCCCTGATGGCGGTGGAAGGTGCGGAGGGGTGGAGTGAAATGGGAGGGCATAGCCGCGATGTATAATTTGGTGGACCCACTTGTCTATGGATCCTGCTTCTGACAGTGTGGCTAAGTGAGGGCAAGATCACACTATAGTAGCTTTTTGCCTGTGGATGCACGAGGAGGGGGGACTGAGCTGCACGTTGTCCTTGCTGTCCTGAGCACTATCTTTGTGAGCCACTGCCTCAGTCACGAAAGGGATGGCTGGACTGGTGGAGGGGTCTGGCATTGGTGAAACTGAAACACTCTGACCATAGCCACAGAGTGGGCAGAATTGCTGGTGGAATTGTCTGCTAGGGGTAGAAAGACTCAAGGAACGGGTTGTGGCCCTGCTTTCTTTAAACTGTTCCAGGACCGAATCCCTTTTGTCACCAGAAAGGTGAGAGCTGTCAAATGCCATGTCCATTAGGGTTGCTTGGACATCACCAGAGAAGCCCGAAGACCTTATCCAAGCCAGAGCAGACCACAAAATTTGCTGCATCGCCGCCATTCTGGATCACTTGGGTTAGGGACGTCTATAGGCCATCTGAAACTGCAGGGGAAACTTGGGCCACCTCGTTCCATTGGGCATGGGAGTAGTGGCCTAGAACACATCTAGGGTTTACTGAGGCTTGTGGAGGAAAAAATATGCTTGCCAAATGTTTCTATCCTCTTTGATTCACGATCAGGTAGAGTGGTGGTGAAAGCGTTGGGATTAACTTTACTGGTGGACACTTGCAACACAAAACTCTCTGGTGTATGATGCTGTGTAAGAAAGGCTTGGTTGCCTGGTGGTGGACGATGATGTAGAGCAACCTGTCTAATACCTGGTGGTCATGAACATGGTTTCGCCCAACCACCCAAATATTTATCAGTGAGGGCCATAGTATATGGCAACAGAGGTTCTTTAGGGGTTTGACTAGGCTGGAGTACCTCTGTCAGTCCATGAGTCTTCACCTCAATAGTTCAAAGTTGTAGGTCTAATACTTCTGCCATCCCCAGCATAACAGCATCAAATGAGGCACGGTCCTTAGTAGCAAAGCCCGGAGGAGATACAAGGCCAGTATCTGGAGAAGTATCCAGGCCAATAGCATCTTAGAGTTCTTCATAACAGTTTTCCGCATCATATTGGGGGGCATTATCATCCCTTTCCTCAAAATTATCATTGCACCAGTCAGTGCTGAAAAGAATGCACAAAGTTTAGGCCATGCCGTGTGGTAAGAGCAAAGTGTTGTATGCCGAAGGATTGCCTGTTAGCTGCATTCGAGTGGGAGCTGAGCGTGGTCTCAGTTGAGGTTGTGGCAGATTCTACTCAGCTTAATACACTGCAAATCCTCCTCCGGCATCAATGCAAAGGGAACTGGTGTAGAGGGTGGCGCTGGAACTGAATCTAGCCTGGAGTCGGTGCTGAACCCCATGCATGTTCAAGGGGCTCGGACGGCGCCAAGGACAAACTCACCCTGCGGGAGCCCGAATGGAGATCCCTGCAGACTCTTGTGGCCTAAAGGCTCCGGAAGGAGCAGATAAAGTGCAGAAAATACACAGCAAGGCCCTTACTTGCTGCAACATCGCAGACAGACCCAGAATTCAAGGTGCACCGGGACAAGGCTCAGGATTGGCACCACTGGAGATCGTGAGCAAGACCGGGTGGCACGTTGATGCCTTAGCACCTTCTCTAAAGTTCCAGAGTGGCGAGTAGGAGCCAACTCCCACTTGGACTTTTCGTGCTTTTTCTAAAACCTACCTGACAAGGTGAGGAATCTGCGGTTAGAAATATCCATCAAAGCGACTTTGGAAGCAATATTGAAGAAAAAGAGCAAAAATGGTACAGGTATAGTAGTATTATGAAGCGTGGAGTGTGAGAAAGCATGGACAATTACTGCCGGCTTGCTGCATTCTCATGGGAGAGTAGGACAATTAGCCCTAAATGTTGGGCAGAGGAAGAAGTTTCTTACATGTAGAGAGTAGGTAAATCGTCAAAGTGCCTTTGGTTGGACAGAAACAGCTGACATCACTGATGAAGGTAGCAGAGTTGTTTGTGAGGATGCTGAATTTCACCTTTTCCTACCGCTCACTGAAGCACAGGTGATTTCTAATCTTGTGAGGCCAACTCTAGAAAAGTAATTGAGTCCATTATCATGGAGGGAGGTTTAAGTAATGAAAGGGTGAACAGGTGGCTAGGAAGGGTGAAGGAGCAGAGGGTAAACCAATGGGTAGGGAAGTCGGGTAGAAACAGAGAAAGGTTGGACTGACATCCAGGCTGGAGAGGAAGAGTTTATTTGTTTGTGCATTTAATGTAATTGTATGGCTGAGTGACTGTCATTAGTAGTGGTTACTGAGTGTCTCTTCTCCATAAGGGATGGTGCATAGGGCGTGGCTGGTGCAGCCATCATGGCGGACGTGCTCTAGGAGAGCTCTGCTCATCGCCCCGTTTATCCAGTAATTATCCTGCGGGAGCCTGGCATCTGCACTCACAGAGTCCTTCCCCATGCTTCCTGATGGTCCTCCTGTGCTCGTGAGGGACGATGCCGATGTGAACGGCATTGCACCGGTGCTGTGGGCCCCTTCTAAAACAGCAGAGAGTTGGGCCTGCAGCCTGGGAGACGAGGCCGCTGGTTCTGTGCCGCTTTTATCCGTCGCTGGGGAGACGGCGGCGGGCCCCGGCGATGAACTGCTGGGTGGAAACCTAGAGGGCCGCAGACTGGATCGCTCAGAGGCGCTGAGACACCCCTATCCATCCCCATGAAGCTGAGGGTGGGGGGCAGTGCTGGTGTGTGGAGTGAGCCAGGCTCAGAGTTTCTGGATGCGTGGGGAGCGTGGTCTCCCCTGGTTATTGCTGCTGAGGTACAGGGGCCGCCCGGGGGGGGCCTGCACTTGTGCATTAACAGCTGAGCTTGGGCCCTGGCTCAAGGACCACTACGCTGGACGCAGCGGCCCCTCACTCTTGCTGGTGCCCGGATGGCTTGGCGCAACTGAGGCGTGAATAGGCCCCTCACTGTGAGCGTGGCTGTGGCATGTTTCTGCTATAAAGAGTGATGCGAAGAGGGTGGCGTGTAGCTGCGCCTGCCTCGAAGCAGGTCTGGAGTCAGCTGGACTCTGCCCAGGACCAAAAAACTGATACGCTGTGCTCCATAGTGGGCGGGATGAACTGGAAGTCCCTGGGGATACAGCGATGCCCCTCAGACATCATTGATAGTGGCAAGGCAATGTCGCAGACCTTTCTACCTCTCTGCGTTTGGTGGAGCAGTCGCTGAGGGGCCCAGCATCTGAATATCTGCTGTTTACCCATCAGAAGACTGCTGCACTTCAATGCACTGCCTGCGGCACACTGCCCAAGGGGCCTGCCTGTTGAGGGCTGTCCTGGCTGCACGTGCTGCTGAACCCAAGGATGTTGAATGGTGCCGGTAAGCGGGCCCTCTTCATCTTGAGGGACTAGATGTGTGCTGTGCTATACTGCAGCGGTGTGCTGTCTTTCTCTGGGACTGCCTGCCCCACGACCTGCACCACCTGACTCAACATAGCATTGGCCCAGCTTCTATACACCACAGCTAATACTGTGCTGCTGTACACTTGGGGCTGCACGTGCTGCTGTGTGCCTTCCCCTATTCGGTACTGACAAGTAGGCCCTGGCCAGTGGCGCAGAGTTGATTCCTGCAGCACTGTTGGGACTGGGAGCAATGGGGTGTCAGCGCACAGGCACGCCGGGCGCGTCCTTGAGGCCCCCTGCTGACCAGGACAAGCTACTGAGCGGCACCCACCCCACTGATGGCTCTGCACATACGCTGTCTTTAAGTGACAAACTGGTCGCAGTCCTCGCAGCAGTGGACAAAATTGGTACTACCCTGGAGACGCCCCGGACGATCTTGGAAAGTAAAATAGATGTGGTAACATCGGATCTGACACTGCTCCATGTGCACCACCGCAAACTGGCGGACAGAGTGCACACAACTGAGTTGCCCCTCGCAGAGGTGCAGCCTAAAGTCTGTGAACTTGACTCCTTGATGCGCCTTATGGCGGAGCGGGTAGAGGTCCTGGAGCGCTGCATGGAAGATGCAAAGGGTCACTCACGCCGCAACAGTGTTCACGCAGTGGGAGTGCCAGAGGGTATGGAGGGGTCAGACGCCGTGTAGTATGTGGAGCAAAGGCTGTGACATCTGCTACCCAGGATACTTTTTCACAGTTCTTTTCAGTGGAGCACACTCATCGTGTCCCAGTGCGCCGGCCGACGCCTAGCTACAACCCAAGACCGTTGTTGTTCCGCTTACTACACTTCCAAGACAGAGATGCTGTCTTACAGGAGGCACAGAAGCGGAACGCCCACATCGGACTGTCCCCCTGCCCTGTGGTGGTGTGTCTCCAAGATGCCGCAACAGATGTCCCCGATCATGACACTCACCTCGGGTAACAAACGCACTTGACTTGGAGCAAGCCATTCGAAAACGTCGTCAAGCCTTACAGAATGCTGCAGCGTTTTGTGAGATTGGCCGTGCCTCGGAACTGGGCGGAGACTCCAACAAATCAATGAGTGATGATGGTTCTTCGAATACATGGCCCTACTGGGCGGACTTGTCGGTGATACCTACTGTCACGTCGCAGACCTCAGATGACGTTATATGATGCCTGTAGTGCCTGGCCGCTGATAAATGATATCACTGCTCTGTTTCTGGCAGATGTCTGTTATTGCATTCTCTGCTGCAATGTATAACTCAATTGCTTTTTTTCTTTCTTTCACGGGGAAGGTGGAATGCAGGGGCACCGTTCCCCTCCTTTTCTCGTTAGTTGCATGGCTGCGGTATAGGGCGGCTACCTGGCCTGATCAGGGGACTCCCCATCGCACTCACACCTGTGTTAGTAATGGGCTATTACTGGGACAGGCTTAGTCACAGGCTCCAACTTATCCCTTTTCTATTTGTATGGGGTGTTTCTTCTCTGGATGCTTAGCTTTTACCCTTCGGTTACACCACTGGCTAATTCCTGCTGAGTTTGGTTATAACATGGTTTGCGCAGAAACACGTTGACCCTCTGCCTTTTGGTATTTCCATTTTAATGTTATTACTTTTCATGTTTTTTGTTATGACCCATGATTCTTCCTGGCCTGAATTATGCTATCAGATTCCCTTATACACAGAGTACATCGATCCATCCTCCCTGTGCGAAGCCCACATTGTGGGCATCTTGCCCTATCACTCATGGCCCACTTTAATATACTTACTTGGAATGTGAGGGGCATGCACACGCCGTCACGCCGCTAATCAGTCTACTCCTACCAGAAATGCCACTCCACGCATATTACATTGTTTCAAGAGACCCATCTCATACATGCAGAAAGCACCAAGCTGCAACGGCGCTGCATGGGCAGGTATTCACTACCAATTATTCCACCTATGTCCGGGGGGGGGGTACCAATATGGGTCAAGGCACGGACTCCATTTGAAGCTGAAGACACGATCCTAGACCGGAGAGACGCTACGTTATAATTTAAGGCCACCTGGACGGCTGCTCCGTTCTCCTGAGTTCCATTTACACCCTGAACTCGGACCAGACTGCCTTCTTTCATGCGCTCTCACATACACTATCACGCTGGAGTGCTACTCCATGGCTCATTGGAGGGGCCTTCAACAGCGTTCTGAACACTGCCTTTAACCACACCTTCCCCCCCCCCCCGTTGCCCCGCACGGCTGCGTCCTCCAAAGCACAAATGCTCACAGACTGGTTCCTATAATAGTGACTGGTTGACTTGTGGATGCTCCGGAACCCAAATACAAAGGTGTACTTCTTTTACTCAGCACCTCACACACAACTTACATGTCGGCATTGAGAGGCTGACAGGGGCACCATCGCTACTTCCCTCCATTGTACAGGTAGAACACATGGGCCATACCCACTCCGATCACAACCCCCAGATCTTGCGACTGCTGTGGGTGGTTGAACCGCCACCCATCCCCACCTGGAGACTGCAGCCTACATTGCTGGAAGACCCCCCATTCCGAGCCTCAGTGGGATAGGCGATTGGGGACTACTTCAACCGCAATGCTGGTACCGCCTCTTCTAAGCTAGTGTAATGGGGCGCCTTCAAGGTGACGTTGCGGGGACACTGTTTCGACGTACAAGGCAACATGAGATGCACAATTACCACAGACATTACTAAGTTAGAATGCACACTCTTAGATCTGGATACCTGGGCTGCTAGCGATCCTGGTGTCGCAGTGGAACTGACAGAGGCGGTGGGCGAACACGTCACAATGTTAGAAAGACTATGCTGCTTTAGTTATGCCGCACACCTGGCTAACAGAGCCGGACGGCTCTTGGCCTGGCTTATCCGGCAGGATCAGCCTCAGAAGCCCATAGTGGCGCTGCACTCCGAAGCAGGCTCCGTCCTCTATACACAACGCGCTATTCATGAGGAGCTTACGCGACATTATACACGGGTGTACCAGTCCACTGCAGACGCAGGTTCGGTGTCCTATGACCCCATTATTGCCAACCTGACGCTGACCCACATTACCGTAGACCAGAGAGCCGAGTTAGACGCAACTCTTGCATTGGAGGAAGTTAAGGGAGCAATCGCAGCTTTGGCTGCTGGCAAGTCCCCTGGCCCTGATGCTCTGCCGGCAGAACTGCATAAAGCCTATGCATCTCAACTGGCTCCATACTTGTTAACAATGTACAAAGAAGCCATCTCACTTGGCAGTCTCTCAGCCTCTCAGAGAGAGGCGACAATCATCTCCTTACCTAAACCCAACAAAGACCCACTACTTTTCAGCTCCTATAGACCACACACGCTGCTCAATACCGACTACAAGGCTCTGGCAAAAGTACATGCTGATCGCTTGGCACCTCTGGTCCCGGCTTTGGTTCACCCAGACCTCTCTGAATTTGTGCCACTTCTTTGGAGACAAGATTTATGCCCAACCGGCGTACACTCGTGCAAGAAGCCTGGTCTTAGACCTTCAGAAGGCCTTTGACTCTTTGGAGTGGGGCTCTCTCTTCACTGTATTGGCCCGATGTGGTATTGGTCACCGTTTTATCAATCTAATGAAACTGCTGTATACCGACCCCTTGATTAGGATTAAGACGGGGCCTCTCATATCGGATGTAATTACTATACACGGGGACGAGAAAGGGCAACCCGCTGTCACCAATATTCTTTTCATTGACGATTGGACCCCTGGCACTGGCAATGCACTTCTGTGGAACGCAGTGGGGCATCCCTTTGGGAGATGGGGTACACGCAATATCGTTATACGCTGATGATATGCTGCTCTACGTTCGGGACCCGCACAACATTCATGACATGATTGATTTGACCCATAACCAGTTTGCAACCATTTCCGGATTGCGAGTCAATTGGGCGAAATCTTGTCTATTTCCCTTTCGCTCTGATGTGCCCGATCCATGCTTTTTGCTCAGTGGGACACAGTTGGACTGGCAGCAATGAGGCACAGGGTCAGACTGATTTGCATATGGCCATGTCTGAACTGGGGTGGCGGAGTGAGCTAAAGATTAAACCCAGATCAGTTGACTGGGGGTGAGTGCTTGCAATGTTCAACACTCCGTCCATCATCCCCTTTGGTTTTGCTATGTTCGCCCTAAGTTGGCAGGGTATGCCCAGACGTGGGTCCCTTGCTCACTTTGCCACTGGATTCAAGATAGCCTGGCTGATGACGGCTGTAAGCCAGAAACCGGTCCCAGGATGCTTGTTTCCGGTCCAGGGAAGACATGGCTTGGCAGTTCGGGCTGGACTGTTCCCATGAGGCACAGGGTCAACTGATTTGCATATGGCCATGTCTGAACTGGGGTGGCGGAGTGAGCTAAAGAATGATGATGGATTAAACCCAGATCAGTTGACTGGGGGTGAGTGCTTGCAATGTTCAACACTCCGTCCATCATCCCCTTTGGTTTTGCTATGTTCGCCCTAAGTTGGCAGGGTATGCCCAGACGTGGGTCCCTTGCTCACTTTGCCACTGGATTCAAGATAGCCTGGCTGATGACGGCTGTAAGCCAGAAACCGGTCCCAGGATGCTTGTTTCCGGTCCAGGGAAGACATGGCTTGGCAGTTCGGGCTGGACTGTTCCCATGAGGCACAGGGTCAGACTGATTTGCATATGGCCATGTCTGAACTGGGGTGGCGGAGTGAGCTAAAGAATGATGATGGATTAAACCCAGATCAGTTGACTGGGGGTGAGTGCTTGCAATGTTCAACACTCCGTCCATCATCCCCTTTGGTTTTGGACTGGCAGCAATATACATTCAGATACTTGAGGGTGAGTGTTTACCACTATCTGGCTGATATGTTTGAGGTTGATGTCGTTCGGGCGGTAACATCATTACATGCCCAGATGGCCTTCTGGCGCACACTGCCACAGGGGGTAACGGGCAGGGAGGCATTGCTGAAGATGGTAGTTCTGCCCCGCCTTTTGTATTGCTTTACGAATCTTCCCATACACATCCCTAGTGCACTCTTTCGGGTGTTAGAACAGATTTGCGAATTCATCTGGAACAAGTCGAGGTGTAGGGTGACCTTGGCAAAACTTTACTCACCCACGGATAGAAGGGGATTAACTGCACCACACTTTGAGCAGTATTACCTTGCCGCCCAAGTCCAATGGCTAGCTAGCTAGGTGCTTAGCGGGTTTATAGCTGTTGGGACACGGCCACAATCTCCCCCGGCTGGGGCCTGCCCGCTCTACTGCACCTATTTCACCCTTGCAAACAAACCCAAGTGCCTCCGTATCACTAAGCATATGATCCCCTATGCCCCAGGGTTGGCTCTGCTAAGTATGCCTCGGCTTGGGGGTCCCACATCGACAGCTGAGTTGCTGGTATGGCATGCAGCAGGCATACACACACTGGGGGACCTATACAAGGATGGTACATTGGCAACATTTGAGGTGCTAATGGAGAAAGATGGCCTACCTCTGGGACAATTTGTCTGCACAGCGCATTCCTTGCCACACTTGGGCACCACTGGGACGACGTGACCACCGAACTGCCCATGCATCTCACGATTCAATACCTACACGTGATGGGTGGGGGCAGAAACCTTATACGCCGGTTCGCTGATTCACTTTACTCCCACACTGCTCCCCAGCTCTTTCCTTTAAGCCTCCATTGGGAGGCAGACTTAGCACGCCCCTGCAATGAGAAGGAATGGGCTGCCACGCAATGCCTGATTCAAGCTCATTCAGCTCTACATTGTTAATAGGGCTTATCTCACACCTGCCAACATCAACAGGTTTTATCACAGGGAGGATGCTGCTTGCCCACGCTGTTCTCATATAGATGCTGATCTGCTACATATGCTTTGGTCCTGCCCCCACTTACATTCATATTGGGCCACCATCACCTTCAAACTGTCTGCCTGCACTGAGCGCCCTGACCTGCACAAATGGGAGGTATGTCTCATGGGACTGTTTCGTAGGAGAAAGAGACAGAGTTACCGCCCACTTCCTAGATCTGGGCTTCATAGTGGCTAAACGTCTCATCACCCGCAGATGGAAAGCCTTGGAGCCCGCACGGGTTGCAGCTTGGGAGCATTCAATGCTCAACTGGGCGCAAGCCGAAAGCGTGGCCCTGCATAGGGAAGACGCATTTGGACTACGCAAGTACCCCATAGCTACTTACTGGGACACCATTTTATCTGATTTGCAGTCTGGTCACTCCCCCGGTGGGCAGCACCCCTGGTGCAGTGGAAGAGACATCAGTTGAGCAGTCAGCAGTTGTAGACTGATGTCGCTTATTGCATTTATATTGTAGCTCCTCACACCCCCCCCTCCTTTTCTTGCAGGATACTATGTAATGTACTGTCTGAATGGGATGGCGACTGGGGTGGATGGAGGCGAGCTGCTAAGTTGTGGGGACTGATCTGATGTTTTGTTTGGGTTTTCCTACTCCCAGCTTATAAAACTTTGTGGCTCTGTTTCTAACATCAGGCACAACTCCAAAGGCCCTCTGCTATTCCTGTTTGTTATTGCAGGGGTTGCCATACAAGAGTCACTTTATTTATGTAAGTACATACAAATTGGTCACCTATTCTTTACTGGAACTCGGCCCGAGTTTCCTCACCGATATGGGCTTGCTAGTGCACCTCATCACTATGATTCGTCTGTATCTTTGGTACTACGAAATGATTGCACTGTGATGTTACTGTATGACATAATTACCGTTCTTGCCCTACAACTGTATAGTTCGTAAAGGCAAAATCACAATAAACAGATTCGAACATAAGGGATGGGGCATTTGACTTGGAATGATACTCTGAATGCACACCCTCTTTGAAAGCACGTGCTTCCATTAACAACACTGTCACCCCAATTTCAGTATGCATCATTCATAAGTAGTTCCTCACAGGCATTTCTCCAGGTCAACAAAAAATGTGTATCTGCACCACCGGATGATAACTCCATGTGTGCACCGCACTAGACAACAAAACAAGGAATATAATTCAAGACTTCATATTTCTAGGCTAGTCAGGGATAAATTCACATTATGAAGAAGATAGTTAAGGGATCATGGAGAACAGTTCAATTCCCCCAAGTGCAACACTACTGGTATTGGGGACACATCGATGTACTATCTTTCTCCCCATGTAGGTCAACAAGTTGACTAACATTTATTTAATACACTTCAGCTAACCAGCCTTTGATGTTTCACAACAGTAAATATGATAAAAATGGTGGCTAACTAGGTATAATGCACTTCACTAACACCAAGCGTTATTAAAATCAAACAGTTACACAATTGCACAATAGAGAGGTGGACTGGAATTGAATGTGATTGCATGCGAGAATAATTAGAGAATAAGGCATTAAATTTGCATGACGAAAAATAAAAATAAATTGAATGAAAGTTGGCTTTTGCATCAGGCACATGATACAGCTATAAATGGAGAAAAAGGAAAAACAGTAGAATGCATTCAAGCATTCATGAACAATGGGAGTAGGTAAACATTTCATATTATCATTGATATCACACCTTGTGACTGTAGGTGATGTAAACTAGGTTTGTTTTGTCGAGGTACATCAGCACCAATTCAGGAAAAAGAGGAATAAGCATTAAAGGGGTATGTGGAAGGCCTTTATTTTCAATTGGATGAGCAAAATGGGAAGGGGTTCAGAGTTATTGTAAATTTAGAGTTTCTTCTAGATGTTTACTCCTCCACAGCGTCTTTGGTAGATTTTCCTGTCCACGACCTTTGATGACACAGTCCATCAACCCCTTCCTCCTCCTTTGTGGACACTCTCGAAACATCAGAAATTTTGAAGACAGAAGATGCCTGGTTCAACATATCGCGAGAGCCAGGTAATACTGTTGTCCTTCCGAGGTTCATGTGTTTTTATTTAGGGGAAATTACTGATTATAGTGTTTTGGTTATCTTTGAGTAGCCCTTCTGGAGGTACTGTTGTTGTACCTTGCAGGATGGACTTGGTTGAACCTCTGGGGTAGCCACCATCTGTGATGAAGTTGTGCTTATTCCTGGTACGGCTGTCACAGAACATGGGGGATTATGGGGTATGTCACCTGATGGGTTTGACATCAAACTGTATTCCAACAGTTTGTTGGCAGTTTCGCTTAGCATGCCAACGGTGCATACTTTGTAGTCTTTGACTAATTTTTGTCTCTTGAGAATTGGATCACAACTGTCTAGTTGCAGTGAGAAATTATGGGGTGTTTTACCAAAAGTACCTTTGACAAGTGGCATTTTTGGCAAATCCTCATGAAGTCTTCCTATTTCCGTTTTCTGTAGCTGCTCCAGTCTCACCAGCTATTCATATGAGGCTTTGAAGGTGACGCGTCGCATGTCAGATTTTTCTGACGCCATTAGTTCTTAGTGTGTATTGAAAAGGGATACAGCTGTTGCAGGGATTTTCATGCCATTTATGAAGTTTGTAGCCTCCTATCTGCTATTACTCTTCTCAGGATTCCTGTTTAGTTGTAGGGCATTTACTTGTTTAGGGACATGCTGAACACTTAAGTGCTATGCCTGTAGGTAATCTTTTGACAAGAACTCTATTTGTTTGAGGCTTTAAGAGCTCCTGGTCAAGAAGAACAACCTACTCACGTTCAGTAGCTGTCTTATTGGTGGATACTCTATCTACCTGCAGATTCCTGCCTTAGAATATCCCCACCCAGATGCCAAACTGGATTTGAAGAATTTTGAAGTAGTGCTCCTGAACGCCACGCAGCTCCACACTGGGTTCATACTGGCTCCATAAAAACCCAGAAGCAACAGAGAGGAGTGGCATATAAACGTCACCTCTGTGTGCAGATGTCAGCTTCTTATCTTCTCCCTCCTCCCCCCCCCTCAGATGTAAAGAATGAACAATTGTTGGTCAGATTGTGCTAAGTGCTAATCTGGGACCATTTTAGAAATTAAAAAGAGACCACTCCTCAGACGGCTTCATAGAATAGCCACCGGAAAGAGCGTTACCAAAGGTAGGTAACTTGTTCGTCTGATAGATACTTCTAACCGCAGATTCCTCACCTTTAAAATAGACACTAAAGCAGTACCTTGCCAAGGCAGAGGGTCTGTGGAGAGGGCTCAGACCAAAAAGTCTTGCAGAACCGAGCTGGCACAATGTCCTTCATGCCGGACCAGGCTGTCAAGAGAATAGTGTTTTGTAAACAAATGCATTGATGCCCACATCACAGCCTGGCAGATGTCAAGGAATGGCACTTTGGTAGATGTCAAAAACAGGTAGTGGTAGCGGCCTTAGTCCTGGTGGAATTTGCTCGCAGACCTTCTGGAGGCTGCTTCCTTGCCAAAAAAATATCAGATCTCAATACACAGGACTATCCACCTCAACAAGGTTTTTCTTCTGCACAGCCTTTCTTTTCTTTACTTCAGTCAACCCCACACAAAGTTGATTGTTTACTCTAAGATCCTTCATATCATCTACATAAAAGCTTAAAACCCTTTTTGGTCCAAATGATGGAGCCTCTCCTTCTCTTTCTAGGGGTGAGGGAGAATAAAGAACGCTGGTAGAGTAATAGATTACCCAATGTGGAAGGGTGTTATGACTTTTGACAAGAAAGCCAACCAAGTCCTCACCATCAATTTGTCTGGAAAATGTGTTAGGCGGGTGCACATACAATGCCTACAATTCACTCATTCAACAAGCTGATTTAATGCCAATTAGAAAGTCAGCCCTCCAAGTCAGAAGACGTAGCGAACAGTTGTCATAGACTCAAAGGGTGTACCTGTGAGGAATGTTAAGACCAAGTTAAGATACCACCGAGGCAGCACAATCACCTTGGGAGGGAACAAGTGTCAAACCTTTAAGAAATCTCATCACAACAGTTTATTTGATCAATCACTGTCAGACGCAGAAAGAGCGTACAAATAACCTTTTACAATGTCCACTGCAAGGCCTTGCTGGGCCAAAATACAAAACAAATAAGAGGGCATATGACAGCTTTGCCTGTAAGGGGTCAGTGTCAGGCACTAAACCAGATTAAAATGTATCCCAGCACCTGGCATGAATGGATTTTGTGGGGGGGGGCGTGGCTAGGCGCCAATGTGCAGGGAAGCGGACTCCAGAGCTCCGTCCGCGGCTTCCCCCTGCCCGCAATGATCCTGTTACACTAAAGGGGCCCCTTGCCGCGAACCTGGCGGCGGAAGCACTGGTGCCTGCGCTGGGCGACTGAAGAGGGACGGAGCTGCCTTAGCAGCGACAAAAACGCTGTTTTTTTCCCCTGAAGGCTCCGGGTGCCGAGCGCTCAAGATGGCGGCTGGGAGCTGAGGAGGCGGCCTGCACCGCGCGCTGATGGGGAGAATCGGGGCTCCCTGCGGGTCCCACCCCGGCGGCTGCGACACGCACTAGCTGGGGATCGAAACTGGTGAGAGCGGGACCCCGGTGCTGATGAGGGACCGGGCGCGCTCTGCTGGGCTTGGAAACGCGCTCCGTATATAAAATGGTGGCGGCGGACGGTGATGCTGGGCCCTGACGCCCGTGGCGGAGTGGGACAGACTGTGGAGGTGAGGAGCGAGGGGGTCAGCTAAGGATCGGCCCCCTTGGAGCTGCGGTGGGCGCCTCGTGTCCTGTGCTACAGTGGTAGACGGCACTGCGCCGGGCCTGTGGCGTGGAGAACCCTGATCCAGGGCCCTGCACGGCGGAGAATCGGCTGATGGCGAGAGGGTGGGAGCCCACTGGATTCGCGGGAGGCATCAGCCTAACAGGAAAGTACTGCTCAACTTGGGGGTTCCTTTGAGGCTGACCTGTGCCTGTGGCGATAATTGCGAGGGTTGTTCCCCCACGCCAGTGAACTGAATACGGGCGTGTGGCGATGAGGAGGTACCCGCACTGCCCATGCCGGAGCCTTGACTTTTTCCTCCTGGATGTGAGTGGCTGGGACGTGGAAGTGTGGGGAGGCCGTTCAAGTCGCCACTAAGGACTGGTTGCGGACCTCCATCCTCAGGGAGAACACCGGCGGCCTGTGTGCACGGAGGAGAGCTCAGTGGATAGGTCCTGCAGCCCGGAGGAGAGGCCTGACCTGCCCAGCTGCTGAGCCCGACGCCGGCATTCGGAGTTCCTTGTTGCTGCCGCCCCGGAGAACCCTGAGAGCCTACGCAGGCCACTGACAATGGGGAGGGTGTCCAAAAAGAAGGGGTACGCTGTCTTAAACGTGGAGGAAACGGGGCAGCACACTGACGATGAAGACGAGGTGGCAGAGAGGCGAAGGATGGTGCCCCAGGAGGTCTCACACTGGTGTACATAATGCAGGCCATCACTTCTTCGAGGGAAGCTCTGGAGACGAAGATGGACTCCATAGGGGCGGATCTCAACTTGCTGAAGGACGACCATCGCAAGCTCAAGGAAAGAGTGAAACTTAACGAGAAGGCCATGGAGGAGGTCCCGGAGGCAGTTTCAACTCTACAACGCTCTCTGACAATAGTGGAAGCCAACGTCAAGGTACTGGAAATGAGAGCCGAGGACAGCGAAGGGCGCTCCCGCAGGAATAACCTACGCATCGTGGGGGTCCCGGAACGGGAAGAAGGGGCTGACGCAGTTCATTTCATGGAACACTGGCTTAAAACGGAGGTGGCCCCGGAGGGGCTCTCCTCCTTCTATGCGCTTGAACGAGCCCACAGGGTCCCAGCTAATTGTGTGTCTTTTGCTTTCTCGCCCTAAGTGCGCCAGGTATGCTCAGACGTGGGTCCTGGGCTCACTGTGCCACTGGAATCAAGCTATCCTGGCTGAAGAGGGGTGAAACCCCGAAACCGGTCCTAGGATGCTTGTTTCCGGTCCAGGGAGGACCTGGCTTGGCAGTTCGGGCTGGACTGTCCCCATGAGGCACAGGGTCAAGACTGATTTGCATATGGCCAGGTCTAAACTGGGGTGGCATGGTGAGCAAAAGAATGATGGATTTAACCCAGATCTCTTGACTGGGGGTGAATGTTTTGATTTGTTCTGCATTCCGTCCATCAATTGTGTGTCTTTTGCTTTCTCGCCCTAAGTGCGCCAGGTATGCCCAGACGTGGGTCCTGGGCTCACTGTGCCACTGGAATCAAGCTATCCTGGCTGAAGAGGGGTGAAACCCCGAAACCGGTCGTAGGATGCTTGTTTCCGGTCCAGGGAGGACCTGGCTTGGCAGTTCGGGCTGGACTGTTCCCATGAGGCACAGGGTCAAGACTGATTTGCATATGGCCAGGTCTAAACTGGGGTGGCATGGTGAGCAAAAGAATGATGGATTTAACCCAGATCTCTTGACTGGGGGTGAATGTTTTGATTTGTTCTGCATTCCGTCCATCAATTGTGTGTCCCAGCTAGACCACCCAAGCCTGGGGCCCCTCCTCGGCCGCTGGTGTTGCGGCTGCTTCATTACCGGGACAGAGACTACTTATTACAGCAAGCCCGAGAGAAACAGAACTTGCAGATTGGAAACGCTAAGGTGATGATCATCCCGGACTTCACCAGGGAGTACAACGGCAACGTACCTCCTTCTTGACAATCAAGCGGAAACTGCGCCAGTTGCAAATTCCATATGCCATGTTGTTCCCGGCACGCCTCGGGGTGATCGATAACACAGAAACACATTTCTTTACTGCCCCACAGGAAGCATGGCAATGGCTGGAGGCGTGGCGGACGAACAGAACAGGTGCTTCGCCACCGAGAATCGCACAGCGGACGTCGCCCGCTCCCCCGCGATCTCCGAGGGCTCCCACGCTGACGGGGCGCCAGCTGGAGAGACACAGGGCCGTGCAGGCAGTTGCGGAGATTAGCCACGGAGGAGCTAGCCCGAACTCGATTGCCAGCGACCGTGACATGAACAGATCTGAAAACTCGTGTCCCAGTAGCCGAACGGAGACTCTGAGATCGAACTTCCAGACATTACACCCCAAACAGCGGACGGTATAGTATGAAGATCGCACACCAGGTCGTATGAGAAGTGGCTGTCCTGACATTGGGAGCTATCTACCGGGGAGGCTGCCAGTGGGTGGCGATAGATTGTTGATACCGGAGCAGATGATGGGGCTACCGCCTGTCTTACGGGGGTGAGGGGGGTGGCCTGGGGGGTTCTGGGTCCAACAGGGCCAGTCCACGCCTCGCCACTTTTCGTGAGTTGTTGTTCACAACACTAATTTGGATGGGGACTTGTTGGTTTGTACATGTCCTGGGGGGGGGGCTGGAGGGTTCTGGTTGTTGAGGGGCTTTTGTTTGGGGACAGGCATGTCGCTGGGGGGGGGGGGGCTCGGAGGAGGAATGACACGGTTCATGCAATGGGACCCACCATAGGACTTAAATGTATATCCTGGAACGTTAGGGGGATGCATACTATGATGCGTTGTCATAAAATACACGCCTATCTGGTGAGAAGAGGGGTACAGATCGCCCTACTACAGGAAACTCACTTGTCGCAGAAGGAGGGGGTCGCATGGCAGCGCAGATGGAGGGGGCAGGTGTTTTGCACTACGTACTCAGCCTTTGCCAGAGGTGCTTTGGTCTGGGTGCGGGCGGGAGTCCCTTTTCAAAGTACTAGACAACTGATAGATCCGGACGGCAGATATGTGGTGGTTTCAGGGCAGTTAGACGGAAGGGACATTGTGATAGGGAGCCTTTATGCCCCCAACGTAGATCAACCTGCATTCTTCGCACACCTCTCACGAACGCTGGCGTCCTTTTTAACAGGGTCAGTTCTAATAGGGGGTGACTTTAACTGTATTACTGATGTTGACCTGGACTGCTCTCACCCACCACTCCCAGATGCACCCACACACAGACTTGCAGTGACCAGACGTGACTGGCAACAGCGCTGGGGGTTGACAGATATTTGGAGGGCCCACCACCCAGAACAAAGGGACTACTCCTATTATTCTGCGTTGCACGAATTACACGTTTGTTTGGACTCGATTCTATGCTCCCCAGATGTGCACGGGGGGTCACATTCAGCGAATATCTGGCTAGAACGATCTCTGATCATAATCCGCTACTGGTGTCCTTAGATTGGTTACGGATTAGACCTACCATACCTAGCTGGCGTCTGCGGCCGGAGGCATTGGAGGATCCTGTGTTCCGGGCCACAATAGGTTCCGCCATTGATGATTATTTTTTAGATAATGCCGGGACAGCGTTGAGTCCACTGATTGAATGGGACGCCTTTAAAACAGTTGTTAGGGGTCGCTGCATTGGAGAAGTGGTAGGAGTACGGAGAGTGCTGCTACAGGATGTACAAAGCACGGAACATAGGCTCCGAGAGATAGAGAAAAAGAGGCCGGAACGAGCAGATAGGCAGGTCGATCTTCTTGCGGCACGGGAGGTCCTGGCGACGCAGGTGGAGAGGCTGCGCTGTTTCGACTATAAGGCCTACATTACCCGGGCCCATGCAGAACGGGATAAGTCTGGGGCACTGTTGGCCTGGTTGGCCAACCCAGCGTGTAGAGGGACGTTGATCTTAGAGTTGAGGGGGCGGGAAGAGGAGATATACCATGGTCAACAAGACATTAATGCTCAGTTTTTGGAGTATTACGCTTCCCTTTATCAGAGCAGGCTCGAACCAGGGGTCGAGGACGAGATGGGCTTTTTGACCGACGTAGAGCTTCCAGTGGTAGATGCTGCGGCGGCGGAGGACTTAGGCAGAGAAGTTGAGATTGGGGAAGTACGTAGCGCCGTTAAACATATGGCTCGGAATAAGACCCCGGGGACGAATGGGCTCCCGGTGGAGTTTTACTCCGCGTACATAGATGTCTTGGCCCCACGGCTAGTGGAGCTGTATAACAGGGCGAAGCGAGAAGGCTGTCTACCTGCTTCAACGAGGGAGGCGGTAATAGTTCCACTCTTAAAACCTGGTAAGCCGGCCTGGGACCGGACTGCGTATCGGCCCCTCGCCATGCTCAACTTAGATTAAAAAATATTAAGTCGTATATTGGCCAGCCGGCTGTTGGCCCACATGCCGACCCTAATCCATGTAGATCAGGCAGGATTTATACCAACCAGGAACACGGCGATGAATGTGCGTAGGCTCCTGCGGATCCTGGGGGCGGACACTTACTGCAAGGAGGAAGCATGCATTTTTACGGTCGACATCGAGAAGGCTTTTGATAGCCTGGAGTGGCCGTATCTTTTTAAGGTTCTAAGAGCATTTGGCCTGGGGGAACGCTTCGTAGAATGGACGGCGTTCTTGTATAAAAGCTCGACTGCTAGAGTTAGGACGGGGGGGCTGATTTCGGAAGCCTGTATGGTGGGCAGGGGTACGAGACAGGGATGTCCGCTGTCACCCCTGTTGTTTGCGCTGGCGATGGAACCTATGGCGGCGCATGCTAGATCGGGCCGCTATTATCAGGGTTTAGAGGTGGAGGGACGACTGCAGCATATCGCGTTGTACGCAGATGACCTGCTACTGTTCCTGGGTAACTCGGGAGCGGCCCTGCGGGGAGCCAAGTAGCTGCTGGGTGTCTTGGGGAGAGTCGCTGGGCTCAGAGTAAATTGGACCAAATCGTGCCTTTTTGCTGCATGCTCGGGCAGGGATGGGCCGCCAGAAACGGAGGGTGTGCCTTGGGAAACCAGATGCTTGCCCTATCTGGGTACTCGGATATATCATGACCATGTGGATCTCTTAGAGGGTAACATAGGACGCGCCGTACGCAGTACCAAAAGCAATTTCGAGTTCTGGGGGACCCTTCTGCTGACTGTGGTGGGCAGGGTGGCATTAGTAAAAATGGTTACGGTACCCAGACTTCTCTATTTCTTCGGATCGCTCCCAATCTGGATCCCGCACAAGGTGTTTGCTCAACTCAATACATTGATTACGGGGTTCTTATGGGGTACCGGGAGGCGGAGAGTGGCTCTCGCCACTATGATGAGACCCAGGGCGGAGGGGGGTTTTGCAGTGCCGGATCTCGAGGCCTATTATCATGCAGCACAGCTGCAGTGATTCACGAAGTGGATAGCAGGGTGTCTTAAACATGCAGAGGACCTTGGAGGTCCGGACCCGAGCCTGAGGCTACTATCCCGGGTGCTACTGTGCCTGCCCATGAGGAATAGGATGATCCCCTCGGATCTACAAACGGTGCACCCCTTATGCGCCTGAGATCCGGTTGGTCGTTTGTGAGGCACTGCCTCATGGGGGGGATTGGGGTAGGCTGCGGTTATGGCAGGAGGCAGGGATCTCCACTGTAGGGGATTTATTTGAGGACAATACCTTGCTCCCTTTTAATGATCTTCTGGTGCGCCACGACCTTCCAAGAGGTGATTTCCTGCTGCATGCCGCTCTGACAGCGGCCATCCGAAAGCATTGGCGAGAGGGGATGGTGGAACCCCAGACCTCCCTGGTTTCTCAATATGTAGTGATGGCGGCCAGTACTTTTAAGGCGGTCACTTGCCTCTATAGGCGTATCACGCAGGGACTGCGCCGACCCCTAACAACACTACGTCTCAAATGGGAAGAAGACCTGGGGGAGGTTATTGACGAGAAACCATGGGGAGAGCTTGTGGAAAGGGCCTGGAAAAGCTCTAGGAATGCGCGCTTTCAGCTGATTCACTTCTATGTTTGGCATAGAGCGTTCCTTACCCGGGCAAGATTAATGACTACTTTGGAGTCCTGACCGCCTGTCCGAGGTGTAACTTAGAGGGTGCGGGGTTTCTCCACATGTTCTGGGATTGTCCACATCTGGGAGAGTACTGGAGAGGGGTGACAACAGGGCTGGCGGCCACGACAGAGAGAGAGGTAGCGCTGACGCCAGGTTACTGTTTGCTGCACTGGTTTCCTCACACTGCCAGGAATACGATCACTAGCAAGTTCATAGATCTGGGGTTGGTGTTAGCTAAAAGGGAACTTACTAGTCACTGGAAGGCGAAGAATGGCCCAAGTGTGCTACGATGGACAAGGGAGCTAGTGAAGTGGGCGGAGTGTGAGGGGACCTTCCGACTGCAGACGGCCCAACGCACTGGGAACGAAAAGACACTGGAGATGGCGAGGGCATGGGTGGCATTGGTGGACCTGTTGAAACACCCGACTGACGACGATGATGACAACCCTGAGGGGATGGGCCCTGTTGCGGGAGACTGATCCCGGGATCACCCTGTTGCCCGGAGTGAAGACCACATACTGGGAGGGACCGATATGGTAGGCATCCCACCCAATAGCACCATTGGCCCGAGCTCAAGGGCATAGCGACCACGGTGCATTATTGGACTGACCGACGCCCAAGTACGGAGGATTTGATGAAGCAGCGGCATGCCTGGGGGGTGGGGAGGGAGGTGGGTTGGGTGAGGTTGGGGGAGGGGGGATTGTTGGGTGTTAGTTGCACAGGATAACCCTGTGGGAATTATGTTCGATGGAATACACTGAGACGCACTACAGGATACAGAGATGTGGGCGGGCGTTGGGCTCAGATGCATATTTTCTTGTTTCCCCAATAGGTGGGATTGACAACTGATAGTGAATGTTTATTCTGCAATTACTGTGTTTAACTGCATTGAATTTTGAGCTGGACCTCCTGTATCATCGCAAGGCCCTATGGGTTGTTTTCTATGCCTTTTGCGAATTAATAAAATCTGTTTACAAAAAATGAATGGATTTTGTGAAGAGACGTCTGACAGCAAGGATAACTTTCACTTGCCGCCACTCAGTCTCCACATAGATTGCTTAGATTCAGGCGGAGGACCCTACCCTGTTGCTCAGATAGGAAATCCTCGCAAAGTGGTAGCCTGACCAGAGGAGAGAACTCCATGCCCAGCAGTTCTGGGTTCCACAATCACCTGAACCAATCTGAGGCAAACAGTTTGACTTGTGCCTGGCCATTCTTGATCTTTTTCAGAACGCGAGACAGGAGAAATAGTGTCAGGAAGGCGTACAGTAGTCCCATATTCCATTCGAGCCGGAATACATCTCCTAACAAGTGCTCCTGCAGATAAATCCAATCCACAAAATTGTTGACACTGCGCTTTCTCAATGGGGGCAAGAAGATCTAGCCAGAGATTGCCACACTGGTGCCTGTGCCACCTGGGGATTCAGATGCCATTCGTGATCTGCCAAATGACGTCTGCTCAGTTTGCCCAAACTGGTATTCTGGGACCCCGCCAAGTTATTGGCAACAGGAAAAGATTCACTGGTGCTCCAACCACCTCCAGGGACACAAACAATTCAGGCACAGGACCCAGGACCTCACTCCACGCTGCATGTTGCAGTGCAACATGGCGGTGGTGTTATCCATGAGCCTCCCATTGATGCATGTAGGAAGGCTTTCAGACCAGACGAATGGCCCACAGCTCCAGCAGACTGATATGGAGCCGGCCCTCCCCTGGAGACCAGATCCTGAGCCATTGCTTCTGAGACATGTATGGTGTTGGAAAGGCAGACTTGATACTGGGTCCATTGGGATTTCAGGTTCCATTTGGGGGCTCGCATATGCCACTTGCCGTAGTTGACAAGGAGGATGCCCGTAGCTAAGAGGGCAAAAAGCCTCAGAGCCACCCTCACCTGGTTTGAATGTTGACATCAGGATCATAGCCAGGATATCCTGGACTTATTCCTGTGTAAAAAAAAAATTGTAGGCAAAAAAGCCACCCTAGCTCTGGTGTTCTCAACAGCACTCTGTCCGACAAAAAAGAGGTGTAAGACGGTTTAATCGAGAGGGCCTGTGGCTCAATCACGTGGCAGGCTAAAGTAACCACGACACAGAAAACAGTTTTCAGCGTGAGGAGGGGCAACGAGCAACTATGCATCGGCTTAAATGGAGCACACATAAGGAAAGAAAGAACAAAATTCAGATCCCATCGTGGGATCACAAAGGGTTTTGGAGGAAACATTTATATCAAGCCTTTTAAAAACCTCATCACAACATCTGACTTAAAAATGAACGGCTGGTCAGGTAAACTCAAAAGGGTCAAAAGGACTGACAGATCACCTTTAATGGCACCCACTGCAAGTCCTTGAGGGGCCAAAGACAAAACAAACAATAAAATGTCAGCAAGTTTTGCCGGCAACAGGACTGTGTTGCAGGCAGTCATAGATGATTTTGCAGAGGGGAACTGCACAGCAAGGAGAACATCCACAACCTCAGGAGGAAGATGGAACGCAGTCAACTGCTGTTGCTTAAACTCAATGGATGGAGGTGTAGACTGCACAGACCTGGGTGCAGAACCCTGCTCCAGTGCGGGTGGTGGAAGGTCCTCCCGAAGACAGTTGGGAGGGGGGAGGTTGTCTAATACAAGAGTTGATGATGCGTAAGAGGTACCGCATGACCATTAATTGATCGATTAAAGATTTCCATTTAAATGTCAAGAACCGATAAAATTCTGTACAGAAGAAGAAGGTCCTCCTGAAGTGGCACCTTGATTGGAGGACAGATGCTCATGCGCAGGAGTTGAGGGTACCAACTCACCTGGAACAATCCGGAGCCTCTAGGATGACTTTGACCAAGTTGTTCCTGATCTTCAGAACTCCAAGCAGGAACGGCTATGAAGGAAAGGTGTACCGGAATCTCGTGCTCTACTCTAGCCTAAATGAATCTCCTAGAGGGCTTTCTTGGGAAATCAAGCGAGCAAATGTGACACCGTGCGTTCTCGATGTTGGTGAAAATATCTAACCAGGATTCTCTCCATTGCTGGAAGATTCCTACATCAATTCAAGTGCAATATCCTTTCATGATCCACGAAGTGTCAGCAGCTCAGTTCGTCTGCCCTGGCATTCAAAGATCATGCCAACTGGTTTGCAACCAGGAATATGGCTTGATGTCCAGCCAACTCCAGAGCCTCTTGGCATAGGACCCAGGAACCCACTCTGCCCTGCCTGTTGCAGCAACACATGGCAGTGTTGTTGTCTGTGACGACCTCCATCATCCTTGCCTTCATGGACGGCACAAACGCCTTCTACAACAGACAGATGGCCTGTAAGTAACTCCAATAGACTGATATGAAGTCGAGTTTCCACTGGAGACCAGAGTTCTTTAATCTCTTCCTTGTCCAGATGACCTCCCCCACCAAGTAGCAATGAATCTGTCACCGTCAACTCTGGGTGGGAACAGGAGAGGGATCTTCTACTGGAAATCTGGTCAAGCAGCCACCATAGCAGATCCCTTGCAGTCTCCTCTAAGACCTGAATGAAATCTGAGAAGTTCTTTTGTGCTAGGCCGACGGAGACTCCAGATCCCACTGCAAAGCCCCCATGTGCCACCTAGCACTGTCGACAAGCAGGAGGCCAATAGGCCAAGAAGCTTCAGAACCACTCTCACTGAGATCCAAGACCGAGGATGAAATATTCCCATTATATCTCAAATGTCTTGGACTTAATGTAACAGAGGGAAGGCCCAAAATTGTGCTATATCCAGAATGGTTCCAATGAAGGTGAACCTCTGCGAGGGAGTCAGGTGTGACTTCGGCACACTCAAGGTGAACCCCAACAATGCCAGGAGGTTCACAGCCATCTGGAGGAGGTCTATGACTTAATGTGGCGAGCCTGCCTTTAAGAGCCAGTTGTTGAGGTAAGGGAAAATGGCCCCAACCTCCGCAGATGTGCTGCAACCACCACCATCACTAACATGAACACCAGAGGGGCACTGGTAAGGCCAAAGTGGAGCACAGCAAATTGGAAATGCTGCTGGCCTACCTTGAACTGCAGGTAACATCTGTATATCTGCAGGGTGGGTATATGACATACTCATCCTGCGGTCCAGTTTAACATCCTGTCGCCTGGATGCTGGCCAGGCAGAACCTTGGCCACCATGAGCATCTTGAATTTGTCCTTTTGCAGGTAGGTAATCAAAGGATGAAAATCCAAAATAGGATGAAGGCCTCCTTCTCCTTCACCAGGAAATAATAGGCATAACATCCAGCATCTATGTCTGAGGGTAGCACTCTCTCTATGGCTCCTTTGGACAAGAGGGCCAGCACTTCCTGCAATAGGACTGCTAGATGGCCCTCTAAGAGTTGCCCCTAAGAGCCCTTTAAAAGTTATGTTATGTTAGGAGTATTTGTAGAGCAAATGGCTACCCAAAGGCAACCCAGCGCTAGCAGAAAAGACAGGGAGTCACAACAGCTTAGTAGGTGGGGTTTTGGAAAAACCAAGTTTTCAAACGTTTACGGAAGGGAAGGAGGTTGGGTTCTGAACGTAAATGGAGGGGGAGAGTGTTCCAAAGCTTGGCAGAAGTGTAGTAGAAAGACCAGCCACCACTTCTCATCCTATTGATTTTGGAGACTGGATGAGCGGAGGCATCTGTTTGGGCGGTAAGGGGAGATGATGGATTGGAGGATGGGGGGGCCTTTCTTCCAGAAGGATTTATGAGCAATACACAGGGACTTGAATTTTATTCTATCCGCAATCAGGAGCCAATGCAAGGTTTTCAAGGCAGGTCTTGCAGAGAGGCTGTTGGGGATCTTAAAAGGCATACATGCAGCACAATTCTGAACGACTTGCAGTTTGTTTGTGGTCACCCCTGGAGCTAGGTGGAAGATGCGACAGGCCAAAAAGGAATGGTAGGGCATAGCCCGGTCAGACATTTTGAAGGACCCATCTCTCTGATGTAATCTTTCCCCACCCCTAGAAAAAGTGTTGGAGCCAGCCTCCTACTGGGTGGTCGAGAGCTGCTGTTGGGCAAGTTAAGTGGCTTGGAGGCTGTTGCAAAAGGGCTATTGGACTGAGAAGATTGGTGTCACTGTTTGCCAGCTTGCTATCAGCCTGATCCTTGTCCCCCTACCTGTAAGGACTGAGTGCTTGCTGTGGTGGTGGGGGGGAGGTGCAGGGGGCAGCCTGGAATTTTCAGTATGCCAACCCTCTGCAAAAACCTAAAAACAAACAGGTTTGTAGTGCTAAGTACCCGGTAAGAGACGAAAGGCCCAAAGAGAACGCTGTGGTCTAGCTTTCCTTAAAGAGTACCAGTGCTGAACCTGGTTTGTTGGCAAGCAGGAGACCGATCAAAAGGAAAACCATAAGGGAGGCCTGGACACGTTCAGAAAATGCAGATCTCATTCAAGCATGTCGACGGAGGATCACACTGGCACCGACTGCTCGGCCTAAGCACTCGGTGGTGTCCATGCCAAACAAAATTGCATATTTAGCAGCATCCTGAATGGGTTGTGCCAGGGAGCCCCGAAGACCTGTTGCGATTTTGCCAATTACCTGAGAAATTTGGGGTGCTTTGAGATCAACTGAGGAATGGGCTCTTTGGTGGTGGTGGTGGTGGTGGTGGATTAGAAGTGGCAAGTTGACACCCTTGCTTGGCTTTTTTATGCTTTTTCTTCAACTTAGATTTAGACTCACCTGAAGTCTTTGACTGTGACAAAGACCTGTTGTTGGAACAGTCAGGGGAGGCGGTCCGTGCTCTTGACTTCGAACAGGAGTATGACTTATGATTTTTTCTGGTGTTTGGCAACGCACAGCCTCACTTTATGGTTCCAGATGACCTTCGAGTTCATGAGAGAGTATTCCTCACATTACTTGGAGTCATGTCCCGAGCCAAAACACCAAAGGTAAACCTGGTAGGCGTCAGTCAGAGCCATCTGTTTGCGAAAATCCCTGCACAGTTTAAACCTTAGCAGTCTTTGGAGTGGACATAGTTCTCTAGCACACTGGTTGGAATTTTCGGCAAAATGTTTGAAATGGAAGAGCAGAGTTCCGGATTCATGACTAAAGGTGCAGAAAGAAAAGAACTCACATTGGTGTGCAGGGTGGTGACTATAACGGCTCTGCTCCGTCACTTCTATGGTGGAATTAATTCAATGCAGAGCGGCATGGCACCACCAACCAAAGCGCAAGAACACTACAGAAAGCTTACGGATCCAGTCTGATGCCTGGGGATTATTCTAAAGGTGAGGAATCTGGGGTTAGGACTATCAATCAGAAAACATATTTGGCCACTTCCTGCTTGTCATGTATTGTCTGAGCCAGAGAGAACCCGAAGGTCCACCGGGGCTACTGGCAAGATTTCGCTGGCCAAGACCTAAAGGGCATATGTGTAGCAGCCCTCACATGCAGACTACAGTCACGGAGTGCAGTGCCAAACTACCTGAAGAAAGCATATGTTTATCAAAGATATCAATCCTTTTAGATTTTGTATTCGGAGGACTGGTTGGAAACAAGTTATTGTTCACTCTACTGGTGGAGGCTTGTACAATAACGCTCTTTAGAGTAGGATGCTTGGTGAAAATGTCCTATCACCAGGTGTAGATCTATGACCCCACACTACCTGTTGGCTAAGAGGCAGGCAAGAATATAGTCTGCAAAACACACAAGATGAGAAACACACAAGATGATGGACGGAATGCTGCACATTGGCAAACATTCACCCCCATTCACAGATCTGGGTTTAATCCATCGTTATTTTGCTTCACCACGCCACCCCAGTTCAGACATAGCCATATGCAAATCAGTCTTGACCCTGTGCCTCATGGGAACAGTCCAGACCGAACTGCCAAGCCATGTCTTCCCTGGACCGGAATCAAGCATCCTAGGACCGGTTTCTGGCTATCAGCCTTCATCAGCCAGGATAGCTTGACTCCAGTGGCGTAGTGAGCACGGGATCCACGTCTGGGCATACCCTTCCCACTTAGGGCGAAATGCAAAACACACAAGATGATGGACGGAATGCTGCACATTGGCAAACATTCACCCCTAGTCACAGATCTGGGTTTAATCCATCGTTATTTTGCTTCACCACGCCACCCCAGTTCAGACATAGCCATATGCAAATCAGTCTTGACCCTGTGCCTCATGGGAACAGAATATAGTCTGACCTGATAGCCATCAAGAAATCTGTTGGGCAACAATAGATGGAGGTTAGAGCTCAAAGTGTTCAACCAGGCAATAGAATTTACGTCAGAACAGTTGTTTTAGTATCAATGGAGAGCAGCTGTAATTATAGTACTCGTGCTGCCTTCTGAACTACCACTGCAAATGAGGGACTTTCTTCAATTGGTAACCCACGTGGAGACTCCAGTTCTGTTTCAGGGGAGGTATCATGCTCACTGGCAATCTGTAAATCAAGGTATAAGGCATCATAAGTATTATGAGGGGGGAGCAAGCCATCCTCCCCACCGTCATCATCAATTTCCTGAGGTGCACCCTGCAGTGGCACTAGATCAGAGTTAGAGCCAACAAAATAATGGAGCCTCTGTTGTTAGGTGTGATGTGGTAGAAGCACAGAGTTAGAGTCTGAATGCATGAAAACTGGCTGTGCCTTTATAATCGCACAGCACAGGAGCAGTCAAGCTCGAACAGATGTCGGTTAAAGAGCTCACATGCTTGTCAGCACTGGATCATCCTCCGGTGCCAGTGTCAATGGTACAGATCATGAGGCTAGAGTGGAAATCTGTACTAAAGTAGGTCCAAACCCGGTAACAGGTCCCAAGGGGACAGAAGTTGCTAGGGAAGGACCTACAGGCAGTATCCCAACTAGAAACCCCCACAGTTCAATGGGACTCAAAGATGTGTCAGAGGGAGTCGGAAGGCACTAAAGATTTGTAGCACAGCCTCATGAAAGCTTTCAATCTGCTGCAGGGTTGATGACAGCCCGGGAAACTCAGGAAGCATCGGACTAACTGCAGAAACGGTTCAGTGGCCGGCAATGTCAATGGAGTGAGGCTTACATCTTGACGCCCTTCAGTCAAGAGTAGCAGAATGGGCATTGAATCCCACTTCGTTGTCTGTTTGTGCTTAGACTTGAACTTGTCAGAGGACTTAAAGTGGAAAGAGGAAGATTCACAAGAACAGTCCTCTGATTGGAACGGAATCGGCATAAAGGATGCAACTTTTTCTTATGTGCGGTGACTTACAACTTCGCCTCCTGGTATCTATTCGCCTTTGGGTGGATTAGGGTGCACTTTTCATCTTAGTTGTTTTAGAAGAACCAAGCCCCACAGGCACATATTGTTAGGGTCCAGAACTGGCATCTGCTTCCTGCAGTCATGGCACAGCTTGAATCCTTTAGTTTTCAATGTTGGCGGTGTTCCCTAGCACATTGTGAAAAACATTTTAGGAGTTTTCAGAAGACCAACAGGGTTGGGAGTATAGCTGGGGATGCGCATCGAAAGATGAGGAAAGAAAGAAACTGATGACAGAATGAAGGAGCAGCACCTGTATGTGGTTCTGCTCCATCACTTCCAGGGAGGTATAAAGCCAACATGGAGTTGTAAGATGCAACCTAGTGGTACATGGGAGCACTGCTTCTACATTTTCCAAATCCAGGCAGGCACCTTTGGGGAAAGTGTAAGGTGAGGAATCTGTGAATTGAAGTATCCTTCAGAAATGAGTTTTGAGACATTTGGGCCTCTTATGCCCCCTTTCCAATGTCCAGTCCATGTCTCCGTCTAAGATTTTTCCAGGCTTGATTGGATGTCATGACTGCGCATAGCTAGCCTTAATGCTAACTCTTGCTCTGCTATTTGAATGACCTTCTAGATCCGGTTAACTTTTCCATAATGAAGCTATGTGAGGACTGATATGGCTGTAGCTTTTCTGGCAAGGCTCTTGTGAGCCAGCCTACAGAAGACTTAAGTTGAAGAAGGGCAGGCAAAAGGTGTTTGTCAACAATTCCCATTTTCTATTCGCAAAAACATTTATTGTATGCGGCCCCTACAGCTCTGACTACCAGTGACCAGCCTCTGAAAATAAGATGCCACTGGAACAAGAACAGATGGAAATTTCAGCCGTTGGCACAAAACCTCCTGGCTGTTGATGACTCTTAAACTTATATATAAGGCACTTTTCTGCCCAGTATGTAAAGGTGATATAGGCCACAACCCTCTCCCAATATGTGAGAATGGCAAGATTTATGTTTTCAAGACCTAACACTGAATTGAAGAACACCCATACCTGCCAGTATAAGAGTGTTACAAGTGTAAGAATAAGGCAACAATAATGAATCACAATACATTCCCTACTGGGAGAAGTGAGAGCAACAAGCAATGCTTTGGAGGGGAAAAAGGGAGAAATGCTAGTTAATGCTGTTTTCTCCCTTCCCACTGATTCTCTTGCTATAAGGCACCATGCTGCTTTGTGTGGCTATGTGGATAGACGCCTCGTGTTGTCCCCCTACTACAGGCAGGGTTAAAGCACACCACTGTTCCACAGCTGACTCCAGTCGACAGAGATATTCTTCACTCTGGGTTCTGCCGGTGGGAAAACTGCTTCAAGGGCACAGGGGCACATGCACTTTCTCTCACTTGATAAGGCATCAGCCATTTGGACCAAAGATTAGAGGTGCAGATGAAAATCCAGAATGCTATCCATAAGAAAATAGAAACTGGAGCTGCTGTAAACTCATTGACAGAACTGGGTTGAAGGATGCGGTAAGCTGCATTTATGAAAGAAGGCACAAATGAAAACCTACTTCCACTATGCATGTAGCACCATTATCCAACCTTGTCAGAAGTTGATAGTCATTTCTAAAGTCCTCTGTTTCTGTGTGGTACAAATCACACAGCGTATTTGCCCTCCTGTGTGTGAGAAAGCTGATAGTCCTTTCTGTATTCATCTGTTATAGAAGCTTGTATCCTTACTTCCCCTGTTACTCAAGATGCAAGATTGCACCCCCATTATGACACGAAAACACTGTTCAGACTGATACTGGACTAATATGGTCTTAATAATGGAACTTTTATAGTGCATTTGCCCTTTGAAAGTAAGCACTCTATGCATTGGCTACACTGCTACACAAGAGTGCACCTGAAAACCTAAAACTGCTCAGCTGATCCAGCAGGAATGGCCACTTCCATTCGATATGGCAGAAGGCTAAATCAACTCTCTGTCACTTCAAGATGGCCACAAATACAGGCAACCACACCTGGGCCATCACAAACATGCAATGGCCCTCAAACCTTGAATGCAAGGAGAAATATATGGGTGAAGAACCATCTCTAATCCTTCACATGTAAGTACCAGTTCATGTCAGTCCAAATGCGGAATGCCTGCTGGGACATCTGAAGGCACCTATGATTTGTGAGCTGGAGACCACCATCTTGGGTTAGCTTTGCCTCCGGCATCTTACCACCTCATGGATTGAGAAAGAACCCCTAGGAAGTTCCTCCATTTAAAAACACACACAACAGGTTTCCTGTGCGTGTCTCTTACATTCAAATGAGTCCACAGCAATGAGGAGATATCACTTCTTTCGGCACGTCCACTCCGATCTCATTCCCAAAGTGATTTGAAAAGACCAACATCTTTTAAGCAGATTTCCATTTGAAGCATGTTCTGTCTGCATAATGTGCATTCAACCTCCTCCAATACCCTGGCCCAGAATCTCACTTTTACTGGGCATGATCCTAGCATATGCACAAAGTCTGCATCCAGCTCCATACAGCGAGGGCACCGCATAGTGTCTGTGTGTTTCATGACATTTAGCCTGTGAAGGGTTAGGTATCTCATATGGGTATAGTTGAACTCCAATTACTTGTATCTATTGTTCCAAGATACCTTGCGTATGTGTTCTACGGCTTGTTCCCATTGTTTCCCCCAGAATTCCCTAATGAGATGGGCCTCCCATCTGTCTCAAAGTTTAGTCAATTCAGATAGTGCTATGGACAGTGATATTTTGTAGAGCCAGGAGATTAGTTTACCACCCCCTCCAAACGTGAGCAACGTTTGTAGGAGATAGTGTGTCTGCGGTTCAGGGGAAGGCTGTCCCCATAGCCAGATTATCGCTGTCTGCAGCGCATGTTAGAAATTGCGCTTGGAGTAGACGGTCCTCCTCTATTATATCTTCCAAACTGTGGAACCTTCATTCCACATAACCTTCTTCTACAGTCTCGATCACCGTCCCTCCTTGCAGTTGTTTGTCGGTGAACCACCCCCCCTACTCCTAGTGCGGGTAATCCTATAAGTGGGAGAGCAGGGGCGTAAAGCTTACGCTTCCCGATTTTGTTAAGGACTACTTTCCAGCATCGATATGCAATAGTGAGCAACGCAGGCTGGTGGTGCAGTTTCAGCTTTGCTCCTCAGAGTAGCGCAACAAGGAGTCCCTTCTGCCGGGGACCCCCTACATCTCCCAACTACTCCCTATTGAAGTCTGCAAAGCAGCATGCCAGCCACTGCAATTGTGTGGCAAATTAGCATAGGTCAAAGACTGGGGCTCCCAGTCCCGTCCCCCCCCTTATCGTGGGGCACTGAATCCCCTCCAGAGGGATTCTGTGCCGCCCGCCATCCCCTATCAGCTCACGGAGTAAAGTTAAAATTCCTTAGACCACACCTTGGGGACCCAGATTGGCAAAGTTGTGAAGTAGTAAAGGGCCACCTTTACCATGATGGGAAACTTCAGCAGTCACCAGAATTGGACATTACCTTTCAAAGACCTCAGTGCAGATCCTAGGTTGCCCTAGGGAATGTATGCCACATCATGGTACACATTGACTCTCAAATATTGAATCACTTAGGGTTCCCAGCGTACACCAGTAGGATCAACTAGGCGCGACAGGACCCACTCGTCAGCAGAGATCGGGAACGCACACGTCTGGACCAATTTGTGTGTAGCCCAGACACTCTCCCCAGGTCTTGCAACAATTCCACGCCCCACGGTATACATGTGTCCGCATTCCTCAAGTACAAGAGCATGTCATCCGCTTTTAATGAGATAACATGTTCCCTATCACCCAGAGGAATACCCATCCCATCCGCCCCGGCAATAATAGCGGAGGGTTGCACCTCCAGCGCAAACAGCATTGGGGATAGAGGGAAACCTTGTCTCGTACCCCTATGCACCTCGAAGGCTTTTGAAATAAATTTCCCTTTCCAAATTCAAGCCCTGGCTCCAGAGTACAACAAAGCAACCCATCTGTTCCATCCTCTCCCCACATTCATGTGCTGCATAACCATCCTGAGGTAATTTCATCTAATAGTGTCAAACACTTTACGTATCTCGATAGAAAGCACTAATGCTGTGTTACAGAACTGCAGGGGGGTTTCCCCACCACTCTAAACAGTTGTCTAATTTTGGGTGAAGTGTTGCGCTGGGGTATGAAACCACATTGATCTCAATGTATCAATGTCAACAGGTGAGGTTGTAAGCGATTTGCCAGGATTTTACTCCGTACCTTATAGCCTAGATTAAGCATAGACAGTGGTCTGTAGGCAGTCACATCAAGTGCATTGCCCCAGGTTTAGGGACAGACCCTATGAGTGCCTCCCTGGTAGTGTCTGGCAATATACTGCTGTCTAGTGCCTTTGCAAACATATCCACTTGTCTAGGGGCTAGGTGGTCCGCATACACCTCATAAAACTCTGCTGGCAAGCAGTCCGTTGCCAGTGTCATGCCATGCACTAAGTCCTTGATGGCCCCTCTAATCTCTTCCTCCGTGATTGGTCCGTCCAACTCACCAGATATCTGGGGGCCCAGCCTAGGAAGTTGTGCCAGGCTCAGCTAGGTCTCAATAGCAGCGCAAGTATTTTGCGGTTGCTTCCTATATTGTTCGCTATAGTGGGTTTGTAAAGACATCAAGTCTTTCAGCCTACTGCAACAGTATCTCATCCGTCTCACGACGGATGCGCATGATAGGATGGCCCGCTTCTCCGATCACGTCAACCATGCTGGCAGTCTGCCCACCCTGCCCCCTTCAGCATAATTGGTAGCCAGATGGTCACGATAAGTGAGAGCCCTAAAACTGGCCTGTACCGCCATGTATTGTTCTTTCTCTGATACCCACCTGGGGCGCAAGGCGGGATCAGTTGGGAGGTTGATTTCTAATGTAGCGACGGCGCTCTCCAGGGTTAATAACTCAGACTCAAGTGTTTTCATGACCCATACTATTTGGCCCTACCAGTGTCCCCGAATGACCACCTTAAACGCTTCCCACTCTGCAGAGGGGTGTTGGCACGTTCCATTGTTAAGCAGGAAGTATTCAGCTACAGCTGCGCCCAACGGGACTCGGAAGGTGCTTTCCTCGAAGTAGGAGGGCTGTAGCTATTACTTAGGGATCGCTGCCTGCCGTGCACCCCACCACACCTTCAGGAGGAGAGGGTTATGATCCGACAGTGTGTGGCCTAGGTGTTCAGTGTGTGCATTTTTACCAAGGAGTCCCTCAGTGCACATGAATCTGTCTAGTTTTATGTGCAGGTCATGTACAGTGGAATAAAAGGAGTACTCTTGGCTAAGATCATTTCGTATGTGCCACACGTTCACTAGATCCCACCACGCTGCCCATTTTCAGAACACCCGAGCCAATTTCATCTGCCGAACATCAGCCAGTGGTGGTTGCAATCTGTCAAGGCCCACGTTTTCCATGCAGCTACAGTCCCACCCCCCCACAGCAGCATGAGCAGACCCATTGCTAGGGTGAGTACCGGTGCTAGTATCTCATGTGAGCACATAGATACTGCCCATCAGCACCTTAATCCCATTCAGTCGCACTTTCAGAAGCACCTATTTCCCCTCTCGCTCTATATGTATTGAGATGGGTTCTACATGGACCCCTGGCTGCACCCAAATGAGTGCACCCTGGCGTATGTGGAATAGCTAGTAGCATAGATGTGTCCTCTCCACCTTCTTTGCAGCCCAGTAATGTCTCCAGCCCCTAAGTGCATTTCCTGCAACAGTGCAACATCCACCCCCTGCATTTCAGATAAGTGAGGACCTTATGTCATTTGCCCATCATATTCATGCCCCTCACATTCCATGTGAGGAACGTATACGTTAGTGTATCACTCATCTACAGACAATGAAGACATGTACGATCACTCTGGAGCAAGGCGACAAATCCTCCACCGGTAAGCTTGTGGCGTGTGCATCGGTATATGTAGGTGATGCGCTTAGCAAGCAGGTAGTAATAAATAGTTTAAACTCCCTTGCCCCGGTTGGAATGGCAACGGCTATCCGTCCCACATTGATATAAACAATAACAAATCATACAGAACACCCACATAAAGAGATCTTTTGCAGTGACTTCCATAGCAAAGTGATTAATAATCTGTGTGTGGGATGTGCCCGCTCGACGTCCCACCCATACTCCTGTCCTCCCCACAGATGTCCAGTTACCTGATAGCCTAGTATATCTGGTGCCAAAGTAAACAATTGTCCTAATCAAAAGGGCTACACCCTGCAATGTTACCAACTGGAGGCTAGGACACACTGGAGCATCACTCAGATACCCCCAACGCTAGTAGTTACAACTCATCTACCATGCGTGGTGTGATGTTGGGGGTGGGGGGGGGGTGAACCTCCCATTGTTCATTCTGAGTCCAAGCTCTAAATCGTTGGTATGGAGTCTAATTCACTAGGCAGGTGCCCCCACGCTAACACCGTCTCTGCTTGCTTGAAGGTGCTGCGCCTGGACCCAGCAACCATATCTTGTCCCACTTGGTGTTGCTCCAGCCAGTCCCATGCTGCCTCCGGAATTGTATTGAGTGTGGTGGTTTTGTCCACCATGATTTTCAGTTGAGCAAGGAATAGGAGCACATACTGGATGTTGGCCTCTCTCAATGCTGTCTTAACTGCCAGGAAGAAGGCTCGTTGGCGCTGTACCTCCAGCATGTAGTCTGGGAAGATCGGTGCACACTCCAGTTGCAGTGGGCCTGATGCACAGGATCACTGCAGTATTACATGCCAGTCTCTGTAGTGGAGCAGTCGAGCCACCACTGGGTGTGGGGCTGTCCCTAGAGTGAGCAGCCTACAGGTACTCCAGGCACCCGTTTCAGTGCACAGAAGGATGACAGTTTGTCGGGTGCCACCTCGCTAGCCAGCCATAGCTCCAGACATGCCACCATGTTATTACCTGACCTTCTCAGGGAGTCCTACAATCCTGATACTATTTCTGCAGCTGCGCCCTTCAGCGTCCTCCGCTCGTTGTCGAGGAGGTCCACTCTGCATGTTAGGTGTTTGATCTGGTCCTGCAATGACGTTATCGCTGGTTGCACCTCCCTTAGTTGATTCTCTGTTCTCATCACCCTGGTTGTCAGTTTACGGTGATCATCCCATAGGATTCCTAGGTCAATGGTTACCATATCTATTTTACATTCCAGCATCTCTCTGGTTTTATTCACAGCTGCTAGGATATGATCCAAAGATACTGCGGAAGGGGCGCCTGTGTCTTCCAGCTGTGCGTGTCCCACCTACTCATTAGCTTGATCAGTGTACAGGGGGGTGCTATCCATTCCATACCTGCCTCCACTACTTGTACGCTTAACAGCGCAAGTCTTCTTTACATCGCAACAAGATGCAAAAGGGGTCACACAGTGGACCCAGTTCGCCAATGCTGGTCCACCTTCTAACTCAGAATATGCACCATGAAAGCACTCCCACCTTGCCAGATCCTAAATAAGCCCAGGGGCAGATGCCATTCAATGGAGCTCCACCATCTTCAGCTCCTTGTCAAAGCTTCTGCTGAGGCATGGTCGGGAGGTCCTCTATACTGCTGTCACTCGCCCCAGGGTGCACACAGGGCTGCCAATGAATAAGTAAGGAGGATCTGCCCTGATCTGTGGTACCCTATCCTCAGTATGTACTCAGTTCTCAGTGTGTACTTGTAGCAGCCCAGCTCCCCCTCTATATCTTCACTCAATGTAAACCAACACACTCTGCTGGTCTTCAGCAGTCCCAACGCCAAGCGCCACTCAACCGAGCTATAGCCAGGTAGGAGAGGTCTCAGAAGTCACCAAGGGCCTCCACGTTTTCCCCGGGGAAGGCTTGTGTGCAATTTGGCCGGCCTCATCAGCCTCTTTTTGCTTCTTCCGCTACTCAGTTGTAGTTGCCACTCGGTGCACACCAGGGCGAACACACCCTGGCCCGGCTGCAGTCTTGACGCCGCTCTCCTCTCCGAGCCGCACATGACCTGCAGCCCAACTCACCTGCCGCACCGGACCCTCACAGGAGGAGGCAACGCAGCTCGCCGGGGTCAGGTTTCAGCCACCCCCACAGCACAGCGTTGTCGAGTGCTAGATGTGCACTCATGAGGGCCCATTCAGACGCCAATTAAACAGGATTCAAGATTGGGGAGGACGGAGCTCCTGCTCTTCACATCCTGCCAGCCACCTTGTCTGGCCATGTCCCACCGAGCAGCTCAGAACTTATACATTTTCTTGGCCATCACACTGGAGTGGATGGGCTTCTCAAGGGTTTTCTAGTCATTTCCACATATCTGGCAGAAGAATGATAAAAGATTTTGCTTGGACCTGCCTGGAGGACTGAGCACTAAATTAAAGCATCCAAACAGGAGTTTTAGGGAGGAATGGGGCAATTTCAGTCCAAGTCAGAACAGTGAATCCTCCTTCAGGGTGTGCCTTCCTTCTCTCGGTACTCCTTCATATCTTTGTAGTAGAGGCGTTCATTGGAACCAAATACACTTGTTGAGCTGGAGTCCAGATGGACACGCTTTTTAGGTCGAGCCTCGAGTAGCGCGCAAGCGCTGCTAGGCGAAGACTTTAAGTAAGGGAGTTTCAGAAGCAGTCCAAACGCTCGTGCGTCGTGGCTGGCCTTTTTGGGATGGTTATTCGCAGCAGACATGTGTTTCCAATTATCGTGCCCAGACGCGTGCGCGATAATTGTAAACACATGCCGGCAAAAGGCCATGACGCACGAGCGTCTGGTCAGCTGAGCAGGCTGCCGCGCTCCCTCCCCCCCCCTCCGCTCCTCTGTGGTGCGCGCGCACCACTGTTTATTTTTTTTTTACCGCGCGGCCGCCATTTCTTTTTCATTTTGCAGCCTGGCATCTGCTTGTTTAAATGATACAGCAGCATACCGTAGAAACTTCCTATCATTTAAAACCGTTGAAGTTCAGAAGTCAGTGGTATCTTTAATCATCCATCTGTACTCTTTTTAAATAAAACGTATTTTATTCGAAAATACAGGTATGAAAGAGCTTCATGTACATTCGCTCTTGGTGAACACAATGCATCCCGATGTGAAACGGCAGTAGGGCACAGACTCTCCTGTCGGCTAGGGGGCGCTGCTGCACTGCCGCCATCTTGCCTGTCGTCGTCGTTGCTGCCGCTGCTGCATTTGCTGCTGGTGTGCGCGCCTCACTGTCCGGCACTCGGCGTAGGACAGATCCCAAGGTCTGCTGGGCCCGCACTCTTCGATCAAACCGGGAGGCCCATGCCGGGATCATGGAGGAGAAGGAGGCGGGGCAGGGCTAGGGCGCGTCACTCGAGCAACTGCAAAGCCAGGGGCGGTGTGGAGCCTCAACAGTGACATACACCACAACACCCCTATCCCCGCGCTGATTTCGTAGCGGCCCCAACTCAAAGAGCAACATGGAGGCCGTCAAAGTATTCAACAACGAGGTGAGCATCCGAGGAGCATTACTGTCCGCACAGATTTCTTCCTGCACAGGGACTGGGAGCCATTATACAGAGGACTGGGCCTGTTGCCTGGAGTATGAATGAGAGCCCTAGGTGTCTCGTAGCGCCCTCTTTTCGAGCCCCTGCCTCGTCTTGCAGGGGCAGTTTTAACAATAGCGATCCGATCCTCTGCGATGCAGACCGCGTTATATTCCCCCGATCGGATCTAACTTCCCTTGTAGAAGCCGCCCACCCCACCCCAAATGCACATGGATTCAAACGCTACTTAAACCGCAGCCGCTCTTCCTTCTTGGGTGCCTAACATTGCAGATGGTGTGCTCATTGTCAGATTTGCTACTGTGCTGCACCAAATTCAGTTTAATCCGTGTTTATACAGTGGTATGTAAGAGTGCACCACGCGTTGTGACCCATCTATGGGCAGTGTCTTTGGGTTATAGGTCTTACTCAAAGCCATTTTATATTTTCATGCCCCCTTTTCACCGACTCAATCAGTACAACACCAAAGTTACACCCTGTAGTATTGATTATTCTACAACCCCCTACGGCCCTGGCTCATACTACGTTTAGCCACGACGCTGAATCTCGTGTGAAGACTTGTAGATAGATATGTGTCAGGCAAACTGTCATGTCTTAAGGGCCCAAACGAAAACAACCTTTTTAGCTGCAGGACTTTTTCAAGCAGATGCGTTTTGTCATTATTGGCCTATCTATAAACGCATACGTTATTTCTGTTCATTTTTAACCCATCTTTATAGATGATTTCTGTTCAAATGTAGAAAGTGTTGCTTCACTTTCCGTTCATCTCACACGTTTAAGGTGAAGTGTCCTTGGTGCAAAAGGCTTTTCAGTCGTTAACATAACTATTTATCAGTGTGTCCATCAGACATATGTTTTGTTGATGTGCAGCTAGCTCTTTTTAGTAGAGTACCAGAGGCACGTGCCGGTATTAAATACTACTATGAGCTTGATCTACATGTGCTGAGTGTTTGCATTGCCACCCAAACACCAAGTGGTAGTTGTTAACCTTTATAGTCCTGCATGCATGCATGCACAGCCAAGCAATGCTGCATCTTGGCCATGTTCAAGTTAAGCATTTTCTGCATACTTGGGTGTGTGTGGCCATTCACCAGTGGCATGCGAAGTAACAGTTGATGTTGTAGCACCTAGGATAATGTGCTGCATGGCTAAACACTTACAAGGTCCTAAAGGCGAGACCTATTGGCTATGCCAATGCTTGTTATGTCTGGCTACAGACAGCTCTAGCTGTCTGGCAGACATAATGTTATCAATACTTATATGTACAGGGTGCTTTTTGTCCTATCAGTGGAGTATTATTCTTTCACCTGCTATCACACAGACTCCAGCCTCTTGTTTACTCCCTTCTCCCTCATCAACAGGAGTCACTGCCATCCTCCCCACGCCCTCTCCGGGTTCCCTCCCCAGCCACGAAGATCTGTGACGGGAATTGACAATTCTTTCCTTGCTGGCAAGGCCCATGGGTCTGCCTTTAATGTGCTACTGTATGCCAGTATTATTTATGGATGCCTCTCTTTGAATTACTTAGACCATTAAAGCCAACTTCTCTGCTTTCACAATGCTTGTTTCAGTGGGTGTTAGAAGTGCAAGGAACACTGAGGAAGCAAGAAAATTAGGATTGAAAGCTCACAGGAGTTTTGAAAACTCACACATAATAAAGTATTTCATAAAAGTAATGAACAAACTAGTCAATTAAACCACTTGTGAAGAAATCCAGGATCCAAAAGTCAGTAGCACTCACATGGTTCCCCAAAGCACAGAAAATGTTCCTGCTTATCTTGCAAAGATTCATGTGATGAAACAGTGGTCCGAGGAGGTTGTTGCATTCCCAGGTACTCATGGGGCAGATTTACATAACTTCCAAAGAAGTATAAAGAGACCCAAACCACCAACTTCTACAGACAAATGTAAACTGAGCTCTTATACAACAGTGTTTAATTGGCTATATGTAATAAAGATTACGTGTAAAAGTCGAGTTGAAATTGTTGCGGTAATAAAGCAATGTCCTTCATTTTTACCTATAACAATTTAAAAATGAAAGAATTTTAGAAGTTGTTTTTATTACACCCTTTTTTTAATGTATCTGTCGGTACCCTACTTAGCACTTTGTACTCCTTACCGCTGCCAATCTCTGAATCCTTAAAACCCCAAACTACTCCTGAATGCTACCCTTATCTGAACCCTAAAAAACCTTAATACTCCTTAAAGCTAGCTTTCCCTGAATCCTAGGACTACACTTTGACACTTCCCATTCCTGGATACTAAATACCCAGAAAAGCAAGTTAATGTAAACTTTCCCTGAAGCCTAAGAAAAATTTACTTCCCTTCAATGCTGCCCTTCAGTGAGCCTAAAAGTCCCTCTAGCCCTTTGCAATGAACCCTACCAACCCCTTGCTACCACTTTTCTGATAGAGATTTCTAAACGCAGATTACTCACCTTATTAATACTATCCCCAGGCTCCAGATTGGATCTGGAAAAATTTCAACAGCAATTCCCTTTGTTCAGCTCAGTGTCGGATCCGTCCCACACTGATGTGACACTGGGGCACTATATCTGTGCCACCTCTGCGTACTGTCAGTTCCTTTCTTTCTATGCCTTCTGACGCGGATCCAGAGATCCATCGAATCCAGTTAGCTTAACCGAATTTCTCGCACTAAAAATTTTCTAGTGTGCTAGGGACATGTCCCCTCCAAAAACTACAGGGTTCAAACTGTGCAGCAACTGTTACAGTCAACTGTCGTTGACAGACACCAATGACCCCTGCCTGGTGCCCTGGCTCCAAACACGATTCTGCTATGTGCGACTGCTGCACGAAAATGAATCAAAAGGCCATCTGTGAACGTAAAGCCAAACTTACCATCGCAGAACTCCGAAGGAAGTTGAAGAAGGCCCAGTCCCGGTCTAAGTCATGGTGTTGACACGCTCCGGAGGCCTATCTTACGACCGATCACGGTCGAGGTCACGGAGCTTAGGTAAGTCAAAGATGTCCAGGAAACACAAGAAATCCAAACACAGCTTTCCTCCGTCACTCTGAGCCCTCGAAGTCGTTAAATGCCCCAAGTACCCCTAGGCCACAGAGTCATTACCGCTCTTCAGAGCTGATGACAATGTTGGTCCCAGTGCGCCCGACTTCCCTGGGCCACTGGCGATGCCACAACAGCTCTGTGAGCTGAAAACAGACTTAGACAACATCTTTGGTACTTCTCCAGATCCCTCTGGATCGCCTAGGGGCCTAATGGACCCGCCTGTGGTTGTCGCAGGCGGATCTGTTACAGACGCAGACTGTGCCAATCGACCCCACACTGATGGAGGCCCTATCTTCGAGCTCAGTCTACTGAATCCAGCTCAGGTGCAATTTTCAAGGCCCCCTTCAGCACCGCAGCCAACCCGAGTCTTGACACCAGCACCAATATCACAGACGCCGAAAGCAGAGTCGATAGTTTTACCTGACTCAGAAGCTCTACCACTACTTCCACCGAGATCACAGTAACAAACAATCCACAATTATACCAATTCATACCAAGAACACTATTAAGCTGATTATAATCCTAAAGATGAAAGCCCTTAAGATGGTGAAAACTTGTTTTTGGAATTACAGGATGCCAGCGGTTTAGATACTTCACCAGGCATTGGTCTTTCCTCCACTAATCCATCAACTGCCACAGAATAATCTGCCTCCTTTGTCACGGTGATTCGGAGGGCAGCAGAAGTCTTAGACCTCACCCTACTGACCACCGCTGTCAAAACTAATGTCCTCACTGAGCTTCTTCAATCAGGTTCATCAAATCAGAAACCTCTTCACCCCTGTAACGAGCCCCTGTCAGACATACTCACAGGCACTTGTTCAAAGCCAGGATCTTGCCCTTCAGTTATTAGACAAGTTGCAAGACAGCTTAGGCCTGCCCCTGGGGATTAGGACTTTCTTATCCAGCACCCCACCCGAGAAAGCTGTGTGATTCAGGCCTCTACGAGTAGACTCAACCCTTAACACCTTACCCACAACACCCCCAGGCAGGGAGTCAAAAGGGACAGAAACATTTGCCAAACGCATGTTTGTGTCCGCAAGCCTTGCTCTTTGATCGGTCAATACTAGCTGCCTCCTGGGGAGGTACTCGCATACACTGTGGGAAAAGGTGGCAGATATCTTGCCAGCTGTCCCTGATGACATCCAACCACCCTTACAATGCCTCATTACAGATGGCTAACACCCAGAGAAGTCCTCCATATGTTCGGGTCTGGACACTACAGACTGTCTAGGTAAGGCACTTGGGAACAGTGTGGTGGTAAGGCGCCACTTCTGGATTTGCTTTACTGGTTTTTCAAATGACTCCCAGCAATTTTTAATGAACATGCCATTTGAAGCCTCCAGACTCTTTGGAGCAAAAGCAGACTTGGCCATGGAGAGATTTGAAGCGAGAGCAAAGCCACTGCTCCCTGTCTAGGCCTAGCCAACCGTTTGGCAATTACCCAAGCAATGCCTCTCAATCCTTTCAAGGTAGAGGCAGGGGATCAGGCAGACAGTGTTCAGGCCCCCAAGGGCAACAATCTACCCTGACCACAGACACCCCTCCCACGGCTGCTGCAAAACTGCATTAAGTGACCTTTGCCACTGCATGATTCTCTGGGGGAGACCGCATCATCTTCTACCCCCCTGGGTGGAGAAGCATCACATCCGACCAATGGCTGTTCCAGATTGTGGAACACGGTTACTCTTCACCCTTCATCTCACATCCTCAAATGTGCCACCAAGACCTCAACGCCTCCTGGAGGACCACTTGTTCTTACTCCGAGGGGAGGTTTGAGCTCTCTTGGCCAAGTGAGCCATAGAGAGGGTGCTGGCATCCGAGATCGGGACTGGCTGTTACTCCAGTTATTTCCTGGTGTACAAAAATGATGGAGGCTACTGTCCTATCCTTGATCTCCGCCCCTGAACATCTTGCTCCGGAAGTACAACTTCAAAATGCTCCCCCTGGCACAAGCTCTCTCTGTCCTGGTTCCAGGAAACTGGATGGTGGCATTGGATCTGCAGGAATCCTATTTGCACATCCTTATCCTGTAATCCCACAGACATTACCCGCCGTTTCAGGTACGCCAAGCACACTTTCAAGTCTCAATGCTCCTCTTTGGCCTTACCAGTGTACCTAAGGTATTCACGAAGGTGATGGTGGAGGTCGCCGACCATCTGCAGAGATTGGGGATATGAAGGTGGGCTCACCTCAAACAGTAGTGAACTACCTCTAGATGAAGGCTGACTTGTTGCCATTGTTAGGCTTTACCATCAATATACCAAAGTCACACCTGACTCCTTCACCATAGCTCCCTTTCATCAGAGCTATCCTAGAAACCGTGCTCTTCTGAGCCTTTTCCTACCTAAATGAGTTCAGGACATTCGGGCTATGATCCTGATGGCTCAACCCTTGACCTAGGCCTTTGTGAGATCAGCTCTGAGGCTTCTTGGACCTCTTCCATCCAGCTAGTGAAACACGCCAGGTGGCACATGTAGGCTCTGCAGTGGCATCTGAAGTCCCAGTGGGATCAGAAACAGGGGAACTTGTCAGATTCCATCCAGGTGTTCGAGGAAACTTCAAAAGTCTTACAGTGGTGGCTACTCAACCGCAATTGGACCAGAAGCAGAGCCATCTCCCTACCCCACCAAGAGCTAATGGCGATGGAAGCATAGCTACTTGATTGGGGAGGTAATTTGGGAAAGGTGGAGATCAGAGGATTGTGGTCTCTAGTGGAGACTCACCTCTTGCTGGAGTTGCGAGCGATTCAATTTGAATTGGAGGCATTCCTACCGTCTCTCGCGGGAACGAGTACAAGTTCTCACAGACAACATGACAGTCGTGGTATTGCAACAAACTGGGTGGTGTGGGGTTGTAGGCCTTGTGCCAAGAGGCTCAACATCTCCAGAAATGGCAGAGCGATTAAGGTATCTCCCTGATTACACAGCACTTGTTAGGGTATTTAAACGCCAGGGTGGACGAGCTCAGCTGACATTGGCTAGTGGATCACGAATGTCAATTACACTCGGCGGTGACACAGGATATTTTCCAGCTATGGGGAGAACCCTGACTCAATCTATTCACCACTGCAGAGAATGTGAAGTGTACAAACGTTTGCGCCTTGGAGTTGCCAAGGTAGTTCTCTCTTGGAGATGCCTTCCCCCTGGAATGGGACTCAGGACTCCTGTACGCCTTCCCATCCCTGCTGCTCCTTACCAGGGTGCTGATAAAGATCAGGAACGACCAAGCCCAAGTCATCCTAGTGGCGTTGGACTGGGGCTAGCCAGAACGTCTTGCCATGAGCGTATGTCCTACGATTTGACTACCTCTCTCTTCTGGACGACTTCCTATTGCAGCAGCAGGGCAGGGTCCTATATCCGAGGCCGCGCAACCTACACTATCATGCTTGCAGATTAAGCGGCAACAGTTGATTGCCTTCAGTCTTCCCTCAGAAGTTGTGGGTGTCATTCTGGCAGCCAAGTGTCCTTCCACAAAAACTATATATGCAGGTGGCTGGGAGAAGTTTGTGATTTGGTGTCTGTAGGAAGCTGGCTCTGTACATACTATACCAAAGTAAGGTATAGTGTGCACAGAGTCCAGTGGATCTCCAAAGGTAGGCAGAGGTAAAGTTAGATAGCACCTCACTCTCTATTTGTGGTAGTGTGGTCGAGCAGTAAGGCAGTATCAGAGGACAGTGTTAAGCATTTGTTGTACACACTCAGTCAGCAAATGAATTCACACACTCAAAGACTGAACCTCAGACCAATTGTTTTTGCATAAAAATATTCTTTTAGTTATTTTATTTTGTAGAACCAAGCAAGCCTGGCACAGGTAAGCAATAAATACTTTACAGTAGTAATGCAATTGAAATACAGTTCGAATGATAATTGTATATGCACTTTGGTTTGATTTACAGTATGGATGCAGAGAAATGCAATACTTAGTAAATGCAGTACATAGACTTGAATAGGCTTTTTAGTAAAATAGCAGGTAAGTAACTTTTTAGATTACTAGGCTTACACAGAGTAGTATACCTAGATACTACTCTGGGACATTTCCTGAAAACAGGTAAGTAAAATCGTTTTTGTTAGATTGAGCAACTAAAGAAATTCTTTAAAATTGCATAAACTCCACACTTAGAAACTTTTCACAGAAAAACTGTCAATGTTATCCTATGTATGAAAATGGTGTTATCGGTTTTGAGGTAAGTATTTGGTAGTGGGAGTTGAGGTTCTGGGGGTAGACTCAGGGGTCCCCCAGGGTCAAGGATGCACTCTAGTTACACCCTCAGAGGCACTAGGGCAGCCGGGTGCTGAGGCCCAATGTTATCCAATGGGGGATAGGGGGCCTCCGGTTGGTGGTTGGTGGCTGCTGGCAAGCAGGCCACTAGGTTGTGGGAGCAAAGCTCCTGGACTTTAGCTCAGGGCAAATAGGGAAACAAAGTAGCACCAAAGGTGCACCCTCAGCGGCACTAGGGCGGCCGGGTGCAGGGTGCTGTTTCGACGTTGGGCGTCCTGTTTTCAATGAGGAACCTCCAGTTTGCAAAGGCACTGCAGGCTCGGGGACGAAGGTCTTCTGGGTGCGACCACCACTTCAAGAGGTAAGTTGGGAAGTTAAGGGTTGGTTAGGTACCGTTGGTTTGGGCACACATGGCCGTGGGGCGTCGGGTGCAGGGGTGCCTTTTGGGGTCGGATCTTCTTACCAGCTCCTGGTCGCGGTTAGGGGGGCCTTCTGGATTTAGGCTGCAGGTGTCGGCTGGAGGCTTGAGGCAGGTCAGGGGTCGCCGGATCGCAGGTCAGGATCGCCGGGGGGACCTCCTTGTGGTGTTTCCCCACTCGAGCTCGGGCCGTGGATGGCGGGTGCAGAGTGGGGCGGATCCGTGGTGTCCGGCCGGAGCCAGAGGTTGCAGATGACCAAATCCGGTGTTCACGGGAGACAAAGTCTTTGTGCTTGAAGGCAGGGAGGTCCTCCGGGGTTTTCGAGGTTGCTGGCTGCAGGACACACCGTGATTTTGCAGGAGCAGGTTCAAGGTGGAGACAGGCCGGTAGGGCTGGGGCCAAGTCAGTGGGCGTCTTCCTCTTGTTAGCTTCGGCACGGCTGTTCGGTCCTTTTTCTTCTTTTCTTGTTGCAGGTTCTTGTCTGAGGAAGCAAGGTTCAGGGGTGCCCCTAAATACTAGATTTAGGGCGTTACAGGTAGGTAAAAGGCAGGGACCAATGGGTCCCTTCCCTGGGGTGGTTACACCCCTATTATGCCACCCTCCAGTGGAAGGGGGGCATGAGCCTGTCCCTGGTTGGCTGAGTCCCCCCATCTGCAAGATGGCGGGGACTGAGAGTTGTGCTTCACCTCGCCTCCCCCACCTGAGGGGTGGAGTTGGCAGAGGTGGATACACCTCTCTCCCTCACTTGTTTTTCCCGCCGGTTCTCCCGCCCAAAGTGGGGGTCAGAACCAGTGGGGACCAGTTGCTGAAAGCAGCAAGTGGCCTGGGGAAGCTCACAAAGGCAGCAAGCCTTTGAAGCTTCCCCTTCGTGAACCCTGCCCATCCTGGGAGAGGAGGCTTGGCACCTCATCCCAGGATGTGCATTGTTTCAGGCCCCACAGAGCAGCAGGCTCCCGACCCAGGGATCCAGAAACATGTCTGGTGGTGGCAGCTGAAAGCAGCCACTCAGCCTGGACACTAGTTGTGGGTTAGTTTTCAGGGGGCATCTCTAAGATGCCCTCTGTGTGCATTTTTCATTAAATCCCACACTGGCATCAGTGTGGGTTTAATGTGCTGAGAAGTTTGATACCAAACTTCTCAGTTTTCAGTGTAGCCATTATGGTGCTGTGGAGTTCGTAATGACAAACTCCCAGCACCATATACTCTTAATGGCAGCACTGCACTTACAATGTCTAAGAATGGACTTAGAGACTGTACCACTCATGCACCTGTACCCTCACCACTGGTATAGTGCACCCAGCTAGAGGGGTGACTGATCTATGCCAGGGCAGTGGGTTGTAGGCATGGCACACAGAGATGTGTGCCATGACGACTCTTCACTTTGTTCTGCACCAAAACACGAAGCCTGCAAGGCAGTGTGTGTGTGTGTGTGTGTAAGGGTACAGGACCTCTAAGGGTGGCACAATAAGTGCTGCAGCCCTTAGAGGCCTTCTCTGGTCACAGTGCCCTGGGTACCTGTGGTACCATTTACCAGGGACTGACCTGTGGCCAGAGATGCCAATTGGGTTTAGTTTTGGGGAAAGAACACAGGCCCTGGGAACCTGATTGTGGTACATAAGATAATGTCACAGTGGAGAGCATTCACAAAGCGTAGAGAAACAATAAATGATCAAAATAGACAAAGTATGACAGCACCAATTAACTCATTCCATAAATGGTTATGATTTAATTAAATCACAGGTATTGAAATGAATCAAATCTATAAAATGCAATGTATTTCACATTTATACATTAATGAAAAACAGGTGCACACAATGTGAAGTGACAAGTGCATAATAAGGATGAGTGCAGGTGATGTGCAAAGGGAAGGTAGTGCGCATATATACATCAACAATCAATAATGGCGACCTATCCTGCCAGATGACTGGCATATGATTGAATGATAAGTCATAACAAAAATGAGAACGATGCAGATATATATTCTCTGTCATCTAAGTTTGACAAAACAAATAATTTATATACATAATAATGTCGACGTTTCGACCCCCATATGAACAAGCAGACTTCACGCTTTGAAAGTGGGGTCTTCCTCAGGACCAAGGGAGGGGGATGGTGGGCACCTATAAACAATAGTATGAAGTTAGTTGAGAGGTGTGTCAGTAAAGAACGTATCTACCAATAGGGTTAAGAAGGATTAATTACCAGTAACAGCGGGAAAGCTCCAGGCTGAGAATTAGTTAGGTGGGTCTTGTGGGCTCCTACAGGGGGAAAAGAAGAAAAGAGACATGAAGGATCCACTAGGATCAACACTTCACTAGTGAATGTGAGGAGTATAGAAAACCAGCTGAAGATTTATCTAAAATTACTCACAGTTCGCGCTGGTATTCGTGGTTAATGGACCAAGGTTGATCAGTAACCTATGGTCAATGTTGGCGCAGGTATTCGTAATGAGTGAGCCAAGGTTGATCAGTAACCTATGGCTGGAAAGGAAGAAGTACCGGCATTAGGGTTGAACTGAAATGCTAAAGCAAAACATGTGGCAAACTGCCATACTGAAAGCGTGTGTGGGAGGCATTCTGTCGATAATGCCTCGCCTCTCATACTTGAGATGCTAAACTAGCGTTGTCAAAAAAGGGTTTTAGCGCGGCGAAAATGCCCAAACTTTGACATTGTGCAGCGCGCTTGAAAGACTATCTGTGAGCGGGCACGATGGCGAGGCAGCATAAATTAAACACTGTCAACACCCTGCATTGCTAAAAACATCGTGAAAGACAAAGACGCGCATCTAAAAATGGAGACAGCGCGTTATAAGAGCGATGTGTTACCTCTCTTAGCTTAGAACGCGGTGGGAAAATTGCCACTAAAGACAGTGGGAGTATGATTCTCTGCTAATAGATAAATGTCTTTGAAGCGCGCGTCTAGCAGGGCCGCTTCCTGACATAAAACTCACTCGGACGCATTAGAGACAGCCTGACTGTGCTGGGGGACATACCTGATGGTTGCATGGACGCAATGCTTCTGACAGCTAACACCGAGGTGATGTCACGTGTTCAACTTAAACACTGAGAGTCAATGTGCACGTCGAGCACGTACATGACAGAATGTGTTTATTTTGACCTATTCATTATCTGCTGACGACGGGGTGAAGTCAAAGGTAACCACTTACCCTGACCCCATCATTTGGAAGCATGTCAGCCATATACACAGCACAAATGTTAGGATGATTAAAACAAAATGTGCATACAGTTCTAAAATATGAAAACTTTGAAGAAAGCAAAACTGCATCAGTATTGGAAATGTGTTCGTCGCATTGAGGCCATTTTTATACATTATACTTGCATTACAATTACGAGCGGTACTTTAAGATAAATAACAACAGTACTACTGTCATGTCATACTATAGTTGTTAAACATAAGTAGCTGTAGACAATGACGTCACCATACCCTATTATGGACACAACGGTGTTATTGTAGGACATAATACATAGGGTTATTTTCAGAAAATGTTAGTTTTGACCTAACGTTGATTCTCCTTTTGTTCACAAAGTTATGTTTAAACTGTCCAGTTTGAAAGACTGGCGCACAATCTTTACTTGGAATACACTAATATGTGAACTAGGATGATGTCATATTTAATTAAAATATGCATAATGTTGGATGTCTAAGGTTTAGCATCTATTTCCCATTTAGTAAAGACAATTGGGCATATGTCGCATCCATCTCATTGAGGCCATTATGTACAGAATTGAAACGGTCCATCCATTTGCATTCCCTGGTATTCAAAATTAGGCTTAAATCCCCACCCCTGATCCCCAATGTGATTGCTTCAATAACCAACCATTTAATGGATTCAGGGGGATGATTGAAAGTTTGAAAGTGTGCGACTAGGGGAGCCCCAATGGTACCACACCGTATCCTGCTGCAGTGTTGCAGTATTCTAGCCTTGACCTTCTGGGTTGTTTGCCCTACATAGATTTTATCGCAAGGGCAGAGGATTGCGTAGATGGCATTGGATGTATTGCAATTGGTATGGGTTTTGAGACTTGTCATGCAATTGTTGTGATTGAACTGTTTGGTTTCAAGTGTTAGACTGCACGCCTTGCAATTCCCACATTTATAGTGTCCCACTAATGCTGGAAGTTGCCACATCGATTGAATAGTTGGTTGAGGCGGTGGTTCCAGGAATGATCTGACCACATGGTCACGGACATTTTTGCCTTTCCTAAATGAGTGCATAGGAGGGTCAGGTAACTGCAGGTCGTCGGCCACAATTGGCCAATGTTTATTGACAATTTGCCGGATTTCATTGCTCCTTGTGTGAAAAGTTGTTACACAGATCAATCTGTCCATATTCCCACTAGATTGTTCTTTGGGTATAAGTAGTAATTCCCTCGGATTGTGCCAGGCTCTTTTCCTAGCCCGCTTCACCATCCGCTTGGGGTATCCACGTTCGATCAGTCTGTTGATTAAGTCATCAGATTCAGTGAAAAAATCCTCTTTTAGTGTACAGTTCCTCCTGATTCTAAGGAATTGCCCAAATGGCAAATTATCACGTAGTCCCCGTGGATGGTGGCTGCCATATCGTAAGAGGGTGTTTCTTTCGGTAGGTTTTCGGTAAAGGGTAGTGTATAGACAGTGGTTTGCTGCTTTAATCGATATATCAAGGAAATCGATGGTCAACTTATCCCTATGGATGGTGAACTGAATATCCATCGACCTTCCATTCAACCAGCCAAAGAAGGAGAGGAGTTCAGAGTCGCTACCAGTCCAAACCATAAAGATATCATCTATATACCGCTTCCAATATGTGACATGGTTTCTGAACGGGTTCAAGTCATTGTAAATGTATTGTTGCTCAAAATCATCCATGTAGAGGATGGCCAAGTCCGGAGCGAAGCTAGCCCCCATGGCCACTCCTTTAGTCTGCACAAAATGGTCACCCTGGAAATAGAAGAAATTTTGTGTCATGGCTATCTCCAACAGTTGTACGATGAACTCTGTTGGTACACGTGCTGGTCGGGTCCTTCTATCCAGGTGCACCTTAATTACCTGAAGGGCATGACGTTGGGGAATGCTCGTATATAACGAAACGATATCCATCGTGACAAGGATTTGGGTGACAGGTTCAAAAGGCATGCCATCAACCAGATTTATCACCTGCATGGTGTCACGGAGGTAAGATTTGGTCTTCTCCGCCAAGGGTTTAAGGAAAAATCCACATATTTGCAGAGAGGCTCGAGTATCGAGCCGCATCCAGACACAATGGGACGTCCCGGTGGTTGTTCCAAGTTCTTGTGAACTTTAGGTAAAGTATAAATGGTAGGTAAGCGAGGCTGTTTTTGATTTAAGTATTGGAATTCTGAGTCCGATAGATAACCTGCCTCCTTGCCACTCTCAGTCGCCTGTAGAATCATGGTACTGATCTTTTTAGTAGGATTATGATTCAGTCTGGCGTAGCTGACCCCATCATTCAATTGTGAGTAGAGTTCTCTTTTGTAGGCATCCACATCTTGGACCACAATCGCCCCGCCCTTGTCGGCAGGTTTGATCACAATCGATCGGTTGGTCTTCAAACTTTCAAGTGCCTTACGTTCCGCAGTTGTTATATTATGTTTAACATATTTCTTGGTCGAACAAGTCTTAAGCGCCTCTTTTAGGACCATGTTTTCATAAGTGAGGATTTGGTGAGACACCATCTGGGATGTAGGGGTGAAAGTCGATGGGACCCGCAATCCTGTATATGACGTTGTGGTGGAGGTTGGTGAGTGTCTGAAGTAATGCCTCAGACGAATCTTCCTGAAAAAGCGGTGGAGTTCAGTCTGGACGTTAAATTTATTAGAGTATGTGGTTGGAACGAAGGATAAACCTTTGCTGAGGATCATACTTTCTTCATTTGTCAATTCATGGTTAGACAGATTGATGATTGGATCCTTCCGGTCGGTCGGTTACCATCGGTATACCAGTCGCCTGGTTTGAATCTCCCCGTGCTGTTCCAGCCATAGGTTACTGATCAACCTTGGCTCACTCATTACGAATACCGGCGCCAACATTGACCATAGGTTACTGATCAACCTTGGTCCATTAACCACGAATACCAGCCCGAACTGTGAGTAATTTTAGATAAATCTTCAGCTGGTTTTCTATACTCCTCACATTCACTAGTGAAGTGTTGATCCTAGTGGATCCTTCATGTCTCTTTTCTTCTTTTCCCCCCCTGTAGGAGCCCACAAGACCCACCTAACTAATTCTCAGCCTGGAGCATTCCCGCTGTTACTGGTAATTAATCCTTCTTAACCCTATTGGTAGATACGTTCTTTACTGACACACCTCTCAACTAACTTCATACTATTGTTTATAGGTGCCCACCATCCCCCTCCCTTGGTCCTGAGGAAGACCCCACTTTCAAAGCGTGAAGTCTGCTTGTTCATATGGGGGTCGAAACGTCGACATTATTATGTATATAAATTATTTGTTTTGTCAAACTTAGATGACAGAGAATATATATCTGCATCGTTCTCATTTTTGTTATGACTTATCATTCATGCATATGCCAGTCATCTGGCAGGATAGGTCGCCATTATTGATTATTGATGTATATATGCGCACTACCTTCCCTTTGCACATCACCTGCACTCATCCTTATTATGCACTTGTCACTTCACATTGTGTGCACCTGTTTTTCATTAATGTATAAATGTGAAATACATTGCATTTTATAGATTTGATTCATTTCAATCCCTGTGATTTAATTAAATCATAACCATTTATGGAATGAGTTAATTGGTGCTGTCATACTTTGTCTATTTTGATCATTTATTGTTTCTCTACGCTTTGTGAATGCTCTCCACTGTGACATTATCTTATGTACCACATTGTACCCGGGTCCAGTGGTCCATCGGGTTACCCCATTATTACATAACTCTTTAAAGTGCAGGTTTGTCCTGCGAGGGTATTTTTCTAATTTTTCTTTTCCATCAGTATGGTAGAAAATGAGACACTTTCGTACACGGAGGAGTACATTGCCAGTTTGATTCAAGATCCCTCTAATAACCTCTTCATTACCTCAAACACTCCCAACATTGATGTATCCTTGAATGAAAAGATTAACAAATTAGAGAGGTTAGAGAAGAAACTCATCAGAACCAGACTACATGGTCACCTCCTGACCAAGTACCTACAGGCTAATATCATACCTGTGGGTCTCCAAGTTAGGAATGAGCCGGCAATATTTGTGGATCTACCCAAGTTCAAAGAAGGTTTCAGCTTCGTCGCTAACAACTGTTCTCGCCATTGGATGGTGCTGGGTGTGGAAACCGCCTTGGAACAAGTGGAAAGACTTAAGGAAATTGCTGACTTGAAACGTGAAATCTCAACTGACAGTGCCTTGACCAATGCCAAGGAAGCCTTGGAGCGGTTGGAAAAAACCGTTAAGGAATTCGACATAAGTACACAAGCGAAGAAATTGGACAAACTTGCCAAAGACGTCCGTTTTTATGACAAGAAACTAACTTATCCATACTTACAGGAGGATTACTTCAAACAAGACCAACAGGGACGTTTTACCAACAGGGGCAGAGGTAACTTCAGAAGCAATCGAAGATTCACAACCTTCTCTGAATCCTCTGGATCCACAGGAAGTGAAGGTGACCAGCCAGGCACCAGCTTTGGGCACCAGTACCAGGACAGTTGGTACTATCCCCAACCAAGACCCTCTTTTTTAGAGGAGGCCCAATGGCGACCGCCGAGAGGCAGGAACACGAATTGGAACAGGGGCCGAACACGAGGCCCGCCTCAACAGAACCAGGGCTGGGACAGAGGAAGACAACAAGGTCAGAACCAAATCCAGAAACAGGTCAGGTTCCCTCAAGAACAGCACAGGGAGATTCAAACCAGGCGACGGGTATACCGATGGTAACCGACCGGAAGGATCCAATCATCAATCTGTCTAACCATGAATTGACAAATGAAGAAAGTATGATCCTCAGCAAAGGTTTATCCTTCGTTCCAACCACATACCCTAATAAATTTAACGTCCAGACTGAACTCCACCGCTTTTTCAGGAAGATTCGTCTGAGGCATTACTTCAGACACTCACCAACCTCCACCACAACGTCATATACAGGATTGCGGGTCCCATCGACTTTCACCCCTACATCCCAGATGGTGTCTCACCAAATCCTCACTTATGAAAACATGGTCCTAAAAGAGGCGCTTAAGACTTGTTCGACCAAGAAATATGTTAAACATAATATAACAACTGCGGAACGTAAGGCACTTGAAAGTTTGAAGACCAACCGATCGATTGTGATCAAACCTGCCGACAAGGGCGAGGCGATTGTGGTCCAAGATGTGGATGCCTACAAAAGAGAACTCTACTCACAATTGAATGATGGGGTCAGCTACGCCAGACTGAATCATAATCCTACTAAAAAGATCAGTACCATGATTCTACAGGCGACTGAGAGTGGCAAGGAGGCAGGTTATCTATCGGACTCAGAATTCCAATACTTAAATCAAAAACAGCCTCGCTTACCTACCATTTATACTTTACCTAAAGTTCACAAGAACTTGGAACAACCACCGGGACGTCCCATTGTGTCTGGATGCGGCTCGATACTCGAGCCTCTCTGCAAATATGTGGATTTTTTCCTTAAACCCTTGGCGGAGAAGACCAAATCTTACCTCCGTGACACCATGCAGGTGATAAATCTGGTTGATGGCATGCCTTTTGAACCTGTCACCCAAATCCTTGTCACGATGGATATCGTTTCGTTATATACGAGCATTCCCCAACGTCATGCCCTTCAGGTAATTAAGGTGCACCTGGATAGAAGGACCCGACCAGCACGTGTACCAACAGAGTTCATCGTACAACTGTTGGAGATAGCCATGACACAAAATTTCTTCTATTTCCAGTGTGACCATTTTGTGCAGACTAAAGGAGTGGCCATGGGGGCTAGCTTCGCTCCGGACTTGGCCATCCTCTACATGGATGATTTTGAGCAACAATACATTTACAATGACTTGAACCCGTTCAGAAACCATGTCACATATTGGAAGCGGTATATAGATGATATCTTTATGGTTTGGACTGGTAGCGACTCTGAACTCCTCTCCTTCTTTGGCTGGTTGAATGGAAGGTCGATGGATATTCAGTTCACCATCCATAGGGATAAGTTGACCATCGATTTCCTTGATATATCGATTAAAGCAGCAAACCACTGTCTATACACTACCCTTTACCGAAAACCTACCGAAAGAAACACCCTCTTACGATATGGCAGCCACCATCCACGGGGACTACGTGATAATTTGCCATTTGGGCAATTCCTTAGAATCAGGAGGAACTGTACACTAAAAGAGGATTTTTTCACTGAATCTGATGACTTAATCAACAGACTGATCGAACGTGGATACCCCAAGCGGATGGTGAAGCGGGCTAGGAAAAGAGCCTGGCACAATCCGAGGGAATTACTACTTATACCCAAAGAACAATCTAGTGGGAATATGGACAGATTGATCTGTGTAACAACTTTTCACACAAGGAGCAATGAAATCCGGCAAATTGTCAATAAACATTGGCCAATTGTGGCCGACGACCTGCAGTTACCTGACCCTCCTATGCACTCATTTAGGAAAGGCAAAAATGTCCGTGACCATGTGGTCAGATCATTCCTGGAACCACCGCCTCAACCAACTATTCAATCGATGTGGCAACTTCCAGCATTAGTGGGACACTATAAATGTGGGAATTGCAAGGCGTGCAGTCTAACACTTGAAACCAAACAGTTCAATCACAACAATTGCATGACAAGTCTCAAAACCCATACCAATTGCAATACATCCAATGCCATCTACGCAATCCTCTGCCCTTGCGATAAAATCTATGTAGGGCAAACAACCCAGAAGGTCAAGGCTAGAATACTGCAACACTGCAGCAGGATACGGTGTGGTACCATTGGGGCTCCCCTAGTCGCACACTTTCAAACTTTCAATCATCCCCCTGAATCCATTAAATGGTTGGTTATTGAAGCAATCACATTGGGGATCAGGGGTGGGGATTTAAGCCTAATTTTGAATACCAGGGAATGCAAATGGATGGACCGTTTCAATTCTGTACATAATGGCCTCAATGAGATGGATGCGACATATGCCCAATTGTCTTTACTAAATGGGAAATAGATGCTATACCTTAGACATCCAACATTATGCATATTTTAATTAAATATGACATCATCCTAGTTCACATATTAGTGTATTCCAAGTAAAGATTGTGCGCCAGTCTTTCAAACTGGACAGTTTAAACATAACTTTGTGAACAATTGGAGAATCTACGTTAGGTCAAAACTAACATTTTCTGAAAATAACCCTATGTATTATGTCCTACAATAACACCGTTGTGTCCATAATAGGGTATGGTGACGTCATTGTCTACAGCTACTTATGTTTAACAACTATAGTATGACATGACAGTAGTACTGTTGTTATTTATCTTAAAGTACCGCTCGTAATTGTAATGCAAGTAGAATGTATAAAAATGGCCTCAATGCGACGAACACATTTCCAATACTGATGCAGTTTTGCTTTTTTCAAAGTTTTCATATTTTAGAACTGTATGCACATTTTGTTTTAATCATCCTAACATTTGTGCTGTGTATATGGCTGACATGCTTCCAAATGATGGGGTCAGGGTAAGTGGTTACCTTTGACTTCACCCCGTCGTCAGCAGATAATGAATAGGTCAAAATAAACACATTCTGTCATGTACGTGCTCGACGTGCACGTTGACTCTCAGTATTTAAGTTGAACACGTGACATCACCTCGGTGTTAGCTGTCAGAAGCATTGCGTCCATGCAACCATCAGGTATGTCCCCCAGCACAGTCAGGCTGTCTCTAATGCGTCCGAGTGAGTTTTATGTCAGGAAGCGGCCCTGCTAGACGCGCGCTTCAAAGACATTTATCTATTAGCAGAGAATCATACTCCCACTGTCTTTAGTGGCAATTTTCCCACCGCGTTCTAAGCTAAGAGAGGTTCCACATCGCTCTTATAACGCGCTGTCTCCATTTTTAGATGCGCGTCTTTGTCTTTCACGATGTTTTTAGCAATGCAGGGTGTTGACAGTGTTTAATTTATGCTGCCTCGCCATCGTGCCGGCTCACAGATAGTCTTTCAAGCGCGCTGCACAATGTCAAAGTTTGGGCATTTTCGCCGCGCTAAAACCCATTTTTGACAACGCTAGTTTAGCACCTCAAGTATGAGAGGCGAGGCATTATCGACAGAATGCCTCCCACACACGCTTTCAGTATGGCAGTTTGCCACATGTTTTGCTTTAGCATTTCAGTTCAACCCTAATGCCGGTACTTCTTCCTTTCCAGCCATAGGTTACTGATCAACCTTGGCTCACTCATTACGAATACCTGCGCCAACATTGACCATAGGTTACTGATCAACCTTGGTCCATTAACCACGAATACCAGCGCGAACTGTGAGTAATTTTAGATAAATCTTCAGCTGGTTTTCTATACTCCTCACATTCACTAGTGAAGTGTTGATCCTAGTGGATCCTTCATGTCTCTTTTCTTCTTTTCCCCCCCTGTAGGAGCCCACAAGACCCACCTAACTAATTCTCAGCCTGGAGCTTTCCCGCTGTTACTGGTAATTAATCCTTCTTAACCCTATTGGTAGATACGTTCTTTACTGACACACCTCTCAACTAACTTCATACTATTGTTTATAGGTGCACACCATCCCCCTCCCTTGGTCCTGAGGAAGACCCCACTTTCAAAGCATGAAGTCTGCTTGTTCATATGGGGGTCGAAACGTCGACATTATTATGTATATAAATTATTTGTTTTGTCAAACTTAGATGACAGAGAATATATATCTGCATCGTTCTCATTTTTGTTATGACTTATCATTCATGCATATGCCAGTCATCTGGCAGGATAGGTCGCCATTATTGATTGTTGATGTATATATGCGCACTACCTTCCCTTTGCACATCACCTGCACTCATCCTTATTATGCACTTGTCACTTCACATTGTGTGCACCTGTTTTTCATTAATGTATAAATGTGAAATACATTGCATTTTATAGATTTGATTCATTTCAATCCCTGTGATTTAATTAAATCATAACCATTTATGGAATGAGTTAATTGGTGCTGTCATACTTTGTCTATTTTGATCATTTATTGTTTCTCTACGCTTTGTGAATGCTCTCCACTGTGACATTATCTTATGTACCACATTGTACCCGGGTCCAGTGGTCCATCGGGTTACCCATTATTACATAGCTCTGGGAACCTGATTGGCAGGGACCCAGGGCACATCAAGTAAAAGTGCATCAGTAGTCTGGCAAAAGTGGGGGGGGGGGTTACTGCAACAGAAACCCACTTTCCTACAGTGTCCCACTTGTGTCATTCTGCATTTACAGGCTCATTCTACGGTTCTGCCTTTCTTTAGCCCAGCAAGGCCGTGGAGTGGTGATGGTTAAAGGTTATTTTTCGGCCTTTCCAGTTACCCGATCAGCCATCCCTTTTCAAATCACCTGTTGTGATGCATTTCTTAAAGGGACTGGTCCATATGTTTCCGCCTACACCTTTTGTGATACCGCAGTTGGGCCTTAATTTGGTCCTCACCTTTTTGATGTGCACACCCTTCGAAATGATTCACACCGGTTTCTACGCCTGCTGACTATAAAAACTGTTTTCCGAATCGCTCAGCGAGTAAGTGAGCTTCAGGCCTTGTCTGTTCAACAGCCATACACATCTTTATTCCCAAACAAACTAATCCTCTGGACAAAAGCTGCATTCCTACTAAAGGTGGTCATGCACTTTCACATAGGGCAATCCATCACTTTGCCAAGATTTTACGCTCTGCTTCATCCCTCCATGCAGGAAGAATGACTCCACCATCTTGACCCTAAGAGGACCCCTTGTTTCTTTATCGATCGAACCAAACCTGCCTGGACGATCAACTTTTCGTGTGCTTCTCTGGAGCACAGAAGGGAAAAGCGGTGCAACTATCTCTTGATGGATTGCTTTATGTATTAATAAATACAAAAAAAATACACTTACCTTTGATCCTGGCGCGATGTCCACCTCGCTTGGGTCCAGACAGGAAGGCCGGCTCCAGTGCGAGACCAGGAAGCTGCAGTCACCAATCCTGGTGCTGCTCTCATGCAGCATGAAAGTTGCGCCAGGATTGGAGGGAGCAGCCTCTCTCGCCGCTCCCGAGGGCACTGGACCCCTATGCTGTCACTAACGACAGCTGAGTTAGAGAGGTTTAAACTGCGCAGGTCTTTTTGGCCATCACAACATGGCTGGCCAAAAAGACCTGCGCAGTTTCAACCTAAGTGCCCTGCCAATCACTGCTTTCTGCTGCTGCCTGACTGAGCAGCAGAGAGCCTCCCCCACCCCCCCCCCCGACGCTCGGGGTTTGAAAAAAGAAAATGGTAATAAATGAAGTTTATTAACATTTTATTTTTCCATATCTGGGGGCAATATGGTTAGTGGGGTGACGCTCCTCCGCCTTAACGGAGGAGCTGCTCCTGAAGTTACTTACCTTCAGTAATGCCTTTGCTGTTAGAGACTCTAACCGCAGATCCCTTAGTGACCTACTCTTCTCCCCATTTTGTGGAATTGACTCATAACATCCATTAATAAGATCCCATCTAGAAATCGGCACATGGGCATATCTAATTTCTATGGGCTCCGCGTTCAACAGTGCAGACAGAGATCAGAAAGAAACTGACATCAACGTGCAGAGGTTGTGCAGATAGTGGCCTTGATGTCACATCCAGGGCAGGACAGATCCAACACACAGCTGCACAACACCACTTACTGATGTGCATGGAAACTGCTGTTCAAAATTCTCCAGATCCAGTATGGCACCTGAGGCTATTCATAAGATGAGGAGTCTACGGTTAGAGTCTCTACCAGAATAGGCGTTACCGAAGATGAGTAACTTTTTCAATGCTAATCTTCCCTGAATCATAAAAACCTCATACTAGACCACTGCACTCTTCCCCTCCTCTCTACTTTAGCAGTCCGATGCCCGTCTTGCTCCTGCTCCCAGTACACATACCTTATAAGTCTCAACATTTATTTTTTTTCATTCTATTTTTTCAGTAGATTACATCGTTGCTGTAACCTTTTTACAATCCACTTTTTTCATGATATTTTTACTGCAAACTGTTAATTGAGGCCAGACCAACAAAAAATAAAACCATGCTTTTGACCTAAGCGAAAAAGTTTAGCTTCAAGGACAGCAGAAACTGAAGGATATTCAGATCCCTAACTGGGAGAAGTCTGATGCTTAGGGTAATCTTTGACTGGGCTATTCAACTGCATTTTCTGTGAATTTTGAAATGTGTTTTAGTCCATGATTCAGAAATTAGAGAGTTGGTGTGTGAAAGCAATACTTCATGCTCCACTGAATTGAAGAAGCAGTCTAGGGATGAGGCAGGCTAAGACGGTACTTCTCAGAGAGGCCAAAGGCGAGTCAGTCTTGGCCAAATACAAATGCTTGTAGCCTATTTAGGCGATTGTGACATCATGGGAGCGAACTGGATACTAAACCTTTTAATGAACGCTTTAAACCGCAGATTCCTCACCTTGTGAATATTCTCCAGGTGTCAGCCTGGATATGGAAAACATTAGAGCAGTTCTCCTACGTGCCGATAGGTGGCATCATGCGTCTCCATCCCAAGGTCGTTCCGCTCCAGAGTGACGAGTGGGGCCGCATATAAGAGCCACTCATGCGAGCTGAAGACTGTTCCTTTCTAGGCTGTCCACTCCTTCAGACGCAGAGCCCATCAGCAGATTTGGATGACCAGTGTATGGATATCTAGATTGGGACATTTTAAATGGAGAAGAGTCCAGTACAGGAAGGTTGGGGAATCAGTGAGGAATGTATGATTAGAAAGAATATCCACTAGAAAGATCAACTCTAAAGGTTCTTCTGATGATGGGTGTGGCATGCTGGCCTTGGGAGAATGTCAAATTGCAGTAGCAATTCGATTTTCGGGTCCTCTGTGGTGGGGCGGGTGTTAAGGCCCAGGGCAGCCCTGGTGGGAGTGGCAGGGTCTCCCTGTTAGCAGTGTCTGGGTATGCTCTATGGCGCTGTAGCCTGCCCAATCGGCTACCCGCATACCCGTAGTCCTGTGGTGTGCATATAAAACGCCACGGCTGGGGTACCTGGCTGGCGCATAGTGACGTACGAGAGCATGATCCTGATGGGCCTAGTGGGGCGGCCCGGCAGTGAGGACTGTGTGGGGTCTGCTTGCCACAATACTCTACTGGATCCTCTTTAGATGAGCGGCGCTGCTGCCCCCGCACCCTTTGGATCTGCCCACGATTCCTGGTGCGCGCTGTGGCGGACTGAAGCCTGTGGGTAGCAGCAACTGGAGTGGAGCAGGGTATTTTGGCACTCCCAACTCCCTGCTGCAGGCATTAGAATGCCATCGTGGCTCCTGTGTGTGCTGCAGAGCCACCCTAACTGGAGCGTGTGTGGACTGAGGCACACTGCTAGAAACGTTTGCTGCAGATCCCTGCTTACCTGCCTGTAAGAGGAATGTAGAGTGAGTCACTTGGGGGCCCAAATTACCGTATTTACTGATGACCCACTTGAGCGCTGCATCGTCCTGACCTGGGGGCACGGGGGATTAGCTCACTATAATCTTTTCATTTGGATCGCTGAGTGGCGCTGACATCTCTTCCCCTGCTTACCTTTGAGGAGTGCCCTGTGTCGCCCGCCCTGCCTTGTGGATGCTGCGGGGTGTTTGTTTCAGTACGGACACGTGGTGAGGCTCTTCCTCTCTAGCAATGTCTATTTCATACCAGTAAATCCCCTTTGAAAATCACTGCAATGGAAAGAGGACTTCATTCTTACCCAAAACAGCGGCCATCTAGAAATGGTTATGATCGTATCCTCTGGAGAATTATAATTGCAGGGACCATCCTGATATGATTGGCCATTGGTGTCCGGCCCACTGACTTAACAAAACAAGCCTAACCAACCGTAGAAAACTGTCTAATCCCACCAGCTCAACATATCAATGACATTGGGATCCTCATCCCAGCCCCATCTGTCGCTCTATCAAAGACTATTAGATGAGGTCTCCTTCTACCCCCTAAGAATGCAGTGCACTTAGCATGGCGGCAGACGACCGCGTGACACCCATCTTTACCCTAGCAAAGTTGTTTAGGTCATACCTATAACTTCCTGACCGGTATCAGCCTCCAACATGACGGCGACGCCCATGGCCCCACAGCTCCCCTCATTGCGCCTTTCCTGATTTGGCACCAATGCTTTCAAGATTAAATACCCCCCCAAATCTTTCCAAATTTGCAGTGAAAAACCCGAAACACAAGACCTTGAGAGACTTCCCGGAAACCCTCTTTGCAGACCAATGCCATTGCAACACAAAGGCGCCCTCATAACCGACCCCCTCCTCTTCACACACAACACTGGCCCATGGATCAGGTCCTTACACTATTTTCTCCCATCCTCCTCTCTCTTAACATCCCCTTGGATGCAAGCTCAAATGCTTTTCCCCCTTTGGCCTCTCGGGCAACCTTTCCATCTCCATCTACAACAATGGGAAAATCATGTTCCAAGCCAACAACACAATCCTTGCCATGATCAGCTTTATTTATCTCACCCTCAAGCCCTCCGACAATCCTCCACACTTCCCCTCTCTGTTCATCCCTAACATCCTTCACCCATTCTCCTCCCCTTCTGTTTCACCCAGACAACCTCTCTCACCCCGGACTCTCCTGCAATCCGATATGCCCCCCACGACCTTTAGCTCACCGCCAACACCAGACCTTGAACACCTCCCCCCACAGACCATCTGTGCACCATTCCTCTCCAACCTCCCACAAACCATTATCTCCCTCTCTGGTTGCTCCACTACCCATTTCTCTGCCCCAAATTCAGCCCAAAAGCATCCCCCTTCCCCACCTTTATCACCCCTTGCCTTATCATCTCCAAACACCAGATACCAACAACCCACGCCTCCCCCAACCTGCACCTAAACCCCTCAGTCTGTTCTTGACAGACCACCCCAATCTCCTCATAATTGCTGAACATAACTCCCTCTGACCAACAAGATCCTTTCCTCATTTTCACACCTCTCTCGAATACATGTCAGTGGAAATCTCCACATCCACTACCTCCAACATCCACCGGGTCAAAACAACACCTTCATCAAGCAATGCATGGATCTCTTCACCTCTCAACTTACAACACAATCTTCCTTGCTGACTTCAACATCCACTGGGAATGCGAGGGTAACAGCCATTTGGACACTTTAACCTCATTTCTCAAAGACAATGATCTCCAACAACACTGCCATAAATTCACACACAACAAAAGCACCATTCTGGACCTGATAATCTCCAATCCCCCCAACCTACAGTCATATGACCCCATTCTAGTCGACTGGTCCGACCACATGCAGCTCCCGTTCTCCTTATCCGGCTCTTATACCAGAACCTCCGGGCAACCCAATAAAGAGAAAATATGGTTCAGGGACACATCCAGCCTTGACACAGAAGCCATAGCCATCATGAACCATCCTAACCTAATTTTGATTACACCTCACCTTGATATTAATGAGGTCAACAACAAGTACAATTCCTGCATGGATCCCTTATCGATAAATGTGCACCCCTGAAGCCCAAATTATCCAGACCAAAACCCTCTGGTCCTTGGTTCCCAAAAGAACTTAGTGAAGAAAGAAAGCTTATCAGAAAATGTGAGAAAGAATGGAGACTAGCGCCCTTTCACCTGAGTATGATTAAGCTTCGCAATGCGAGAAAACAATAAAAAGACCGAATCCTAAGAGCCAAATCCTCCCATATCAGACCCCTTGTGAATTCCGCAAAGAACAGACTGAAGCACCTGTTCAAGGTTATCGCGCAGACTACAAATCCCTTCACTACTTCAGCTCTTAGATCATAGGTGACCTGCTGCAACAACTTTGTGGATTTCTTTGATTAAAAAAGTTATAGACATCCATATTTTGCTACCCACCATTGACTAGCTATAACGGTTGAGTTTCTACCCTTCAAGGTGCTACAATCAGGGTAATCTTTCCCCCCAATTTCTGAACGGGACCTACAGCGAACAATCTCCAAAGTAAAACCCTGAAACCACCTTCAGAAAGTTGCGTAGCGTCTCAACTTGCTTCAAACACTCAAACAAACAACCTCCTAGACACTCTCCAAACAGGATTCCGCCAGTGCCACAGTACAGAAACTGTGATCCTCCAAATAGTCGATGACTTCCTTAGAATCCTGGACTCCTGTAACTCTTGCCTCCTGGATTTAACCGCTGCATTCGACACTGTCAACCATCTGTACCTCCTTTGCACTCTAGAACAATGCATGAGATGTGGAGGCACAGTCCTCAACTGGTTCTCCTCATACCTAACCAGCAGTTTCCAAATTGTGAAAAGTAACATGCTATCGAGACCAGTCAGCATACATCAAGGGGTCCCTCAGGGCTCGATCCTTTCCCCCAAACCCTCTTTAACCTCTACCTACACCACTATGTATGATTCACAGAAATTCTAGGATTCTCTTTCACCTCTATGCGGACGACACCCAAATATACATGAAAACCTCATCCGCAGAAGACGGTGCCCTGCTTTCAAACACGCTCTTAAAGATTCAAAGCTGGATGTCTAGCCACCATTTAAAACTCAACCCAACTAAAACTGAATTTCTCTTGATTTTGCCTTGGAAAGCAAAAACTCCAGTACAAGAATGGCTATCTAATCTTCCAAGAGACTAGAATCTCGCTTTATCATTGATCTGCAATCAAAATCCCCAGGAGGCCTTAACAGCGGGGAGGATTTAGCAGTTCACTTATGATGCTGGGAGGAGTAGCCCACACCTGGGCATAAGACAGACGAGCACACTGGGTATACATAGGAGGAAAGAGGGTACACAGTTACAATTGAAGAACCCATTTGTGGGTTATAGTGTCATTACCATGCAACAGATAGCCTATTCAAGGTAGTATACAGGTAAAAGTGTGTAAGCCCATACAGGGCAGAATAAACTTTCTTTTTGTGGGTTATAGTGTTATCACCATGCAACAGGTAGCCTATCCAAGGCAATATACAGTTATAAGTGCGCAAGCCCATACAGGGCAGAATAAAGAAATGCACTTGTATAGTAACAGTGGGAATAGAACCTCGAGTTGATATGACGAAGTTATAAGGAAATAGGCCATTGAGCAATGTCACTATGGGATTGTTACGCTGTTAATGTATGAATTTACTGTTGCTGAAAATTGCGCGGCATGACGATTTGAAAAGGTTAACTGTATAATTATGAGCATGTCTATGATGTTACAATAGGCAGCCTATGAAATGAATTAGAGTAAGACATGCTCTAAGATGGCGCCCGTTTACATTGAATGTGTGGCTGTCCGTTTTTCATTGCAATTAATTCAGCATGAGATAAATGTTCCCTCCCGGCGCGCTGACGTCAGTTTTCTTCGGAGAAACTTTTCCGCGCCACAATGCGGAGCCACCACCAAAAACTGTGAGAGTATGGGAACAGTGTGCGAAAAAAGATGAAAAATCAGTGAAACAAAAAGAATCGAATGGTGAGAAACCTCACCATAAATGACAGTGACAAGCACTGTATACCGAAAGCAATTGAAGGGAAAGAGCAGAGCACCGCTCTGAGAAACAGCCCCGCGAAGGCTATGCCCTCCCCCGAGGCAAAACAACATATGAAAAGAATTGCAAGGCAGACAACAGAAAGCCTGCAATCGCAAGATCTAACCGTGAAGGGCAACAAGACCGGAGCACATAAGTAATGACGATCTACCACAGGTTGGCAACACCAGGAATGCCTTATCCCCTGTAAGAGATCTATGGACTGAGGCACAGTCAAATAGACCCCAAACCAATTGACTGTAGAGGAGTCAAGAGACAAGAGACCCCAAAGCAATGGAGAAGGTGGGAGGGAGGGAGAAGAACATTAGTAGGCCCCACACTGGAAGAACCAGGGTGTGGGGATGTAGAAGGATACATGCACCCACCGCCCACTCACGAGAATGGGTGGAGCAGAACAAGTAAAAACAGAATGAATCATGCTGCCGAGGAGGGAGGTGAAAGATGCCACCCCGCAGGAAGACAAAAGCCACCTGGAAGGAGGCGAGTGCATAAAACCCAACCTGAAAGGGTCCTCGCAGAGCGGGGAGGATGGGCGGGCGTTAAGGAATCTGCGGCTATACTGTGTCTCTACCAGATACATCGTTACCGAAAGTAAGTAACTCATTCATCTGATAGAGACATCTAGCCGCAGATTCCTTAACTTAGAATAGATACCAAAGCCATACCCCATAGGAGGCGGGTCTGCGACTGAACCCCACCAAGTTCCAAAGAGAACCCAGTCGTCAACAAGTTGACTAAACACAGTGGGGGCAGCAATGCCAGAGTGGCCAACACCAGACCAGTAAGCTCCGTAAGGAGCGGAAAACAATAGGAGGCAAAGGCATCACAAGCCGCCCAGGGACGGCATGAAAGCTCTCTCATTTATACAGGGTTGAAAGGGAGCACTGAACCAGAATGTCAGTGCGGAATGTGAGAGTCCATAACTTCCGCAAAAGAAGGTGAACTGATCATAGGAGCCGACGGATCCGCAGGATCCGAAGGACCTGCACGAGACAAAGACCCAGAGAGAGGACAAGACGGTATGACCGAGTCAGAGCATACAGGTCGAGCATGCACAACAGTGGAGAAGCACTGTTGAAAGCGTACCAGCTAGGAAACTTTGGACAGCAGTGGCAGGATGCTGACCATGTCCAGGAAGAGCCTATGTTACCAGAGACACAAGACCTGTCATTGCGCAATCGCCCCTTCACAAAATGACATGTGAGAGGCGGACGTCAACAAGCAGAATGGCATATAACCATGACTACAAGAAGAGACATGCATGCGGGGGACAGAGGTACACATGGGCAGACCGCGTGTACCGCTAGAACCACACCACGTAAAGGAAATGCACAATGGAACGCAGCGAGAACCGCCCAGACGCGAGAGATGCATCACCAGGTAGTCAACCGGCGAAAGGGATCCGGCAAGCTGGACACACACAGAAGGCTTGCTCCCATGAGAAGGCCGAGAGCAAGACCACGGACACCGCAGCAAGGAAACCCTAGTATGCGTGACCCCTGGTTGTGTGTAGAGCGCAGGACAGAATATACATCAAGAAAGGACATAGCCGTGAAGGATGCGTTTCATAAAAGAATACAAGAGCGCACCATAGGTACCAACAGCTATGTTGCCGCAGAACCGGACAGAGCAATGTCCAGACCCGTAAGCGATATTAGCCACCCGGCAGGGAGGAGCCACGGTCCCCCGCGAGACAGACTGGGAGACTGAGCAGTACTCGAAAGAGGCAGTACTAAACGTACATAGAGTAACAGGAAACCACACAAGACAGTGAGTGTCCTGAAGAGAACACTTCCACAGAGAGCAGCAGCCCGAAGTAGAAGTGTGACAAACTCCTGCGCGGAAAGCAGCAGGGGAAGAGGAAACTCTTGCTTGGGAAGTGCCCATGAAAGTAGGGCACAAGGCAATTTACAGTATTGGCGTACGTGGCGAGGATGCCACCGTCTATAGACAAAGTCCAGACAGGTCTGAACTATGAGAAAGTACTACCCATCCCGGAGAGAGGAGAGTAGAAACCAGTCATTGCAGAAGCGTAAGGAAAGCGTAAGCCCCCCGTGACAGCGAACATACTAGGGAGCATCCACCTGACGCGCATAGAACACAGAAGAATCGTGCCGCGTCAGCCCTGCGCGCCTGGGAGCCGCGCCACAAGGCTCCGCCCTGAGGTCGTCCATGGGCAGGACGAACTGTGCCGGAACGGAACAGAACAAGGTGGTCCAAGGGACAGTGGCTGACGATAAGGGCAGCGAATATAGACAAGGAGGGCGAAGCTGAAATGACACTCCTGGAAGAGGCAGGCGAAGCAGAAACCTCGAGAAAGTGAGCATCTACAGATGCAGGGGAGTGTTACGGACCAACCGCAGACCCCAACGGATAGGCAATAGAGCGATGCCAACCTGTGGGCCGCAAGAAGGAAAAGGAAGGGTCCACAACAGTAGAAAGAGACCACAGTCTCATCCGCAGGCCTTTGAAGAAGACTCCACAGGAGCCTACCAAGCCTTCTGTGTAAGGAAGGCAACTATACAATAGCCAACGAATACCCCACATAGGGTAAGCCTCAACCCCAGCTAGGGGCACCTCTTGAGCACGAACTCATAGACAGAGGAATCAAAAGAAAGCAGAATCAGCTGACCAGCTGCACTAAATAGAAGCAAAAACGGTGGGAAGCCGAACAGGCCGTCTGGGTATTACGTCATGAACCCAGGGCCCAGAACAAGCAGAGACAACACTACACCTGAAAATAAAAGTCCGCAAAAGGACTAGAAAACACAAAGTCATGGGAGTCCAGACATGAGGCGGTTGACTGCTGAGTCCGCATGACTGTCAAAAAGGGTCACGCCATCAAATGGCAAATCCCGAACTCTCTCCCGAACATTGTCAGGGAAATCACCATCGCGTAGCCAGGCATGGCGACACAGAGCAACGGACCTGGCCATCGCCCGACCCACGGAGTCAGTGGTGTCCATGGCCGACCGAATGGTAAATCGTGAAGGAGACGTTCCAGGTCAGCACGGGGACCCTCTGGAAGAGAGGGAAGAAGACGCTCGACTGAGTCCCAAAGGGCAAAAGTAGCCCGTGCAAACACGCAAGACGTGTTCAGAGCACGGATGCCCGAACTAGTGGACGCAAAAATATGGCGGCCACATGTCTCCAACCAACGAGACTCCCTAGTGGGAGGTAGCAACGGGAGAGGAGAGGAAGGCTGCGAGGCAAAGGCCGCCTGGACCACCCGGCCGTGAGCCCTAGGATGAAGGGACAAACAGACAGGGTGATCTGGAGCCGGGCGGTGCCAACGTGTGATGGCCCGATCCACAGGGTCTCCAGAGGAGGGCCGTGCCCACGTGCCAAGAAGGGTGTTAAATAACGACCCGCCAAAAGGCAGCAAGGGCTCCACCTCCACAGCATCCTGGCGGAGGAGATCCAATAATGGATCAGAAGGCAAGGAGACTGAGGGGGGTTGCAGGTGTAAAATAGCTGGAGCCCTGCGAACAGCCCTCGCAAATGCAGCGCTAGCCTCTGTAGCCATTCTTGGTGGCGATAACAAACCATCTGTAGGGGACGGTTGAAGACTAACGCGTCCACCAGAAACGAGAGGCGCCGCAGCCGGAGGCCGAGCAAAGGGCCACTGTTCAGGGGGCAGCGGAGCCGGAGAGCGTCGAAACAACCCTGGGTGCTCCAGGTCCTCATCCTCTTCGAACAGAGGAACAACAGGGACCGGCGCCGGCACCGGCCGACGTCGATACGGCGTCGTATCGACGTCGACAATCACCAGAGGTGACTCGGCCTGGCATCGGACCGGTGTCGACTCGCCCTCCACTGAGGCCTGCAGGGAGGAAGGATGTCAACAAGGAGTCGAGCTCCGTGCGGCAGCCGCATCCGGCGTCGGCGCAGGGAGCCCCAAAGGGCTATGCGGAGACGGGGCAGAAGGGCTCGACGTCTGACTGGGATGCCCCTCCGGGCCGTGTCCCGATGTCGCAGCGACTCCGGAACCGGAGTCGAGGCACTCGGCCGGCGCCGAGGGCAAACCCGCCGACGAAGACCAGACCTGAGTCCCTACCCCCTCTGTGGGGCCCGAGGGCGCGCCAGGGAGAGGGGGTGACCCAAAGATGGATTGAAGAGCCTTGGAATAGGCTTCCATCTGGGCCGGAGTCGCCCCAACACCCGGAAAGGGTGGGTATAAGGGGGCCGACTCCTGGGCGCCCGTGCCCGGTAAGGACCGGGAGCAGCGGGCCCCGTCGTCACGTTTATGGGAGGTCGACGACCTCCGTGACTTGTGCCTGTGCTTACCTGCATCAGGCGAACGACCTCCGCGGGAACGACTCCGTGACCGGACCCGAACAGGAGCCCCAGCTCTAGATGGAGATCGGCGGCGTGAAGACGCTGAGCGGGACATCCGGGCGGTCAACAACTTCATCGGGCGCTCCCGCAGGGAGTTCGGCTTCATCTGCCGGCAGGCGTCGCACTCCTCGGAGTCCTGGTGCTCTCCTAGGCACCACATACAGATCGCGTGCGGATCCGTCGCTGACATCTGCCGCGTACAGGTCTCACACGCCTTGAAACCCAAAGGCATCGCACACTGTTCCCGGATGCCGAAGGCGTCGAGAAGGCCTGAAACAACAGGCCAGAGGAACTGCTCACTCCTGGATCCGCGTTGGGACGCGGAAGAGAAGGAAACTGACGTCAGCGCACCGGGAGGGACTTATATGGCTCTGCTGACGTCATGTCCGTGGACGACATCAGGGCGGAGCCATGCGGCGCCGCCCCCCGGTGCGCAGAGGTGCTGCTTCAAAAAATTCTCCGGATCCAGTTTGACACCTGGGGATATTCTAAGTTAAGGAATCTGCGGCTAGATGTCTCTATCAGATGTGAGTGCTGGTCCTCATTTACCGTGTAAAAAGCGTGTAAGGAGCTGGATATTGGGCGGTATTGCCACCGCCGGACCGGGCACCCGCTCGAGAGTACGGAAACCAAGGCAAGGACACGGAGCAGATATATATATATATATATATATATATATGAACACCACATCCGATTCCTTGCACAACGAACCGGACACCAACACGGGGAGTTTCATGGCAATAAAGTTTTTATTCCATAGTTACGCTGCCCATTGGGGCTGCTCGAATGAGTCAGTGTTCAGGCATTATGGGAGTTGAAGTGTTCATAATTCCTCCATTCAATCAGCGCACTGTCATTACTGTTTTGTAACGATACAGGCTCGGAATGAGCCCCAGCAGGTGAAAGGGTCCTCAATCCTGCATACCAGCTCCACGTTGAGGGTGGTGAATCCAATCCTCGTGGCCCCCTTTGATCCTGGGGTGGTGCGTTCTCGGCGGCCGGGCCGCCGCCTATTGATGCACAAACAACGGTAACCCACTTGGGGGCGTGTCATTATGCATAAATGATGGGGGAGAGTGTTCGCCAAAGCACGCACCTTACGTTAAGCCTCTGAAGAAGAGAATACTCGAAACGCGTCAGGCTTCAATAAGGCTGTTTTCAATGTACTGGCATGTTGAACTGTGTCCATACCTTTTCATTAAAGGCTGGTAACCTTTCATCCCAGCCCGTGTGCATCTCAAGTGGGTTACCGTTGTTTGTGCATCATTTGCAATATTTCATCGATAGAGTGAATTTCAACTCGCGAAATTGTGATCATTTGGTAAATTGTATAAAAGTGAGGTATTATACCAATATAACAACTTAAACGATGAATCACAGTATGTATACCTTTGGCAAAACAATATACGCAAATGAGGAGATAAGATGTATTGTTTTTATGTCTATGAATTTTAACTATCACGTGATTGTAGTTTGTTCACGCACCTGTCACTTTAAATTCGTTCACAATGGTTCTCACTGTGTCATGTGATCAAGGCTCGTAGGAGCCGAAACGTTATGGCGGCACAGCAATAATAAAATAAAGAAACTGACATCCTGGGTCCGTGTCCGGAGCTGATATATATATATATATATATATATATATATATATATCTTTCTCACCAACTCCCCCACAGGGATTTTACAACGCACTCCACGGACTCTTGCTTCTTCAAATCATTTTTATTCTCGATTTCCAGGGCATGCAGCCACAATCACTAAGATTATTATAACAAAAAGACTCACGCTGACATGGCGGACTCACGAAGGTGAATAGACTGTCAGCTTTGAAGTCCGTCGTCACTCACTGGACTGTCCTGAACCAATAGGGAAGTCCGAATGGATATTTAAATGGGGGCATTGAAAAGAAAAGAAACAATTTGCACTGAAGGCATTGAAAAAGGCGAGAACGCCGAAAGCGGTCTGCCTGGAAATCAAGAATAAAAATGATTTGAAGAAGCAAGAGTCCGTGGAGTGCGTTGTAAAATCCCTGTGGGTGAGTTGGTGAGAAATGTAACTGCGTGTACAAGCCACTAACACGCCAACGGCACCCGCCCGCAAGTTGTTCGGCGGCAAGTGGCGTTTGTTGGGAAGTATGGTAATCGCCGCCAGAACCGCCGCCACTTACCAGTGAGGTAATGCCCATCAACACTTAGTTGGCATTTACTATAAATGTTGGAATACAGTTACTAAAAGGTATCCTATGGCTTTACACCTGTGTTTTGTGGGACACGGCAGGGCGAGGAACATTCTACAAATCAGCCCACCTTGTGAGTGAAAGTCAGCGTGATGCATAACAGAGGCTTGCATACTCGTGCACACTTAGTGGAAATCATTACTTAATGGATTGACACGGGCATGCAGCCACAATCACTAAGATTATTATAACAAAAAGACTCACGCTGACATGGCGGACTCACGAAGGTGAATAGACTGTCAGCTTTGAAGTCCGTCGTCACTCACTGGACTGTCATGAACCAATAGGGAAGTCCGAATGGATATTTAAATGGGGGCATTGAAAAGAAAAGAAACAATTTGCACTGAAGGCATTGAAAAAGGCGAGAACGCCGAAACCGGTCTGCCTGGAAATCAAGAATAAAAATGATTTGAAGAAGCAAGAGTCCGTGGAGTGCGTTGTAAAATCCCTGTGGGGGAGTTGGTGAGAAATGTAACTGCGTGTACAAGCCACTAACACGCCAACGGCACCCGCCCGCAAGTTGTTCGGCGGCAAGTGGCGTTTGTTGGGATATATATATCAGAGGAAACTTTGTATCCGATCCAACACAAAGAGACTCGCACACCAAGGATAGTTCACAAGGTAAAGTGTATTAGATTAAGCGGCAACGCGTTTCGATCAAAGGATCTTCTTCAATATATATATTCACAGATAAATCCCACTGCACTTCCTTGCAGAAACAGGACACGGACTCCGAGATTTGTGCTGAATTTAGTTTTCTTTTATTAACAACATGACCAGATGACGCGTTTCGCCCACCACACTGGGCTTGTTCACATTATTAACTATAATACACATAATACTTACCTTTAATGCTTACCAAAATACTTACATTTAAATGTAATTTGTTTTTTACTACGAGTATGCCTTTACCTTTAATGCATTTACAACGAAATTCGTTGTTAAGGCATTCGTGGTAAAGGCATACTCGTAAAAAAAATCGTTGTAAAAACATTTGTGGTAAAGACATTGTCGTTGTTCTGCCTTCGTTGTAAAGGCATCTCGTTGTTCAGCCTTTGTTGTAAAAGGTGTTTCCCGCCTAAGTAGAAAAGCATAAGATGGGTGCAGAGAGCAATGGTAGGAATCAGACGGCATCTGGTAAAGAGGGCAAGTGCAACTTTGTAAGATAGAGTCAAGGCTGCAGGCACAAATCCCTGGGGAACTAAAGATCCCTCATGACAGAAAACAGTTTTGTGAGGCCCAGAATGCTTTGGGAACAATAGTATTTTCTTTTAAAAGTAATGTGATCAAATGTAGAACTTTAGGGTTGGTGTTAAAGAGAACAATACTGAACCATTTTGCAACACACATTATTGTTTATAGAAAAATACAAGTATGTATTGTTCACCATAAGTAAGTCTCGCTAGGGAAGACATGTTGGCCAGCTGAACAGAACAATGCAGCATTTTCTAATAGAAAAATATTGATAATTACTAAGAGCTTCAACAGTTAACCTGACGTTTAATACAACAAACCAAAACTGGAGAAAACAATGTGGTGCAAATGTGAAACAATATCACTATTTGGGCTAGAAGAGGGCAAAGAAAGATGAATGAAGGTTTTAATTAATGGACGACTATGCAATTGGACAAATGCACATACACACAGTAAGTGCGTGTTGTATTATGGTTTATTATGCTACATAAGTCCCGGTGGTTCTTCAGAACACTTGCTGGTGGGTGAAGTCTGTGAAAGGAGATGGCCTAAAAACGGGCTCTAGTTGATGAATGAGTGATTTACTAAATTACGGACTGGCGTAGAAAAAGATTTGAAAAATGGGTGATTTATACAAAACTAATTAATTAGATTGGTGCTCTTGATAATTTATATTTTTAAGTGGTCTCTTAGGTTTGCCCTTCTTGCTCCTTTACAGCAGCATACAGAGCATATAACAAATGGGCAGACAGGCCCAGGATTTCCAAATGTCTTTAACCTCAGCCCAGAAGCTATTAAGCCATTGAAACCCCAATATGAGTAGAGTCCCAGTGTGAGTAGAGAATAAAGGGTGGGAGTTGGGGAGGCTACAGGGGCATAGCTTGGTCAGTAAGATTGGGTGGGGGAGCATCAGATTTCCCATCACCCTGGCATATAATCTTAAAATACATTATATGACAAGCAGGGCGCATGAGAGGGACTTAAGAGGTAGTGGAAAGGGGGAAGAATACAGATTAATGGGAGTACTAAATGAGAGAAACAAAATATTTAGTAAAATAAAAAAAAATTAGGGCCTTCAAAACAGAGATGAGAGAGTGTGTGTGTTTTTGTCAGTGTCTGTATGCAAACAACACAGGTGAAATCTGACAGACATCTCACCATACCCAACTAAAAGCATCTGTACCCAATTATTCATCTGAAAATACATTTTTTAGGGTGGGTGTAACACCCCAAACACCCCCCACATCCCCCTGAAGCTACGCCCCTGGGAGGCTAGCATGGAGCATGGTGGCGATCAGGAGAGCCTGTTCAGGTAAGAGCGGTGGGGCCGGGTTGAGGGGGGGCTTCGACAGACGACCACAAGAGAAAATTAAATAAAAAATTACTTTTCCCTCGTCGTCGTCTGTCGAAATCCTACCCCCCCCCCACCCCCACCCAGCCCCATTGATCTTACCTGCTGGTGGCAATGGTTTATTCATTGCACTTGAGCATGTTTTCACAGTGGGGAAACTGGCTTCTGACAGTCGTACTGTACATAACTATGTAGTGTGAAATCTAGTCTGAAAAAGGGATGTACTAATGTGGATTTTGGCTCAGTTGTCACATGTACTTTACATTTAGGGGTATTGTGAATGCTTGTATTGAGCAACCTAATCTGTAAGTAAACAAGCATAAATAAATATATGCACATTACAGCACATTGCAACTGAGCTTTACCCGCCAAAGTAGTTTGGCTTCCAGCATGACACCGGTGAAGTACAAGACCAGGCAATGGTTTCTTGCTCGGACTTCGATGCATTTTGTAATAATCTGAAGGATGGTACCTTTGACCCACTGGCTCCTAAACTCAACATATACACCAAAGGTCTGAAACTGTGGGTATTCTCGTACTGAGCAGGATTACTAATGTAACATCATCACTGATACTCCAAATGTATTTTCTGACACTAATCCTGTTTTAAGTAACATGAAAAAACGTCTGTGGTAAAGTCTGTTTTCTTTTATTCTGCAGCAACATAGACACTTTCATAACGCAGGACCTGTAAACTCCTAGATAACTCTAAGTACTGACGCATGAGTCTGTATAATAAGTAGCCTGAATTGGTTCTAACATCCTGAAAATCTTCTCTGGAACCAGGAGCAGCCCTCTTCAACAGTGAGCCATAAAATGTCACAATGAGCACCACCGACATGTTTGAGCATCAAAGATCACCTATGACATGCCAGCATTTGAGAAGGGATACTATGGGATCTCTGAATGGCACAGCTTGTATGCTGGTGCTGTTAGCCACACTGAATCACACAGCATCAGTGATGGGCAATATATCCTGACACAGGATTTCAAAAATGTTGTTCTTTCTCTCTAGTATTTTGTATAGTCATTTATTCAGTGCAAACCTATAACAGACAGACACTGTTTCTCATGTAGCAGAAATATATGCCTGCTGTGCATCCTTTTAGGTTGAAGCCTACCAGTCAGTGCAGATGTCTGGTTTGCTAACGACATCTTGTGGACTTTTGGAAAGCTTCCTGCGAATGCATTTCGCCCGTTGTTTACCATTGGATATGTGGTTTGTATCTCACATTTGCTTGCTTTCTATTTGATGGTTCTATTTGTTTTAAGCTGTCCAGTTCAAGTTCATCCCTTCCCTTGCCCAAATCCTATTTACTGTTTCGTCCACTAGTGCTCTATTTATGTAGATTGTAGACAGTCCTTTAAATCCTGTTTTTATCTTGTCACATTTGCTGTGCATTCAAAGACAGAGGTCCAGTGTCAGGCTCTCTCTTCCATGGAGCTTGGTGTTTATTTTTCTTTCTCTGACTTCAAAGAGAGAGGATTTATGTGACAATCATGCTGGCTCTGGGGAGTGCTTGAGGAAGGTAGTACAATATTTGTTTTCTAGCGCACAACAAAATTTAAATGTCTGTAAATGAACAGTGCAGATATTTCCGAATTAGAAAAGCCAAAATGAAGTACATTTTTTGGTAATTCTGAAGTGTGGTAGAAACAAATATTTAAAAAACAATGAAAACATATCAATACATTAGGTGATGAGATTTCCACACATTATCATTTGTGCGCTGTATACATTTATCAGTGAAACTGTATGTCTGTGCAAATGTAATGGTGATTTCAATTGAAAATGTGTTGTCTGTAATGGGAGTGTGCAACCACACCATGCATATTCCACTGTACGCCACTCCACTCGACTCTGCACCACTCCACTCTACTCTGCACCACTCCACTTTACACCATGCAACTGCACTCTACTCCACTCTGCACTACTCCATTCTACGCCATTTCACTCTACTCTGCACCACTCTACTCTGTGCCAATGCACTCTACGCCACTCTACTTTATGCCACTGCACTCTACACCACTTCAGTCTAGGCCACTCCACTCTACTCTGCACCACTCCACTTTACACCATGCAACTGCACTCTACTCCACTCTGCACTACTCCATTCTATGCCATTTCATTCTACTCTGCACCACTCTACTCTATGCCAATGCACTCTACGCCACTCTACTTTACGCCACTGCACTCTACACCACTCCAGTCTAGGCCACTCCACTCTGCACAACTCCACTCTACATCACTCCATTCTACGCCACTCTGCAACACAACAGCCAATGCACTGTACTCTGTACCACTCCACTGTATGCCCCTGCATTCTATGCCAATCGACTGTATGCCACTCTAATCTACTCTGAACAACTGCACTCTAAGCAACTGCACTCTACACCACTCTACTCAATGCCACTGCACTCTATCCTACACCACTCCACTCTACACCTCCTCACTGTACCAAGCACCACTCCACTCTGTGCCACTTCACCCGACTCAAAAATAATCTACTCTACACCACTGCACTCTATGCCACTTTGTGCCACTCCACTGTACACTGCTGCACTGTAGGTCGCTGCACTCTACTCTGCACCACTGTAGTCTACGCCACTGCTTTCTATGCCAGTCTACCTAGGCCACTGCACTCTACACCACTGCACTCTATGTGACTATATTCTATGCCACTGCACTCTATGCCATTGACCTTTATGCCACTCTACTCTGCACCCCTACACCATACGCCCGTGCACTCTACTATGCACCACTCTAATCTTTGCCACTGCATTCTACGACGAGGCATTGTACGCCACTGAATTCTATGCTGCCGCACTCTATGCCACTATACTCATTCTACGCCAAGGCACTCTACAAGTCCACTCAATGCCACTCAACTCCACTGTAACCCAGTGTATGCCACTGCACTCTATTCTGCACCACTCTCTGTGCCAATGCACTCCTTGCCAAACTACACCACTGCACTATATGACACTACTCTGCAACACTGCACTCTACACCACTGAGCTCTACACCACTCTACTCTGCACAACTGCATTCTTTGCCAATTTACTGAACACTACTGCACTCTACGCCACTCTACTCTGCATCACTCTGCTTTATGCCACTTCACTCTGCAGCACTCCACTCTATGCCACTGCACTATATGCTACTGCACTATACTCTATATCACTCTGCACCACTCTACTCTGCACCACTCTATGCAACTGCACTCTATGCCACTAAACTCTGCACTACTGCACTCTACTCTATACAACTGCACTCTACTATGCAACACACTAATCCATACCACAGCTATCTACACCGCTGCATTGTACACCGCTAACTTCTATACTGCTGCACTCTAAACCACTGCACTCTATACCACTTTACTCTGCAACAATCAATGCATAGGCAAGACCTATTGGCTTTACCAATGCTTGTTTATATCACTATGCTCACTTACATAGTGCAATATGGGGCTGGTTTGAACAGTTTGCCAGGAATGATTGGTTTGTGTGCTCAGCACTTGATGTTTTTAATTGTTGGTCCTTGTTATTCGAAATCAGGGGGAGGCTTTTCGTGCATTTAATATATGGTGAAAGTAGTTGTGTGGCTTCTAATTAAGATCCAGCTGGCTTCCTCGTTATAAAATATTTACAGCAGCCATAGTGATTTCTAACCCTGGGCACTGAACTCCGTTCCGCTGGCGGAGTTTGCGGAATTTTGCATACTGCACGTTCCGCGGAGAACGCGAAGTTCCTGCAAAATTTCGGACTCCGCAGCGGAGAGGAGTTCAGCCCTGGACCCTCCGCCTCCCACCCCCCGCAATAAATATTTTCTAAATGCAATCTACAATTAATGTAAAATAAAACCGCACTTTCCTTATCGCGGCGTCCTGGGCTGCCCTCCTCCTCCTCGCCGTAATCTCCTACGTTAGACATACGTCATCCTACCATGGATTACGGCGAGGAGGAGGAAGGCAGCCCGGGACGCCGCAATAAGGTAAGTGCGGTGTTATTTGACATTAATTGTAGATTGCATTTAGAAAATATTTATTGCGGGGGGTGGGAAGCGGAGCTCCACTGAGTTTTTGGCCAACTCCGTGGTGCTCCGCGTAGAGCAACTCCGCCTGCTACGCCCAGCCATAGTGATTTCTGGGAGGCCCAGCTGAAGACGTTGCCATAATTGAGCGAGGGAAATATGATGACCCTTAGGCACTGGTTTGGTGGTTTAGTAACTCGCATAGTTTTTAGCCAGACAGGCATAGCACATAATTGCAGGACCTCACAACTTGGTGGACTGGCCAGCGTAAAAAAAGCAATATGGTTGAAAAAGTGTACTTGTTTGTTTTTGTCTTTATTATCGATAGCTAAATACAGGAATATATAGGCAAATCAAGAAATGTCGATAATCACATATAAAAAAAGATGAAAAATGAGAAGGAAAACGCTGCCTAAGCAAATCACAAAATGAGTCATATAATTTAATACAGGCTTGATTATGCACAGTAATGTATGACGGTAAGTGGCAAAGATGGCAGGGATTAATTAAATGGATTTCATGGAGGGCGAGAGAGAAAAACACTCAAAAAGGCACAGTCAGACAGCGACTTATCTCTTCGCTGTGAGCAAAAGGGCATTTGGTAGACAGGTACTAATCATAAAGGCTATAAGAGGTGAGAAAAGAAACGAGAAAGTGAGAAAGAAACAGAGGACTCTACTACAAGTTGTGCGGATTGGAATTATGCTCCGGGCCGGTCTAATCCTAGCTGGTAAAATCGCTTTGGGAAAGGGCTAGATAGCGGCTTGAACCTCGGCCAAGAGACCGGAGGCATGTACTGCCCCTCTGCCAGGAGATATATTCCCCTTCCCTTCACATTTACCACCTGCATACAGCAAGTTTTAAATGTCTGCGTTATGCCCCACAGAATCAATGATTCATTGTGGAATACTGGCGAAAAAAGGTCCCGCACAGTTGTTCCCCATTCTGTGCTAACTCGTATTCGAAGCAGGAATTCCATGCGGAGATTCCGCCCGGTATCAATAATTCTGACTGGCAACACTCTGCGCATGCAAGTCTGCCCAATTAGAATAACACAGAAGGGACCTTGAGCTAAACAGAACCAAGTAGTTCTCTGGAACAAGATACCCAAAAGAACATCATATCCGCTACACCTCTTGGAGTTAGCTGGAAACTGTTGTGTCCTAACAACTGCTTACACATTCTAGTCTTGGTTACCAGCTTCCAGAGGTTCTGGAATCTGGGGGAGAGAAGAAGACAGTTGCTGCTGTGTGGACCTGTCCAGGAGTCGTTCCTCATAACTTAATAAAGTTCTCTCATCCAAACCCTGTCTGCGCCTCTTAAAAGTGGCGACGAGGATGGGATGCGGTTCCCTTGAGGGCAGACTGGATAGAGAATAATTGAACTGGATTTTTCTGCTGATCCTGTGACCCCTGGAGCATTCTGTGTCTCAACTATCGTGTGGTTGAAGGTGCGACCGACTGTCCAACACTGGAAACGCTACCGGAGGTATATGCCCAGCTGTATCGTGCAGTGCGAATGAGCAAACGCCGAAACTCAGCAGCTTCGCATGAAGGTATTATTGGAACTGACTGTGCAACCCCGGTGAGTTAAAGAAGAGTGAGCGCATGCCTAATGCTGGTATGCCAAATGCTGGTGGGCGAACAAAGTGACATGTAAGGCAAGAATGCAATGGTAGATGATCGTACATCGAGTTGAACGTGCCTGACTACTGATGAATGTGCATGTTTGCGGGGGTGCGCATTTCCGAGTTACCGGTGTGTCTAACGGCCTGCGAGTTATCATTTAAAAAGAAGCTTACCGGCTGTCTCTGGCATGTGGTGCATCGGTGAGCTCTGGCGTGTTGCTGGCGTCTCCATTCTGAGGCACCGGCAGGCTCTGTGTTGCTGGGAACTCCATGCTGACGTTCTTTCTACCTGAAGAATGTCCTCCAACGTGAAGATACGACGTGACGTCACAGTCGAGTTGATGTTACCATGTGTTGCTTAGCAACAGGAAGCAACGCTAACCTCGTTTTTGACGCGCTCTGTTTAATTAGTGTTGTCAGACTCCGGCGAAGGTTATAAATAAAAAAAAAGCAGAAACTGACACACGTGTTCTACGGGAAAGGAAGAAAAGAACTTCTACCAAGCAATTGATTAAAAAGAACTGTCAGCAATTCACCAGCAACTTGAACAACGTTGACCACGGTGACTACCTTAGTTTTTTTTTGTTGTTTTTTTTTTCTTTTGGACCACAGTACTTCATTATTAACGAACAAGTTACTTACCTTCGGTAACGATATATCTGTAAGAAACATAGGTTAGATATAGATTCCTTACCTTAGAATCTCCTCCAGGCGTCAGACTGGATCCGGAAAGTTTTTCGTCAGCAGTACCCCTGCGCGTCTGAAGGTGGCGTCGGTCGACTCCACGTCCGTCGTCGTGGTCGTCGGGATGACGTTGCGGAAGTTACATAGACGCCGCCCTCGCGTGCTGACGTCAGTTCTGTACACGACTTTCCACGCCAGAAGCGCAGAGCCATGCAAGACACTGACCACTGGTGCACACAACTAGGGCCCTGAAAGGATGTCCTTAACCCTAGAAGTCAGTTCGCAGAAAGGGGAGGATGGGTGGGGCGGTAAGGAATCTATAACTAACCTATGTTTCTTACAGATATATCGTTACCGAAGGTAAGTAACTTGTAAGTAACCTTGTAAGTAACCTTCAAACTCCTCATCCACGCACACAAGGCACTCCACAAGACTGGCCCAGCCTACCTCAACAGACGACTCCTCTTCTACGTCCCCAACCGCCAACTCCGCTCCGCCGACCTCTCCCTCGCCACCGTCCTCGCATTCGAAGAACTACCACGGCGGCAGATCCTTCTCCCACCTCGCCGCCAAGACCTGGAACACCCTTCCACTAAGCCTACGACAGACCCAAGACCTGCTGACCTTCAGGAGGCTACTCAAGACCTGGTTGTTCGACCAGTAGCAGCACCCCCCTTTTTTCCCTAGCGCCTTGAGACCCCCGCGGGTAAGTAGTGCGCTTTACAAATTCTGTGATTGATTGATTGTTCAGCTGAAAGAAACAGTTAGTTATAGATTCCTTACCTTAGAATAGATACCCCAGCAATACCAACCCTGGAGGTGGGTCTGGGAACCAAGTTCACACCAGAAAGTCCTGGAGAACAGAATGGCCAAAGAAGCCGTCTCTACGGACTTGATTGTCCAGTAGTGTCTCGTAAACGTGTGCAACGATGCCCAGGTAGCTGCCTGACAGATGTCATGCAGGGGGAGTCCTCGTCCCAAAGCAGTACTAGCTGCCGTCGCCCTGGTGGAATGGGCACGCAGCCCCACTGGAGGCTCCTTCTTTGCCAAAGAATAGCAGGCTTTGATGCACAGAACGACCCACCTGGAGATGGTCCGTTTGTGCACGGCCCGGCCTTTCTTGGCACCCACGTACCCAACAAAGAGCTGGTCATCCACCCGGAATTGTTTTGTGCGATCTAAGTAGAAAGAAAGCGCACGTTTTGGATCCAGACGGTGAAGCCTCTCTTCTTCTTTTGAAGGATGCGGAGGCGGAAAGAAGGTGGGCAAAGTGATAGTTTGGCCAATGTGGAAAGAAGTAACCACCTTGGGAAGGAAGGAAGGTCTAGTTCTCAGGACGACCTAGTCCGGATGGATAGCCAGAAAAGAAGGCTTAGAAGAAAGAGCTTGTAGCTCACTCACCCTGCGAGGTAGTTTTCAGAGTTAGAAGCCTGAGAGGGCAATTATGAAGCGGCTCAAAGGGAGCACACCTAAGATATGTAAGAACCAAGTTCAAGTCCCACTGGGGCATTACGAAGGGAAGAGGAGGGGAAAGATGAGTAATGCCCTTAAGAAATCTATTTACAACAGGGGACTTGAAAAGAGAAGGCCGATCAGCGAGCCTGAGGAAGGATGAAATGGCCGAAAGGTAGCCCTTAAGAGTGCCCAGAGCAGAGCCCTGCTGGGCCAAAGATAGGAGGAACAAAAGAACCTCAGAAAGAGGGGCAGAAAGGGGATCCACAGCCTTTGCTGTGCACCATGCCACAAATGTATTCCATCTGCAGGCCTATACCGTCTTAGTGGAGGGACGCCTGGCTGCCAAGATTACATCACAGACTTCGGGAGGCAGGTCAAACGACGTCAACTGCCGCCGCTCAATCTCCACGCAAGGAGGTGGAGGCTGGACAGGTTCGGGTGGAGGACCGTCCCCTGCTGCTGCGACAGAAGATCCTCCCAAAGAGGCAGTCTGAGCGGAGGATCGATGGCCATGTTGAGCAGCTCGGAATACCAGACTCTTTGTGCCCAATCCAGAGCCACAAGAATGACTTGGACCCGGTCGTGCTTGATCTTCTTCAGCACTCTGGGCAGAGTGGTATAGGCGGAAAGGCGTATAGAAGACCGCAACTCCACTCGCGACAAAAAGCGTTGCCTAGCGAGTGCCGCCTTGGAAATTCCAATGCGCAGAATTGCTGACATTGCGCGTTCTCTTCGGTGGCGAATAGATCTAACCAAGGCTCTCCCCACTGCTGAAAGAGAACTTGCACCACCTCCGAGTAAAGACGCCATTCGTGATCCATCATGCCCCTGCGGCTGAGTTCGTCCTCCCTGTCGTTCAGTGAACCTGCCAGGTGTTGAACCACCAGGGATACGCTCTGATGTTCCAGCCATGTCCAGAGGCGGAGGGCCTCTTGACATAGGGTCCACGACCCTATCCCGTCTTGTTTGTTGCAGTACCACATGGCAGTGGTGTTGTCATGAACACCTGCACTACTCTTCCCCGTACAGAGGGAAGGAATGCTTTGAGTGAAAGACGGATCGCCCGAAGCTCCAGAAGGTTGATGTGGAGCCCGGACTCCGCCGGAGACCAGAGGCCTCTGATCTCCGCCTCTCTCATGTGGCCGCCCCATCCCAGAAGGGATGCGTCTGTCACGACTGTATGATCTGGTTGGGGAAGGGAGAGGGATCTGCTGTTGACCCAATTCTGGTTCGAGAGCCACCACTGCAATTGTCGTGCAGTGCCCTCCGAGATCTGGACGTAATCGTACAGATTCCCCTGATACTGCGCCCACTGGAACTTCAAGTCCCACTGCAGAGCCCGCATATGCCACCTGGCATGATCGACCAGCAGGATGCAGGAGGCCATGAGGCCTAGCAGCCTCAGGGTCATCCTGACCGAAACCCGGGATAGGGGCTGAAAGATCGGAATCATAGCCCGAATATCCCGGACTCGCTGTTCGGGAGGATAAACCCGAAACCGCGTCGTGTCCAGAACCGCTCCGATGAAGAGGAGCTTCTGAGAGGGGATCAGGTGTGACTTCGGCACGTTGATGGAGAACCCCAGCGAATGCAAGAGGTCGGCCGTAGTCTGGAGGTGGGAGACGACAGCCTGGGGCGAGCCCGCCTTCAACAGCCAGTTGTCGAGATAGGGGAAGACTGGAACCCCTGATCTGCGCAGATGAGCTGCGACCACCGCCATCACCTTCGTGAATACCCGAGGGGCTCTGGTAAGGCCAAAGGGGAGCACAGTGAACTGAAAGTGCTCGTGGCCTACCGTGAACCGCAGGTAACGCCGGTGGGCCAACAGGACGGGGATGTGAAAGTAAGCGTCCTGCAAGTCCAACGCTACCATCCAGTCTCCAGGGTCGAGGGCAGACAAGACCTGAGCGTCAACATCTTGAACTTCTCCTTCCGGAGGAAGCGGTTGACGTTCCTGAGATCCAAGATAGGATGCAGGCCTTTGTCCTTCTTGGGCACCAGCAAGTAGTGGGAATAGCAACCACGACCTACTTCTGGGGCAGGAACGCGCTCGATGGCACCCTTGGCCAAGAGTGCCGAAACTTCATGTTGGAGAAGGGTCAGGTGATCCTCCGACATGCGATGGTACTGAGGTGGCATGGAGGGAGGGGCAGTCTCGAAGGGGAGGGAGTAGCCCCTTCGGACTATTTGCAAAACCCACCTGTCCGACATGATGGTGCGCCAGTGGGGGAGGTGATGGCGGATCCTGCCGCCCACTGGCGTTTGGTGGCCCTGAAAGGTCGGACTAGGAGGGTTTGGAGGCTGCTGCAGAGGGGGCTGTGGTGGACTGGCCTGCTCGCTGGCCCCCAGAACCACGCCGGTGGTTCCCACGTCCCTGGCCGCGTTGAGACTGTACAGCTTGCGCCGGCTTGTGGCTCTGGGCGGGACGTAGTGGGGCACCCCTTCCGTAGCCACGAAAGCGGCGAAAGGCAGACTGCGCAGGGCGGGTGGTGGAGAGACCCAAGGACCTGGCTGTAGCCCGTGAGTCCTTAAAGCGCTTCAGCGCGTTGTCTGCCTTGTCGTCGAAAAGGTGACGGCCATCGAAAGGCATGTCCATAAGGGTGGTTGGACATTCCCTGAAAAACCAGTCGAACGCAACCAGGCGTAGCGTCGAAGGGCTACTGACGTTGAAACCGTCCTACTAAGTGCGTCGGCGGTATCCAGCCCACAGCAGATGGTAAACTTCGCTGCGTCTCTCCCCTCGGCAACGGCACGGGAGAGTGTGGCCCGGGCCTCCTCCGGCCACTGAGGCAGCACCTGCGCCACCGTATCCCACAGAGAGTGGGTGTAACAGCCCAACAGACATGCAGTGTTTACCGACCGCAGTCTCAAGCTGGCAGAGGAAAACATTTTCTTGCCAAGGTGGTCCAGCTTTTTGGATTCCCTTTCCGGAGGTGCGGTAGGGAATGCGCCATTAGAAGTGGAGGCTTGAACCACCAAGCTCTCAGGGGTGGGATGTTGGGAGTGGAAAGTGGGGTCGCCCTGGGCCGGGCGTTGGCGTCGGGCAATCATCCTGTCCACAGGAGCCCCTGTGTTGGGCCTGGACCAAGTGCCCAGAAGGATGTCTGTGAGGGCTTCATTAAACGGGAGCAGGGGCTCCGAAGAGCTCGCTGCCGGCTGAAGCACCTCTGTCAGTAGGTTAGTCCTGACTGCCACCGTAGGAAGCTCGATGTTGAGAGCCTCGGCCGCCCTACGCAACACCACTGCGTATGACGCTCCGTCCTCCGTAGCCACGGTAGGAGGAGACAACATGCCTAGGTCTGGGGAGGTAACCAGACAACTGGCATCCCCCAGTTCCTCTCTCCAGTCCGGATTGTACTCCAACTGGTCTGTCAAAAGGTCACCAGACCCCTCCCAGTCTTCCTCACCCTCCTCTGGCTGCCAATCCGGTTGAAAATGGCCAGGGTGGAACACAGGGACAAAAGTACCCATCGGCGCCAGATCCGCTCCGTGTCCACGTCGAGGTGGAAGCCGGGGTCGACACTGGCTGGGGGGTCCAGCCGGCGTCAGCTGCGGACATGGTGCTGGTGGAGTCGGCGCCGGTGGAGGTGTAATGAGGTTGACCGGCGCCGATCCGGATCCAGGCCTGGATCCAAGGGGGCCCTGCGGTGCCGAGGCTGAAGCCGCCGGCGTCGAAGGCCTAGGGCCCCCAACCGAGTCCGCGGGGCCCGAAGGCGCGCCGGCGGAGGCTGGCTGCCCAAAGATGGCGTGCATCGCTTCGTAAAATTGAAGAAGCTGGGCAGGGGTCGCTCCCGGTCCCGGGAAGGCCGGAGTCGACACTGAAGGCTCCGCACGCGGAGCCGCGGTAGGGGCACTACCCGCACCCTGCGTCGTGTCGGCCGACGGACGAGGGGAAGTCGAAGAGCGACGATGCTTCTTCGACTTCTTCTTGTGCTTCGACTTACCTGACCCCGAGTGTGAAGACTTAGAAGAGGAGAGTGATGATGATGATGATGACTCTGCGATCGGTCCCTCGACCTCCCACGCGACCGGGACCTTGTGCGACGTGGAGCCGACTGCCGGGCCTCGAGGAGATTTCGGGACCGCTCCCGCAAATACTTCGGGCCATGGTTCGACAGTCAGAGCACGACTTGGGGTCATGGTCGTGCTCCAGGCAGAAGAGGCACACGCGGTGCGTATCCGTCACCGACATCATTCGGGAACAGGAACCGCAGGCCTTGAAACCGGGCATCCCTCGTGCACCAGGAGTCGGTTAAAGACTCAAAAACAAAGTTGACAAAAGTCGCAAAAAACTCAGTCAAAAAGTGACTGGGGGTACCGAGATTCTAAGGTAAGGAATCTATAACTGACTGTTTCTTTCAGATAGCACTTTATATATTTTGTGATATTTCTGATGCCACTTTCCAGTCAGTACAGTAAGCATGGGTTATACTTATTAGGGGAGTCAAGCAGTATTTTAGCTCACTTGTGCGACTTATTACACTAATTCAGCACCAGCTCAACGTGAACAAGTATGGACATGTCAGCTATTTTAGCCCCTCCCAAATTTCTACAAAACCCTGGTGAGCCTGCCATGCCATGGGAAGATTGGTTAGAATCTTTTGAGACCTACTTAGAGGCAATTGGTGGTGAGGATTTTGTAGCTTCCCGGAAGGTAGCACTATTGAAGCATAATCTGGGGATAGAAGGTAGAAAGGTACTGAAAACATTACCCATTACGACAAAAATAAATTACATTAATCTTGGAGATAAAGCAAGTGATGGGGAGGGTGGGGAAAGTGGTGAAGGTGTAGAAGTGCAATGCGACGAAGAAATACCAGTTGATGAATATTTTGAAGTTGTCAAAGCGTTGGAGGAAAACTATGGTTAGAAAGTTAGTATAGTGGTAGAGAGGCACACATTTTTCTCAAGGTCACAATTACCTGGGGAGTCAGTGGAACAATACATCTCTGTATTAAGAACTTTTGCGTCTACATGTAGATTTAGAGATTTACACGAGGAGATTATAAGGGATCAATTCATAAATAGGACAAACAATGTTAAAATCCAGGAAAGGTTGTTAGATATGAAGGATCCGTCTCTACAGAAAACCATAGAAGTAGCTAGACGTATTGAAAACACCTCCAAATATGTTAAGGAATTGAGCACGGATCAAATGAAGGTGAAATCTGATGTTGCTAAGGTTTGTGTTGTAGAAATAAATTCATCTAAAAAAGGGAAAATAGCATCAAAACCACCTTGCCTAAACACAACCGAGTTTGTTACAGATGTGGTAGCATAAGACACACTGCAGAGTCTGATAAATGTTTTGCCATCAAGGAAAAAGGCTATAAATGCAAAAAGATAGGTCATTTTGCACGTATGTGTAAAGCTGGCTCTTCCTCAGCTGAAAAGTGGAAGTGTTCTGTACATGCTATTAGAGAATGTTATGAGGATGACAATTCTGCTGATGAAGGGGAAGTCAAAGTCATGGTTATTTTTGATAACGCTGTCAATGATATCTGCGAAGGTTATAATCCACCTAAGTGTGATTTAGGTATCAATGGTACAAAAATACCAGTCTGGGCAGACTCTTGCTCCCCAAACACTATTATTGATAAAAGTACATGGGAGAAGGTGGGTGGTTACAAATTGAATTCTCCTGACATTGAGCCAGTGGGTTACTGCGGTGTCAAGCTTCCATTGTTAGGTTTCTTCAATTGTATCTTATCTCACAGAGGTAAGGAAGCTACCAGCAAAGTATATGTGGTAGAGAAAGGCAGAGCATTGTTGGGGTGGTGTGAACAAAAAATGCTAGGTATCACACTAGACCCCAACCATCCGCAGCAGGTCCTGGTCACAGAAGACGCAGAAAAAGCCAGGTGGGGTACCAAATTTCCCAAATTGTTTGGGGGGAAGCTGGGATGTTTAGAAAAATTTGAGCATCGTATTAAACTTAAATTCAACAATGTTCCATGTGTACAGAAGGCGAGAAATGTACCATTTACTCTTAGGGAAAAGTTGAAGAAAGAACTGCAAAGGTTATGTGAAGCACAAGTCATTGAACCAATAGAGTCATGGCTCAGTCTCATCGTTTTAGCACGCAAACCTGATAGAAATGTACGCATGTGCATTGACTTGAGGGATCTGAATCGCAATATTCTGGTTGACCGTTACCCTTTACCACACATTAATGAGATGGTGTCCTCTGTCACCAACGCATCTTATTTTTCATTAATCGACCTGTCAAATGCATACCACCAGATCAAGTTACATCCAACATCTAGGCACCTTACTTCATTCATTACACCAGAGGGGGCCTTCTGATTTATTCGGATGCTGTTTGGATTAGCGTCCGCATCTGCGTTTTTTCAAAGGGTAATGTGCAACATCTTAGATGGGTTGTCAAAGGTGTTGGTATTTCAAGATGACGTGCTAGTGTGGGGATCAAATCGAAGTGAACACGATTTGATTTTGGAGCAGACTTTAAATAAATTACAAGATGCAGGTTTGTCCGTGGGGGTAAACAAATGCAAGTTCGGTGTGGAACAGATTGATTACCCTGGGCACACTTTGTCAAGGGAAGGGGTGAAACCTTAAAAGAAATTGTTGGATGCTATTGTAGATGCACCATCACCATCTGACAAGGAGCAATTGCGTTCATTCCTTGGTCTTGCGGAATTCTATTCCAAGTTTGTCCAACAGTTTGCTGACAAGGTACATGTCCTGAGAGTATTAATGAAGAAAGGCAACAAGTTCGAATGGTCAGATGAGTATCAGGAAGCGTTCCTAACCATAAAAAAACAAATTGTGAAGGCAGTGGCGTTAATACCCTTCAATCCAGCAGATCATAGTATGATCGTGAAGGATGCAAGTGCATATGGTTTGGGAGCTGTATTTATGTAAAAACATCTAGGACAAGAACGAGTAGTGGCCTTAGCATCCCTCACCCTTAAGGGGGCGGAGACTACTTATTCGGTTATAGAAAAAGAAGCTCTAGCGTGCTGGTGGGGTGTGATCTATTTTAAAACATACATCTGGGGAACCCATTTTGAGGTCAGGTCAGATCACAAACCACTCGTAGACTTGTTCACTACCAAGGGAGCCGGAAAGAAGACTCCCAGGATAGCGAAATGGCTGTACAGACTCCAGGGGTATGATTTTTCTCTTAAGTATGTTCCGGGTATTCGCAATGTTAATGCGGACTGTTTATCACGGTTGCCCCTAATGTGTGGAGATGATGAAAAAGATTCGAATGACGACTGTGTGGTGGCGAACGTATCCGAGTCATGCAGGGGTGCCATTTCTGTCGATGAGTGGAAGTCAGATGTAGTGGAAGATGCCACAATTAAGGATTTAATGATTGAATTGTCCAATCCTTCAAGTTTCAGCTTTGTTTCAAGAAAAAAATTGGTGAGTTCTGGACAGTTTGGACAGAACATTCGGTTGAGGAAGGTGTGTTGCGCAGAAATGGTAGGTTGGTTGTGCCAGAAGGTTTACGTTCTAGACTTCTAAAATTACTGCATGAGGGACACAGCGGTATGTCCGGTATGAAAAGGAAAACTAGGGTGACCTTTTGGTGGCCCGGGATGGACAGGGATGTGGAGGAGCAGTGCGGGGCTATGTAGATTGCATGTGTAGTGACAAGTCTCACCGTGTAGAAGAGTCTCCTATTGTATCCACCAATTTTCTGAGCAAACCTTGGGAAAGGGTGGCCATGGATATATGTGGTCCTTTTTCTGCCAAAGGTATAACCAATAAGTTTGCCTTGGTATTAATGGATTATTATTCCAAGTGGCCAGAGGTGGCATTCTCTAGAGAAATTAAAGCGACCAACATAATTGAATTTTGTGACCAAATTTTTCGCAGGAAGGGTTGTCCAAATACATTAGTTACAGACAATGGGCCCCAATTTGTTGCAGGAGAATTTAAGTCTAATCTGTCCAAAATGGGCATTTCCCATCATACCACTGCGGTTTATAATCCCAGGGAAAACGGTCTAGTCGAGAGATTTAACCGTGTCTTGAAGGAGTGTATCCAATTAACTGAAACAAGTGGTGGGGATTGTAAGGAAGCTGTAAAAGAAATGTTGTGGAGTTACCGCACCACTCCCCATTCTGTCACGAAGGAGACTCTGTTCATACTCCTGAAGGGCAGACAACCAGGTACGAGAGTTTCTCCTGCATGGATGCTTAAGAGTTGTTCACGAAAAGTGTGTAAGAGGAGCTGGGAGCCATGGTCAAAAAGCACCAGGACAAGTATGTGTGCAGACATAATGACAAATTAAAAAAGGGAAGACGAGTGTTTGCAGTTGGTCATTGGGTAAGAACTAACACCATGGCAACACAAAAAAAGGGACTGTCTAAATGGTCTGTGCCAAAATGTGTCACCAAAATTGCTGGCAACAACGTGTGGTTATCAGATGGTAAAAAATGGAATATCCGCAGTGTCACCACGTGTAATGCCGTGGAACAAGATATATGGGTGAAAGATTTGGGTGGTAATCAGATAAAGGTGGGAAGTGATATGTCCAATGAGGAGAAGATACCCAATCGCCATGACATGAGTGTTGCAGCGAGCAGCACCAAATGTGTCAGGCAATGTCCAGAAAGGCACAAGGATTATGTTTGCCATTAACTTGATGTAATTTTATCTGTGTTTTGGAAACTATATAACTTGTTGGGAAAGTTGTATGGTACTATTAATTAATGTTTGCATTCTGTGTATTTGGTATAGCTTTCTCTATTTTATGTTACTTAATTCATTCAAATGTTATACTTTGTTTTTTGTTGTTGTTGTTATTGTAAGGGAGATGTGTTGTGTCCTAGCAACTGCTTACACATTCTAGTCTTGGTTACCAGCTTCCAGAGGTTCTGGAAGATGGGGGAGAGAAGAAGGCAGTTGCTGCTGTGTGGACCTGTCCAGGGATCGTTCCTCATAACTTAATAAAGTTCTCTCATCCAACACCCTGTCTGCGCCTCTTAAAAGAAACATTTCACCTTTTCGGGTGCTTTGACATATCTTCCCCCGGTACAGCTGGTAGTTGGGGCTCCTTGTTGTCAGAAGCCCTTTCCTCACTCATTCCGAAATGCTCAAATTTGACTATATTAGGTGATCTTAATATTAATTTTGACGATCCAAACTGAAGCTCTGCCTCCTCTTTGGTGGGTGACTTTAGTGCCCTGGATGTCCATCCAATTAACCACTCCTCCACTCATGCAGCAGGTCACCTACTCAACTCTCTTTTCTCTAATTTAAAGGGGATTGCGGAAGACTGCCCGATTCCACTGGTATGGTCCGATCACTCTGCAATGCCATTCTCTATCACTCTCCCTAATCTCCCCAACGCCCAGTCGTGTGGGCTTGTCACCAGGTCAAGACAGTGGTTCAAATTTGACTCCACCACTTTTAGCTCACTTCATCTAGTCTCAGTACTTGAGCAAAGCCAATCGGTGGACACAGACTCACTTACTATTGATGACTAGGTTCAGTCTTCCCTTGATTCTGTGCTTTTTTTTAAACCCAGGACAACTATAGATCTCTCACCCCACCCCTTGGTTCAATGACACTTTACGTGAGCTCAAAATGAACTGTAAACATATAGAGAGATCTGGCGCAAAACCTACTGTGAGTAGAACAAACTGAAATATAAACAGGCTTTAAGGAACTATCATAAGGTATGTTACTCTAGCAGCGCCAGTTTCTACTCCGGTAAAATTACCTCAGCCTGGAACGATCTTAAAACCTTATTTCAAGTCGGCAAAACTCTGATGGATGCTGCTGTTACCTTGCCTTTGGTCACACTTTCACAGAAGCAGTGTGATGATCTGGCCGGCTTTTTTAGTTTAAAAAAAAAAAAGTAGACGACATCCAGGCCTCACTTTCCCCTAGTCTCCAGGGTCCCCCACCACCGCTACAGGCAGAAAATGCAGCGACCTTGCATACTATTTTGTCCTACTCTTTGAGCTCCTTTGTCCCCATGGACCTCACTGTATTCATTTCTTCACTGAGTTCTATTAAATCTAGCTCTCCCATGGATCCTCTCCCTCCTGCCTCCTTCAGCAAATTGTGCCCTCAACTCTTTCACACTATAATCAATCTTCTGAACTCCTTATTATTGGAAGGAACAGTTCCCAAAACCTGGAAACATGCGATGATAATGCCCCTTCTGAAATAACTCACTCTTGATCCAATCGACTGGAATGATTATCGTCCGATCTCGCTCCTGCCCCTATTTGCAAAAAGCTTGGAAAAGCATGTAAACCAACAACTCTCTGCTATTTAGAAGCCAACGGTCTTCTCCACCCCTCTCAATCTGGGTTTAGAGCTGGGCATTGCACTGAGTCTACCCTGCTTGGAGTTCCAGAACATCTCAGGCATCAACTTGACAGGGGCGGCACTGTGGCTTTGATCTTATTAGATCTTAACACAACATTTGATATGGTCTCTCACCAACTGCTTCTGCAAAGACTAGAGGACATTGGCATTCAAGATATGGCCCTGGTCTGGCTAAGATCAGTTTTACAAGACCGCTCTTTCCAGGTCTTCACTAAAATGCATATCTCTAATCCCTTTCCTTTATCGTCTGGGGTTCCACAAGGATCAGCTTTAAGTCCGACCCTGTTCAACATTTATGTGCGTCCCTCGATTTAGTGGAAAGTTGCTGTCTTACTTAGTTTTCCTATGCTGGTGATACTCAGATTGTCTCTCTCTTTCCCGCTGATGACTAACTCTGATACACTTAATTCCTGCCTCATGAAGGTAGTAGCCTGGATGAACAATAACTCTCATAAGGTTAACAGACCCATTTTGTTAAGATACCTTCTGTAAGCCCCTTCCCTTAGCCTCTGCTTGTAAATTCTAACAAACTCTAAACAAGTAACCACATTTATCTCTCAGATGCTCGTAGAAGCAGCCACAAAGATCTGTCTACCTTGAGATATCCTTACTTCGAGCTCTTACCAGCCACTCTCCACCACTGATCTGATTAACAATATCCTCCATTCCATCAAAAGACCTCTTATAATGCCATTCTAACATTACCCATCATCGATTCTGTCCATTCTACTACCCCCACCTTTATGAATATCATCTACACCTCCCTTTGTACTAGCATTTTTCCCTTCTCCATGAAAACAGGCAACATTCTTGTTCTGCCAAAGAAACTCAATGTAAACCACAATGATCTAACAAATTATAGTCCTATCGCTCAGCAGCAAGTCCTTGAAAAAGCAGCAACATAGCAACTATAATGCCACATAGACCAACAAAGGCTTCTGCAGCGTTATCAATCTTGCTTCTGCTCATACTGCAGGAGTGAAACTCTTGCTCCGAGCCCTGGACAACATCCTCCAAATCATAGACAAAGGTGATCCCAACCTTCTCTTCCTCTCGGACTTCTCCGTAGGCATTCCGCACTGTCAAGCAGAAAATTGTACTTAACATTCTCTCCTCCCGCAGGAGCATCAGTGGATCAGTTCTCAACTGATTTGCATCCTTCCTGTCCAGCTTCAGTGCTTCAAATTGCCTTTGCTCCCAGTGTCATATGGCATAATCCAGGACTCTATTCTAGCTAGGAAGATCTTCAACCTTGACATGGAACCCCTCCTACATTCCTAGCTCCACTCGATATCTCCTTCCACCAGTACGTGTATAATGGAAAGATTTACCTGACAGTGTCATCTGAATCTAATATCAAAAGCTGAAAATCTTTTTTGTAAATGATATAGTAATGGATGCCCTCTTTTACCCCCAAACTAACCTCAACCAAAACTGAATTCTTCGTACTCTGGTAGAAAGTACTTCAACAGACTGAATTCTGACTAATCTGATTTATCTTGATTGCTTCACCGATTTCCTATCAAATCTCTTGGCTTTCACATTCACCCTCTTGTCTCCGTGAGGGAACATCAACATAACAGCTTGGTTTTAAATCACCTATCTCTGCAAGATTAAACCCTTTGTTAACCCTGCCACCTTCTAAACGACTATCAGCCCTTGCCTTCTACCATATTGAGGAAGGTAATGCCCTTCTAATCGGCCTCCTCAATATCACTCACCTCTCTCTCAAGGATGCCTTTTACATAGTGGTTCATCTTAATCATGGTGAGCAAAAATATTATCACACTATCCACATCCTCATAAATCTTTACTGACTACCTCACTCTCATACAACTTAAATCCCTCTGCATCATTCATAAAGCCCTATTCACTCATAAACTAGCTTATCTAGCTGACTGTGCTCACTTAATATACAACACTAACCACATTATGTTCAAAATTCCTAATCCAAAAAGACAAACAAAAAAGTAAGCTTTCAATTTTTGCCTCACGCTCTGGAAACCCTTTCCCAAACTGAGAATGATACATTGTTTCAACCTTTCACAGCAAATTTCAAATCTATCCTTTTCTCAGTTCACCTCCTCCCCTTGAACCTCACTAATCCCAGCTCCGTCATTCCAATTGTTTTGGTATCAAATGTATTCCTTTTGCGATTGTAATCTTCTGATTTAACAGAAAATTGTTGCATTTACATAAATGATTATGCATTTGTACATTTTGTAAAATCAGATCATCATGTTTTCTTTGTATTACTTTTATTTTAAGACTAAACAGCTCGCCTAGGTTCCTTACCGCAACGTCTTCTCCTGCTGCAACATGCATATACTCTCTCCTTCCTCTCCCCCTTGTTTCTAGTCTTCTGCTTTTGAAAATGACTACAGTCGTTCTTCCCTGGCTCTTATCGGTGGATGTGCTAGGCAAGCAGTCCTCTACACCTCAGAGCTAAGTCTGTGCTATATAACACCTTCAACAAACGAAAGTAAAATGTATTGACCTAATCTAGTATTTTTGGGATGGGTTTTTGGTTTCGGAGCAGCTTAAGTCTGATCTGTATCCGGTAGGCTCCGTTCTGCATGGTTGAAGAAAAGCTAAAATGATGGAATGAAATGCGCCTAGAGGAATTAATTTCCATTGAATTGTTAATTCAAGAACTTCCATCTATCAATGTAATACTTTCTAAGTGAGTAGCAGAGAGACAGATACACATTGTTACCAAAGTGCACCTTGACACTGAAGAAGACTACTGAAGCTAAAAATTGTTCGAAATTGTACATGTTCACTTTCAGAAGCGGCGTAGCCTAGTAGATCATGCTAGGATAAGTTTGGGGCCATGGCTGAATGAATATGAATGAATATGGTGCAGAGTGTTTTTCTTTCACCAAGGAGGGATTTCTTTCATCTCTATGTCACTTATGTCATTCATACGTGACACATGATCACTTACGGTCTGGGATATAGTGTCATACTAATTTCCTGTACAGTTCTGCAGCTAAATGATACTCCTACAATAACAGATTCTTCCCAAAGTGTAGCACAGTATTATGTTTTCTGATTAATAATTATTTTTACTACAGTCAAAAGAAACAATGCACAGCCACTCATATCAAAGGCATTGCATTCCATGAATAAAACATGATAACAGTACAATCTACTATGGGGGCAGTGTGGGCTGGCAAGAGGCGATGCTGAAACTTTTAAATATTTTAGTTTACCCCCAAAAGGATGTCTGAAAAGGCAACTCTGCCGGCCAAGTTTACCGGACATGCGGAAAAGGTTGAAAAAGCAGAGCGGCACAGATAGAAAAAAAAGAATAGGCAAAAACATGTAAAGAATAGAAAAAAGTAAAAACACTCGCTGCCTCTCCCCATTTAGGACGCAGAACCAACAGTCTCAGTCAGGTCTTCAAACCGGCGAATACTCATAAGGAACACCAGAGGTTTCAAACTGAAGAATTTATCAATCAGTGTTTATCAGTTCCTCCAGACACGAGCTGGTAGAATCTGACTGCATGAACATGTAATGTAAGTCAGTTTTAGTCTCTACGAGGGTTCTTTTTTCCTGCAAGGCCTCTAGGCGCGAATTGGGTGGGTGGGGGGCAGACGATATCCTGAAGATTTAAGCAAAGTATCATGCTTGGGCATTTCAGTATGTTGTTGCGGTGGCTGGTTAAGAAAGCGTGACGCAGGGAGGGTGGTAAATAGTGGTGACTGGTGAACTTTGAAGGTGGTGGGGTGTAAGACTGAATCATGTAGTTCGGTGTGCCAGGGTCGGCTTTAGAGCTAGTGGCGCCCAGTATGACAATCTTGTTTGGTACACACCCAATGGCCTCCTTCTCTACTGACTCCCTCACAACCACCCTCTAACAGTTCCCCTCATCTTTCCATAGCCCCCACTCTCACATAATAAGAATGTATTTCTACCCAAACAAACCCTTTTTAGCACCATTAGGCTAATGAAAGACGGGAGAAAAAACACATACCATTTTAACCTATACCAGGCAGTTTGCACGCAGCTCTTTGATGACATTTTATATGTCACTGAGCTATATTAGGATTGTAAACTATGAACTGGAAAAAACAAAAGGATCTCTGTGACAAACTCACCGAGCTAACTTCATAAAATACAATTCCTTGCTCTGCATGGTACATATTTGTTTTACAGCAGGCACATTATCCCTCTGCACTGCTTCATGATGAGTCAAAACTGCCACTAGACAAAACTCCAATCTCTGTTCAGCAGGAACATTAATCACTCCAATTATCTTGACATTTTTATTGCTGCATAAAAACTGCTGGACACACAAGGAACTCTGCAGCAGGAGCTTTTTCTACATACAGTGCACCCCCCGATCTGCACCAGTCGCACCACCCTAAAACTGGCCCTGTCTTGTGCAAGCGAGTACAACTGTCCTGAAGTGTGTTCAGGGGTTTATTGCGCTGTGATTTATTTTGATCACTCACTGACCCCTTCAAGCTGGACTATCCGGCAATGCCCGAGAGCCTGACAGGCCAGTCCAACACTGTTTGAAGCTGTGACATACAGGAGACACAAAAATGTCTGCAGTGGGTGAACTAACCCACTAGATTAGGTCACTATGATTGAAAAGCATGACTAGCAACTTGCACACAGATCTCTGCTGCAGAACCATTAGCCTACTGGGATTAAAACGTGACCTTCTCTATAGACACACTTCCTGCCTTCTGCCGTAGTCGCATTTACCCACTAAGTTTTTTGTCATGGTTTCTAAACAGCAACCACCAGATAACACTAAAACACTGAATCGTTGCATCCTGGAATGACAACCTTCTGAACTATCTCACAGAATTACAACCAAAGACCTATAGATATAGCAGTTTAATCGCAACCTATGCAAATGTTGTAGGAAATGTTAAATATAATCGTACAATAGAAAATGTAAAAAACAAAACATAGCGCGACAAAAGACACCAGCAGAAAGCCCACAGCTGTACACGGTGAAAGAACAGTTTAGGTCCAAAACTAGCGCTGACAAGAGAAAGGTGAAAAGTTCACTCGAGGACACAATGGAATAAGTAACTTGAAAGGCTTTCAGTTAAAACCAACTTGTGTTTAGCAAGCATGAAAATATTTATGGTTTTAGCACACTGGATCACCTGAATTCACTTTGTGCATCCAAATAGATTGTAACCTGATTAGACAATAGATGCAGAAAATCCAATTAGCCTATAGCACATGGAGGTCTTAGGTGCATAATGATACCAGCACACACTGCACTAAAATTACATTTGCCACAAATACACATGCATTCACAAGTAGAAGAATGCTTCGTTTGTTAGGCATCGTTGGAAATGTAATAAAGAATGTGTAGATGATTGTCAGATTATGGGGTCACAGGAGTGTTTTTCCGTCTTTAATCTGTAACCTGCAAGTCAATAATCATTTACTGTTTGTAATAAAGTATTGTGTAAGTTATGTATAAAAAGAGCTGCCCGTGAAGCAGCAATTTGAGAGACCAGCAGCCTGCCTGTGTGTAAGGAGGGTCTGTCTCCCTGTTGCAATAGTAAATAGCGGTCTTTGCAATGCCAAGAGGAGTCTGTGTCTTTTTTCATTTTGACGGTTTCAAGTCACCCTGAACAGTTGGCAAGCCAGATAGGAGATCCCTTTTTGCCCCCACCTGACTGCTGGCACCAGAAGACTGCCTACCCCACCCTGCATAGATCATTGCACACTTTTTGATGAGGTAACCAGACACTGTGTTCCACTGAAGCTCTGCCTGTGCACGGGGGTGGGGAGGATTCGGGGACTGCTGTCTTTTAAAGGTGAGGACAGAGCGGATTACAATCTTTGTTTGTATATTGACGTGTTTTTTCTTGGCAATGCTAAACGCAGATGTATAGATAATGTAAATAAAAGGTTGTAAGAAACAATATGGTACCGCATGCAAGATTGTGTATTATGTACATGTGTTGCACAACAGTTAAGATGCCTACATAACTGACTACTAACCACAAGTGGCGGCGGAGCGTGCTCCACCGGCACTAAGGGGTGAGAGAGGTATTATAAGGAAGTGGATACACCCTCCCAGTTTAACTGTAACAACTGTAAAGTATCCAGAACCATGAAGCTCAAAGCGAATCCTACGTGGCGTACTCCGCTGGATGTGGGAAAGGAAGCAACTCCTTTTTGTTATTTAACCCTCACACACCCTATTGGTGTCATGCTTCATCATCGGGTTCACCCTGACTCCTAAAGGTCAGGGTGGGCTCGACCGTATTTCAGGGAGCGCTTAGGAGATATAGGCCAGGGGGGTCTAAAGATAAAGACCGTACTGCGTTCCCCAGGTATCCCTTTATTCGCGGGGACGTAGTGGATATTAAAATATAGACAAAACTAGGGTCTTTTCGGAGGTTATGGTCCTATGACCCTAAAGACGTGCCAACATGTTTCAGCCCTTGTCAATGGCCTGGTCGGTCCTGGGCTTTCTTCAGGGCAAAACAGAGTTCCCTCCCTCGTGTTGGTTATTTCCTATATATGTATTCTTGACGGAACAGAAAGCTGTTCCCTCATGAAAATAATATGGAGGTTATACTTATCTCTCCATCTGGAATAAACGCAAAACATTCCGCCCGATTTGGTGGAATACACGTTTCCCACGGAGCCTGGGAAGGGGTAGCCTTGTAGTAAAACGTACTCCAAAGGTCCTGCCCCTCTGTCAGCCTATTCAGCTCCCGCGTCTCCCGGCATTTGGAGTACGTTTGACTACAAGGCTACCCCTTCCCGGTCTCCATGGGAAACGTGTATTCCACCAAATCGGGCGGAATTTTTTGCGTTTATTCCAGATGGAGAGATAAGTATAACCTCCATATTATTTTCACGAGGGAACAGCTTTCTGTTCCGTCAAGAATACACATATAGGAAACTTCCTTATCCAACACCAGGGAGGGAACTCTGTTTTGCCCTGAAGAAAGCCCAGGACCGACCAGGCCATTGACAAGGGCTGAAACATGTTGGCACGTCTTTAGGGTCATAGGACCATAACCTCCGAAAAGACCCTAGTTTTATCTATATTTTAATATCCACTACGTCCTCGCAATAAAGGGATACCTGAGAACGCAGTAGGATTTTTATCTTTAGACCCCTGGCCTATATCTCCTAAGCGCTCCCTGAACTACTGGTCGAGCCCACCCTGACCTTTAGGAGTCAGGGTGAACCCGATGATGAAGCATGACACCAATAGGGTGTGTGAGGGTTAAATAACAAAAAGGAGTTGCCTCCTCTTTCCCGCATCCAGCGGAGTACGCCACGTAGGATTCGCTTTGAGCTTCATGGTTCTGGATACTTTACGGTTGTTACATAACTGACTAACCTGAGATTCCCTATATAATGTTGGAAGTGGTTGGTTTGGGTAGTTTGAAATTGAAAGGCGCCAATATGTGTTCCGCTGCTTGACACAGAGGGACAGCTGAAAAGCTGGTGTTGCTAAACTTTACCTCCAGTTACGATGTGAACACTCAAATTACTGTCCTGGACCTAATGTCCAGAAGTCACTCCGTGGTCTCAAAGACACATGGTTTGAAAGGAATCCACTCTAAAGCACAGAGGGAAGTGTCCAGGGGTTGCCAGATGCATTTACCAAGTAGAATAGGAAATATTGATTATCGTTTAGAAGGAGAAGCGTTCATATTTTTTATGCCAACGGTGATTGTGTACATGTATGAATGAAACATGGCCACAGTATGAAGTTTGTTGTATAATATTGTATAATCGCATAATTGGTAGAGACTAAAAGTTGATGTTTTAATGTGCATCGCATAAAGTGGTAAGACAAAATTGGACATTGCGATGTGCACCGCATAATAGGTAAGACTAAAAGTTGACATTTTAATGTGCATCGCATATATTGGGAAGACAAAATTGGATAATTTTAAGGTGCATCGCGTAAGTAGTAAGACAAAACCAATGTTTTAATGTGCATCGCATCATTTTGACTTTCCCAGTTTTTTCTTTTTTAATACTTGTGTAAGTCATTTAGAAGGAGCAATAATATGTGTCCAGATAGATTAAAAAGTTAGGTTGTAAAAAGCACTAGAAACACGCATGATCATGGAGACTCCCTTAGCCCATATCCAAAAGACTTTTCCACATGATCAGAGAAAATTACAATGATATCACTTAGAGTGATTTAAAGCCATCCAAAAACATGTATCCCTGGCCATAAGAGGGTACGTTCAATAACACAACAATCAAGCATGTTACTACATATCTTAGAAGTAAATATGCAGGTGCCAAATTACAGAAGAGCGAAGCAATTTTAGCTTTATGGCAAGTTTTTTGCGATAAATCTAAAAACTCCTCAAAAGATGGCACCGCTAGTAACCTATCTGTTCCTCCACCACTATACAATATCATGGGCACCTCTCCCAAGGTACCTAGTATCTACCCACTGGTACAGCTACAAGAACCCACAGTAGGCTTTGAGAACACTGAATCTGAGGCTCCTCCACAATCTCCAAGAGCCACCCCTAATATTACCCTACAAATGCCAAAGCCAAAACATGCGAGTACACCTGGACAGTAAGACAAGAGTTGGTGACTCCCAGTTTTCAGAAAAACTAGAGCACAGTTTACACTTCATTTAGACCCAGTATCTCCCCAGAAGGATAAAAGTGAAGAGCAAAGCCCAGGAGAAAGTGATGAAGAGTCACATGTATCATGTGCAACATCACATTTATTGCAGAGAAGGGACATCAGAGGAAGGGTAGTTAGGGAGCAAGTGTCTACCCCACAGTGAAGGGATGCAGATGATGCAAGATAGAGCGACTAAATAGATGGGGCTTTAGCTATGGCACAGTGGCCAGTATATCAAGGAAGATATGAGGATCTTAGAAGGACTGGAGACAGTGTACCACCTTGGCAGAAGGAGAAAGGGAATGTAATAGTTTCACCAGAAAGTGTTCAATAATGGCTATCCAGAAGTGAGAGTAGGAGAGATGCATGTGAAATAAGGGGAGAGTGATTTCACAATGACTTTTCAGGACTAATTCAGGGAGGGTTTGGGAGAATAACTGATAAAATAGAATCTATATATAAGCAGGTGGATAGTATGGGTGAAATGTTTCAAACACCAAAAGCTAGGCACCCTATTTATGATGTTGATACTCAAGAAAGACCCCTTATTGATTTGGACCACACAAGGAATGCAAGGAGATTGTCTGAAGCTACTGATACAAGAGAAATAGAGCAGGATGCGCTTTCTAGAGGTAGGAAAACTCAAGCGACAGGGCTAGAGCGATTAAAGTTTCAGGGAAAACATGGCCTACCAGATCCCGGGGTGGGATCCTGTGAGGCCATGGGAGTATTGACACTACAGAATAGACCAGTACACCAAATTAGTGTTCAATGAATTTTGTGCAGAGCAGATCTCACTCCTAGTGAGATAGTCACTGAAGGTGAGAATAGCTGGTACAATATTGTGCCATTTGTAGATAATTTGCTCGATTGGACTGAGCATTTAGCTTCACAAATGAGTCCATGGCCACAAGAAGGGTCCCTTGACCCACACGATATGGTGAAACTAAGGATTGCATTCTGTATGGTGAGGGAGACCAAGACTGGGGTTACCCTTGCATGCGGAAATGCTTGCATGTATGGCAGCAATAAGCCAGGCAGTACAATGCTCAGCATTCAACCACTCCCTTACACCAAATGCCCAATACGCAAGGAGCCAGGGGCACCACATTATGTTCCTTTGCCACAGATGGACAGGGAAAATCACATGGAGCACCAGATTATGATCCTTTGCCACAGATAGACATGGCAAATCTCAGAAAACTGTGCCGTTGCTTATAGAGGGAGCATGGAAATGGATTAGAGCATTTGAAAAGTAAACAACAAGTATCACCTTAGCAGTAGGGATATAAAGAGTCTGCTTAGTTCTCTCATAGGAGATGAAACAGATACTGTATTTCAAAAGGCTGGAGTGAGAAATGTTACCCTCACTGAGACTAGATGTGATGGGTCTCCATTTAATTTGGTTAGAACAGTAGCTTGGAATCAGCTGAGGAAAATGTATCCTGACAGGCCAGATATTGGATCTCTCATGGCTCAGTCAATGCAGCCCAATGAGAATCCCGCTCAATTCCTTAACAGGATGAAAGAGAAATGGACCCAGGAAGTAGGCCAGGTTTGAGTACTAACAGAAGGAAATGCTGTGTTGTTTTACAATGTAGTTAAAAAAGGGTTGCCCTCTGACATGCAGGACAGACTAAATAACAGTGGCGCTAGATGCCAAACCCTGGACAGAAATACAAGCTCACATAATACATGTTTGCAAGAAAAAAGCAGAAGAAAGAAAGGAACAAACAGGAGGTGACAGGCAAAGCAGCAGCCAAGTTAGTGCAGCAGAAGCTGCCAAAGAAAGGAGAAGTGGAAGGAGCTGTAGTGGCAGCTGCCACTCAGATGACTGCAATGTCTGTGAGACCAGTCCCAGGGACCACTCAACTACATTACCCACAACAGCAGGATTATATAAGGATGCAGAGGGAGGAGGATGAGGAGGAATAGGAAGAGGTCCTCAAAAGAGGGATCAGGTATGTCCTTTTTGTCAGAAGGATGAGCATTGTATCAGAGACTGCAAAACTAAAAGATGGGATGAATGAACTGGTAGAGCAGGAGTTTATAATCAGCCAGGAAATGCAGCAGTGCAGCCACAACAAAATCTGCAACAAAATATATGTGCCACAGATACCACCCCAAAATACACAGCCACCAGTAATGCCCCAAGCACAACAGGTGCCACAAGAGCAAAACTACCAAACACCCCCAATGGTGACTCCACCTCAAAGTGAACAAGGAGGCATAGTTGTGAGGGGAGGAAATCCTTTCCAGATGAATTCTGTGGGAGGATATATACAACGAAGGTGCCCACAGATTATTTCTATGTGTCCACTTTTGTCACTGATGCACAGGCCAGATGTAGACCCTAGTGTGACGGTAGCTATCAATGATGAAAGGTATGTATTCCTCATAGCCACAGGAGCAACTAGCTCCTGTATTAAAGAGGGAAACCTTCCGATTTCAGAGATACAGGCACTCATACGTACGAACTGCCCCTTCCATTTCACAGAAATGGTAAATCGTATCTTTAACATGTTTGATACGACGGGTATAGTACACCTATTTAAGACCATAGGTTCAGGACTATTAAGCACCTTTCAGACGGTCCTCGGAGTTATACCAAACTTTATACACTCCGTATTCGGAAGCATTTTTGGAGGACTTCCGCTGAGCCCGTTTCTAATAGCAGGCATCCTGATTGTAATTTTTCTGCTACGCAATGGACGTCCCAGTCACCAAGGAGATGGAAACAGTGCTCCTGGAGCGTAAATACCATGATCGCATGGTACAACAACTGGGCACATCTCGCCTACGGGAACTGAGCACCTCTTGGTTCCTGTCATTTAGACCAGTCTGGATGGACTGCATCCTGCCTGTTCTCCGATGCCTATTCTGCAGAGAAGAATGCGTGTTGGATCTCCGTCTGACACTTCCATCAGTTGCGCAACCGGACGTTGATGCTTTACTGGACCCGATAACGGCCCATGTTCTGCAGTGTCTCCAGCGTATTCCTATGTTGATGGCGGCATTCTTAGAGCCTCCACAGGAACTCTCTGCTCCTGTTGGAATAGATACCGGCTCCTCCACTGACACCCAGGCCTTGGATAGCGCACAGGCTGCCCCAGCATCGGCTGCAGGCAGTACGGAAGATCATCTGTGCTCAATTGACGTGATCTGCGAGGTGTTACAAGGGTCGTCATCTGCAAAGGCAGGCATCAGTGATGTTGCGTCTACAAGCCAGGACACATAAACTTTGACTCATCGTGTGCTGGGAAAAATTCGGCTTTTTTCTTTTTGAAAACAAACTCAAATTGGAACTCTGAAACTAATTGACACTTTTTATGACCTGCATGGCTTTCCGATGCTTGTAGTGGTTCAAACTATATATACGGACACATTAGAGCTATTGCTTGAGTGACAATGTTCCTTTTTTAACATATTTTAGAATTCTTAACGTTTTTAGCAAAACTATTGTTTTACAATAGTTGCTTGCGTACCAGTGCCTAGACAGCCTAGTAGTATGTTAGAATTTAATTATATCGTCCAGTCGGATGAGGAGGGGGTGTTATATTCCATGTAGGTACCCCGATACAGGCTCAGGTAACATCGTAACCTTTCACCTATACTCTCCCCTACATTACACACAGAACGGTTCTTGGGGACTGACCTTTTACCTAGATACGACACTGCACACCGAACGCAGGATTTTCCCTGGTAAAAGCCTCATACATTATGCATGAGGATTCTTGGAAACTCAGCAGGACTACCATCTCCTGTATAATAACTATGTATAAAGTTCATTCCCGACGCCATCCTAAGTCCGACAAGTGGCACAGCAAGGTAGAACACCCGGGGAGACCCTTGCGTATATAAACATCACATCTTGCTGAGACAGACAGAGGAGATCAGGATTTCCCTGCCGACACACACTGACGCGAGACGCTGAGGTTCCTGCATGCAGATACTCCACCTCGCAGTGGTCTAACATCCCTTGTGGGGTGTCCAGCTTGAGACCAAGACGGTGTACCACAGTCTCTCACTTCAGGTAATGGGGTTGACTTTATCCTAGAGGGATTCTTGGCTTAACACCTACATACATGCTAGGTACACTTAGGTTCATCTAGTTAGGGTAGCATCGTAGGAGTACGCATTTTATTGTCATGTATTTTATATACTTGCCTGTATTTATGATTATAGCAAAATGGTAGAAATCTACCATCCTTTTACTTTCCTAGTGCTTCTAATCATTTATATCTGTTACTGTCTAATGATTGTTTCAGCACACCTCTTTTACACTAGAATAACGACTGTTCAATAAATACTTATTGAAAAACGTCCATACCGTTTATTCTGTGTATCTCCCTGAGACTAAGTGAGCACGAGTGACTGAGCGAAAAGTAGTACACTGTTTCCACGGTCCTGAGGGATCAGGGTTGTCATGTTCGATAGTTGCCAAGAACTATTCTCTCCTTGGTAAGAGGAGTTTCTAGTGGCACTGTGAGTTAGCTGGTATACAGGCCAACCTATCCGGTGGGGGTGTCTGGAATCAGTCTGGACACCAAGCCCACAGTGTATGTTGTCCAAACGCGCAGATCCTGTATAGGTTTTATAGGAACTACACGACACACAAGGATTCTCTGGGGAAGTGTTAAGGGTTCCTTTTTCCAAACCAGTGGAAATGGAAGTAGGAGGGAGGCACACTGATGGCTGTTAACTGTTTTCTCCAGCTGCCCCAACTAATCTATTAGGGAGAGATCTGATGACCAAATTAAATATGACTATTGGTTTTGAATCTGATAGTACCATGATTTGTTCCACTCCTGGAGTCTCACCTTCCAGGATCATGGCAGCAACAGTAGATTCCTCTACTGGAGATCAGATTAGAGCACGACCTGCTGATGTGGAAGCATTTACTATAGCAGTGTATACAATTATAGCACAGACACCAGAGTTACTGGGAAGGAAGGTTCAGTTGCCCAAAGAATTTCTCTTTCGGCGACAAGGACATGACTCTTGGATGTCTGATGCTGAATTAATATTTCAAATAGAGGCTTAGAAATAACACCAACCTATGGCACTCTGATGGACTGCGGCCATAATCATATTTTATGGGCATATGCTATCTTCATTGAGCCAGGAAAAACAGTTAGGGAGTGTTGGACTTGGCCCTGCTTGCAGGGTCATCCCGGAACTTTTTGCCTTCCCCCTAGCCTTTTTGCTGCTGTGGTAGTGGTGGTTTATGTACTCTGAGCACTTTGGCACGGGAGTTTGGTGTAAAGTGCCTGTGCTCTCTGCCCTCCATAGGCTAGCAGTGAGAACTTCCCCCCCCATGGATAACCCCTAAATGAAACACAATAAATATGTTATGGTTGGTGGTTGAACTGAAAATAAGAAATGTTGCGCAATGGTGTACACAGGGTTATTTCCACCATTGTAGAAATGTCACTTTTAAACCGTCACCCTGTATGTGTGCTTGTGCCTGCCTGAGGTGGGTTGGCAGTATAGTGCTCGAAGTGACCAAAGCTGGCTCCGCCCCCTGGGGTGTGCCCGTCTCACACACCCCCAGCTTTTGGAGGGAAGCCTGGCAGACAGAGTGCCCTACACCTCCCCCAAAACCAGTTGGGACCGGTTTCCCCAGAGAGCCTTCTAGAAGGTTCTGGCCTTTTCTGGTAGGTGGGGTGAGGGGTGTATATATAGAGGAGCTGAGACTCCATGTGCTGGGTGTGCGTGGACTTTGACTTGGAGGGGACACTCTGCCATGAGGTACCGCCGCAAGGGCCTGCGTGCTGGCCCCTGAGCCCATCTGTACCCCTCTGCTGTCCACAGGGCCAGGGAGAAACCTTTGCTGGAGTGAAGACTGCTGTGCCAGGAGGAGGGCCACATTATGGGGGTTGACTGTTCCAAGGAACTGCTGTCCTGTTCTGATGAGCTGCCCACTGCCTGCTGATCTTGCCCAGCCTTGCCTCTGCACCCTTGGACCCTGACTTAACGCCTCGTGAGTGCTACAATTCTATTTTGCCTGCTGCGGCCACCTCTGTGCCCCAGGTGACGAGAGGCGCTATCTTTTTGTCCCTGGAGCGCTATATGTGAATTGACTGTGCTTCCCTGTCTGCACCCTAGCGCCTTGTGGGCACTATAATCTTGATTGCCAGGAGAGGAGCGCTTCTGTGTTTAATTGGCAGCACCGGGCTGCCAGAGTGACGAGGGGGATTCCCCCGGTGCTGTTAACATAGCGGGAGCCTACCCCGCGCGCTGCCCGGGAGAACTGCCTATTTCAAAAATACAGCGGGAGCCTACCCCGCTTTATGCATATTTTAGTAGCGGGTGCCCACCCCGCGTGTGTGCTTCAACTTAGGAGGGAGCCTACCCCTCATTGCCGCGCAGAGGAATCGCCGAAGATCACCGCTGCCTGCCCGGGAGTCCCGGAGCACCGCGCGGGCTCCCCCGCTGACGTCAGAGGGGAGCCACGCTGGGATTGGTGCGGTCGAGAGGAGCGTCACCCAAAGAAGCCGCGCGGAGGCCCAGGAAGCGCGAGGCTTCCCGCTCCGCCCCTGCGACCTGCTGAAGCCGTCCGGAGCCTCGCGGGCTCTCCCTCGAAGTCCCGGGTCCGAGGAGGGGGCCCGGGTGAAGTCAAGGGAAGTGCCGGCAGAAAGGAGGGCGGGAGCCTACCCTGCCTCCGCAAGTTGAGAATCAAAAGTCCCGGGTCCCACGAGGGGCGGCCCGGGTGAAGAGAGCCCCGCAAGTCCTGCAGCATTCTGCTGGGAGAGGCGGAGGGGGCCCGAGGCACATTGTCGGTGCCTGCCCCCGCCGTAGAGGGAGAAGTGCTGCCGCCGGAGCCTCTCCAACGGAGGAGAGGCTCAGCGTACCGCCACAGGAGCGAAGGAGTTCCCATTGAGCCCGGTGAGTGGGGCTCAGTTGCATGGCGGTTGGGGGTGCGTCGGGGCACATTGTCGGTGCCCGCCCCCGGTGCTGATTTCACAGCTGCCACGTGGGGCAGCAGTAATTTAGGAGTCCCGGAGAGGGGCTTCACTCCCAGGCACGGCAGTGCCAGTACTGATTTTTACAGTTGCAACGTGGGGCACCTGCCTGCATTAGAGTCCCAGAGTAGGGGGCTCCCCAGGCGCAGTGGCGCCAAAGGCTAATCCGCAACGTTAGGGGGCATTTATAATGTGTGCCTAAGGTATCTGATGCCCCCCCCCCGTTAATGAGCTTTATGCCTATCTTTGGGCATCATGGGTTCTTATGCCTATTGAAAGGCCACATGGGTCATGCCCCACGCTGATTGTTGCATAATGCATTGGTACCTATATTGATGCCTAATGACAGGATTATTATGTCCTAAGGTTATGCTTTTACGCTAATGATGAGGCCTAATATCATGCTGTGATGTGTTAAGTTCATGCCGGATTACGTTTTTGCACCTAGGGAGTTGCATCATGACTTATGCCTAATGATATTGCCTTTATGCCTCATGGGTTTAGGCCCAATGTACGGCATGATGTGATTTATGCATGTGATAATGCCTAATGTCATGCACAATGTGTCTGATGCCCCTAATGGTGCCTAATGTGATGATGCCTAACGTTATTACCATGATGTTTTAGGGCTATGCCCACTGTTAATGTTGTTTATGCTAGTGGGATGCTCACAATGCTGATGGTTTTGTGCATAAGGTGTCTGATGCCTACTCCTACTGTCCTGCAGTGAGGTTTCCATGCTACGCCTACTGCAAATGTCATTTATGCTCCTAATGAGATGCCTAATAGGATGTTTTAGGTTACGCCTGATCTCATAGGTTCCTGCTTAATGCTTCATGCTACTGACGATGCCTTCACGCTTGCATGTGTTTATGCCCACTGCTAACGTGGTTAGGCCTAATGCTCTTATGCTAATGAGATGTTTCTAAGTTCAGGATTTTTGCCAGAACTACTGGCCATCATACCTTTATTGCTGATGGACTTTACATTTATTCTTTGTACTTTGCGATGGTTCCGGCAGCGGCCCGATTGGCCCTGGCCTGTACATAGTCCCCTGTAAATGGTTACTGGGTGCCAGTTGGCACCGTGTTTACAACTGCGACTGCATTCTAATGTGTTTTCATAATACAAAAAACTATTTTTACACAACCTGGTGTGGAGTCTCTTTTGTAGTGTGCCTAGTGTGTCGCCTGTGAGTGTGGACTGCGCAGATGCTTTACACAATTCTCCGGAGTTTAGCCTACCCGCTCCGCACCACGCTACCCCGTTTCTAACAGGGGGATACTGGATGACCAACTGCTTGATGATGGTCCCAAGAAAACGGCTGTAATTTTCCAAGAAGACATACCATTGAGGACAGTGTTAGAAGCAAGGACACCCACACCAGGTAGAGCTTTTGATTCTGTTAGAAAAGCAGATCTGTTCCAAGTACCAGACACTTTATGGACTAGGAACTTCCGATGTAGGACTTATTCATACTGCCACATCATTCTGAATTACATTAGAGGAAGGTACTTTCTTACCCAGAGTGTGCCAATAGCCCCTGTCTAAAGAAGCAGATGAGGGCATCACCCCTACTATACAAGCATTGATAGAGCAAGGAGTCATTTACCCTGGAGTGTCTCCTTATAACACCCCGATTTACCGGTCAAGAAAGCTAAGTGTAATAATTGGCATATGGTTCAAGACTTGCGCTCCCTGAACGACATAAAGGTACCAGAAATTCCAATTGTTCCTGACCCCATCATTTTGGCAAATATTCCTCAGGATGCCAAGTATTTTTCTTTTATTGATTTGAAAAATACCTTCTTTAGTATCTCTATCCACCCAGACAGCCAGTATTTGACAGTGTTCTCCTATCGCGGGACCGAGTACATGTACTCTTGTTTACCCCAAGGGTATTATAAGTCCACTAGCGTTTTTAACAGAATGATAAAGAATGACTTGTCAAATTTCCAGTGTGGCTGCACAATGTTGCAATATGCCGATGACATACTGATTTGTAGCCCTACTGAGCAGCAGTGCAGAAAAGACACTATCTTTCTTCTAGTCACTCTTGCCCAGAGAGGATACAAAGTGGAGAGAGAAATTTCTGTACTGTTAGGAAGAGTTTCATCATTTAGAGCAATTGTTGTCAGCTCCGGCTCATTGAGTGATCCCTGAAAGGGCAGCATCCTTCCTCCAAATGACTGAACCAGAAACTATCAAAGGAATGCAGAAGTATCTTGGTCTCTGTAATTACGTAAGACAGTGGATCTTTAATTATAGCACATTAACAGCGCCCTTATTGTTTTTTATCAAACAAGCAAGAGACAAAAATGAAAGATAACATGGACACCAGAAATGAGGGAGACGTTCCAAAAATTGAAAACTGAAATAACACATGCTACAGTTTTGGGAACTCCTGACTACACCAAGGAGTTTTATTTCTTCTGCCATTGCAATGGTGAGGTGATGACAGCTGTCCTTACACAAAAATATCCCTTAGGACATAACCCCATTGCATATTTTAGTGGGCTGCTGGATTCAGTAATGAAAGGACATTATCCCTGTCAGCAAGCTCTTGCCACTGCAGCCTTTGCAGTGCAGAAGAACACCCCCCATTGTCATGGGGGCACCTTTAATGCTCCAAGCAGAACATGCAGTATTTGCTATTACTCAGAAGGCCCAGATCAGTCTGACTAATGAAAGAGTGTCAGGATATGAGATGATACTGTCACTACTATCTTTGAAGGTTGCGAAGTGTGATATGGCGAATCCTGCGACATTCTTTGTCTATCTATTAGAGTCTGAGGAGGATGCGCATGACTGTGCAAATTATATTCCTAATGAATCTAGTCACGTAACAGAGGATCCTATACCAAGGAGAAGTGTCTACTTTGTTTACGGTTCTTCTACTATTGACCAGGATACAGGAATTAGACACACAGGTGCTGCAGTAGTCAGAGTACAACAGAATGATTCTTCTGATACACTCCATATAGTAGAGCAGTTGACATTACCTGTGCATTATTCTGCCCAAGCAGCAGAATTAACTGCATTAATAGCAGCTCTTAAGCAAGGAACAGGAGAAGTCGTTACAATATATTCAGATTCAGCTTATGTGACAACCACTGTGCATTCCAGCATCATGAGATGGGCCAGGAGAGGTTTCCGTAAGTCAGACAGAAGTCCTATTATGCATAGAAACCTATAGAGGCTCTAATAGAGACACTCGCGTTACCAAAGGCAGTGGCAGTTGTGAAATGTGCAGCACACACAAGTGGACAGAATTTTATGTCTCGGGGTAATGCACGAGCAGATCGGACAGCAAAAGATGCAGCTAGGCGCAGGCGCCCGCATGTGCCATCAGGTTCACAACATGCCCCAGTTCTCGTGGCTCAGACTGCCTCACCGCCTGAGTCTGAACTCAATACTGCCCCAGACAATGACATGCCTCATTATGCTGAGAAAGCACGGTTACATCTGTAAAAACTGCAGGAGGCTGCTCCTCCTCAGGAAAAACAGTTATGGGAAGATAGAGGATGCACCCAATCAGGGGATGGCCTAATGTATAGACAGCTATCTACAGGCAAACCAGTGATGCTTTGCTTATGATAGCTCTTGATCAGTTACATTTACCAGCCCATACTTCAAGAGAGTATTTGTCTATGCAAATACACCAAGACTGGTTTGTCCCAATTTACACGACACACTTACCATGTATCTTTATAACTGCACTGTCTGTCAGCAATTTTCCCCTAATCCCACACTAAAAGTGATAATTCTACCATACCACAACCACAAGGTCCCTTTAAAGACCTTCATGTGGACATTGTGGATAAGATAGATAGGTGAAGTAACTACAGGTACCTCATAGTTGTGGTATGCCCTTTTTCTTGATGAATTGAAGCAGGAACATGCGTCCATTGTGATGTTAAATCAGCAGCTACATTCCTAATTCGTGAAATAATCCCTTGATGGAGAATTCCAGAAGGTATATGATCAGACAATGGCACTCATTTCATCAACACAATATTTATGCATATTACGACATAGTTAGGGATAAAGCATAATATAACCTCTATGCACCATCCTCCAAGTAATGGTATTGTCGAGCACTTGAACGGCCTCTTGAAGAGTAAAATCAGGAAGTTGTGTGCTACATTGCACAAGAAATGGTTGTACTGTCTACCATTAGCACTCTTTTCCCTTAGGAATACACCTAGTTCTGACCATAACTTGACACCTCATCAAATAGTGACAGGAAGATCCATAAATACTCTGGTCCCTGCTACTAGAAGTAATATACAGGGAGAAAGCTCTGTAGAGATCCTGAATGATGAGATGCAAATGAACCTTTGTGAACTAATCAAATGTGCAAGATTAATTTCTAAACAGGTAACTAAGGAGAAGGAAAAGCGCGCCACTGCAGAGGTCGATCTCCCAGTTGTGCACATTGGAGACCAGGTGTTTGTGAAAAACGTTGTCTGAAAATGGCTGGAAAGACGATTCAATGGCCCTTACACAGTGACCATGGTGACCCCAGGTGGATGGCAGGAAACCCTGGTTGCACCGCACCCATGTTCGTCTAAATCCAACATCTCGCCAAACATCATAGACAATCTAAATGAAATCAGAGGGGGGAAGAAGACTGTCATCATAAAAATACACCCCTACACCTCCACTTTTGGACTACTTTTTATACAACAGCGCAAAAGATATTTTTATTTTTATGGTTCTTGTTTGTCTCGGATTCTATCTTTTCTGCTCTTTCATAGCAACGTGCCCTTAAGTTCTAATGTTTTTCATGTATGAAGAGAGCTCTCTAATAACAATGTGAGCCGTAATGCCCATACTCAACTGTCAGATAATATGTGGTATTAGCATATGTCAGATATAAGTTCAGAGAACACTAAAACACTGTTTTGTGTGTCCCTAATTCCTCATGCAACTGGAGCAGATAGGCTGCACTCAATGAAAGAAGTCCCCCTAAGTACAGCTCAATGTTTATTACATCTCTACTTGTGTAAGATTAAGGCCCAAATGCAGTTGACACATGTTAGAGTAGTGCATTTCTCAGTTAACGCCACAAAGTTTGACTCATTAGCAGAAGTGTTATATATTCTCACAGATAGACAGGACATCAGGGATGAAATATCACGTATGAGGAAGACAGGCCGTCCTACCACTGTTTATTGGACCCAGATTTAGGATTTGTAGGGGTAAAACGCCCGCCCACCGAGTGTAACAACTATTTCGTAAACCCCTTACCCCCAGATTGTGTATGTAGGCCAGGATTTAGAGTCATTGGGTCAGTCTTTGCCCATGGTCAATGGCATACCAATATTGAATTTTCCTGTAGGGTTATGTCTTTATGGAACGGCACTGATGTTAGTCAGGATGCAATAGGGAAATGTATACATATCTGGGATTAAAACATTTCACATTACACTTGGGTAGATGGCACAATCACTCCTCAGACTATCATGAGGCTAACTTCTGTTTCTTTATGTTTCAGAGGAAATGGCGCTGTTAATGTAGGCCAGAATATTGGTTGTAAGACCAAAATTAACAACACTGACATGCAGGGTGGAACCTCCAGCTTCATGGATTATTACTGGCAATGCGGAGAACCAAACAGGGTGAAATATGCTCCACTGAGACCTTGCACGCCAGTTTAGGTCATTCCTGGAATTATTATATCTGCTTTACATAAGCATCACATGAGCTGTCCAACAACCTTGCTACATCACAATCGAAGGAAGAGAACTGAAGAGTATTATGGTACAAGCGCTTGGAATGATGTTCCCCCAGAGTATTGTTTGTTCAATGATGCTCAACTCCTCTTTGGGAGCATTCTGCCGTTATTTCAGGCAAAAGCAACAGCTCGATGGCTGCAAATAACCAGATGGGAACTTCTGAAGGTCATCAACACTACCAATAATGGATTCAATGCCATAAAGGAAGAACTGCGTGCCATAAGAATGAGGGTAATGCAGCATTGTTGTGTACTTGACCTTATGAAAGCCATGCAAGGAGGGGTATGCAAGAAAATTGGAACAGCGTGCTGCACTTTTATTCCAGCGAATAATGTGAACAATGGAACTTTGTCAGAGGCTATATAGACACTACATAATCTACAAAAGAAAATGGTAGATGAAGGAGGTGCCCCAGATAGTTGGGTTAGTGTTGGGTTTTATCACTGACATCCTGGATGATGGGACAGTTGGGAGCCTTATTGCCAAATATTGTGGTCTTATTGCTAATAAACTGTGTTGTACAGTTAATCCGAGCATGTTGTTGGAGAATAGGGGCAAAGGCAGGAGGGATGTTTCCAGTTGGGACACCAACACAAGTAATAGATTCCCAGGGCAACTTGTATCACCTAGTACCAAGTACAGACCAAGGTCTACATGAAGTATTTGAAATATCAACTTATCAACTATAGAGATGAATGTTATAGGAAATGTATAATATAATCACACAACAGAACATGTAAAAAATGAAAACATAGCACAACAACAGACACCAGCAGAAGGTCCACAGCTGTACGTGGTGAAAGAACAGTTTAGGCCCAAATCTTGCACTGACAAGAGAAAGGTGAAAAGTTCACTCGAGGATACAATGGAATAAGTAACTTGAAAGGGTTTCAGTTAAAAGTCAACTCGTGTTTAGCAAGCATGAAAATATTTATGGCTTTAGAACATGGGATCACCTGCATGCACTTCGTGCTTCCAAATAGATTACAACATGATTAGACAATGGGTGCAGGAAATCCCATTAACCTAGAGCACACGGAGGTCCTAGGCGCACAATGACACGAGCACGCACTCCACTAAAATTACATGTGCCATAAATACACATGCATTAACGAGTAGAAGAATGCTTCATTTGTTAAACATTGTTGGAAGTGCAATAAAGAATGTGTAGACAATTGTCAGAGTTTGGGATTATAGGGTCACAGGTGTTTAATTGTTTTTCCATCTTTAATCTGTTACCTGAAAGTCAATTATCATTTATAGTTTGTAATAAAGTATTGTGTAAGTTGTGTATAAAAAGAGCTGCCCGTGAAGCAGCAATTTGAGAGAAACCAGCAGCCTGTCTGAGTGTAAGGAGTGCCTGTCTCCCTGTCGTGACAGTAAATAGCTGTCTTTGCAATGCCAAGATCAGTCCGTGACTTTTTTCATTTTGACGGTTTCAAGTCACCCTGCAACACATATTTGGGAAGAAAAGAACAAACAAATCTTTCAAAATCTAATCTGAAGCACAGAGTAGAACAAATAGAGAAATATGCTGAATGTGATCGCTTGCTTTTTAAGACAAAGCAAATAAACAACATACAAACGTTAGGGGTGCCGTACCTTGCAATAAAGGCTAAACATTTGCTAGGCCTCCATTATCCCGCTGTCTTGACACGACATTAAACATGAAATTAAATGATAGCAGCAAAATTATATAAATTAAAGGAAGTGTGAATTCATTCAAAACACTGATGCTGGAGCGTTCATGTTGTTTTTCCAAGTAAAAAGAAAAAAACAATTTCAACACTATAACAACCTAATTTACAGCCAACACTCCAATATTTTGTTGTGTTTGACAATGAACTGCATGGACTTGTGAGAGTAAGAGGGAAAAGACAAGTCACAACTTCAACAAGGCATCAAACAAAATCGAGAGAGAATGCTAGCTACTGCGTCTCACTACATGCTAAACAAGCATTGGCATAGCCAATAGGTCTCGCCTTTGGGACCTTATAAGTGTTTAGCCAGAGATATTGACTTTGCCTATGTCTTTAAGCTGTGCTGTACATAAGTCTGCAGCATGCTGAAAAGTTATAATAAAGAAGTGTCAGAAGCATTTTTGTTGCCTTATATATGACCAAGAAAGCATTATGTACAACTGAACGACCATATTAAAAAAGTATTAACAATAAATAATGTCTTGAAATTGTTTTTGTCCTTTCAATGCTGTCAACTTCTATCTGCATGTCCCAATGGTTGCTTGTTATGGGTTTTTTGGTTATGGGGGGCATAAATAACAGGAGGGTGAAGGTTGGGAAATAGTACCTGTATAACAGTCAGTGAGAGAGTCAGTTAGTCAGTGAGAGTGAGAGAGTCAGTCAGTTAGTGAGAGAGTGAGAGTCAGTCAGTCAGTGAGAGAGTCAGTCAGTCAGTGAGAGAGAGAGTGAGAATATCAGTCAGTGAGAGAGTCAGTCAGTGAGAGAGTGAGTGAGAGAGTCAGTCAGTGAGAGAGAGTGAGAGAGTCAGTCAGTGAGAGAGAGAGTCAGTCTGTGAGAGAGAGAGAGTCAGACAGTGAGAGAGAAAGTCAGTCAGTGAGAGAAAGAGTCAGAGAGTCAGTCAGTGAGAGAATGAGTCAGTCAGTCAGTGAGAGAGTCAGTCAGTCAGTGAGAGAGAGAGTCAGTGAGAGAGTCAGTGAGTGAGTCAGTGAGAGAGTCAGTCAGTGAGAGAGTCAGTCAGTGAGAGAGAGTCAGTCAGTGAGAGAGAGAGAGAGTCAGTCAGTGAGAGAGTGAGAGTCAGTCAGTTAGTCAGTGAGAGAGTCAGTCAGTCAGTCAGTGAGAGAGTCAGTGAGTCAGTGAGAGAGAGAGCCAGTCAGTTAGTGAGAGAGTCAGTCAGTGAGTGAGTCAGTCAGTGAGAGAGAGAGTGAGTCAGTTAGTCAGTGAGAGAGTCAGTCAGTCAGTGAGAGTGTCAGTCAGTCAATGAGAGTGTCAGTCAGTCAATGAGAGAGAGAGTTAGAGAGTCAGTCAGTGAGAGAGTTAGTCAGTGAGTCAGTCAGTGAGAGAGTCAGTCAGTGAAACAGTGAGAGTCAGTCAGTCAGTGAGAGAGATTGAGAGAGTCAGTCAGTGAGAGAGTCAGTCAGTGAGAGAGAGTGAGAGTCAGTCAGTCAGTGAAAGAGAGTGAGTGAGTCAGTCAGTCAGTGAAAGAGAGTCAGACATTCAGTGAGAGAGTTAGTCAGTCAGAGAGTCAGTGAGAGTTAGTCAGTCAGTGAGAGAGTCAGTCAGTGAGAGAGAGTGAGTCAGTCAGTGTGAGAGAGTCAGTCAGTGAGAGTCAGTAAGTAAGTGAGTAAGTGAGTGAGAGAGTCAGTCAGTCAGTGAGAGAGTGAGAGAGTCAGTCAGTGAGAGATATTGAGAAAGTGAGTCAGTCAGTCAGTGAGAGTGAGAGTCAGTCAGTCAGTGAGAGAGAGAGTCAGTCAGTCAGTTAGTGAGAGAGTGAGAGAGTCAGTTAGTCAGTGAGAGTCAGTCAGTGAGAGAGAGAGAGAGAGTCAGTCAGTCAGTCAGTCAGTGAGAGAGGTAGTCAGTCAGTCAGTCGTTTCAATGGGATTCAAAGCGTCCCAGTAGAGGAAGGATGCAAGATTCCTGTTACTCAAGGCATTAAATCGAAGCAGTGAGAACAAGGTGATTTTGAATAAAACGAACAGATATAAAAACCACTTCACGGATTCCAGTACTCCGGAACACATAACACCATTAATTATTCTTGAAGAGCTAAAGTACTTGTAAAGTATTAGAATAATTTTTTTTGTACCTTCACGGATGTGTTTCAGTTCTTCTGAGACTTACTTTTTAGGTCTGGCCTAACAGCTCAGCTGTCACTAGAGCTAGTGTGATCAACAGAAAAAGAGCTTGAAGGGCCACAACTGAGAGAGTATGTTGGCTCTGCCCTTGTTGTTTACCTTGAAACAGCACTTGATTGGGAAGACGTTTTGTGATGCTGCCAAGAAAATTTGTTTGATGCGCTCCAGAAGGGTCTAGTGTTCTGAATTGAAGCACTTTAATTAAAGAAATATACTTTTTTAATTTTGAAGAGTCTTTAGCACATTTTTACATGAAGATTTCATACTAAGCAGGGTGCTTGGTTTGTGTTATGGTGCTTAGAAACAAGCCATATCATTTGCTTAGCTATCTGATTGCCTACTTGTGTATGTTCCCTGCAATACATTCTCCCATTGTGGGCAGCCACAGCCCTTTAAAAGAGTTGACGGCAGGGGGCATAGGAAAAAGTGAAAACACAAACGCAAAGGCTTGTTAATTGATGGTCCTTTGAAGATCTGTGAAACACTTTGAATGTGTGGGAGGCATCAGTCTCAGCTCAGCCAAGCCCATGACAGCTCAAAAAGGTAGTCTGTCCTGGAATCTGAAGCTGCACAGCCCAGGCTACGCTGACGAGGGGGAGGGGGGCTGAGCGTCTGTCTTGATGGATACGGTGCATTCCTTGCCACTCTCCATTTGACGCAGCAAGCCTTGCTGCTTCAGTCCCTCATGCACCTCCCTTGTGGTAGCCCTAATCCCCGCTGCCCCTGGTTGAATTCAGCTCGGCTGCACCACCGTCGTGGTAGCACGGATCATCAGTGTCCCTGGTACAATCAGTTCCTCCTGCACCTCCCTCATCATGGTGGCACAGGTCATCGCTGTCTCTGGTACAATCAGTCCCTGCAGCACCTTGCTCGTGGTAGCAGGTGGCTCATCACTGCCTCCATGACCACACTCCTCCTGTCTGTTCACATAGCTGTAATATTTCCTCCTTTCCCTCAAGAATTGTCCGTCTCACGCAAATAAAACGAATTATTTTTGGTTTACTCTGCTTTTTGAACTATACTAAATCCGAGCTAGGACTAACTATTTTTGCAGCTCTCTATTAATCGCCAATAAAAGGGTGCAATAAAGTGCCTGAGTACGCTTAATATCTCATAGGGCGGTTGGCCAGCAAGAACCAGGAAGCAACAATATATGTCCTTGTCAACAAGTTTACAAACTTCTCCCTCCACCCCCAATTTTGAAAGCAAAGATTTCAAGCTAACCTGACGGACATGGATGCCGCACCTTGCACATTGTTTTATACCACTACATTACCTTCTGTACTAATAAACGTTGTGCGCAATATATATGTCAAACCAGCAAGTGCGAGGATTATTATGAGACCGTAAATAATTATCACATAACACTGCAGTGTCAGTGGGACTGTGCTGCAGAGAGCTGGCGGTACTTACTTGCTCGACATTCTGGTGTGCATGGAGAGTGAGTGCGCCTCCGGGAGGTCCCTCTTCAGCGTGCGAGTCCCGGCGCAGCCTCCAGCTCAGTATTTATCCGATTCAGATTCCAGCGGGATGAATAACAGTCTTAACAACCCCAGCTGTCCAATGAGGGACGCGGACGCGAACAGAAGTTGTATTCAGGGCCGGAATCCTCATGGAGCTCCGCTTTTATTACCTCGTTTATTTATGCGCAAGGTCGGCCTTGGAAAGTTTGAGATCTCTAAATCCGAAGCACCCACAAAGGGATTACAAAAAAAGAAACTGCAGATTTTAGTCATGCATTGTGTAACGCGCTCCCAAGAGGGGCACTTTACTGTAGCAGAGCGAAATTCAGCCCGACGAGGCGTCCTCTGCTCTGTTCAGGTAGAATCTAAACAAGCTCGCCCACGCTGATAAACAAGTGAAGCGCTGGACAGCAGAGACGTCGGCAGCGTCAGAGAGGAGCGGGGGCGAGCGAGCGCGGCAGCCTGCTGACCGGACCACACGCTCGTGCACAATGGCCATGTGTTTTCAATTATCGCGCCCGCGTCTGGGCACGATAATTGCAAACAGATGGCTGCCGTGCGGGTAACCGCACGGAAAAGGCCATTGTGCACGAGCGTGTGGTCAGCTTTTTGAAGCCCCTTACATAAAGTCTCGCAGAGCAGCGCTTGCGCGCTACTCTAGGCTCGACCTAAAAATATCTATGCTGGGAAAATGGTTGTGGTATCCAGCCTGGAAAAGACATTCCAAGCCTGCCTACGCGCAGCCTCCAGGTTCATAACTTCAGTATTTGCTGGGCTCGGACAGGGAAGCATGGGGGGGAGCTTTGAAACAAAATCAGAGTTGGGATCTGCATCATGCTTCAGTTTGCATTACTTGATGAGACGTCACAGAATCACTCTTGGTGTCTCTAATGGGCTGCCAATGAGAAGATCTCCCTGAGAGATTGGTATGCAGTGTCCATCACTGCAGGGCTTGTTGCGATAGCACTCGAGGCAGTCTATAACCATGACACTGCTGTTGATTCCTCAGAGAGCCTTCAGAGGGAGGTTTTGCTTGAAGCATACAGGGGCTGTAAAATATTAAGCCCTGCAAAAAAAAGGCGACTTCTCAAGCATGCGCAATAGAATGTAATATGCCTGACACTTACTCAGGTAACTGTTATATTGGTTAATATACACGAGCATGACATGTTATGTTACGCTCATGCCCACTTCGAATTATGCCTCGTGGTTGCTATGTTCTCACAAGCGCTTTTCCATATGATGCAGCCTCTGTAACGATATAGACACAAGCGTGACATTGGTGATGTTACGCTTGTGCCTATTTCGTATAATGCATGTCTGTATACTGTAAACGGGTTATGGGTTGCTCGTGGGGCAGTGTGTGGGTTGGAATAGGCGGCAGGGATATATATGGATGGCTGGCGGTTGATGGTATCAGTTGGTTTCCTGGACTTGCCTTACCACGCTACTGATGTGAATGAATACCTGCTCGTGGTAGAACCCCCTTTAGTTCTGGAGTCGTCATTTGGAGTGTGCCATATGCACTTTTTCCTACAGTGACCTTTAAGTTACAACCGAGGACTGTGCCTGTCAACAGTTTCTCTACTACAAAATAAATTAACTTATTAGGAGGAGGCACAAAATAATGAGGGCAGTGCCCCAGAGCCCCTCAAAAAAGAGCCGTCCTTGATAGTAAACTCTCCTTATGATAGCTTTTTTGTGTGGATAGAAGGAAATGATTACCACATCAAGGCCAAAAGAAATTGAAGGAGGTAGCATAGGGACCAGATGTGCCGCTCATGCTGTGGAAGGTCCCACACCTAGATTATCATCCTGGGGTCTAAGAAAGAATGAAGAAAGAGAATTCAGGGGTGCATTGTAGCAACTTGAGCCAGGGAACACGGGACATTAAAGCAAAGGACAATCATGAAAAGAAAGGCCCTGGAAAGGAATTGGGCATCCTCCTCTTTTGACAGACAGACTTGTATAACTGTGCTAGGTTAAAAAGAGCATTGAGGATCATGCCAAAATAAGAAAGAACTCTCAAACCAAAAAAGGCTGCAAACCAAATTATAGAAGAATGCCCTACGTTTCACATCAGAATCTGAGCACTATTGTTGGTGAAAGTGTGCTTGAAGCCCATGCTGCAGCTTGATAAATGGCCTGTATGGAAATATCCCTGGAGAACACTGAGCTTTAACTCACCTAGTAGGTCAAAGTAAGTGTGCTGTAATTGCTATTTGAGATAATTTTAATCTTGCTTAATACAAAGGTTTAGTACATGAGGTGATCCATCCACATGGACACTGACTGCTTCATAGTCACAATGCCTTTTGTGGTCATGACAGTATCTCACAAAAGCTTACAGTTTCATTCTAACTTTAATACATCAAAAATATCAAAGTCCCTCTGGGGTGCCAATTTGTGCAACCTTGTATGTAGAGGAAAGAAAACTGGTACTCATGAGCGTGTGTGTTATGTGAAACCCACATCCTACTTTCAGAAGAAAACATAGATTAATTTTACTTAGTATCAAGTGTTTGAAAAAATGTACGGAGCAAGCAGTACAGAATGTAACAGACTGAGGGCCACATGCATCAAAGAATGGAATTGCAATTCCTAAATAGCGATTTTTAGGGAATCACTATTCAGGAATCGCAATTCTTATGCATATAGGAATCTCAAAAAATGTGCGATTCTTACAAATTCCTTAATAGCGACTCGCTATTAAGGAATGCTTTTCCATTCATTCCTATGGGCCTAGAGGCCCATAGGAATGAATAGAAGTCATTCGCAATCTGCGAGTACCAAATAGGTACTCACAAATTGCGAATGCAATTTGAAGGGTGCTAGGGGGCCAAAAGGCCACCCTGCTGCACCCCCTAAATTGGCATGTGTGCACATGTGGCGCACACATATGCCTTAAGGGCATATGTGTGTGCCACATGGCACTTAGAAAATGCAATTTCATGCATTTTTCTAAGAAATTGCAAATTACCATCAACTTGAAGTTGATGGTAATTTGCAATTCCAAATTGCGAAAACGCAATTTGCAAATGCATGATGCATCGCAGTTAGGGAATCGCAATTTGCGATTCCCTAACTGCATTCGCAATTAAGGAAATCGCAAAGATTGCGATTTCCTTAATTGCGAATGCCTTATGGGCTTGATGCATTGGAAATAGCATTTTACCGGTCTCAAACGGGCCGATTCTGAGAATCGGCCCATTTGCGACCGGTAAAATGCTTGATGCATGTGCCCCTCTAATCCTCCTAGACAAAGGTATCTCCACTAGGAAAACAGTCTTCCATGACAGCAGTTTCAGACCACAAGGATCATGAGAGTCACAGTAACAAACCATCATGAAATTAAGCAGCATTTAAAATCCCAAAACAGTAAGAGTGAGTCAAGACAACAGGTTTACCTCCTGTGAATCATCTCAAGACCTATACAATAAAACCAATTCAATTAGCATTAATTAATGCACATTGATGTGTAGCATGCATGTTTGGTTTGTGTGTATAATTTGCACAGGTTGAGCACTCCTGTTCAGCCTCAATCTTCTCCTGACCATGAGTTGTATGACCACCTCCTCCCAATTCCTCCCACCACATAAACTCGTTTCTCAAGAAATTCAGCCCAAGCATTGAGATAAAGGGTGAACAGTTAAAGTTGACTTCCTGTGACTTGTTGAGGAGTGGAGGACCATGAGCTAAAAACCCCTGCTCTTTAGAGGATTTGGCAGGGGCGGTTCCTGCCTTAGGGTGTGGGAGCTTCGCCCCACTCATATTGTGGCCCCCCCAGTCCCCTTTTATATGTGAATAAATTTTAAAATAAAACACCTTGATTCAAACTTTAAAAATATTTAAAAATATTTTAATTTTACTCATCTGCCGCGTCGGTCACATTTCAGCCACAGGCGGTTTCTTTCTTTGGCGGCTTTGAAGGGGGTGGGGCTTCAAGTTGATTGACATGGTAGCAGGAGCACACTGCACCTATGCCTACAAAATGGCAGTGCGCATGTCAGGTTGTACGGCTGCTTTTCGCCGGCCAGCCTGACATGCACACTAGAGGCTTCACTCCACCTGCACATTAGTGGGAGTTGATCAAAAGCTTTCAAAGCCGCAACCCCCGTCTCCTAATGAGCGGTGAGTTAGCCTGCTCAAGCCAATCCTGGTGCTGCTCTCATGCTGGGAGCAGCATCTGGATAGGCTGAGACACGCTGCTAGGCCAGTGTGCTCTTTGATTTTGTTTCTCTTGGAGGCTTTTCGGTTGACCGTTGAATTGCGAGCCTCGGTACACCGCCTTTCACATGCATATTTTCTGTGGGGAGGGAGGCCTGTCAGGGCTTGTGCCAGTTAAATCCAAACACTGTGGAATTTGTTTTCTCTTTAGGCATCAGATTTATTAGATGTCAAAATCCAGTGCTGGTGTTGGGGGCTGTTGAGTCTCTGCAGAACTGGTAACGAACTTAATCCCGGGGCGGCGCAGTCCAAGTGGCTAATAGGCTGAGGTCCATTGGTAACTTTAACGTGGCCGGGGTCAGGCAAGCAGCGGAAAGTGTGAGCAGTGTGTGGTCAGCTCGAGTTGAGTTGAGTACTAGCGCAGTGGCCAGCGGCAGAGAAGAGAGGCGAGTCTGAGCTGCTGAGGACTGACAGCTCTGATTATTTAATTGCAAAGCCTGGAAGCGACGGCAGAAGGAGGATGGCGGAGAGAGTGAGGCAGAGACCCCCAGTACCACCGGAGAGTTTAAAAGCAAATACTTCGAGTACAACGGGTGAGTCTGTCCCCCCTTGTGCAGGAGGAAGATAGAGGAGATCAACGATTTAACTTCCGGGAAAGCGTTATCTGTAAACGCTGATGAGCTCACTGCACACAGCACTTACTAACAGGCTCCTGGATTTGAAGACACCTTGGATCTCTTCATACTTCACCCGAGACCAGGCAGCTTCCAGGGAATAAGCTCCCGCTGGCAGCCGGCCTTAATGTCTAGAAAGCAATTGTGGGGCGAGTAAGCCGAAGTAGTGAAAGTGTGCCTCGTTCCCAGTACCAGGCTGCTATGTTGGAGTATATACTGCCGAGAGGGGTCTAAAGCCGGTAGGAGAGAAAGGTTGGGGCCAACCCCCACGGTCTTCACATGCTCACAATACAGGATAGCTTATAAGTCAGCTGATGCTCAGCTTCGGAGCTATTATTGCCGCTATAAATATCCTGGCCACAAATCAGCCTGAAGGAACCCATCAGTTTCATGTGGGTGCATTTCAAATTGTGCTTTCTTGGCTGGCTCTAAAACAGTAGTTCCGGATGTTTTTATTTGACTCACATTAAGGTTTACATATCTGTCAAGCGGACACATTATGCTAAGTTCCACTGCACTCTATAAGAAGTTATACAGGGCTTTTTATGCCACTTTTGATGAATACAGCACTTGTGCCAAGTCTCGCCTTATAACCAACGCAATGCAAGCTGCTCTAAAGCAATACTGTGTCACTGAATTCAATATAGGTTTTTCATTGCTTTACTGCACTTGTTGGTCTATTTATTCCAATATTAACCCAGGACTTCAAGAATGCAAAGAATAACTGTATTTTTAGAGCAACTCAGACTCATGAAATCAAAAAACTTAAGAGCTGATCGGCTCAAAGTGTTTGCTTGTTTCTATATAGCTTTGTTTTCTTCACTTACTCTATGTTAACAACATTCCTTCAATTAAGCGGTGGGGGTAGGGGGGCGCTCAGTGAGCTGAATGCGTCTGCTGCTATATACAGTGTCGGAAAAGTTCACAATTTCAAATCCCAGCAAGGCCAACTCAGCCTTAGATCCTTCCAAGGTTGGTACAATTACATTTTGTGATAGTAACATCTTTTTATTTTCAGCACTTAGAATGGCATGAGTATCGCATGATGCACTGTATAACACACAATACCATTATTATTTTATTCCTAATAATACATGGCAAAATATATATATATTTTTTTTAATAATTCCATGGATCTCCCAAAATTTGCCTACTAAACGTCTTAACTGTTAAAAGGAATGGTATGCTCCTGTCCACTTTTCAAGCCCAAAATTCAGCAGTTAAAGTTGTTCTCCCATGCCAATTTCTTATAAACCTTGTGTATTAGTGGCTCTAAATTGAACAGAAATATTCCATTTAGAAGACTTGAACATTGTTTATTTTGTGGCGTAAACAAAACCCAGAACAATCACAGCAGAACTTGGGAGTAGGTTGGTGATCCAGCATAAGCATGTCAGGATGCTGGCAGCACTTTTAAGGCTGTTCTAACACCAGTACAGTAGCAAAATACAGTAATGAGTGTAAATTGTTTCATTACATTGATGTGACTGCTTTTTTCTACAGATAAAATGTGTCACTCCAAGTGTCACACATAAAGAATTAAAATGTCACACATAAGCACACAACAATCACGGAATGGTCACACAAGGAAGCTGACAACTTGGCAGCTATGAGTGACGTTCTATGCTTAACATGCTGTGCTGGTGAGGAGAAGTGTGACATGTGTTCCCTGACCGAAGGATGTGTTTTAAGTGCAACTCTTGAAGGCTACAGTTCACCCCAAAAAACGTGAAGTGTTCTCTATCGTTGTTGCAGGCCGAACATGTATATGAGATGTAAAATGGTTGCTCAATTCACATGATAAAAGATGTGCTGTTAGAAAAACAAAATATGGATGAGCTGCACATGCTAATGAGCGTTCTGACAAACAACTCGCAAGAACCGGTTTGTCAAGGACTTAGCATAACTCAAAAACAATTAGTGTCAATATGTGGGTGGTAATGACAAGACGACACAGTAGATTTGCATTCCTTACTGCCGGGAATATGTAATACCTTTTTATTTGATATGGAGTTTTTTGTGATGATTGTATTAGTCTCTCTCTATAAATCCCCTCATAAGGTTTTTCCACTGTGGGTGACATGAATTCAGTGGCAGGTTGTTGGGTGCCCCTCTGCTTGTGTGTTAACAGTCTTATTGTCAGTTTGCATCTGACGTTATTTTTATTTTGTGTGCTATGAGCAGGACCACAAAGCATATGCTGCATAATATGGCAGTGGTGTTTTCTTTACTGGGGTGTGGGGTGTATGTCTGAGAGCGTGTGTGTAAATTTGATATCTGGGGGAGACTGGCCCTGCTGGGTGTTCTTTCTGCAGAGTCGGATTGGCCTAAGACTATAGGGCATCTGGCAGTGCCGGATGAGCTGGTCCAACAGTTCAGTTCAGTGTGTGGGACGTTTTTTTTCGGCTGTATGTTGGCCTGTATTGTGTTCTGCTGCTGGCTGGGTTCGTGTTATATATCAAAAACACAAATGCATGCATGCAGATAACTAAACACCATCACAATGTCTTTACAAGTTCAAATTTGCTCCGATTTGCAAATGTGGGCCAGTTTTTAGGTATCTAGGGGGCGCTTTTATTTTGGCGCCCGTGCTGGAGCTTATTTTGTGTTCCAGTCTGTGGTTATACTGAATAAACAGCTACCTATATCATTATCATATGAAATCTCTTTATTGATATCATAACCACACTTTCACAATTGCTTTATTAACCATCTTGCTTTCTCAAATTTGCTTGAAAATGCACCATTTGCCCACTCTTTTTTCAAAATGTTCTTGTTCTTACTCTAATTCATTCACACTCACTATGAATCACTCACAGTCACTCATCGTCTCACTGACACACACACATTTCACACACACACTCACCCGCACATCACATACAATTGAAATATTATTTTTCCAAACTTACCTCGGCTGGCTACCAGGTCCCATTCCAGCTCTTGGTGCTCCACTGATCTTTTGGGCCGGCCCGCAGATGAAACAGGAAAGTGAACCCTTGAACCCACACAGTCACAGCTTTGAGGTTTCGGACACTTTTTTTTCAACCCACCCTTTCCTAACTGTGTGATGAGATGGGAAAGGGTGGGATCGCACACTGATTTGATGTGTAGCTCTGGGAAAGGAGGGGCTTAAGCTTAAAGCAGCGGGGGCTGCTTTTCCAAGTCACGTTGCAGTTGTCACAAATGGGAAGGTTCTGAGGTGTGGCAGGCTTGTGAAGCCGGGCCTTGGACTTCGCCAGCCTTGAAAAATCTGTCTGATCGGTCTATGCACCTGTACCAGCCATCAGACTGATGTCACTGCCTGTCAGCATTTTATCACACTAGCATAGTAATAGTCCGCTAGTCCCTATTAGTGTAATAAAAATGGGCCAGAAAACGAGGAGGGTAGGGCCCACGCACCAATACGGACAAGCGGCCCCTGCTCACTGGTGATTTTTGAAATATTGAATGAGGCTAGGATCATGTGTCGGTTGTAGGAATGTTTGCTATTCTATAAGATTAAATTAACAAGGCATGAAATATGCAAGAAATGGATTACAACTGTGCACCATCTGCGACAGCATGTTTTACAGTGGACACATTTTGGTTTGCATCGGAAAGTAAAACTAGAAAAGAATTAGCATTCTGGGCTCCACTTCAAAAATGGCCGGAAACAGTAGAATAATCTAGAAGTGCTATGAGTAAACTCCAATTGAGCAGGCCTAGTTGTTAACTAAGCCACTGAAGTACTTTCTGCAGAGCAGATACCGGTATTCCAAGTTGTCAGTTTGCTCGTGAGGTTCCTAAACTTACAACCTATCACCTACGGGGTCTATGAAGCAAGAAAAATAAAGTTGAGTAAAAAGTCTACCATTATGGAATACCTGTGCTTTATGCAGCACAACGTAGCCAAGCATTGACAAAGCCAATATGTTGGGATGGGTATGCCCAGACGTGGGTCCCGTGCTCACTGTGCCACTGGAATCAAGCTAGCCTAGGTGATACCCTGAAACCGGTCCCAGGATGCTTGTTTTTGATCCAGGGAGGACCTGGCTGGGCAGGTCGGACTGGGACTGTTCCCATGAGCAGCAGGGTCAAGACTGATTAGCATATGGCTGGGCCCAAACTGGGGTGGCAGATGAGCTAAAAAAACGATGGATTAAACCCAGATCTGTGACTGGGGGATGAATGCTTGCATTGTTCAGCATTCTGTTCATGATCTGTTCTTTTTGCAAGGGAAAGAATAATCAGAAGCACCTGAGAAAGGTGAGCAGAAAGGGGGTTACCTGTTTTTATGCACACCATACCACAAACTTGCTCCAATAGCAGAGGTATAACGTTTTGGTGGAGGGATGCCTGGCTGCCAAGATAACATTGCAGACTTCGGGCGGGAGGACGAAAGCTGTCCATTGTTGCCACTCAATCTTTAGGCAAGAAGGCGGAGCATTGACAAGTTCGGGTGGAGAACCCTCCCCTGCGGCCAACCTGAACAGAGTTCAGATGGCCATGCTCAACAGCTCGAGATTCCAAACTCTCCAAGCCCAGTCCAGAGCCACAAGGATGATTTGGGCCCATTTGATCTTGATCTTCTTGAGAACTCTGGGCAAGAGTGGTTTTGGCGGAAAGGTGAACAGGAGGCCTGAACTCAACTCGAGACAAAAAGCGTATCCAAGTGAGAGCCGCCTTGAAAACTCCAGCGTGCAGAACTGCTGATATTGTGCATTCCCGATGGTGGCAAACAGTTCTAACCAAGGCTCTCCCCACTGCTGAAAGAGACCTTGCACCACCTCTGGATGGAGACGCCATTCGTGATCCACTAGGTAGCTTCTGCTGAATTTGCGCGCCCTGGCGTTCAGAGAGACCGCCAGGTGTTGAACCACCAGGGATATGCCCTGCTGTTCCAGCCATGTCCAGAGACGCAGGGCCTCTTGACATAGGGTCAATGACTCCACCCCCACCCTGTTTGTTGCAGTACCACATGGCGGTGTTGTTGTCCGTGAACACCTGCAGTAGCTTTCCCTTGAGGGAGGGGTAGAAAGGCTTTCAATGTCAGAAGGATCGCCCAGAGCTCCAGAAGGTTAATGTAGAGACCGGATTCCACCAGAGACCTCTGATCTTCACCTCTCCCTGATGTCCTCCTGATCCCCAGAGTGACGTATGTCACCACCGTCTTTTGCAGTTCCCGCCGAGATCTGGACCATGTCGGAGAGATTCCCATGATGCTGCACACACTGGATTTTCAGGCCCCACTGCAGATCCCACATATGCCAATGGGCATATGTCACAGAAGGATGTAGGAGGCCATGAGGCCCAGCAGCCTCTAAGTCAGTCTCACTGAAATCCAGGATAGAGGCTGAAGCATCGGAATCATAGCCTGAATATCCTGGACTCGCCTTTCAGGATGATAAGCCCGAAACTGCACTCCAGAACAGCTCCGATGAAACTGAGCATCTGAGAGGGAGTCCGGTGCGACTTCGGCACATTGACAGTGAACCCCAGCAAATGCAGGAGGTCCGCCGTAGACTGAAGGTGGGCCGAGCCCGCCTTTAACAGTAAGTCATTGAGAAAAGGGAAGACTTGCACCCCTGATCTCTACAGATGAGCTGCAACCACTGCCATCACCTTGGTGAACCCCAAGGGGCGCTGGTAAGGCCAAAGGGAAGCAAGGCGAACTGAAAGTGATCACTGCCCACCGTGAACCGCAGGTAATGCCTGTGGGCAGGCAGGACAGGAATGTGGAAATATTCATCCTGAAAGTCCAGCGCTACCATCCAGTTTCCCGGGTCTAGGGCAGACAGGACTTGAGCGAGCGTGATCATTTTGAACTTCTCCCCCTTGAGGAAGAAATTGAGAAGGCTCACGTCTAGGATAAGATGAAGGCCTTTGTGCTTCTTAAGCACAAGGAAGTAGCGGGAATTGCAACCATGACCTACTACTGGCGCCGGCACCCCCTCTATGGCTCCCTTGGCCAAGAGAGCAATCACTTCCTGGCGGGGTAAGGAGAGCTGGTTCTCCGTCAGCCTGTTGCAAGCAGGTGCCATGGGTGGAAGGGTTTTCACGAAGGGGAGGAAGTATCCCCTTCGGACAATTCAGGGGAAACCATCGGTCTGATGTTATAGACCGATGGGTTCCGGTGGGCAGGTGATGGCGTATCCTGCCTCCCACTGGGTGCCCATAATGGTAAGAGGGTAGACTATAAAGGTTTGGAGGCTGCAACTGCCAGAGGGGAGTTGTGGACTGGCCCGACCTCTGGCAGCCCAACCCATGGAGTCTGAGGGTACCGCGTCCTCGGCCACACAAAGGCTGAGAAGCTTGCATGTGCTGTGGCTGAGAGGGTATAATCATGACTGGAAGCCCCTTCCATGGCCACAAAAGAATGGAAGGCTGATTAGGACTGGTAGAAGTCCCATGGAAAGGCCCAACAACCTGGCCAGAGCCCTACTGTCCTTAAAGCGCTCCAGCGCAGAATCTGCATTGTCTCCACAGAGATGGGAACCATCGAAGGGCATGTCCATAAGCGATGCTTGGAAGTCCTCTGAAAAGCCAGTCGCTCTCAGCCAGGCACCACTGTTGAGGAAATCGCTCTGGCGTCGGTGGTATCCAGTCCACAGCTGATCATAAACTTAGCTGCATCTCTCCCGTCTGCTACACCCTGGGAGAGTATGGCCTGGACCTCGTCCAGAACCATGGGAACCACCTGCGCAACCGAATCCCTTAGAACATGGGAGTATGGCCCAAAAGGCACATGGTGTTCATGGACTGCAGTACTAGGCTAGTAGAAGAAAACATCTTCTTCCCTTCTTGTGGATTTCCTATCGGTGGGGCGGTAGCGATTGCACCAGGGTATACATGGGAGGTAGAGGCTTGGACCAAGCTCTCTGGGGAAAGGTGTTGTGTGAGGAAATTGGGGTCCCCTGGGGATGGGCGGTGGCGGCTTGCAATTGTCCTGTTCATAGGAGCCACTGTGCTGGGTTTGGACCAGGTCCCAAGCAAGACGTCTGTAAGACCCTCATTAATTGGGAGAAGCGGTTTAGAAGGCAACACTCCCAGGTAAAGCACTTCCGCCACTGGGTTGTAGAGCTTACATTTTGTCTCCATTTTAGCATTCCTTTTTAACTTAGCATCTTTTTCTAATGGTGGTTTGCACATGTTTTCCCTAATGCGAGAATGTTCCATGCATGTATTTATTTCTGATAGACATTGTTGCCCTGTAGTTTGCACATTTAGTTCCAGGATTGAACATCTTAGAACACAATGCCTTGTTTTATTTTTGCTTGTAGGAGATGACTATTTCTCCCCAGACTAATTAAAGACATTGTTCTGCACCGCTGGCACAGTGTGATAAGCTTGTTGTTTTATATTTAAACAGCCTCCATGCTGAGGTCAGTGAGAGGTTCACTTCACCCCGGAGTTATCATGGAAGCTGCTGTGACAGATGCAGTTCCGCTGTTCCCGACCTTCATCCTGAGAAAGAAGATAGCCATGTGAGAGTAGTGAGCAGGCCTGCACCCTCAGACGGGGGCATTTGTTAATGCACTGAGGCCGGCTTCCTGATATACTGTACCAAGGTATGAGGGTTAGATCATTTCAATAGGCCTGGTGGATGGGTACTCCCGACATTCTCTCTTTAGGATAGAGGTATTAGTGATAGATAGTAGTTACCTTAGTAACATTATGAACAATTAAAATGGTTGCATTGTTTGTGTTTTTCACTATTCTAATAATGCTTATAACAATATGTCTCATCTTTGTAATACTTGCCGTTCATGTTTTATTTACGAGATTAGAGCTTTTCAATAAAATTTGAAAATGCATTATCGTATCTTTTCTTTGGGACACCTTGGGCATGCAAAAGTGAAAAACGAAAGAGTTAAATCTGTTAGCATGAATTCCTTGGGAATTAAGTCATGTTCGAGGTTATCAACAACATCTATAACTCTGTAAGGTTAGGAGTTTAGATGTGGTACTGTGAGCTAGCCAAACAAACCAACATTTACTGATTATATAAGAAGACCCAGTCACTGTATTATGAAGTTTTATTGATCTAAATACACAGTCCTATTAAATTCTTAGGAACCGTTTAACAACTGGGAGCAGGCTAACGTCCAGGACCTCGGCCACACTTACCACCACCATTGCAAAGGATGCTCCCTCCTACGTAGCCATAGTAGGGGGAGAAAGCTTCCCAGTATCTTGAGAAGTATCCAGTCCACTGGCCTCCGTCAAGTCCTCCCACGAGCCCATTTGTGGATCCAAAGGCTGGTATTCCTTAGGGTCCAGTGACCCCTCCCAATTCTCCCCGAGTCCTAGCCCATTGGAGTAGGGCTTGGGCTCTGGCCTGGAAGGCATGGCTCCAGTCGACGCCGGACGAGGCCCCTCCAGCTCCATGTCAGAGTCAGGGATCAGAATGGTGGTGGCGCGCCAGCATTGGGATCGGGGAACGTTGAGGAGGTACAACTGGCGCAAGTCCGGATGTATCCATGGATCCAAAGGGTCTGACTGGTGCCAAGGACAGAGCCGCCAGCGTGGAACCAGTAGGGGCCCCTCTTGAACCTGCGGGCCCGAAGGCACGCTGGGGGGGGGGGGGTCTGGGGGGGCAGTCACTTAAATATGAAGCGCATGGCCTCATAAAACTTTTGGAGTTGAGAAGGGGTCGCTCCGGTGCCCAGAACCTCGGAGAAGCACGAAGCAGACCCAGGTCAACCGCGGAGCCAGGCCTCGAATGACGATACTCTCTCGTCTTGTTGGCCAACGAATGAGGTGAAGTGGAAGACCTCTTCGACTTCTTGCTCTTCTTCATGCAGAGGGACATGTCGAGCCACCAAGAGCTTGAGGGAATGCTCACTCAAAGACTTCAGATTCATCGCACAACAGTCGACGCAGTTCTTCACGGCGTGGTCACGCTCCAGGCATCAGAAGAAAACAAGGTGCTAGTCCATCACTGACATCGATTGGTGACAGGCGCCGCAGGTCTTAAAGTCGGCCTTTCTAGAGGACATTCTTGCCACACAAGGAGAAAAACTTCTAAAAAAACTTCAACAAAAGTTTTTAAAAAAAGGCTAGTCAAAAAGTGACTCGGGTAGCTCTCTCCGAAAAAGTTACATTCCTGGGCCTCCGCCCCTGCATACCTCTGTCTTTTATCTAATCCCAAAGCAATTGTAAAGCTACCCCATGCCCTTACTCGTATATTATGGCAATCATTTGCCATGAAAGTGCAAGCTTCATTATGTCAAACCCAAAAACGTTTATATGTGAAAGCCATGAGTACAACTTTAAGATATGTATTTCTTCTAATAACACATGAGAGTTATGTTTTTCCCTATCAGGGGCTCAAAAGCGCACTAACTGTGTAAACCATACCTGGAACACACAGCTAGAAATAATGTATTTATACATACGATAAAACAACTTGTAATATACAAACTGTTCGTATTAAGCGACAGAAGTGTTCCTAGATATCCTTTGTAATGTAGCTGAGCTCATGACATATACACAATACAGTTACAAGAAATGCGTCCAATACAATACACTACAGACACCAACGGACATAGAAACAAATAAAAACTTATGGAAACGAACACAGTAGGGTATGCCGTTACATACATTTGCATAAAAAGAAAAATGTGTGGATCCTGTGTAGCAACTGATTTTTGTAATATATATAACCTATCAGTCCCTGTCAGGAGAAAGCCACAAAGGCTTATAAAAATAAGCATAGTATATAGGTGTTGTGATAAGGGAGCACAAGAGATATATTACTCATGCGCTGGCCTCAGAACTTTAATGATGTACATTTGTATCCGTTGTCAAAATATGACAAAATGCCAGTCTTTATGGTGTCATAGAGGGGATTAGGAAATATCACCTATACATTTAAAGGATAGTGCAAGTCATACAGAAGTTCTGTACCCTACAGAGGCATGAGGAATCCTGGTGAGCAACATTATGAGATCACAGAACCCTAAGGTGACTGGTGCTATCCGTTCTAATAAACAGTCTGAGAACATTTTAATAATTATCATAGGAGGGCTATTGGCTCCTCTCTGTCTTGTATGGTCATTACAGCCCTGACATATACAGTCCCACAGGCCTGTCCAAAACCCTAAGGAAAGAGATGGTGCAGTTGTGTGCTCCCAAGAATAGGCGAGCAGGGTGGGGAGCACTAAAACAGTGGGTCCGATTCACAAAAATAATTTGATATCTGAACCTGCTTGGTTTACATGCTCGGATGGGTGAATTCCCTCATGCAATTATGTAAAGGACTTTCTGCATGTAAACCTGTGTATAATTTACAATTGTACCTGGATAAAGGTATTCATAGTTGTGCCACTGATTCCCTCCACCTTTCATATTCTAAAGGGAAAGTATGTGTTGCTGTGGCGAAACCCCTTTTCTTAGCCCCAATAATTTGGGAAGAGTTAAAAAAATGCCACAAAAAAAACTGCTTCTGTCTGGAGTAAATCTCCTACTATTACCAGGATCAGAATGAGTAAGAAACAAGTTGTGTTTCAAGACTCTGTAGGTGTTCTCAAACCTTCCAGGCCATAGCCTCACTGGATGGCCCACTACGCAATCCTGGAATAGGATTAATCCATGAGCAATATTAAAGCATCCTCAAGTAACAGGACCTATGGCTATATCCATTCATAAGTACACAATGAACGTGCACATGCAAATGGCTTTGTGAATTGGTCCAAATGATTGAAGGTCAGCGGAATTTGCCTCCTCACTCCAACAATACCTGGTCCAGCCTCGCTTTTTGCTCTTGCCTCTGCTCTCACTTCTTGCTCACTCTTCCCCTGCGATCTTCCCATCCATTGCTTAACACTGGCAAGCAGTCCAGCCTAATATAGTGTATTGAAAGTGGGACTTGTTGAATCGGGAGCACGAAATGGGCAGCCGTCCCTGACAATTTAGCCTCTATGTGGCTCTCCTGGATGTCACAACGCTATGCAAGAGTCTTAGGCTGAGTGCAGCTGATTCAACCACCAACAATGGTATGGGCAACTTTGAAGGTGCCTGAAACAGGCATATTGACCATTTAGCAACTTTCCCTGACAATGGTGAGAGTTAGTGAGCTGCCAGAGAAGGCAACCTAACCATGGAGAGAGTGCAGCCCGGGATGGCACTTGCGTCTCCTGCAACTGAAATTGAAAAATGGGCAACAGATGTAACCCCAGGTACACAGCAGAGCCAAGGGCAATCCCTTCTTCCATGTGAAAGTTCTTGATGAGGGGAGATAAAAGCCTCTAATAGCATTTGGTGGCAAGACTGGGTAGGTATTTCAAAATTTCACTACCTCTGGTAGTCATAAACTATGTAAAACCTAAATTCAAATCAAAAAAAGATGTGGGCCCCCATGCACGCATGCGCTGCGGGCAGCTTTCAATGCCTTTATTTTTACCAATCCCGTTCAAAGATGATCACTGTGAATGCTCTTGCATTCACAGTGGCTATTTTTTAATGGGATTAGGAACAAAATGCTTTCACAGAAGGGCGCCATTGATGTGCGTGCGTCCACGGTGGCCATCTTTGAATGGGATTTGTAAAAATAAAATGCTTTCAAATATGGCGGCCGTGGATGTGCATGCATCTGTGAATGTCATCTTTGAATGCATTTTATGTTCTTTGTACAAATTCCATTTAAAGATGGCCACGACAAATATGGGAATTTTTTTGGTGGCCATGTACCATAAAAAAAAAACATTGTTAAAACCAATATTTTCGAGGCCAACATCTATTAGCTTTGCCCATGTTTGTTTTTATTCCAGATGCATTATGACGACAGAACTCAGAGAAATAAGAAAATAAACTGTCCGTCTATAGGGAGATTACAAACTCGCACTTACTTTAAAATATATAATGCATGGAAAAAATAACTATAACATTGGTTCCGATAGCCACTCGCAGGAACAGCAAAATTAGTGATGATTGCTCTTGACCTGTGCATAAAGCGCCCTTCTTTAAAATGCATGTGCTCCAATTCAAATTAGCAACTGAAACGGCAATCACACTATAGGATAAAATGTATTTGTAATGTTTTGTTTTTTGCATTACGCACGTTCGCTACCGGCAAGGCCTCAAGTTAATCTCACAATAAAAATCGCTAACATCCGATATATTAAGGAATTTACAATATGGAGAGGGAGAAAGACTCCGTATTCAAATATGCGTGGGTAATAGGTAATTGTTCAGTTGACCAAGTTAAAAAAATCCTCACATACCTATCAGATATCTATGACCTATTAAAGTCGCACTTTTTTTGGACTTGTTTTCGTGCCAACTGCTGTTTATTTAAACATCCATCGCACAGACAAAGTGCTAAAACAGACTGGGCACACCTCACAAACTGGGTTGTAGCTACTTTAACAACAAAAGACAGACATCAGTGTCTGGGAAAGTGGTTTAATTTTAACATACTAATACAGACAGACAGCTATTTCTAAAAAGACAGACACATTAAAAACAGCTACAACTACAGAGGAAATAAACAAGTGTTTATAAGAACAACTTAGGGATGCTAAACTGTACATAAAACGTGTGTGTACTGTTTACTATGATACATAGAAAAGGATAATTAAACGTGTCATAAATACATAGACAGTGAAGCAGGCGGTCCATTTCACTAAAATCAAGAGTGTTCCAAAACGTGTTTAATTCACATACGTTCGCATACGGAACCGAGGGATGAACCATGATTACCAATGACTGGTTATTATGCTGCAACCCAAAATGAACCCACAGATTGTTTTATGAAGGTATGCATTTTTTGGGGAAGATGCAATGTATGCAGAGTGGATTTAATTTTCTATCCAGTTTGGTTCTACTCCCATTAGGTAAATATTTTTCAATGCCAAACTGAAGCATGTTCAAATTACACTCTGAGGCAATGACTGAAAAGGGGTAACTCCCAGCATGTCTTAGGTGCAGGGCTAAAAAAAGAATGATATATGCCCCAGTCCATCTGAGGCACAACAAGTTGCATAGCATTATTACCACTTTGCAGAGTCTGTCGTCCTCCTGCCAGCACTCCACTAGGTAACATTCCAGTAGGAGTTAAGCCTTTGAGTGTTAGCACACTTTCACTCTCCTCCCTAGAAAGAAAGAAAAAACAAAACAACTTGAATCTTTTTCAGAGACATAAAATACATAGGGCTTATGAGTGCGCAAGAGTGAACGTTTTAAACTCGCATTTTGAACCGCACAAAGGAACTGTCATACATATATATCCAATCTGACGCAATCTAGTCAATATCATCATGCAAGTCAATGACATTTTTGATGTAGAAAAAGCTATGCTATTCTGGACATTAAACAGTATTTGAGGTCATTTAAAAAGTACCACCTCTATTTGCGTTTGAACTCCGAATGTCCTATATATATATATGATTCACACCACGTAGCCCGGTTAGACCCAGTGGAAGGCGTCAGCCAAAAAGCATCGGTCAGAGAAAAATGATTTTTCCATAAAACTGTGTACTGCTTTAGCACATGGAAAGACAAAGGGAATAAAAACATCAAAACAGAGAACTTGCCTCTTGAATGCTGCTTTTCTGGATTGTGCCGCTGCATGAGGTGTTGTGAAGACGGAACGCCGAAAGGGAGCATATATATATGTATATGTGTATATGGTCATGTGATCAAGGTCCCACGAGGATCGAAACGCGTAATGGCGGCGGTGCTGGGCATACAATAAAGAAAAGAGCACTGCAATTTTGGGTTCGCTTCATCTTTTCTATGATTGGAAGTCAGAGACGAGTTTACAGGATATATATATATATATATATATATATATATATATATATATATATATATATATATATATCTACTGGCGGTCGCCAGTAGATAGTTATAGTTACAACCTATTATCCATAGGAAATCCGCGACATTCTATTTGAAATAACTCTCTTGCCGGTTGACGTATCTTCGCAAAATTTTCAAACTTTATGGCCCGCTCCGGTCCGCTCCTACCCTGAAAGTCTCGGGGATTCGCTGCGGGGGCCGAGAAAAAAGGGGGTCCCAAAACGCGTTTTCCCCATGCAATTTTCCATAGGAAACTTTAGACACGGTTACAGCTCGAACTGCTGAACGGAATTACACCAAATTTGGCAAAGAGGTAGTTCTTGGTTCAGAAAGAACCCTTTTGTTAAATGGTGTAAATCCGTTCAGTAGTTGCTGAGAAAATGAAAAGTAAAAAGATAGTGATATCTAGGGCCGCGGATCCTCCCGAGCACGAGCTTTATGTTAATTGGCTGTCAACACTCCAAACCAGGAAGTGTTGGCAGACATTTTGTCCCTCGGTAGAAACACCCTGACCCCCTAGGTCTGCTCAGGGGGTCCCACAAGGACCCCCTGGCAAAAAAAATATATATTTTTTTTTTTAAAAATCGGCAGGATGCGCTCAGGAAGCGCGAACCCTGCCGAAAAAATCGAAGCGCGGTCTCCGCGCTTCGATGTTAATTGGCCCCCGGGTGGGCCAAGTCCCGGGGGCATGCTGGGGGGGTTAATTTTATGTGACCACCACCCCCGGGGCTTTATGTAGTAATGGTGCGGGAGGGCTCTGAGCCCTCCCGCAGCCCCGGGGACCGCCACCTCCCCGGGCTTCTTTTATTTAAAGACCCTGTGTGGGGGCTCCAGCCCTCACACGCCCGGGACCACCACCTCCCGGGGCACTAAGAAAATTACAATGGGGGTCCGCTTTGGACCTCCAGAGCCCCGGGGACCACCACCTCCCCGGGCTGTGCACTGAATGGGAGGGGGCCGCGCGGCCCCCTCCTGGAGCCCTTGATGGCCCTGGGGACCACCACCCCCAGGGTCGGCTCCTGCAGTGTCCCGGGTGCCTACCTCGGGACACTGCTGTTTGCAATGACAGGACGGAGCCTCGCGGCTCCCGTCCTGTCATTGCAAACTTGCTTTGGATATTGGAAGAGAGAGCAGGGAAACCTGCCTCTCTTCCAATATCCAAAGCCGACAGCTTTCCACATGGGGAGCAGCATGTTAGCTGCTCCCCATGTGTAAGCAATGCCGGCTCCCGTAGGACACGGGGAGCCGGCGGGACTGTGGGGGCTTGGGGACCCCCCACAGTCCCCAACGAGAGGCCAGGCCCCGGGGGATGGGGTCCCCGGGCCATAGGGCCCGGGAGGGGGCCACGCAGCCCCCTCCCCAAAGGAAAAAAAATTAAAAAAATAAAAAAGTGCAAGGCCGGCCCCGGGAGATGGGGTCCCCGGGGCCTTAAATGGCCTGAGGAGGGGGCCACGCAGCCCCCTCCAAATAAAAAAAGAGGCCATGCCCCGGGGATGGGGTCCCCGGGGCCAATACAGGCCCAGGGAAGGGGGCCACGCAACCCCTTTCCCGTTTTTTTTTTTTATTTTAATTAAAGAGTAGGGGAAAGGCCCTGGGGGATGGGGTCCCCAGGGCCTAAAAATAGGAAAAGGGAAGGGGGCCACACAGCCTCCCTTCAGGGGAAAAACAAAACAAAAACGATCGGGCCCGTAGGCCCCGCCCCTTCCTTCACCACTCTGCAAACGCGCCCTGGCGCGTTTGCAGAGGGGAACGACTCCCTTGAATCCTGGGGGTCCCTGAGGCCAACTAGCCCACCAGGAACCTCCAGTATGCGCCAGGGCTGCCTTGCAGAGAGGTGTACAGAGGCCACGCCCCTTTTACACCTCTCTGCAACGCAGCTCTATGGCGCTTTGGAGGTATATGGTGGGCTAGTTGCACCCCAGGGACCCTCAGGATTCAAGGGGAGTTAATCCCCAGACTTAAAACGCGCCACGGGGCGCGTTTGCACAGTGGTGAAGGGAGGGCGGGCTTCAGGTGACATGTGTGCAAACAGGCCCCGTGGCGCGTTTTAAGATGGGGAATTAAATCCTCTTCAATCCTGAGGGTCCCTGGGGCCAACTAGCCCAACAGGTACGTCCAGAAAGCGCTACAGAGCTGCGTTGCAGAGAGGTGTAAAAAGGGTGTGGCCTCTGTAAATGTCTCTGCAATGCAGCCTCCTGGCGCATACTGGAGGCTCCTGGTGGGCTAGTTGGCCCGTAGGGACCCTCATAATTCAAGGGGACTTAATCCCCCAACTTAAAACGTGCCACGGGGCGCGTTTGCACAGATGTCACCTCAGGCCCCGCCCCCTCCCTTCACCATTGTGCAAATATTACTCTAAAATCAGCCGAAATACGAATTCTGATTTACTCACCTGTTATCAGGAGAGACCTCAGTGCTGCATCTTTCAGCCCAGTACTGGTCCTGAAAAGTAATTTTAACCGTACTTACCGGTAACTTGAATTTCCTTCATAGGCTAACATTGACTGGTTTCACTTGGAAATTCTTCTAAGTGTGGAGTTTTGGAACTTTCAAATATTCCTCTAAAATCAGCCGAAATACGAATTCCGATTTACTCACCTGTTATCAGGAGAGAACCCAGTGCTGCATCTTTTAGCCCAGTACTGATCCTCAAAAGTAATTTTAACCGTACTTACCAGTAACTTGAATTTCCTTCCATAGGATATCATTGCCTGCTTTTTGCTGAAAAAGTTTCTAAGTGTTGATTTTTGAAACATACAAATATTCCTCTAAAATCAGCCGAAATCCGAATTCTGATTTACTCACCTGTTATCAGGAGAGACCTCAGTGCTGCATCTTTCAGCCCAGTACTGGTCCTGAAAAGTAATTTTAACCGTACTTACCAGTAACTTGAATTTCCTTCCATAGGCTAACATTGACTGGTTTCACTTGGAAATTCTTCTAAGTGTGGAGTTTTGGAACTTTAAAATATTCCTCTAAAATCAGCCGAAATACGAATTCCGATTTACTCACCTGTTATCAGGAGAGACCTCAGTGCTGCATCTTTCAGCCCAGTACTGATCCTGAAAAGTAATTTTAACCGTACTTACCAGTAACTTGAATTTCCTTCCATAGGCTAACATTGACTGGTTTCACTTGGAAATTCTTCTAAGTGTGGAGTTTTGGAACTTTAAAATATTCCTCTAAAATCAGCCGAAATACGAATTCCGATTTACTCACCTGTTATCAGGAGAGAACCCAGTGCTGCATCTTTTAGCCCAGTACTGATCCTCAAAAGTAATTTTAACCGTACTTACCAGTAACTTGAATTTCCTTCCATAGGATATCATTGCCTGCTTTTTGCTGAAAAAGTTTCTAAGTGTTGATTTTTGAAACATACAAATATTCCTCTAAAATCAGCCGAAATCCGAATTCTGATTTACTCACCTGTTATCAGGAGAGACCTCAGTGCTGCATCTTTCAGCCCAGTACTGGTCCTGAAAAGTAATTTTAACCGTACTTACCAGTAACTTGAATTTCCTTCCATAGGCTAACATTGACTGGTTTCACTTGGAAATTCTTCTAAGTGTGGAGTTTTGGAACTTTAAAATATTCCTCTAAAATCAGCCGAAATACGAATTCCGATTTACTCACCTGTTATCAGGAGAGACCTCAGTGCTGCATCTTTCAGCCCAGTACTGATCCTCAAAAGTAATTTTAACCGTACTTACCAGTAACTTGAATTTCCTTCCATAGGAATCCATTGTCTGGTTTTCAGCAGAAAAGTTTCAAAGTGTCGATTTTCACAAACTACAAATATTCCTAAAAATCGCCTGTATGACTTAAACGCATTCTTTCAACTGTTTACAGGAGATGCACCAGTGCTGGATCCAGGATCCAACACTGAGTAAGAAAAAGTAACGATAACAGTTTTTAACTTCTAAGTGAATTTCCTTCCATAGGATAACATTGGTGATTCTATGAGAAAAAGTTTCTAAGTGTGAACTTTTAAAGTACAATAATATTCCTTAAAAATCACGACTGTAACCAAAACGCTTTTACTCAACTGTTTACAGGAGATGTCCCAGGACTGAATCTAGGATCCAGTAATGTGGTTAGAAAAGTAATCCATAAAGTAACTAATTGCATTTAACTAGAAATTCACATTGAGCTGAATGTTGCATTGTGTTTGAAAATGTGTTGCCCATTGCAACAACTGTAACTACTGTACTTAAAAGTCTATTGCCTATGTGCAAAGTAATTAAACTAAAGTAATTCATTCTGAGAAAGTATTTTTTGTAATGTAATGTATAATGTAATTACAATGTAATTTAAAAAATAAAATATGTAAAAAAAAATTGTTTCTAAAAAATTTGGAAATCAGTATGAAAAAATTTATATAACAATTAATACATTTAAAAATTGTCATTTACAAAACCTTTGAAATTCACTGAAAAACTGTAGGTTTCAGACATGTTATAGTTACAAATTAGCATTTAAAAACCTTTGAAATTCACTGAAAAAACCATAGGTTTCAGGGACGTTATAGTTACAAATTAGCATTTAAAAACCTTTGAAATTCACTGAAAAACCATAGGTTTTAGGGACAGTTATAGTTAGTTGGACATTGCACTCGTACAAAACCCGTGAAATTCCCCGTTATAGTTAGTCCAGCTAACTATAACTCGCGCCCCGCAATGCACTGCTGATGACGTCACATATTACATCACTCATGACATGGTCAGTGACATCACTGATGACATCACTGATGACATCTCAAATGACATCACTGATGACATCATCCACGTGATAATCTGATGCACCTCCTCACACCCTAATATAACCTTTGATACACCCACTCTAAATTACAGACTGCCATTCGCAAAACCATAGACACTCCAACACCAATAACTACACACCCACTCACTGATTCTTAGGTCTACGCACACATCCACTCACTCACCCGTACAGTCACTCATACTTACGGTCACTCAGTACAGGACTATCATATGCACTCATACTCCTATATAGACACTCAAACACCGCCACTCATCCATAGAGGTACTCACACACCTAGTCAGTCATGCAAATAATTAAACACACTACCATTTACTCACCTATACAGTTATACACACACCAGCTCACTTACTCATACAAATAGTAGCACATTCTTACGCTCTTATACAATCACTGATACAAGCACACACTCATCCATACAGCCACTATCACAATCACTCACTCTCGCTTATAGCTATTTATATACTCCAACACACATATATACTGCCTTTCACATATGTAGTTACTCACACATGTACCACTGGGACATACATTCACTCACTAACACACTCTTACACACACTTACCCACCCATACAGTCTATCACAGTTGCACTCTTGAAACCATCCACCCAGTGAATCACCCACTCACACATCTATGCACAGAGTTGCACACACCCCTCCCACACAAACACTCAGGCACCCATACAGATACTCAGACAAGCATTCAATAACTCATATAGACACTCATGTAGCTATTCACAAACACATGCAACCACTTACACAGCAACAGACAGACGGATACAGACATTCACCCAGTTTAGTCACTAACCCATGCATTCAGTAAGATACGTTAAATCACTCACTTATAGAGTCAGTCACGCACCTACTAAATCATCCATACAGACACTTACACACCCACTCATTCTTCAATACGTCTTTTCCTATATATATTAAAAATATATAAACTTTACAGAAACACACAGTCACTGGATGATGTCATTTGAGATGTCATCAGTGATGTCATCAGTGATGTCACTGACCATGTCATGAGTGATGTAATATGTGACGTCATCAGCAGTGCATTGTGGGGCGCGAGTTATAGTTAGCTGGACTAACTATAACGGGGAATTTCACGGGTTTTGTACGAGTGCAATGTCCAACTAACTATAACTGTCCCTAAAACCTATGGTTTTTTCAGTGAATTTCAAAGGTTTTTTAAATGCTAATTTGTAACTATAACGTCCCTGAAACCTATGGTTTTTTCAGTGAATTTCAAAGGTTTTTTAAATGCTAATTTGTAACTATAACATGTCTGAAACCTACAGTTTTTTCAGTGAATATATATATATATATATATATATATATATCCATATATAGTCAAAATATACATATCATCAGGGCTGCTTCTGTATGAACAATGATTTAAGGATTTACTCAAGCTAATTTAGAAATTCGTGGTCAGTAAAGTACCTCTGTCTTAACCACAGACAATATCGGAAAGTGCTGACTGTTTCTGACCCCAGGGGCGTAACTTAATCAGTGAGATTCGGGGTGTGCGTATCTCAAATATCCCAATCAAATAAGCGATGGGCCACAGGGTGGAGGGTTGAGATGATAAAGATTCAGAATGGACTGTTCACATGATGAACATGGTCAGCACTGTTTTGTATTAGCTGGGCCTCTGTCTAAAGTGGCATAGAGGGCAAAAAACAATGGGTTGGATTTAGGGGTGTGCGTACTTCGTTTTTGTATGATTATGTGAAATTACAGAAAAATTATGCGAAATCATTGTGCACTATATTTTAGGCATCCTCACGTCATTTTTTGGCGCAAGGATGCATTTAAACAGCAGGACGAACATCAGCCACTTGCATTCTATTGTTCTTGTGCTCTCACTGTAAATTTTTATTGTGAATTGCACCATTTGTAACTTTTTTACTGCGAATGGCGGATAATTTTGCAAAGTGGCATAATAAATACATTTTTGGAATTACGTGTAACAAGAAGTAACACAAAATTGCTGAAATTACAGAGGCCCATTAACAATTCACACAGGCCTAGTTAGAATACTACCACAAGCAATTGAGCGCGGTTAGACTATTTCCAAGAATTCATCCCCATTGCCTTTTGGGTGTCTGATTGCCAGTAGTCTGCCTGAAAACCTGGGAATGGTGCAGTTGTCCAAGCCTAGTACTTCAAAAGTTTGTAAATTCCAAAATGTTTGCACCCATTCAATAGATACTTATATGGGTGCAGATTTACTACCTTTTGGTAAAACAGTCACTATATTTACATTCAAGTTCTTGATCCAAAAATGAATAAGTTAAAACATCTCAGTGAAATGAGAACAAGAAAAAACAACACAAACATAGCAGACCCAACTCGGAACCCCCAGACCCAACTACCAAGTCAAGAACACATTTAGTTGAGGGTGTAACACCTCAAACGCCTCCCAAGAAGCTACGCCCCTGGCTGACCAGGAAATGCTGCATTATTCCCAGTCTCCCATTAAATGGCTTCTAACTAGCGTTGGATTATTTTGACTACTGATAGATTTTCAAGACGCACACAACCGGAGCAAACTTCGGACTCTCCCATTAGGTGAGGGCAATCTTTTTTCACCTACAGAAAACTGTGCTCCCCAATTCACAGGTGACAATATTTTACATTTGTTTTTAAAATTGTGTATCGTACAGATGTTTCACTACCCTATGAACTTCGCTATTCACTGCAGTGCTCGGTAAGGTTCTGAGCCTATTTAAGAGACTCACTTTGGGTTCTTTCTTCTTACTCTGTTTTTGGTGAACCACCAAGGCAGAAATTATCCCTCCCCTTTCCACAGGTGGTCTCTAGATTATATAATTAATGACGTTGATTACATCATAATAATGCCATTTATATTTTCTCCTTGGGACAATCATCTCACCACAAAATTCCACTGTGGTTGACGGGGAGGATATGTATACCATTCCTTGTATTTGCCTGCACTTTATTCATAGTAAACATGTATACATTGCTTTTTTATTAATTCAATTCTGCAGCTCAACTGACACAGGATCATTGTCCTGATGAACAACTCGGGTATTAGTTACAAAAAAGGGTTCCAAAAGTTGGGTCACCAAAAATTAGGACTGAAAACTTTGACCACATGTGGGTGAAAGCCCATCTCAATTAATTAACTGTGACATGGTTCAAAACAATTAGTTCTACAGCCAAACAATATTCACAATATAGCACTACTGGTCACTCTAATGTTTCTACAGAGCCTTATACCACCACTGGAGTTCTATGCAGCACTTTGGATGTTGTCATTTTAATACACTAACTTACCAACACAGTAGACTGACACCATTTTGATTCATTTCACGTTAATGAGGCATTCAATGAATACAAATGATTTTCTCCTACTATTTTCTATGATTTAGATAAATATACTTTAGTGACCACAAATTTCAAAATGGGTTTGAGTGAATCCTTTAGAACAACTATTTGTTTATACTTAATTACACATATTCCTTGGAATACAGTGTTGCTCCATCTTATGATATATGTCATAAGGCAGTAAGCCTTTACATTATGGGATTGATTGGATGATACAACACAAATGAGTTACAATAAGATGAAATCCAGTGTATTACATATAATGGTTGCAATAATTATTAACTAAACAAACTATGAGCGAGTAATAGTCTTTCGATCTAATCCTCCTAAGTCACTTATCAATGGAGTGCAGCCTCGTATAGGGGTTTTTGTACGTGTGGTTCCTGACAATGTCATTAAGGTGTTCTAGACACGCACATCTTCAAACTCTGCACTGCACAACTCCTGGACTGCTTGGGCTCAAAGAAAGTTATTCATTTAATTCCTTTGGAATGTTAGCATTCCTAGAATTCGTATCGTTTATAGTCTTCAGGGCACTGAACAGTATATTAAAACATGGAAGAAAACATTAATTGAAAATTACAATTATAAAATATTTTCTGCACAAACATGTTATAATTAAGAGAAAGTACTGAGGATAACCTACAACAAAGGAATAGGGCAAAACGCAGAAAGAATGCCGCCCCAATGAGTTTTCATATTCTCTGTGTTTGCAAAATGCTGCCTGCTGCCAATCTCAAAGTCTGACTAGAAATAAAACGAGTCCATCTCAAATGAAAATGGCAAGTTTAGCATAAACTGAGGTATGTGCATATATCACAAGACCCATTTGAAAACTGTTCCCTGAATCCCTATGCTATGAAGGCGATCAAAGAAAATGGTACACGGAAAATCATGTCAACGACAGCTGACAGATCTATAGGGATCAGAACTTCTAGGCCGTCAAAATGTTTCATCAACTTATGTTTGTTCAGGGATGTTAAGAAGAGAGATTCAGTACATCACTGAGGTAGAAAAGTTGGTAGCAGTTGGCCTCCACAAAAATCCAATCAGTTTTGACTTAAGATGCCTTCAATATAACTTTCAGTATAAAACGACAAAAGCTGGAGGGGTCTAAAGGTTTACGAAATGTTTTATTTCAAAATGGGAGAAACAATGGCTTACATCAGTACCTGTGGACAAGGACGTGTTACTATCGCTCACTATAATAATCAGAATCAGAAATCACTGTATTCGAACTGTATTTATACAGATCATAAAAGTTCATAAATACATAATTCATCAATTTTATAAAATAGGATTAAAATATTCTGTTAAAAACAATTATTTAAAAACAATTAAAATATATGAGATTCATTCCAAATAATTGCACAGTCTCCTGGTTTTTAGGGAAAGAGCTAAGAAAGATGCAACACCGTAACAAACATAATGGTCAGACAACATTTGTAAAAAGAACATACCTGGACGGCATTGTCTTAATTTATGTTTGCGCATATTTGGCAGTATGAACTTTTTACGATGTTCAAGATAGAACTTACAAAAAAAGAAAATATGTATGTTGGATTGTGAGGACACACCATCACATGGACAAAGAGGCAGGTCTTGTATGGAAAAAATACCTGATGGGTGACCCAACATACAGGGAATAAGATTTAGCTGGAACCTGAATAATATAAATCTATGACATGGGTTTGTCACGGCCATCAAGAATGAAACTTGCCCCTCATTAGATGTCGGCCCTTCTAGGTAAGCTTGCACCATATATTTTGTACTATTATTTTCGTGTCTTTTATCTGCCATGCAATTAAAAAGGCGAGTATTAATTGCTTTTTTTGAGATGTTCCGGCAGTTACTTGGTGTTTCAAATATAGTCACTAGACCAAAAGAAGTCAGGGTGTTTTTAACATACATGATCCAAGGGATCCTATGTAGCTGTTCCAATGCAAGACAATCCATCATAAACTGCTGAATGAGGTTAGCAAGATCCCTTCTCCCCAGATGGCGTGCCATAGGAGAATTGGTGCCAAGCATATCTGATCTGATATGTAGGGAGCTTTCAGCTCAAGATGACAATTATAATTAGAGCAACTTTTTGGGAGACTCACCAGTTTCTTCCAGAAAGTATCTTTTATTGATTCCAGTGTCGCATGGTTAGTATTTCCCCACACACCAGCTCCATACGTGGCCACTGAGGCAGACTTAGCCAGGTATACTTTTTTTTACAGCATCTAGGGGTTTGGATCATAACTTTTTGGTAAAAGAAAATAGAGCACCGATACTTTTTTCTAACAATAGGCTCCTGCTTTTCACCATATTTGTTCATGACAGCATCCTATCAAATGTCACCCCCAAATAAGAGAATGTATCTGTCTGTGCCACTCTCCAGCCTGCTATATAAAAGGAGGGCACTTTCTTCACCTTAGGACCAGTAACTAAGATAAAAGATTTTGCCTCGTTAGTTTGTAAATCTAGTTGTTTCATAAAATTCACATATATATCGAAAAGCTTCTGCAGTGCCATGCCAGTGCGTGCGATAAGGACCGCATCATCTGCATAAAGGAGAATAGGGATGCGGACTTTATTCATATTTGGGACATCCTTGGTTGAATCTAAGAGAGGGGGCTCTACTCCGTTAGTGTACAGTGAAAAGAGAAAGGGGGCAAGAACACACCCCTGACGAACCCCCCGTATTTATAGGAAACCACCTAGTATGTTCTCCCTGGTTCCCATAACGGACACAGGCCGCAGCCCTAGCATATAACTGTCTTATAAAAACTATAATTGCCTTGTCAATCCCAATCTCCTTTATGGTTCTCCACAGAGGGTGGTGAGCAACGCAGTCAAAAGCTGTGGATAGGTCCATAAACGCCAAGTATAGCTTTTCTTGGGGCGCTAGAGGGCGCACTGCGGAATGGCTGCACTCTAGTGCTGCTCCGCCGGCCGGAATACAGATCTACATCTAAAATATGCAAATGGCCCTTAAAACAACGAAACAACCACGAAAATGAACGTCGGAATATGCCAGCAATAAGAAGCAGAGCTCCAGATGAAAGATCGAGAGCAAACCAAAGTAAAACACCGAGTGTACTGTGAGTGACTCGATATCGTTTGGCCGAGACAAGATGGCGGCGCGCACCGGCAATTATTTTGCATCAGCGCTGTAATGCCCGGCTGAAATCAGGACCGCCGGTGGAACTCTACACACTGACGCTGACCCCGGACGACATTGCAGATGGTGATATGTACCGCAGCGGCCACCTGGACAGATAAGTAAATGCCCATTACGTGTGGAGGAGATCTGCGGCGCTGAGCTATATTTGGCAGAGCAGAGCGCAATCCCCATGCGACTGCGGGAGTTAAATAATAAGATGGCACAGGCTTAAATACACTAGATACCAGATGCATCTGCTTGTTACATCAACAGACGCGGATCGGTTCTGCTGTGGAGGGCACAGTGGATGGGGGAACTCGCCATGATCTGTGAAGGAACCTCCACTGGGGTGGCGGCCATCTTACACGGATAACTGCGGCGCTACAGTGAAAGCTACACCTGTAGGAGATCCCAAGACCGCGTTATACACCGACAGCAGCATATCCTATAAAAACGGACAATGTGCATAAGCGGCGGGAGGTAAACAGAGGTGCGTAAACCCCTCTGACGCATATCTCCTAACACGAGTGAGGGATAAAGTATAGCCCCAAAAAAAAGCGGATAACACGCACAGCGCGTAAAAACTACACAGCGACCCAACGGGGCCAGCGAGGTACTCGCGGTGTCTCTGAAACACGCCACACTACGGTGTATAGGGGAGGAAAAAGATTAGACACTGATGCCGAGCCGTGGACGCCAAACTGCATACCCGGGCTTTACACTACCACCTGAAAAGCTGGGAGAGTCACTAGCGGAACTACATGCGCTGAGGTAGGATCAAGACATCAGGTATACCGAAGGAAGCGATACCAACATTGCATCTGTGCCTATATCTTGAGAGCTGGGCTCGGGTGGAATCTGCACGGCGGCGCCCCACGCGACGACATATTACGGAAAGTGTCCCGGTGCAGGACTGCCCCAATCTGTCATCCTGACCAAACACACTGCTACTAAAAAATGGGCAAAACAGATAAGCAGCAATCGAAACTTTCTTTCGACCCCCGCCGCACATCGAGGCTCACAGCTGCCCATTCGGACACAGAACTAGACAATGCCCCTGCTAAGGATACAGCAATGGAAACCGCACTACAAGCTATTCAACACAGTTTACAAAGCATAGATAGTAAAATCGATACCCTGACCAACAGAGTGGATAATATAGCAAACAAGCTTGATAAGCAGGGGAAACGATTAGATGCAGCAGAACAGAGAATATCAGCAGTAGAGGATGAATCGAATGCCACGACTAAACGATGTACCGCCATGGAGAAACTACTAGAAACCATCAAAAACAAGAACGAAGATTTGGAAGCGAGGTCCCGCCGTAACAATGTACGAGTTCTTGGCGTGCCGGAGACCACAAACACTGGGCGAATGGAGGGATATATAGAACAAATGCTACAAGATGTATTTGGGGTAGAACAATTCTCACCCATGTTGATCGTCGAACGTGCGCATAGAACACTAGCGACGAAGCCTCCGCCAGGCGCTCCCCCACGTCCCATAATAGCTCGAATACTGAACTATAGGGATAGAGACACAATTTTGAGACTGGCACGGGACAAGCAGACCATACAATACCAAGGAAATCGTATATCCTTCTATCCGGACTTTACCATCGCAGTACAAACGGCGCGTAGAGAATTTCTATTGGTAAAGAAGAAACTACGTGACATGGACATAACCTATGCAATGCTGTATCCGGCGCGCTTGAGAGTTGTACACGACGACCAGACCAAAATATTCACAACGCCGAAAGCTGTGCAGGATTACATGCAAAAATTCAAACCAAGACGCAGATCTCCTATGCACGAGCATTCAACATCACCGCCTGAAGAGGAAGCAGAATAAGTACAAATACTTCCCATGGATGTCGTGGGAACCAAAAACATGCATGGCGAGATGGAGGAAGCAAAGCAATGGCTCCATGCTCCGAACGCCACAAGGTAGGATCTAACCAACACACATATGTAAATGACACACGGACCCGCCCTATGAACATTGAGACATTGAACTACCCATAGCGTGGCGTAACGTACAGACTATAATATTGTGCAATGCACTGTTAGACAGCCCATGGAAATGTGCTAGACGGTTGATAGGCATAACACAGTAATGTATAAGATACGCACTGTGATTCAATAGTATTATAGAACAGCGGACATGGCTGGTGTATATGTCTGCTTAAGGAACTGGCCAACTTAATACCGAAAATCCGGCCACATCCGCCCTGCGGATGAGTATGTGTGTACCTAGCGGCCCCCATTACGGGTACTCCCCAACAAAGTTTTGATGTTTAGATGTTGTTATATAAGGATATGTCTTTGGCATAATTGGGATGCTAAAGTGGGTGGGGGGTTATGGGGTAGGTTTAGTTTGTCAGGCACGTCACTACGAGACGCAGTATTACACAACATGGCTATGAAACTGCACACAACTTCTACACTTGTAAACTATGTACAATACACTGTGCACAAGTCGCACGATACAGATACACATCTAGAGACAATACACAATGCTCACAATGAATGATCATACAAGATCGAGACCAATTCGATTACTGACTTGGAACATAAGGGGCCTGAATAATCCAAAGAAAATCAGACAGATGTTTGCGTATATGGATAGACACCAGGTGGAAATAGCCATGATACAGGAGTCACACTTACCGAAACAAAATAAATGCACGATAGGAAGCAGATGGGCGGAAATGACCCTGACATCCTCTTACTCGTCATACTCAAGAGGGGTACTACTGTTGATTAAAAAGGGGGTGCAATTCCAACAAGAGCGCACTATTGTGGATGACCAAGGGAGATTCATTATACTTACAGGATATCTCCGTGGACACCATGTGGGACTCATTAATATATATGGCCCCAATACAGACGACCCTGACTTTTTTAGCACTATACGGAAACACCTAAGGGACCTACCAGACATAGCATTTATCTGGGGGAGACTTCAATGTAACACTTGATGAAGACCTAGACAGATCAGGCCATACTAGAGAACCACATAAGAATGCGATGAAAGCTCTGCATGACGGAATGTCTGAATTTGGAATGGTAGATGTTTGGCGAGAGCGCCATCCACGAGACTTGATAAGCACACATACCTCCACACCCCACAACAGTTGGTCCCGATTGGACTATTGGCTAACTACGGAGACAGCCAGTACCTGGGTGCAAAATGTCAATCACTTACCAAAAACGCTATCCGACCACAACCCAGTCCTACTCACACTGAATCTACCCAACTACATTCCCCCGCCCTTTATATGGCGCTTTAATGCTAAAGCACTATTAGACCCCCTGTACAAAGAAACAATACGGACAGCAGTGGAGGAATACTTCTCCTTCAATAAACAATCGGGGGTAGATGCTAGCCTACTCTGGGAGGCCTTTAAAGCCACGATACGTGGCATCTGCATAAGCACCAACGCTGGAATACTAAAGGATATACGGCACCAAATTAGTAAACGCGAAGTAAAACTCGCGGAACTAGAACAAACATATAATCGTACAAACGACGTATCAATCCTAGCTGAAATTAGAGAAACATTAACAGAATATCAGGACTATGCAGAAACTGAGTTAAAATATATCACGAACAGACACATAGCACGGAACTATGGAGAAGGGGGTAGAACAGGGCGCATACTAGCACAAAAAATCCGTAAAGATCATCAGCCATATGCTATCACTAAAATAAGAAACAACCAAGGGAATCTGATATATGATACCGCAGGCATTCTGCAAACCTTTATGGATACGTATGGCGAAATGTATACCTCAAGGGATACAGCCACAACTGACGAAATTAGGACATACCTAGAGGACATAGCCATGGTGTGGCTATCAAACGCCCAAAGAGAATATTTAACACAACCAATTTCGAAAAAGGAGATACATGATGCTATCAAATCCCTGCCCAATGGTAAATCCCCGGGACCCGATGGGTTTACTGGAGAATTTTATAAAGAATACTTGGACATCATATGCCCATACTTAGCTGAAATGTATAATGAGGCGTATGATAGACAAATACTTCCTCCTACACTGAGAGAAGCATTATTGATAGCATTACTAAAACCCGACAAAGACCCAGAGCAGTGTGTCTCATACCGTCCATTGTCATTGATTAATACTGATACAAAGATCCTAGCAAAAATCATAGCATTAAGATTGCAACCCCTAATGACGACTATTATATTACCTGATCAAGCGGGTTTTATACCCACAAGATCCACCTCCCACAATATACGCACGTTATTTGCACTATCCCACCAACTTAATCCGAAGTTAGAGGCGGCGGCGGTATTACTGGATGCCGCCAAAGCCTTTGACTCAGTTGAATGGAAATTTTTATTTGCGGTCCTGGTTAAAATGGGCATGCCTCCCAGTCTCCTACAATGGATCAAAATCTTATATACTGAACCAATGGCGCGCATAAAAGTAAACAAACATATATCGAGCCCAATTCATATAACTCGAGGTACGAGGCAGGGATGCCCGCTGTCACCATTATTATTTGCAATCGCATTGGAGCCTCTAGCCTGTAAAATCCGCCAACAGCATAAAGCTACAGCATTACAATTCCCGCAACGCCCCATCAATATCTCGCTATACGCGGACGATATGGTGCTCTATGTGCGAAACCCAAAGGAGAACTTAATGCCTCTCCTACGGGAATATATCAAATTTGGTAGGCACTCAGGTCTCCAGATCAACTGGAGTAAATCGATAATCATTCCATTAACGGAAATAACCCAACCTCACACAATAGAGTATCCACTGGAATGGCAATCCGGACCTATTAAATACCTGGGGATCTGGTACCATCGTGACCCAAGCACAGTGATACAGACGAATTATGGAACAGCAATCACTAAGCTGGAAGGACAGGTGGAACGATGGATCCATTTACCATTGACACTGGCGGACAGAATTGCCGTGGTGAAAATGGTGATACTTCCAAAATTCCTCTACTTGTTCAACAATATTCCCATAACACCCCCAACTTCAATATTCCAACGATTAAAAACACTTATAACCCGATTAATCTGGGCGGGTAAGCAAGCGCGTATAGAGCTTCAGACACTAACTCTTCCCTACTCCAAAGGAGGTTTCATGGTACCGGACTTATTGCTCTACTATCTTTGTGCACAGGCGCAATACGCACACTTTTGGTTCCATCCCACACCGTTTATGGCCCACGTGGCAGTGGAAGATGGCGACGCAAACCCTATACCGCTCAGGAGTATCCTCACGCACCGCAGACCACACCTAGCAAGAAATGAAATAAATACCATACGCACAACTAACTCAGCGTGGCAACGTATGGGTCAACTAACACATAAACTACCATTATATGCACCGGCACTACCATTGCAACACCATCCGGATATCTCGGTAACGCAGGAGAGGATAGGAATGACTCTACTGCAACAAGCGGGAATAAATACAATGGGAGACCTGTACCATGATGACGTCTTTATAGATAGCGCCAATCTCGACTATATCAGTAACCAATCAAGGCTATTTAAATTCAACCATTATCGACTAAAAGGGGCAATCAAACAGTTATATCCAAACTTCCCTGCGGAGCCACCAACACTACTGGCACTTCAAATGATTATCACCAACCCTAACAATATGCATTTAGTCTCCAAACTCTACAAACTATTACAAGAAGACGTAGCAGGGAACACTGAAAAAGCTAGAGAAAGGTGGAATATCCATCTAGAAGCACCACTAGATGCGTTTGAATGGAACGCTTGCTGTACACTGACAGGAATGCTGACCCCTAATGGGAACTTGAGAATCATACATTACAAGTATCTGCACCAAACATACCACACCCCCCTGAAACTGAAAAGGTGCGGGTTAAGGGAAGATGCGCGCTGCAAAAGATGTGGGTCAGACAATGCAGATTTTATCCATCTAGCATGGCGCTGTGCAAAGGTTCAGGAATACTGGATGGAAGTAATGAACTTTTTGAGCAAAATACTAGCAAGTACCATAGAATGTACAATACAGGTCTGCCTTCTAGGGTTGGTGAAGCAACTGCGCTCTGCGCAGAAAAAGCTATGCACTATAGCAATATTATTAGCGAAAAGACGAATATCCATTTGCTGGGATGGTAAAAATAGTCCAAACAGTACAAGGTGGTTGCAAGATATGGTGTATTGTAAAGACACATTAAAAACTTATGAAGAGGAACTTCCATCTGGGTCAAAACCACGAGACTATTGGGCACCACTCACAGACTACTTGCGATCTCATCCAGATGTTTTAAAGTCAACCAATGTGTAAATATCCTTGTTTTACTGTAAGATGTGTATGTATCCAAAATACTGTACGTAAATAGACTAGCCTTTCGACAGTTTTTACAGTGGGCTCGTATGACAGAAATGCCTGTATGTTACATGATTTTTTTGTTATGTTATAATAAAAATCTTTCATAAATAAAAAAAAAAAAAAAAAAAAAAAGTATAGCTTTTCTTGTTTAGCTTGTGTATACTTAGCAATAAGCAGGCTCAAATTTAGGCACTGGTCCTGTGTACCTTTTCCCTTCTTAAAACCATATTGGGTTGGAATCAGAACATTAGTATTAGTGGCCCATTCCTCTAATCTCTTCAATAAAACCCGCCCCACAAGCTTAGCTGTACTGTCCAGGAGTGAAATGGGCCTATACTTTTTGGCTCCGATTTATCACTGTAATAAAATAATGCCCTGTGTGACTCACAGGTCAGTGAACAGATGGAAAACTGGAAGAGTACTTTATTAAGATCTCTCTTTCGAATGGGTTATGATTTTCTTTATCTTGTCTGAAGAGATAAGTATGTATAACACATTTAAAAGAGCTAGAAGTGATACAGGATGTTAAATTACCTTCAAGTATTAAAGGAGAATTAAAATATCCTAAAATCATAAATCCTAACACAGCCAACACACTGTTGAGCATTAAGGTTAGGAATAAATCATTAAAGGAGCAATTAAGGGATTTAGGGCCACATGCATCAAAGAATGGAATTGCGGTTCCTAAATAGCGATTTTTAGGGAATCGCTATTTAGGAATCCCAATTCCTTATGAATGTAGGAATCGCAAAAAAATTACGATTCCTACATATTCTTAATAGCGACTCGCAAATTGCGACTCGCTATTAAGGAATGCCTTTCCATTCATTCCTATGGGCCAGAGGCCCATAGGAATGAAGGGAAGTCATTACAATTTGCGAGTACCAAATAGGTACTCGCAAATTGCGAATGCACTTGAAGGGTGCTAGGGGGCCAAAAGGCCGCCCTGCTGCACCCCCAAAATTGGCATGTGTGCACATGTGGCGCACTCGAGGGCATATGTGTGCGCCACATGGCACTTAGAAAATGCAATTTTATGCATTTTTCTAAGAAATTGCAAATTACCATCAACTTGGAGTTAATGGTAATTTGCAATTCCAAATTGCAAAACGCAATTCGCGAATGCATGATGCATCGCATTTAGGGAATCACAATTTGCGATTCCCTAACTGCATTCGCAATTAAGGAAATCGCAAAAAATTGTGATTTCCTTAATTGCGAATGCCTTTGGGCTTGATGCATCGGAAATAGCATTTTACCGGTTGCAAACGGGCCGATTCTGCGAATAGGCCCGTTTGCGACCGGTAAAATGCTTGATGCATGTGCCCCTTAGCATATAGTGGAAATTTATGTATGCTACAGTCCGGTCTATGTATTACAAATGAAGGTCTTTAGACCTTCATGTAAATTAATAAATTGAATAAATTAATTATTGAGGCATGGGGGGCGGAGCTTGCCTGGCCTCAAGATGGCCGCAATGTAACGGAGCTCTCGTATACATCGCTGCAATCCTTTAAATATTTGCTCAATCCATGGCCATAAACGTAGAGAAGTGGGAGTAACCGACGGCGCTGAGCAATGGCAGTGCAACAATACCGGCAAATCCCGGATCGGTGAAGGCGCGGAGCTGAGCATGGACTCTGCCCGGCAACATCGGGGAGGCCGGCTCAGCGACCGGAACGGCCTGTACCGCCCGAGGGCGGCCCGGATGGTGCGGAAGCGGAGAGCCTGGGCCAAAAGTTTGCGGCCGACTGCGGAACGACCAGACTGCATTGCTGGGGCCCGCGGAATAACTGTGCAGCCGAAGGAGACTTGGCAGGAGAAGCTCCCGAGTGAATAGAGGCCCGTGCCGCGCACAGACGCTGAGGCGCGGTGAGTGAGGAGGGGCCCGCGAACTGTTGTTGCCTGGGTTTCGCTTGCTGGCAGAGCAGGGCTGCGCACCAGTGGCGAAGCTGGATTGAACTATTTCTTGCACTCCCCGTGGGCCTTACCTCTGGGTGCAGGGGCGAGGAGGACACTTGAGACGGCGCCATCTTGGCGGCAACAGTATATGGAGATGCTTCGGCACACGCCCAGTACCTGAGGCCCTGCATTGAGCTCAGTTGCTTCCCGGGAGGCTAGAAACAACATAACACTCCCTCCCAAGCTGTGGAGTTGGTGCCATCGTTACCCCTGCATCAGTAGAGCTGCACACATCATCTGAGAGGCGAAGGGGGGGCAGAGGTCACAAGGATTGGAATTTGTCTGCCACATTTGGGGAGCGTGGGACACCCTTGGGATCTTATAGTAGGAGAGCTTCACTACAGGCAGTAATTTTAACCACAGAGCATCAAGAAGCGGCGAGGCCTCTCCAGAGACTCTCGGCTGGAGGCTACAGCTGGGACTGCTCGAGACGGAGACCTCCCACTGCATGAGCAAGTTATAGGCCCGGGTCCTGCGTGTAATATTCGCACTATGGGGAAGCCAGACAAAACCCAATCAAAATTACAATTTGACCAGAGCAAGTCCTCTCGACTGAGGGAGGACGGCACAGACACTGATCTGGGAGAACAGGGCGCCTCTGGTTCTGAGATGGGGGGGGCGACCTGCGCAATATTCTGGAAGCCATGCAGCAGAGCCTATCTACTATAGACGAGAAAATAGACTCTCTCGCTTACCCCATGGATCGCATGTCGTAGACGTTGGACAAGAATGCCGAGAGAATCGGCATGGTGGAGAGGAGAGTCTCAGAAATCGAAGATCAAAATGTCGAGGCCTCGGGCTATCAAAAGCAGATGGCGAAACTTGTGGAGTCACTACAGGCTAAAGCCGAGGACCTAGAGTCGCAGTCTAGGTGCAACAACTTCCGTATAGTGGGGCTGCCGGAGTCCACCCCGACGGGGAACATGGAGCTATACATGGAGAATCTACTTGTCACACGCCTAGGCTGCGATAGCTTCTCCTCAATTTTTGTAGTGGAGTGGGCACATCGCTCGCTTGCGCCTAGACCCCCTCTGGGAGCCCCCCCGCCCTATCATAGCCCGCATACTTAATTACCGGGACAGGGACGCTGCATTACGGAGAGCACGAGAGCTCAGGACACTTACACACTAGGGTTCCGAATTGTCACTGTAACCAGACTTTACCCTGCAGGTCCAGGAGGTGCGCAGATGGTTTGCTCCCATCAAATGCAAGCTAAGAGAAATGAATATACAAGCTTTACCCGGCTCGCCTTAATGCCACAGTTAATGGGAAGGCGAAAGTATACACGGACCCGGGCAACGCTCAACAGGCGCTTAAAGGCTACACCAAGGAGCAGGTTAATAAACAGGCTACAGACTTCTCCTCGAGCCCCCTCGACCAAAATGACTGATGCACCCACAGGTGCGAGCCAGGTGTTCGGTCAGTAGCGACAACCGTGACAGGTTTAAATATGTTTAGTGTACGGCTGCCCTACACCATTGAATCGCAGCAAAGGGGGATAGATGGTTACAGATGGAAATATTTAGAGCTGATTGGTTACTGGGCGGCCGGGGAGGTTAAGTGGTGGAGTGTGAGTGATGAATCCTTTTGGTTTCATATTATATTGCTAGTGCCAGGCTGAAGGCTGATCGTAAGTCCGAGTATCACACTAGGCCACAACAAAATAGCTCCAGCCATGGATGAACGAGATCAGCAAGATAATAATTGTAGCGATGTTTGAGTTCACCACAGTTGGTTGGGCACTCACCACCCTAAAGTGTATTACACATTGTTGTTAGTAGAGGGGTTAAAGTTTTGAGGGAGGGGGTCATGTCATCATGCCAAATGTTGGGGGGACGCGACGTGGGTGGGGGAGGGGGGGATTAAAGATTGTGCATTGACTTGTAGCAGCAGCACGGACATTGTTGAATATTACTATTTAGGCAGCTATGTGCTCAATGTGAAAGGCATTTTTTGGTTCAGATATGAGTGGGAGGCATGACCAGGCAACCGCACAGGGTGACCACATAATAAGCTTTTTAACCTGGAACCTTAGGGGGCTGAATGACCAGCGAAAGGTCCGTAAGGTGGTCTTATATTTGCTCAGGCATCATATAGACGTGGTGGTGCTGCAGGAAACGCATTTGGCGCTTACCACTGGGCTGTTGTCACAGAGGAGAACGAAGGGCACTTGTGTGGCAGCCAGCTTCACTACGCATGCTAGAGGGGTCCTGATATGGGTCAGACAGGGGGCTAATATTACAATACAATCGGTGGCAATAGACACCGAGGGACGGTACGTTGTAGTGCATTGTCGCAAGGGAAACCTAGATGTGCGCATGGTGGGAGTGTATGGCCCGAATTATGACAACCCCCAATTCTACCGTACACTGCACACGAAGCTCACTACCTATTAAAAAATGCCCACTTTATGGGGTGGCGATTTTAATTGGTACAATCCCCTGTGCTTGATCGATCAAGAGGCCCACAGCGCCCTCCCAAGGCTGCAGCTAGGGCTATTGCAGCAATCGCGGACTCTGACGCCTTGGTTGATGTATGGCGATTCTGCACGCCAGAGGGTAGAGAGTACACACACTATACATCGGTACACGACATACACATGCATATAGACTACTGGCTGGCATCCCGAGCCTTAATGCCCTTCGTAACAAAATGTGAACATCTGCCGCGTACATACTCAGACCACTCCCCAGTTAAACTACAATTGAAAATAGACGACCTCCAGCCCAGGGTCCAAACGTAGCGTTTTCCACAGTACTCCTTGCTAGATGAGGTATTAAAAGTGGAAGTATCAAAGGAGATAGATCTTTTCTTTGCCACTAATCTGGGCAGTGTCCCGAAGATGGCCACGATATGGGAAACATGTAAGGTCTTTATTAGAGGCGCGGTCATCTCGAAACACGCAGGGGTGCTTCACTCCATCAGGACTGCAAAGGCTTGAGACTGAATTAGCGGAGCTGGAGAGACGTGTAGTTACAAATTCCTCCTCTGAAGTGCTTGCTCAGATCAGGACTAAGATAGACGAATACAATGAAGAGGCCCAAGCTGAAGTGGTGCATTTGGGGAAATACGCCACCGCGAGAGTGTATGGGGAAGGAGAGAGGCCAAGCGCAATGCTGGCCGCTCTGACCCGGCCGATCGGAGGGTCAAATGAGGTGCTGGAGTTGTACGATGAGAACGGCACAGCACTATATGGAGCTGTGCAGATAGCGGATAGATTTTGCACCTACTATACAGAGATTTATACCTCGCGGCCATCTGACTCGGACGAATCGGACGAAGAATATTTGTCGTATATAGCTGTGAAGTGGCTGACAAACACTCACAGGGAACATTTGATGGCGCGTTTGGCCCTACTGAGATAACTGCAGCGTTGAAAACTATGGCCAATCACAAGGCCCCAGGGTCGGATGGGCTAACCGTAGCATTTTATAATGCCTATCAAGATCAGCTTCTCCCTCATCTGGTAAATTTATTCGAGGAAATGGTGACAGATGGGGTAATGCCCCCTAGCATAAGAGAGGCTACTTTGATCACCCTGTTAAAGAAGGATAAGCCCTCGCACCAATGCTCGTCATACAGACCGCTCTCGTTGCTCAATACTGATACCAATATATTTGCTAAAATCCTCGCAAATCGCCTTGCCCCCTTACTTCCTATGTAGGTAGCCCCTGAGCAATCTGGCTTTGTGCTCACCCGCTCGCTAACAAGCAACCTTCGGACCCTGTTTGGCACGATAGCCAGTATTGACCCGGAGGCACGAGCCGCAGCAATTTGTTTGGATGCCGAGAAGGCATTGGACTCTGTCGAATGGCTCTTTTTGAGGGCTGTATTGAGACGGGTGGGTGTGGGTGAGATATTCATCAAATTGATTGATGTTCTTTATGAGAAGCCTATAGCGCGAGTTCGCGTGAACGGTCTACTTTCAGAGCCAATACCCATCACAAGAGGTACAAGGCAGGGGTGCCCTCTTTCCCCTCTGCTGTATGTGCTGACAGCGGAACTTCTGGCGTGCGCATTGCATGAATATCATGGGCATCGTGGACTACGGTTCCCCCAGTATGACTTGATAATCACAGCATATGCAGACAACACACTTCTATATGTTAGTGAGCCCTCGCAGAACCTCACACCAATCCTGCAGGAAGTGGAGCGGTTCGGACAACACTCTGGATAAAGTATTAACTGGAGTAACTCCATAACATTTCCCCTGACCCCTAACCCAGTCCCAGTTGCATACCCCATTGCGTGGACATCGGAACCAACTCGCTATTTGGGGGTGCAGATACACACCGACCCTGAGGTAGTGGTTCGCGAGAACTATGGAAGGGCGATACAGAGGCTCTCGGAATCCATTGAAAAATTGATCCATCTGCCGCTGTCCTTATTGGGGTGGGTTTAACTACCGAAGATGATAGTGCTCCAGCGTTTTCTATTCCTGTTTGTCAACATACCTATTCTAATGCCGAAATCCTTTTTTCGCACGCTGTGCTCTCTCTCGATCCGTCTCGTCTGGGCCGGGAAACAACCGTGTGTGTGGTGGGAGACACTGACCAAACCTTACTCGGCAGGGGGGCTTGGTGACCCCGATTTCGAATTGTACTATTTGCACCGCGCAGCAGATGCGCGCATTTCACTGTTTGCATGGTGCCCCGAACAGCCCACACTTATTTATTGAATGAGCAGCAGTGGAGCCCTTGTCACTACCACAGTATATTTTCGGGACATCACGCAGGCGCTATCATGTAATAGACCCAGTGGGGTGCAAGAGGAGTCTACTCTGGAAGGCCGCTGATATACGGGGACTCACCCTACTTTACTCCCCGAGACTGCCATAGGAATTGTGCGGGTGGTTGCCAATGAAGGAGAGAGAATGTGTTTTAGCTACACATTCACTGGGCGATTGCTTTCAAGAAGGGACGTTCAGGCAGTGGGATACGCTGCAAACAGACTCCTCAGACGCCCCCATGCTCGCAAAATTCCACTACTTCTGCGCAAGGCATGCATTTTGTGCAACACTAGGGGAAGACATGTTAGAACCTCCGGAATCTACCCCTTTAACGCACTTATTACACGCTCAATCCCCACAACACATGATATCAATATTGTATACGCTCACTAATGCAGAGACCGGCCCCCTAAACATGAAAGCACTGCAGGAATGGCACGCAGAATTACAGACAGATATCACAGACAAACAATGGGCATATTGCTGCGCCGGTACGGATTCTATCTCAAAAAACGGCAGGTACATTTTAAGTTTTTGCAGAGAGTGTATCACACCCCAGCTCGCTTATACAAGTGCGGACTCAGAGAGGATGATAGATGCGCAAGGTGTGGGGCGACTGAGGCAAATTTCACACATCTTGCATGGGGCTGCCCTGGGATTCAGAGGTTTTGGGAGGAGGTACATGCAGCGTTACAAGATATAGCCGGAGTAAGTCTGACCCTGACCCCCTTGGAGGCTCTGCTGGGTTATACCAGAGAGTTCCCTAAAAGTACACGCAAGTTAATGGCATTAGGCATTCTAATAGCAAAGCGTAGGATTGCTTTGCGATGGATGAGGGGACCCACGCCCACAAGAAAAAAATGGTGTGCCGACATGTCTTATTGCAACACACACTCAGAAGATTTTAATGCTCTCATGCCTACGCGTTGTAAACCTAAGAATATTTGGGATCCATACTGGGCATATTTGGCTCGCCATGCTGCGGTGGAGGAAGCAGGAGAAGAACAGGATAGAGCGGGGATTGGTTAACTTAGCGAGACACCATTGGGATGAGTCGTAACCCTGCCAGAGATGCCACAGATTGTTTTAATGTTAAGCCAGGTTGATGCCAAGAAGTTGGGATACACCCTCCGATTGTTAAATTGCAAAATATAGGAACAAATGTATAAGGACATGCCTCCCCAGCTTACCATGTATGATGATGGTACTGACTCTGCTGTCAATGTCAAGATGTTACTTCTTTTTCGTGGCTGCTGCTGAATGTAATGTAATGATCAACAGGAACATGTTTGTATACAAAATGAAAATAAAGTTTAAAAAATTATTATTGAGACATGATCCAGTGAAGGCCACGACTTGAATGTAGCTAATTCTTTTAAATCCATAACATGTGTGGTTATCCTTGGTATCAAGATATACTGTAAATTGCCACCTAGTAATGCTGAGAACATAAGAATTAAAAAAGGAAATACGACTCTAATGAATTGCCTGGTATGACGATAAATATCATGTAACAGGAGTAATTCTCCATCCACGAACCTGACCAACAACTTTCAATACAATGTTTTCCAATGAATTTTATTGTGCTGTAAAACTTGAAAAATAAGTTATGAAAACCTCAATATATATATAGTTTTTATAAAGTCCCATACTGCTCTATGACCAAGTGCTACTTCACCACCCCAACTTCCTGCATGTGACAACATGACTCTTGAGCTTTGACACCACGACTTCCCACCAGACTGCAGAAATATTCATTATCCCGACCGTGCCTGTCCAAAAATAGAGCCCTGCACGCCTGCAGAGCCCACTCGAGGCACTCTGTGAAGCGCAGTCCAATAGCATTTTAAAAACATCTGCCAGTGTTAGACTTCTGTCAATTCACACAGAAGCAGGCACAGTAGTGCACATGCGTCTATTTTAAATGAAATAAAGCTGTCTGCAGCGCAAAATCTAAAAACCTGTATCGTTTTTTAGTAGCCCATCGTTAGCTCTCTCCAGTCTATCTGTATCCCTTGCGACCCACTGCATCCAGAACTTGACTTATTACTTCAGCTACATATATATTAATCAAATGTAAAACTGTATCAAGTTGGATTTTACCAGATAAAAATCTGACCTTTGAATCTGTTTGTTTAAAAAATGTAATTGAAGCTTGTATGAAAATAAACCTGCCACACCATTTTTCTTACCCACTGCTGTGGAAGAAATAATTTGACCAACTCGTTTCTTTTGTATATAAGCTAGTATTTTGTTATCAATATGTGTTTCTGCAATAAGCAAATGTCTGCCTTATGCCTAAATAAGTAATCTAAAACGTTCAACCTTTTAACATAATGTCGTAATCTCTTAACATTTAGAGAAATTATTTTAATGTTATGAGTATTATCCATAGTTCAAGGTATGAACGAAAAAGTATAGTCAGGGGACAGTATTAAAAGGCGTAGATAAGAAGCAGTGGAGATCCATAAAGTAGCTCGGAACAAAGAGAAACTCAAGAAATGAAAACATGTAAAAACACATATAGAAGGACAACAGAGAACATAAATAGTAATAGTGAGACACACGTGTATTGAGAAGAACAGCCAAGTGAGAAAGTGAGAGAAACGCCCGTAGGGATCATAATGTCGTATAGATGGGGCTAATAAATAAGAAATAAAGACTTCAGTCACTATCAGTTTGATGCTTCATGAGTATCCACTGAGAGTGGGAAGTGGTTATCCAAGAATGCTTGAAGATCATCTGGACGATGAAATGATTTGGAGTTGTCGTCTTTCCAAATATGCATAGTGAAGGTTCAAGGAGACCATATTTGAATCCAGAGTTCCTGAGTCATGGTCTTAAAGCTGTGAAATCTTTACGGATGGCAACTGTCTTTTTAGCAAAATCTTGCTGGATACAGATTTTATTGCCGTTAACCATAGGAGAGGGAATTTCTCGTGCAACCTTACGTATGAGGCCAAGATGATGTTGACATAGAACCTTAAATATTACTTGCCTTGGTTTGGTATTGCTAGGTTTACAATGAGATGGAACACGATGTGCTTTACCCAGCTCAAAATTTTCTGGAAATATCAGATTTAGGAGATTAGGTAATAGGTTCTCAAGATAGCGTCTACAATCATTGCCCTCTATGTCTTCAGGTAAATTGAAAATTCTCAAATGGTATTGTCTATTTCGATTTTCTAAATCCAATACCAGCTTATTCATAGAAGGAATTGTTGTGATAAGTGTAATTAGTTGCTCAATTTTTGCTTTATTATCATTAATTTTAATTTCATTATCTGCAACCTCCATTGAGAGACCTGCCATATCTTTACGAATGTTTTTAATTTCAGAAACAATATTGTCAGTGTTAAACCTAACCGCATGCAGTTCCTCCAGTACAGTAGTGAGTGAAGGTTCAGAGGAGTCAAGAATTTTAGATTTAATAGGAGGTGGTGACACTGCTTGTTTACGTTTATGAGCAGAAGATGAAGGTTAGCCTTTCATGGAGATGAATACCCACTTAAGTATATATAAGAGCAGACAATAGGTAAAAAATAAAGAAATTATGCAAACCAATGTAGAATCGATGGAAAATCCCTGGTGCAGCAGCTAAAACAGACTGTAGGTGGATACAAGGCCAAAGCTGCATCCTTTTCTGATGAGTCTCCGCCTTCCTGACAGAAACTCTTGGGAGAAAGCAAAGACGATACTCAAAGAAAGTCAGGTGTCCCCTAGACCTCACAGACACCAGAGACCTCAGTAAACTGGATACGAGGAGACTCCTCACCACTTATGGGTGAGGAGGGTGGATGGAGAATTAGGATTTGCCCCAAAATAACAAACGAAAACAGTCGATGAACGGGCGCGTTGGATGATTACCAGCAGGCGACCATCTTAGCTTGCACGACTCCTTGACCGTCTCTTCTAAAAGGATGGATTCCATTTGTCTACTCTTTTTTGCTTCAAATCACTAAACTAGTATTCTAACTGGGCTCTCACCTCAACGTTGCTCAATTTATCTATTTTGTAGGATCAAAGGTCTTCCAGAAGTCCCAACATTGGTCTTAATTATTCTGATTTTATAGCAATGCAATTTGAATACTTTTTTGAAACGGCATCAGAGTCTCTGGAAAGCCTGAATCAAAGAAGGCATCTGGGAACTGCTCAATGTTTTAGCCTAATCACTACTAGTGCTACGTCATAAACTCACATTTTTAGGTCTGACTACAGGCAGCTGTAGTCGTCGGGAAATACCCCATCCACAACCCCACACAACAATCAATATGTCACACACCGTACACAGTACCACAATGGTAGCTAGTGAAATTTGAATATGGCGGGGAAAAAAGAACCAAGGAGAAATGCTCTAAGTGAGCAAGCAAAAAATTAACCCAACTCTTAAAAGATGGGCTCAGCAGGGGGATGGTTTTTACCACGAAAAGTATCATTGTGAGACCATGTATGAGAAAAGGAGTCTATTCCCAGCCAGGATAGGAAATAAGCAAGCCCTAAACACAATGGTGGCACTGCACTTTAGCTGATGCCATAAACAAATTTCACGGAGTGTTGACAAACATGTTTTGATTTCATTTTAGTTAGTTAAGATTAAACAATAGTTGCAACTGGCAATTTTTGATTACACTACTTCAGAAAACTGCCTTATGTCACGAAAACTGGCAAGAGAAATATGGTCAATTGTAAAGGTAGGATGCACACCTCGTATACTTAATTTTTCAAAGACTTTTCCAAAGTTATTTCAAGAATGCGTGCAGACTGGATTGGTGCCATGCCCAAATGGCACCGAGCTTGATCAACAACTTTCTAAAGTGGGGCGTCATCTCACCCCTGCCAATCGCACTGCTGAATGATGCCTTCGTGGCCGTCATATATTCCAACTTTTTCATCAATATGTTCACTTATTATTCCATCATTTTTAAACCATCATTTTTAGACTATTAATTTTACTTCAACTTATTTTGAATCCACACGCGGAATATTAAAATGCCATTTTTCAAGTTTCTAGTGTTCGACCTGTGTCCATCCGGACCTCTTGAAAGAACACGACTGATGCAGAGTTCATCTGAGGCAGCGTTTATTCAATAAAAACCCAATGCATTTCGGGCTGCGAAGCGCCCTTCGTCGGGGGTCACTATAAATAACAATAAGACAGTCACCGATTATTCTTTACGAACCATGTTTTGACGTCACAAATTAATATTCAATTTACCATAAGAAAACATTGCATTACACCACAAACGTTTCCCACAATGAGCCCCTTATCTCAATCCTAGCTACTGACCTCCCGTATTTCACGTAGCGCACCAAAATCTTTAGATAAATTCTATTCTAACCTGTTGTCCCCTACTCACTATGTTCTTACCCCAATAAATTCCATCTCACTACTTACTGCCAATGTACATACAAAGCGTTTCCTCATAACCTCCCCACTAACCTTTACCCTCCTTTTCTAAACCCGCTTCTCGAGTAACGTTCAGTTTATAACCAGACTGTCAAATCCTATACCCATTAAATCACTTGCCGCTTCGGTTTCCTCGTTTTTAACATATTGTGCATTCACGCAAAGTTAATATTGCTGTTTCTATCATGATTGAAACATTAACTCGACTTGTACCTCTCAACAACGTTCTACTTTTCAACAATTCACATACCTGCCACAGAGCTTAAAAACGGTACGTCCTCATTTTTGTTCCAGCAAGAAAAGTATTCATAGAACGGGGTGAATGATAGAAACAGCAATATTAACTTTGCGTGAATGCACAATATGTAAAAAACGAGGAAACCGAAGCGGCAAGTGATTTAATGGGTATAGGATTTGACAGTCTGGTTATAAACTGAACGTTACTCGAGAAGCGGGTTTAGAAAAGGAGGGTAAAGGTTAGTGGGGAGGTTATGAGGAAACGCTTTGTATGTACATTGGCAGTAAGTAGTGAGATGGAATTTATTGGGGTAAGAACATAGTGAGTAGGGGACAACAGGTTAGAATAGAATTTATCTAAAGATTTTGGTGCGCTACGTGAAATACGGGAGGTCAGTAGCTAGGATTGAGATAAGGGGCTCATTGTGGGAAACGCTTGTGGTGTAATGCAATGTTTTCTTATGGTAAATTGAATATTAATTTGTGACGTCAAAACATGGTTCGTAAAGAATAATCGGTGACTGTCTTATTGTTATTTATAGTGACCCCCGACGAAGGGCGCTTCGCAGCCCGAAATGCATTGGTTTTTATTGAATAAACGCTGCCTCAGATGAACTCTGCATCAGTCGTGTTCTTTCAAGAGGTCCGGATGGACACAGGTCGAACACTAGAAACTTGAAAAATGGCATTTTAATATTCCGCGTGTGGATTCAAAATAAGTTGAAGTAAAATTAATAGTCTAAAAATGATGGTTTAAAAATGATGGAATAATAAGTGAACATATTGATGAAAAAGTTGGAATATATGACGGCCACGAAGGCATCATTCAGCAGTGCGATTGGCAGGGGTGAGATGACGCCCCACTTTAGAAAGAGAAATATGGTGACATAAAATAAAAAAAATAAAAAAAATAAAAAAAGTTTAAAGGCTTTCGCTGGCTCACTAAACTAGTCATTCAAAGTACTACTGACAACACTGACTGTGAAAAAGCTCACAGATTTATTCCCCATGAAGCACCAATTACAGATCTTTGTTAATCCATAAATAAAGTACATGGTGCAGCAGTATTTATTGGCGGTTTCAAATCACCATGAACGATCAAGTATGCCACAACACAGTCAGTGTGGGGAGTCTGTCATCTATTCATCGACTAAACAGTGAAGAGTGACTGCTGCGAAATTAACATTTATCGCTGCAATTGTGCTGTAGGGACTCACAGCATGAAGTCAGGCTCCAACATACAGTGCTCTAAGAGACAACATTTTGTTGGTGTGTTGGCATCACTCCTGCAGAACCTTCCTACACAAGCAGAAGATCATCCCATTATTGTCTCTCTGTCCAATGTCTGCTCAAAGGTAAGGTGAGAAAGACAGGCACTGATTTAAGTGTAAGACTGAAAAAAAATGTACAGTCTTTAAAATCAGAAGTGCATGTCCCAACACCCAAATGAAGAGGCCACCACTGCAGAAAGGGGCTTTAGGTTAGCTCTACTCAGCAACTGGGCTGTACGGCTGAGCCCCCTTCAAGCATTGGTTGGACGGGTTGTCCCTCGTTTGGTGTCAGCTCACTGTATTTCACCGATGTGTACATCTCTTCTGTGATGGAATGAAGTAAAACTGTCTCCTGATGCTCTCACTCGATGTCTATTCACATTCATAACACTCAGTTTCCTTAATGTTCCTGCAAGGCAGCCATTACATTGCTTACGCCCGGAGACCCCGATGCTCGTGCCGTGCGCTCATTGGTTCATAGCATCCGGCTCTGTATAGTTTGTGATTCTACCATCAGTAGTGTCTGCCCAAAAATCGAGCCCTGAGCGGCCCTCTCCAGCACTGTGAAGGGTAGTCCAATTGCATTTTAAAGATATCTGCCAGCCCGTGATAGACTTGTCAATTCCCATAGAAGCAAATTCAAGATAATAGAAACACTGCTGCCCTCGATGCCACGAGATGCTGCTCCCGCTACTCGTGCGAAACTGCCATATCAGAGGCAAACCACCTAGAAAACCTTCTGCTGACTTAATTTGTTGAAGTTCTTAAATACTTGCACATTGTAGTGATGATGCTGGAGGTAGATCCAGCCCTTTCAATAATTATCCCTATAACACACGTGCAGCTTCTAAAGAGCTCTTCACCGCACCGGATCAAAGCTCACCTTCAGATAGCGTAAGTGAAACTAGTTTGGCCATTATAGTTTTCTGACGAGTTGTGTTTTTTGCCCCTTCTGTCCCACTGAACTGGAATTAAATACACCTAAATACAACAATACTATTTTTTAAAGATAGAGGGCCAGATGTACGACCATGTCATTTAGCGACTCTCAAATTGCGCTCAATTGCGAGTCGCAATTTGGGAGTCGCTAAATGCCAAGTACAACAGTGTCTGAGACACTGTTAGCGATTCCTCATGGGGTCGCAAATTGCATGCCTCATGCATATTAATGAGGCACTCGCAATTTGCGACCCCATTAGGAATGGCAGGCCCTCCCAGGTATGGTGGCCTGCTGGGCTCAGCAGACCTCCATGTCTGGGACTGCTTTTAAATAAAGCAGTTTATTTTTTTTTAAATGCAGCCCGTTTTCCTTAAAGGAAAACGGGATGCATTTAAAAAAAGAAAAATGAAACGTTTTCATTTCATTTTTTAAGGGCAGGTAGTGGTCCCTGGGACTACTACCTTCCCCTAAAAAATATTTCCCCTGCATTCACAGAGGGGAAGAGGTACCCTGGGGACCCCTTCCCATTTGCGAGTGCTTTAACACCCTCTTGAAGAGGGCGGTAAATTGCGAGTGTTTTAAAACATTCTTACATAGGCCTCTGACTCACTATTAGGAAGGGACGCCCTTGGAACGCCCCCTACCTAATAGCGACTCGCAATTCCAATTTAGCGAGTCGCAAAAAAATTGCAACTCGCTAAATAGGGTTTGTACATGTCCCTATTTGATTTTGCATGCGCAAACGGGTCGCAAACCCGTTTGCGCATGCAAAATAGGGTCGTACATATGGCCCAGAGACTCTTCCAGATCATTCGATTCCCCTACCTCATACCTAAACTCTGAGACCAAATTTTGATTTGAAGGTACTTAAACCTTGATAATTTACCTTCCGCTGCTTCCCAGAGCTCGCCCCAGGGTAACAGTACACCATCTTGGAATAGTTGGCCCCATCTAGGGAAACAAACCGGCCTCCCTGATGGGTAATGCTAATTTGCATTTGGTCCAATCAGGGGAACCTGGGGAGTCCTAGAATGGCGAGTTTCTACTGAAACAGGGGAGAGAAGTATCTTTCTTGATGCAGAACCATAACTCTGACAAATCCTGAAGCACCTTAAGCCTGAACTTCTTGTAAAAGTTGGGGTCGCCGAATTTATACATAAAGCAAGAAGCCCCACCCTGAATGTCTGTTAGCATAGCTTTAAACAGGCTTCCTATCTCTGGGTGTCCAGGCTGGTTAACAACATTTTACCATTCTTTAATAAGGGGGCCCATGTGCAGTACTGGAAATCAGGCAGTGCCAAACCCCCTTTCCCTCTTTTCATTAATAGTTTTCCCCAAGCAATGTGTACCCCCCTTCGAGACCCAAATGAAGCTATTCTCTATCTCAAGAGAAACCAAAGAAGAAGGAAGTTACCAGATGGATTTATACTTTGGTACAAGGTCGCAAGGCGGTGGTGTGTCGAATAAGATCTGAGATCTGACAGAAGAGTGTGAACAGGAATCGATCTCAAGCAAACAATCTGTGGTGAATGAGGACAAAAAAAGAAATAAAAAAAAATATGTTTTAAAATTAACAATCTTATGAACTGACCTTACTATAACATACTGACCATTGGAATTCATAAAAAATGTTAATTTAAAGATGGCCAGCACGTCAAAAGCAAAATAGTGTTGAGCTTGATAAATCACGATGTGATGGTCTTTACTTTAAGTTTCCCTATGCTGGACTTCTTGCCCTCCAGGTCAGGGCTCTATTCCTATCGACTGGTCTTTTCTTGGAGTGCAGAGGTTGAAAAGAGAGATCTTATTTTGGGCAGATTGTCAGAGTGCCAGTTTTAAAAAAAAAAACATTTTTAGTAGGCATTTCAATAATATGCAGTATCAGAATCATTGTATGACAGACAGCTATGTACATAAGAGATAGTTATCAGCAACAGAAGAACAGTGGAAGTCATTCTTTAGTCAATGGGAGGTACACGAATTGCTGCGTTGTATGTTGTGATCCTGTGAGGGCTGGAGTTTTTTGTTTTTTTCATAGGTGTTAGGAAGTGATCACATCAGGAAGTGGTAGTGGGTTTTGCGCACGCCACTTCAGGGTTATTGCGACCCATTGGTAGGTCTGGGACCCGTATTGCAGGCCTATCGCTCTTGGGTTGTTTGTAGATGCCCATGGTACCGGCCTCCCTGGAGTCTAGTCTCTCACATTGGATAACATTTTTTATTGTAGTTATGACTGTTTGCCAATAACGTGTCAGGGATGGGTGGGACCATAGAAGGTGGAGGAGGTCCAAATTGTTGGATTGGCATCGGGCAGAAACGTTGGGCATCCGGAAAGAGCAGGTTCAGTGCAGCAGGGCTGAGATCCGCGCAATGCATGTAGAATTGGATGTTTTTAAAGCGGGCATTCCTGGAGATCAGGTGGGGGCATTTTAGTGCAAAGGACCACTCTGAATCGTGTAACCCTCTCTCACAATCCGTCTGCCAGTGCTCTGTGATCCATCTGAGTGGTGTCAATGTGTGCTCTTGTAGGGCTTTGTGTAGCCAGGTGACTAAGTACCTGCCAGTACCCATTGTTAGGAGCTTTTGCATGACTTTGTGGCTCTGTGGTTCACTACGGGTGATTCCCCATATCCTAAAGCAGATTTGCTGGAGCAGTCTGTGCATGAGAAATTGGCCCGGAGGATGTTATGTTCATGTGATGATCGAAGGATAGAAAGTTGGAAGACTTATGGTCATGGGTCGAACAAAGTCATCTAAACCCCTTCAATCAAACGGGGTTAATGGCTAAATCAGGGACGTTGACCAATTTAACGGCAATGTCTGTCTTGATGAATAAAGCAACAACCTCAAAATCTCTGATACACTGCTGCTTCGTTGACTTCAAAGACGCATTCGATGGAGTACCAAGGGGAGCCCTGTGGGCCAAGTTACACAGATGGGGAATACCCGGGATTCTTTTGAAAGCTATAATCAAGCTACACTCTGATACATGGATTATTAGGCAGAGATAGCCTGCTAAATAAACTCGTAGTTAAGATCTACAAGCGGGCCCTTCGACTTGGCCTCCCCGATCAACGGACAGCAAGTGCCGGTGCCTTCCTTAACCTGTGTCACAAGCTACAAAGGGCCAGGGCCGTTAGCCTAGAGACATTGCTATGGCTCGAAATCAGCTGTAGCCAGTCCAGCCCAGCTCATAGTCGATTCCTAGAAGATTGTCAGCAACTCCTTGATGTAAAAGATCTCTGGGACTGCAGCCCCAGTCAACAACACTTCAAAATGAGTATAAGAAAGTGCGTTTGCCTTTGGTCATTTCATTCGGACAAGGGACTATTCGCCAAATGCAGGCATGCCTGGGCAGTTATTAGCAGATATCAGCCAGCCACCCCAGCACCATATCTTTCCTGCACGTATGCCGTCCATTGGAAAGTAAAATTCATGGGCCTCAGGCTAGGCGAGTGCCCATTTCTGAAACATCTAGCCAGCTGGCGTCGCCCAAACGTGAACAGAACCTGCAGGGGATGTGGCGACTGCGAAGAATCATTCGAATATGTCGTGTGCCTCTGCCCAGCACTGCTAAGCCAACGCAGGGCCAGACTACGGAGAGAGTGGAACAAACTGGGAGTTAGCACGTCGACAGGCTATCATCACCTATTTAAATCCCGACAATACAGCCCGGAACATCTTACTGACGAAGTCTGTCACCATTGCAGTCAACACGCTTAGCCGGTTAAGTGCCCAACAGGTGGGTCTCTTGCACTCTTCTGAACCATCTGTGAAACTGAGTTGTGTTCAACCAAAACAGTCCCTTGAGTGATGCAAACCTGCGGGTGCTTGTTTTGATGACTGCTCTGATGCTATTAATGGTTGTTTTTACATCGCACCAGCACTTTACCAGTCCATTGCCCACTTGGTAACGAGGAGCAATATGCTGCTATTCTGGTTCAAGCCAACCAGACGCGCCATAGTATGGCATCTGAATGCTCACTTAATTTTTGTGCTGCTACCATTGAGGAATAACCACCTGCTATTTTTTTTTCTGATTAAATTATTTGTCAAAATCAACCAGCCACATTAAACTGCATTCAACAACAATAGAACCAACAGATCCTTGACTGATGAAAATCCAAGAGTTCAACCCAGACGATCACACGGCATCACTCATGGATGTTCTTATATTGCGCCAGCACTTTATTAGGTTACTGCTTGGTTAGTAATGAGAACCAATTTATCATCCACCTTCTATGTAAAAATGTTTGTCGCAATGCATTTGCACTTTATCTAACCTTTGTGCTGCTAAAAATGAGGAATGACTAGATAGCAGTCATCTAGCTGACCCGTGTGGCAACCTCAGTATGTTTCAAATTGCAGATAATATAGTTTTTAACATGTATGAATGCAATCTTTGTTTTAATTAAGTCTGTTTTCAAATTGTAAAGGTTTTAAATAACCATAGACAATAAAGCATATATACACTCGGATTAGACCCACATTGTGGAAAGACAAATAACATTGCATCATTAAATAGTGATAGAAAGTTGCCATTGGAAAAAAGGTCCCCACGTGTGGTGATGTTTCTGACATGCCACTGGCATAGGTGCCTGGTTGTCAGCGTACCCAGGCAGCTGGGTAAGCCCAGAGTGGGATCTCAGGGGAGTATGTTGTGATATGATGCGTGAGATGGAAGACTTGGCTCATACATCGCCAGACGATAGTCAACAATCTGGAAGAAGAAGGTGTGTTTAAATTTGCGAAAAAGAAGGTTTATACACACTTCTCTGTTCAATAAAAGTGGAAGGCCTGAAATATCCATAGAGGGTCGTGGGAAAAGTAAGACCGGTGGTGTAAGACAATTTCCTGTTGGAATAAAATAAGAATGCAAGCTTACTCTCCAGTTCAGTCTTTTCAAAAATTAGTGTTAAAAAAACTCAAAAAGCACACACAGTACAGATGCTGGTTTCAATCTGCATTCTATTGGCAGCTAGGATCTCCCGTCCACTTTCCTGGGGATGTACAGTGTTTCCATCTTTTGAAATAACTGTGCAACGGGGAAAACTATAACTTGGATGCTTTTTGTCCATTGCTTAGTTTCAGCCTTTCAAGCATTCCATAATTCATCCATTCAATGCCTCTACTCGATTAACTGACATTTTTCCTACACTGAAATATCCCATACAGTCCCTTCGCAGGCTTTATCCATTAATGTACTGACCTATTAATCTAGCTATACATCCATTTACTTATACAACCATCCATCTAATCACACACTCATCTGCTGCCCCCTTCATCCATTCATGCACTTAGCCATTCATAGCACCATCCATCTATGCACTAGCCTACCCATCCATTCATGCACTCAATCATCTAGGGACTCACTTATAGAGCTATTCATCCAACTACAAAATAATTACCACAGTCATTGATTGACCGATCCATACAGCCTCCCACGTAAACAGAGAAGATGCGGTTTCATTTAGAAGTCAGACCTATTCAGCTTTGCCAGTGCTTATTGATAACCGTTTTCAAAGATTGAGGGGAACTCTGCAGACTCCTTCGTCAGGTTCGATATGTTTTTTGCTAGGTGCCTGTCAAATAGTTTTTCATGTGCGCTGCTGCCTGCAGTACTATTCTTTTACTTTATACTTCATGAAGAGCGTTCTTTGGGATTATTCCTTCCATCTATTTGGTATTTTTATTTGCTGCCTTGCCACAATTTATATTCTTTTGTAAGTTTAAAGACTTTTTTTTAGGAAATCTTTCATATTACCGATTCTTAAATTAAAAGCCAGGACTTCAATCAATATAGATCTGCCCTTTACCACTTGTAGTTGCTTTTAAACTATCTTGTGTCCCATTATGTGGAGCCTCCTTATAAAATGCACTTTATTGGCGCAATTCTAATGCTTTTCAGTTAACATGCATTGATTACAAGAGGCTGTTATAACTTGTTTATGATCATTATTAATGATGATCGCTATAACATTAGATTTTAATGTATTTGTTTGAACTTTTATGATTATATTTTATAATCTAATAAAGTATTTTGATTCTATATATAAGCTATATCAAAGCTGCACCACTTCACAAATGTATACAATCAAATCATATTTTGTCCAGTCCGTTTTAAGAAAATATAAGGTTCCTGCTTTATTGATTTTTTCTTAAAAAGAGCCACAGCCAACGCGTTTCGTTCTGCAAACAGAACTTCTTCAGGGCGTTCCTCTATTTCGCGAAGCCATTAGGTAATTGATACGTGAGGTAGTAGTCTCTCACTTCTAAATTTCCTTTGGAGATTATACTCTTATATCTCATCCGTATATCTCGACGTCGCCTCCAAGTAAGACGTTACGTGATGACCTTTTCGTATTCGCACAAAGACCAATTCGGAACCGGGTGTGGTGTTGTGGTATGATAGTCACTCTGATTTCTCAAATGAGTATGTACATTGAGCACAGCACACACCGTACCTTACAAAGGGGCCAGTGCGCCCAACTTAACTTCTCGGCGTTCCAATTCCCGCCCGTGGTGGTATTTTGATTGATTGATATTTGTTGCACTTCTCTAGAATGAAGTAGGCACTCACAACAATGAACGTCACAAGGACTTTTCACTACCGGCTAAAGATTGTTAATGCACTGCCGACAATCTGTTTCTCTTCCCTCTATTTTTATTAAGCAATTCTATTTCTAAGCAAGGTATAGACATATGCATGGTTAGTTTAGGTTACGCTACAAAAACGCCTAATTAGCACTTCCCAGATCGCTTTTGGATCACAGTATTTTATGAAAAGCATCAAAGTTAAGTTACCACTTGTAAGCACGACTGCTTAGATTCTAGATGCCCAGTTCAAAAGAACATCCAACCTGGTTAAGGTTCAATGTTGAACAGAGCCGGCTAAAAATTAGTTCAGATTGAGCACCAAAGGTTCATTATAAAGTGGACCCATTACCCAAATACTCATACTAGAGGAGAGTAAGAAAAGCTAAGTCTTCAAGAAAAGAGTACTAACCTATAAAGTCTCGCCAGGCACTCAGCTAGTTGGCGTTGGGGGTTTGGAAGTTGAAAGGCGATGGCTAGTCTCTTTGAGTTGTTCCTCGGAGGTGGCACTGTCTGTGCAGAATTATAGGAAGGTCAGTACCCTTCGGGTTTACAAACGTCACTGGAGGAATTTCTCTGCTTGGTGTTCAAGGGGATTTGTCCCTGACTCTTGTGAGGGGGGTTCTGTGCTTGAGTACCTCCGGGATCGTTTCTTGCTAAGGGCTGTCTGTTTCTACCCTCCGCAGCCAGTTGTCTGCCATTAAGGTTATCAGGGGAGCCTCTCTCCTCTCTTTTGAGTCCTTGGCTTCTCGCCTTCTTCGCATTTTTTTTCTTCGGCGGCCTGTTGTTGCTTCTCCTGTGCCCCCCTGGGCACTCCCCGTTTGAGCCCCTGCCTTCTGTGTATCTGAAGTTTCTTACCCTGAAGGTGTGTTTTCTGGTGGCTATTACCTCGGGGAGGCATTTGGGGGAGCTTGGCGCCTTACTTTGCCATCCTCCCTTCTTGCCTTTTTTTCCTGGTAAAGTGATCCTTCGCTTTGACCCGGCCTTTCTTCCCAAGGTGTCCTCTCCTTTCCATTTGTCCCAGGATATTGTTTTTCCGGCCTTTTTTCCTAACCCCTCTATCGCGGAGGAAATCCTGCTTCATTCGCTGGATTTGACAAGGGCTCTTGTTATTTACCTTGAGCCAACGCCTCCCTTCGCCAGGTGGATTTTTTGTTTGTCACCTTTGGTGTTGCCTGGCGAGGTCATCGCCCTACGACGGCTACTCTTTCGCGTTGGGTTCAGCCCGGGGTGTGGCTTCCTCCTGGGCTTATTTTAAAGGCACCTCCTTGAAGGATCTTTGTGCGGCGGCGACTTGGTCCTCCCCTCGTACCTTCATCTCCCATTATAAGTTGCGAATAGCGGAGGTGTTTTCTGGAGATTTTGGCTCTGCCGTCCTTGCTGCTGTTCACTGATTGTGCTTGTCTGCAAATAAATTTCCTTGGCATCCTTTGGTTATCTGTTTCTTTTGTTCGTCTGGCGCTTGGGTATACGCCCCTGGGTGACTGTAACGAGGAAGACTGAGGAGGAAGGTAATGACTCGGTTACTTACCGGTAATCTTCATTACTCCGAGTCATAGTCTTCCTCATCACAGTCATATACCCTCCCTCCCGCCCTTGGGTGTTGGGGGACGAACAAATGTTTTACCTTTTCCTTCCGAATGCTTCTCTGCTTGTGGGTATTGCAGAATGTGATCTGGGGTTTCCCCACCCTTATAGGTCAGGTGACAGGTACTTCCTGTCAGGCCGCCATGTTGGGTGGGGAATTTTTTATATGGGTGAATGCTGTGCCTCGAACACGTAGTGCTCCTGGGTGACTTTGATGAGGAAGACTAAGACTCAGAGTAATGAAGATTACCAGTAAGTAACCGAGTCATTCCCTGCTATAAGGTCAAGGGGCGTAACAGGAAGAGCAAGACAAACTCAGGAAGACGCTAGGGCAGCGCAGCAGCAGCGGTGGGGAGGACGGAGTTTAATTGCAGTTTAGTCTCAATTCCTAGAGTTGAGGCGACGGAGCTCCCATGTTTCATCCGGGGACCGGTACAAATACACATCAGGCGCCTAGTATATTACAAGAGGAGCTTTATCACTTTCCTGCTCTCGATAAAGTTTGTGGAGTATCCATCTGCTCCTCCCCTGCAACTTGAACGCAGCAGCAAGTTTAACTGTATGGAGCAAAGCACCCCGCGTCTTCACGAAGGCACGCCCCTAGTGCACCCCACAAGTACACATATCGTGCCCCGTGCAGTAAAACTCCTCAACGACACACCGCAATCATGTGGCTGCGATAGCGAGCTGAACGCACCTGTAAGATTCATCCAGCCAGAAGTATTGGTCCACATCAGTTGTCCCATTAGCTCCCAACCCTGCTCAATAACCGATACACACCGCAGGCAGTCCTACACTTCCCGGCATGGACTTTCGGGGTAAAAGCCAAATATGTAATTTAGCACTTAGGCAAAATACCAGAGCAGAAGAAAGAATACACAATTTTTTTAATTTAGTTTCACTTCAATATTATTTGGTGTAAACGTCAGCATAAGATTGTAAAAAATATTTAATTTATTGAGGCAACACATTCAGCAATAAACATGGTGGACAAATAGTCCCATCAGATCTGGACAAAGCTGGCTCATAGCACTGGACTGAAGGGAACTTTATTTTAAATAATGTTCCATGAAATTATACAGTGTCTGATTAAAGCTAATCAGGGAATTGATGCATGAGGTCAGTCAGTAACTGCCGCTTTTCACCATATTGGAGAGACCTCCCCACTCCTTGATCAGCAAAATTAGCAACGGCTATGAATGTTTCCACAAACTGCGCTTCTTAGAGAAAGCCTAAAATATATTCTAAGAACTGCCAAAAAGTGGTCATACAAAACCCAAGAGAAAAGGTACAGGCAGTCTGGACATGCTTGCCTCTCTGATTTTAATGCATCTCTGGCAAAGAGATCACATAGCATAATAAAAGTAGCCAACTCCTGGAAACTGATAGACAAAGGAAGCATTACAAGGGCACGTATATTTTTCTTCGATATCATTTGTAATTTCATTCCCTATTAGCTTTTTAAAACCACAAATTTACAATACACTACACACCACACAATCCACCCCACACAATTCCACAACTAATGATTCCAATTCAAACCATATAATTCCACTACAAACAACATACATCCACTCCACTACAAACAAATAAACAAATAACAAGAAAAATCATTTACAACGCCAAAAACTAAAACTTTCACAAATGCGAGACTGATTGCATGGCAAATGCTTGTTTTAATTTCCCCCAATTATCATTATTTTAGTCATCATCTATTTTACAACTAATCCAATTTATTTCATGCAGTGCCGAGTCTTTTCACAAGACGCTCTGAACTAACCTGTGTATAATCTCAAATTATAGTGTCTCTCAGCATAAACCAATATTGAGACTGTAAGGTTGCAAGCACTGAACTTCAGATAACACATGCCGGTAAATCGCTCAAATGCCAAATGGAAGCCAACACACAGCCTTGCCTGAGCCCATTTCCCAACTGAAATGGTGCCTTCCATCTTGCAACACCAGGTGTCAGAAGGTAGTTGTATAATAAAATGGAGCTATCCAGTGTAAATCCCCCTCGATTCCTCAGCTTTGTCTGTAGTGTTGGGTAATCAACTTATTCAAAAATAGCCTTAAAATCCAAGAAACAGCCATATTTTAACTTGCTCCTTTTTCCAGTACATTCAAAGACCTATGGGTGGACTCATAGGTGCTGGGAATAGGGGTGCGGAGGGCTGATGCAGCATCCCCAAAGTAACCATGCTGGAGTTCAGAAGGTAAATGAACAATAAAGAAGTTTTTGAATTTTGTTTTTATCTTGTTTCATTTTATGTGTACAAAGATAGATGTCAAACATCAGGCTATGTCTTCTGACAAATTGCTGCTTATTCTTTTAACATGGAGAGGGATGTTTATTTTTCGTTGACTGCAAATTGGGAGGATTTTTTAAATATGTGATAATCTTGCTGGGGTACAAAGTTGTAGGATTTAATTTTTTTACTACACAATAATGTTTAAATATCTGTAAACGAACTGTACAAATAATTCAAAATATATCAGCAATTAGGAAAGCATAACTTAAGCACTTTTTTGTAAATCTAAGGTGGGATGGAAACAAAGATTTTAATAGAATCAAAACAAATCAAGACACTTTACTTGGTGACACGCAAATAATAAATATTCGCTGACCCCCAATTTCCACACATTATCGTTTATGCGCTATATAGTTTTATAAGTAAAACTGCATGTATGTGCAAATGTGCTGCCCATTTCAATGGAAAATGTGCTTCCTGTAAATAACAGTGTGCTGCCACACCATGCTTTAGTAATATACTTGCCACAGTGTGCTCCAAAATGCACCACCAACTATATGCTACACCCTTACCACTTTCCTGCTGAATGGGCGTTGATCATTTGCTACTCTTGTTCTTTGTGTGAGGCTTGGATTTTTCACAACAGTTATAACTTCAGTAATGTAACACTGATGGCAGCACCCCCACTCTAAAAATTGTTCCAGCCCTACTGGGCGGACTGTGAAAACCCCTTCCGAAACACTGATTGCTTCTCAGGCATCATGTTTAGAAAATCAGCCCAGTCTGTCAAGATTAACAGCAATGCTTTTGCAAATACTTTGCCAGAGTAGACCAGCAAGGAAATACATTTGTGTGCACATGGATCACCCTGGGCATCCTTTTTGAAACCAGTAGTGATTGTGCTCTCCTTCCAGGAACTGGGTACAAAACCTGTTACAAGTCCAGAACCAATTTAGTGGTGAGAAAACTTGCCCACCACAAAGGCACTAATTAAAGCAGAACTTACAAATTTCCATCATGGCCAGGAACCTATCAAGATACGCTTCCACAATTACCTTCTCTGAGGGTTGTCCATGTTCATGGTTGGTATACATAAAACTCTGCAAATATGCGACTTAGAAAAGCAGACCCAAAGTGTGTTGATTATTACTACGTTCCACCTAGTCTTTCTACTTAAACTACCATCAGCGACCTAAAGCCAGAACAACTTGACATTCCTTTTTTCAAGGGCTTCATTTATGAATTTCTACTTCTTTCTTTTCCACTCTATTTTTTCAGTCTCAGCGTGCACCTTTTATTTTAGAATTCCACTTTTCCTGAACTGCCACTATCTTCCCCACAAAACTTAACTTGTCGTATCAGAAGCCTAACTTTTCATCATCACCAATGGTAAATCAATGCAGCTTGTCTAGCTTAATAATATATTCAAGGTGTGCACATAAAAATCAGCAAACTTCATTCTTAGTCCAGTCTAATCAAAAATGTGATTTAACAAAACAGACTTTTATCAAATGTAAATTGCTGGGCTGGAATGAATGCAAAAAGTTCTCCATCGGGGGTACAGCGACCCACAGCAACTATTTCCATTATGAGTAGCTTCCTGCGCCTTTTTTGGCCTATGTATTACATCTGATTATTTCTAGGATTTGTAACTGATTTGTATCTTCCAGAATATATAGAGTATACCTGAAGGTATGGTGGTATTAAATACTTATCTAATTATGTTCAGTATTAAGAGAAACATTTGTAGGAAGACTTCCAGTGACTCGTCTAACCCCAATACTATGCCAAGCTGAAAATAAGTTCATATTCTATATTGCTGAAGTTGAAGTTCTGCAAACACAAAATGACTAACAATACGTAAGAAAAAAATGAGAAATCTGAAGGCCATACTAAGACCTCGAATCTCTGATAACATCTATTGCTTATTCATCATATCATATTTGCTAACGGTACAACCTGTAATATATATGACTAGAAAATACAGAAGACTGGTTATGTGAGGGAAACCAAAAAATTAAACAATTCATTTCCTGTGTCGACTTGATACTTAAAAAATGGTTATGTTTTTAAAAAGAATCATCAACAAAGACTTAAAGGCAGCCCTAATCAAAAGAGGCTATTAGAATTTAGAACACAGAGTTGACGATTACTCAGACCATTAAATGTAGCAGATATAAATTATGCAACATATGATAAAGAATTGATGGTGAATTAAGGTTAAATATATCTCATTAATAGGCACTACTATCAGGAGCGAGAACATTATATTGAAGTGTTAGTTAACTATGTTAAACTAAAAAGGATGTTGTTTTTTTTTATTACAAACCTTATTAAGTTTTTGGAATCCACCATTAAAAGCACATCTACATCCGCACAACACCATCAAGCTATAAATGTCAGCATGAGAAATCACATCCCCGGTCCAGAGTAAGCTCCCCATCTCCCCCAAATCTTATTGTGTTTTTGTGGACACACTTGTGCAGCATGTTTAGGCTTTTCCAATTGGGCACGACAGTCCATTCCCGTCCTCCATTCCTCCAGTGAGGGAGCGTTCGGGGAGTTCCACCTTCGGGCAATGTCTCACTTGGCAATCAATGAGGCAATACCCATAAAAGTACGGTCTGCCCGGGGGCTACCACGCTCGTCAACTATGCCCAGTAGGTCCACCCTGGGGTCAGCTCAAGGGCTTGCCCCAGACCTCCAAGAGTTTGTGCTGTATCCGCTGCCAGTAAGGTAAGAGGACCGTGCAGACCCAAACCATGTGGTAAAAGTCAGCCGGTAGTGCAGCGCATCGAAAACAGGAGAGTTGAGGGATTCTGTTGGTGCTGTGTAAACGTATCAGTGTTAGATATTTCGTTTTAAGGTAGTTTAGCTGGATCAGACGGAGGCGCATGGGAATGGCCAGCACATGTGGGGCCAGTCTGGCCTCCCTCCAGTCCACCTCCCCAAGCCAGCCATGTCCGAGTGTATCAAATCCATGCGTGGCGTTAACGATGAGTGATCAGTATGTTTGGCATATGGCGTGTTTGCCAGCACGCCCTGATAGTAGTCTTGCCTTGAGGGAGCTAAAGTCTGGGATGTCAGTATCTGAGGGGATGTTGGCAGCAAGAGTGTAAAAACAACAATTGATGGACAGAATGCACAACAATGTCATACATTCACCCCAGTACAGAGATCTAGGCCTAAATCCATCGTTTTTTTGCTCACCATGCCATTCCAGTTTGAACCCAGCCATATGCAAATCAGTCTTGACCCTGTGCCCAATGGGAACAGTCCAGCCCGAACTGCCAGGCCAGGTCCTCCCTGGACTTGAAACAAGCATCCTAGGACCGATTTCGGGGTTTCACCCCTCATCAGCCAGGATAGCTTGACTCCAGTGGCATGGAGAGCACGGGACCCACGTCTGGGCATACCCGTCCCACTCGGGGTGACAAATGCAAAAACAACAATTGATGGACAGAATGCAGAACAATGTCATACATTCACCCCAGTACAGAGATCTGGGCTTAAATCCATCGTTTTTTTGCTCACCATGCCATTCCAGTTTGAACCCAGCCATATGCAAATCAGTCTTGACCCTGTGCCCAATGGGAACAGTCCAGCCCGAACTGCCAGGCCAGGTCCTCCCTGGACCGGAAACAAGCATCCTAGGTCCGGTTTCGGGGTTTCACCCCTCATCAGCCAGGATAGCTTGACTCCAGTGGCATGGAGAGCACGGACCCACGTCTGGGCATACCTGTCCCACTCGGGGTGACAAATGCAAAAACAACAATTGATGGACAGAATGCAGAACAATGTCATACATTCACCCCAGTACAGAGATCTGGGCCTAAATCCATTGTTTTTTTGCTCACCATGCCATTCCAGTTTGAACCCAGCCATATGCAAATCAGTCTTGATCCTGTGCCCAATGGGAACAGTCCAGCCCGAACTGCCAGGCCAGGTCCCAGGATGCTTGTTTCCGGTCCAGGGAAGACATGGCTTGGCAGTTCGGGCTGGACTGTTCCCATGAGGCACAGGGTCAAGACTGATTTGCATATAGCTGTGTCTGAACTGGGGTGGTGAAGTGAGCTAAAGAACGATGATGGATTCAACCCAGATCTGTGACTGGGGGTGAGTGTCTGAAAAGACTCCAGCTTAGGAAAACAACTCAAGTGACATCGGGGAGGGTGTGGGTTATCGGAGCACTGTATAAAATATCCATGAAGTCGTCAAGCCCCAGGAGGGAGAGTTGCCCCCGATATGTTGGGTCGTCCCATCCCCCAGTGAGCCAGTCATTAATGACAATCAGTTGTGAGGCCAAGTAATAGCAGTTAAGGTCCACCATCCCTAGCCCACCTTTGAATGAAGATTCCCTTCAGTTGAAGAATGCAATACATGGTCGGCCGCCGGACCAGAGGAAGGCACGGAGGGTGGAGGTAAGTGCTTGGAACAAGTGCGGGGGACTTTGGAGTGTGAAATGCTGAAATATGTACAGAAAGTGAGGGAGGATCATCATCTTAAAGAGGGCTATATGGCCCATCATGTGTAGGGAAAGCTGCGCCGATTTCTGGATGTCACGTTTCATCTTGGATACCAGGGGAGTCAGGTTAAGGTTTCGCGAGCGTTCTGGGAGCAGGGAGATGTAAATTCTTAGGTATTTAAAAGAGATGCGACTCACCGGGATGTCAGATTGCTAGGCATGTGTACTTGCATCACCCCGGACCGGGACCAATATAGACTTAGATTTGTTCAGGCAGAGACGGGAGGCCTCCCCAAATAAGGCGAGGAGCTCAAGACAATGGGGCCTGAGGTCTGTGTATCGGCTAAGAACAGTAGGACATCATCTGCGTAGAGAGCACTCTTTTCCTCTGGCCCCCATCCCAAGATCACCCGCTAAGTTGAGCGTCGCAACAAATGATCCGTGCCAAAGGCTCCACTGAGAGGGCAAACAGTAAGGAGGATGGGGCAGCTCGGGCAATTACCCCTAATGATAGGGAAGTGGTTGAAAAGTGAACTATTGACCTGGACCTGTGCGAAGGGTTGGAGGTAAAGGGCAATGATAATGCGCCTCATGTACATCCACAGTCTGGCGCGTTCAAGAACAGACCGGAGGAAGGACCAATCCACCGTGTCAAATGCCTTCTTAAAGTCTATGAGAAGCATCGATGCTGGGGGGTGAGAGGCGTTCATCTGAGAAAGCGCTACCTGGACACTTTTAATGCAGGGTCTCGTAGTACACCCAGGTATGAATCTACACTGGTTGCGATGAATCAGATAGGGGAGCAGGGATTGCAACCAGTTGGCCAGGATCTTGGCAAAAAGGTTGATTTCCACATCGATCAGTGAGATGGGTTTGTACGAAGAGCATTTTTAGGAGGGTGGCCCAGCTTGTGAATGACTACTATGGAGGACAGATCAAGCCCAGGTGGAAAGGTTCCCTGCTCATCCTCCTTGGTTTAAAGCTCGAGGTGAAACAGAGTGAATTCAGTGCGAAACATCCGATATTAATCGACTAGGAAGCCATCGGGTCGGGCGTTTGCCCAAGGACAGGTCAGACAAGGTGGAGTAAATTTCGCCCCCCCATAATAAGTTGGTCTAACTCACGGGCCAAGGCGGAGGGGATTGTAGGTAGCGGAATATCTCACAAGAGCGGATGTTCGATATCTCGGGGGGGTGGGGTGGGGGTGACGGGGTCTACACGCGTAAAGGTCCTGGTAAAAGACGATGAAGGCCCAGAGGATATCGGGGTGTGTAAAGGTGGTGGTCGTCTGCGTCCGCCAGTTGGGGTACTATTCTTGAGACTGTATCATGGGTGGGGAGCCAATTAAGAAGTTTCCCCGATTTGTCTACGTGTTCATATATATTTCTCGCTCTTGCCTGCCAACATTGGCGGGCATCCTCGAGTGCAAGCTTACGTAGCTGGCTTCTGTCCAGCGAGAACCACTGCTCATGGTCGGGGCGAAGCGTTCAGGAGCCCGATACTCCAGAGCATGAATCTGGGTCCCCAGGGCAGTAATCTGCGTCAACCTCTCCTTCTCACTCTTGCAGATAAACCCTTTCGCCAGTCCCCTAATCACCGCTTTGCTGTCCACCCAAAGGAAACCCGCTGAATCTACCGACCCCAGATTAATTTTGAAATATGAGTGTATGCCGGGTTCCAGGTAAGTCTCAAAGAGGAGGTCAGTAAGATAACAGGCATTGAGAGGCCAAATGGGTCTCCGGGTCTGGTCGACAGAGCCCATTGTCATGGAAAGTGGAGCATGGTCGGAGATCCCCCCTGGAAAGATGGTCACACTCGTCACCTGGCACACATCCATGGCCGGTAGCAAGAAGAGATTGATTCAGGACTCCATTTTGTGCACCGCCGAAGTATGTGTATAAACATGCTCACAGGGATGTCAGACTCTCCACACTTCGCAGAGCCCCAACGCGTCCATCTGGGCCACAAGTTGCCACCTGTGGGAGATGCGCCCCTGGGTGGGAGAGTCCAGTTGCAGTAAGGTTCCGGGTTGAGCACTGCGTTGAAATTTCTACCAAGGACAGATACACTCATTGGCAGATCGGCGAGCAAGAAAGTCAATGAGGACAGTGCATCAGCAGGTGCTTGGTTAGGTAGGTAAAATGAGAGGAAGTTATGGTAACGGCCTTCGACGAGGCCCTCTATCCCCACATATCTCCCTTGAGGGTCTGTGTGTGTGTTAGTGACTGCCAGGTGGAATCCCTTATGTAACAGAATGGCCACCCCTCAGGAGTGGAATACCTTGGTGTAACCGTAGCGCAGGAGGAAAGGATATTAGGTTCCCAGCAAGTGAGTCTCCTGCAGCATGAGAACTGCGGGCTGGAAGCGTTTGGCAAAGCACAGGACAGCAGTACATTTAATGTAGTCCAGGAGGGCATTCATGTTCCAGGATATTAGTTTAAATGAATGCATCTCTGTTGCAGATGGGATTGCAGAGCAGCAGTGAACCGCGACCTCGCCAAGGACATGGGTGGGGGGAAGCACCAGCAGAAAGGGGACGCAGGTGAGCCACTTGTGGGGTGCAATATGAGTATGAAAAAAAACATTGGTGGATGTATCCTAAACAAAACATAAACCAATAAAACAAACCATTCTCTTTACCTCCCCCAAATCTCCCCTCCCCATACTTCCACCACTGAAGCATCTGTCCCCCAAACTGGACCTTAACAGAGACAGAAGAAAAAGATAAACAGATAAATTGGTTTGCCTCCTTCCTGCATAACCGCACGCAAAGGATCAAAGTTAACCACTCCCTTGCATCCAGTACCCCTGTCATGATTGGAGTGCCCCAAGGATCCGCACTCTCGCCCACTCTCTTCAACTTTTTTATGGAACCACTCTCTGTCATTCTGAACCTTGCGAATATTCAGTATCACATGTATGCGGATGACACGCAACTATACCTGAAAATCTCATCTCAAGAGGACATAAAAACGTTAAATGATGCACTTGCACAAACCCAACAATGGTTAGCTCTGAACCATCTGCTGTTAAATACTCTCAAAACGGAATTTCTTTTGATCTCCCCACCTAATCACTTGGTGCCTACCCTAGACTGGGTTAAACAACTCACTGCTCTGAACTGCACCCCTCATGTTGTAGACTCTGCCAAATCCTTAGGTATCACCTTGGATAAACACTTAAACATGCAAGCGCACATCAGTGCTACTATTAGGGGAGCCAACTTCCAACTCAATACCCTTAAGAAAGTCAAACCTTTCCTCCCCCCTGAAGACCTCAAGCCGGCGGTTCAATCCTTGGTTATCTCTAGATTGGAATATGGTCTGGTGACCCTTGCTGGACTTTCCAAAGCTAGCTTGGCCCCACTCAAAGCTACTCTGAACGCATCAGCTAGACTCATCACAGGCTCTAGAAAGCATGACCACATCTCCCCGACCTTTTGCAACTAAATTGGCTATCTACCGAAGCCAGAATCCGATTCAAGATAGCTTGCCTGACTCATAAAGCCATACACTACAACACCCCGATCTACCTGGCAAATAAGCTTGAACTTTCGGGCCATAGCCGGAACCTTAGAAGTACGTCCACCCTACTCTTGAAACCTCCAAGATTCAAAAAGAAAAGATCTTACAATCGTGCTTTCACAGGTCTTGCTCCGAGAATCTGGAACTCCCTGCCCTCCGAGATTAGATCCAATCCTTCCACTGCATCCTTCAAGAAACTTGTCAAACGGCTACTCTTGAATGAACTTTAACAGCATCAACCTGTGATCATGCTCTTGTTTTTGTTAATACTCTGATTCTTGTTGTACTACACTGGTGCGTTTTATTGTATGCTTTTATGTTATTTTGCTCTCGTGCTCTAGGGCACTTTAACAGCATCAACTTGTGATCATGCTCTTGTGTTGTTAATACTCTGATTCTTGTTGCACTACACTGGTGCGTTTTACTGTATGCTTTTATGTTATTTCGCTTTTCGCCAATTCTGTACAGCGCTCTGATACTCGTATGAGTCTTGTTTGCGCTCTATAAAACTATTCAAATAAATAAATAAAGGAGCAGGTAAGGGTCGTAGGAAACTGACTGGACCACCTCCACGTACCGGAAATAACGAACACAAATACGACTTACAGTTACCAAGGGTTGCTATGAGCCCCTTTTGGGGGTACAATTATCATCCCCGCCCACATCAGCAGCAGGAATATGCCTAAATAGCCTGGACCAAGGAAGTCTCCTTCCATGGATCTTGCTCCTGCAGGCCCTCTTTCAGCCCCCCATCGCTCCCAATCACCCCGATTTCAGGGAGTTCTGAGTCTGAGGAGCCCATTTGGGTAAGGGGCTTGTAAGATTGAGTCCATATCCTCCTCTGCAGCCTTGGGAGTCAACCCGCATCAGACCGGCGAGGCCCGCTGCCAGGGTCCGCCCAGTCCGGTGACACAACCAGGTCTCTTCTCTCTTCAACCCGTTCCCAGGCCTGTCAGGGGTGTTGAAGGAGTATGATTAAGAGTTGAAGAGGAGTTTAAGTTTCGCAGGAAAGAGGAGCATATACTGAAGATTAAGCGCTCTGAGTTTTTGCTTGACCTCTGTGAAGGAGCGGCGTCACTGCTGGATGGCCCTGGTATAATCAGGGAAGAGCATAATGTGTGCATTTTGAAAACAAAGGTCATCTTGCCCATGGGCCTCTCTGAGGATCCCGTTCCTGTCTCCGAAATTTAGAATTCTGGCAATCAGTGGGCGCGACGGAGCTCCAGACGAGGCATGTTGGGCCAAAGGATGTGTGAGCTCATTCCACCATGTACCAAGGCGACAGTGCTGACTCTGGGATCCACGAACGAAACCATTCCTCCAGGAATTGTGCCACGTCTGGTGGCTCCAACATCTCCGGGAAACCTAGTATCCGCAAGTTATTACAGCGGGAGCGGTTTTCCGCATCATCTGCCCTCTCCTCCAGGGCTGGCACCAAGGGTATAAGTCCAGCCACCTGCTGTTTCGGGACAGATACGTCATCCTCCACCATGGATACCCGGCGCTCGGCCTCCGAGACTCAGGTGGTAACGTTTCAGAGGTCCTGGAGGAGGCACGCCATGTCCATCTGGACCTCACCCACTCTGTTCTCCAGGATGGTGGCCGGGTTGGGCATGTCCCTGGGGGTTCGCCACCCCAGGAGGTCGAGTCGCACTCCCAGAGCCAGCCCGAGCCGTAGTAAAGTGATCCATCTTAGTCTGGGCCTGATCAGGATGTGGGACTTATCCTTGCCTATTTTAGTCGCTGTAGGGCCGAGGTCAGGAACCAACGGTGAGCGGAGAGCCCCTTTCTGGCTTGCTTGCGGTCATGCAGCACAAGCATCCAGGGTGTCCCTGTGGCTGGGTCTTAAGTCAGTGCAGCTGGTAGGTCTAGGACATCATGCAAATAGAGCCTGGCCCGCTTGACCTCAGGCAGCACGAGCAGTCAAGGGTGCACCCGGGGGCAGGGCCAACACCAGGGGTGCCAGAATGTCCAAGGCACCAAATGAACAGGCCTCCGAGGCAGGAGGGGGCCCCGCACAGCAGGGTAAAGCACCAAAGACTGCCGCCCCCCGAAGGCCTCCTCCTTACTGGCCAGAGGTGTGCAGAAGGGATCCACGGAGTCTCTCCACCGCTAGTGGAATGTGAGCCCGGAGGAGCCACTGCTCCGGCCGGGCCACTAATATGGAAATGGGCCTCTGCGCCTGAATCAGTCAGGCCTCCGCCTTTCAGCGGCTCAATCAGCAAGGCGTCTCCTTGGGGCACGAGATGGGAGGGAAGCATGATAGGGTGGGAGGGAAGCATGATAGGGTGGGCGGGTCCCGCCACCCCGGCAGGAAGGCCTTGATTCCTGGAGGAGCACAGCCTCCCGAGGCAAACCTTGTTGGTGACATGCCCCACCCCAGTAGGCTCAGTTTCTAAAGGCCTCACCAGCAGCCCAGGCCGTGGTGGGGGAGGAAAGGACGGTCCCCACCCCCGGATAGCTCAAAGACCTGGCTGTGCGGTATATGTGTGTGGGCTGGGAGCAGAGCGGCAGCCAGGCCCCCAGCAAGGACAGCTGTCTCCGTGCAGCCACGCTGGCTGCCTGCCTCCATCAGACACTCTGCCACTCACCAGCAAGTCAGCCTTTAATAGGCCTCGGTGGCAGCCGCCGCACACGAGTCACGGGCAGTGAGGCGCTCTCTCATCGTTGGGGGTCACTAGCTCCTCAGAGGCGACCACAGGTTCATCTAGGGGTGCGAGGGAGGCAGCAGGGCCCCAAGATCACTGCTCAGCTCATCAGGATTATGAGGGATGATGGAGGAGGTCGGAAGCAGCTTCAAACTGTGACCGCCATCTTGGTCGCCTTGGCCACGCCAAAAACGATGTTGTTTAAACCGTCTCTATGATCAATCTTTCTAAGTCTTCATGTAATATGGACCTGAATCATAACATGGAAATACAGATACCTGATGTCACCTGAACAGCAACGACAAACATCAGTAGCTCCACTTCCTATTTTACTTCTATAATACACACAATTGTGGCCACCCTGATTAATTGAACGTATTATAAATAAAAATCTATGAAAGATACCGATGGCCACACTTGATTTATGTTATCAACAGATTTCCATAGAAAGAGAAATACCTATTCATTCCTACAGAAGGCTTGCTTGAGGAAATTGAAACAGCGGATGTAGTGGCCTTGCTTGCAACAAGATGCTGGAACCTGTCAATGAAAACTACTGCCTTAGTGTAACTGCTGCAACCATGATTTTTGGCTGGTGCTAACTTTGGCTTAAGGAACAGCCCATCTATGATGCTTAGAGTCCCTCTTTCACATCTTGGCTCTTGTTAGAAATGGGATCTCTAGTTGGCAAGGGCTTGCACCTTTGTCCAAGTAGGGACCCTTCTTCCTAGTCAGGGTAAGGGTTGTTACACTCGTGAAGTAACCCCTGCTCACCCTCGTGGTAGCTTGGCACGAGCAGTCAGGCTTAATTCAGAGGCAGTGTGTAAAGCATTTGCACATAACCAACAGTAATACAGTGTAAGCACTACAAACGGACACCACACCAGTTTAGAAAAATAACCAATTATTTTATATACTCAAGACAAGACCAATTACGACAAAAATCCACAATACTATACTTTACGAATGAATGCTTGATACGGTAACTTCTTCTTTGCAGGAAATAGCACAAAAAGCAAAGTTCGTACGAGTCGGTAGCTCCGTCCGAGCTTACCGCGATGCTGAAAACCACAGAGTCTAACAGTTCCAGCCGACCACGTCGATACGGGCCAGCAGAGTCGTGAACAGACTCGGTCACAGTACCTTTCTCGTTGTGGCTGGTACGGAGTGTACGAGCCGGTCGGCGTTCGTCGCGGTTGCGGTGCAAGACGGAGCGATGCAAGGTGCGGTGTCCCTCGATGCGGTGCAGGCAGCGGCTCGATGAGCGTCGTGCAGACGGAGTCGGTGAGTCCAAGGCGTGCGATGCAGGGTGAGACGATGCTCGATGCGGTGCTGACAGGTTGCAATGCAGGCGACCTAGCCGGAGTGCGGGAGCTGGCGTCGGAAAGAGGTGCGAGTCGGAGCGGTGCGGCCGCAGACGTGCGAGCGGTGCCCCAAATGTGGTGCGGTCTCGACTCTTGAGCCAGTTGCAGCGACAGTGTCGGTCTGGTCCGGCTGGCCCAGTGAAGCGATGCGATGCGAACTGCGGTGCCCACAGGTCACGGTGCAAGCAGCGGCTCGATGTTGGCGGCGTCGGACGTCGCCCACGGTGAGACCAGGGTTGCGATGCGAAGCGGGGCGATGCGGTCTGCGGTGCAAACAGGTCACCGGCCAGGGATGGATTCGGTTGACGGAGTCGGTTGCGGTTCCCTTCCTCTGTGGCAACTGAAACAACGTTCCAGAAGCGGTACCCAGAGGCTTGTGAAGTCTTTGTAGTCCCTGAGACTTCTTAACAGGAGGCCAGCTCGGTTCCTGGCCCTTGGAGATACTCAGCACAAGTTTGTAGAAAGTTCAGTCCAGTCCTTTCACTGCCCAAGACAGAAGCAGCAACTGCAGGCCAACCCAACAAAGCAACAACACAGCAAAGGGGCAGTACTCCTCCTGGCAGCTCTTCCAGCTCTTCGTCTTGGCAGGTTCCTTGATTCCAGCGAGATCTAAATTCATGGGGTCAGGGCCCCAATATTTATATCCCAAATTCCTTTGTTCTCTGAAGGCAGAGAGGCCTTCGCCTAGTCCAAACCAGTTCTGGAGCACTTTGTTGACAAGTCTCCGTCCCTTCTTTCAGTGAGTAGGCCAGGGACATCAGACGCACCACAGGAGGTGGAGCCAGCATTGTGGAGGGAAGGCACTGTCCTATTCAGGGCCCAGGTGCGACCCCTCCCACCCATCTACAGGTCGATCTGGCTATTCAGCCCTGCGCTGACTCACCCTGTCTCCTGGCATCCCCCAGCCCCTGTCACTCACATTCCAGACAAGGAATACACAACCTCGCAGAGGCAGGCTTGGATGGTTAGGCAAGAAAATACCCACTTTCTAAAAGTGGTATTTTCAAACGCAGAATGTTAAAACCAACTTCACTAAAAGATGCATTTTATCATTCTGAGTACAGGCATACTAAACTCGAATTTCTACCATGTTCCCGGGGTCAGTTAGGATTATAAGCTGTAATAATCAAAACTGCCCGTTCTGGCCTAGGGGGAACAGGTAGCCTTGCAATAGTGAAAACGAACTAGGCTGTAATTCACTATCAGGACATGCCGCACACACCCGGGCATGTCCTACCTTTCGCGTACAACGCACCCTGCCCACAGGGGTACCTTGGGCCTACCTTAGGGGTGACTAACATGTAGCCAAGGGAAGGTTTAGGGACTTGCAAGTGTGTGCACTTGCCAAGTCGACATGGCAGCCCCAGGCTGCGCACAGGCTCTGCGATGGCAGGCCCGAGTTACACTTTACGGGCTGTTTGCGTGGGTGGCACAATCCAGTGCTGCAGCCCACCAACAGCATTTGGTCTATAGGCCCTGGCACTCGCAGTGCACTTTACAAGGGACTGACACATAAACCAAATAGGCCAATCATGGAAACACCAATCCATAACACATTTTATACAGGAGCACTTGCACTTTCCCACTGGACCGCAGTGAGGAAAGTGCGCAGAATCATCACACCAGCAAAAACAGAGTCAAAACCGGGAGGTCAGAAAGCAAAAAGTCAGGGGAAACACGCCAAAAGATGCCAAGTCTAACACATGTCCCCTCCAGCTGAAAGTAGGGAGAACTACCCAACCCCATTGGAGTTCTCTTCACTAAGGCGGAAGAACCTGGACAGACCATCTGCGTTGGCGTGTTCTGTACCAGGACGGTGTTCCACCGTAAAGTCCATTCCCTGTAGGGAGATGGACCACCTCAGCAGTTTTGGATTCTCGCCCCTCATTTGCATCAACCATCTGAGGGGCCTGTGCTCTGTCTGAACCCGGAAGTGAGTCCCAAACAGGTATGGTCTCAACTTCTTCAGCGCCCAGACCACAGCAAAAGCTTCCCTTTCTATGGCACTCCACCTCTGTTCCCTGGGAAGTAGTCTCCTGCTAAGGAAGACTACAGGCTGATCCAGGCCCTCTTCGTTCAGTTGTGAGAGCACCGCTCCCACACCATGCTCTGAAGCGTCAGTCTGCACGACAAATTCGTTGGAGAAGTCAGGTGCCTTGAGCACGGGCGCCGTGCACATGGCTGCCTTCAGGGCATCAAAAGCTTTCTGGCAGGACTCAGTCCAGATCACTTTCCTGGGCTGCCTCTTAGAGGTCAGCTCTGTTAAGGGGGCAACGATGGTGCCATAGCCCTTAACAAATCTCCTATAGTAACCGGTGAGACCTAAGAAGGCCCTCACCTCTGTCTGGGTCTTGGGGGCTCCCAAGCCAGAATGGTGTCAATCTTGGGTTGTAGGGGCGCCACCTGGCCGCTTCCTACCTGGTGTCCCAAGTACACCACCGAACCCTGCCCGATCTGGCACTTACTGGCCTTGATCGTGAGGCCTGCACCTTGCAGAGCCCTCAACACTTTCTCAAGGTGCTGTAAATGTTCTTCCCAGCTGGAACTGAACACAGCAATGTCATCCAGGTAGGCGGCACTGAAATCCTCCAGCCCAGCCAACACCTGATTGACCAACCTCTGAAAGGTGGCAGGGGCATTCTTCAACCCAAAGGGCATCACCCGGAATTGGTAATGACCTTCTGGGGTTGAGAATGCTGATCTCTCCTTGGCCCCATCGGTTAAGGCAATCTGCCAGTACCCAGACGTCAAATCAAACGTGCTGAGGAACCGGGCAGCTCCCAACCGATCAATGAGCTCATCAGCTCTGGGGATGGGGTGCGCGTCAGTCCTGGTGACGGCATTGAGCCCACGGTAGTCCACACAAAACCGGAGTTCTGGAGTGGCACCGGGCGCCGCAGCCTTTGGGACCAAGACCACTGGGCTGGCCCAAGGACTGTGGGAGGGCTCAATCACCCCTAACGCCAACATCTTAGAGACCTCCTCCTTGATGCTGGCTCTGACCCGGTCAGTCAACCTGTAAATCTTGTGCTTCACAGGATGGCTGTCACCGGTGTCCACGTCATGGGTACACCAGTGAGTAACACCGGGAGTCAGAGAGAACAGTGGGGCGAACTGTCCCAACAACTGGCGGCAGTCCCCCTGCTGTTCCTGAGTCAGAGTAGGGGAGAGGACCACACCCTCTACTGACCCATCATGCTCCTTGGTAGACAGGAGGTCCGGGAGAGGCTCACTCTCCTCTTCCACCCCATCATCTGTCGCCAAGAGCATACTCACTTCGGACCTCTCGAAGTGGGGCTTGAGGCGGTTCACGTGAAGGACCCTCAAAGGGTTCCTTGGAGCCTGCAAATCCACCAGGTAGGTGACGTCACTTTGCGCTCCTTTACCTCATATGGCCCAGTCCACTTGTCCTGCAAGGCACAAGGTGCCACTGGGGCCATTACCCACACTTTTTGCCCAGGTTGAAATTCGACCAGAGTGGCGTTCTGGTCATACCATCTCTTCATTTCTTCCTGGCTTGCTTCTAGGTTCGCCTGAGCGAGTTTCCTGAAGCGGGCAGTTTGGTTTCTAAAGGCCAGCATGTAGCTAAATACATCCTGGGGAGTTTTCCTGGGAGCTGCCTCCCAGCCTTCCTTTACCAAACTCAGAGGTCCTCTGACAGGGTGGCCATACAGGAGCTCAAAGGGGCTGTACCCAAGAGACTTCTGAGGCACCTCCCTGTACGCAAAGAGTAGGCATGGCAAGAGGACGTCCCACTTACGCCTCATGGGTTCGGTTAGACCCTTGATCATGCCTTTCAAGGTCTGGTTGAATCTCTCCACCAGACCGTTTCCTTGTGGGTGGTAAGGAGTGGTGAACTTGTAGGTTACACCACACTCCTTCCACAGGGATGTCATATACTTCGATATGAAATTGGTCCCCCTATCGGAAACCACCTCTCTGGGGAATCCCACACGGGAAAAGATCCCCATTAACGCCCGGCCCACCACTGGCGCCGTCGTTGTCCTGAGAGGGATTGCCTCCGGGTACCGGGTGGCATGGTCCACCAAGACCAGGATGTACCTGTTGCCCATGGCTGTCTTGGGATCCAGTGGCCCCACAATATCCATCCCTACCCTTTCAAAGAGTGTTCCAACAACCGGAAAAGGTTGGAGAGGAGCTTTGACCTTCCTCCCACTCTTACCACTTGCCTGGCAAGTTTGGCAAGACCTACAGTGTGCATCTGACTGCCTTCGCATTTGGGGCCAAAAGAAGTGGGTGACAAGCCTGTCAAAGGTCTTGTCCTGCCCCAAATGTCCTGCCAAAGGCACGTCATGAGCCAGACCCAGTAGGAAGGTCCTGAAGCGCTGGGGTACCACCAGCACACGGGCTGACCCAGGCTCAGCAACCTTAGACTCACTGTATAGGAGACCACTCTCCCAGTAGATCAGATGTGACCCGGACTGATTACCAGCTGCCTGGTCTGCAGCCTGCCGCCGCAGACCCTCCAGAGTAGGGCACTCGCTCTGCTCCCTGCTGAACTCCTCCCTGGTGGGACCCCCTTCTTGCTGCCAATGGGTCAGCTCAGAGATGTCTCCCAGTTCGGCTACTTGCTCCCCTGTAGGCACCGGGCGTCCCCCTCGAGGTCCGCCTCCTCCCGGTCCGTGGGAACTTCGGGGGCCGGTTTCCTGCGCCCTGCCCTTTCTCTTGGCAGGGACTTGGGCCACTGTTTCAGGCTCCAAGTCCTCTTGATCACCCTTTCTGGCCGCCATTGACCGAGTAGACACGCATGCCCACTCTGGCAACCCAAGCATCTCCAAGTGAGACCTGAGCTCAACCTCCTTCCATGAGGACTGCTCCAGGTCGTTTCCTAGCAGACAATCTACAGGCATGGTAGGGCTCACAACCACCCTTAAGGGACCTGAGACCCCCCCCATTCAAAGGGAACCTGCGCCACCATACATTGGCGCTCTGAGTTGTCGACAGCAACTACTTGGTGGAATGCTCCTGGGACTACTTGCTTCTCAGACACCAGGTGACACCGGACTGAGGTCACACTGGCTCCAGTATCTCTGAGAGCCTCTACCCTGTTCCCATTAATGGTCACCCAGGTGCTATATTTCTTTGTGTTAGGGGGCACCTGGTTTCCTGGGACCATCTCACTGTCCCCGAGTGAGACAAGGGTCATTTCTGCGGGATCCCCACCCTCCTGTGGGCACCCCTCCTCCCCAAGCGCTACACTAGCCAACACTTTGGACTGTCCACCGGTGGGTGGCTGTGTCCCCTTCGGGCACTTGGGGTCCCCCTTAAAGTGACCTACCTGGTCACATGCATAACACTTGCGGGGGCCGGTCTCAACAGGCTTCCCTGTAGAGACCCCTTTCTTCTTATCACCGGGGGCTGGGAACCTTTACCCTGGGTACTAGTTTGGGGCCCTTTAGAGAACTCCTGTGCTTTACCCTTGTCCCCCCACCTTTCTGCTGGGGACCCTGCCCACCTTTGGCTGAGTCTCCCCCAAACGCTTTCTTGTGGACCCTGGTACTCACCCAGCGGTCCGCTTCCATAGCAAGCTTCCTGGGGTCAGTTAGCTTACTATCAACTAGGTGCTGGCGCAGATCTGCAAAACATAGACTAGACAAGTGCTCCCATGCAATCAAGTTGTAGAGCCCCTGAAAATCTGTTACACTACTGCCCTTCACCCAACCATCCAGAGACCTGCAGAACACATCCACACATTCCAACCAAGTGTTGACATCAGACTTCTTACTGGACCTGAACTGATCCCTGTACTTTTCAGGAGTAAGACCATACTTCGTGAGAAGGGCATCCTTCATGTCAGCATAGGTGAGGTGATACCCCTTACCCAAAGCTATCAGAGCATCCCTTGCTTCTTCCGGGAAAAGTGGCCACAATCCTGCTCCCCAATTCTCCTCAGGGACCCCATTCATGTGTATGGCTGCCTCATAACCCTGGAACCACCTTTGTATGTCATCCCCCTTCTTGAACTCCTTGCCTACGTTCTTGGGAATGTGCACAATCCTGTCTGCCTTTCTGGACGAATTGCTGCCACCATCTGAGCCTGACTTACTCCTAAGTTCTAGCTCCTTTAGTTCTCTCTCATGCTCTAAGAGCATCTTCCTCTCCTCTATGGCCAATCTCTTCTCCTCCCGCTCACTCTCCAGCCTGAGCTTCTGCAGCTCGAACTGCCTTGCCTCCCGCCTGTCCTCCAGCTCCTCTGGGGACAGACTGCTGCTGCCCGACCTGGCGGGTTCCCCCTACCCAAAAGCACATCCACCCTGGAAATAGGCTCCTCCGCCTCCTCACTGAGATCACCAGGCTGCCCATTGGCATGTCTGGCTGCTACCCAGGCCCTCAGCGCCTTCTGTAGCTCCTCCTTCCTTGTGAGGCCTTTAATTTGGACTTTCAGGTTTTTACAAATCGCTCGTAACTTCTTTACGGCGTAGGATTCCAACCTGTCCTCCTCAAAGATAACTTCCAGAGATGCAACGGATGATGCAATTGATTCAGGCATGACAAAAGTCGTGAGTTGAAAACTGGCAAGATCAAAAATAGGCCAAAAGAAAAAGAACCAGTATGTGGTACGTAATGGTCTGCGATATGGTAGTAGTGCACACCAATCACTGTAAGTCAAGTGCAAACACAAGTCCTATCCTCACCGCTGACAACCAATGTTAGAAATGGGATCTCTAGTTGGCAAGGGCTTGCACCTTTGTCCAAGTAGGGACCCTTCTTCCTAGTCAGGGTAAGGGTTGTTACACTCGTGAAGTAACCCCTGCTCACCCTCGTGGTAGCTTGGCACGAGCAGTCAGGCTTAATTCAGAGGCAGTGTGTAAAGCATTTGCACATAACCAACAGTAATACAGTGTAAGCACTACAAACGGACACCACACCAGTTTAGAAAAATAACCAATTATTTTATATACTCAAGACAAGACCAATTACGACAAAAATCCACAATACTATACTTTACGAATGAATGCTTGATACGGTAACTTCTTCTTTGCAGGAAATAGCACAAAAAGCAAAGTTCGTACGAGTCGGTAGCTCCGTCCGAGCTTACCGCGATGCTGAAAACCACAGAGTCTAACAGTTCCAGCCGACCGCGTCGATACGGGCCAGCAGAGTCGTGAACAGACTCGGTCACAGTACCTTTCTCGTTGTGGCTGGTACGGAGTGTACGAGCCGGTCGGCGTTCGTCGCGGTTGCGGTGCAAGACGGAGCGATGCAAGGTGCGGTGTCCCTCGATGCGGTGCAGGCAGCGGCTCGATGAGCGTCGTGCAGACGGAGTCGGTGAGTCCAAGGCGTGCGATGCAGGGTGAGACGATGCTCGATGTGGTGCTGACAGGTTGCAATGCAGGCGACCTAGCCGGAGTGCGGGAGCTGGCGTCGGACAGCGGTGCGAGTCGGAGCGGTGCGTCGCAGACGTGCGAGCGGTGCCCCAAATGCGGTGCGGTCTCGACTTTGAGCCAGTTGCAGCGACAGTGTCGGTCTGGTCCGGCTGGCCCAGTGAAGCGATGCGATGCGAACTGCGGTGCCCACAGGTCACGGTGCAAGCAGCGGCTCGATGTTGGCGGCGTAGGACGTCGCCACGGTGAGACCAGGGTTGCGATGCGAAGCGGGGCGATGCGGTCTGCGGTGCAAACAGGTCACCGGCCAGGGATGGATTCGGTTGACGGAGTCGGTTGCGGTTCCCTTCCTCTGTGGCAACTGAAACAGCGTTCCAGAAGCGGTACCCAGAGGCTTGTGAAGTCTTTGTAGTCCCTGAGACTTCTTAACAGGAGGCCAGCTCGGTTCCTGGCCCTTGGAGATACTCAGCACAAGTTTGTAGAAAGTTCAGTCCAGTCCTTTCACTGCCCAAGACAGAAGCAGCAACTGCAGGCCAACCCAACAAAGCAACAACACAGCAAAGGGGCAGTACTCCTCCTGGCAGCTCTTCCAGCTCTTCGTCTTGGCAGGTTCCTTGATTCCAGCGAGATCTAAATTCATGGGGTCAGGGCCCCAATATTTATATCCCAAATTCCTTTGTTCTCTGAAGGCAGAGAGGCCTTCGCCTAGTCCAAACCAGTTCTGGAGCACTTTGTTGACAAGTCTCCGTCCCTTCTTTCAGTGAGTAGGCCAGGGACATCAGACGCACCACAGGAGGTGGAGCCAGCATTGTGGAGGGAAGGCACTGTCCTATTCAGGGCCCAGGTGCGACCCCTCCCACCCATCTACAGGTCGATCTGGCTATTCAGCCCTGCGCTGACTCACCCTGTCTCCTGGCATCCCCCAGCCCCTGTCACTCACATTCCAGACAAGGAATACACAACCTCGCAGAGGCAGGCTTGGATGGTTAGGCAAGAAAATACCCACTTTCTAAAAGTGGTATTTTCAAACGCAGAATGTTAAAACCAACTTCACTAAAAGATGCATTTTATCATTCTGAGTCCAGGCATACTAAACTCGAATTTCTACCATGTTCCCGGGGTCAGTTAGGATTATAAGCTGTAATAATCAAAACTGCCCGTTCTGGCCTAGGGGGAACAGGTAGCCTTGCAATAGTGAAAAACGAACTAGGCTGTAATTCACTATCAGGACATGCCGCACACACCCGGGCATGTCCTACCTTTCGCGTACAACGCACCCTGCCCACAGGGGTACCTTGGGCCTACCTTAGGGGTGACTAACATGTAGCCAAGGGAAGGTTTAGGGACTTGCAAGTGTGTGCACTTGCTAAGTCGACATGGCAGCCCCAGGCTGCGCACAGGCTCTGCGATGGCAGGCCCGAGTTACACTTTACGGGCTGTTTGCGTGGGTGGCACAATCCAGTGCTGCAGCCCACCAACAGCATTTGGTCTATAGGCCCTGGCACTCGCAGTGCACTTTACAAGGGACTGACACATAAACCAAATAGGCCAATCATGGAAACACCAATCCATAACACATTTTATACAGGAGCACTTGCACTTTCCCACTGGACCGCAGTGAGGAAAGTGCGCAGAATCATCACACCAGCAAAAACAGAGTCAAAACCGGGAGGTCAGAAAGCAAAAAGTCAGGGGAAACACGCCAAAAGATGCCAAGTCTAACAGCTCTTGTGACAAGAAAGTGTTGATTAGTGGTGTTCAGCCAAAACTCATAAAAGGCAAAAAAAACACTCTTCACTCTTACTTTGCCGATCAAAAGTAATAGTGTGGAAACATATTGTTTTGTGCAAGATTTATGTGCTACTAATTCTGTTGTTTTCCTCTTATGTCCATTACCGCTGCTATTCTGTCATGTATAATGGCAACTGCCACTTGGTTCACTGTTGTAGACCTCTGTTCCACTTTCTTCTCCATCCCAATACATCCTCATTGTCAGTTTTTCTTTGGATTCACATTCTTTTGGGGCCTAATCACATGGTCTTATCCATCCTGCCCCCCCCCCGCCCCTCCTTGCCGGGACATACAAAAGCACCTTATTATCTTATCACAGAAAAGATCTGGACACCCTCATCATCCGAAGAATTTACACTTATTCAATAAGTTGATGACTTGTTTGTTGTTTCTAGCTCATTTGACCAATGCAGTGCTGACTCGCTGTATCTACGCACTAAATTAGCAAAGGAGCACAAGGTGTGCAAAGAGAAATTACAATATTGTTTACCCCATGTTCGATATGTATGTCACAATATGTCAGCAAGAGAACACCACCTGTCTGCAGACCGAATTGAAGCTATCTGTAATCTACCCACACTTGTTACTGGCTCCCAAGTATGCACTCTTTTGGGGATGATGGGCTACTGCAGGCAGTGGTTCTGTGTAATGCTAACATTGTCAAACTGTTGATTGATTTTGAACTAAAAGACAACACTGAACTTATGCCTTGGTCTAAAGAGGCAGAGCAAGTGTTGTGTTCCATGAAACATGCATTGTCTTCCGCACCTGCTTTAGTTATACCCAATTTTTACAAACCGTTTACATAGTATTGCCAGGAAAATTAGGATTTCGCTTTAGGCATGCTGGTTCATGCTGGTTCATTATGGCGATAAAAAGAAACTGATGGCCTATTACTCTTTTACTCTTGATGCTGTTGTACCTAGGATGGCTCAATGCCTGCACGCAGTGGCTGTAGGTACCCATCTAGTATAAGTTTTGGAGAATATTGTGTTAGGGTGCCAGCTCAATGTTGCTGTACCTTAAACTGTAGCGATATTATTACAGACCACTGAAACGCAGCACCTTTCCACATTAAGGTAAGAACCCCTCCTTACCAGAGAGACTAGGAAGAAATCAAAGCCTGGTTGCAAGGGGAACACAAAGATAAATCCCTGGTATACACCAGACTGCAGGAAAGCTAAGAAATGTTAACTTGAGATCCTACACCAAGGAAATACAGACTCAATAAGAAAGGCTAGGGATAGCCATAGGAAGACACTGGCTGCCGCAAGGAAGAATTGGGAGGAGAATAGTTGGTTGGACCTCCTCCGAGCAGCAAAAACCAATGATATGATAGAGTTTTGGAAAATAGTTGCATGCGGGGGGAAGGATCGTGTAGCACTAACAGAGCATCCCTTGGATCCGGCAGCTTGGATAGATCACTTTACCAATCTATATTTGAGCTTTCAGTCCACTCCTGTTGAATACTGTGAGCCTGCTAGCAATGAAAGAGATACAGAGGTGATCACCTTCACACTAGAAGAAACTGAACATGCAATAGATTCCATCAAGCAGGGGAAGGCCCCAGGACTAGACAGACTCCCCGGAGACCTGTTCAAGCACGATAAGAATGTCTGGGTCCCGTATGTGAATCTAATTAGCAATACTGTAGCAGCAGGTTCACCTGTACCGGCAACATGGAAAGGGGCGGAAATTGTTCCAATACATAAAAAAGGCAGCAAGCAGAAACCTGAGAATTATAGGCCCATTTGCCTAATAGATGTGCTCCAAAAAATGTATGCCAGGCAAATACTGAATAGACTTAATGAATGGATACAGACCAATAGCATAATGTCCCCGTACCAGGCGGGGTTTAGAGCCCGCACAAGCACGGTGGACCCAGGCTTTAGACTCCTATGTATCATCTGGAAGTACGTCAAGGTAAAAGGGGGCCACATTTACGTGGCATTTGTAGACCTAAGGGCCGCCTTCGATCTCGTGCCCAGATCCTTATTGTGGGACTCACTAAAAAAACAAGACGTACCTGCATCTCTGTTAGCACAGATAACAAGATTACATCATGACAACTATGCAAGAGTCCGTTGGGGCATGAATGGGGAGCTCACGAAACCGATCCCAATAGACAGAGAAGTGAGACAGGGATGCGTACTCGCCCCCACCCTGCTCTCGCTCTACATAAATGACGTGGTCAGCTACTTACAAAAAACTGAAAATGACCCCCCCAAGCTAAGTGGGAACTTGGTTCCGGCGCTGCTATTTGCAGACGATACGATCTTGATCTCACAGACACCCAGGGGTCCGCAAAATCTACTAAACGATTTCAACAGGTACTGCGGCGTAAAAGGCTTAGAAATAAATACAGGCAAAACTAAGTATATGGCAATAAATCCTCATAAAGGGTGCAGACATGATTTTAAGTTGAATAATCTAAATCTAGAAAACGTCCCAAACTTCACTTACTTGGGTATATTGCTCGACTCAAAGCTGTCATGGAAACCGCAGGTAAACAACTCAGCACTACGGCTTACTCAGGGGTTGTCCTTAAAAAGTACAGCTTATCGTCTAGCAAACCGTTAACACCAGCTCTTGAATTATACAAATGCAAGGCGCAAGTAGCAGCATTATACGGATCAGAACTTTGGGGTATCAGTGACACTACACAGTTAATAAACGGGGAAAACAGGTTTGTGAGGAGATTAATGGGGCTACCACCATCAACGCCACTTATCCCAATGTTCCATGATTTAAATGTGAAGTGCATAGGACAAATTGCAATATTACGACCATTGCTTTATTGGGTACGCCTGTGGATAACACCAGAGCTTGAGGTATATAGAAAAGGTGTAAGAGAACTTACTGCCATTGATAGCTGTCTCACCTTCCCCTGGCTAAGATATGTCAAGAAATGGCTCACAGAATTGGGTCTCAGTTCATACTGGTCTGAGCCACACAATTTAACATCAAGTTGAAAAAACGTATTGAAAAGAACTTACTGGCTACACATCTTGAATGTACTTTACTGTGACCCAACTCTGGGAAGGCTAACAACCCAATTCCTCATTATAAAACCTAATCCGAGTTTTGAAGAATTCCTTGACAACGTACAACCGCACTTAGCAAGAATTCTGTATCTAAAATTAAGATATGGTACCTTACAGATTAGGAGTTATACAGTAAACTAGGGAACAAAGGGAGATCGCACTTGCACCTCTTTTACAGCATGCACTTTAAGGCTTATCGAAAACACAGCGCATATCCTGTTCTTCTGCTCAGCATACACCCGGGCAAGGAGGAAATGGATACGTCCACTGTGCAATAATCTGGGATTTAGGAAGCACCAAGACGCCCTGAGGGTTTTGACAGGCAGCACTGCACCATATGTAATATTTGCCCTATCCCGATATCTGTTCGCAGTTGGGATCATAAGAAACAAAATGGGACTGAAACTGTGATACTGTATTGAACAATTCATTTTACTGGGAAAGCAATTTTAACCATATGAAACCAATTGTTATTTTAATTATAATATACAGAGTTTTAATTGATTTTAAGTATGCATATAATATCGGGACTTACCAAAATACTTAGTGATGAGTTTACATGGTTTTATCCTGTAACTGATGATGATTTGTAACTAGAATATCATATTTATTCCTAGATGAATTTTACTCTATATCAAACAATGTGTCTAACACATGTGTACACTACTGTTGTGTATAGGTAACTGGAAAATTGTTTGGTTGTTGGTGCATAACTTTTATGGCCTTCGGCCGAAATAAAGTATTTAAACTAAGGTACTAAATACACCTACTGCATGCATCTCATATTATATGTGTACATTGTCCTGTGGTAAGCTCACTTCTCTTTTTCCTACTGCTCATGATGGCGAACCTCATGGCTGTATACTCACAACAGCCCATCCGACCAAACATTGAGTCTATCTCATACAAGTACCTTTGTCAAACTATGATCTTGTGTATTTTGTCAATGGTTCATGCTTCAAGAACGATATTAGTACTCTGGTCACTGGCTATCCTATATGTACTCTATACGATGTTCACAAAAGCCATTGTTTACTGAGCGTTTGCTCTGCTGAATGGCCAAACTGATTGCCCTTGTCTGTGCATATATATATTTGAGACTCAAATAACTGTAACTATCTTTAGTAATTGCAGGTATCCTTTTGGAGTCACTCATGATTTTGGGCACCTCTGGATGCAAAAAGAATTTCTCACCATCTGTGGATCCCGTGTACATGGTTTACTTGATCCTCCCCAAATACCTTTGAACATTGCTATTGTTAAACGTGCTGCCCAAGGTCACAAGATGAAGTGTTTAGAGAAAACACAGTGGCTGGCAAAGCTGCCATTAAGACTGTTCTATCTCCCATTATTTTGTACGTTACTGAACCCTTCATGCCCTCTTTGAAAAACCTTGATGAATTACAAGAATGTGTCTCTGATGTGGAAAAGAGTGTTTGATTATAGTAGAACTGTAAAAAGGACTCAGAAGGAGTGTGGAGGGAGAGTGGTTGCTCCAAAAGGGCTACTTCTTAACCTTCCCCAACTGCACTTTGGTGTTGCCTATGTAAGCACAAACAATACGATCCAAGCAACAAAATACTCACTGGTTTTCCTACTCTTTTTCTTTTACTGCCCCAAACTATTGCCATTCCCCTCCATTGCTCAACAGTCTTTCCATTCCTGTGCCACTTGCCAAGTCCAACAGACTGGGAAGGGGTGGCAAAGCCACCCCACTTCCCACACACCTCCATGGGGGTCTTTTGTCCCCCTTCAAATCTATTTCATACACATGCCTCAATGTTGTTACTATGTTTTTGTTTTGGTTTCCATAGTGGAGCAGATGCGATCACTGAAGCTAGGAAACTTCTAAGTGAATTTCATTCCTAGGCTGAGATTCCTATGCAAATAGGGAGTGCCAAGGTTTGCACTTTGTGTCATCTGTGGTCCAATTAACCTTTACGCAGTTAGGAATCAAACAACACTTTGTTTTCTTTCCACCCTGAGTCCTCTGGGATAGTGGAAAGATCCAATGGTACTTTAAAGAACAAGATAGCTCTGTAATGAAACTGAGCGTAGGTGGTCCGACGCTTTACCTTTGGCACCCTCGTCAAGTGAAGCCACTCCTAACTAAAAAGCCACATTAAATCTGCACGAAATCGTTTGGGTCGACTCACTGCAGTCTTGCCTAACCCGCCAATGCCTCCAGGTTTGCCTGAATTATCATGCAACTCTGCATTGCTGTCTCAATGGTATCTGTTCTCAGGTAAAGGTTGCAATGCTCACCTGAAGCCTATCACAATCTACAGCCCAAAATGTTGTTCCATATGAAGGTTCATGAGCGGCAGTGTGCACTTCAGCCCGCTGGTGAGGTTCTTACTAGATTCTGCTCAGCACAAACTCCGCTGTGAGGACTACCTGCCATGATTCATGCATGTATTGCATGCAGACCACCAAACCAAAAGACTCCAGCCCTACTGACTGAGCTGCGATTGCACCAACTCCTTTCAGTCAAGGAGGGTCTGTACCAGTTGCATGAACTGCTGCTGCATTAACTGATCACCGTACACCTGCTCGGATGCTTGGAAGAGCTCCTGTTGCTGCAGAGCGGCTGTAAAGATTCCTCCCAATACATCCTCTCCTGTCTAAAACCCCGGTAGAGGGACACCTTTCTGCTACCTGATCGATCAATGGATCAGAAAGATGCTATTCTGTGCAACCCTGCTAGGTTGGTTCACCATGGGGCTGTAACTGGAAGGTGCAGGTTGAAGACAGGAAGCAATCAACCATACTGGGCTTGCTGACAACTTCCGGGACAAACACTTCACTCTATTATGTCAATACTTTCATGCATGCCCTGGAGCAGAGCAAGCAGAACCACAACCATTCTTCATGTTGGATTTCTGCTAGTTGATTCTAAAGGAGGAGCGCCTATGGTTCCTATCCTCTTCGATAAATATAACAATACCTTGAAACACATCTCCATGAGTGCTTCCCCCTCCGAATGTGACAACGCAACTGTTCACGCTTTCCTCTCAACTATAGGTTTCCATCTATTTAACCAATAAATCTCACCTCCTGCTGTTCACCTAGCCTGCAACGCTTATGGACTGAGTTGAAACTTGAAATGTCAGGGTCTTTTTAGGCCAGAGTGAATGAGACTTCTACCCAGCCTGGCCTGATTCTCTCAAATTCCAATCAGGTTCTGAGACGGCAATCAGTCTGTAACAGGGTAAGGCAATTAAACCACTCTTGGAGACCAGATGGACGGCAGTCGTTCTTTAGGCTTTTTTGGCATCAAATGCCCTGCTTATCCGGAACGTTGCTCCAGCCTTGTTGGTTTTCGGAATTCATTCCCTACTTTTGTAATTCTCCCTGACCTTTTGAGGAATTTTTCCAGTTGCGGTCTGTGTTAGTTGCGATGGTCTGATATTTTGCCCTATCGGCACTCTGCGAGACCGGACAGACACCAGTCCTTCTGATGTTTAATTAACATCCTTTGTCCTTCCTATCTCTGTACCATGGTCCTGCCTAGTTTGTTTCCTTCACACATTACCCTTTAACCAGCCCAATTTTTGCAGGTTTCAATTACCCTGCTTTGTACTCACGGGATTCCTTGACTTGTAAACTCCTCCAAGAGTACCAATTGTTTAACCATGGGACGATTGCACCCCACATAGGCATTACACCAGTCATGATTTTTTTCTATCCTTATAGCGACTATACTGTCTTTTCTACCTTGCATACTTGTGTATTGCTTACAACATGACCAGCTTGTAACATAATAAGTATGTGTATTAGAGAATTGCTTTCTGATCATACTCTTCTTTGATTCAGTCCTCTCAGTCCTTCAGTGCTCAGAAAAAAACAGTTTCCTGGTCCCATTGCCCAATAGAACCACTGACTGACAGAGGGGTTATAACGCCACTGACTGCTATAAGGCATTAAAGACTTATGACTCAACTACAAAGTGAACTGTATGTTTCTATGGACTTTGCAAATTATGCGTGCTCTGTTCACTAAAAATAGTTCTGTCTTTTTGACGGAATTTGTGCATATTATGTGTGATTACTGTTTTGATTCATGAATTTTCCCAATTTGGCGCCGTGTTCTCTTTTATGCAATGAGTGCATACATATAGTTTTCTCTTGTATATATATTATGGGGTTATTATACTGAAATCTCATATAAATTCTTTTTTGCAACAATATGCTCATGTCTTCAACATCCTCTTGATAATTTACATTAATTTACACTTGATGTCCTCACTGTACACTACTGGTACTGTGGAAAATGTAGATGTTGATTTACATTGCTACTTATATGGACATTGTTGTTTGCAGCATGGTGTTGTCCTGTAGTCACACTTGTGTCAAGAATCGGACACCGCCGTTGCATCTAGGTGTCACCGCTTCACAGACCGCCGCTGCCGGTCTCCGATCCTTGATGCAAGTATGACTAGAGGACGACACCACGCTGCAGACATGCATGACCAGTGAAGAACCCAGAATAAGAGTTTCCCCAATGACAGAAGATCAAGTCATGTGAGAGCCTTAGGCCTCATGTATGTGCATGGTATGCATGCATAGCTAGGCAGGGATAAAAAACATACAGCCCTGACAAAGGCCAAAGACCCAGAATGGCTTTTAGCGGGGGCCGAAACATGTTGCTTTGATGTACTAGGGTTATTTGAACAATTATATCCAATAAAAACCCAAAATAAAACTTTTAACCTATACCCCAGGTACTGTACAAATAAAGAAATTCTTTGGGTATACCCGGAGGTATTTTTAGACTTTCTACTCTTCATCTGAATTGCTGCTTATATAGCAAGAATTTATCTAGGAACTCCCATCTCTGTGGTTGAGTCCGCCCTGGTGGTATCACCCTACCAGGGTGTGGATAGGCGCCAATGGGCAGCCAGGGTTCGTGAAGATTTCTCTTGGCGCAGCGACATTGGAATAAAGTTCTAAGTGCAACAGCCATCACGAGAGAAACTTGCTACAACAACTTAAAGCTAAGTGGTGTTGCCTTGAAAGATACAATGATGATAACAAAAAAACTGAAAGCAAGGGACTGATACAATAAGTGACAGTGTGGTATTTAAATTCAGCGGTGATTAAATGAAATACTATTATAGTTTTTATACATGGTTTATTTAAACCTGAACTTTAAAAATGACATTTCCCACTGTTTTTTACAAATTTGAAACAACTTTATTAATTCTAAAAGAACGCTCATTGTGTTCTACCTTGAGTCCCTTGTGAGTGTCTGATATTCTTGAGTATTTAAACGGAGAAGCAACTGACCACATGTGCTGTGCATATGATTAAGACCCGGTTGAGGGTTGAAACGCGTCATGCTTTTGATGGACAATTGCATTAAAAAAACCTTGCTACCTGAACTCGGCTGGTGGGCTTGTTGTCATGCTGTGAGGTGCGTGACTGTTCATTTGGAATATATATATATGTATTTCCTTCTGCTGTTACTTATACAATTGCTTTTTCTTTTCCTCCTGTGTGAGTTGTTCATTATTCACGATTCCAGAGGTGTTTCCACTAACTCTGACACTTTTTGCTCAGGACAACCAATAGTTGTTTTATCTTCACACATATTTCTGTTACAGCATTGCCTATTGCTCTCTCCATCGTGGATGGGTTCTTGGATTTTCCATCTTTGTGTCTCTACAGAGCAGGTGTAGCTAAAATAATGGTTTTCTAAGGCAAGGAGCTATAGCTCAGTGGAATCGCCTGTTGGCTTTAGTTCCTCAAGTCACAGCCGAACACGCGTTAGATCCCACCATGGAGCGAACTAAATTACGTTTATTTTCAATGTTGTCTTCAGACACATTTTTGTTACGCAGCCATGGATAACACTATTTCCATGCTTTTCAATGTTTTTATGACTTTAGTTACCTGTGGTCTTTACCATAGTTCTTAGGGTGAAGCATAGGCTCTTGCTCACCTAAATTCCTAGGAGCGTTCGGTCTCTTCTGTCAGATTATAGACTGGCTAGTCCTATTCAGGGATTTTTATTGAGATCAGTTCGCAGACACTCCTACAGGGATGGTTTTGCTTTAGTATCCAATTCAAAGGTAAGGACTCTGCAGCTAGATGTCTCTATCAGATGAACAAGTTACTTACCTTCAGTAACCCCATATCTGGTAGTGACAGGATCTAGCCACAGATTCCCTACTGACACTCCCATTATCCCCGTTCTGGGAACTGGTTTCTTCTTACCTAAAATATCCCTTTCTAGGTATTGAGATACCTTTCCTTGGGACTTCGTAATTACTTGGCAGAGAAAAGTCAAATTTTTGGCACACTGTTTCTATAGGCAGTTTCTATAAGTAGCTCTGTTTTTGGCGCGGAAAATAGTCACAGAAGAAACTAACGTCAGACTGTAATGTTTACTATGTTATTGGAATGTATGTTTGTGTTGCCTTACAGGCACAATATCAAATAAAAATTGAAATGAATCCAGTCCACACCCACTGAAGCAGAAATGGGCTCTTTCGGTACTATTGAACAAGTTATTTACCTTCGGTAATGCCTTATCAGGTAGAGACTGTATCTGGCAACAGAGTCCTTACCTAAGAATTATCCCCAGGCATCAGACTGGATCCGGAAAACTTCCTTGAGCAGTACCTCTGTGCACAGATAGGTGGCATCGTTCTGCTCCGCGTGGCACTGTCCGCGCCGGAAGTGGGGTGGTTAGTGCCTATATAGGCGCCACCCCAGCATGCTGATGTTAGTTTCTTTTCGTGACTTTCGACGCCAGGAGCCCTGAACCACGAAGAACACTAACCACTGGTGGGAAAATCTAGGGCCCTGAAAGGGGAAAGACCTGTACCTAGAAATCCATTCACAGAGCGGGGAGGATGGGTGGGTCAGTAAGGAATCTGCAGCGAGATACAGTCTCTACAAGATACGGTGTTACCAAAGGTAAGTAACTTGTTCATCTGATAGAGACTTTTAGCTGCAGATTCCTTACCTTTGAATAGATACCCAAGCAATATCTCGGCAGTGGTGGGTCTGCAAAACTGTTTCACATTAAAAAGTCCTGCAGGACCGAACGAGCAAAGTGCCTGTCCTGACTGTTCAGGTAGTATGCTTCGTGAGTGTCTGTAGAGAAGCCCACGTTGCTGCCTGGCAGATGTCCAGGACCGGAACTCCGCGTGCTAACGCAGTGGTCACAGCCTTAGCTCTCGTGGAATGAGCATGCAAGCCCTCAGGGGGTTGCTTCTTGGCCAATGCATAGCAGATCTTAATGCAGAGCACGGTTGTGGCATCTGTAGCTTGCTATGATGCAGTGCCATGGTTACCAGGGAATGTATTCTCTGTATTGGTATCTTAGTTACAGGAGGGTTTGGAATGTGATGATTTGAAAGGATCTGGTGAATTGTTGGTGGACCCAGCGGCAGGGACCTGGATGGGATCTTCTTACTAAAGAATAAACTTATACTTCTTTCAACAACCTGCCTCGAGTGATCCTTTCTGCTTACATCAGGATCCTACACTGGCGTAGTTGGCAGCTCAAATATCGTGGGAAGAAGAGTGAAGGCAAGAAGATCTCAACAACCTCAACAATCATTTCTACATAAAAAGTCGTGAGTACACCCTTACCTTGACTTTTGGGGTCTCATATCCCTGAGGGCTCCGTGTCTCTTCCTTAACTTTTGCGGTCTCACATCCCCAGGGGCTTTGTGTCTCACTTCGCTTGTTGCCTACAGACGCTGCTGTTTGGCTCTTCGCTGTACTTAAGGCTGCTGTTGGACCCTGTGTCGTGCTCAGCGCTGCTGATTGTGTCACAGTGCCCCTCGTTGCTGAATATGGGTTGCTGTGCCCTTCTTGAGGCCGTTTAGTTTGTGGACTGTCCTCTGCATTCCAAGCCGCCTTCGACGATGACATTTGCGACAACGTACGCGGAGGTGAAACTGTCTTGCGGTGTTGCTATGGTGATGTCGACAGTGGAGTGGAGGCAGTGACGTCAGAGAAGGCACGCCTGAGAAGGCACGTTAGTAAACAACGCTCACGAGCATTACTCCAGTTAAACTCAACCCCTTTCCTCAATAGCATCCTCATGTTGACGCTAAGTTCAGCAAAGTTCTCAACAAACTTGTTGTAGTACTCAATCATACCAAAGAATTTCATCAACTCTTCTCTGGAAGTAGGGGCACACATGTGAGAGATGGTATCTACCAAATTGGACTTTGGCATGACCCCATCACCAGAGATGGTGTGACCCAAATAATTTATGGTGGTTGTGGCAAATTGACACTTCTCAGCCTTAATGGTAAGATTCGCATTGTCCAACTTTCCTAGAACCATACCAAGATGATACCCATGCTCTTCTTCATCTTTACCAAAAACAAGGATGTCATCTTGGTATACACAAACTTCCTCACACCCACTAAGAATTTTTCCCATGGCATGCTGGAAAACGGATGCCGCTGATACCAAGCCAAACAGCATCCTCACAAACCTGAACGTGCCAAATGGTGTAATGAAGGCTGTGTAATCTCTAGAAGACTCTTCCAATTCTATCTGGTGGTAAGCCGAAGTTAGATCAATTGTGCTGAACACTAGGAACACGCTAGGAAATTGTGGGGGGTGAAAGATGAGTTGGGGGTCTGTGGTCATCTGTTACTTCGTGGCACGAAGATGGGTCCTCCTCTAAAACTCCATAGTAAATTGGTTGATTTGGCTCATATTTCTCATCTTGGAATGTCCAAGACTAAGGAGAGGCTTCGCTCCTTATATTGGTGCCCCGGTATGGATTTACAAGTAGAAAGGATGGTAAGAGATTGCTTGGCATGTGCGATGTGTGAGAAGTCGAAAGTTGTCAGGGTACAACCTATGGTGGTCAGAGTTACCTTGTGGACCATGGAAGGAAATAGCTTTAGACATTCTTGGCCCCATTCATTCGGAATGACAGCAGCTATTTGTCATAGTCGTTATAGATATGTTTTCGAGGTGGCCGGAGGTTTGTTTCACGAGTGGGATTGCAACCAAAAATGTGATTGTGTTTTTGGAAAACCTCTTGGCTAGGGAAGGTTACCCAGACACCATTTTAACGGATAATGGTGTTCAATTAGTTTCTCGTGAAATGGAATGTTTCTTAAAGAAGCGTGGTATCAAGCACAAAAAGTGTTCTTTGTATCATCCCCAAACCAATGGCATGGTGGAGAAATTTAACAGAGTTTTGAAAGAGACTATTGCTTTGGCAAAACGTAGTGGTCTTAATTGGAAGAAGGAGGTCATGAAGAAAGTGGAGATTCATAGGTTGACTCCTCATAGTACGACTGGGAAATCTACTTTTGTTTTGTTTAGAGGTAGATCTCCTTGTACTTTAGTGGAGCCGTCATGGGTAAGAGATTTGGAGGGAGCTGCAACCAAGAATGTATGCATGGATCAATGGCGTGAGAGAGAAGTTGGGAAAATCTTAACAAGAAAATCTCACTTTGACTCTAGGAAGGCTGCAAAGAATACTGTGGTTGCTGTTGGTGACATGGTGGTTATCAAACAGCCTGGTTACAGTTCAAAATTTTCTAAGCTCATTCGGGTTATTAAAGTGTTTGAGAATGCCATTAAGACTCGAGATCACCGCATTTGGAACCTGGGGAGAGTTGTTCCATACAATGGCCCTGTGTGTCTCTCTGATACTTCTGTAAAGGATAATGACAGCCGGGGTCCGGTTCCCAGATTGTCCTCTAGGGTCAGCAAAAAAACATTGTATTTGAAGGACTTTGTACACTAGCGTGTAAGTGCAAAGTTTTTTCTCTTTGAACAGTCTCTGCTTTCTGTATTTTTTTTTTTTGATTCTTTTATTTCTTTCACTTTTTTTTTTTTTTTTTGTGGGAGATAGTCCCTTTTGCTTCGACATGCCCCATGAAGAGTTGGTCGTCCACCCGAACTCTTTTGTGCGGTCAAGGTAGAAAGACAACACTCTTTTTGGGTCCAGTCGCTGGCGTTGCTCCTCTTCCTTAGATGGATGTGGCGGAGCGTAAAAGGTAGGCAGGGTGATGTACTGGCCCACATGGAATGGAGTGACAACTTTTGGCAGGAAGGAAGCTCTAGTGTAGAGAATCAGCTTGACAGGGAAGATGTTGATGTATGGAGGCTTAGATGGCATAGCCTGAGGCTCACTGACCCTCCGGACACATGTTATTGCCACAAGGAAGGCTGTCTTGATGGTAAAGAGCCAGAGAGGACAGTAGTGTAGTTGCTCAAAAGGAGGACACACCAGAAAAGTGAGCACTAGATTAAGGTCTCACTGAGGCATGATGAAGGGTGAAGGTGGAAACGTGTTGCAGACCTTTCAAAAACCTATTTACAACAAAGGATTTGAATAGGGATGGCTGATCTGGCAACCGCAGAAAGGCAGAGATGGCATAAAGATAGCTCGTTAAGGTGCCCAAAGCAGAGTACTGCTGGGCAAGAGAAAGAATAAAGAGAAGGACTGAGAAAGGAGAGTAGAAAGAGGGTCAATCTGTTTCTCTGCACACCATGCCACAAACTTGTCCCAACGGCAGGCGTATACTGTCTTGGTAGAGGGACGCGTGGCTGCCAAGATAACATTGCAGACTTCGGACGGAAGGTCAAAAGCTGTCAACTGTTGCCACTCAATCTCCATGCATGAAGATGAAGCGTTGACAGGTTCGAGTGGAACCCTCCCCGTCTGCTGCGACAGAACCTCCTCCTGGAGGGGCAGCCTGATCGGAGGACCGATGGTCATGCTCAACAGTTCGGGATACCAAACTCTGCAAGCCCAGTCTGGAGCCACAAGGATGACTTGGACCTGGTCTTTTCTGATCTTCTTGAGAACTCTGGGCAGGAAAGGCCTTTAGGAGGCCTGAGCTCCTCTCGAGACGAAAAGCGTCTCCAAGCGAGAGCTGCCTTGGAAACTCCAGCGCACAGAACTACTGACATTAAGTGTTCTTGGCGGTGACAAACAGATCTAACCAAGGCTCTCCCCACTGCTGAAAGACACCTTTCACCACCTACAGATGGAGATGCCATTTGGGATCCGCTAGAAATCTTCGGCTGAGTTCGTCCACCCTGGCATTCAGAGAGCCCGCCAGGAATTGAACCACCAAGGATATGCCCTGATGTTCCAGCCATGTCCAGAGGCGCAGGGCCTCCTCACAGAGGGTCCACGACCCCGCCCACCCTGTTTGTTGCAGTACCACATGGCAGTGGTGTTGTCCGTGAACACCTGCACTAGCCTTCCCTAGATGGAGAGTAGAAAGGCTTTCAATGCCAGCCGGATCACCCAGAGCTCCAGTAGGTTGATGTGGAATCTGGATTCCGCCAGAGGCTTCTGATCTCCAGCTCTCCCAGATGGCCGCCCCATCCCAGGAGTGACGCATCTGTCACCACTGTCAGATCTGGTTGGGGAAAGGAGAGAGGTCTGCCGCAGGAATAATCGCGGATTGTTAACCACCATTGCAGATCTTTTTCAGTTCCCTCTAAGATCTGGACCATGCTCCTGATGCTGTGCCCACTGGAACTTCAGGTCCCACTGCACATCATGGATATGCCAGCGGGCATGTCCATAGCCTCATAAAAATGTGCAAAGGTGGGCGGGGGTCGCTCTGGCTCCCGGGAACTCAGGAAGGAGTGGAGCCGGCCCAGGTGCAGACTCTACTGCGGAGTCAGGCATTGAATGACGACGCTCCCTCGTCGACAGATCTGCGGGGCTTGAAACTGGCTTTCCTAGTTGACATACTTGCCTCACCAGGAGAAAGATCTTGAAAAAACTTCGACAAAAAGTTTTAAAAAAAGAGTCAGTCAAAAAATTAATGGGGCTAGCTCTCTCCGGATCTACGCTCACTGGTGTGGAATGAAAAGAACTGATGTCAGTGAGCTAGGGTGGCACCTATACAGGCACCGTGCACGTCACTTCTGGTACGGATGATGCAGAGCGTAACCAGATGACGCCACACGGAGCCGAACCACGCCACCTTCCGGCGCGCAGGGGTAATGCTCAGGAAAAAGTTCCGGATCCAGTCTACCGCCTGAGGATAATTCTATGGTAAGGAATCTGTGGCTAGAAGTCTCTATCAGATAATTGCATTAACAGCACAAATTCCAGCACAAGCATCAACCCCATTGAAAGCAAAGTGCCCTCAATCCATTCAATCAATCCAATCAATACTAGAGAGGGAGCACAGAAGAAGGAGGTTGGACCTGGAAAAGGAAGTAGAGAGGGAAAAAAGACAGATGGTTTCCACCCTCAGGTTACCACTACTGAATCCTCACCAGTCCTTTGAGGAAGTGCAAAGGCAGAGCCCACTCAAGAGGTGAGGGTGCAGCAACCAAACAAATCCCCCAGTTGAAAGCGAAGGGTGGCATAAGGCTCCTAGGTTTCACCCACAGTACATCTGTCTTCTCAACTACCCGCAAACTCCTTGGGGATTCTGTCAAACACACTGGCACTAGCAACTACAGAGGCAACTTGGGGAGAAGATGTGGTCTAACGGCTAGGGCAGCTGATCGCAAAATCTGGGGAACCGGGTTCGAGTCTTGGCAATGACGCTCAACATCCTATGATTCTGGACAAATCACTTAATCTCCCCGTGCCTAACAAAAATGAATGTGTCCTTGTGTAATGCAACTGGTGCTCATGTAAAGCGCTCTGATACCTGATACTTTCGGGTCAAGTTCGCGCTATATTAAACTCAGAAAAAGAAGAAAAGAAAAAACTACTTGTGACTTGCCTCACTTGCAAGTATTCACCTGTGCTCTCTCTATGTTGATTCCTTCCATCTGCGGCTTTCTACACAAAATTACAGTAGCAGGCCTTTGTGAAGAGCTACAGAAAGAAAGAAGCTAAAATGCATGAAATTAGGACTTCGCCAATGAGGAATAGTGTGGCAAATAGCATGACTAAAACAATACTAACCTATTCAAGATCACAGAAAAGCACAAAATCAACCATACAAGTTGGGGGATTCAGATATTCAAATGATCACATAGAGCAACATGTCTTCTTGTAATGCTTCCAAAGGTACCCTAGCCTCAAAGAACAAACATGTGGGACTACGGCTGACAGAATGTCCTGGTACAGCAGTCCATAGAATATGGAGATCCCCAGATCGAGTAAATGGAGGCCCTGGCAGAAAAGAGCAAGGAATACAGATCCTTAATGCATCAGCACCACCCTTACTTCTCACATCAGAGGAAGCTCAAGGGTGGATGGTGGCATCGAAATGAAGCATGTCAAAAATACTAGCTCCTATCTTAAAATCCCACATTTTTGATGATTGAAATATTGTGGTAACAAAACTACCAGAAAGGGCAGGAAAAGAACCATGGGAGGACAATTAAAATAAGGTTCTATAATGGTTGGAAGATAACGCTGGACCAGAGGTGGTCTGATGTAAGGACAAAAGAAGGACATAGCAAATGTGCATTCCTGGATGGACTGACAAGGATTCACATCACTGTGGTGTGTGGGTTAGGAAATCTCCACTATTACTGTGACAATTGTCCCTCAAATAATTTTCTTTTTGGGACTTCATCCAAATATCAGAAACAATTCAATGTTGATACTTATTGTTGACCCTAAGACAAATTGTCAGAAAGCCAGTCCTAAGTTCGTGAAGGAAATTAACATTGTCCCGGGATCTCTTTTTTAGGTCTCACCAGAGACTGCGCTTTTGTTTCTTAAAAAAACACTAAAATTGGCTTAGATCGTACTTACTATTGATTAGCTTCATTGTCGCTCTCACTTCCTTACTTCTCATTGGTCAGCACATGTTGGTTTCTCTTCTTTTTTTATTAAGATCTATTTATTTGGTTTTACAGAACAAAGCAAATGACTATTCTGTTATTGTGCGGGGAGAGCCATGTTTGATAAGTTGTCCCACCGAACTCTGCTAGCCAAACGTTCAGTCGGTGCCTATCATTAGTATGGAATTATTCTGATGGGATGTGCACTTGGAATTCCCAAGTGTGGGAGTGGCCGCGGACTGGGTATAGACTGAGCTGTGTGCTCACCAGGGTTCGTTCAGGCAACCCTGCTTCCTTCTCTGGCACTGCAGTGGCTCCATGAAGACAACTCCAGCAGTCTGTTCCAGCAGTCACAGTAGAAGGATATTCCTCCTCCAGTTCGAGGCACTGCTGTAATGTCTGAAGTGCAGTGAATGCGGAGCTAGCACAGGACTTCTACATATTTTTCTGTGGCGGTCTCTGAATCAGGCAGTCTTTATTTTGCAGTTATGTTAAGTTTATTTGCAAAGTGCACTAACACCCATGAGGGCATCCTGACGCTGAGCAAGTGTATTTGCCTAGCCTCGCCTATGTCGCATGGATATTAATAAACCCTGGACTTTAGCTTCTTGCAATACTCAGTGAGGAGGTGGCTCTGATGTGTAGCTGGAGGTTGTCCCACGCTTCAGAGTCGATGTACGAAAAGGACTGGCCTTTGGACTTGTTTATGAGTAGGCCTGGGTTGTGGGTAAGTAGGAGTCTGGCGGAGCCGAGGTGTGTGTATGGTTCATGGAAGGAGATGTGCTGGTCAGGTAGGTGGGGCCTATGTTGTGTATTGCCTTTAATGTGTGAGTGAGTTGTTTGGACTGGGAGCGTTTGTGTATCGAGAGCCAGTAGAGCTCTCTGAGTTAGGATATTGAGGATGAGTATAGCTGCTGAGTTCTGGATGGTTTGCAATCTTCTGGTGAATTGCTTGGGGTTTGCAGTTTACAAGGTGCTCCGGTAATCCAGCTCGCCAGTGAGGAGGGCGTGAGTGATGGTTTTTCTGGTCCTGTACGGGAGCCATTAGAAGTTCTTCCTGAGCATTTTCAAGATGTGAAAGCAGCATGCAGTGACAGTGTTGATTTGCAAGGTCATTTAAAGCTTGATGTCAATGATGATCTCAATGTTCCTTACGTGGTGGCTGGGGGTTGGTGTTGGTCCAAGGTCGGCCGGCCTCTAGGTGGAGCCCCATGGTGAGGTGAGTTTTCTGAAGATAACTACTGTCCCATCGTACAGTGGTTGTTCCGAAGATAACTACTTCTGTCTAATTGGTGTTGAGCTTGAGGCAGGTGGCCTTCATCCACATGGCGACTTCGGACATGCAGGTGGTGAACTTGTTCCTTGTGATGGGGTCTTATCTGAGCTGCGTGTCATCAGCGTAGGAGAGGATGTTGATATCATGTGTGCAGATGACATTGGCCAAAGGGGTCACATTAGCGTTAAAGAGGGCGGGCTGACGGACAAACCTTGAATCACTCTGCAGATGAGTTTGCGGGCTTCCGAGGAGTATGGTGTAAGGCTGACCACTTGTGTTCTGTCAGTCAGGAATGAGCAGATCCATCAGCGAGCGGGTCCTTAGATACCAATTTCGTGAAGTCGTCTGATGAGGATTTGCAAGAATGCTGAAGGCTGTAGAGAGAGGCAGAGGGATGACAGCTGCCATACCTTCTCTGTCCAGGATCATGCGGATATTATCTGTGCCGGCGATGAGTTTTGTTTCTGCACTGTGGTTGGGCCTGAAGCCTGAATGCGTAATATTGAGGAGCTTCTTGTTTATGAGGTGGTCAGTGAGGCATCTGTTGATGAGCTTCTCAAGGACCTTTGTGGGGTACGGTGAGAGGGAGATTGATCTGTAGTTGGTAAGCAAAGCTGGGTCCGCAGAGGTTTACTTGAGCAGAGGAGTGACCATATGTGTTTCAATGTGTCTGAGAAGGTGGCTGAGTAGATGGAAGCGTGGAGTATAGAAGTAAGAGCTTTGCTGATGGGTGTGAGTCTTTTGGTGAAAGCGTGGTGGGGGTCAGGTCGGATGGGGTTACGGAATTGATGGAATTCATCATAGCAGCGGTCCACAGTAGCTCTTCTCCTCGGGAAGTGAAGCAGATCAAACTAGAATAAAGTGGGGGCATTTCAAATCCACTTTTATACGCTGCTTTGAGACAGGGGACGGGGTTCCACTGTCTGGGTTTATAAACTAATTTGGCCTGATGTCTTTTCATAATCTGTTTTTGCTCTGCAGCGCAGACAGGTACTTTGTTGCAAGGTGATGGCTGCTCAAAAAAAGGTAGTAATTATGCTGGCTCTACGCGTGAGTACTCAACAATATGAGCACAAGAGTGTAGCTCTGCATCAGGCTTTCATCAGCCTTCCAGAGTGGGCTTTTAGGAAAAAACAAAAATGACTCAGGATCTCCCCAGAAAATTTTCTTTCATTACCAACTGTCTCTGCTGACTCCACCCCTTAACCCTCATTATGTTCACCATTTATAAATGGTAGTGCCCAGAAAGGACTAATCAGCAATCCCTTGCTGAAAAGGTCACTTAGCATTTCTAAAGCACTCCTGTTTCCATCCATCTACTCTGAGTGTACAGTTGCGCCCTGCTACTCAGAAATGCAAGCAATACACTTCCACTGTCTGGGGCTGTTTCACAACTTCCATCTTGTGCCATGTCAGACCAAGGCGAATCACCTGGTAACAGCATATATAAACGCTTTCAAACAATATGGAGTCCTGCTACCATATACATATAAATTAATTCGACTTTCACACAGAGATGTCAGCACAAGGTCTGGTCATGACACACAAGCATACCTTTACTCAAGTGGGCCTGTGGGGATTGCACCCATCTTTGAGCCAGGTAAAAAGGCCTGATGAGCTACTGATCACTAAAAACATGCTATGCTGCCATCATTACTCACTGTACTTAGCTACAGACACAAACAGTAATCTCAAGCCCAGCCAAGGGTGCGCTTTTGGTTTCCCTCCATGACCTCAGAGAAAGGATGTGGAGCTCAATGTCAATTTCAGGCCTGGGTTTGCAGTGTGCACCATGATTTTGTGTGTGTGGAGGCCAAATTAGAGTCAGGATACCAGATTGACTTGCAGTTGGGTCACTCAGGACTGGGGCACAGATCTTCTGCCATGCTGGGGGACATTCAAATCCCAACACAGCTGTTTATAGATTCACATACTTTGATGAAGGGTTTGATACTGTTACAATATCAGTATAAATATACTGAGAATTGTGCGCGCATTGCATTTTAGAATATGCAAAATTACTTTCTCTTACAAAATTGGGCTCTCCAACAGTCATGTACTGTTTCTTCAAGTCCAAAGCCATAGAGCTCTGAGTATCTGTTGTTTGTAAACCATTTTTGCATTTTATCACTACTTTAAAGAGATAACATTCATGGTTTTATTAAACAGGCAATACCTATGAAAAAACACAACATGGAGAACTGCATAACCATCAACGATAAAGAAGCACAAATGTTATGATTACCTCAGGACAGAGAATACTCTTGCCATCTTGCCAATTGCACGAATTTTGTTTCTGATTATTTCTTTTCGTGCTGCAGCTGTACCTACTTTAAATGGAAATAAAATCATCTCAATCACAGGAATAACCGTTTTACAAATTTAGTAGTTTTCACCTTTTATTATGCCACACACACTAATATCGAGATTTGGATATTACAAACTATGGGCCACATGTATCAACCAATTTTCCGTTCGTATCAAACCTTATTTTGCAATACGGTAACCTGTTACCAAATTGCAAAATGGGTTTGCAATTTGGTATTTGGAAGGGGCGTGTTTAGGGTGTCCCTTCCAAATAACGAATCCTAATGGTATGTATGAATGTTTTGTGACCGTGAATGCGGTTGCAAAATATTCGCATTTTACCACCTACTTCAAGTAGGTGGTAACCTATTCGCAAATGGGAAGGGGTCCCTAAGGGACCACTTCCCTCTTTGGGAAAGGTTGTTAAAACGTCTTTTTATGAGCAGGCAGTAGTCTCATGGACCACTGCCTGCTCTTAAAAAATTAAAAGAAAACTTTTTTTTTTTTTTAAACACAACCCATTTTTCTTCAAGGAAAACGAGCTGCAGTTTTTAAAAAAAAAGATTGCTTTATTTAAAAGCAATCACGGACATGGTGTTCTGCTGACCCCAGCAGGCCCCTATCCCCGTGTTTTTAGCAATTCATACGGGGTCACAAATTGCGATCTGCCTCAATAATAATATCAATGAGGTAGGTTGATTTGCGACCCACTAGGAATCAGTATATGAAACTCATGGAGTTTCATACATTGAAAATTGCGACTACCTAATAGCGATTCTCAGAAAATCGCAATTAGGTAATCGCAATTTCCAAATTTGATACATGTGGCCCTATGTAACTCAACGGCCGGAGCGGACAATAAAATTATTTGACCCTCATTTCCATATAATCCAACCTCCCTATGGGAAAACCTTAAATAGACATTTCACTCTGCAGACTTTGTAGACCATTCATGACAAACCATGCCTGTGTGAGGACTTTATTCTGATGTGATTTTACTGTAAATATAGCCCTTGATCACGAACTGCTTATACAGTGGAACATCGACATTTCATAAACTGCTAACACTGTAAACCTTTACAAACGTGAGGCAGCATAAGCCTAATATGATTTAAGGATCCCAAAGCATGCTATTTTAGACTATTCTACTTTGAATCTATGAAGTGACCGACATATCCCTACTTTGTTAAACTTATGGGAAATCTTTACTTCATTCTTAGGTGCGGTAAAGTAGAAATAGTTTTCAAAGCTCAATATGCGTTTGTTCATTGAAGGCAATTCTGCAGATGCCAAACTGTCAACCAACAAATCAATGCACCGAAATACAACACTAAAAACGCAACTTAGAAAGAAAAGTGACACAAATGAAAGCAAAGTTTGCGTATACAGAACGTGCCTCTACCACTGAGGGGAAACACTGGAATAGTCCTACCACTGATACAAATTAATTCTGTATTACCTTTTCCGAATTAGCTCTGTTAATTACATACGACTCTTAAGGCTTCATTTGAAAGCATCGAATTCTATGTCAGGACCGGAGGCGAGGATTATGCTATTCTTTCTCCACTTTATTGAATAGCAGCCATTTGAAGTCAAAGTAAAACAAACTACCATTCCCATGAAACATTGGGAATAACACAGTTAAAACAATAGAGTGTCCATAGATAGAGTGTCCTGCCCATCTGCACCAATCACAGGTCTCCAGGGTGTTGGTAGTCCTCTGTCACTGTCTATTCCTCCTCTTTCTTCGCTTCTCGCAGCCAGATAAGTCATGATTTATTTGTCTCTCTGATTGTAAACTGCATAATTGTCTTATTTCTGACATTGTGTGAGTTAGGGAGACTCCGCCTGTTGTACATGCGCTTTAGCGCTGCAGTGTTTTCTGTTTCAGGTGATCCTTTATTACGTTGCTGTTGGGACCGTTTCCCTCACGGCGCAGCTGAGAGCAATCGCGCACGCCGAGCGTTGCAATCGCCGACGCACGCCCGCCTCAGGTTCGCATTTGCCATATTTCCCATATTTATCTGTTTTTCCGTGGTAAATTCACTCGCGAGTCAACCGCTACCCGGCTGACTCGCGCCCGGCCGCGGGAGCGCCTGAGCTCCCTAGCGGCCGTGTATCAACGGTGCGGGCTCGCGGTGAACTCCTCCCACCGCTAGAGGGCGCCTCCGTGCGTGCCAGCCCGCGGCGTGCGTGCTTGGATTCCGCGCATTCCAGAATCCAAGCCGCAGTGCCGTGGGGGAGCCTTGTTTCGCCTGCCTTTACACCCGCAATCGGGTCTGTCAGTCCTACCATTGGCAGCGTTTTTCCTTCTTTACGCCCCCACTGAACGCTCGCATCCACTGCGGGTCTGTACCTGCCATTAGGCAGTTGGATTGGCAGTTTCCTGCCCTGGGGGTCCGTATTCCTAGGCCTCATAACACTCATCACGAGTCAAGTATTGCAGGCCTGTGTCTGCTGGGACCCTACTTTGGCAGGCTGCCCTTTCATCTTCGCACCAGGGCTGTTGGGTCCCGGGCTTCTAGCCCTCCTTATTGCGAGCACTGCCCGCACATATTCCAGGCTGACACCCAGCCCCCCTTATTCTGAGGTACACCCCTCTCCTTCATTACTCACTTACCTGGTACAGTGCTATCCACTGGCCCTATGGATACTTACCAGGACGACGTCTACCAAGACGGTCAGTGGGAGGAGGACCCACTTACTGCACTCCAGTGGGATGAGGATTTCTACGACGCCGTGGATGCATCCATCCACAAGGCGGTAGAGCAGGCCATGACACCCCTTGAAGAGCGTCTGTCCCACCAGATTGAGCGGGCCTGCGACAAGCTGGCCAGAGCCGCCCAGGCCTTACCGGCCACTTCCCCTGCTGGCGGACTTCCACCTGCCAAATGCGCTAGAGACGAGGGGGTGGACGCAGATACCTTCGGCCGCCTCAAGCAGGCCTTTCTGGCAAGTACTGCCCCTCCAGTGACACCCACTACCCCAGGGGATGGTGACCAAGGAGAGGCCGACGAGGCCGCTGGCCCATCCCGCCCTTGGCGTCCCTCCTGCCCGGCGCCCACTCCAGACTCCCAGAGCCTCTGTGCAGACATGTTGGACCCGGATGATATTCTCCATCCGAGGTCCTCGGACTGGGCTCCCTCGGAAAAGGTTGCCCAGTATGTCGCCAGCCGGATCCGCCGGCCGCTTGAGGCCACGGCTCGCAACCGCCTTAGGTCGGAGTGCCCCCGCCCCTCTCTCTCTCGAGGGGAAAGTAGCCTCCACACCTGACATTGACCCCCATATGGCCACGTTCCTCCAAAAATTCGTCAAGGACCCTAAGAATGGCATTGACAGATCGTGGCGCGCTTGTCAAGACAAGCTTCTCGACGCCCTAGGCCCAATAACTAAAATCCTCGACATGGGGGAGGAGGCTAAAGTGTCGGGGTCCCTGATCTCCCCTGAGCATCTCTCTTCCTGGGCCCAACGCGCAGTCATTTTCCTGGGCAATGCCAACTGCGCTATATCTACGGAGCGGCGTAGGTCCCTGCTGATTAAGGTAGACCCCAAATTGGGGGACCTGGCCGACTCTGAGGCGGGTCCAATAGCACAGGGCGGCCTCTTTGGGGAGCCTTTCATCAAAGAACTGGGGAGGTTTGTGAACACCTTCACCAACCTAGATAAGGCACAAACCTCCATTAAAAAGGTCTTTCACCCTCGGGTTTTCCGAGGGGCCGGACGAGGAAGGGGCCGCTCGTCCGGCCGTCCTAACCAACACAGGGGACAAGGCTCCAACCACAGTCAATATCAGGACCAGGCCAGATTTGGCAATTTTTACCCAACGAGAGGACGACGCGGCAAACACCGAGGCGGTAGAGGCGGTGGCGCCTCCAGCTCTTCCGGTGAGTGTTCTCCCTTCTTCCCTTCTAAGAGTGGGGGGCCGTCTGGCGCATTTTTTCCTGGCCTGGACTTCTATCACGGGGGACGCCTGGGTCTTGCAAACCGTACAAGGTTTCCACATAGAGTTCCACGGGGAACCTTCGCAACCCGTTCCCCCACGTCCGCTATGTTTTTCGTCAACAGACGCCGCTTTAGTCGAACAGGAGGTCCAGTCCCTTCTGGACAAGGGAGCAATCACAGCAACTATGCCCCACCCAGAGGTTTTTTCAGCAACCTCTTCCTGGTGGACAAGACGGACGGGGGTCAACGGCCCGTCATCAACTTACGCGAGTTCAACGAGTGGCTGGTTTACCGCCACTTCAAGATGGAGGGAATCCATCTCCTTCGCGATATTCTCCGGCCCAACGACTGGATGGCGCGCCTCGATCTCAAGGACGCCTACCTTGCGATCCCCATCTTCCCGCCACACTGACGATTCCTGCAATTTCTCTGGCGGAACAGGACGTACGAGTTCACCACTCTTCCGTTCGGCCTGTCATCCGCCCCTTGGTGTTTTACCAAGGTTCTCAGGCCGGTAATAGAGCGCCTACAAGCGTCGGGAATGAGGCTCATCGTCTACCTGGACAACATTCTCCTGATGGCCCAGTGTCCCGATACTCTCTCTCGCCAACTCCAGACCGCGATCGACCTTCTTCAGAGCCTCGGCTTTGTAATCAACAAGGCCAAGTCCACTCTTGTTCCAGCCCAGAAGGTCGTTTTTCTCGGCTTCTCGATCGACTCAGTACAGTCTACTCTCAGCCTCCCATCTCGCAAGATGACGAAGATCCGACACGAGATTCGGAGAGCTCTCTCTCAGACACAAATCTCCCTCAGGCAACTAGCCCACATAGTGGGCCTCCTCTTGGCCTCGATCCAGGCTATATTCCCGGGACCGCTCCATTACAGAGCCCTCCAACGCCTCACGGCCTCACACCTTCGCAGAAGCCTCTCTTACTCACAAAAAGTGAGCCTCTCGGCGGACGCCAAGGAGGAGCTACAATGGTGGCTCTCCAACATGGAAGCCTGGAAAGGGCGCGCAATTTTCGGTTCCGCGCCGGATATCATTATAGAATCAGACGCCAGCAGATCCGGATGGGGTGCGAGGTGTGGCGACTTCACCACGGGAGGTGTGTGGTCACCACAAGAACAACGATTTCACATCAACTGTCTGGAGCTCTTAGCGGGCTCATTCGCGATTCAGTGCTGGACCAAGGATTCGATCAGGTCCTGTGTCCTTCTCAAGATGGACAACATTTCGGCGGTCAGATATATCAACCATCTTGGGGGCACGCGATCGAGAGCTCTCTCGGATCTCGCGGCGAACTTCTGGCAGTACTGCCTGGACCATCAGATCTCCGTTACAGCGGAGTATCTTCCTGGACAAGACAACCAGGTGGCAGACTTCCAATCACGCCATTTTCACGACGTAAGCCTCTGGAAGCTGCACCCGGGGGTATTTGCGGATCTCCAGAGCGTTTGGGGACCTTTTTCAATAGACCTCTTTGCGTCTCGCCTGGATCATCAACTTCCCAGGTTCTTCAGTTGGAGACTGGACCCTCTTGCAGAGCAGACGGATGCGTTCCTGCAGAATTGGCAGAAGGAAGCAGGGTATGCCTTTCCCCCGTTCGCCATGATAACACGAGTCTCGGCCCAGGTTCGACGCCAGAGAGCAGACGTGGTGCTCATATCGCCAATTTGGAGATCGCAAGTTTGGTTTCCAGTTCTTCTGGAACTTTCTTGGGATTCTCCAATCCCTCTCGCCCGCTTTCCAACTCTCCTTCTCAATCCGGACAAGGATCCCCACCCATTAATCGCACAAGGTTCCCTAGCCCTGATGGCGTGGCGGATTACAGGGGACGATGGGCGGTCCCAGGCCTTTCGGGAGCGGCTGAGAAATTCATGTCCAAGGCCTGGGCTGACAGTACCGTCAAGCGCTACCGCTCCACCTGGAGAAGGTGGTATCGTTGGTGTATGTGACGGAGTCTCAATCCCGTGACAGCGGATGTGACCTCCATCCTGAATTTTTTAGCCGCCCTAGCGGAAGAGGGCCTGGCTTATAGAACCATCAATACCTTCCGTTCTGCCATCTCAGCTGGCCACACCTTGGTGGACGGCTCTCCGGTAGGGGAACACCCCTTGGTCTGTCGCCTTCTTCGAGGCATTCGCCTTTCTTTACCTCCAGAGCCTCGATATTCACAGCTCTGGGACGTTAACCAGGTCTTGAACTCGTTTGTATCCTGGCAGCCAAACAGATTCCTCTCTAGGAAGGAGCTCTCTGCAAAATTGGCCATGCTTCTTTGTCTCGTCTCTTGTAGACGGGTTTCGGATGTCAGGGCCCTGGATGTTTCAGGTAGGATATTCTCCCCAACAGGGGTTACCTTTACCATCCGTAGACGCACTAAATGCGGGACAAAATCTATCTCTTATCCCGCTTTTCTGGACTCCCCGAAGCTGTGCGTTGTCTCTTGTCTCAAAGCATATGAGGAGATGTCGGAGGAGTTTCGTCCTCCAGGAGAACATCAGTTGCTCATTGCGCTCAAGAAGCCCCATAAGGCTGTATCTTCCCCCACTATTGCCCGTTGGGTCAGGTGGGTGATGCAGGAAGCTGGCATAGATCTACGTGCATTTGGGGCTCACACTACTAGAGGAGCAATGGCCTCCAAAGCATTTACCCTGGGAGCTCGTCTGGAAGACATTCTGAATGCAGCAGACTGGTCGTGTAGGTGGTCTTCAGACTCTACCTTTAAGCGGTTTTACTTCAAACCGGTTATTGACATGGCTCATTTGGTCGTGAGCAAGCTTTAAACGAGCATAATCCTCGCCTCCGGTCCTGACATAGAATGAAAAATTTCCTAGCTATCGTAACGGAAAGTTTCAATTCTATTAAGGACTCGGAGGCGAGGATTATCCCACCCAGGGTACAAGTTCCTTTGTAATCTACCCACCCTCGTATTGGGGTAAGTAAGCTCTTTACCTTGTAACGTCTACGCTAGTTGACAAGTTCTTCTGTGAACGTACCTGTGATGTATTTCTCCTATAGGGCTAAACATTAGCCATTGCTGTCGCTTACGCTATGCCTTTGCTTTCCTACAGGTGACTAACAAACAAGATTCATGAAGCGTCCATTGATGACTGATCTCGGGGGACGAAAGAGGAGGAATAGACAGTGACAGAGGACTACCAACACCCTGGAGACCTGTGATTGGTGCAGATGGGCAGGACACTCTATTTATGGACACTCTATTGTTTTAACTGTGTTATTCCCAATGTTTCATGGGAATGGTAGTTTGTTTTACTTTGACTTCAAATGGCTGCTATTCAATAAAGTGGAGAAAGAATAGCATAATCCTCGCCTCGGAGTCCTTAATAGAATTGAAACTTTCCGTTACGATAGCTAGGAAATTTTTCATTCTAACCTCAAAAACTCCTATCATTTTTTAATTTGCAAAAGAGTTATTTATCCATAAGAGAAAAAAAAAACCTTCATGATAATTTCTATACTTACAAACACCACTCACAAAAAGAGCCGTAATGAAAATACAAGGTTTTTAAAAGCAAATAGGAAAAACATATAAAACGAGAAAATTCAACTATTTTAATAATAAATCATAATCCCTGTGCACATATTTGTTAACAATTATACACTTTACATGCACACTTAGCAAAGAAATATATACACGAAGAAACCACAAAAGCACAGAGACAAGACAAACAAATGAAAGGTCAACAGCCATGCAAGTTCAGATACGCAAAATGTTAGAAACAGATATAAGGATGAAAATCAATGAAAATGATGGGGAAAAGTTGAGAAAATTATCATGCACAGAAAGACAGATGTCTAGGAATATGACTTCTGATGACTGTATAACTTAAACGTTTTATGTTTTGGGGGAAATAGCAATCAAAGGGGTGTAATAAAATGAACGATTACAAAGTAAATTACTTATCACATTCTGTAAATCGTGTTACAGTAGTTTTTGAAGTCATATTTCAAAACAAAGTAGCTCTGTCTGGTCTGTACCTTTTTATTGCCATATATGAGTCGCTCTTCAGATGGAGAATCCAGATAAAGAGGAAGTGAATGATGGAGAAAAAGGTGAGTGAGACAAATAAAAAGCAGAGATATTTTTCCTGCCAGTGGTAATAGAAAATGAATGCAGAAAAGAAAAAAATGAAAAATGTACAGCAGCCAAACTACTGAAAAATGAATGCATTAGTTGAGAAAATTAGTGGACACACAAAATGCCATCAAGGTGTTGCCAAAAATAATCTTTCAGGTTTGTGTGGAGAAGCTGTCTAAACCATTACAGTTTTCCAATAAATAAACAAACAAATAAAAAGTAATCATTTTACCTTAATTAAATCCGTCTGATACAAAATTGACACAATACAAAATATGTAAACGAGCATACTTAAGATTTCAAAAATGACTCCACGAACGAATTGCATGAAGATGCAAGCATGTAACATGAATGAAAAATAATCACCGCTTGCATAACTTGTACGTGACATTTGAGAAATTAAACCCGTATTTACATCTTCCTGGGATTATACTTCGGTATATGTTAAATGCCTGAGCATTAGATACATGTAATTTTTATATAAAGTCATGTTGTGTTATACATCAATACCCAAGTGTAGCAGGCCTACAGTACATTTCAAAAGTACATAATACATGGTAAATAAACAAGAAATGCTGCAAGGCCTTAAAATAATTGCAGTGCAGCGCACAAACCTGAGTTACAAAATAAATGAATGGCGGTTTTGAAACGAAATGAACAGATTATGTACAAGTAATGCAAATATGTTTTAGAGTTTCGTGGTAATGTAATTAATTTGCCATGATTGGCATGTATTTTAAAACTAAAAAGTGCAAATAAATCATTCACAAGACAGACAGCTTTAATGAAAAAGAATCATCTCAACAAATATATGCAATCCTGTGGAGCAAAGATTTACTGCATATGCTTAGATAAAAAGTACTACAAACTTGAAAATAGTCCTACCGTCAAACTGATCTTCTCCCTCAGTCATGAGTTCATCATCTGAGCAAATACTGAGAACATTCACCAGCATTTCCGTCACTGTATCAAAATAAAAAAATAGAAATTGCTTGACAAAAAAAATAGACAATGCCAGGCAGATTTTTTAGCTGAATTGCAAGCACTTTTGAGAATAATTAGTACAATTCGTTGTTATAATTAATAACAGTGTCACTTTATTTTCCAGTGTGCAGAACAAATAAACTTCTTTCAATGTGCATCGTCTTGAAAATGGAACTCGTTCCCCTCATCATCACACTCTTCTAAAATAAAACTTGATTAGTCCATTGGCATCAGCAGTCAGAACCAGATTACGGCTCAGAATGGCTTGTATTCGCCCGGGTATTTCCCGGTGGGATGAGGCGCTTGGAAACGGGTTTAAGGCACATGGCCGCCCCTCGGGCCTCTGTCACTGTCCCCCAATCCTGGAGTTTGATTACGTAGACATCGCGAGACTTCAAGAGAAGAGGAGAGGGAGGAGGAAGGTAAAGAGAAAGTGATCAGAGAGGAGAGAAGGCGAGAGAATGGATGGAAAGAAAGTAAGAAAGAGCATGAGGAGACGAAAGGAGTGGGCAGGTTTGAGCATTTTGACCATGGCTGCTTTTGGTTCCCTGATATGGCTGTGAATAAACTAAGGTCTTGAGTAAAATGGAGAAGAGTGGACGAGTCAATATTTAGTTAAACAAACAACAGGCCAAAGACAATATCAAGCTTGAAAAACATCTTTAAGGAGTTCTACAAGAAGCTCCTGTTCCAGCAGCCCTGAAATTGATAGGGCAAGACTTTTAAAAACAAATCTTTAACTGCAAAATATAGACTAATTGCGTAACAATTACAAATCTGTCACTAGCGTCCAAACATCTGGAAATGGATTTGCACTGAATATAAGAACCATTTGAATAGGTAAAGCTTTTTGATTATTTTTCAGTGCAGTTTTAGACTGCATCATATCATGTACTTCGGACAATATTTTATCTACGATATGGGCATGTTATTCACCTTGCAGGGGTCGCTTAATGCTAGAGCTTGCATTTGTAGATACCTGGTAATATCCCTTTACACCCTCAGCATCAAGAAAGCATTTCCCAGTTTCCTTGCCTCCGCTATCATCCCATATGTGATGGAGTCCCTAATATCAAAGTCTAGTAATTACTCGTGGCAATAGGCACAGGGTGCAATGTGTGTGTTGATTTGATAAGTTCTTGTTTCACTTTGGGAAACTACCAAATCTACTCCCACTAGACCCCAGAAGCAATGCTAACCTCGCCATTCCACTGCCTAAGCTGCCCGCAGAGACAGTGTCATTACATTAGGTTGAGGAGTTGAGCAGATAACACTCAAGACTTGTGAGTGAGCTCCACTGCCCAATGTTTACCTGAGTCGATACTAGTCGATACTTTCTTGGAGTCTCAGCAGAGGGCTCCAATTGTAGGCAATTATGGTGCATGCTAAAAAAATACAAGGTTGGACCAAGTGGGAAAATGCAATTCTACTTCAATGGCAAGAGAATTTAGTGACATTCTGGGATTCCTTTGTGATGTGGAAACTGGCCCATTCTTCTGGCAGGTGCTACCCTAAGTTTAAGGAGGATTGGTGGACTTTTCTGATGATATACTCAGCAAACCCCAATGCTCTTCACAAACCTATGATGATGGCCTCTTTAACCATTTCTGGCTCTAAACATAAACCACTGGCATGCTCGCCTTAGATAAGCAATGACGTTGTTGGGTCACTTTAATCTGCCACTCTACCTCTTTCCCCACCTGCCCCCTAGGGATATTTTTTTAGGTAATAAGAGGTTTAGCCCCTGTACATCCCTCTTTTTTTACACTGTATTTTTTTGGGGGGATGTTCATTTAACTTGTACGTTGAGTGATATGTTACCCTCATCACCAAAGAGGGGACGTGATACTGAGGATTTTTATGGGAACTGTTGTAATGTTTGAGTTGTTCAAATTTCTTCATAGTGATAATGAAGTAACAATGTTTGCTTACACTATAAACTATTTTTTAAAAAACGGGGTTGCAGACGAAACAAATGTGAAGATCTTTTGACAAGCTCCTCAAGAGTTGTTCTTCATGACCAGACTAAAACTCAGAACCAACAGCATTATGTACTATTGTTTTGTTCTTCTTAACAGTACATCCCGACAATGAACAGCACATTTGGAATGCATGAGCTCTAATTCATATCACACCTTCCTTTCCTTAATAAGCATCAAGCATATTAAATCACTCTAGAATATGTAAAGTTAAGGTGTCTGAATTATGCAGGCCATCAAAAAAACACAGCCAGCGTTTCACTGCCTCTAGCACTGCCAAAAGGGGATACATCTTTTATAAGGATGTGTTTGCCACGCAGGTATGTATCTGCGCCTTTACCCCGCATGGTAAGCATTGGTACGGTAAAAAAAATATCTATAGATATATAATTAATTTTAGGGTTTGGGATCAGTAGTGGTAAAGGGTGGTAAGGGTAATTTTAGGGTTTAAGGGTGTGGGCAGTGGTAAAGGGTGGTAGGGTTTAGGGGTGGGTAGTGCTAATGTGTAGTAAGGGTATTTTAGGGTTTAAGGAAAGGTAGAAGTAAAGGAGGGTTAAGAGTTAATTTAAAAAGGGGGAGCAATGAGGGGATTCCCCCCCAAAAAGAAAAAAGAAATGTTATATTAAATTTAGGGCTTAGGAGTGGGTAGCGGCAAAGGGAAGTATGGCTAATTTTAGGGTTTGAATGAATGAATGAATGAATGAATGAATGAATAAGGATTTATAGAGCGCATGGTTACCCGGAAGCATCCCAGCGCTAGCGGGCGTTAAATGGTGAACACAGAAGGGTTTATGGAAATAGCCAAGTTTTCAGCTGTTTACGGAAGCTAAGGTGGTTCGCTTCACTTCGGAGATGGAGTGGAAGGGTATTCCACAACCTGGAGACATTATATGAAAAAGCCTACCTCCCTTTCTCACTTTCTGGATTCTCGGAATTTTTGCCAAGTGAAGGGAATTAGAGCGGAGGTGTCTAGGAGCTTTATACGAATGAATCAAATCCCTGATTATGGGAGTGTCCTTCCCCTCTCAAGGATTTGTGTGCCACACAAAGAGCTTTAAAGTGTATCCTCTCCTGAACAGGAAGCCAATGCAAAGAGCGTAATGCAGGTTGCGCCGAGCATCGTCGACTAGTGCCGGCAAGTAGTCTTGCAGCAAAAATTCTGGAACAATCTGAAGTCGCCCAATTACTGCCTTGGGGGCCCCCAGATAGAGAGCATTACCGAAATCAATCCTAGAAAGGATCAGGGCTTGAATCACTAGTTTTTTTGCTGAGTGGGGCAACACAGACAGAATTTTACGGATCATTTTTAGCAGACCGTAGCAGGAAGCAACCGTCTTCCTGGCTTGGGTTTTGAAGGACAGGTCTTGGTCCAGCCAGATGCCAAGGCTTTTTAACTCTGATTTAGGAACCGGAACAGGACCCATACACGAGGGCCAGAGGGTGTTCAAGTTGACACTTTGGGAGTTACCGAGCATCATAATTTCTGTTTTTGCACCATTCAGTTTAAGATGAGACAGACTCATCCATTTTGCCACTTCCTCCAAACAAGCGTGGAGGGTTAGTGGGTGACTTATCAACTTGATTCAGTGCCACCACTAGCTGTGTGTCATCTGCATAAGACACAATATGGACTCCAAAGGGGGCAACTAAGTCCCGCCAGAGGGGCCATATAGACATTAAAAAGGGTTGGACTCAGGGAAGAGCCCTGGGGCACTCCACATATCAGGGGTAGAGGGTCTGACGAGATATCCTCTTCAAACACCTGGAAAGTCCTGCCTTCCAGAAAAGATTGGAGCCAAGCGAGAGCCGAACCCTGACACTCCCAGTATTCCTAAGACGGTGGACCAGAATCTGATGGTTCACCGTGTCAAATGCGGCGCTAAGATCAAGAAGAATAATAGCCAAAGAGCCTCCCATGTCAAGAATCCTTTTTGATTCCTCTACTACCATCAGCAAAGCGGTTTCAACTCCCTGACGAGGGCGAAAGCCTGTCTGGGAGGGGTGTAGCAGATCATGTGACTCAAGAAACACAGAAAGAATGTTGTTAACATGTTTCTCTGTGATCTTACTCACTCCCGGAAGGGTTTAGGGGTGGGTAGTGGTAATGCAGGTTAGGAGTAAATTAAAATAGGAGGTGGTGTGGGGCAGAACCCCCAAAAAAGAAAAAATGTAATACAAATATATACGTGTGTGTATATATAAAATATATCTAACCTACTGGCAGTACCAGTAGGTAGTTATAGTTAAGACCATGTTTCCATAGAAAAAGCATTTTTGACTTGCCTATATCTTTGGCATCCTTTGACAAATCTTCCCAAAGTTTCCCCCCAAAAAAGTGTCATAATGAGTCTTGTTGTGCATGGATAGTTTCGGGGTGATCCGTCAAGTGGGGGCCGGGAAAAAGGAGGGCGCAAAAAAAGTGTGTTTCCCATGGTAATTCCCACAGACTCATTAGACACGCCTGAAGCCCAAACTGCTGGACGGAATTACACCAAATTTAGCAGAAAGGTAGCTTTTGGTCCACAGATTGTGCTTTTTGTTATTTGGTGTAAATCCGTTTAGTAGTTGTTGAGAAATTTAAGTAAATCCAAAATTGTATATCTGCGATCTCAGGTAATTTGCAAATAGTAACAAGCTCGTGCAGAGATCTGCAGACCTCCGACTGGCTACCAACACTTCACCAAAAAGTGTTGGCAGTCAATATAAACTTTATTTAGGTCAAACTGACCATAAAAGTGCCAAGACATACATACATTTTTACGAATCCTCAATGATACACAGGCACAGTTTATATATAAAATACAATCAAAAAGTAGAAAACTATATCCATTTAAAATCATCCAGTTAAAAAGATAAAATAGAGCAATAAGTTCTTAAGCCTCAGGCCTTTTAATGGTATAAATTAATACAATGTATACTAGGTACAATCCAAACTACTGTTCACTAGCCAGCATTAAAAAGAGACATAAAAGAACCATTTATCAGAATAACTAATGCCATTCATAGCTTCCTTCTGTATCTTCCCATCACTCCTAGATAGTGCCAACATGCATGATCAAAAATTAATGCTAGTTGCATATGAAACAGTAAATTGTTGTGCCCCAAGCCTTCAACTTTTATCTATTCATGCCTTATATACTTTAAAACAATAGAAATTACCAATCGCTGACCAAAGTTAGGGAGTCGCATTGGGACAGGTTATCAAGGTGGATGGTCTCAATCGTGCCTTCCATCTGATTCCCCACATGTGGCTTAAGAACTTTGCAGTCGCACAGATAAACAAAGGTCTTGCATCGGTTTTCAGGATGCGAAGTGTCACACTATAATCTCCAGTACCCAACTGTTTACATATGGGAACGAGCCACTTGCTCATAGGGACAGTATATGCTGGGCAACCAAACAAAGCAAACACAAGGAGATGATGGACGGAGCGCTGAAACTTTTCAGACACTCACCCCCAGTCACAGATCTGGGTTGAATCCATCATCGTTCTTTAGCTCACTTCGCCACCCCAGTTCAGACACAGCTATATGCAATCAGTCTTGGCCCTGTGCCTCAAGGGAACAGTCCAGTCCGAACTGCCAAGCCATGTCTTCCCTGGATCGGAAACAAGCATCCTGGGACCGGTTTCGAGGCTAACAGCCCTCATCAGCCAGGCTAGCTTGAATCCAGTGGCAAAGTGAGCAAGGGACCCCACGTCTGGGCATACCCTGCCAGCTTAGGGCGAACAAAGCAAACACAAGGAAAGATGGACGGAGCGCTGAGAGCTTTTCAGACACTCACCCCCAGTCACAGATCTGGGTAGAATCCATCATCGTTCTTTAGCTCACTTCGCCACCCCAGTTCTGGACACAGCTATGCAAATCAGTCTTGGCCCTGTGCCTCATGGGAACAGTCCAGTCCGAATTGCCAAGCCATGTCTTCCCTGGATCGGAAACAAGCATCCTGGGACCAGTTTGGGCTTACAGCCCTCATCAGCCAGGCTAGCTTGAATCCAGTGGCAAAGTGAGCAAGGGACCCACGTCTGGGCATACCCTGCCAACTTAGGGTGAGCAAAGCAAACACAAGGAGATGATGGACGGAGCAATGAAACTTTTCAGACACTCACCCCAGTCACAGATCTGGGTTGAATCCATCATCGTTCTTTAGCTCACTTCGCCACCCCAGTTCAGACACAGCTATATGCAAATCAGTCTTGGCCCTGTGCCTCATGGGAACAGTCCAGTCCGAACTGCCAAGCCATGTCTTCCCTGGACCGGAAACAAGCATCCTGGGACCGGTTTCGGGCTAACAGCCCTCATCAGCCAGGCTAGCTTGAATCCAGTGGCAAAGTGAGCAAGGGACCCACGTCTGGGCATACCCTGCCAACTTAGGGCGAACAAAGCAAACACAAGGAGATGATGGACGGAGCGCTGAAACTTTTCAGACACTCACCCCAGTCACAGATCTGGGTTGAATCCATCATCGTTCTTTAGCTCACTTCGCCACCCCAGTTCAGACACAGGTCACCCCGAGTGGGACGGGTATGCCCAGACGTGGGTCCCGTGCTCTCCATGCCACTGGAATCAAGCTATCCTGGCTGAAGAGGGGTGAAACCCCGAAACCGGTCCTAGGATGCTTGTTTCCAGTCCAGGGAGGACCTGGCTTGGCAGTTAGGGCTGGACTGTTCTCATGAGGCATAGGGTCAAGACTGATTTGCATATGGCTGGGTTCAAACTGGAATGGCATGGTGAGCAAAAAAACGATGGATTTAGGCCCAGATCTCTGTATTGGGGTGAATGTATGACATTGTTCTGCATTCTGTCCATCAACTGTTGTTTTTGCATTTGTCACCCCGAGTGGGACGGTTATGCCCAGACGTGGGTCCCGTGCTCTCCATGCCACTGGAATCAAGCTATCCTGGCTGAAGAGGGGTGAAACTCCGAAACCGGTCCTAGGATGCTTGTTTCCAGTCCAGGGAGGACCTGGCTTGGCAGTTCGGGCTGGACTGTTCCCATGAGGCACAGGGTCAAGACTGATTTGCATATGGCTGGGTTCAAACTGGAATGGCATGGTGAGCAAAAACTGATGGATTTAGGCCCAGATCTCTGTACTGGGGTGAATGTATGACATTGTTCTGCATTCTGTCCATCAACTGTTGTTTTTGCATCCTGGCTGATGAGGGCTGAAAGCCCGAAACCGGTCCTAGGATGCTTGTTTCCAGTACAGGGAGGACCTGGCCTGGCAGTTCGGGCTGGACTGTTCCCATGAGGCACAGGGCCAAGACTGATTTGCATATAGCTGTGTCTGAACTGGGGTGGAGAAGTGAGCTAAAGAACGATGATGGATTCTACCCAGATCTGTGACTGGGGGTGAGTGTCTGAAAAGTTTCAGCGCTCCGTCCATCATCTCCTTGTGTTTGCTTTGTTCGCCCTAAGTTGGCAGGGTATGCCCAGATGTGGGTCCCTTGCTCACTTTGCCACTGGATTCAAGCTAGCCTGGCTGATGAGGGCTTTTAGCCCGAAACCGGTCCCAGGATGCTTGTTTCCGGTCCAGGGAAGACTTAGCTTGGCAGTTCGGGCTGGACTGTTCCCATGAGGCACAGGGTCAAGACTGATTTGCATATAGCTGTGTCTGAACTGGGGTGGCGAAGTGAGCTAAAGAACGATGATGGATTCAACCCAGATCTGTGACTAGGGGTGAGTGTCTGAAAAGTTTCAGCGCTCCGTCCATAATCTCCTTGTGTTTGCTTTGTTCGCCCTAAGTTGGCAGGGTATGCCCAGACGTGGGTCCCTTGCTCACTTTGCCACTGGATTCAAACTAGCCTGGCTGATGAGGGCTGTTAGCCCGAAACCGGTCCCAGGATGCTTGTTTCCGGTCCAGGGAAGACATAGCTTGGCAGTTCGGGCTGGACTGTTCACATGAGGCACAGGGTCAAGACTGATTTGCATATAGCTGTGTCTGAACTGGGGTGACGAAGTGAGCTAAAGAACGATGATGGATTCAACCCATACCTGTGACTGGGGGTGAGTGTCTGAAAAGTTTCAGCGCTCCGTCCATCATCTCCTTGTGTTTGATTAACTCTGACTGACCAAGAACTGGCCATCATGCTTCTGCCTTTATGGTCCAAGTTCTGTGAATTGCTGTGTGATGCTCCAGATGGATTGTCTCTGAGCACTACACTTTTTGGATGTTTTCAGTTGATTAGCCGAATAGCCAAGTCTTTAGGGACCTTTGGTCTCTGAAAGAGATGGGGAGGTCTGTAGATGAAAGGGCAGCTTGTTCCATGTCTTTGCTGTTAGGTTGGAGAATGAGCGACCTCCGCATCTGCTACGTTTAGATGCAAGGGGTGAGGGTTGGAGAAAGAGAGGCAGAGTGGAGGTTGTCTGGTGGGCTGATGGAAGTTCAGGCAGTGGTTCAAGTAGGCGGGTCCGCAGTTGTGTAGGGCCTTATACGCATGGATCAGAAGCTTGAACTGGTATCTTTTCTGGACAGGGAGCCAGTGGAGTTCTCTGAGGTAGGGGGTGATGTGGGTTTGTTTAGGAAGATCCAGAACGAGTCTAGCTGCAGCGTACTGTATGGTCTGTAGTCTTTAGATGTGAACTGCAATCCCTGCGTAGAGCACACTACCTTAGTCCAGACGGTTGGAGATGAGGGCCTGGGTGATGGTGCGTCTTGAGCTTTGGGGTAGCCATTTGAATATCTTACGAAGCATGTGGAGGATGAAGAAGCAGGAGGAGGAGACAGAGTTGAACTGTGTCATCATGGTTAGCTTGTTATCCAGAATGATGCCTAGGTTCCTTGCGTGGTCAGTGGGGGTGTTCTGACGCCCACCAGGATGCATTCCATCAGGAGATTTCGGTTCCGAAAATCAGTACCTCTGTCTTCTACAGGTTGAGCTTCAGGCAGTTGTCCTTCATCCAGTTGGCGACGTCTGCCATGCAGTCATGGAAATTGGTCTTGGTGGTGCCTTCGGAGAAAGAAAGGATGAGTTGTGTGTCGTAGGCCTAGGATATGATGTTGAGTCTGTGGGTTTTGCAAATGCTGGCCAGAGGAGTCATATAAGTGTTGAAGAGGGTGGGGCTGAACGAGTACCTTGGTGTACTCCACAAATGATTTCCTTTGGTTCGGAGTTGAAGGCAGACTTTTTGCGTTCTCCTGGTAAAGAAAGAGGCAATCCATATGAGAGCGGCTCCTTGGATGCCTATGACATTTATGACTATGATTTCAAACATTAGTTATCCAATACAAATATAAAATCAATTGGAAAAAATCAGTCATGTACAGGTTTTACTCATGGTAACTGGGATGAAAGCGGGATTATGGCATCTAGGCGATGGGATTGGTTCCTACATCTGGGGATGAGATTACCATCAACAGATGGGGGGGCTCAGGGAACTTAAGCCTTAAGAAAGCAGAGAGGGGGTTGCAACAGGACACAAGGCACTGGTGTATAGTCCCTTTATAAAACTACTATGCTGCCAAAATTTCTGTAAATTATGCAAACACGCCTCAATATGTACTGGGTAGTTTTTTCTAGAGTATAGAAAAGGATCTAAGAACTTTTCTGTGGGACCAAGAAGTGATGCAAAAATCTCTACTGACATCGTATAGGTCCTGCGATGAGAGAGGTATCTCCTTCCCAAATCTTCAATACTACTATTGGGCCTCACACTTACCTGTGGTAAACAACTGGGAATTCGCTCCATTGCAGAAACCTCTATATATAAAACAAAAAAGTGGCCATTGGGTGCCTTGTCCTAATAACATTACCTGTACAAGGGGAAAAAAAGTGGTGGGCTTTCCACAATACCTATAGTGCCTAAAGTGTGGGATGAGGAGAAGACAATAGTTTGGAGGGGCATGTTCTTTCAGAAACCCCCTTGGAGCTGGAGCAAAGGTTGCCACAGGTAGGGAAGTTAGAGGGTTTCAGAAAATGGGACTTAATAGGATCTCTGCTGTAGGTAACAGAGTGGTTTTGGGTTGAGGAGGTAATTAAATCCTCGGAGGACCTTCAAGTTAAAGCCAACTTGCACGTAAATGAGCTGTACAATTACACCCATCTGAGGCACTCTCTCAGGGCCTGTAAGGTAAAATGGGAGGATGTTTCTGACTATTCAGCCCTGGAGTCAACTGTCCTAGCAGAAAGGCAGGCTAAAAAAGTGATCTCTGTAGTGTATGCCCAAGGGAAAACAGAGGGCATGATGAAAATGAGTCCTGGGTATGAATGAAAACAGATTGGGAGGCAGTAATGATGCATCCCCAATAAGTGACAATACACGCAAGCTTGCAAATTATTCAATTTAAACATTTTCACAGGGCATTCAACCACCACACCAGACTGTTCGTCATGGAAAGAGCCACAGATAGACTTTTTCTAAAATGCACTTGACGGTGTTGGGTTCAGAGGTCTTTTTCAACCTCAGACAGTGCTTGGAGAACTTTAATTACGAGGACAGTTTGTGTAGCTGTAATGACTCATGCTTTCTTTCAAAGAAAACAAGAAAAGCATGAGTCAATTGAAGACTATGGGGCCGATTCCGATCTCGGCCGGTAGTGCTCCGAATCGGATTCGGATTTACCGGATGCGATTCGGAGCCCTGTTATCCGACCGAATCGTACGCGGGTCCGGCCGAGCGAGTACGATGCAGGCACACGCGAAATCTCCGACCGACTCGAACGCGGCTTCAACACGCTCCGACCGACTCGCATGTATACGACTCGCACCGCGCTATGGAGACGTATCCCGGCCGGGTAAGTACGATGCGCGCCGCGAGCAGTCCGACCGACTCGCGCCGTCCGGCTCGAAAAAGCTGTCGGAGCCGGACTTTGGGGGTCCGCGTCGGACCCCCCTGTATGCGTAGGCGCGCGAGTCGCACACAGGGGGGACCCATGGGTCCCCCTACCTGTGCATGTACGCCGCGATGCGCATCGACGCGTACCTGCTGTAGGGCGCCCTTGTCCGCCTCGCACTCATTGAGTCAATGGGAGCCCGCGTACGCGTTGTACGACAGGCTCCCATTGACTTCATGGGAGTCCGACCGACTCGAGTCCGATGGCATGCGTGCGCATCGTACTCGTTCGGTCGGACTGCCAGAGTCCGATTCGGTCGGAAATCTCTCCGGGTCCGGCTCGGTCGGAGAGATTTCCGGCCGGAATCGGAATCGGCCCCTATATGTCTGCGTTAAAAAAACTAGCGCTTTCTTGTAGATTTGGTAATTTGCATGACAAGCTGATCAAGGATCAAATTGTGTTGTACACAAAAACAAATCTATTCAGGATAGACTGTGGGTGGAAGGAGAGTCTAGTCTCAAGGATATTGTTACTATTGTGAAGAAGGCTGAATTATCTGATCGTTATGCAAAAGTTATTCTGGCTCAAAAGAAAAAGATGGGAGTGACACTGTGAATAAAACAGCTCAACAAAACTCACAGAAGGATAATATGAAGTGTGATCACAGTGTCCCAACAAAGAATTCTCATTATGCATGCTATCATTGTGGTAGCAATGCACACTCTGCTAAGTTTGATAATTGTTCAGCTAAGTCAGCAAAATGCATGGAATGTGGTTTAATTGGTCACTTTGCGAGAGTTTTCAAACACAAAGATAAAAAAAAATATAACAGCAAAGTGGCTGGTGTGAAAGAGAGCGATGAGGAGGGTTCTTACTCAGATGAGAGTGGTGATGGAATGATTGAGTACAAAAAGTAGGTGGTTTTGAAAATTTCATGGGAGGGAGAAAACAATCCCCTTTGTTGGGTCTCATTTGGTGGTGTTTCACTGCAAGTAGCGGCTGATTCCGGGTCTCCTAACACAATTATTGCTGAGAGTATTTGGCAAAAACATTTTGTTGTTGTTGCAGGAGATCTATTGGAACCATCAGATGTCAATCCAGAGAGCTACACAGGTGAAACAAATGATATGGTTGGGTTGAGACATCTGGTCTTCATCCAGGTTTAAGAATAGACATGCCTTGCGCAAATTATATGTGTCTCAAATAAAAGAGAGGGGTCCTACTCACCAAAGGGACAGGAGACCAAATTGACACTAAGTCTAAAATTAAATTCCCTTCGGGATTCCTCAATAGCATACTACAATGTTCACACACAACATTCAGTCAAAACAACCAATCATCAAAAGATTGTAGCAGTAGCCAAAAAACCAATATGGAAATGTTTATTTAATCAATCTATGCAATGAAGTTAAAAACAATTTTAATTTTTTTTTAAAACCACACTCAATGTTAAAATTATAAGTTCATCAAGAATTTCGAATTACTGGACAAAGTATAAGACAACATACATGGAAAAGTTACAATGCAAATCAGTTTATACGACGACTAAATCAACAGTCATAAGTGGTTCAACGTTTAGTGATATTGTTCTCTTATTCTATCCGAAAGAACCCTTGTGGTTAAATGATTTATAAAGACCAAGAAGCGACGCGTTTCGGTGGTATAAACAGATCCAACCACCTTCTTCAGGCTTAACAGAGAAGTGTTTCCCAGCACTTTTTTGTCACAGTCTGGGTATGCAGGCTATCTAGCTGGGATTGAGTTCCTCCAGATATTTTTCATATCTTCACCAGAGTAGAAAACAACAAGAAGATGGAAGAAGAATGTCACCAATCTTCCCAGTGTGTGACAATAAATATGTGTCACAGAATGTTGTAGCTCTTCCCTTAATTGTGTAGGTCCTGTAGGTTGTATGGTCCACAGAGTAAAGCCAAATAATGGCAGAAATTTGCCAAACGTTTTTTCCTTAATTAGTGCTCACAGGCATCTTATACAGTCTGGATGGTCCGCTTAATTTAAGAGGTAGGTTCGTTCCTAATGTTGTGCTACTGCTCCCTGAAGGAAAACGGAGCACGCACAGAGATTTTTTAGTCCCGGCACTCCGGCTCCAGAATCTTTGTGAGTGACTACAATTGAAGCAGTAGCGCAACATTAGGAACGAACCTACCTCTTAAATTAAGCGGACCATCCAGATTGTATAAGATGCCTGTGAGCACTAATTAAGGAAAACATTTTGGGCAAATTTCTGCCATTATTTGGCTTTACTCTGTGGACCATACAACCTACAGGACCTACAAAATTAAGGGAAGAGCTACAACATTCTGTGACACATATTTATTGTCACACACTGGGAAGATTGGTGACATTCTTCTTCCATCTTCTTGTTGTTTTCTACTCTGGTGAAGATATGAAAAATATCTGGAGGAACTCAATCCCAGCTAGATAGCCTGCATACCCAGACTGTGACAAAAAAGTGCTGGGAAACACTTCTCTGTTAAGCCTGAAGAAGGTGGTTGGACCTGTTTATACCACCGAAACGCGTCGCTTCTTGGTCTTTATAAATCATTTCACCACAAGGGTTCTTTCGGATAGAATAAGAGAACAATATCACTAAACGTTGAACCACTTATGACTGTTGGTTTTGTCGTCGTATAAACTGATTTGCATTGTAACTTTTCCATGTATGTTGTCTTATACTTTGTCCAGTAATTCGAAATTCTTGATGAACTTGTAATTTTAACATTGAGTGTGGTTTTAAAAAAAAAAAAATTACATTGTTTTTAACTTCATTGCATAGATTGATTAAATAAACATTTCCATATTGTTTTTTTGGCTACTGCTACAATCTTTTGATGATTGGTTGTTTTGACTGAATGTTGTGTGTGAACATTGTGGTATGCTATTGAGGAATCCCGAAGGGAATTTAATTTTAGACTTAGTGCAAATTATATGTGGCCAAGGAAGGACAATCCGTGCTGGGTTGGAAAGACCAGAGAAAACTTAACATAGTTGAAATACTTTATTTCGGCCAAAGGCCATAAAAGTGTCATAGCAATACAAAATATTCACAAGGTGATCTAAAATGCATCAAGTAATATATATAAAATATTCTCATTAAAATGATCATCCATCTTTAGATAAAACAATATGAATCGGTCACTGAGCATTCCATTACATCCCCCCTGATATGTACACTTTTTAAAATTGGCTAGAACTTCATATGGTACAGTTAAAATAGCTGATTGTTTTGTACAGTTCAAAATACTTTCCCAATTATGGGTGCATTGTTCATTGCAACTTCAAAGCTTTTGCCACATTTTACTTCTTATTAGTCCTACTACAAACAGGTATCGGGATAAGGCAAATATTACATGTGGTGCGGTGCTAGCTGTCAGCACTCTCAATGCCTCTTGGTGCTTCCTAAATCCCAGTGTATTGCACAACGGTCGGATCCATTTCCTCCTTGCCCGGGCATATGCTGGGCAAAAGAATAGGATGTGTGCTGTGTTTTTAGTAGTCCCTAAAGTACATATAGTGCTTAAAGTGCAGGAACGGTCTTCCTTTGCCCCCCAGTTTGCTGTACAGCTCTTGGTCTGTAAGGTGTTATACCGTAACTTCAGGTACAAAGTTCTTGCTAAGTACGGTTGTACATTATCGAGAAATTCTTCAAAACTCAGGTTCGGTTTAATAGTGAGGAATTGAGTTGTTAGTCTTCCCAATCTTGGATCGCAATGAAGTGCGTTCAAGATGTGTAGCCAGTAAGTTCTCTTCAGTACGTCTTTGCAACTGGATGTTAAGCTATGCGGCTCTATCCAATATAAGCTGAGGCCTAACTCTATAAGCCATTTCTTTACAAATCTTAGCCAAGGAAAGGTGAAGCATATGTCAATGGCTAAGAGTTCTCTTACACCTTCTCTGTATGCCACTAATTCTGGTGTTATCCATAAGCGTATCCAATAAAGCAGTGGTCGCAATATTGCAATTTGCCCTATGCGCTTCATGTTTAGATCATGGAATATTGGGATAAGTGGTGTTGATGAGGGCAGCCCCATTAGTCTCCTCGCAAACTTGTTTTCCCCATTTGTTAGTTGTTTAGTGTCGCCAATGCCCCAGAGCTCTGATCCATACAATGCTGCTGCCTGGACCTTGCATTTGTATAGCTCAAGGGCTGGTGTCACGGGTTTGCTTGTGGATAAGCTATACTTTTTGAGGACAGCCCCTACCCCCTGGGCTAGCCGTAATGCTGAGTGATTTACCTGCTGTCTCCATGATAATTTAGAATCAAGTAGTGTACCCAAGTAAGTAAAAGTAGGGGCATGTTCTATTTTCCGATTGTTCAACTTAAAATTATTTCTAAAACCCTTGTGTGGATGTATGGCCATATACTTAGTTTTGCTAGTGTTTATTTCTAGGCCTTTTACATTACAGTATCTATTAAAATCGTCCATCAAATTTTGCAAGCCCCTGGGTGTCTGCGAGATCAAGATGGTATCATCTGCAAACAGTAGCGCCGGTACCAAGTTCCCATTCACCTTCGGGGGGTCATTTTCGTTTTTTTGTAAGTGGTCAACCATGTCATTGATGTAGAGCGAGAACAGGGTGGGAGCAAGTACGCATCCCTGCCTCACTCCCCTATCTATAGGGATTGGTTTCAGAAGTTCCAACTTCATGCCCCAGCGGACTCTAGCATAATTATCATTGTGTAGCCTTTTTATCTGTACTAACAGACTTGAAGGAACTTCCTGTTTTTTTTAGTGAGTCCCACAGTAAACATCTGAGTACGAGGTCGAAGGCCACCCTCAGATCTACAAATGCTACGTAGATGTGGCCCCCCCTTTACCTTAACGTATTTCCAGATGAATCATAGAAGCCTAAAGACTTGATCCACTGTGCTTGTGCAGGATCTAAATCCTGCCTGATACGGGGACATTATTGTTGTTGGTCTCTAACCATTCATCGAGCCTGTTCAATAGTTGTCTGGGGTAGATTTTTTGAAGCACATCTATCAGGCTAATTGGCCTATAATTCTCAGGTTTCTCTTTACTGCCTTTTTTGTGGATAGGGACAATTTCAGCCCCTTTCCACATTGCCGGTACTGGTGCACCTGCTGCTATTGTATTACTAAGTAGGTTAACATACGGGGCCCAAACCTTTTTGTCATGCTTGAACAGATCTCCAGGGAGTCTGTCAAGTCCTGGTGCTTTTCCCTGCTCGATGGTGTCTATTGCGTGTTCAGTTTCTTTCAGCGAGAAAATGATCACTTCTCTGTCTCCCTCATTACTAGCCAGCTCACAGTCTTCGATGGGAGTGGACCAGAACCTCGAGTATAAATTAGTAAAATGCTCGATCCAAGCTGCCGGGTCCAAGTGATGCTCGGTTCTCGCTACTTGGTCCTTACCCCCACATGCAATTATTTTCCAGAACTCTGCTGAATTATTGGTTTTTGCTGCCTGGAGGAGGTCCAACCAACTGTTCTCCTCCCAATTCTTCCTGGTAGTGGCCTATGTTTTCCTGTGAGTATCCCTAGCTCTCCTTATTGAGTCTGCTTTTCCCTGTTTTAGATTCTCGAGTAGGCTTTTCTTGGTTTCCCTACAGTCCGATGTGTACCAGGGATTTGTTTTTATGCCCGACTTACAATTGGATTTTAGTTTCTTCCTAGTGTTTTTGGTAAGAAGGGGCTCTAGCTTTGCAACTAACAGAGTATGCGTTGGTATTACTAACGTTTCACTTGTCTCTACGTAGGCACCCACTACCTCTGCAAATGTGTTATAAATACTTGTCATTAGTTCTATATCACCTGTGATCCTGGGCCATTTAATTGCTCTGCGGTTGTTCCCTATTAGAGGCTGTATGTTTTGCGGGCAAGTACCGGCTCATCATCCCTTGCTGTGTATCCTATTACTTACAAGCAAAGTGGCCTGTGGTCACTGTCCTCTCTCGCCTCTATTCTGAAGCTCGCTATCCTGCTCCAACTGTGCATGTTATGCATAATGTAATCTATTCTTGACTGCGAGCTACCACGTTTAAATGCGTTGAGAGGCTTTATCGTCCCCGTTGTTAAACACCCTTCCATTACATGCCCTTAAGTGATGTTCGATGATAAGCTGCATTATCTGTAATGCGGCGTTGGTGCACGATTTAGGCGGCCCAGCCTCTAGTTGGGGCAACCCCATAGCAATATCTTCATCCTCTGTTAGGCTTTCTAGGCCGTTTAGTGGCTCATAGGTGCAATTAAAATCCCCACATACGATCACGGTATCACCGGGATCTACACGGTCCAAGGAACTGCCTAATAAATCAATAATCTCGGAGTTGAGATTTTGCCTGATTGGTCTGTTGTAAATATTGAATAGGTGCAATTTTTCATTGTTTTGAGTGCTCGTGTCTAAATATACTGCCAATAAATCGGGGGATTCTATAATATGGTCATTGGATCGCATTACCAGCGTTATTTTGATCCATATTACAAGCCCCCCTGAAGATCTTCCTCTTAGCGATGGGATAGCATTCTTGTAATATGCTTTATATCCCAGCTTGAATGGAGGGGTCAGTAGCCATGTCTCCTGGAAGAGACAGATATCGAATTTGTCTATGTGGTTGTGCCAATCCGGATCCTCAAGTTTTTGCTTTAAGCCTGCAACATTCCAAGAGACTCTGGCTATGGGTATTTGTCCTTTTGCAAGTACTTTGTGTGTTTGGATATTATGATCTATGCGGTAAAGCACACCCTCCGACCCGTTGGGGTTGCTAACAGCGCTACTTGTGCCTACTTCTGGTAGAGAACCGTCCTCATTTGGATGGGGCACCTTCTGTTGGGACATGTCACTAGGGCTGATATCTACGTGGCGAGAAGAGAAAGGGTATAATCTGGGAGGCTGGTGAGCTTCCTTCAGGAGTCAGTCATTGAGTTCTAAGGTGGAACCACTAAGTCTTCCATCCGATGGTGGGAACGGAGTTGGCATGAGGGGAATAGAGCGCCTGAACTGGATAGAAGAAGAGTCAAGGGAGCAGGTTTGGTATTCTAGGGCAAGGAGATTTTCGGCCAAATCTGGCCCCTTAAATGTCAGCTCGATGCAATCTAATGCTTGGCCAGGTGATGTGCATCTATGCGCCCTAATGATATCTTCTCGAATTACCGAACGACAGCCCCCAACGTGGCGGATCCAATGGATCGCTTTGTTGATCAGGGAATCTTCCCCCTCAAATCCCTGCCTCGTGGCAAGTTTGGGGACATTAACCATAAAGATTTTGTTAGCAAATGGCAAACGAGGAGGGACTGATTGTAGTGCGTGGTTCTTACCATGGTGAAATAATAACTGCCCTTGGGACGTGTTGTAGTTCCCCGGTTGATTACGGGAGCCATACACACCTGCTGCATTGAGAGGGTAGTTGGCGCGATTAACAGTGGGGTTAGGAAGTATTTGGATGTGAGGGACAGCAGCGGAGTGTAACTGAGGGGGCCCATGAGTAGGGGTTTTCCCTTGGCAAATGTTTAGCTGGTGGGGCCTGGGGGTGACTGCTTGCAGATTGTGTTGCAGGTTGTGTTAGATCTCCCAATGAGTGTTTGGCCGGAAATACAGATGATGGACCAGTATGTAATAACGATTTAACTAGTGTAGTAAGGCCATCAATCATTGTTCTCAAGGTTCCTACTTCGGCCCTTAGATCGATGATAAGCTGGTGGGTAATTGAGTCCAAAGGCTCTAAATTTGGAGCGGCTGTAATCGCATCCCAGGGCTCACAGGATGTTGGGAACGATCTTCCTTGGGCTCCTCAGGTAGGGCCAGCAGGGGAGTGAACCTATTAGCACAGAAAATGGTGGGTTCTAGCTGTGGTGATGTACTACAGGGAATTTTAGGGGACTTAGGATTGAGGTTGGAGTTACAAGTGGCAGAATGACAATGTGCCCCCACTATATGGGTTGAGTCCTCATGATTATGTGCACGGGCCCCCCTGGGAAGTGACTTTCTAAACATAACATTATATTAGATCCCAACAGTCAAGTACTGGTTGCTTGTGAGGAAGAGGACACTAGGAAGTGGGTTTTGGAAGAATTCCAGCACGTTTTTAATAGAAAGGTTGGTAAGTTGAAAGGCTTCACTCATCAAATTAGGATAAAACAAGGTGCTATTGCCAAGATTCACAAAGCACACAATATTCCATTTATTGTGAGGGAAGAGGTGAAAAGGGAACTGGAGAAACTGATGGAAGCTCATATACTTGAGCCTGTGGAAGCCTCAGAGTGGGTTTCTCCATTGGTTGTGGCCAGACATGCCAATGGCAAGATGCGTTTATGTGTTGACAACTTGTGGACCAGTTTCCTTCACCACGCATAGACGTATTGGTATCCTTAACCAGAAATGACAAATGGTTCTCAAGTTTGGATTTGTCTGCCGCTTACCATCAGGTGGTTTTGGAACCTGGGTGTAAGCATCTCACTGGTTTCTGCACATCTTTTGGTTGTTTCCAATTTTCCAGAGGCTCATGACAGAATTATTTGGAGGTATTAGAGAGGTAAATGTTTTCAAGACGACATTCTTATCATGGGAAAAACAAGGAAGCACCATGATGAAATTCTTAGGAAGGTACTTAATATACTTTGGAAGAAATGTTTAACTACAGAAATTAGCAAATGTAAGTTTGCTGAGAAAAAAGTAACTTATCTAGGATATGCAATTAGTGACAAGGGTGTTGAACCGAAGCAGAAATTAGTGGAGGCGATTAATAAGGTAGTCGCCATCCAAGAATAAGGATGAGCTCCGCTCATTTTGGGGATTGGTGGAGTTTTATTCAAAGTTTGTTGAATCATTTTCTGAAAAAAACTCATGAAATGTGTGACTTGCTTAAGAACAAAAACAAGTTTGAGTGGACTGATCAGTGTCATAACTCAATTTTGGAGATCAAACGGGCAATCAGCAAAGCTCCTATCTTACAGAGTTTTGATCCCAAGGCAGAAACATTTCTCACTATGGATGCCAGTGGGAAAGGTTTGGGAAGTGTGCTCAACCAGAAATGTGATTATGATAAGGAAGTAGTCATAGCTTTTGAGTCTAGATCACTCTCACCCACAGAGGAGAAGTACTCTGTGATCGAACTGGAAACCTTGGCCTGTGTTAGGGCCCTCGAACATTTTAGAAATTTCTTGTGGTTGGAGAAAATTTGTTGTGTGATCGGATCACAAGCCTTCGAAGAAAATTTGAACTATCAAGGGTTGACCAGAGCTTCTATAAGAATTGCACGTTTGTCCATGCCCTTACAGGATTTTCTTTAAAAAAAACAAAAAACAATATGTGCCTGGAAAAATGAATGTGACAGCTGATTTTTTGCAAAAGGTTATCGCTGCCTCTTAGAGAGGTGGATGATAATCCACGGAATGTTATGTGTGTAGAAGGAAGTGGTGAAGTCAAAAGTTTGCAAAAAGAAGAGTGGATGAAAGCAAATGCAGAAGATGATGTTTTAAAGAGTGTAAGACTGTGATTGTGAATGAATGGGGAGAATAACTGAAACCGGAAATGCTGGGAGAATTGAAGGCGCTCTGGGAAGTTAGAGATGAGTTGGGAGTAGAAGAAATGTTTGTAGTGAGAGGTGACAAAGTGGTACTGCCATGCAAGATGAAAAAAAAAATATTTCTCTCTGTTATGAAAGGCATGCGGGAATAACACACTAAACGGAATGTTAAAGCTTTGTATTGGTGGGCAAAATCTGACATAGAAACAGAAAGGTTTGTCAGGTCGTGCATGAAATGTGAAAGTGCAGATAAATCCCTGAAGACACTTAAAACCCCCTTTGAGTTTGTTAGGTTGTCCTGCTCTGCTATGGGAAGATGTGGCATTGGACCTATTATGTGGAATGATGGGTCACTTATTTATATCCTGGTTTTGATGGATTTGTTTTCCAAATGGCTAGAAGTGGAAGTGGTTTACAAAGTGGATACTAAAACAGTGATCACATTTTTGGATGACACATTTTTGAGGGAAGGTTTTCCTAAATCTTCACTCACAGACAATAGAGTTCAATTCAAGTCAGGGAAGATGAAGGATTTCATGGAATTTGCTGGAATTATTCAGAGATTCTCTGCACTTTATCATCCTTGGGGTAATGGTGTTGTGGAGAGACTGAACAGAGTTATCAAGGGTATTCTGCAACTGGCTGATCGTAGTAGGAAGGATTTTGGTACAGAACTGAAGCAAATGGTTTGAACGTATAGGGTAACTACTCATGAGTCTGCTGGAGAAAGTCCATTTGGTATAATGAGAGTCAGGTACCATACCTATATATACTTTACTCTATATCCTGGCTGGATGAAGAGAGGGAAGAAAGTTACATGGGATGTGGAGGAAGTGAGACAGTGCATATTGACATCTCAGGGAAAGAATAAATCCTATTATGATAATAAACATGGTGCACGGGACATAAAATTGTGTAAGAGTTAAATCTGTCAGGAATGTCGCAAAAGGTAAAAGTAAGTACAGTCATCCCAAGCGAATTGTGAAAGTGATAAAGAATACTGTAGAATTGGATGATGGCAGTATTTGTCACATGAGTAGACTTTCAGTAGTTAAAGACACTGGAAGTACCATAAGGAAGGAAGCTTATAGTGAGAGTGACCAGCAGGGAAGGTATTGGTGGTTAAGTGTTATTAACCCTGAAAATGGAGGAGGAGTTGTAAATCAGGAAATGCACGCAGCAATTGAATTGTGTAAGAACGGAAGAAAGTATGAGTGAGGAAGGGGATGTGACTCAGAGTGCTGAGAGTCAGAGTTTTGATGTGGACAATGTGAATCCCATTGCTGGATGTGGTAATGTGAAGAGGGATAATCGAAGTGGTTGTGCTGAAGGTATGAGGAAATGTACCTTTGGCAGAAACATAAAAAAACAAGAAATTTAGAGGATTTTTTCTGCGACACTTAAGGTACTAAAGTGTTTGTAATTTTATAGCAAATGTGTTATTTTTATTTTTTGCATCTTTAGCATAAGTTTCAGTTTGTTTTGTTTTCATTAAAGGGAAGGGATGTGTAGTAATGGGCAGTAGTAATGTAATAAGAGTGGAATGTAGAATTATTGTAGGTCATGTAGAATATAGGTGCTGTAGGTTCCATGTATTTATAGCATGTGTATAGAATTTTAGGACAGTTGATGCTGTGCTTCACCGATGCTTGTACTGAGATGCTATGTGGTACGAGGTTGATAATAAAGAAGTACTTTTGCACAGCATACCTGACTCTGGGCTTCACTACAGTAATCTATAAAAGTGAACACATTTCGCAGTATATTCTTTCACAGCAATCGCCTAGTTTAAGGTACTGCAATGATAGAATGTCAAAACTGATAATGGGTAGTGATGGTTTCCTTAGGCTGCACTACTATTTGGCATGTGCCCATATACATTTTCAAAGGATTAGCACAAGAAGAAATTTGGTTGTGGTGCTAATAGGTACAGATACACCATACTACCCAAAATGTATCAAATACATTGGTGAAAACACCTCTGTTAACATTTAGAAATTTGTGTACCAAAGCACTCAATGTTCATAAGTCAATGTTATTATTGTCATGCACAGTATTGTCAAAGAATTCCCAACATCAAAAGACAGGAATCACGGGTTTGTTGTAAAGATTTGTATTGTGGTCCAAGATACAGCCGACACGTGTTTCGTCACACAAGTGACTTCTTCAAGGCTAAGTGTAAGGTCACTAAGTTAGCAAAGTAAATGTCATGTAATTTCCAAAATGATCCCAATAGATATGCTAGATTGTCTTCTTCAACAATTTCTGCAATGATCCAAAATGTCAAGGGAAATTGTGCGACTCTTAGATCAATGATGACCTGTTTGGCCCTGAAGCTGTCTGTAATGTTTCTAGAAAATGATTAGAGTAGTTCCTTCAAGTTTACTTCCTGCTTGACGAGACACCAGTACACGGCCTCAGGATTGGAGGCGAAAGGAGACTTATCAAGGCGCTCCTTGAAGGAACTACTCTAATCATTTTCTAGAAACATTAGTGACCTTACACGGACGGGCCATAAGATTCGAGTACATTATGGAATATCGGAACGCGCGTTATTGACCTGGATCATCATACAGCTCCAGATCTTTACTTCAAGGAACAACTCCTTTGCCAGGCCTGTTGACGCATGGAACCGTGACAACAGACTCTTATTACTTAGCCTTGAAGAAGTCACTTGTGTGACGAAACACGTGTCGGCTGTATCTTGGACCACAATACAAATCTTTACAACAAATCCGTGATTCCTGTCTTTTGATGTTGGGAATTCTTTGACAATATTAACATTGACTAATGAACATTGAGTGCTTTGGTACACAAATTTCTAAATGATAGAATGTCGTCAGGCTTGGTGCTACGGACACACAGAGAAGCCTTTTAGGATTGGGTAAATTGGTTCCGCTTTGTTACGAAATATACACAAAAAATAAAAGTTCTAAAGGAATGGGTTAATATGTGACTTTCGTAAGTGCTAAAGGCTAATAGTCCCAATTTACCAATTCGTATGAATTTGTTATGAACGAAGCCTTAAAAATGTAATTACCGTATGCCTACATTTTGGCATAAACAATAGCTCATTTTGTAATGTAAATGTAAATGTAATCCGACATTTGTAGAGCGCAGTCTATCACTCCGAGGAGCATCATGGCGCTATGCGGATTCCTGAATAGAAAATAGGTAGCTGCTAGGGAGCAAGGAGTTAGATAAGGGTTCTACAGAAAGCATTGGAAGATGAAAAGATCCAGGTTTTCAGGGCCTTCCTGAAAAGCGTTTCTGATTGGATCTGACGAAGTTGGTTGGGGAGTTGGTTCCATGCTTTGGTCCCTATCACTGCGAGCGATTTGCCTCCTTTCGAGATATATGTAAACGCTGGTGGTTTTAACAGGTTAGCGTTAGATGATCTGAGACTCCGGGAGGGAATGTAATGCGTGAATCTAAGTCGGAGGTAGTGTGGTCCTGAGGAGTGAAATATTCTGAAGGTGATGGTTAGGATCTTGAATATAACTCTTTTATGGATAGGGAGCCAGTGTAGTGCTTCCAAGGCCGCCGAGGCAGATGATCTCCTGGGCCATTTGAGCACTAGACGTGCTGCCGCGTGTTGGACCATTTGTAGTTTGTATAAAACCGACTTATTGGCCCCTGCATACAGGCTGTTGCAGTAGTCCAATCTGGACGTGATTAGGGCCACAGCAACTGCCTGTCTGGCTGAGATGGGAAGTAAATCGAAAAACCTTTTGAGAGATTTCATGATATGGAAGCAGGTTCCGGCAACTGCCAGAGCTTGCTGTTTGAAGGATAATGTAGCATCAAATTTGATACCCAGATTTCTGACCACTTTTACTGTGTTTGGAGGCGGGGAGTGTTAGCTGGCCACCAAATCTCGGGGGAAAAGGTGTTCCCTTGTCCTAGGGGGAGTATGATTGTGTGATTCTAGCAGGCATATGGGGACACCATATATGCTGCAGCACAAACGTAACCCCCCAAACAGAGAGCAACAACCAGGAAGAAGGCTCCAAGTGATGGCAGCAGTAAAAAGTCATTCACCGCAGCAGAGCAGGCAGCCTCAAGGCACAGGTTAATTGGAGGCAAGTCGGAAGGCGTACCGGAATGAGACTCAGCCAGGACTGTGGCCATTATGTAACCCACCTCCAACTGTCACATCTGGGAAGGAAGCAGGCTCCGACGAAGTCTAGAGCTCTCAAGCAGACTCCAACGATGTAAGCCCAATTGGAGGCGAGAGGGACAGCGTCAAACAACCTGAGCGAGGGAGTCGTTGCTGCAGGCCGAGTCCTCCAGGAACCGAGTCCACCAGAACTAAAAGAAGTTCCACCCCCAACACGGATATAAAGGATTACTTCGGCCACCGGATAAGAGTAAACACACACGGAAGAACAGGAAACAGCATGCTACAGCCAATAGCAACGGAGGAAAAGTGTCAAGCACAGGAACCAATAAAAAGCAAGGGGGGGCTGACAGCCCCGTTTAAGATATACATTAACAATAGATTTCACAAGCACAGTGCAACCACTGTGCAGGCGAAACCTAAAATTCCGGAAAGCCAAAGGCTGAAGGGGGTTGATTTAAAACCTACTCTGTCTCTAAACTTCTCATGTAGTTTCTTCAAGAACTGATGACATGAACACTTGCAGCAGACAGCTCTTTAACCAAATCTAAAAAGGCCTGCATAATTTACTGACCACGACACGGAGCAAGTAGAGATCTCCATACCGTATATGTTGTTAAAGGTTTCAGGACGTCCTTTTCCTTGGAATTTATTTTGTCACTGTTTCGAATAAATAGGTAACTAAAACGCAACTTTCGAGATCTTAACTTGACTTGCCCAGTTGATCTGATAGGTGGTCTGGTCATTTCATTTGTAATTGCATTCTGATACTTGTAGTTTTGAGATTAGCCTGAAAGCAACCAAGCAAGCACTCATTTTCTGCTTGTTATACATTTTCGCTTAATGTGTCTCATAGAAATGTCACACATATGCATAGAGCTAAGTACCAAATGACTATGGCAAAAAATCATTTTTTATTCTTTTTACTTACGATCAAATTGGTAATAGAGTGTCTACTGTGTATAGTCAAAAATATGAATTCTTGATTCAAACACATTTTTATTAAAGCACAAGTTACTTACCTTCGGTAACGATATATCTGTAAGAGACATAAGTTAGTGATAGATTCCTTACCTTAGAATATCCCCAGGCGTCAGTCTGGATCCGGAAAGATTTCGTCAGCAGCACCCCTGCGCGTCGGAAGGTGGCGTCGTGCGGCTCCGCGTTCGTCGTAGGCGTCGTGATCGCTGGAATGACGTCGCAGCAGCTACTTAGACGCCGCCCTCGCGCGCTGACGTCAGTTCTGTACACGACTTTCCACGCCAGGAACGCAGAGCCATGCAAGATACTGACCACTGGTGCATTGAAACTAGGGCCCTGGAAGGGATGACCTTAACCCTAGAAATCAGTTCGCAGAACGGGGAGGATGGGGGGGGCGGTAAGGAATCTATCACTAACTAATGTCTCTTACAGATATATCGTTACCGAAGGTAAGTAACTTGTGCATCTGAAAGAGACACGTTAGTGATAGATTCCTTACCTTAGAATAGATACCCCAGCAATACCAACCCCGGTGGTGGGTCTGCGACCCAAGATCACACCAGAAAGTCACGGAGAACAGAACGGCCAAAGAAGCCGTCTCTCCGGACTTGGCTGTCAAGGCAATAATGCTTAGTAAAAGTGTGCAGCGAGGCCCACGTGGCTGCCTGACAGATGTCTTGCAGGGGGACACCACGTCCCAATGCAGTAATAGCTGCTGTTGCCCTGGTAGAATGGGCGCGCAGGCCCACCGGAGGCTCCTTCTTAGCCAGAGAATAGCAGGCTTTTATACACAAGACGACCCAGCGGGAGATAGCCCTCTTGTGTACAGCCCGGCCTTTCTTGGCGCCTACGTAGCCAACAAAGAGCTGGTCATCCACCCGGAACTGTTGTGTGCGGTTGAGGTAAAATGAGATCGCACGTTTTGGGTCCAGATGGTGGAGCCTCTCTTCCTCTCTGGAAGGGTGCGGAGGCGGAAAGAAAGTGGGCAAGGTGATAGTTTGCCCGATATGGAAGGCAGTAACAACCTTTGGCAAAAAGGATGGACGTGTGCGTAGCACAACCTTGTCCGGATGAACAGACAGAAAAGGAGGTTTACAGGAAAGAGCCTGGAGCTCACTCACGTGCCTAGCGGAGGTGATGGCAACCAGGAAAGCAGTCTTCAAGGTTAATAAACGAAGAGGACAGTTATGAAGCGGCTCAAAGGGAGCGCACATCAAATAAGTAAGAACCAGATTCAAGTCCCACTGTGGCATCACAAACGGAATAGGAGGGAAAAGGTGAGTAATGCCTTTGAGAAATCTATTTACAACAGGGGACTTGAAAAGAGAGGGCTGATCAGGTAGCCTGAGAAAGGCTGAAATTGCAGAAAGGTAGCCCTTGATAGTGCCCAGAGCAGAGCCCTGCTGGGCTAAAGAAAGAAGGAACAGTAGGACCTCAGAAAGAGGGGCAGAAAGTGGATCCACAGCCTTTGCTGTGCACCATGCCACAAATTTATTCCACCTGCAGGCGTATACCAATTTAGTGGAGGGACGCCTGGCTGCCAGAATGACATCACAGGCTTCAGGAGGCAAGTGAAATGGAATCAACTGTCGCCGCTTAATCTCCACGCAAGGAGGTGGAGACTGGACAGGTTTGGGTGGAGGACCGTCCCCTGCTGCTGTGACAGAAGATCCTCCCGAAGAGGCAGTCGGATTGGGGGATCCACGCTCATACTGAGTAGCTCGAGATACCAAACTCTTCGAGCCCAGTCCGGAGCCACAAGAATGACTTAGGCCCGGTCGCGTCTGATCTTCTTCAGCACTCTGGGTAGAAGTGGTATAGGCGGAAAGGCGTACAATAGACCGCAACTCCACTCGCGACGAAAAGCGTCGCCAAGCGAGTGCCGCCTTGGAAATTCCAACGCGCAGAACTGCTGACATTGCGCGTTCTCTTCGGTGGCGAATAGATCTAACCAAGGCTCTCCCCACTGTTGAAAGAGACCTTGCGCCACCTCCGAGTGAAGACGCCATTCGTGATCCATCATGCACCTGCGGCTGAGTTCGTCCGCCCTGGCGTTCAAAGACCCTGCCAAGTGTTGAACCACCAGGAAAATGCCCTGGCGTTCCAGCCACGTCCAGAGGCGCAGAGCCTCCTGACAAAGGGTCCACGACCCCACCCCACCCCGCCTTGCTTGTTGCAGTACCACATGGCGGTGGTGTTGTCTGTGAACACCTGCACTACTCTCCCCTTGACAGAGGGAAGGAATGCTTTCAGTGCAAGTAGGATCGCCCGGAGCTCCAGAAGGTTGAAATGGAGCCTGGACTCCGCCAGAGGCCTCTGATCTCCGCCTCTCCCATGTGGCCGCCCCATCCCAGGAGGGACGCGTCCGTCACTACTGTGTGCTCCGGTTGGGGAAGGGAGAGGGATCTGCTGCTGACCCAATGCTGGTTCGTGAGCCACCACTGCAATTGTCTTGCAGTGCCCTCCGAGATCTGGACGTAGTCGGACAGGTTCCCCTGATGCTGCGCCCACTGGAACTTCAGGTCCCACTGCAGAGCCCGCATATGCCATCTGGCATGATTGATCAGCAGGATGCAGGAGGCCATGAGGCCTAGCAGCCTCAGGGTCATCCTGACCAAAACCCAGGATAAGGGCTGAAAGATGGAATCATAGCCCGAATATCCCGAACTCGCTGTTCGGGAGGATAGACCCGAAACTGCGCCGTGTCCAGAACTGCTCCGATGAAGAGGAGCTTCTGAGAGGGAATCAGGTGCGACTTCGGCACGTTGATGGAGAACCCCAGCAAATGCAGGAGGTCGGCTGTAGTCTGGAGGTGGGAGACAACTGCCTGGGGCGAGACCGCCTTCAACAACCAGTCATCGAGATAGGGGAAGACTGAAACCCCTGATCTGCGCAGATGAGCTGCGACCACCGCCATCACTTTCGTGAACACCCGAGGGGCGCTGGTAAGGCCAAAAGGGAGCACGGTGAACTGAAAGTGCTCGTGGCCTACCATGAACCGCAGGTAACGCCGGTGGTCCGGCAGGACGGGGATATGAAAGTAAGCGTCCTGCAAGTCCAACGCTACCATCCAGTCTTGCGGGTCTAGGGCAGACAAGACCTGAGCAAGTGTGAGCATCTTGAACTTCTCCTTCCGGAGGAAGAGATTGACGTTCCGAAGGTCCAAGATAGAACGCAGGCCTTTGTCCTTCTTTGGAATCAGAAAGTAGTGGGAATAACAACCACGACCTACTTCTGGCGTTGGAACGCGCTCTATGGCCCCCTTGGCCGAGAGGGCCACAACTTCCTGCTGGAGAAGTGCCAAGTGATCCCCCGACATGCGGTGGCACTGAGGTGGCATGGCTGGAGGGGTAGTCTCGAAGGGGAGGGAGTAGCCCCTTCGGACTATCTGTAAAACCCACCTGTCCGAAGTGATGGCGCGCCAGTGGGGGAGGTGATGGCGAAGCCTGCCACCCACTGGCGTTTGATGGGCCTGAAAGGTCGGACTAGGAAGGTTTGGAGGCAGTGGTGGCTGGGGTGGAGATGGACTGACCCTGCCGCTGGCCCCCTGAACCGCCGCAGCGGTTCCCACGTCCGCGCGTGGACTGTTGCGTCGGCCTGTGGCCCTGTTGCGAACGTGGTGGGTTGCCCCTTCCGCGAACACGAAAGGAGTGAAAGGCAGAAGGCTGAGGAGGCCGCGTGGCCGAAAGGCCCAAGGACTTGGCCGTAGCCCGCGAGTCCTTAATCTCTCCAAAGCACTGTCTGCCTTGTTGCCAAAGAGGCGAATGCCATCAAAGGGCATGTCCATCAGTGTTTTGGACATCCCCCGAAAAGCCAGTTGTCCTCAGCCAGGCGTGGTGGCGGAGCGCCACTGTCGTGGAAATTGCCCTGCCCAGCGAGTCGGCGGTGTCAAGGCAACAACGGATCGTGAACTTGGCTGCATCTCTCCCCTCAGCAATAGCCTGGGAGAGTAGTGTCCGGGCCTCCTCCGGACACTGAGGCAGCACCTGCGCCACCGTATCCCACAGAGAGTGAGAATAACGGCCCAAGAGGCATGCAGTGTTTACAGACCGCAGCCCTAGACTAGCGGAAGAAAAAACCTTCTTCCCAAACTGTTCCAGTCTCTTGGATTCCCTGTCCGGGGGTGCGGAAGGGAATGCGCTTGGGGAAGCGGAGGCTTGGACAACCAAGCTCTCAGGGGTGGGGTGTGGGGAGAGGAAAATGGGGTCGCCCGGGGCCGATCGATGGCGTCGGGCCACGTTCTTGTCCACAGGAGCCCCTGTGTTGGGCCTGGACCAGGAGCCCAAAAGAATGTCCGAAAGTGCGTCATTAAAGGGTAGCAGTGGTTCCGCAGAGGTAACTGCTGGCTGAAGCACTTCTGTCAGGAGGTTAGTCCTGACGGCCACAGTAGGTAACTCGAGGTGGAGTGCCTCGGCTGCCCTACGCAACACCACAGAAAAAGAAACACCCTCCTCCGTAGCCACGGTAGGAGGAGACAGCATGCCAAGGTCTGGAGAGGTGTCCAGACCACTGGCGCCCCCCAACTCCTCTGCCCAGTCCGGGTCATACTCGCATTGAGCAGCGAGAGGGTCCTCAGACCCCTCCCATTCCTCCCCTTCCTCCTCATGCTGTTGTACAGGCCGAAAAGGAGGAGGATGGAGATAGGGAAACAGATTCCCAAACGGCGTCGGAATCGGCGTCGGTCGACACCCTCCCGGCACCATCTCCATTTCGGGGCTGAAACCGGGGCCAACGTCGTCCGGCGCGCCGGGCGACGTGAAACGTGGTGCCGGTGGGGTCGACGTCGGTGGAGGTGTCACAAGGTCAACCGGCGTCGACCGGGATCCACGACGGGATCCACGGGAGTCCTGCGGCGCCGAGGCCGGAGCCGACGGCGACGCTGGAGCCACTGCCGTCAAAGGGCGAGGACTCCCAGTCGGGCCCATGGGGCCCGAAGGCGCACCGGAGGGGCCGGACGGCCCAAATAGGCGAGCCATAGCGGACAGGAATTCCTGTACCTGGGCCGGAGTCGCCGACGAACCCGGGAAAGGCGGGTAGGTCGCCGGCGACTGCGTAGGCTCCGCCGGAGCCGCGGGGGTGGCACCACCCGCACCCTCAGCCGAGTTGCGCGATTGGCGAGGGGAAGTCGGAGAACGATGACGTTTCTTTGACTTCTTTTGGCGCTTCGCCTTACCTGACCCCGAGTGCGAAGACTTTGATTCGGACGATTTCCGATGGTGGTGGCTCCGCGACCGGTCCCTCGACCTCCCTCGGGACCGGGACCTTTCACGGCACGGAGCCGACTGCTGGGCTTCAAGCAGCTTTCGGGACTGCTCCTGCAAAGACTTCGGTGCCATGGACCGGCAGTCGGGGCACGACTTGGGGTCGTGGTCGCGCCCCAGGCAGAAGAGACACACGCGGTTCGGGTCCGTCACCGACATCATCGATCACAGTCCTCGCAAGACTTAAACCCGGGCATCCCTAACTGCACCAGGAGTCGATCGACTCAAAAAGCTGAGACAAAAAATCTCCAAAAACTCAGTCAAAAAATTACTGGGGGTACCGCTCTCTCCGGATCTGCGCTTGCTGGCACGGAAAAAGAAAGAACGGACGTCAGCGCGCGAGGGCGGCGTCTAAGTAGCTGCCGCGACATCATCCCGGCGATCACGACGCCTACAACGAACGCGGAGCCGCACGATGCCACCTTCCGACGCGCAGGGGTGATGGAGCAAGGACTCGTAAATGAGACTTGCTCGGAAGCAATCCTTTCGTTTTAACTCATTAACGAATTACTACCTATGTGATTGTAATTAATAATTCGCATTTTCGAAAGACACACGGGACAACGAAGCTTGCATATGTGTTTACTAACCATAACAACATGAACGAAGGACTAAAACGCACTCTAACAAGGGATCTTTACTGCGCATGCGTCTACTGCATCTACGTAGTATGACGTACTAATGCTTGGAGGGAAAATCTTGCGCATGCGCAAAAGGCATTAAAATGGCAGCTTGAAAGCTCACATGCATGGCACCTGCTTGACTAAATAGAAAATAAGTTTTATACTAACGCAAATGCAGAAAGGGTAATAATAATTAAAGTGGGTTAGAGTAGAGGTTGGTGGTGTACAGTGAAACCATTTATTTTTGAGAATAACATTTCTTCTTTTGACTTTATTATTAGTGCGCATTTGGGCCTTCCACACTTGTCTGAATTGAGCTGACTGACTTGACCCCGCACATGCGCACCAGAGAGAGAATAAGGAAAGATGAGTAAGGATTTGTCACGCGTCCAAGGCCAGAGAAGATGTGCCCTGGGAACATGAGGGTGAAGAGTTCATATGAAGAAGACTTATTCATGAAGTTGAAACATTTTGTATTAATAAAGTTTGGAGATGTATGGGAAAGGAAATGATTTAATAAAGTTTGAGGGGATGGGTTTGAAAACAATGGTTCAAATGAAATAAGTGAAATGTAAGCATGGTGTGACGATCATCCCCCCTCGCCTGTCCAATCAGAGTTAGTATTTTATGAAATTGAAACATTAATGGGTGGTACATGGTTATGGAAAGGTATAACTGAGGTAGTTTTAGTTAGTTAGATGAGCAGACACGGGGAGAAGCGTCGATGCTGGAAGTCGAGAGCTCGGGATGCTGTCGGTGCTGGGGGTGGTGCTGAAGCTGTGAGACGCTGATGAAGAAATCGAATGCAGAACCATCTATTTTAACTTAATTGGGTTAGAAAGAAGATCGCGGAAGAACCACGAGGAGAAAGAGAGTGTCAGAGAGGGGTGCGACGCAGTCGTCGGTATTTAGAGAGGTGAAGTATCCTGTCCTGATTACTGTCCTGAAGTCTTTGTCTCCTGATCTATCCCGGGGGACCCTTACCAGCCCTTTGGCCAGGGGGTTGGTCTTCACACCATTCTTGGTAACTATAAATTCATCGTATTGACAGATGTTCTTCTCTCTCTGTCCTCTCCTTTTCTGTGCATATTTATTGTGTGATTCTGAAATATTTTGCTTATTGATTATAGATTGAGTTGACACTCTTGTGAATGAGGGTGTTTGTACTGAAACTTTGAGATGGTTCACATTCCATTAATTTAGATAAAGATTTTAAAACTTCCCGAGTCTGTGATTATTTACTTTTATTAAAGAATGTTAAATAAGTTAGGTTAATTATCACCATCAATTAGTTCCAACTAATAGGTCCATCGACCAGAGGAAAGAACTTTATGATCAGTGAAAGGTTTAGTTAGAACAGAAATATAACTATTCCTGAAACATGAACTTTATAAACTTCAAGCTCCAGCGGTCTACTTGGTATTAGTGGAAGAAGTTATATGGGCCCAGGTGAGTATATGGTAGTGGAGTATCTGTTGTTAGTACACCGCTGGATCAGGGGTACTGCTGACGAAAACTTTCCGGATCCAGACTGACGCCTGGGGATATTCTAAGGTAAGGAATCTATCACTAACGTGTCTCTTTCAGATACAGACACACTAATTAGTGTAGTGATTTGAAAGGTATGCTTTGTTGTCAGTACACCCAAGATGTGCTACTGCCACTTTTCTTCTCCTCTCTGTTATTTATTTGCCCTGCAGATATTTACACTGTTACAAGTTTCCTGTCTGGCAGGGTATCTCGTACAAACCATATTTAATAATACATAAAGACCCCCAGAAAGAGACATTTGATAATTATCCACTGAAGTAGCAAGTGACATATAACACAACACACTTTTATGTAAAATAAGACATTTGCTGAGCATTTTTAATGAGCGCACATTTAATTACACTGCTTGTGATAAATGATAAAACTCTTACCTTTTTCTCCAACAAATGGCAAAGACCAAGTAAAAACATCCATGAAATTCGGTAACCAGTAAGGATGTGGAGAACAGTTAAACTGTCGAATATTCATCACATTATTTTCATACTTTAATACAGCAGCTGTAATATGAGTTTTGGAATCATTAAAAACATTTAAAACCTAAACCCGGCGAGTCAATGAGCTGCCCAATGCCCTCCAATTTGATCAACAAAATTACATGAACACAGTGCATAACAGTGAAAGCATCTGTAAACAATTAAGCATTATTTAAAATTGTCAACTAAATAAGCAGTGGACATATACAACGGAAGGACAAAAGATGACGGTCATAAAACTTCCATTGTACCCTTTAATGACAATTTGTTTGTAAGTTAACATAGCACCCTAAGGAATGTACAATAGACAATAAATACAGAAAAATACTGTGGAGACATACTCATTAAATTAGGGTGATAAAATACTTGCTAGGCTAATCAGATCAACAAGAAATTAAATGAATTATTTAACACTCATCTCAAATCAATTTTTCCAACAACCGATCAGTACTACGAAGGCGTAGATGAAAACACAAGTTATAGAGGGTACAAATATCAGGCTAGAGTTAAAGTTTGGTTTGGAATTAATATAACTGTCGGTGTTCGCTTTACGACAGGATCAGGATTGGAGAAAATGCTGAGATTTAGGTCTAGTGAGGGCAGTTTCTCCATAAGGAAATATGCCCCCAACAAATAAATTCATCACAGCACAACCTGCAATGTTTTTTTTCCCAAACATATTTTTATTATTATTTAGGACAATTTGATGTACATGTGACAGCTTATAATTTTGCATTTAGTACTGATTATAACAGGATTGTATTATGCTTTACACCAAGTTTGCACAAAATATTTTACTTCATATTTCCTCCTTTTCAAGTGTAATCATTGCACATATGATAACTATTGTAGGGATATCCTCACGTAGGTGTAGTCAACGAGGTGTAATGCTACAATATGTGAAGCGATGTTATGTCTAGTTAAGTATCTCATTAATATATGCAGTCCATCTAGTGGAAGAGAGCTGTAGGATGTCTGTACCCTAAAAAAGTTAAAGCAGTGAAGTGTTGTGAATTTAAACAAACTGTAAACTGTAAGCTATGCGGTATGGTGCGTTATTTAAGCTTTTCCATCTGGGTTGGAGAATAAGAAGAGGGCGGGGGGGCTGGCCCCGAGTATGCCCAATGCAGGGGGGGGATTCTAGTGTGGGGCACGAAGGTGGGGGGTCCAAGCCCTAGGGGGGTCCCCCATCTCAATGTTTAAATCACTTTCCAGTCCTGAGCTAGTTACAGTTTCGTCCCTCTGGGTTTGGTGTCTCTCAGGATATTCCCAAGTTTCCAGTACCTCTTTCCAGAGGTCCGCCAGTGGGTGTCTACGAATACCCCGTGCATCCTCCCTGGCCAATGCTCTTCCCTCCGCTCCCGCCGAGTGTGTCATGTCACGCTTCAAGTCCTCCACTGTGGGGCCACTTGCCAGCTTCCAGGCCAATGCTATTCTTCTCTTGGCCAGGATGAGGGCCAGGTCCACGAATTTCGTGCCCACTTTCCGTGCGGGTGGCCTCTGGAAGAGGCCCAAAATACAGACTTCAAGGTGTGTGAGCAAAAGTTTGTCCAACTGCCGCCTTTGTTGATACTAAAACGTCCTCCCAAAATTTGTTGACTACCGTACATTTCCATGTCATGTGTATGAAGTCTGCATCCACCTGGCCGGATCTCTGGCAGCACCATGCGTCGCCCCGTAGACTACCAGTAGCCTGTGAGGTGTCATATATGTTAAATGTGTGTAGTTGAATTGTATATATTTCATCCTGGTATTGCGGTAAACTTTTTGGGGATATACCAGGATTTTGTTCCATTCTGTGTCTGAGAGCTCCCTGTTTAGTATGGCATCCCATTTATTACACAACTGCTGGAGGGGGGTTCGGAACATCTCCGATATTGAAATAGAGAACCATTTTATCTGGTGTTGTGCCCTTCCTAGTGTAAGTAAGGATTGTAGCACCCCGTGCGTCTCACGCCCTCCGCCCCACAGTCTCTTGAATGTTCGCGTTAGATCATCATATTGCAGGAATTGCCCTGTGTGCAGTCCTAAACCTTCTACCAGTTCTTCTAGGGGTATCAATGCGGACTGCTGGTAGCAGTCACCTACAGTTTCTAAACCCACTGCAGTCCAGTGGGACAATTGCTTAGTGGTAAATGTTTACTTAGGGTTGCCATATGGCAATCCGATTAAAGGCAGGGCTGGGGCATATAAAGGTGGGCCCGGTCGTTTCATCACAGATCGCCTCCAGCATCGCAGGGCGGTGGTCTGCAACAGGGATTCGTACAGAATCACCACTGTAGGGTCAAGCATTTTGACCAGCAGTAAGGGGGTGCGGTCTACCGAATTCGTGAGATTTGTTCCTGCCATATCTATGCCCTCCAGCCCCTGTACAAGCCATTGTAGCTGGGGGCTAGGTAGTAATATTCAAAATTCGGTACTCCCAAGCCCCCCTCTGTCATAGGGCGCTGTAGTGTGTTGAGTGACACCCTCCGTCGCCCCCTTTCCCATATCAGGTCACGGAGCAAGACATCCAGCTGTCGGAACCAACCTCCAGGTATCCCCGTTGGGAGGTTGGCAAAAAAATATAGTAGGCGCAGTAACATGACCATTTTTGACAATGAAATGCGGGCCATGATTGGAAGGCGCAAAGAGCACCAAAATGGGACACATGTTTTAAAGGGATCTAAATGCCCGTCCGAGGTTTGCAGGTCCACCACCAAGTGAAAGATATGGATCCCTAGGTACTTAAAGGTGGAAGTGGCCCAATTGAGATCTTGTTGTAGCGTCTCAGGGTGAGGGTTGGTTGATGACACTGGGAATAGGTATGTTTTCCGTCTATTAACCCGTAAGCCAGACACGTATTTAAACTGTGTTAGGAGGTCCAATGCTGTTGCAGTCCCTACCACCGCATCATTAAGATAAATTAGGAGGTCGTCTGCATAGAGTGAGATGATATGATCTCGGCCTCCCGCCGACAGCCCCAATCCCTTGCCACCCTGAGGGAACAGTGCCGCCAATGACTATCGCCAGCGCAAATAGAAGGGGCGACAGTGGGCACCCCTGTCTTGTGCCGCGGGATATTTGATATTGTGTTGAGACCACCTTGCCCGTATTGACCCTGGCCGTGGGGTGGTCATAGCGCATCCTTACCCATTTTACCCAGTCGTCTCCCAGGCCCATGTGTGTCATTGTTTCAAATAAAAAGTCCCATCTGACAGTGTCAATGGCCTTCTCAAAGTCTATCGATAAGAGAGCCACCCCAGGTAGGAGCTTCACATCAGGGTGGTAGAGTACTGAGTACAATCTGCACAGTTTGTTGGAAGTGTTGCAGGACTGAATAAAGCCGTTTTGGACAGTATGGATTAATCTAGGCATATGTGGCAGGAGCCAAAGCACCAACGTCTTACTCAGAATTTTAAAGTCCATGTTGAGCAAAGATAGGGGTCTAAAGTCGGAAGTCTGTGGCCCTTTTACAGTAAAAAAAAAAAAAATCTTTATTTATTAAAGTGGAAACAAACAAAGTCACGACAAAGGAACAAAAAACAACATGCTAAAAGAAATTACACATATTCGATCACATTGGTGCTTAAAAATAACTTGAATATTACAGTCTTGACGTCAACCACAATCACTAACGCAGAGTTAGGAGGAAAGAAGCATATGTAATCATAATGATCTCGTCTGCAAGTTGTACTAATTAGTTGCATTCAATATGGCCATTCATACGGCTCTTGACTAAATAACCACTGTTAGTGCCTCCATCTTCCAGCCATTATGTCGTCTCTCCACCTGAGCCTATCTCCATCTTTAGGTAGCTACTTCAACTTGGGCCATCTGGTCCGGGCTCCTTCGCTTCCTTTTCCGCTACGTAATTCCGATATAGAACCCAAAAACCTTTTGGTCGACTCTGCAGGGGGAGAAGTTCACTGTATAGTTCTGATTGCGTATTGCAGTACACCATATCTTTAGACCATCTAGATATAGTGGGTATCGGGCCGCAAGCCCAGCCTATCGCAACGCTGCGTTTTGCTAATAGTAATCCCATATCCACTAACCGCCGGACTTCTTTCGGCAAGCGCTTTGAATACCCCAGTAATGCCAACAGCGGGTTTGGTGTCAGCTCCATGCCAATAATTTCGCCAAGTGTGGTAAATATTAGTTTCCAGTAATTGACAATCCCAGGGCACAACCAGGCAAGGTGTAGAAACCCTGCTGGACTTGTTCTACATCGTTCGCATTCTGCGGAGTCTCGTAGGCCATATCGATGTAATCTGTCTGGGGTGTAGTAAACCCTATTGAGGAATTTGAAATGGATTAGCCTGTGTCGCCCGTTCAGTGAGACACGCTTCGTGGTCTAACAGCAGTATTCCCAGGTGGTGTCATCGAAGTTCTCCCCAATCTCACTTTGCCATTCTAGCCTGGCCTTGGTGTAATGGTTCCTGCGGTAATCTTGTGTGATGTTATATATGTTAGATACTATCTTTGTGGGAGAGTCAGTACGCAGTAAGTAAGAGAAAGCTGCCACTTCCGGTGGCTCCAAGTTCTGGTCACCCAATATTTCCCGGAGCGCCTGCCTCATTCAATAAAAGTGGAATCGAGTGAGAGGCGTGTAGTCATGTCCCTCTGCTTCTATCTCCGCCCATCCCCGCGCTTTGCCCTCCGTAAACAAGTTACCAACTTTATGGACGCTCATTGACACCAGCACGCGTATCACTTCTTTTTCCTTACATAACGGCAGCCAGTGGCACCATTCTAGCGGGGTCAAAGGGGAGTATAATATAGCACCTGCCTGCTTTTTAAGCAGGTACTGCCAGGCATGTGCAGAGGCTTTCACTGAGTCTAAGACGCCAGTTCTTCTTACAGGGGCCTGAAACATCAGCACCGGGAGTGGGGAGGGTGCTGCTACCATTTTCTCAATCTGCAAATGGGGTAGCTTAGCTTTCTCATGGACTCAATGGTACGCATGCAAACTTTGCGCGGATCTGTAGTATAAATCTAGGTCCCGGGCCCCTAGACCCCCCATAGAGTAGGGCAGTGTGAGTATATACCACTGAACTCTTGAGTGCTTCCCCGCCCAGGCTAGTCTCACCCGTAGCGATTTGACTGTTTTGAAAAAGTCTACTGGGAGTACCATCGGTATATTGGTGGATAAAAATAGGAATCTAGGTAGTACTACCATCTTCATGAGGGACACGCGTCCCACTAGGGCAGGAGCAAGCGAATCCAGCGCTCTATTTCTTCCTCTAATTTACTAATTGCCTTCCCATAGTTCTCATTGAAGACTACTTCAGAATCAGTGTGCACTTTCACGCCCAAGTACCGCACCGGCTCCACTGTCCACAACAACGGGTACTTAAGCTCAATGGGTTCCATTGTCGGAGTCAACTAAAAGATAATTGACTTGGTCCAGTTGACCTTAAGCCCAGAGAGTTCCCAATACCTCACCACCTCCCGGAGTACTGGGGACAAGTTAGTCTCTGGGTCCCGAATATACAAAAGTGTATCGTCCGCATATGTGGATATGATGAGGTTATAACCTGGGAAGCGTATCCCCCTATGCCTGTGATACTCCCTAAGTGCACATGCTAAGGGTTAAGCTACTAATGCATATAACAGAGGTGATAGAGGGCATCCCTGGCGAGTGCCCCTCGATATCTTAATAGGGGCTGTTACCATGACTCCTATCCTAACCCTGGCGGTAGGTGAGTTATATAAGACCCCAATCAATTGTAAAAAGATCTCTCCTAGACCCAGTCTCCTCAACACCTGCCTCATGACCGCCCATTCCACTGAGTCAAAAGCTTTCTCTACGTCTAGAAAGACTGCTGCCGCCTTAGTCTCCGGCCTAATGTGTTGTATTGCCCCACACACAGTTCTTAAATTATAGGTTAAATTACGTTCTGGCACGAATCCTGCTTGTTCAGGCCCGACCAGCATCGGCACCAGAGGAGCCAATCGCTTTGCTAAGATTTTGGCAAATAGCTTTGTGTCAACATTTAGTAGAGATAGGGGCCTATACGCTGAGCACTCGTTGGGAGACTTCCCTGGCTTTAAAATTGCGACTATCAGCGCCTCCCGCATCGAGGGGGGCCTCTGCCAGTCCTCTCCCATCTTTTTAAATAATGTCATTAAATGGGGGATAAGCTGGTCTTTGAATTCCTTATAAAACGAGACCGTCAGGCCGTCCTGTCCCGGCGCGCTCCCTACTCGCATCACATTTATCGGGCCTAATATTTCGTTAGTATCCAGTGGCCTCATTAAGTATTCTCTGTGCTCGTCGGTCAGCCATGGGAGTTTGATATATTCTAAATAGTCTTGGATCTCCGTCTCCTCCGCTGCCGCTCTAGAACTGTACAAGCCTGAATAATACTGGTGGAACCACCTATTGGCTATGTCCGCTGGGTCTCTCAGAATGTCCCCTCCCTCCGCCTGTATCTGTGTCACACCAGTCGTATCCCTTCTACTTCTCAGGAGGGCAGCCAGCACCGAGACCGGCCTCTCTCTCTCCCCGTAAGTGCGGGCCATAGCATATTTTCCCATATGCTTCACTTCGTCGTCTGCAGTGTCATGGTATTCCTCTAGCGTTGCTTTTAGCTCCTCCGCTGCCCGATCTCCCCCCCAGCTAGAATGTCTCGCTCTATTTTCCTCAAACGGTCCTCTAGATTGGCTAGCCTCTTTCTTATCGATCGGAGGACGCCCGAGTGTTTGGTCATGGCTATTCCCTTATATATACCTTAAAGGTTTCCCAAACCATTGAAAACTTGTCTACCAATCCAATGTTTATATCAAACAAATTATCTATAGCTTCGGACATCTCGGTTTTAAAAACATTATCTAACAGCGAATATGGTGGGAACCGCCAAGTGAATGGGGCAGGCCTACTCTGTGGGCTCTCCATGACCAATAATATCGGGGAGTGGTCCGAATATGAACGGGGGTATACCTCACATGCCTGAATCTGGGAATTTAGCGCCCTAGAGGCAAGCCAATAGTCAATCCTGGTGTGGAGGTCATGCGGAGCAGAGTAGTGCGTGAAGCCTCCCTGGCTAGGAGAGCGTGTTCGCCATACATCTAACAGGTCTAGTTGTATAGCTGCGTCCAAAATGGCCCTGGCAGCAGCTAAAGGGCACCGGACCGGGCCCCCCGAGCAATCCAGTGCTCGGTCCAATACACAATTGAGGTCTCCCCCCAAAGCAGCGGCATTGTTTAATACCCACGCAATCGTTCCGATAAACCTAGATAACATTGTGGATTGTCGTAATTAGACCCATATATGTTGACAGTGATCATATCCAATCCTCGCCCACGGCATCTAGAGACAATGAATCTGCCCTTGGAGTCTGACTCTGGTGCTTCCAACGTTATCCCTGACTTAGGCCCAACCCATGTGAGTACCCCTCTAGCATGAGTGGTGAACCCTGCCGCGTAAAAGGATCCATGCAACCGTCTGCTTGTTAGCATTTTACTGTTTGTGGGCAAGTGGGTCTCCTGCAAGAGCGCAATGTCAATCCCATGCCGAGTGAGATAAGCAGTCACTTTTCGCATTTTCCTCAAGTCGTTAAGACCCTGAATATTCCATGTTAACAGTCTTATTCTACTGTCCTGTCTCTGTGTCATAATTATCTACTCTGATTAAGCATGCATTATGTACAACTAACATACAGCACTTATTCCCTCCTCTACTCTGCCATGTCCCTCGCTTGTTAGAACACCACCAAGTTAGATTTGTGATCATAATTTAAAAAAAAACCTAACTTCACCTCTCCCCCATGCTATGCACTCCCCAACTTGGCATAGTCGAAGTACCTCCCTCCTCCCTACGCTGTGAATTTGTTGGTCACCCCCCCCTTTTACCAAAAAAGAACATTTCTGGCTTAGCGCCATGCAGTGGGAAACACTCGAGGGCGGATGTTGCCGGCTCGCCCTCAACTATCCCACTAAGTTTGCTTTAATACTTGCCATCTAAACCACAATATACATCCATCATGCTACCCATGAGCAGGCAATTGAGAAGAAGTTTTAGCTTGTAAATCCTGTCTGCCTAGATCACCAGGCCACCTGCAATTTCACCCAGAGTTCCAACCTCTGTCTCTAGCCTACATATGTACTTATCAATTTTACCAATTATATACCCCGCTCCCCTTAATGCTCTATGTGCGAGTCAGTTATTATTTCACAAGCACTGCTGTAGAAATGGTAGAATAACCTTAAGTCCCTCTGCTACTCGTGTTCCTCCGGATCTCCACCAGTGGCGCCGATCAGTGTCTCCGAGTCCTTGGGGCGTCCTCCAGTTTTGGCAATTTCTTTGAGGGCTTTCTGCAGAGCTTTGGGGTCCATAAAGATCTTAGTTTTTCCGTTCATATTGACCCTCAATCTGGCTGAGTATAGCATGGCATACTCCAGATTCTGTTCTCGCAGCCGCCGCTTCAGAGGGGCAAACTGCCTCCGCGCCTCCTGCACCCTCATGGTGAAGTTGGGGAAAAGCAAAATCGAGGAGCCTTCGTACTGCAGGTCACGTTTCTCTCTGGCCGACCTCAGTGCTTCATCTCTATCCCTATACTTCAGCAGTTTGGCTATAATAGAGGAGGCACGCAGAGGCGTGCCTGGAGGAGGCCTCGGTCCCAGGGAGCGATGTGCATGCTCCACTATGAACATAGCAGAGAAGGTTTCTCGGCCCAGCGGCGATATCAATAGCTGCTCCACAAATACCTCCATGTTTCCTGTATTTGTGGTTTCCGGAAGGCCTGTAATACGAATATTGCTTCTCCTAGACCTAGCCTCCAAATCCTCCGCCTTGTCTTCCAATACACTCAAGAGCCTCCCCATCTGTTTCTGTGCATTGTCCGTTTCAGACTGAGCTTCTTCGACCTCCGTCACTCTCCTTTCCGCCATGTCTAGACGCTCAGCATGTTTGTCGAGCCGCTCAGTCATTCCATCCATGCGATAGGCTAGTGAGTCTATTTTACTATATATGGTGGCCAGGTTTTTTTGCATCGCTGCTAGGATGTGTCGTATATCGCCCGGGGCCTCCTCATCCGTTTCATTTGGCTTGTCAGGTATCTGGTCCACCACTGCTTTCCTTAGCCTTGACTTGCGCTGCTCGAATTGCAGCTTTGGCTGCGTCTTGTTCACTTTGCCCATTTTGTAGCCCCTGCCCAGCGTCAGGCGCAACTGCACTCCGTCGTTATCTCTCTCCCCTCCTGCCTTCAAATGTAGTCAGGCCGTTTATTGCTTCCTTTCGCCTCTCAAGGTTAACTCCAAGCTCTTTTTATGGTGTCTAGGCTGTCCGCCCAAGGCACGCAGGCGCCAGTGAGGCCGGCAATCCGCAGGGAGGGGAGGCTCTACCCACCAATCCTCTGACCCACACTGGGGGGTAATACAGCTTTCTGGGGCGCAAGTGCGCGACCTTAATCTCTCGTTGAAGGGGGGGGGGGCAGTAGAGGACCACTTTTTCATCCCCCTTCATACAGTATTATTAATACTTTCTCCCCACTTTTGCAGACGTTCTCCCACCGGCCTCATTACTGCCGTGTCCATTCAGCGCCTCACTACGCCTCCTTCAGTATTCAGCGCTTATTCTGCAGCAATGGTGCTGTAGGGCGCCTTGCAATTACAATTCAAATGGCGGACAGGCCTTCGCGCTCTGCACCCACCAGCTCAACTCTCACTCGACTCACAGTAGGCAGCTCGGCGAATCTCCCGCTCCTCTTCTTGGATTGCTCCCTGTGCTCACGCTCCGCTGCTTCTTCCTGGAAGGTATTGCCAGCAACAGGTCTACTCTGCTACGTAGGGTCTTCCCCACACCTCCACCGGATCCGGGCAGCGCTTTGGGCGTCTTTGACGGCTTTGCGGTATTCTGCCCCAGAGCGCCAGTCACCGCCCGGGGTCTCAGTCACCGCTCGATGTCGCCGGGTCCAGAGGTCAACTCAGCTCGTCTCATCTCGGCGTATCTCGCCTGGCAAGACCCACCGTCAGTCCGCAGTGTTCAGGTGAGGCTTTCGGAAGTCCGTCCGCCGATAGGCTCTCCGCCCTGTGTCGTTGCGTGGTAGGCCCCCCCCAGGCCGCGGCAAGCATCGATCCACTACTCCGCTCTCTGTTCCTCCGACGCGCCGGAGGAGTCCCACAAACGTATCTATCAACGGAGCCCCCTTTGCGCACTCCCAGGTCACTGAGCAGGGGCGATTTTAACACACGGATGCCAGGATTTTTGTCGGATTTTAAGATGGCCTCACGGAGTTCACTTACATTGCGCCCATCTTGAGCCCAGGCAAGCTCCGCCCCCAGGGCCCCTCTACAGTTGTCTTGGGGAGGGGAATCACTATTGCGTCCCTGACCGAGGCAGAGAGTCTCCCTATTCGCAATGATTCCGCATACATGGTCTCCAAACGGTGAGCCAAGTTCGAGGCACATGCTGAATAAAACTCTGCTGGTAAACGGTATGGGCCTGGGGTTTTTCCAGTGGCCATGCTTTTGATCGCCATCTGAATTTCATGGGCTGTAATGAGGGGGCCAATGTCTCCCTGTCTTGCGGGTATAGCACAACCAGAGGTAGCCGTGCCAGGAAAGCTCTCTGTTCTACTTGCGGGACATGAGGGGGCGTCTGGTAATAATCTCGGAAGAGGTCGTTAATGCTCTCTGGGTCATGGATCGATTGGTTCGTGTTTGTACGCATATGAGTGATGAGGACTCCCGAGTCTCTGGTTTAATCAACCAGGCTAGTAGGCGGTCAGGTCTCCCTTCCTCTTCATGCGCTCTAGTTAGGTATCACTTATAGTCATAACACTGCAATCTTTCGGGAGCCTGATAATACAATGCCTGTGTTTCCTTCAGTTGCTCTTGTTGTGAAGGACCCTGATTTAGTGTGTTATCAAACTCATGTAGTTTGTCCTCAAATGTCTTTATTTCTTGATTAATTTCCTGTTGGGCCCCAATAGACTGCCCCAAGCAAACCCTCTTGTCACTACTTTAAATGCCTCCCACTTCACTAACACCGTCGAGGCTGTGTGTGTATTCATAGCAAAGTATGCATCTATGGCGGAGCGTAGGGATTCCCTAAAACAGGTGTCCTCCAGCATCGGTGCATTAAGGTGCCATAATGGAACCAGCGGGCGTCGTCCCACAGGTTGGAAGGTTGGTTTCAGATCATCAGTGAATTGATCATGCAACAAGTTAAAAGTAAGTAAGACGTTTATTCCTCATGAGAAGAGACTTTTCATGTTCATTCTCTGTTAACGGTCCTCAGAACTCATCTAAAGATTCCAACTGTCATTCTCCAGGAACAGAATGTACCAACTAACTGGGTGATGGGGTGATGAAAAGGATGGAGGGAGATTATCATTATAACTTGTGATATAACAGGTTACAAAGGTGGACGCAGGGAGAGGTGTAATATGAAGAAAATAATTATTAATAGAAAGATTCTAAATCACAACACAACCATTTGATGAAACGGAGACATTGCATCAGGAAGTGCTAACATGGTCTGAACCACATTTTGGTTCTTTTGGGCTGTGTGAACCACGTTTTGACAAAGACATTTGTCAGAAAACACCTCTACAGGTCTAACGTCTCCACTTATTGGCACCTGAAAGTCTCTAATCTAGTAGGTGCAATTGCATAGTCAAGGCATTGAGTGTCTTTTAATATGGGCACTGTTTTCTCATCCTGGCCACTGTCACCCTACTGCCACTACCATTGCCGACCTTTTTTAGTAATTCATGACCTGCAGACCAAATCTCCCATGATTGAAAGATGTGCACAATGTAATATGCTGTTTATTATATGCTTCCGCTGGGGTTATCCATTAATCAGTGTTACTAAGGCCCATATGTAGGAATGGATTTTGCATTTCCTAAAGGTTTGAATCACTATTTCGGGCCATTAGGAAATACAAAATCAGATTTTCCTATGTATGAAATGAATTCGTGGTGGTGCAAAATGCAATTCCTACCTTGTAGAAATAGCATTTTCTGATTCGCAAAATAGGAAATCATAAATAGGGATTTCCTTTGCGAATCGGAAACGGCATGTACATAGCATTTCCTAATTGTGACTAGTCGCAAAAAGGGCATTTAGGAAATGCAATTTCCTTTGTTATTGTTGTTCTTAGGATCTTAATATAGCGCACAACTCATCTCCATAGGGAAATCTCGGCGTGCGAGCGGCAGGTAGATGTAGTAGAAGCAGCATTAGAACAACCAGATTTTAAGGTGTTTTTAAACAATGCTCTCTTACGAATGGGGAGCCAATGTAGGGCTCTAAGCGTGGGGGCCGACGGGCTCCTTGGAGGCAGGTTGTTTACCATATGGGCAGAGGTGTTTAAGACAACCTGCAATTTCTACAGAAGGGATTCGTTAGAAGTGAGGATTAGGGTATTGCCATAATCCAGGCGGCTGATGATTAAAGCCCAGGTGAGTGTCTTCCGGGAGCTCAACGGAAGCCACCGAAAGATTTTCTTGAGGAGGCGTATTGTACTAAAACAGGAACCGCAGACTGAGGTAATCTGGTCTCTCAGACAGTTGGTCGTCTTAAAGTATGGCCAGGTTCCTGGCAGTTCTACTAGGCAATGGGCGGGACCAAGTTTTACCAGTCACCAATCCTCTGTCCAATAGAGCTTAGCTTTTCCAAACAGAAGGATCTCTGTCTTGCCCCCATTTAGTTGAAGACAGTTAAGGGACATCTAGATGGAAATCTCTCTCATGCAGGCGACAAATTGCTGTTTGACATTCTCATTGTCTTGCCCAAATGAGATAACCAACTGAGTGTCGTCTGCATAAGAAAACGTCTCAAACCCGAAGGCCTTAACTAATTGGGCTAAGGGGGCCACATAGATGTGGAAAAGCGTAGGGCTCAAGGAGGATCCCTGAGGAGTCCATCGAATTTTACCTGATGGTAACCAGGTGCAAAAATAAAAAAGACACCCAAAATGCATCATGATCATTATCCCCGGAAAATATAATTTTTTTGTAGGTAAGTGTATTATATATATCTACACACACACACACACACATATATATATATATATTCCAAACGAAAAACAAGCACTAATTCAGAAGATGTTTGAGGACTGATGCACTCTGACAGGCCCGACCCGAGAGGCTGGGCGGCTCCAGCATCATTGGCTTTTGGAATGAATGAATGAATATATATATATATATATATTGTGAGAAGTTGGCCTGGCATATGCTGTCCACTAATTATAGTGGGCACCTTGCACCAGTCCAAATCGACTCTTATGGTAGGTAGGTTAAAGACAACCTTATTGAAAGCTATCCTAGTGGTAGCTATGGAGAGCAGCCTTCAGGCTAAGTCTTGAAGGAATGTAAAGCAGCTTGTTTTACCAGTCTATAATCTCTTGAGTGACCAAATGAAAGAGCACCACACCAGGTATATATTCAAAATATATGTATTTATTACTAAACACACCCCTCTAGTCTCTTTATGAGGCTAGAGTTCGAAGTACATAAGTTATAAGATCTTAAATCACAATAATAGCACAAATACACGTTTGGGCCCTAGGGGCGTACCAAACCATATACCAATAAAGTGGTATGCGAACCACGACTGAACTAGACACTAGGCCTAGAGCCTCTAGAAGTGCTTGGACCACAAGGAACCACCCAAGGTAGTGACACAGGGGACCCACGGGAGACGCGTGCAGTGTAAATACACAACCGCGATACGCCGTTAACTTCTATGGAGAAAGTCGGGATCGGGAAAATAGAGGAAAGGGACACTTAGAAGAGGACTAGGACAAAACCCTTTGAGATCTAGGACTTTGAAAGAGTCTCTACCCACGGGAGCACCGGAGTACTCGTGTTACCTCACCCAGGGAAGCCGGGTGCATAGGTGCCTTTCGGGGTCGGGTTTCGTCATCGATTCGAATGGCGATCTGCTGCAAAGTGCTGCTGGCGGCCAAGAGAAAAGTGTCCGGGTGGATCCAAGAGTGGATCGGAGTTCTGGTGAACCTGAAAGCAGAGGGGACAGAGTCTGGGTCACTAGCCAGTGACCAGGAAGGCGATGGACAGATGCCCACCGATGTCGAGTGCTTCAGGTGCGTTGACGGTCGTCTTGACTCTTCAGCCACGAGGTCCGGGAGGCGTTGTCGGCGACCAGGAGCAGGATTCGGGCTGGTGCTCGATGTCTGTCGAGTGCTGAGGTGTCGGCGACCGGATTGGACCCAACAAGCCTTGGCAACGGCAAGTCTCGAGTAAGATGTAGATCGTCGATGGTGCAGACCAGCAAGGTCTGTGGAACTCACCCAGCGAGGGTAAGTGAGGGCAGGCCTGGAGCAACCAGGATGCCAAGTAAGGAAAAGATTGGCCTTCGTTAAGGGCTACTAGCCAACGGGCTAGCGACCGCGAAGGAGCCTCGTGACGCCGCACGTGGAGCTGGCTTGCAGGACACTCGTGGAGTGGGGGCCAGTGATCTTCGGTGCAGGTGGTGCTGGAGGCTAGGGCTACTCGGAGCCCAAAGCACGACTTCTTGGGAGACCCAGAAGATGGTGCACTTGCAAATGTGCTCGGTGTCCAGGGGTCACGGTCTCAAGTCACCCACGATAGCCACGGGCCTCAGCTTTGCTGGGGACTCAGGGTAGCCTCGGGGAAGTCTGAGAATCCACCTCTGGTGATGCGATGACTTCGGCGTCCGACGGGAGCTTCAGTAATGCGAACCGGACAGATGCTTCTTTGGTGCCTGCCAAGCAGGGGAGTCACTCCTTGACCCCAAGGGAGATTCTTCAGTCCTCTAATCTTGTCGTAGAGCGTCGAAGGTCCAGGATTCAGTGTCAGAGTTTCGTCCAGGTATAATCTAATCTTGCTGTGGCAAGGGTTCCCCATTTTAACCAGTAAAACAGGGAGGGACTAACTCTATGACCCCACCTATGGGAGGGTCAAGGGAGGGGTGGCTACACCCACTTCCCTTTGTCCAGTTTCGCGCCAGAGCAGGGGCAGGTAGCCCCTGAGCTGGTTTGAACTGGCATATGCACAGAGGAGCCTTTGCTCCCCCAGTGCAGGACTTCAAAGCACTCTAAGAGTGCACCCACCCAGCCCCAATACACATTATCCTGTCTGGGGAGGTGGTCACACCTCCCTGCAACAGGAAACCTATTGTCCAGGCCTCCCCTGCCGGAGTTTCGTCCAGCAGCAGGAGGCCAGACTTGTGTCTGTGGCAGCAGCATCCATTTTGTGATGCCAGGGCTTCAGAAAGAAGTTACCGGGTAAGCCAGAGTTAACATGTCTTTCCCTCTAGAAGGGTGGAATGCTACCCCCGCTGCCAGGATTGGCGGGGGGTAGTATTCCAAGATGTTTGACACCAAACACGACATGTTTAGGTGCAGCCATTCCAAAGTTAGCATTTTACCGCGAGGATATAATGCGCTTAAGAGTATATGGTCAGGCTGCACTACAAACAGCATCAGAGATGGTCTCCGAACGCTGCAGAGGGGCCCTGCTCATGCAGGGGCACCCTCTCACATAGGAACCATGCACTCTGCCTTTAGGATTGATAAGGCCTGCCTTAGGAGTGACTTATAGGTTTATATGTGTGTATGTATTTAGTGATATAGGTAACCTATATCACAGTAAGGGGTGCATGCACCACCTTACCCAGGCTGCAGTAGCAGACCTGTGGTGTCAGTTTGGATGGCCTTCCAGGGGTGGCATAATACATGCTGCAGCCCCTGGCAGGCCTCTGAGGTACCTATGCCCTTGGTACATAGTATACCATATACTAGGGACTTATAAGGGCACTCCAGATTCCAATCAGAGATGTGCCTAAGGCACATGGAAACCTTTTTACAGAGAAAGCAGATAGACTGGGGCCCTGAATAGCAGGATCCCAGTCCAACTAAGTCATAAACCAGCAAAACACCATAAAAAAAGTGGGGGCAACCATATAGTCAGATTCCACCTTCCTACATAACCCCCCCCAAACGAAAGGAGATAAGGCTAACCTTGGCCAGTTGAGCCTATATTGACTAAGTGGCCATATAAGGAAGCACCTGCACTAGCATGGTTGCCCCCTATGTTATGGTCCACTAAGCAATCCCTCACCCTAAGGGTATGAGAGGGTCTCCACCATGGGGAATCACTACCTCTGGTGTGCTTAGGTAAAGTACAAGGCTGGTGAGGTGGCTGAGTAGGGAAGTGAGGCCCTAGGAATGTTGGCCTCAGCTTCCTCAGATCACTGGTCACCATGTATGCCTGTCTTTCCATGACTGAGTTGCACTTTGCTCTAAGGGTCAACCTTTGGCTGCCTACAGCTGGGGGTTGGGTCCCTTTGGATGGACTACTGGAGGGACAGGGCAGGTTTGGAACCTTCAGGTCCCAGGTTTGCCCTTGCCTACCAGAGTCCTTCTGGGGAGGTCCCTACATAAAGGCATGGGGGATCCCTCAGTGTGTAGAGGAGTTTTCACCTGGCTAGGGCTACTAGACTGGGTGCCCCTAATCTGCTGATGGGGGGTTCCTCTGGACAGGGGGCCCTGGGGGTCCACTGACCTCCCTGACCTCTGCAGCCCTGGGCTGGCTGAGGCAGGGTAGAGAGGGGCAGGTTACCTGCTCCAGACTGGGTACCACCTTGGAAGGGTCCTCTGCCATCAGGGGTGTGGCCAGGCCAGGCCTGACTACCTCTGGGGCAGTTCCTTCACTAGGGGTAGGGTCAGTTCCCTGAGGAGGCTGACCCTTACCTACTGTCTGGAGGGAAGAAGACTTTTCTTCAACCCTTGTGCTCTCTTTTGGGGAGAGTGGGCCATTCTTCCAGGCTCCATCTCTCCAAAATCTTGGGCTGGGGCTGTGGCCATCACAGCCCCACTAGCCTTTACAGGGACGCCCAGCATCCTGAGATGGGTTTGGTGTTCAACTTCAGCCCAGGCTGAAATTTCCAGATCATTGCCCATCAGGCAATCTACAGGTAGGGTTGGGGACACTGCCACTCTTTTGGGCCTGTGACCCCCTCCCAGCTGAGATTGACTATGGCCATGGGGTGATCTGTTCTGACACCATCAATGTTGGTCACCTGGTATTTAAACTCAGGTAAAAGCTGGTGAGGGGGGACTAGTTTCCCTGCCACCATGGTGACACTAGCCCCTGTGTCCCTAAATGCCACAGCTTTCTGACCATTAATTATTGGCTCCAATCTGTACCTGCCCAATGCTATGGGACCCATGGTAAAGGTGGCAAATCCTATACCACCATCAGAGTCAGAGGAGTCTGTTGAGGGGTCCCTGTCTAAACTAGGGCCCACCTCTGTTCCTCTTGCAAAAGCACCTAACTTTTTGGGTGCACTACTCCCAACTGGAGGATTACTACTGGTAGTACCAGGAGGGGTGGTAGTAGTTGTGGGAGGAACATTTTCTTTATTGCCAATCCTGGGGCAACTGGGATCAGTTTTCCAGTGCCCAGGCTTTTTACAGACATGGCAATATGGTTTCTTTTCAGGAGAGGAAGGAGTTTGGGACCCACCCCCAGAAGAGGAATTTTGGGGCCCTGTAGGGGACTTATCCTTAGATTTATCCCCACCTTTCTCTTGGGACTTAGTAGAATCTTTCTTCTGGTCACCACCCTGATTTCTAGTTTTTACTCTGGTTCTGACCCATTTGTCTGCCTTCTTTCCCAATTCTTGGGGAGAGGTCAGATCAGAGTCCACCAGATACTGGTGCAAAAGCTGGTTTTGACAATTATTAAGGATCTGCTCCCTCATAATCAAATTGTACAATCCTAAAAAGTCATGCACTTTGTTGCCATGTATCCAACCTTCCAGAGCCTTTGTAGCACAATCTACAAAATCAACCCAGTCTTGAGTCTGAGCTTTTTGGGTGTCTCTGAACTTCAACCTATACTGTTCAGTGGTTAGGCCAAACCCATCTATCAGAGCACTCTTCAAGACTGTGTAATTGTCAGCATCCTCTTCTCTTACAGTGAGGAGCTTGTCTCTACCTTTGTCTGCAAAGGAGAGCCACAAGATTGCTGCCCACTGCCTCTGGGGGACCTTCTGAACTTTACAGGCCCTCTCCAGTGCAGTTATCCATTTGTGGATGTCATCCCCACTCTGGTAGGGAGGGACAATCTTGTTTAGGTTTCTATGGTCATAAGACCTGTCCCTAACTTCTAGGGATATTGCTGCCACCATGGGACTCTAGTCCCAACTTTCTTCTCTCTCTAAGGAGATCTAGGGATTCCCTATCTAAAGCCAATTGCTTTTTTCTGATTTCCAGCTGAGTTTCCTCATACCGGACCAACCTGGCTCTCCTCTCATGAGAGGATTCCCTCCTGTGAGAGGAGACAGAGCTCCCTATAGAGGTGCCAGAGTGGTTAGACTCCTGAGAAGGAGATCTAGACTTCCTGGGCACACTCTTAATCCTTCCTGGGGGGACAAAGAGGGCATCATTTTGATCATCCTCATCATCTTCCACAGGAGGGATTGGGTTTTCCAGGTCAGGGTCATTGTCACCCTCCTGGCCAGTTTCAGAGGGGGGCTGGGGGTATTGGTACCCCTGGCCTCCTCCTCTTCTTCTGCCCCACCCTCAGCTCCTACCCCTTCAGTCCCTACAGGCTTACTAAGGTCATAAGCCACCAACAACTCCTTGAGGTGTTGGGTGGTGGGGCTTTGGCCTGTCCTTATTTTTCTCAAGTTGCATAAAGCTCTCAATTCCAAGAATGGGAGTGTATCATACTTGGAGGGTGGAAGCTCAATGGCTTCCTGCAAGGATTCTTTGGATCCTCCCCTTAAAGACATTACTAGTGTGGTGTGGTGTATGCACTACCTACTCTAGTGTGGCCTACTAAACTCTCTTGAGTTGTAGAAAGGGTTGTGCTATCCCTTAACACACAACTCTAAGTTCAGTAGAACTTACTGTTATTCTAAGCTTAAATTATATGTACCTTAGGTACCTTTAGTGGTTTTCAGTTGATCAATTCAATTGAGATTATCTGGTAAAACAATAGCAAGCTGGAATCCCACACGCTGCACACCAATGTGAGAAGTTGGCCTGGCATATGCTGTCCACTAATTATAGTGGGCACCTTGCACCAGTCCAAATCGACTCTTATGGTAGGTAGGTTAAAGACAACCTTATTGAAAGCTATCCTAGTGGTAGCTATGGAGAGCAGCCTTCAGGCTAAGTCTTGAAGGAATGTAAAGCAGCTTGTTTTACCAGTCTATAATCTCTTGAGTGACCAAATGAAAGAGCACCACACCAGGTATATATTCAAAATATATGTATTTATTACTAAACACACCCCTCTAGTCTCTTTATGAGGCTAGAGTTCAAGTACATAAGTTATAAGATCTTAAATCACAATAATAGCACAAATACACGTTTGGGCCCTAGGGGCGTACCAAACCATATACCAATAAAGTGGTATGCGAACCACGACTGAACTAGACACTAGGCCTAGAGCCTCTAGAAGTGCTTGGACCACAAGGAACCACCCAAGGTAGTGACACAGGGGACCCACGGGAGATGCGTGCAGTGTAAATACACAACCGCGATACGCCGTTAACTTCTATGGAGAAAGTCGGGATCGGGAAAATAGAGGAAAGGGACACTTAGAAGAGGACTAGGACAAAACCCTTTGAGATCTAGGACTTTGAAGAGTCTCTACCCACGGGAGCACCGGAGTACTCGTGTTACCTCACCCAGGGAAGCCGGGTGCATAGGTGCCTTTCGGGGTCGGGTTTCGTCGTCGATTCGAATGGCGATCTGCTGCAAAGTGCTGCTGGCGGCCAAGAGAAAAGTGTCCGGGTGGATCCAAGAGTGGATCGGAGTTCTGGTGAACCTGAAAGCAGAGGGGACAGAGTCTGGGTCACTAGCCAGTGACCAGGAAGGCGATGGACAGATGCCCACCGATGTCGAGTGCTTCAGGTGCGTTGACGGTCGTCTTGACTCTTCAGCCACGAGGTCCGGGAGGCGTTGTCGGCGACCAGGAGCAGGATTCGGGCTGGTGCTCGATGTCTGTCGAGTGCTGAGGTGTCGGCGACCGGATTGGACCCAACAAGCCTTGGCAACGGCAAGTCTCGAGTAAGATGTAGATCGTCGATGGTGCAGACCAGCAAGGTCTGTGGAACTCACCCAGCGAGGGTAAGTGAGGGCAGGCCTGGAGCAACCAGGATGCCAAGTAAGGAAAAGATTGGCCTTCGTTAAGGGCTACTAGCCAACGGGCTAGCGACCGCGAAGGAGCCTCGTGACGCCGCACGTGGAGCTGGCTTGCAGGACACTTGTGGAGTGGGGGCCAGTGATCTTCGGTGCAGGTGGTGCTGGAGGCTAGGGCTACTCGGAGCCCAAAGCACGACTTCTTGGGAGACCCAGAAGATGGTGCACTTGCAAATGTGCTCGGTGTCCAGGGGTCACGGTCTCAAGTCACCCACGATAGCCACGGGCCTCAGCTTTGCTGGGGACTCAGGGTAGCCTCGGGAAGTCTGAGAATCCACCTCTGGTGATGCGATGACTTCGGCGTCCGACGGGAGCTTCAGTAATGCGAACCGGACAGATGCTTCTTTGGTGCCTGCCAAGCAGGGGAGTCACTCCTTGACCCCAAGGGAGATTCTTCAGTCCTCTAATCTTGTCGTAGAGCGTCGAAGGTCCAGGATTCAGTGTCAGAGTTTCGTCCAGGTATAATCTAATCTTGCTGTGGCAAGGGTTCCCCATTTTAACCAGTAAAACAGGGAGGGACTAACTCTATGACCCCACCTATGGGAGGGTCAAGGGAGGGGGTGGCTACACCCACTTCCCTTTGTCCAGTTTCGCACCAGAGCAGGGGCAGGTAGCCCCTGAGCTGGTTTGAACTGGCATATGCACAGAGGAGCCTTTTGCTCCCCCAGTGCAGGACTTCAAAGCACTCTAAGAGTGCACCCACCCAGCCCCAATACACATTATCCTGTCTGGGGAGGTGGTCACACCTCCCTGCAACAGGAAACCTATTGTCCAGGCCTCCCCTGCCGGAGTTTCGTCCAGCAGCAGGAGGCCAGACTTGTGTCTGTGGCAGCAGCATCCATTTTGTGATGCCAGGGCTTCAGAAAGAAGTTACCGGGTAAGCCAGAGTTAACATGTCTTTCCCTCTAGAAGGGTGGAATGCTACCCCCGCCGCCAGGATTGGCGGGGGGTAGTATTCCAAGATGTTTGACACCAAACACGACATGTTTAGGTGCAGCCATTCCAAAGTTAGCATTTTACCGCGAGGATATAATGAGCTTAAGAGTATATGGTCAGGCTGCACTACAAACAGCATCAGAGATGGTCTCCGAACGCTGCAGAGGGCCCTGCTCATGCAGGGGCACCCTCTCACATAGGAACCATGCACTCTGCCTTTAGGATTGATAAGGCCTGCCTTAGGAGTGACTTATAGGTTTATATGTGTGTATGTATTTAGTGATATAGGTAACCTATATCACAGTAAGGGGTGCATGCACCACCTTACCCAGGCTGCAGTAGCAGACCTGTGGTGTCAGTTTGGATGGCCTTCCAGGGGTGGCATAATACATGCTGCAGCCCCTGGCAGGCCTCTGAGGTACCTATGCCCTTGGTACATAGTATACCATATACTAGGGACTTATAAGGGCACTCCAGATTCCAATCAGAGATGTGCCTAAGGCACATGGAAACCTTTTTACAGAGAAAGCAGATAGACTGGGGCCCTGAATAGCAGGATCCCAGTCCAACTAAGTCATAAACCAGCAAAACACCATAAAAAAAGTGGGGGCAACCATATAGTCAGATTCCACCTTCCTACATATATACACACACACATATTCACAGAAAAAACCAAAGGTTGCAGAGGCGTTACACATCTTGGTATATATATTTAACACTCATAAACTTTTAAGAAAACACTCACAGTTACTAGACGATGTCATGAGTGATGTCATTTGAGATGTCATCAGTGATGTCACTGACCATGTCATGAGTGATGTAATATGTGAGGTCATAAGCAGTGCATTGCGGGGGCACAAGTAATAGTTAGCTCAGCTAACTATAACTTCTGAATTTCTCTGGTTTTGTACAAGTGAAATGCCAGCCTAGCTACAACGTCTCTGTAACCTTTGGTTTTTTTCTGTGAATTTCTAAGGTTTTTTAAATGCTAATTGCTAACTATAACGTCCCTGAAACCTGTGGTTTTTTCAATGAATTTCTAAGGTTTTTTAAATTCTTATTTCCAACTATACCGTCCCTGATACCTGTGGTTTTTTCAGTGAATTTCTAAGGTTTTTTAAATGCTAATTTCCAACTATAACGTCCCTGAAACCTGTGATTTTTTTCAGTGAATTTCTATGGATTTTTAACTAACAGTCATGTTTGCAGAGTGGTAGAGAAAGGGGGCTCGGCCTCCAACCAGCGCTCCGAAATTCCGCTGCGTAGGACTTATAGGAGGGCTTCTTGGCCACCAAGGGACCTCAGGAGTAAAGTGGACTTCATCCCCCAACCAGTAGTGCGCCAGGAGGCGTGTTTGAAGAGTGGTGGAAAAAGGGGGGCGTGGCCTCTGAAGACCTCTTAGCAATCCCACTGTGTGGGACTTACTGGAGGTAACAGGAGGGATAGTTGGCCCCCAAGGACGCCCTTGGGAGCCAACCACCCCTCCTATTACCTCCAGTAAGTCCCACACAGCAGGATTGCTGAGTTCTGATAGCAGACCCCGCCCCTTTGTCCACCACTCTGCAAACGCACCCCCTGGTGCTCTCTTGGTTGGGGGATGATGTCCCCTTTGCTCCTGGGGGTCCTTGGGGGCCAACTAGCCTACCTGTTACCTCCAGTAAGCCCCACACATCAGGATTGCCGAGAGGTGCTCGCAGGCCACGCTCTTTTTCTCCACCTCTCTGCAAACGCGCCTCCTGGCGCGCTCTTGGTTGGGGTATGAAGTCCCCTTGCCTCTTGAGGGTCCCTGGGGGCCAACTAGCCCTCCTGTTACCTCCAGTAAGTCCCACAGAGCTGGACTGCTGAGAGGTGGTCCGAGGCCAAGCCCCCTTTCTCCACCACTCTGCAAACGTGCCTCCTGGTGCACTGCTGCTTGGGGATTAAGTCTACTTTAATCCTGAGGCCCTCAAGAGGCAAGGGGACCTCCTCACCCCACCAGCAGTGCGTCGAGAGGCGCATTTGTAGAGTGGTGGGGAAAGGGGCGTGGCCTCCAACCACCTGTCAGCAATCCAGCTGTGTGGGGCTTAGTGGAGGAAACAGGTGGGCTACTTGGCCCCTAAGGACCCTCAGCAACGAAGGGCACATCATCCTCCAACAAAGAATGCGCCAGGGGGCGCGTTTGCAGAGTAGTGAAGAAAGGGGGCGGGGCCTCCGCAAGTTGCCGGCTTCTGTTTTTTTTTTTCATTTTAGGAAGGGGGTTGTGTGCCCCCCCCCCTTTCACTTACCCTTTTGGGCCCCAGGGCCCGACCCATTTAAAAAAAAAAAATCACTCATAAAACGGGAGGAGGGCCGCCCGCCCCCCCTCCCGAGGCTGATTCCTGCCCCAGGGACCCCATCCCCAGGGGCTGGCCCTTTCCTTTTTTTTTTTTTTTTAAACTGGAGGGGGGCCCCCCTCCCCAGGTCAATTTCGGCCCCGGGGACCCCATCCCCCGGGGCATGGCCACATCCTTTATTTATTTATTTATTTTTAAAATTGGTAGGGGGCCTGCGCAGCCCTCCTACCCGGGCCTTTTACGGCCCCGGGGACCCCATCCCCCGGGGCATGGCCATGTCCTTGGGGACTGCGGGGGGAGACTCAAGGCCCCTGCGGTCCCTGCCAGCTCCCTGCCTCCTGCGGGAGCCGGCATTGCTTTTGGGCAGAGGGAGCGGCGGACATGCAGCTCCCTCTGCCCAAAAGCAATTCTGCTTCGCTTCATAGAAGCAACAGCATCTTTTCTGCTCTCGTTTCCATGAAGCACCCCGGCACATTGCTTGAGCCGGCCCTGGGGGGTGGCAGTCCCCAGGGCCATTTACGGCTCAACGAGGGGGGCCGCAAGGCCCCCCTCAAACAATTCTAAAGCCCCGGGGAGGTGGTGTGGGGGGGCTTGAGCCCCCCACACTTTATTTTTTAATATAGCCCCGGAGAGGTGGCGGTCCCCGGGGCTCTGTGGGGGGGGGCTGGAGCCCCCACGCATCTTTTCCATTTAGCCCCAGGGAGGTGGCAGTCCCCGGGGCTGCGGGGGGCCGCATGGCCCCCCGCATTTAACAAAATTAGGCCCGGGGAGGTGGCGGTCCCCGGGGCTCCACGCGGGCCCCCGTATTTTTTTGATCATTGCCCCCGGGACCTGGCCCACCCAGGGGCTTCAAGGAAACGAAGCGAGGGAGACCGCACTTCGTTTTATTTTTTGGGGGCGGGATTCGCGGACCCAATGCGACTCCCGCCAAAATCTTCTTTTTTTTTTTAAATGCTTTTTTTGGCCCTGGGGGGTCCCTGTGGGACCCTCTCAGCAGACCTAGGGGGTCAGGGTGTTTCTACCCTGCCCCCTTTTCTTGTTTTTTTATCGTTTTTTTAAACTTTTTTCTTGTGACTCGGTGTATAGCTGAGAAATCTTTAAATTTCTCAGGAACTACTGAACGGATTTACACCATTTAACAAAGAGTGCTTTTTGAACCAAGAGCTACCTTTTCGCCAAATTTGGTGTAATTCCGTTCAGCAGTTCGAGCTGTAGCTGTGTCTAAAGTTTCCTATAGAAATTAACATGGAGAAAACGTGTTTTGGGAACCCTCCCTTTTTCTTGGCCCCCACTTGACGAATCACCCCGAAACTTTCAACACAGCAGCTGACCTGACCGCCCCATTAGTTTTGAAAATCTCGCTAAGATTCATCAAATGACACCCAAGATATTGGTAAATCAAAAACCTAGGTCCTAACTATAACTACCTACTGGCGACCGCCAGTAGGTAATATATACAGACACACATTGTATATATATATATATATATCTATAGACGCTCCAAATCTCACCCATGGGCTGCCGAACTCACGGCGGGTGCCATTCATCTCAGACGTGTGGGTAAGTCACGTTAAAATATTCAGGCTCCAAGAAAGATGCAAAGCACTCACGGGACACGTTTCAGGTGGATTTATTCAGCAAATGCATTTCGGCGTCAAGCCTTCTTCAGTGCTTATCGACTAGGCATTTGGCATTACACAGATTTTAAATGCACATTACCAGGATCTTATTGGAGGAACACAAAGTCATCAAAGACATGCTGCCATGGCCGCCAGGGAGAGAGGTATTATGACCTCAACCTAGTGAGTCCTTCGTTGCTGCCCATGACTTTGTGTTCCTCCAATAAGATCCTGGTAATGTGCATTTAAAATCTGTGTAATGCCAAATGCCTAGTCGATAAGCACTGAGGAAGGCTTGACGCCGAAATGCATTTGCTGAATAAATCCACCTGAAACGTGTCCCGTGAGTGCTTTGCATCTTTCTTGGAGCCTGAATATATATATCTATATCTATGTGTTAGGGCAAGGCCGTTTTTAGGGATTAGGGTGAGTATGGCTTTTTGGGTGGCTAGGTAATTTTTAGGGTGGGTTTGGGACTTTGAGTGGTTATACGCGTTTCGGCTGCTTGATCAGCCTTTGGCAACTAAAGAGCGCCATATAAAAACCAATTTATATTCGTGAGGTGATGCTCATTAGACCAACATGAAAGAAATACTTCGATATTGCTGTATTTCCTAGTGATGTATGACCTTTCAGATTGCAAGATCAGACATTTTGAAGTATTTCATTCATGTTGGTCTAATTAGCATCACCTGGTAAATATATATTGGTTTTAGATATGGCGCTCTTTAGTTGACAAAGGCAGATCAAGCAGCCGAAACGCATTTTGTGTCAGGCGCTGTATAGGGTAAAAACAGTGATTACTTACATTACAGAGTGCAGGCCTTTTTCTCTGAAGGGGAGGCAAAAATGTTTTGAGTCTAAGCGCTTGCGGCAGCGCCTTTAACTGCACCACCAGCGTTCAGGAAGCACGCCAGCGGCCCGAAAACCATGAAATATATAACACATATAAATAAAGGGTTTATACTTACCTGTTAATTTTTTTCACAAAGCATATGCCTTTTCAACGAAAAACTACAATACAATAATGTAACTATTATACAGGAAAGTATTAATCATATATATATTCATGTGAACAAGGCCCCTGGTGGGTTGAAACGCGTCATGGCGGCACAGCACGAAAAATAAATAATTGCACTGAATAAGAGGAGTCCGTGCCTTTTTTGATTCCTGGTTGTGGAGAATCGAGTGAAAAAGGAGTATTGATATATATATATATATATATATATATATATATATATATATATATATATATATATATATATATATATATATATATATATATATATATATATATATATATATATATATATATATATATATCTAGTGTACAGTTACCTCAAACACTTTCATGTTCTTGATAAAGGCATAGTTGAAGACTTGTGCGGTAATGGCATGTGTGGTTCCGTTGTACAACATTATTCAGTTAAAAAAACACCATTTGGCTAGCGAAGCAGTATCCTGCATCAAATCAAATATTGCTGAAGAGTTTCTTGGTGTGTTTGGTGCTTCCTTCAATGCGTCTTCTTTTGCGTCTTTGAGTTGTTAGTGATATTTGTTTAAGGCGGACTTGAAAGTGGCTCAGGATGTGGTGTCTCCGCTGGTGCGCCATCTTCTTTCCAGTTGTTTACAGCTGCGTTTCATTGTCCTGAGTTCTGGCGTGTACCAGCTAGCTTGTTTGGTGGCTCTGTGGGTCCTAGCTTGTTTGATGGGGTGACTTGGTCGGCGACGTTCATGATTCAGGTGTTGAAGTTTTGGACTGCTTGTTCCAGGTTGGTTGCAGGGTCGGGCTGGGTGGTGTTGAGGGCATCCATCTATTGGATCTGTGTTACTTTGATCTAGCTGCGGAAGGGGCGTTGGGGGGCTGGAGATCCTGCGATGGTGAAGTGGACAATGGAGTGGTCAGTCCAGGTGAGTTCTGTGGCATGGCTGTATTTGACTATGTTCAGGAAAAATGGAAGGTGCACTCGTTGCGGAGTCAATCAATCAGGCCAAATTTGTTCCAAAAATACTTCTTTATTTAGTTAATCTTAAAACTGGCACACAGCCAACGCGTTTCGTTCCCAATTTGCCAGAGGGAACTTCGTCAGGGCTCTTAAATATCCAACTGATTAGTCGATATGATTTGTATGGTAGGTAAGTATGAACCTCGGAAGACACAGTCAGCCTCAAGGAAGAAATCGGCATATATAGCGGGATCTAGCACCCAAGAATTGGAGGGTTCCAAATATCCAGAATTAATTTGACATAAACCAAGGTCCAAGTAACCTCTTTCACTTCGAGGGACTTTTTGATTAAAGGTTCCTGATGTGCGGCCTGTACACCATCGTAGTCTCACGTAACGGCATGATAACCGGCAGGTTTATTTCAAATTAATTCTGGATATTTGGAACCCTCCAATTCTTGGGTGCTAGATCCCGCTATATATGCCGATTTCTTCCTTGAGGCTGACTGTGTCTTCCGAGGTTCATACTTACCTACCATACAAATCATATCGACTAATCAGTTGGATATTTAAGAGCCCTGACGAAGTTCCCTCTGGCAAATGGGGAACAAAACGCGTTGGCTGTGTGCCAGTTTTAAGATTAACTAAATAAAGAAGTATTTTTGGAACAAATTTGGCCTGATTGATTGACTCCGCAACGAGTGCACCTTCCATTTTTCCTGAACATTTGGCTACTATTTGCATCTCCAGACGGCGGGTGCAGGAAGTGATTGCACCATCTACTAATAGATTGTACATAAGGATTTGATGTGCTTGACCCTGGTCAGCCGTTTGTTCTTTTGCTGTGTATTTGACTATGTCCCTGGCTGTGAAAATCAGGTCCAGTGTGTGTCCTGCTCTGTGTGTGTGGTCAGTGACCAGCAGGGTCAGGCTGATGTTGCTCATGCTTTACAGGAGGTTAGCAGAGTTAGTGTCCATGGGGTCGTCCAGGTGGAAGTTGAGGTCTCCTAAGAAGATGCAGTGCTTGGACTTGATAGCTAGTGGGGCGATGAAGTCGGTGATTCTGAGGGTCTGTAGGCAAGGGTGCCTCTGATGCTCGTTCTGTCGGCAGTGTGCATTTGGAAATTGACGGTTGGTGTGGTGGCGTCCTCGGTGGTGGTACATCGGATGGTTTCTTTGTGGATGATGGTGACGCCTCTTCCGTGTTTATTGGTGCCGTTTTGGTGAGCCATCTTGTAGCCGTTGGGCATTGCGGTGGCGATGTCGGGCGGAGGAAGGGTTGAGCCAGGTTTCTGTGATGAAAATCGCGTCAGGGGCGAGAGTGGTTCATGTGTCCCAGACTTCGGTGGCGTGTTTGCAGAGAGATCGTGAGTTGATGAGCAGGAGGCATCGGAGATGTTCCGGGGGGGGTTGCAGTCAACAAAGTGGGAGGGGACGATGGTATCCATGAAGGCGGGAGGTCCTGACTTGCAGGTGATGAGACAGCAGTGGCAGGTGAACGGCCGTGCCTGTGAGCGAGGAGAAACAAGGCAGGAGTTGCAGTGGCACCGGGGTCTAGGGCCTGGAGTTCGGCGGCAGAGTATCTGTGGGTGGTCTGATGGCCAGGGTTCTTGGCGCTGGGTGCAGATGGGCTTGTTTTTGGCGCGCCTATGGCACCTGTCACCTGACCTTTTAACCTATACCAATATTAATTTGCAGTTGTTTGCTTCCACAAAAATACATACTTGTTCCCATGGTATTTATTTGTAATGCTTTACATTGCCATACAACATTCTTGTAAAGCCAGACCTATAGGCATTGGCAATGCTTGTTTTAACTGTTGAGTTCCATGATATTAACACAAGTATTGCCTGCAGCATACACAAATGAGTGCAATCTCCCATACCTTGCATAATACCCTTACAGTGTATCTTTACAAGTTCAAAACTGGCCTGATTTGCAAATGTGGGCAGTATTTTAGCTATGTGGTTCCATTTCTATACTGGTGCACAAGCCTATAGTTTGTCCTTACCTGATCCTGATTGTGTGACATGTTCTTGGTTATTCAGAGCACCTGCATAACGAAACTTGAGGGGGCCCCCTGCATGGAACGTGGAGGGGCTCCCTCCAGAATCAATCAGCAGCTCTCGCCCAGAGTACTGTGCTGAGGGGGCCCCAGGACCTTAGGGGAACCCCGCACCGCGGGGGCTGTGGGGGGCTGTGTTACGCCACTGATTCAGAGTAGTCTGTGGCCGTTTTGGCCCATATGTGTAAATTGTGCGATTTCCTATTAGGGAATCGCACAATTTAGCGATTTCCAAATTAGCAATTTCCTAATAGCAATTGCGAAACTGTAGGGATCGCTATTAGGAAATCGCAGATTACATACATTCTGTTTGCGAATCCCAAATAGCAATTTCTACGGATTTGGGATCACAAAATTGGAATTTCATACATATTGGCCTAAGTTACTAATAACACTTAGCAATCAATGACTATGTGCCATTAATAATTTTCAACCAACGATGCTAATTAATCTCTACTACTGAGCATTGATGATAATCAGTTACTTATGATACTGAGTACTTGTTCGTACCAGGCAGTGATAATACTGCAGAAGTGGTATTACTGAGCAGTTGTGGGGCTAGACAAAAGGTCTTAGTGATACACTTAACACAGAACCATGAATTATATTGACCCACTGATGATGCTGTCACACTGTTGATGGAGAGCTACTGATGGCTTGTTATGGGCAGAAAAGTGCTATACAAATCCAATCCAATCACAATAACCCACTGATGTCATATACATCCACTGTTCATTAGGTACTGATAAATAATTTCCTCCTTGGAGGTGGCTACAGCCCTATCATTCTCTCCGAACTTACCACTTCCTGACATTGAGGAATTCATTTTTTGTCACCTTTGGTCCACCTGGTAATGTTAATAAGGCATCGTTAGTCACTCCAAATCATTTTTCCCAATTCGATATACATCTCTTTTACAAGCAGAGACGTGTTTCTTTGCCTATTTTTATTTCTTACCTCCAACTGTAGCTTCATCCTGGGTTGAGGTCCAGTTTTTGAGTTAATGTGCATTTTTTTGGTTTACTCATGTTTGATGTAGTCATAGACTTTTTTTCTGCTAAGTTTTACCCTCAATTAGTAAAGACTGTACCTGCAAAGAATTAATGCCCCACTAACATACTGGTCAGCTCCATTGCTTTGACTCAAGTCCTTCACGTAACCTTCAAAAGTCCCTGTATCTGATACAACCACAGTTCTGGGTCGGTATGTAAACAGTTCGTGGTGTCAAAGGGAAAGGTTTATTTATGTCAGAGGAAAGGATTAAAGGAAGAAGCTATGCAGGTGGTAATAGCAATATATACATATATTGTAGAGTCACTGATAGTGGCTCTGTAGTTATATTTGTAAGGTGGGTAGTCCAAAGCAAGTAAAAATGCTGGGTTACTAACTTGATGAATTTGCATAGAATTTGTCAGAGTCGTGGTTCTTTCAGCAAAGAATTTGGTTGATGTGGAAAAGTTATTCGGTGGTCTAAATGTAACATTTCCCATTTTAAGTCGGATAGGAATTTCTGCTAGCTGCTACAGCATGCTCTGGTGAAAGGAATCACACCAAATCAAACTAAAGATAAAACTTTACTCAGAATATTTCATTTGTTGGGAGTTCATTCAGTATTTCCGGAGATATGTACACAAAAAAGATGCTTAGCTTACAAACTATATTTGGATGGAAAAATGAATCAAAGAACATTGTCCATCCTATAAACTGCCTGGGATCAAAGGTGCGACTTTGGGCTGAGATTCATTGACCACAGAGTGTTGCCAAAGGTTGTGCGCAGCAGATGCTGAAGGATGAGGGAATTGCCAAAGGCCACTCATTGCACCCTGAGTATGTTGCACTTGGTTAAAGCCATGCTCAACAGGGTCTTCTCCCATTGTGGCTAGGAATTATGGGAAAGGCATGCTCTTTATCCAAAGCTTCTTTCCAAGGAGCAATGGACAAGTATTCACACGTTAAAAAAACAAAACATTCTGATAATGTTCTAGCAATTTTATGCCACTTTACGCAAGCACTGTAGGATTTGAAGTTCACTTAAACTCTAAATGTGACAGAGTCATGTCTTGCTATTATTCATCACTTTCTACAAAAACAATTATGTGAGCATGATGGTATATTACACCATGCAATGATCAAATGTCTCTGTGTGTTTGGTGTGTGCTCTTCTCATCTTGTACAGAATTGATTAATCACTTCCTTCTGGATTGTCCTCTGCACCCTTCTTGGGGAAGAACATAGTTAAAACTGTTGCTGAATAACCAACACAATCCCACATCCTTTTATATTTTCATACTGAGGAGGAATTAGGTTACTTGAAAAAAGAAAAAGCACCTGTGCTTGATAAGATCCCAGAACCTTTAATCTGGGCCCCCTATATCAACATTTTATCAAATGCCATAGCAGCATGTTGTGGGGTCGTAATAAGCGGTCGTAGGCTAGGTCGTGTTATGGAATCTTTTATTTTTCCGTACAACTTCCTGGTGGTATGGGACAGTCTTTCTGGGGAGTATGGGGTCTGTTCCGCCTTCCGTCTGCTTCTCCTTTGTTTCTCCAGCTTGAGCCTTTCTCTCAGGGATCTGGTCCTCCACAGGAGCTCCCTCTCCGGGGTGTAGGTAGGTGGCAACGGGGATGGTTGTGCAAGGGGAAACAAAGATACACGGTGTAAGGCTTCCGTTCTAGAAGCGAGTCAGGGATAGGGTAGTGCTGGGGACACCTCACAAACAACCCGTGCTCGGAACGGCCGCGTGAAAGTGAAGGGGGGGAAAGGTGCAAGCGGGGCGACCGCGTTCTGCCCTCCCGGTCCTCTAATTGTCGGAAGAGTCCCTCCTCCCTAACCACCCTGTAAACCGGTCCCGTACCTGGGTTAGCCACGCTCCTCCTGGAGCGTGACTCGGCGAAGCGTGGTGCCGGTGGCCTCCTGGCGTAGCCTGTACTCCTCGGGATCCTGTACCGCTGCTCTCTCTCTGTTCTCCGATGTCGCTCCTCTCGGCTCTCGCTGTTCTGTTTCTCCCGTCTCCTCCGGTGTCGGTGCACATCCGCGTCTGGGATTCCTCACTCCTTATTGGCAAGTTCGTCGTGACGTCGAGGAGAAGAGGAGTCTCGTCAGCAGGGAATTCCCAATTAAAGGCGCCCTGCTCCTGATAATCCGGGTCCTGTAATAGAGGCTGGTTTGGGGAATCCCAGTCATCCTGCTGCGGGGAGATAAGGGGGGGAGAGAGTGGCGTTGCAGTCCACCAGTCAACAGCGTCCTCCGAGCCCACCTTGCCACACATCCCCTCCCTTGGATTCTCCCGATCGGGGAGAGGAAACACCCGGGACAGATAGTCAGCACTCCCATTTTCCTTCCCTTTTCGGTGGCGTACATCAAAGGAGAAAGGCTGTAGTGACAAAAACCAGCGGAGAACCCTGGGGTTTTGTGATTTGTGTCTACACATCCACTGTAGGGGAGCGTGATCTGTATACAAGATAAACGGACGCCCCTCTAGGTAGTACCTTAATTTAACAACTGCCCACTTCACTGCCAAACACTCGCGCTCTATCGTAGGGTACTTGGTCTCCCTGGGGAATAGCTTGCTACTTATATACAGGACTGGATGTTCTACCCCGTCCTCAGCTATTTGGGACAATACAGCACCCAACCCGTAGTTGGAGGCATCGGTGTGTAAAATGAACGTTTTGGGGAAGTCAGGGGAGGTCAGTGCTGGGCCTGTGGTTATGGTGTCTTTGAGTTTCTGGAATGCCTCCAGCATTTCTCTGGAGGGGTGTAACAAACGGTGCGCCTTCATCTCCTTGCGGAGAACATCTGTCAATGGGGAGGCTATTTCTGAGAACTGGGGGACAAAGCGTCTATAGTACCCCAATAAACCAAGGAATGCACGTAGGTCCCTTTTTGTGGTGGGAAAGGGAGTGTCTGCGATAGCCCTCACCTTCTCTGCCTGAGGGGCTATTACGCCATGTCCTAAGGCATATCCGAGGTATTTCACTTTGTGATAAGCGGCTCTGCATTTCCGGGAGTTGATGTGGAGCCCCGCACGTTCCAGGGCTTTGAGGATTTTCTGCAGGTGCATTAGATGTTCCTTCCACGTTGCACTGTAGACTACGATATCGTCCAGATAGGCTGAACTGAAGGAGGGGAATTCGCTGAGGACGGTGTTCATGAGCCTCTGAAACGTGGCAGGGGCTCCATGTAGACCGAAGGGGAGGACGTTGAATTCATATAGACCCTCTTCCGTTGCGAATGCAGTCTTCTTCCGGTCTTCTTCACGCAAAGGAACCTGCCAGTATCCTTTGGTTAGGTCAAACGTAGTTATGTATCTGGAATCACCCAATTTCTCGATGAGCTCATCAACCTGGGGGATAGGGTAGGCATCGAACGTGGAGATGGAATTCAGTGCCCTGAAGTCCATACAGAACCGGGTTGAACCGTCCGGCTTGGGGACCATGACGATGGGTGATGACCAGTCGCTTATGGAGGGACGTATCACCCCCAACTGAATCATGTCTTGCACTTCCTTTCTCACCGTAGCCCTTTTCGCGGCGGGAATCCTGTACGGCCTCAGTTTGACTTTTTTCCGGGTTGTGTCTCAATCCGATGTTCAGTCAGAGTGGTTTTTCCGGGGGTGTCTGAAAAAAGGGGGGCAAACGGCAGTAATGCGGCCACCAGGTCGGCCTTTTCCTCCTTGGACAACTCTTCATTCATCACGAGGAGGTCTAGGGTGTTACCTCCTGGCAGGGAGGTTGGGAGTGTCAGATGTGCTGTTGCAGGTAAGGGTCCCAACCATTTCTTCAACAGGTTAATATGATAAGTCTGTTTCCTGTTAGGGGAGACCTGGACCTGGTACGTGGTTTTGCCAAAGACCCCCACCACTCTATATGGGCCTAGCCACTCGGCCTGAAACTTCTTTGTCGTGGACGGAAGCAACACCAGGGCCCAATCTCCGATAGCCAGCTTTCTCCATTTCTTCCCTTTATCGTAGCACTTTTTCTGTCGTTCCCGACTCCTCTCGAGATTGGAGTAGACCAAGTCCCTTAGTTTCCCGATTCGAGAACGCAGTTGATGAGTATACTCTAGCAGGGATTTCTTCTCGTCCTCGCCTTCCTTCTCCCAGGTGTCCTTAGTCATTTCCAACAACGTTCTGGGTTGCCTCCCAAACAATAGCTCGAACGGCGAGCAACCCAGGCTGCTTTGTACTTGCGCTCTCAGGACATATAGGGCCAGCGGCAACAGTCGATCCCAGTCCCTGCCTTCCACAGTTAGCATCTTCTTTAGAGTAGTCTTCAGTGTTCTATTATATCTCTCCACGAGACCGTCGGTTTGGGGATGATATACCGACGTCCGCAATTGGTGTAGGTCTAGGGACCGACAGACCTCCTTCATCAGCCGTGACATAAATGGCGTGCCCTGGTCCGTAAGGATCTCCTTCGGAAACCCCACCCTCGAGAAGAACTCCATTAGCTTGTCCGCGATGTTCTTTGTGGTGGGAGTTCGAAGTGGAAAAGCCTCAGGGAATCTAGTAGCGTAGTCCACGATGACCAACGCATAGAGATTTACTTTTTGAGTCTTGGGTAAAGGTCCAATCAGATCCATCCCTATCCGTTCAAACGGTCTTCCTATCACGGGCAATGGCTGAAGTGGTACGGCTGGCGGACGCTGTAAGTTCTTTTTCTGGCATATACCGCATTCCTGGCAGTGTACCTTGATGTCTTTGTATATGCCCGGCCAGAAGAAATGACGCAACACGTTGTGTGTTGTCTTTTCCGCACCCATATGTCCAGCTGTGAGGTGGGCGTGGGAAAAGAAGAGGACCTGTTCTCTGAAAGACATGGGGACCAGTAGCTGGGCCGGTTCCTCGGCGGTTCCCTTTCGGTATAATAGGTCGTCCTGGATCAGGAATCGGGGGTAGGAGGTAGAAGGGGTGTTTAGACTCATGTGGGCGGCTTCCCAGGCATTAAATAGGGTGGGGTCATTAGTCTGGGCAAACTTAAAGCTCCTATCCAGTACCCAAGGCTCGGGAGTTATGAGAGCGGATTGAGGGGTTGACTGGTTTCCCTTCCTTTTGTTTTCTATATTGTCATGGAACAGAAACAGAAAGTCCGGATTGTCCGTCCCAAGAATGAGATCCTCGGGTACGGTATCCAGCACCCCTACCCTTACAGTACAGGGGGACCCAGTCAGAGGGGTAATGGTAACGGAAGCCAGGGGATAGGGTTTGACATCCCCGTGTACGCACCTTATGTGAACCAGGGTGTCCGGGATGTATTGTGAGGGCTGAATGAGGGTTTTCTGAATAACCGATTGCCTACAGCCTGAGTCTAAAAGTGCCTGGATTACCCTCCCGTTCACTTGTACACTTACATAAAAGGAGGCCCCCATCTCGGCAGTATATAGGACTGATCTAGGGATGTAACCCACTTCCATGGGTTCGTCCGCTGGTTTCCGTTTGGGGCACATTCGTGAGATGTGACCCCATTCTCCACACTCGAAGCACTGGGGCCCTCGAAAAGTTGGGGCTTTTGGTCTGGAGGGTCGGGGTTTCGGATAGTCGTTCTGGGGTTTATGTATCTTCTTCTCCGGTCTTCCAGGGAGTGTTTTGGTTGTCTTCTCTGTTTCCCATGTCATTGTCCTTGGCTGAGCGCGGGAATACGTGGTTGCCATTTCAATGGCTTGTTCCGGGGAAAGGTGGGTGTGTTGCCTCAACCACCTCTGTGTGCCATAGGGAGGGCCTCCATGAACTGCTCCAGGTATACGCGGTTCATTATCTCTTCTTTGGTACTGGTGGTCGGTTTCAGCCACTTATCGGCGGCCATCTTCAGGCGGAAGAACAAGGTTTTGGGGTTCTCCCCTGGTAGGCCCCTTTCCTTTCTAAAACGTACCCGGTATGCCTCTGCATCCAAACCCAAGTGGTCGAGTATTATGTCCTTTATGTCCTGATAAGGGGTGTCACCGGTGGCGTTGGCCACTTGGTAGGCGGATTGGGCTTCCCCCGTCAGCAGAGGCGCTAGAAAGAAAGGCCATTTGTCTTCAGGCCAGCCACACGCTCTTGCGGCGCGCTCAAAATTCAACAAGAACGCGTCCGGGTCTTCCCCGGTCACGTATTTCTGCAAAGACACCCCCGCCGGTCCGTGCGTGGGGCCTCTGCGTTCTCGTGGTACCGGAGTCCCGGGTTCCTGTACGAGCTTCTGTAACCCTTCTATCTGGGCAGTGATGGTGTGCTTGAACACCTCCCTGTCCGCTTGGGCGGATGACAGCTGCCGTTCTACAGCCCACTCTAGCTTCTCCTGGCCCTTGATGAGGTGTTGGACGACCGCGTCCATCTCGGGTGCACAGATGGACTGAGGTGGTGATCCCACTTCTGACACCAGTTGTTGTGGGGTCGTAATATGCGGTCGTAGGCTAGGTCGTTTTATGGAATCTTTTATTTTTCCGTACAACTTCCTGGTGGTATGGTACAGTCTTTCTGGGGAGTATGGGGTCTGTTCCGCCTTCCGTCTGCTTCTCCTTTGTTTCTCCAGCTTGAGCCTTTCTCTCAGGGATCTGGTCCTCCACAGGAGCTCCCTCTCCGGGGTGTAGGTAGGTGGCAACGGGGATGGTTGAGCAAGGGGAAACAAAGATACACGGTGTAAGGCTTCCGTTCTAGAAGCGAGTCAGGGATAGGGTAGTGCTGGGGACACCTCACAAACAACCCGTGCTCGGAACGGCCGCGTGAAAGTGAAAGGGGGGAAAGGTGCAAGCGGGGCGACCGCGTTCTGCCCTCCCGGCCCTCTAATTGTCGGAAGAGTCCCTCCTCCCTAACCACCCTGTAAACCGGTCCCGTACCTGGGTTAGCCACGCTCCTCCTGGAGCGTGACTCGGCGAAGCGTGGTGCCGGTGGCCTCCTGGCGTAGCCTGTACTCCTCGGGATCCCGTACCGCTGCTCTCTCTCTGTTCTCCGATGTCGCTCCTCTCGGCTCTCGCTGTTCCGTTTCTCCCGTCTCCTCCGGTGTCGGTGCACACCTGCGTCTGGGATTCCTCACTCCTTATTGGCAAGTTCGTCGTGACGTCGAGGAGAGGAGGAGTCTCGTCAGCAGGGAATTCCCAATTAAAGGCGCCGTGCTCCTGATAATCCGGGTCCTGTAATAGAGGCTGGTTTGGGGAATCCCAGTCATCCTGGTGCGGGGAGATAAGGGGGGGAGAGAGTGGCGTTGCAGTCCACCAGTCAACAGCGTCCTCCGAGCCCACCTTGCCACACAGCAGGAGATAAAATACCCGAGGAGATCATTTCCATTTATAAAATAAAAAAGGGTGTAAAACTGTTCCCGTAAATTATAGGCCCATGAGCTGGACCAATAATTTACAGTAGATTTTCTGTAAAGAAGTGTTATTTAAATTACAGAGATGGATGGATGAGAACCATATTCTGATAGATTTGCAAGCTAGTTTTAGGGAAAACATTATATTGGAAGTACATTTTGTAAAAGAAACCGTCATCTCTATATTGCTTTTGTTGACATGAGAGCTGTTTTGACCTAGGTCTTTATTATGGGAAGTCCTGAATGAATATGGCATCCCTGAATCACTTTTATATTTTGATGAGACACAATAGCGAAAACTACACTCGAGTGAAATGGGCCACGCAGAGGGAGCTTACTAAAAGAATGGCAATTGTTCTTGGTGTAGGACAGTTATATTTGAACTACCGCCCTATTCAGTTTATACATGAACAGGGTAATAGCTTATTTCAGAAAATGTGAAAATGTTGCACCAAAGTCAGCAGGTGCCATTATCCCCTCCGTAATGTTTTCTGATGACACCCTCTTTTTCTCACGGACGCCTATGGCTTTAAAAACACTTTTAAATGCGTGTTCTCTCTTTTGTTCCCTTCACGGCTCTGAGATCAATTCAGATACGTTTAAATATATGGACCTAAACCACACTTCGCTCATTCAACGGCAGGATGGTAATAGAGGGAACGTGACAGAGAGAGAGAGAGAAAGACTTTGTTGTAAAGGCTGTTTCCGCAGCTAGATCACCAGATCAGATACGCTCTGTTCCCTATATCGGTGTCGTAGCGGCCAGAAAGCCATGCATTTTCTCTCTCAAACCCCAGGACAAAAACATTGCTTAGACCGGTTTGACTCAATGATGGGAGTGAGGCCAAAGAGGAAATGGGCATAAAATGTCAGCCTAGCGTCTGGGGTAACTGAGTGCTTTGGGGCCCACCCTTTGCACTAAGGGAGCGCTAAAATTATTACACAAGGCCACTGGCTCCTGTCACATTAAATATCTTTGAGGCCTGTCTGCTCGGTCCTACACTGAGGGTATCTGGACGTTTTGTAATGGCAGACAAAATACAGTTTTTCTAAGATCCAAGTTACTTGGTCGAAAGCAATTTGTAAGGCAGCACTCACAGGTGCGCTCGAGTCCAGTTCACAAAAGGGATGTGGATTCCAGGCGACCACTGTCACTAGTTATCCAAAGGCCAGTGTGCAGACACGGCTGTGGAAATGGGAACAATGGGAGTAGGAATAAAGATGAGGCAGGCAGGAAGAAGGATTCTTCTGAACAAATAGATCCGTGATGGCTCCTCTATGCTCAGTCCGCATAATATACAACATAGCCATGCCAGATGGGCCTAAAACTTTTGATACATACCAAATGAAGCACATTGCCCTTGCATACAATTGTGTGACAGTATCATGGCACTGAAACCGGCTTTCGTACCACAAATTACCGACCTGGAATCTATGTATTGAATATATTTCAAGAGAAAACTGTTTATCCTCCAGTACTGTCTCTTTGTACGCTAGATCCCTTCCACATTTAACTGGCAAACTACGAGAGTGGACCACCCATCCATGTTACCTACTGTGAATCTGGGCACTTGTGACAGCGCTGTCACCAAAGGTGTTGCTGAACTCTTAAGGGGATGTTGTTGATCTGCTTCTTAGCTACTTGCATCTCCTACCAAAACCGCTATGCAAATTTAAAGTGTGCTTATAGTTGGTTTTTTTAGGTCTCGCTTGCACAAACTTGCGAGGGGTTTTGTTTAGAATAAAGGGCTTGGAACCAACCCATTGGGTACCATTCATTGGCTTCACTGTCACTTTTCTATCCTGCCCCCCGATTGGCCAGCCCTGCTCCTTTTCTTTCTGTAGAGCATGGACTAAGCACAGATTGAGTCAACTTAGTGTCCATCCGCTGATCACCGTGTGATTCAGGTACTATTTCTTTCACTGCCTCCACCTGGCTCCATCTCCTTTATCCCTAACAGGTACAATATATGTTGCTTCCTCACCCACTAGCCACTCCCAGTCTAAAACACATCATGTGTAAACAAACCAATTCTCGCAGAAGCGTTGAACATACTAACAAGCTCTGGCATCAAGTCAAAGGCATCAGATGGTTACATAGATCGTATGTCAAGATAATTGGTAACCTACTGTATTGTATTATAATTGTATTTATATAGCACTTACCTACCCTGATGAGGCTTTGAAGCGCTATAGGGCAATTCAGTGGCAACATGGGTAACTTTCCATACCACACAAAGCCACTCCACACCACGCAACACATTGGCACGCCACACAATGCTACACCACTCCATGCCACACAATGCCACTCCACATCAAACAGTGCTAATCCACACAGTGCCATTCACACAATCCCACTCTACTCAACACCACTCTGCGCTACTCCAATCTACGCCGGTGCACTCTACTGTATGCACCTCTACTCTACGCCACTATGCTCCCCTCCACGCCACTCGACTCCAAGCCTCTCCACTTTATGCCACTCTACTCTCCGCCACTCCACTCTCCGACACTCTATGTCACTCTACTCTGCTGTACACCACTCCACTGCACTCCACCCCACCCCACTCAACTTTCTGCTAGTCTATGGCACTCCATTTTAATCTACACCACTCTACTCTACTTCCCTCTATGCCACTCCACTCCATGCCATTCTACTCTGCACCACTCAACTCCGCACCACTTTATCTATGCCACTCTACTTCACTCTATTCTACTTTACGTCACTCCACTCTAAGCCACTTCACGCCAAGTCTAATTTATGTCACTCTATGCCGCTATCCTCTACGCCACTCTACTCAATGTCACTCCACTCTATGCCACTGCACTGCACTCCGCCCCACTCTACTCTGCTTTATGCCACGCCATTCCAATCCACACCACTCCAAACTATGCCACTCTACCCTATGCCACTCCACTCTATTCCACTCCCCTCTTCCCTACATCACTCCACTCTACTCTAAGCCACTCTACTCTGTGCCACTCTACTCTAAACCACTCCATGTCACTAACTTTTAGCCATGCTGAGCAACAGCCATGAATTTTTGACAACAAGGCTAAAAGACATTGGCAAAGCCAATAGCTCTCGCATAGGCGAGACCTAATGGCTTTGCAAATGCTTGTTTTAAACTGTGCATAGAGAAAATGGTGATTGAGATTTTGCCACCTCCACAAATGTTCCCTGTCATGCTAGACTTCAGTTTTCTTTATAAAGCTGCATAAACATGATGCTGGTGAGACAATCTGTAAACTTCCTGGTAGCCCAGAACATGAGCAGAAGATCGCCTAGCGCCCAGACATATTAGTATGCATCGCCAAAGGGCAACTGTCCACATCAAAGCACCAAGGAAAGTTAGTTTGGATTAACCATCTGCATTAATACTACCAAATGTCAATTCAGACTCATTCTCCAGCTGGAGAAACTGAGCATACTGTTGCCCATGCTCATGACGTGTGTGTACCAAATGCTCTCACACACATGCCTAGACAGAAACATTCACATTAAGTGAAACCTACTTGTGCTCAGTGGGAATGCATTGATACCTTCTTTTAAACCTGGCTATTGGAAGACAAACGTCAGCAAGATGCAGGCCTCCAGATACATTAAAGATGACAACACTACCTTTGCATCTAAATCTCACATATATACTGGGGAGCCTCTAGACCAAAAATACATTGCCTTTTTATCTTTTAGAAAATAGTATTCATACTTCTGTGCCTTACTACATTTTTGTCATGAGGAGGACCCTAGAATGAAGGGGAGCTGAAACTATCATCAACTTATGTTACTTTATTTGCCTCTCATTATTTGACAATGCTGTGAATTCAACATACATCATTAACTCTATAAAGAAAAGAAAATGCTAATTGATTTGTTTTATATAAAATGTCCAGCATCAAAGTCCCAGTTATTTCTCAATGAGTAGTCACAATGTATTTAAATCTAAATTCTATTTTATTTTTTAATCTCAAATAAAAAAAACAATTGTATGTAAATACTAATGCTGGAGCTTCAGTCCTATCAACACATCTAACTAGTTCAATTGCGTTTTGTTTGAGTAGGCCCATTGTAATTCAACTGAAAAGATACTAACCAAGGTCCCTGGGGACCCTCTAGGTATTTACAATTGATTTTCCTAGTCCTCCCTGGATCACAGAGTAACTATCTCCTACATATATAGGTCTGCCAGAATAGGCCCATAGATCAACCCCTTAATGGTGGTGCCTCAGCATAATGAAAGCTAACATCTGTTTTTTGACTTTTCATTTATGCTGTTCATTTGTATCTACTTATCTGGTTACTTATGGGGTTAATGTTTTTCCGAAGTGGGACAATGGACAATTTTTGTCAGTTGTCCCTCATCCGGTAAAAAACCCTAAGTGCTTGTTGAACAAGTTACTAACCTTTGGTAACGCCTTATCTGGTAGATACTCTAAATAGCCGCAGATCTTTATCTTAGAATAATACCCAGGTGGCAGACTGGATCAGGAAGTGTTTGATCAGTACCCACTGTGGGTACAACAGGTGGCATAGTTCAGCTCTGCGTCAGTATTGTCTGTGCCTGAAGTGACGTGCATGGTACCTATGTAGGCGCCACTCCGGCGCGCTAACGTTAGATACTTTAGTGACTTTCCATGCCAGGAGCGCTAACCATGCTGAGAACTGACCACTGGTGTGAAAAAACAAAGGTTCTGAGAAGGATGTCCCTTATACTGCAGTTGTCTCGCAGAACGGGGAGGATGGGTCGGTATGGAATCTGCAGCTAGATAAAGTCTCACCCAGATAAGGCGATACCAAAGGAAAGTAACTTGTTTATCTGATAGAGACTTCTAGCCACATATTCCTTACCTTAGAATAGATACTCAAGCAATGACTCCACAGTGCTGGGTTTGTAAAGCCAATTTTAAATCAAAAAGTAATGTAGGACCGAACGAGCAAACTGCCCATTGCGTAGGACCAGACTGTCCACACAGTAGTGTTTGATAAAGGTGTGCAAAGATGCCCAAGTTGCTGCCTGATAGATGTCCAAGACAGGGCCTCCGCCTGGTTACGCAGTGGTCACGCCCTTAGCCTTTAATGAAAAAAGTTGGTGGATCCTGAAAAATGCCAGGACCTAGTAAAGTCCTGGAGAAATATGGTAATAAAAGCCTATCTTCATAGTTAGAAACTAACAATAACCTGCATCAGTCACAGACCGGTTTACGGGCACGCAGTAGCACTAAAACAGTCCTGGTTGTGACCACAGAAGGGCTGAAAGCCATCTTGGATCAGGGTGGGGCCAGCGCTCTAATCCCATTGGATCTCAGTGCAGCATTTGATACAGTTTCACACCAGGTATTGATCACAACGCTAAAGGAAATCGGAATATCTGGATCAGCACTTATGTGCCTAACTTCGTTTTTGTCCAACTGAACCTTTCAAGTCTGTGAGAGGACCACTCTATCTAACACCTATTCGCTCAATTGTGGGTTCCCTCAAGGATCTTTACTGAGTCCAATGCTGTTCAATCTGTATGTCATCGAACTGGTAGAAATTATAAATAATTATGGTTTCACCATTATTTCGTATGCAGATGATACTCAGATTGTCATCGCCCTCTCCCACCAAAAAATGAATACCTCGACTCCTCTCAATGCCTGCCTTAAGCATATCGTTGAGTGGATTGTAGGAAGCAGGCTTAAGCTTAACGGGAAAGGTTTAGTCATTTCCAGACTTGACTACAGGAATTCTTTGTACTTAGGCAGCCCAAAGTCTGTTATAAGAAGACTTCAAGTTATTCAAAATGCAGCAGCACAGATACTATTGAAGATTCCCAAGGACCACTCTACTACCCCTGCCCTGCAAGCCTATATTGGCTTCCTGTACTTAAGAGAATACATTTTAAGGTGCTATGTTTGGCCCACAAAGCGATATATAAAAGAGGTCCCAAATTGATCCAAAATCTACTCACCCCATATATTCCAGCAAGAATGCTGTGCTCTAACACTCAACACCTCCTCGCAGTTCCTAGGATAATGAGGACCAGGAGTGGTGGTAGGTTCTTTGCCTTCATAGTACCTAAACTTTGGAATGGACTCCCTCTGAACCTAAGGCAAACCAAATCTGAGCCAGCTTTCAGGACAATGTTATAAAGTTTTCACTTTTAATCATATTCACAGCTGTAGTATAGCTGGTTGTTACAGCGCGGGGAAGCCCTCCCGGGTAGCCATACGCTCTAGAAATCTCTGTGAATAGAAAAATAGAATAGAATTAGCTCTGGTGGAATGAGCACGCAAACCCTCAGGGGGTTGCTTCTTGGTCAATGCATAGCAGATCTTGATGCAGAGTACTATCCATCTTGAGATGGTCCATTTCTGCACGGCCTTCCCTTTCTTAGCTCCTACGTACCCCACAAAGATTTGATCGTCCACTTGGAACTCTTTTGTGTGGTCAAGGTAGAACGACAACGCTCTTTTTGAGTACAGACTGTGGAGCCTCTCCTCTTTGGAGGGGTAAGGCGGAGCAAGGAAGGTAGGCAGGGTGGTGTTCTGGCCTGCATGGAAGGGAGTCACAACCTTCGAAAGGAAGGAGGCATGTGTCCGGAGGACCAGCTGGTCCGGGTAGAAGGTGGTGTAGGGAGGGTGTGCCAAGAGTGCCTGCAATTCACTGACCCTCCTGGCTGATGGTATGGCCACTAGAAAGGCAGTTTGTATTGAGGGCCAAAAGCCTAAGAGAGCAGATTCAGATCCCACTGGGGCATGATGAATGGTCATGGTTAGGGGACGTGCTGCAAGACTTTAAGAAACCTAGCCTCAACAGGTGACTTAGATAAAGAAGGTTGGTCCAGCAACAGCAAAAATGCCAAAATGGCTGAAAGATAACTTTTAACTGTGCCCAGAGTAGAGCCCTGTAGACCAACAATAGAGTAAACATAAGAACCTTGGATAGAGTTGCTGAAAAGAGGTCGATGTTGTGGGAATCACACTATGTCACTAATTGATCCCAATGGCAGGCGTTTAACAACTTGGTGGAGGGATGCCTGGCTGCCAGAAAAACATCACAGACTTCAGCAGCCAGGTCGAAAGCTGTCAACTGTCGCCGCTCAGTCTCCATGCATGAAGGTGAAGGATGCGCAGGTTCAGATGCAAGACTCTACTCTGTTGCTACAACAGAAAAAGAGGCAGCCTGATCAGAGGACCAATGCTCATGGGCTCGGGATACCAGACTCTCTGGGCCCAATCCAGAGCCACAAGAATGACTTGGACCCGGGGGCGTGGCTTATCCGGCAAGCATGGCAGTCGCTCTGTGAGGAGCTCCGCTGCAAGAGCAGTTTATCTGACGTTTACCTCTGCTCCCTGGGGCCATCCAACCTGGGTTGAGAAAAAAAGCGGTGCTAATTCGCTGCGCCATCACGGACATGCCAGTCCAGCGCTTCAAGACCTCCCAGTGGTGCCGAACAAGTAGCCTGGGCCGCAGTCGCCATTGTTGCAGGGAGAGCGAAAACCGATCGCAGCCCAGGCGTGAAGTGGAGGGAGTGACAGGCGAGCCGGAACTATCCTGGAGGTGGTGTGAGGACACCGCTGACAGCGCAGCACTGCTGGATAGCCGCATGGCTCTGTGGGGCACCCAGAGCGAGAACGGGGCCCAAGGGGCCGGAGAGGAAACACAGTGGGGCTGGCTGGTTGACGCAGCGGCTGACCCTGGGCCTAGGATGCTGGCGCTTGGCTGGGCCCTGCGGGAACGGCTGACAAGTGGGGAGGAGATAGGAGGTGGCTGGGGCCCTGCGAGAGGTGGGACTGAGTGGATCCCTTTTGCGGTGGAGTGGCATCAGTTGGGGGGGCAACCCTACGAACAGCAGATGATGGAGGGGGGGTGCCTAGACAACCCCCCTCCCCTAACAGATCAGGGGCCAAGGAAGTGGATCATACCCACATGGGCAGCAATCTGAGGCCTGGCCATTGGTCTTCCCCAAGGGGCTAGAAGGAGACAAGGCAGGTTCCGCTGGTACAGTGAAAGGCAAGCCAATCCCTGCGGCCTCTCTGCAGAAGATAGACAAGTATACTAAATAGCAGGCCCCTGCAGTGGGAACCGGAGTGGAGGGTGGGGCATCCATGCCGGAGGGGGACCTCCAGATATCACCTATCCTCAGCGCCATTGAAGACTTCAAAATCACTATGGAGGGCAAGATGGGGAACTGAAGGTGGACCTGCCACTAATCCGACAGCACTTACGCAATACCATGGACAGGGTGACCGAGTTGGAAGGCAGGGTGTCGGAAGCGGGAGGATACCCTCAAATCGCATGGGGACCCCTTGGCCACCATGCAACGCCTGGTGAGTCAACCGGAGGAACGTGCGGAGGATGCAGAGGGGAGATCCTGCAGGAACAATCTCTGCATGGTGGGCATACCTGAGGGGGCGGAAGGCTCGTCCCCAACGAAATTCATGTGGGACTGGTTGAACAGCTGGGTGCCCAAGGATGAGGTTTCGGGCTGCTTCATTGTTGAACAGGCTCATAGAGCACTGATCGGCAAGCCACAGGTCAGTGCACATCCCAGATCATTTATTGTGCGCATACTCAACTATGCCGACAGAATTGCGGTCCTCAAGGCGGCTCGCAGGGCCAGCCAGTTGACTTTTCAATCTTCCCTGGTGAAGATTTTCCCAGACTACACCCTGAAGGTACAACAGTAGGGCTGGTCCTTTCAAGAAGCTAAGCAAAAATTGAAAGCCATGGGACTCAAGTATATACTCTTGTTCCCGGCCCGCTTGAAGGTCCTTTATCACGAAAAAATCCTTTTCTTTGACTCTCCTGAGGTGATATGGGAGTGGGTGGAAGAGAGACCACCGTGACGCCCAGTAGTGGATACCTCACGGAGAGGGGGGGCCGGAGAGATGGTGGAGACCCAACACAAGAATGGCGTACAGTCTTGCGGAAACGTACAAAGAAGATGGGACATAGGGCACAGTCGTTGGTTCCCAAATGAGCAGCAGCTAGAGTGGGGGTGGGCCACCCCCACCTACAGTGGGGGTGGCTCACTTGATGAGGCCTGGTGCTGATCGGCCTGCGCAGGCGGCTTCTGATCAACAGTGATCTTCTCTGTGGGGGGGGGGTGATTTTCTTCATTTAGATGTGATGCACACATGTCTGTACTGCTCTGATTTGCTGGTTTGGTCTTTACCACCTTTGACCTGGACCTTCACAAAATCTTCACAAAATCTTTTTGAGTGGGGCTTAGTTCTTTTGGGGGGATGGAATTGGGGCACCTGGGACGATATGCATTACACGTTAGGCCTGTTGACTGCGGTCCCTAGTCGCACCACAACAGGTACTTCCAGTTTCCGAAGTATGGGGGGATTTTGGGGGGGTTGTTTTTGATTGCATTTCATTTTCAGGTGCAAAAGCTGAGCACAGTGGTAGGCATAACACACGTTATTCATAGACACAATATGATCGTACGCTGGGGTTAGGGCTGATTCTAATTCTCAGAAGGACCACTCCCAAGGACGGGGGTGGGGGCAGGGTACATTGTCCATACTGTTGTGGAACATTACTGGGATGCTGGATAAGGTCAAGTGGGGAGTGGTGCTGCAGGCAGCATTGAGGTCCAACGCGGATATTGTGATGCTTCAGGAGAGACACCTCTTGGGCAGCAAGTGTCCCTTTCTGGCCCGCAAGGGCTACACTCAAGTGTATCACTCTGGCTTTCACCGAGGCTCTCGGGGCACAGCCATACTGGTTAGGTGGCATACCCTTTTGGCGGTGTCAAAGGTATGGCATAATAGCTTGGGTCGGTATGTGGCACTAACTGGTGTCCTTCATGGCTGCCTAATTTCCTTGATCAGCATCTATGCCCCAACCCCCTTTCTTCAGACTTCTTGTTTAGACTGGAGGACCTTTTACTGGAGTTGCCGGATGCCCCATGATTAATTGGAGGGGAGTTTAATGGAGTGTGACATGTGAGTCTAGACTGTTCTTCGACGTCTCTGTGGACTGGTCATGGACCAACACCCCTTGCGGTCTTCATGTATAACTGGAACCTGATAGATGTGTGGAGGGCACACCACCCCGGGGAGAGAGGCTTCACCTTCTACTCGGAGGCACATTGCTCATTCTCCCGTCTGGACTACTTTTTTACGCAGGGCCAGGAGGGGCCACAGGGTCATAGATATTCGGTTGTTGACTAGAGGATTCTCCGATCACTCATCAGTGGTAGTGGATCTGGCTTGGGGCCAGGGGGCGCGATGGCGCCAAGACCGCTGGTATTTTCAAAAGGTCGATTTCAGGGAGCGGTGCCAAAACACAAGTCACCAATCCTTGGCCAACAATAAGGGCTCCGTATCTTCCCACATTACGTTGTGGGAGACCCAGAAGGCCACGGTGAGAGGCTGTATCATTAGCTACGTTATGGGCCAGAGAGACAGGGATCAGCGGATGATTAGGGACCTAGAGGAGAGCATACTCAACTTAGAAAGCCGGTTTACAACGTCGCAGCAGAAACCCCTCCTGCAGGACTCATTGCATACCCAGACTTTGCCCCACCAGGAGCTTACACAGGAAGCAAGAGCGGCGTGGATGGCCACCTGTAGAAAAGTCTACCAGTGAGGCGTTAAAAACCAGCAGGACGTTGCACTGGCTCTGCACCCATAGGGAGGTGGGAGTCCTGATACCTTTTTTGTTGGCTGATGATGGTTCCTGGGTGAGTCCATTGTGAGAGCGTTTGCAGTGTATTACCGACAGTTGTATGGTGCAGACCCCTTAAGCCCCTGGGCGGATTTATCTCAATTCGGATCTACTGATGCTGCGCCTCACCTCCGAGGAGCGAGAGTCGGAGGCAGACGTCACATGTGACTAGCTGTGTGCGGCCCTTGCTCAGCTGCAGGCTGGACAAGCGCAAGGCCCCAATGGTTTTCCGGCTGAGTTCTGGTACCTGGCGTGGCCGCAGACTGGCCCGTTACTGCAAGGCCTTTCATAAGACTGTGGAGGGGGGCGAATTGCCCCTTGATCTGCAGATGGCAGGTATTGTGGTGACACCTAAGCCAGGTATGGGGGGCATGCACTGCGGGGATTACCAACCAAGCCTGCTTTTGAACTCAGAGGTTAAAATATGGGCTAAATTGTCCTAAGAGGTGTGGACAGGAGGGTACATTTCTGCACTGGTGGTGGGACTGCCCGCAACTCCAGGGGTACTGGAACGCGATTGTTATACGCATGACGACAGTGTGCAGGACGCTGGTAGAGGCCTCACCTCGACAGTGTTTATTAAACATTTGGGAGACAACTACTCTAAAGGCTGGGCAAAGATTATGGGTCACACTGGGTCTAATGGTGGCCAAGCGCAATATAGCCAGAAACTGGAGAGCAGAAGCGGGGCCCGCATTCCAAGATTGGGAAGTCGACATGGACTGGTGCATGCAGGCGGAGAGAGTGGTGTACGAAGGGAGGGGCTGCCCGCATAAATGGACCAAAGTCTGGGGAGGGTGGAATGAAAGCAGAGGGATGCTCTGTAGACCTATTGAAGGTTCCCCTGCGTGGGAAGAGTCCGACAAAATAGCAGAGAATCGATGCAAGTGAGAAGGGTTCATAATGTGGTAAATTTGGAGATGGTCGTCCCTATGATGTCAGATGTGTAACTGTGTACTGAGTCTAACTGTGATATTCAACGCTGTCAAATGTCCCTGTTTTCTTATTTTTATAATAATAAAAAGATTTATTTAAAAAAAAAAAAAATGGGCTAAGATGCTGGCCACTTGGCCTGCGGGGATGATTACCTGCCTTGTCCACCCAGACCAGTCTGGTTTCATGCCCCAGCGGGCCACCAGGCATAATTTACGAAGGATGCACAATGCCATTACCATGAGTGGGGCCTTCTGTGGTCATAGAACACTTCTATCCATCGATTTTCAGAAAGCAATTGACTCCATGGACTAGGCGTTTTTGCTCTCCCTTCTTACCCGAGTGGGGTTTGGCACAAAGTGCGTGAGTTATGTGCGCCTTCTATATACTAACCTAGTGGCAAGGGAGCAAGTTGGAGGGGTGGTATGAGAGTGGTTTCTGGTGGTGAGGGGCACAGACAAGGCTGTCCCTTGTCCACTTTACTTTTTGCGCTGGTAATCAAACCCCTGACTGCATGGGTGAGGGTAGACATGCTTCTTAAAGGTTTTTAGTGGTCCAAGGGGGTGGGCGATAGAATTTTGTTGTATGCCGATGACGTTCTTTTATTCATGGATGATCCGGAGATCTCAGGCCCTAGGGCACTTCAGATCCTAGACATCTTTGGTTCCTACTCCGGGCTTCGGATGAACCCCCAAAAATCTGCAATTTATCCCATTGCTCTTTGTCTAGTAGAAATATCATGGTCAGCAGGGATACCAATCCTCCCTTTGGGCTTTAAATACCTAGGGGCTTTTGGTCACTGGCGACATAGCCCCTCCTTCAAACGGCACCTTATGCCTCACTTGGTTGCCATTGGACAGGACGTCAGACTATGGTCCACTATGCCTCTCTTCCCCTTGGGGTGCTCGGTGATTTTTAAAATGGTGGCCCTCCCGCGTCTGCTTTACCAATTGCAAAACCATCCATTTCCAATTGATAAAACTTTCTTTAGCAAGGTTAATGCACAACTCCGTCTGCTGCTCTGGGCAGCGAAATGTTGTCAACCGCAATACTACTAAACTACTGGGCGGCGCACCTGCTTGTTGTGAATGAGTGGTGGTTCTGAGGCTTTAGGGACCCTGCTTATGCGACGGACTGATGTCTGCTGGATGGCTGTGACCTTCCCCATCTGCTATATGGAGGTGGTTGGGGGGGGGGGGGGCTCTGCAGCCTTTCCTCCAGCCACTCGCGTTGTACTGGAGATATGGAACATTGCCATGAACACTGTGGGGTGAGCTAATCGTCTCACTTTAGGGAACCCGTTGTGGGAGGGCACCAGACTTCCGCAGGTGGCGGCCCTGAGGGGATTTGCGGTCTGGGACGTTATGGGCATTTCATCATCGGAGGATGTTCTGCACCATGGGACGCTCAAGTCCTTTCAGGACCTGCAGAAGGAATATGACATGCACCGCATGAAGTTCTTAGGTATTTTCAGCTCAGGCACGCCCTCCATCCTCTAATACGGCCGGTGGAGGATATCCCCAAGTGTTCCCCGATGGGGGCCAAAATCCTTCTAATGAACCTCAAGGAACATAATGTATCGGAAATATATAAAATGTTACGGAGTAATGTGCCAGATCCGAGGGTCGGAGTGCAGGGGGCGTGGGACGGTGAACTGGGTTGCATAGAAGACGATGTCTGGAGGGAGGCTGCGGTGGCCCCCAAGAGGCGGTGATACCCACCCAGTTTTGATTACTACAACTTATGATACTTCACAGTGTGTATCTTACTAGGGCCAGACTTCATCGCATGGGCCTGATCTCCGCGGGAACTGTCTGCGGTGCGATGACCCAAGGGGGGATCTTCCTCGTATGTTCTGGGACTGCCTGGGGCTGGCTCACTTTTGGGGTGGCGTACTGGGCCGACCTGAAAGGGTGTTGGGTTGAAATATCTCCCTAGACCCTAAACTCATTCTTCTGCATATTAGACAATCTGGGGAGCACTCGTTATCAGAGGGCACTTCTGTGGCTGGGACACATTGTGGCAAAGAGGGATATTGCCAGGGCCTGGAAGGAGACGGAGGCACCTCATGTGGACACCTGCGCTAAGGGCATGGATCATTGCATGGAAATGGAGAGTCTGATCTACTTGTTGCGTGGTTGCCCCCAGAAACATTTTAAGATCTGGAAGGACTGGACAGAGTATAGGGGGATACAGCTAGAGCCGTGCAGGCCATGGGGTGGATGGGGGGGTCACGGGTCTGTGCGGGGTGGCTAATATAAATGTGCGAGCCAGAGGAGAGGTTCCAGCCCTATTGTCGGGTGGTCAGTAGTTCAGTCAAGGGATGTAATGTGATGTCTTTCTTGCCTTTGTTTGGTAGGGTAATGTATTCCTGATATTTTGCATTGGTACTGCGCTCACAGTGCTGTTTTCTTATTGAAAGTTGTAAAATTAATAAAAAAAAGTTTAAAAACAAAAAAAAGAATGACTTGGGCCCAGTTGTTCCTGATCTTCTTGACAACTCTGGGCAGGAGTGGTATTGGCGTAAAGGCGTACAAGAGGCTGGAGAGCCACTCAAGATGAAAAAAGGTCTCCGAGCGAGAGTCACCTTGGAAACTCCAGCACACAAACCTCTGACATTGCACATTCTCAGTGGTGGCGAACAGGTCGAACCAAGGCTCTCTCCACTGCTGAAAGAGCCTTTACCACTTATGGATGGCAAGGCCATTCCTGATCCGCTAGGCATCCTTGGCTGAGTTTATCCGCCCGGACGATCAGAGAGCCTGCCAGGTGTTGAGCCATCAGAAAAATGCCCTGATGTTCCAGCCATGTCCAGAGACACAGAGCCTCTTGAAAAAGGGTCCCTGACCCCACCCTGCAATTTGTTGCAGTACCACATGGCGGTGGTGTTGTCTGTGAACAGCTGCACTAGCCTTCCCTTGATGGAGGGTAGAAAGGCTTTCAGTGCCAGTCAGATAGCTTGGAACTCCAACAGCTTGAGGTGGAGTCCAGATTCCACCAGAGACTGGAGACCTCTCGTTCCACTTCTACCATGTCGGAGAGGTTCTCCTGATGCTGCACCCACTGGAATGTCAGTTCCCACTGCAGAGCATGCATATGCCATCAGGCATGTGTCACAAGCAGGATGCAGGAGGCCATGAGGCCCAAAAGCCTCAGAGTCAATCTTACTGAAATCCAGGATAGAGGCTGAACCATCGACGTGATAGCCTAAATATCTTGGACTCACCGTTTGGGAGGATAAGCCCGAATGTGCACTGTGTCCAGAACAGCTCCAATGAAAGGGAGCATCTGGTGTGACTTCAGCATGTTGATAATAAACCCTAGTGAGCGCAGGAGGTCTGCCATAGTCTGGAGATGGAAGACGACTGCCTGGGACTGAAAGTGCTCATGACCTACAGTGAACTGCAGGTAACATCTGTGGGCAGGCAGGAGGGGGATGTCCAAGTATGCATCCTGCAAATCCAATGCTACCACCCAGTGTCCCGGGTCCAGGGCAGACAGAACTAGAGCAAGCGTGAGCATTCTCAATTTCCTTTTTTTAAGGAAGAAACTCAGAGGATGCAGGACTAGGATAGGACGAAGGACTTTGTCCTTCTTGGGCACATGAAAGTTGCTGGAATAGCAACCACAACCTACTTCTGATGCTGGCACCCTCTCTAAGGCTCCCTTGGCCAAGAGAGCTGCCACTTCCTGGCGGAGTAAGGAGATATGGTCGCAAGTAGGTGGCATGGGTGGAGGGGTAGTCATGAAGGGGAATGAGTAGCCCTCTTCGGACAATCTGCAGAACCCAGCAGTCGGATGTTTTCGACCTCCAGTGGTGCAGGTGGTGACGTATCCTGCCTCCCACTGGTTGCCCATGATTGTCGGAGGGCAAACTAAAGAGGCCTGGAGGCTGCAGCTGCCAGGGGAGTGATGGACTGGCCAGAACTCTGGCTGCTGACCCACAGGGTCTGTGGGCACAGCGTCTGCGGCCACGAAGGGACTGGGAAGCTTGCATGCTGTGGTGGCTGGGTGGGTAGAGAAGCGGCTGGAAGCCTCTTCGGTGGCCGCGAAAGGTGGACTGGGGTTGGTGAGGGGCCATGGAAAGGCCCAAGGACCTGATCATAGCTCTGCAGTCCTTGAAGCGCTCTAGTGCTGAGTCCGCCTTGTCACTGAAGAGATTGGAGCCATCAAAGGGCATGTCATAGAGCGAGGCTTGGATATCTTTTGAAAAGGCAGTGGTTTTAAACCAGGCATGGCGCCCAAGGGCCACCGATGATGAAACCGCTCTGCCTAGTGAGTCGCTCCTTTCCAGCTCACAGCGTACGGCGAACTTAGCTGCGTCCCTCCACGCAGCAATAGCTTGGGAGAGTATGGCTTGGGCTTCCACTAAGATCATAGACAGCCCCTGCACAACCGAGTCCCAGAGTGAATGGGAGTATCGGCCCAAAAGGCATGCGGTGTTCACCGACCGCAGTGCCTGGATGGCAGAAGAAAACATCTTCTTTCCCAAGGTATCCATCCTCTTGGATTCTATGTCCGGTGGAGTGGTAGGGAATGAGCCAGAATCTAGTTTGGAAGTGGAGGCTTGGACCACCAAGCTCTCCAGGGTGGGGTGTTGGGCACAGAAATTGGGGTCCCCTAGGGTGGGGCGATGGCCGCGGGCAATTGTCCTATTCACAGGAGGCCCTGACCAGTGTCTGAGTAGGACTTTTGTGAGGGTTTCATTAAATGGGAGAAGCGGTTCTGAAGGGGTGATTCCCGTCAGAAACCCCTCCGTCCCGTTCGTCTTTACAGCCACGGAGGGAAGCTGAAGCTCTAGGACCTCGTCCACCCTCCTCACCACCATTGTAAATGAGGCTCCCTCCTCCGTAGCCACGGTAAGAGGAGAGACCAACCTAGTATCTGGGGAGATGTCCAGTCCACTGGCATCAGCCAAATCCTCTCACCAGTTGTCCTCATTGGGGTCTAGGGTCTGGTATTCATAAAGGTCCAGAGGCCCCTCCCAATATCCCCCAAGTCCTAGCCCATGGGAATAGGGCTCATGTTCCAGTCTGGATGGAATGCCTTTAGTCAGTGCCGGAGTCGGAATACGAGGACGTCCATCCGGCTCTGTGTCGGGGACGCCAGCAGTGGAGCAGATGCCTTCGGTAGTGGAGCTGGCACCGGGGATGGTCAAGTTGGCTCGTCCGACATTGGTCTGGATCCATCCATGGATCCAAGGGGCCTGACTGGTGCCGGTGGGCAAACTTGCAGGTGGAAAACCAGTAGTGGCCCCTCCCGAACCTGCAGGGCACTAGGGTGTGCCAGGGGGGACGGGCCACTCAAATATAAGGTGCATGGCCTCATAGAACTCACAGACATGGGTGGGGGTCGCTCTGGCTCCAGGAAACTATGGGAGTGCAGAGACGGCCAGGCGCAGGCCTAACCATGGAGCCATGCCTCGAATGCGACGTTCCCCTGTCTCGTTGGATGACTTTGATGGATGGGGCGAGGTCAAAGACCTCTTCGAGTTCTTGTTTTACTTCTTTTTGTGGGACTTAATTGAACGCCCGGACGACTTCGACAAAGATCGATGGCTACGTGACTGATCTCAGGACCTTCCTCTAGACCAGAATCAAGACAGTCGCAGCATCGCACGTCGAGCGGAAAAAAGCTTGAGGGACCGCTCCCTCAAAGCCTTGGGGTGCATGGCGCAACAGTAGAAGCAGATCTTGGCGTCATGGTCACGTTTGAGACACCTGAGGCAGACGAGGTGCAGGTCTGTCATCTCCGACATTTTCTAAAGGGTTTAAAACCAGCCTTCCTCATAGACATGCCTGCCACACCAGGAGACAATGCCTCAAACTTTTTTAGAAAAAAGGTCGAAAAAGGTCAGTCAAAACATGACTGGGGTAGCTCTTCTCTGGATCTACGCTGACTGGAATGGAAAGAAAAAAGAACTGACATCAGCGCACTGGGGTGGCGCCTATATAGGCACCGTGCATGTCATTTTCGGCACGGACGATGCTGCGTGGAGCCATGCAACGCCATCTACCAGCGTGCAGGGTTACTGCTCACAAAATAATTTCCAGATCTAGTCTGACGCCTGGGGATAATTCTAAGGTAAGGAATCCGTGGCTAGAAGTCTCTAGCAGATTGTCCACACAGTAATGCTTGATGAACATATGGGTAGATGACGAAGTGGCAGACTTGCAGATATCCTTTAAGGTAATGGTACTCAGAAAGGACTCAGTGGCTCCTGACAGGTAGAGCATGCATTCAGTGCAGAGAAGAATATGCACTTAGCTTTACTGTGACAAATGTTACTGCACTTGAAAAAGCATGTGTCTACACCAGAGCTCAATAGAGGCTTGGCAAGGTGGGGTTATTCAAAAGCATTAAAGAGCAGTTTAATTTTCCTAATTGATTTTGTGTATGCAACAATACATAAAAGCATGCTTAACATTTATTGTGTGTAAGGCCCTTTGCACAACTGATGTGGGGTATGGAAAGAAAGACAGCAACTCAATTGAAAAAACATGTAAAGGAGAGATGACCTTCAGCAAAAAACAAGGATCGGTCTTAAGGCTCACCTGATCCTTGTGTACTTCCATAAAACATCCTTTAGTGACAATGTCTGCATTTTAACAACCCTTCGAAGGAAGGTAACAGCATCTAAGAGAGCCACGTTCCAGGACAAAATTTACAGTATGCACAAATGAAGGAGGTCATGTGACTCCTGAAAGGATAATGTTAAATTTCCTTGAAGGAATAGGTGGTAACCTAGGGGATTGACTATTTTTAGTCCCTCCATAAAAGCTGTAATGACAGGTATTTAAATAATTGACTGGCATTGACTATTTTTGGAGGTAAGCAGTGACTGCTGCAAGATGCACTCATGTTATAGTGTAGGCTAACTCTGCCTTTTGAAGGTGTAACAGGTAACATACAACCAATTCATTAAGGGGTTGTATGTGAATACAATCAAAGTAATGCACAAAAAAATTCCATTTAGCATAGTAATAGGCTCCCGTAGCAGGTTTTTGAGCTTCTTTTAAGATTTGAATAACTCATTTTTAATCTGCAACTGTCAAACTCTAAGATTTCAGTTGCCAAATCGCAATATTGAATGACCTGGCATCTGGACACAGCAACAGTCCATTGTGTTGCGTAAGAAGGTTGGGGCACAGCCTCAGCTTCTCATGAGAGTCTAGGACATTTCAAGAAGCAGGGAGAATCAGGACTGACTCACCCAGGGAAAAGCTATATGTGTTCTGAACACTTTCTGCATTTTTCTTATTACATATGAAATCCAAGGGATCGATGGAAAGTGAATGCAAATATCCCTGACCAGCTGATCCATAAACCAGTGTGCTGCGACAGTGGGTGAGGGTACCTGGAGGCACATTTTTGGCATTTTGCGTTCTTGTGAATATATAGATTGTTGGTGTGCCTTAACAATGAAATGGTTGGTTGAGCACTTGTGCTTTTAATACCCATTCCTGCATTTTTGATAACTCAGTGAAGTGGCTGTCCACTCTTAGGAGATGGTCTACCAAGAGGAACTCCCAATGGCACAAAGCCCACTGCCAAATCTGGTGTGCAAGCTGTGACATTTGCAGCTAGTGATACCTCATTGTTTTTGTATGTAATACATTGCAGTCTATGCCAATGAGAACTACTGTATCGAAAGTGTGGGGAAAAAAAGAGGGGCGTGGCCACGAACATGGCCGAGTGAGACGCTGATTCCAGGAGCTCCCGACCGGAGCCCAAATCCTCAATCATCCTGCCAGTTATAAACCCTTAATTTTGATTCTGTCTATCCTGCGACACCCCCGTGGCACTGAGCGGAAGACCTGAACCCCGGAGACCGGCAAGATTGATGTGTTCCGGACGGGATGTGCGCTTTCCGGCCGGAGCCGAAAATGGCGGACGGGCGCCTATGAGGTCCTGAAGTGCTGGGCAGACGAGAGACACCAGCGAAAGACCCTGCCTACCTCCCGGTGAGCTGCAGGGCTGCGACGTGGGCCAGGGTACCATGTATCTGTGGCTCGTCGCCTGGCCAACCCTCGGTGCTGGGGCCTTGTCGGTGTGCCGGACCTCGCTGGGCCCTAGAGGAGGGGGAAGGGCCTCCAAGGAGGCGAGATCCTGCCGCGCCTCGCTGGCGCTGAGACACATGCCTGTGTGTCGCCTCTGCCTGCCGCCCATGCTGGGCGTGCAATTACTCGGGTGAAGACCCCGGAGGAAGCTAGACCCTCGGGGCGCCATACGAGGCGGGGGCCGGGGCGTGTGTGCTGATCCTGCCCCTCCCGCCACGGCTGGGCACTCAAATCCGGTAGGGGCTGGATCGGAGCGAGGGGACTGAATACGACCTGCCGGGGTACTGCGCGCCTCGGCACCCGTGCTTTTTGATCTCCTCCACCGGCTTGGAGTGTAAGGGCGTATGCGGAGCGTGGCTCGACGGACATTGCGGAGAGTGCCGCCCCCCCCCCCCCTCCGGCAGGGTGTAGAGCAGTGAGGTGTGGAGTGCCTCTCGGTCCTCGGAGGGCCTGTGTTTTGAGACGCCCGCCGCCACGAAAGAGGAGGGGACCCTGGACTGTTGCCTGCCCTCTCTCCCCCTGTGCCTCAGGACCACTGTCCTGGTCGGTGCTGAATAGGACAGGGAGGAGCCCTGGCCTTGAGCGAGCAGGCCTGGACACACTGGTGGTTCTCTGCAGTGGTGCCCCATGTGAAACTGGTGAGGGGTGTGTTAGGCTTAGAGTACGCCAGGAGGTGCGCCCCCCCCCCCCATAGCCAGGATCCGAGTTTAATAGTAGCCCCCTGGGACACAGTGTGACTGCTGCTTCTCCTCTCCTCCCCCTCTCAAGCGTGGATGCATGGTCTGAGGTATGGGGACGGAACACACTTTTGGATTTGGCGAAATCCTCATACACCACTGAAAAGTACTTGGGTGGGGACTGGAGCGGGGGTGCCTTCCTCCCCCATGATGACCAAAGACAAGGACCCGAAGCTCCCCAGACAGGGGAAAATGGACAAATATACTAAAGTTGTCACCCCGCACGAGGCTATGCAGCCCATATCGGAGGCGGCCACCATACTCCAGGCCATTCAGTCTTCCAGGGAGGCACTAGAAAATAAAATCGGAGAGGTGCGCTCAGAGGTTACGCTGCTGAGGCAGGATCTCTGGAATGTATCGGAAAGAGTTACGGAGGCGGAGTCCCGGGTCTCGGAGGTCAAAGACGCGGTTAAGGATCTACAAACAGCTGTGGCGGAGCTCCGAAGCACCAGTGGTGACCTGCAGTGGCGCGTGGATGACGCAGAAAACAGGGCTCGTAGAAATAATCTCCGCTTCGTGGGATTCCCGGAAGGCGTGGAGGGAACGGATCTGCCTGCGTTCTTTACCAAATGGCTGAAAAACATTATCCTGCCGGAACACTTTTCTACATGTTTTGTCCTTGAGCCGGCACAAAGGGACCTGAATGCTAGGCCTCCCCCTGGTGCTCCCCCAAGGCCCTTATTGCAAAAATCCTTAATTTCATGGACAGAGACATGATCCTACGAGAGGCACGCAGGATGGGGGAAATTAGATACGAAAACTCTAAGATCATGATCTTCCCCGATTATAGCAAAGATGTGTAGAAGCAGAGAAAGACTTTTGATTCTGCTAAAGCTAAACTAAGATCACAACAAATTCAATACATGCTGCTATTCCCTGCAAAGCTGAAGGTCATACACAACGGCAGGACGCAGTTTTTTCAGACTCAGGAGGAAGTATGGGCTTGGATTGAGGAGAGGCAGATCCTTCGCCCCCCGGAGCGACAGACCAGGGGTGAGGGCAGAACATGGAATGCTAGATCAACGGATCGACAACGGAGAACCAGGAAAAGTCGGAGCGGAACAAAGAGGATGGGTCCGGCGACGCCCTATGCACTCAGGAATCCCAGCAAAAAACCTGGGGCGCAGGTAGACAAGACGACACGCATTGAGGTCGCGGATGGCGACGAAACGGACAGATCTAGCCAGCGCGACACACAGGTGGATTTGGAGGACTCGAGAGAATCCTCTGGGGACGAGAGCACGCACCCCTTGGTGGCAGAGATCACAGCTATAAAGGGCGGAGCGGAGGGTGGTCGACTCTTGCCCACGAGAGATAAATGACCCCCCAGACTTTATACACATAAAATGTGCAAATCTGGCATTGTTTCCCGGTCGGGGGCCAGCAAGCCCCAACAGTTTAGTTTAGTTTTGAGCCCCTGCTACACACGCTGCCTGGCGGTACAATTCAGAACAGTGCTGTGGCAGGGCCCGCCAAAGATCATTTCCCTTTATCCTTAATGGAGGGTTTGTATAGCGGAAGGGTGTAGGGTAGTTCCATTTTTCATTTTTTGGGGGATGGGGGGGGGGGGGTGGGCGACAGACCTCTCTATCTTTTCCTACACGAGTTTGCTGTTATATTATGGGTTTGGGTGTAGTGGAAACGGGAAGGGGGGTGGGGCGGGGGGCTGGGGGAAAGGGATTGTGTATGTTGTTTGCACTGGACCTAGCATCGACACTTACATACCCTGGGGGACCCACAATAGGAGGAATAGGTACATGGTTGGGGCCGCACCTCCGTTGCCATGACACTCACGTTCCCACACATAGAAGACCAAGCTGTCTCAGTCCTAACCTGGAATGTTAACAGACTGAGAGATAGAATCAAACATGGGTTGGTCACCCAGTATATAAGGCGCCTGCGACCAGACGCAGTCTTGTTACAAGAAACACATCTACTGGGTACACATTGTAAGTTCCTTGGGAGGGCACCATACACGGTCTTGGCACATGCTGGCTTTACATCCGGGTCGAGGGGGGTGGCTATTTTGATAAAAAAATCTCCCCCCTTCGAAATGACACGTAAATGGACCGACCCAGATGGTAGATTCGTTGGGGTAACGGGAACCTGGGGCAGACGCAACATAACTATCATCTGTGCATACTCTCCGCTTCGATTGCAAGCCCCTGTACTCCTTAAAATCGCTGACATCCTTCTCGAGACCCCCATGTCCTTCCACGTCATAGGGGGGGATTTAAATGATGTCATCAATACGAGGATGGATCGGTCCACTGGATCAGAGGGAAACACAGACACAACCCCTATCTACCGTTTTACAGACTCTATAGGGCTTATTGACATATGGAGACTCCAACACCCAAATGCCCGACAATATTCTTACTTTTACGGGGCACACAGAGTATATTCCAGGCTAGACTACGTGTTTGTCCCCAGGGGGGAGATGGGGGTGGTTCGCAAGGCTGAATACCAGGCTGGTCTGTCGGACCATTCGCCCGTGCTGGTTTCGTTGGGGCAACAGATCCGAACATCTGGGCCTACATGGAGGCTTAATGCATGGGACCTTCAAAAGGAAGTGATTCTAAAGGGGCTTCGGACTGATACCGAAATCTTTTTCCAAGAAAACCTGGGCACAGTGGACTCAGGGGTCACACTTTGGGAGGCATATAAAACAGTGCTGCGGGACAGAGCACAATACCGGATAGCTTGGGAGAAAAAGAAAGACCGGGAACACATAGAACGAATAGAGGGACAATTATTAACCCTAGAAAAGAAAGTCCTAGATAGGTCTGACACACTGATTGCCTGGCAATTAGAAGCCCTAAGGACCGAGTATCATGAACTGGCTCAGGGAGAGGCTAGGAAACTAAGGCTAGTGATGCTGCATCGTCTGTATGAGGTTGGTGACAAGGCCGGGAAGTTACTAGCCTGGCTTAGCAAAAAAGAAAATTAGGCCAGATGGGTCGACTCTATTGTAGATGATAGAGGGACGATGTACAACACAGACGAACAGATACTGTCCGCATTTGCCCAATATTACGCCTTGGCCCGAAGTTTAGGAAATGGGTGGCATTACTATACACGGAACCAAGGGCAAAAGTAAGGGTTAACAGTAGGCTTTCATTTGAGTTCCCGATCTCCTGCCGGACCAGACAGGGATGTCCCTTGTCCCCACTATTATTCGCACTGGTAATAGAACCCCTAGCTTGCTTGATCAGACAACACCCGCAAGTCACAGGCTGCCGGATCACATCAGACGATTGGGAGGAAGAAAGAATATCGCTGTTTGCAGATGATATTCTTTTGTTCATCACGAACATAACTATCACAATCCCCATCGTGTTCTCGATCCTTGAGGAATATGGCCGGGTTTCGGGTTATAAAATTAACTATCACAAGTCTACAATATAAAGCCCAATGCAAGATATGGAATGGCCTCCAATACCCCGAGACCTATGTATAGCTACAGAAGGCTTTAAGTAACTTGGGATTTTCCTCACCCCCACCCCATAATATGTCGTATGCGCAATGTATGCCGGGTCCTCTCTAGCTTTAAGCAGGATGCAGATAGATAGAGAGAATTGCCACTTACAATAATGGGCCATGCAGCAATGTACAAGATGATCTCACTACCTCAATTCTTATATGTGCTGCAGAACACATACCACCCCCTACCTCGATCAACATTCAGGAAAGTCGACTCCAAACTCTGCGCACTCCTTTGGTTGAAGGGCCATCCCAGAATTGCATTAAAGACTCTACAGCGCAACCCGTACAATGGGGGGCTCGCGCTCCCAGACATGGAGGCTTACTACTGGGCAGCCCACCTTATTTCCATAAATGACTGGATACACACCTCCGGGTATCATCCCACCTATAGGTTGGAAAGGGAAACATTTACACAAAAAACATTCACACACTATTTATATGGAGGAAAAGGGACCCACAGACTACTCCCCGCAACCAGAGCCACTATAGAGGTCTGGAACATAACTAATAATACGTTAGGCTGCGCACACAAAATATCTAGGTCTACCCCCCCTGTGGAAAGGAAATTGGTTCAAAGAACTGAATAAGCTCCAGGGATTCGAGCCTGGAATCTGCTCGGGATCTCAATGTTGGGAGATATCATGGCCAAGGGCAACCTTAAAACCTTCCCAGACCTCCAGGCGAATTTCAACTTCATGCCTCCCAAATTTTTAAATACGGCCAGCTGCGCCATGCTTGGAATGCAGAGGGAATAGAGGCTTCTGAGCTCTCCGAGTTTGCACCACTGGAGGGCAGACTACTCCAGGAAGAATTAAAAATGAAGGCAGTCTCTGTCACTTACAAAGCTATAAACAACAATATGCCCGACACCCTGGTTAAACTAAGGGGGGGGGGGGAGACCTAAGGGAAATGGAGGACATCGATTGGGAGGCAGCCCTGATGCACCCAAGGGAGGCCGCAATCGAAGCCAGGTTTCGCCTCATTCAGTTCAAAATCCTTCACCAGGCCTATTACGACAGAGACAAACTACACAAAATTGGACGCGCAGAATCTCCACTGTGTCTCCGCTGTCGGACTGACTCCGGCAATTTCCTTCATACGCTTTGGGAGTGTCCACAAATAGGGATTTATTGGCAGACGATAATCACTGAATTGAACGAAATACATGGAATCTCCCTACCAATGGACCCTAGATTTATCCTGTTCGGGATACCAGGTGAGGCAGATGTCCCTAGACCCCAACTTCTTTTCAGCGCACTGGGCTTGGTGGTGGCCAAGCGGGATATTGCTAGTCGCTGGGGCGCGCAAGAGACCCCTACATTACAAGAATGGAAAGGGGGTATGGATTTATACATGGCTGCTGAAAGGGTCATATACAAAAGTAGAGGCTGCCCCAAAAGGTTTAAGAAAATATGGGGGTGCTGGATGAGATACTATGGTCTGAGCCTGAGCGAAGTGGATACCCAATCTACTGTAATTGGGGTGTCGGACTAATGATACCTTGCTGGTCCCGGGAGGGGGGTGTGGAGACGGGTTGTGGAGGATGGCCTTGCCGTGACGTGTACCAAGGTCTTATATGTAATTTTGTCTATATCATGATTTGTATCCCTCAGATGCCCACCAGATGTAGGAAGGACCAGGTGGTTGATTGTGGTCTAAGTGCAATGTTGTTGTTACAGTTATGTCAATGTTTACAATTGTCGCAAAATAAAATAAAAATATATAAAAAAAAAAAAAAAAAAGAAAGTGTGGGGAAAAAAGCCCAAACAGCTAACTGGAAGGCCATGATAGCCAATACACTGATGTACAAGAGACACTGTAGTGGACACCATTTTCCCTTAATTGAAGTTGAGCATGTATGCCCCCAAACCCATCAGTGAGGTGTTCGTGTGGATGGTCACCTGTGGCTGTGTTTCCAGAAACAATCTGCCCAGAAATAGGCTCTTTAGCTTCCACCACTGAGTTCTCAGTAATCTGTGATCACTGAGGGGACAGACACTCCTTAAATGGATGCATATGTAACCATGCATTTGGTACCTGATCAATGTAAAAGGTTATCATCCCTAAAATGTCATGATCACTCTCACTATCAGATGATGTGGTGTCTGAAATACTCTCTCTGGAATTCGGTAAGCTTTGTCCACCACTGCACTCCGTATAGCTCCCAGAAACAGTTGCATCTGCTATGGAGAGAGACTGGACTTTATCGTATTGATAGTGAAACTTAACTGATTTCGAAAGGAAATCATTTGCAAAGTGTGAGCGATGCATTCTGCCTGACTGCTCCCTTTATCTATAAAGAATCAAACGGATGAGATAGAAGTATTGTTAGTGAATCCACTCATCTTTCAAATACAAACGAAAAACCAATGGGGAGTAAAGCCACTATTACATGTCTCATCGGATTCACCAAGGAATCCGGTGAGACATGAGCACAGTTTTAAGCATGGGAACTGAAGTAGCTGCTGTCTTGGAGACTGCTTCTATGAAGAAATCATCTTCCTTCTCATCCACCAAAACATGGGAACCTTATGATGTTCTGCTGCTCTACATATGATTGGAGTTGTGTCACCTTGTGGTGTAAGGTATCAAAGAGGGTCATCCTGAGGATCTGTCCTGTAGTCATGCCAAGCATTCTCCTGTTCATCAGTGAGCACTGGGTCGTGGTACAGAGGGCAATGAATCAGACGAGTGCTTTGAACAGATATGAAAATATATCATCCAATGTGATCTGTAGTTGACATGGAGACACGGCTGGGCCATCATTCTCTTTTTTAGGAATTGGATAAGACCTCGACTACTCTTAAATGGCTTCCTCAAAATCAACCTTTCATTTCTTATGTGCAAAATGTTCTGAGGAAGAGAATCACACAAGAATGTTACCACTGTCTGGGTCAATGCAGATGGTGGCTGTCAAGTGTCATGCTGTCGACTATCTTCATGAGCAGAAGTATTTGTTGACAATGAAAGTGTTCATGACTTCAAACCAGATCTCAGCGATGAGGGTAGTCTGGCAATCTCTCAGACTGGAGACTTGGCCTAGAGGTAGTTCTAGCATTGCACCTTCTCTCAGTGCTGAACAGCCTGATCCAATAGAACTCCGGCGCTGCATCTTGGAATTAAGTACCCATCTCAAATCATGTTGGTGCCAAATAGTTGCCTTTGACTGAAAGGTGTTGCAAGCTGGAAACGCGCTTTGGTTATGGACCCTCAGAAGACAAAGGTTACAGACCCAATGTTGGTCCGATCACAGGAATTTACTTTTGCCCGCCCCATCCCCAAATGTATGACACTCCTTAAATGTATGACTTGCCTCCAGGGTCTTTGACGCTTCAGTTGTGAAGTTGTCAACTTGCTGTTTTCACCAACTATGCAGCCGTTCTCCGGCATCCAAAGATAAAACTTAGGTGTGCAGTAGAACAGTTGAGAGCACTTGAAAACAGGTCTAAGCCTGATGGTGGAAAAAAAACAATCTAGGTTGGTGCGCTGGTGCATTGTGGGTTCCAGGGAGAACTACCACAAGTCGCCTCAAAACCAAAAACATGGTGTAATGGTTTTGTACTTAAAACTTGTACATGTACAAAGCATGCATTGTTTATAACTGATGTTTTCATATCAAATACCTGGAGCAGTGTATAGTGAGTTACTCTAGTGTGGTTTGTGAGAATTCACTCTAGCAAAATGACAGTCCTTAATGCTCCCTTTGAACATGGCTACATAGTTGTGCTGTTCTCCAAAAGAGCCTTTAATTCCATTACTTACAGTGGCATAAATAACAACCGTATCAACGTATGCGAGGATTCACAAGTTAAACAACAATCAATGTGCATATGTATAATATCTGCATAATCAATGTTGAAAATATCACATATTCATAAAATAATAAAATGGATAACTATAACGAAATTCCTTGCCCCCTCATATTCTCATGCTCTATTTATTTTAGAAATGTTTACAGCACACTAGGTTGCAAAGGTCTACAGGCATTAAGGTACAGTAAGGATGCATCACACACAAATTCAAAAATAGGATCAATAATTTTACCCACTAGAGTGAGTGAGCTGTAAAGCCCTTTCCTTTTCAAAGATTTTTGCTTTATGCGGTAAAACCATTGCACGTGGCAAAATAAAAAGACATTGTGTGCTATACAAGATGCCTTGAACCAGAGGACCAATACTAGGGAGAGTCTACCACTGAAAAAAACTATTACATACATCAGAAAACCTAAGCACTGTCAGTAGGCATAGATCACACAGTTTGATTTGTCTCACCTTTATTATTGTAGACATCTAAGTAATTAGGAGCTGAAAAATTGTTATCAGTGATGGGAACCCTGTTGTTTGACTTTTCCTGTACATTCTATAGCTGTAAAATAAATAAATAAATGAGTTTAAAAAACAAATCTCAGACACAGTTTAGAACGTGCGTACCGAAATACCTGAAAATTATTTTGCATTTGCTTACCCTGCATCCTGGGCTTCATGAGCTCTAATGATTGACAGTAAATTATTCTGTTGCAAAAAATCACAAACAGCAGGATAGCTGTGTATATATAAAAAAAAGAAATCAGACTTGTAAGGGATTCACTTTTTAGACATCTAATTACTGTATTTAAAAACACTAAAAAGAAATGTATGACATCACAACACACATATTAAACTAAGCATCAGACAGTATCAAAGTGTCAGCCTTAGAACCATTACACCATTTTTTTTATTCTAAAAAAAATCTATAAACATCTTACAATTTATTACTAGCATGCCTCAGTGAGACATATCAAATCATACGCTATCTGCACTTAACTCATTAATAATAATGCAAAGTTAAACTTAGGAATGTGTAAAGAGAAGCCCCATAGTACTAAATGATTACAAGGATGTTACATCTGTTTACCTCATTTAATGTGAGAGCTAGGAAGCTATCCTTATGGCCTCCTCCTCCCTCATGTACCTAATCTATCTAGGTTTCAACTGGAAGCTCCTTTTAAGAGTCACACTTTTAAAGCACCCTTGCTTTATGGGAATATACCTTTCTAAATAAGTTGTCGCACTAATATAGGAATACAGGCAAGGTCCAAGAACTTGTCATAGTCACCCACCGAACCTTTTAAACCATAAGCTTTGCTAGCAAATTCTTACACTAGCATAAACTGTTAATTGCTAATCTAATGCCTCATTTTCTTGTCTTGGCCTCCGAATCTTCTTCAATAAATCTAGTGTACAAATAAGATATCCAAGTCATTACTACACAGAAAAGAGGCAATTACAGTTTGGCCTGATGCATTAGAGGCACTGTTCACTTCAATAGGGGAATCAATAATTGTGACCAAGACCAGGGACACTTCAAGAGAAAGTTCAAATCATCTTCTCATTTCCCCAAGGAACAACAAAAAGACATCGCAGTTGCCAACATTCCAGTCTAACATTTTTTGGGGTGTGTTTAGGGGTAGATAATTTATCCTAGATAAAGTCCAAACATGTCTTCCCTTGTGAATACAGTTTACACTTTGAATGTTAAACACACAGGTGCCATTGCACAAAATTTGTTGTATCCTGAATATAACTGTTAAGATCTTATTTTTCAAGGCATCTAATTTTGTGGATACTGCAATGACACTCAATTCCGCAGAATATGTGGCAAATGCCACTAGTTTGAGCTTAGGGACTAAAGAGTCACATTGATACAGAAGCAGCTATAATGCCATCTTGGAAGGCCACCAGGGGTGGCACTTAATGGGCGATATAATATACTGGCTATCTTTTTTACTTCCATAAGACTATAGACTTTTGACTTTGGTGCATTTCTTCATAGCTCTCTGGAGGCAGTTTAAAGTAAAAAAAAAAAATACTGTCTCTGAATGGTATTTCAAATTAACACACATTTAGTCTCAGTAATTACCTATAAAAATAGGAACATCCACGCACAGTGTTATGACTAAAATGTTCTTGCGACTTTTCATTTCCAAAATCTTCTGAGGGATCAGACCACAGCAAGTCACACATTGGCCCGAATGCTGGGGGCTCCTTGAACCGATCTAACTGTTACAAAAAAAAGAAGTTAAAATACAGAATGAAAGGTGCCCCACAAAAATTGTTCCTTCATTTTATTAATATATAGTCTACTCACAATTGAAACGGTCAAGTTAACAGAATTTTCACCTGCTTTCATGACAGAACAAGACAAAATTCAATAAACTTTGTTAGACTTATCAGCCTTAGGGTGGTCCTTTTGTTTCACCCCTCCTATTTGGTGTGGATTCACTTTTGTTGGCCTTAGGACTCTGTGTACTTTACCAATGCTAACCAGTACTAAAGTGCTTGTGCTCCCTCAGTGCTTGTGCTCCCTCCTCTTAACATGGTGAAATTGGTTATACCCAATTGGCACCTTCAATTTACTTTTAAGTCCCTAGTAAATTTGTACTTCCTGAAAACAGATTCAGTAAATTAAATGGTACTAGTGGGCCTGCCGCACCAATTGTGCCACCTTCTTAAGTAGCCCCTTAGAACATGTCTCAGGCCTGTCACTGCAGCCTGTGTGTGCAGCTTTACACTGCCATTTCGACCTGGCAAAATGAACCTTTTGCCAGACCTGAAACTTCCCTTTTTAATACAGATAAGTCACCCCTAGGGCAGGCCCTAAACAGCCCAGAGGGCTGGGTGCGGTGTATTTAAAAAGTTAGACAAGCAGTTTTACGTTTTATGTGTCCTGGCAGTGAAAAACTCTTAAATTAGTTTTTCACTACTGCAAGGCATAACTCTCCCATAGGATAACAATTGGGTTCCCTTATCACAGTTAATACGTGGTAACTTTCAATTGGGAGCAGGTAGGGATATCGAGTTTGATGTCTAAAGAATTGTAATTCAAAACCCTCTTTAATGGTAAAGTCAGATTTTAAGTTGCAATTCTGAAAATGGCACTTTTAGAAAGTTAGTGTTTTCTTGTCCTAAACATTGGTGCCCGCAACCTGTATCCTGGGCCACATGATTAGGTGTAGCTGGCAGTTGGTCTTTCTGTATTCCTCCCAGACAGTGATACAAAGGGAGCACAGGTGTTGGCAGCATGGGCCATCTCTGTCAGGATGAGGAGGAGGAGCTGTCACCTACCACCCGTACACATCACAAAGGGCTCTGCCCAGCACACTCACAAAGGATTTGACACTACACCTTTGTGTCCCCAGACAAGCTGGGGCCAAAGCAGGGAGCAAGGAACCTTCAAACACCTCTGGGAGTGGGAACCTCTAGAAACTTCTATTTCAAAGAAATCATCAAATCTAAATATTGGACCCTTACACCCACTCTTCAGTGCACATCTGGACCTGTGGAAAATTCAGAAGGACTGCTGAGCTGCTCTGCTGCAAGAAGGACTGCTACTCTGCTAACCTGCCTGTGTGAGAAGGACTGGACCTGCATCTTGAACCTGGGACCACTAGAGTGACAGCAAGGACTAGTTGCCTATCCTACTGATCAGAGCCTCAGGGACAAAAAAGGCTCCAACCTCCTTGAACCTACACCTGGACTCTGCCTGCTGTGAGTCATGCCCCCCCAAGTCGAGCCAAGTCGAGCCACCCCGGTCCTGGACCCTTGAAAGTTGGCCTGAAGGTGCTCTGCCAGCCCAGCTCAAGGGATATCCCCACAAAGCCTTGCCATACAGCTACAAACTTCATTAGAACCAACGCCGAGTGACATGAAGCCCTGCAAAGACTTGCAGCTCAGCTGACAGCTTCAATGGAATCAACGCCGAGCGACGCAAGCCCTGCAAAGCCTCGACAGCCAGCTGTCAGCTTCATCGGAACCGACACAAAGCCTCACCATACAGGTTCATCATAACCAATGCGGCGTGATGCAACTCGATGCAGGACCTCGCATCACCACCCTCCCAACTCCTCAATGGAACAAAGTGTGACGCAACTCAACCCAGGACCTCGCATCACAGCCCTCGCAGCTCCCCTGAACCAACGGCAGACAACGCGAAGCCTGCAAAGCAACACCGTAAAGATAGTGCCCCAAAGACATAAGGTACTGTCCAGCAAACCAAACTTGGTCCCTGTATCCAGCCTGTGCTCCATTGCGGTTGGCCTGAACTTGTGACTTTGTCCTGGTCCAGTGCGACCAGATAACAACAGTTGGCCCTTTCTGCTTTTAGGCACTATTTTGACCTAAATGTTTAAAATTGCATATCTGGTTCTACTAATCAGATTTTCATTGGTTCGGTCTTAAATTATGTATTATACTTTACTCTATTTTTTTACATTGGTGTAGGATTTTTCTTGTTGTTTTTCACTTTATTACTGTCTGACGTGCTGCATGAATACTTTACACACTGCCTCTAAGTTAAGCCTGACTGTGTTTCTGCCAAGCTACCAGAAGGTTAAACACAGGTTATAATTTGGTGTTTGCTTGTGAATTCACCCTGATAAGGATTGCAGTTGCTTCTTGAGTAGAGTTTCACCCCCCTCAACCACTAACCCAATTACTTACAGCCTTTAGGAATGTAATTGCCATTTACTGGGATAGAATGTAATTGCCATTTGTTGGGTAATGAATGTGTAGCCTTGCCCTGAGTGCCCCAGCTGCAGTGATATCTGGATCCTTGATAGTGATTTTTGGTAATGGGTGAACACGGACCACGCGTGTGCACCATGACCTAGGTCTGTCTCATGGACTGCGATCTTGCTTAGACCAAGAGGGGTGCCCAGAGCACTACCCTTGTGTGGTGGGAGGCTAATACCCAGACCAGGCGCTAAGCAGCACACGTGCGATGGTGGTAGCATACTGAGTTCAAGTAATTATGATCAATAAAGTGTACAGGCCTTTTTGTCTGTCACAGGAGTGACGCCTACAGATACTTTTGTTCCACTCCTGTGCGCGTAATTCACCCTTGGCCTATGTGAGGATGAATGTAGCACCACACAATGTACCTGTGTCTGCATGTGGGCACTGCGATGTATGTGTGGCTGTGAAGCGGTGCAGTACATGGACGTGCGTGTGTTGCATGTGCTCACAGGGATGGATATGATCGTGTGAGGGGCACAATCCATGGAAGCCTCTGGGTTCCATTTTGGGAGACCCAGGGCCTGTTGGAGAAGCATGTGGACAAGTAGGAACCCCCAGACAGATTTATGGATTGCTACATTCCTGAGACGTGGGTGGGACACACACTGGAGAAAGGACGAACCAGGCTCTTCAGCATACTTTAAAAGGGCTCTTTGATTCTAAAAGAGGTCACTGGCCAAAGAGGCTTGGGCACATCTCAGGAAGGAGATGGGGATGATAAGAGAATCATACAGAGTAGGGCTAGGGGGCTTTGTAGTGTTTTGATGAACATATATAAGTGAGGCTGACAACCAGGTGTGTTTCTCTAGTCACTCTCATTGTCTATGCTTTAGGGCTATGAAGTTTGGAGACACTGCTGCTTTGACAGAATGCTTGCTGGAGGATAAGACAGAGGATGGGCCCTTCAAAGTGGGAAACCCCTATGGCATGAACTTCAAAGACTCAGACACTAAATTACATTTATGTCTGGAAATGGATTATAAAAGTGGGAGCTTGGGCCTCCCACCTTTGTCAAACTGAAGCTGTTCATCAGTGTGGAGAGCCTCAGCACCACTTCTGATGTTGGGACCCGGACTGGGGACTGAGGTTCTGCCAGTCTTCCCGCTGGGTGAAGAGACATCTCCCACAAGACTCAAGAATACTCCCCCTGGAGCCTGATCAGAGATCAATGGACCCTGCAAGGAGACGGAGAATGTCTGGAGGGAGCAAGGTCCAGTAGAAATGGAGCAAGGTCCAGTAGAAATTTCTCTGTCCATACCGCTGCGCGAGTAAGCGCCAGAGGCATCTTCGCTTATGAGGACATTTTGGCTCCCTTGAGTTTGTGTCAAGGTAGAGTTGACATAGATTACCTGACTAAGCGGGTTATTCACAACCACCAGTGAAACCCTGTCTGGGCGAAGACTTACTTCACATCATTGGTGCAGTACTGTATGTTCAAAAACTGAGAATTGTTTTGCGACACTCGCATCACTATCGTTCTCCCTTCTGTTTTTCACGTTATTCACCTATTTTCCTTTTTGGTCCTGATGAAAGTCGCTGCACCTTTACGGAGGGCACTAGGCAGAAACATGTCGACCAACACTTATCTATGACAAGTTGAATTCCTTCCTTTATAGTACTTGTTTTTTAGTGCTGAACTATGGAGGCCCTAATAAAATTCTCTGGCCTACTATAGAGTTAGTTTTAGCTCACATACCACTTCTTAGTCCCCTCTCACCACACTCTGCCTACATCATTGGTTTTAGGAAACCTCTAGCAGAAACACTGAAAACATCCCTGAGCTCCTCCCTCTCAGAGAGGGGGTTGTAGCCCACTGTCACGGTTTTACCTCCCCTAGGGACCCTCAGAGACAACAAAGAGCTGAGGAAGGTGTCTCTCACCCACCCAGTCCCCTTCTCTTTCCCCAGCCTGAAGTCGCCTGCGAGTACGGCAGCATCCCGCAGTAGACAGTGACTGAGAGCGGCCCCTTTAAATGGAGCAGAGGGCTGGGAGACCCGGAACGTCACGATGACGTATACTGCAGCTGGCCATTAGAGGGAGCCCGGGAAACCAACGAGGAGAGAGCCGGAAGTGAAAGACGGCTGGTGGAAGAGCGAGGAACCGGAGGAACCGAGGGACGAAAGCCTGCTGTTGATTAACCCTCGAACGTGGTACCGACCAGGGAGCCAGGAGGACTCCGAGACGGTGCTACGCCCAGCCACGCTCCCGGAGGAGCGTGGCTACACAAGGTACGGGACCGAGTCACGGGGTGGGTAGGAAGGAAGTCTGTTCCGTAAGCAGCTCCCATCGCCCCGCATGGGTCTCGTGTCACCCTTCACCTTACACTCGCTAGCTGTGTGATTGTGCACCGGTGGTCCCTCGCTCCTTTCCCCTTCACTAGTAACACTTCAAAAACCTTACGGTCTCCATATCTCTTCTCTCCCCTTTAACGATCCACTGAGCCATTGAGAGGTGACGACCCCGGGAAGACGAGGATGAGGGAGGAGAGACCGACGGCGCTGGCCCCAAGAAGACGTGCTAAGAAGGATTATCCGGACTTGGTGGCTGAATATCTGCCCACTAAAAGGGAAGAAAAGGATAGGAGACATTATCCTGTCATTTCAGTCTGGCGTACTACACTAAAAGAGCATATAGGAAAATAAAACCCGCTCTACATCATTCTCCTGTGTCCGCCCCTCCTTGCCCATCCTTACAGTTGGTAGAGAATGCAGGCAACCCCTCTATTGAAACAGGAATAATGGAGAACCTGATACATCACCTGATAACTGGACAGGAGAAGTTGGGATGGGCCGTAGAACGGCAAATGAAGTCGGCCCAGGCCGATCGGGAACTGTTCAAGGAAAACATGGCCGCCCAGTTGGAGGAAGTACAGAAACTGGCCACCGAGCAGTCCTCACTCAGAACAAGGGAGGCGAGTCCTCCTGTCACAGCAGGCCCCTCGGGGGTGGCTCTGCAGAAATACGTACCGGGGGAGGACCCGGACGCCTTCCTGCTTAATTTCGAACGGGCAGTCAGGGCCTGTGCATGGCAGATAGAAAAATGGCCTTTCTTTTTGGCCCCATTACTCACAGGGGAGGCCCAGGCGGCCTATCAAGTGGCTAACAATAGCGGAAACACCCCCTACGACGAAATAAAAGCTATAATACTAGACCACTTGGGACTCGATGCAGAGGCTTTCCGGGTTCGTTTCCGAAAAGAGAAGGGACACCCCGGGGAGAACCCAAAGACCCTCTTCTTTCGCCTAAAGGCAGCTGCAGACAAATGGTTGAGACCCCACGAAAGCAGCAAAGAAGAAATCATGGACCAAATCTATTTAGAACAGTACTTGGAAGCCCTCCCCTACAACACACAAAGATGGCTGAGACAACATTCGCACCTGACTACCATCCAAGCCGTCGAGATGGCCACCACGTTCTCTCGAGCACAGCCCCGGGCTTTGCTATGTGAACCCGAAAGACCACAGCGCCAGCATCCGGAAAAATGGAGAAAACTAACAAGACCCCTTCTGGGTTCCCCAGACCCCGATTTACAAAGCCCGAGACTCCGGCATCTAAGGGCCCACAGTGCTTTGAGTGCGGGGATTGGGGGCATATCGCCCGGGTGTGCCCACGAAAAAGGCCTCAGGAAGAGCCAATGGAGGTTGGGTACATTCCACGGTCGGTCCTCTTTACGGCAGAGATGGGGACAGCCTTCTACGTAAGTGTAGTGGTGGATGGGAAACGGGTGAAAGCATTACTTGATTCTGGCTGCAGGCAATCAGTTATACAGAAGGACTTGGTAGATCCCCTTCACATACAGAGGGATAAACTGGTCCACATACGATGCATGCACGGGGACATGAAGCCTTATCGCATTGCCATAGTCACCATCACTCCCAACGGGGGCACACCACACCAAATCAGGGTGGGGGTTTTACCGAACCTGCCGGAGGAGCTAATCATAGGTACCGATAACCCCGACTTTCTTGGTATGTTCCTGACAACAGTACAAACCAAAGAGAAGGTAGAGGTAGACAGACCCTCGGGGACCCAGATTCCTGCCCTTGTAACTGCCGAGCCTTGGCTCCTAGACCGGAAATTCAGATTTGCACAGGTCAACGATCCTACCCTCCAACAGGCTTGGCAATCTGCTCAGGAAAACGACGGTACATCCTTTAGACCATTTCCTCAGTTTCTGACACGTAACAACCTCCTGTACCGAAAGGCCGATAAAGATAGCGAACCCCAATTGCTGGTCCCACGAGACTTTAGGGAACAGATCCTGTTTTTCTCGCACGCCCACCTTACTGCTGGACACATAGGGGCAGAAAAAGCTACCCAAAACGTACTGAGGTACTTCTACTGGCCAGGGATATATGCAGATATAAAAAAATATTGTCAAGAATGCACTACCTCCCCAAGAAATGGACCCGTATCTGGGGAAGCTGGAACACCTATTGTGGCAATATATGCGAACCCCCTCAAGTAGACACTATATCAGACGTTAGTGAATAAGAAAGGTTCCAATGGGAAGAAGTGTGTTAAGCAGGATTCCCTTTCACAACAGCGCTTAAATTTGTACATTGGTAAATTTGTAAATTTGTAAAATTTGTAAAATTTGTAAAATTTGTAAAATTAGTTCCTTGAGGTAATGCGGGGGGGAAATAGCTCTGCGAGCTGTTGCAGCTGTATACAAATGTGTAACGTAATGCAGAAGATTTGTAATCTTAAGAACACGTACCGATTGTCCTTTATTTAAAATAAAAACAAATGTTTAAAAAAAAAAAAAGAATGCACTACCTGTCAAAAACGCAATCCCTACCGCCCACCCCCGGTTCCCTTGCAACCACTCCCCATCCTGGGAACCCCGTTCGAGCGAATAGGGATGGACCTCTTAGGACCCCTTCCCAAGACACGTATAGGCCATCTATATGCACTAGTCATGGTAGATTATACCACCAGATACCCGGAAGCGTTTCCCTTGAGAGCCCCAACCACCACCAATATCGCAGAGAAATTAATCGAGTTTTTTTCTAGAGTGGGATTCCCCCGTGAGATACTTACTGACCAAGGGTCCCCGTTTGTCTCGCGCCTCATGAACGAAGTCTGTAAGACACTCAACATAAAGCACATCAGGACATCGGTCTACCACCCCCAGACCGATGGCCTGGTGGAGCGATATAATGGGACCCTAAAGCAGACCCTAAAGAAAATATTGGGTACCGAAGGGGCGGAGTGGGATCGGTTGTTACCCTTGCCTTATATGTAATCAGAGGTCAAGTACAGAGCAGCCTAGGATGTTCGTCCTTTGAAATGCTTTATGGAAGACAGCCCAGGTCTCTCCTGGAGATGACCAAGGAGGCCTGGGAAAAAGAGGAAGACGACGAGGCCCGGGGTTTTCTGGAATATACTACCAGCCTAAAGGGGAGAATAGGAAAACTTAGAGACCTGGCATTTACTCAACTCGAGAAGAAGCAGAAAAGACAGAAATACTGGTATGACAAAGGGAAGAAATGGAGAAGGTTGTCAGTGGGAGACTGGGTCTTGGTGCTACTACCTTCAGCAGCGAGCAAATTCAAATCAGAGTGGATGGGGCCCTATAAAATTATAGCCACAGTGGGGAATACCAGTTACAAGGTACAGCTGCGGCCCTCTCGGGTGCAAACCTATCACATAAACCTACTGAAGAAATGGTTGGGACCACCCCCTAGTTCCGTCCAGGTCGTAGACCCCCTGCCCAGTAGTAGTACCTCATGCACATTAGAACAATTGGTCATAAACAGAGAGCTGGATACCCCAGAACGATCAGCTTTAGACGTACTTTTGCGTTCTTTTTCTACCCTCTTCTCCGACAGTCCGGGTGCTACCTCCCTCATTGAACACACCATAACTACTCTGCCAGGACAGATCGTCAAGCAGAGACCTTATCGCATACCGGCAGCCAGGAGACTGGCGGTGCGACAAGAGGTCAGGAGCATGTTGGAGTTGGGGGTCATACGTCCCTCTAAGAGCGAGTGGTCGTCCCCAATCGTCTTGGTACCCAAACCAGACGGATCGACTCGCTTTTGCATGGATTTTAGGGGCCTTAATGCCATTTCCAAGTTTGACTCCTACCCCATACCCAGAATTGATGAATTGGTAGAAAAGATAGGAAAATCACGTTACATCACTACGTTTGATTTAACTAAAGGCTATTGGCAAGTCCCCCTCAGAGAGTCCGATAAGGAGAAGACTGCCTTTGTGACTCCGGATGGGCTCTACGAGTTTAATGTACTGCCCTTCGGGCTTCACGGGGCCCCCGCGACGTTCCAACGTCTTATGAATATGGTGCTCCGGGAGCACCAGGACTTTTCATCTGCCTATCTAGATGATATTGTCGTATTCAGTCCGACGTGGAACGACCATAAACAGCACCTGCAGTTGATTCTACAAACTCTCCTAGATGCCGGACTTCACATTAATTCGAGGAAGTCCCGGGTGGGGTTTCACTCTGTCAACTACCTTGGGTATGTCCTGGGTGAGGGGGTTATTGCACCCCAGAGAGAAAAGATCAAAGCCATCCAAGCACCCCTTTTCCATCCACCAAGAGGGAGGTCAGAGCGTTTCTGGGGCTGTTTGTGTATTATCGGCGGTTTATACACCAATACTCCGAGATAGCCGCCCACCTTACGGACGTACTCCGTAAGAATGTGAAATCCCAGGCCCTGTTACATCCATCCGAGGAGACGAAAAAGGCCTTCTCTCTACTGAAAGAAGCTATCACCACCAGTCCGGTACTTGCCTCCCCCGATTTTAGTAAGCCTTTTCTCCTTCACACTGATGCCTCAGACTTAGGAATAGGAGCGGTCCTCTCACAACTCTCCCCTACGGGGATAGAACACCCCCTACTTTTTATCAGTAGATGGCTGTTTCCCCGGGAAGAAAAGTACCCAACCATAGAAAAGGAATGTCTTGCGATAAAATGGGCAATCGAAAAGCTGAAATATTATCTGGATGGTCGCCCCTTCACTCTTTACACAGACCGTGCCCCACTCCAGTGGATGTGCCGCAACAAAGGACATAACCCCCGCATATTGCGGTGGTTTTTATCCCTTCAGCCATAAGTGTTTGAAGTGAAACATAGGAGGGGTAATGCCAATGGTAATGCGGACTTTTTCTCACAAGTACTACCTCTCCCCGAACGGGAGAAGCCTGGGGTGAGGGTGTGTCACGGTTTTACCTCCCCTAGGGACCCTCAGAGACAACAAAGAGCTGAGGAAGGCGTCTCTCACCCACCAAGTCCCCTTCTCTTTCCCCAGCCTGAAATTGCCTCGAGTACGGCAGCATCCCGCAGGAGACAGCGTCTGAGAGCGGCCCCTTTAACTGGAGCAGAGGGCTGGGAGACCCGGAACGTCACGATGACGTATACTGCAGCTGGCCATTAGAGGGAGCCCGGGAAACCAACGAGGAGAGAGCCGGAAGTGAAAGACGCTGGTGGAAGAGCGAGGAACCGGAGGAACCGAAGGACGAAAGCCTGCTGTCGATTAACCCCTCGAACGTGGTACCGACCAGGGAGCCAGGAAGACTCCGAGACGGTGCTACGCCCAGCCACGCTCCCGGAGGAGCGTGGCTACACAAGGTACGGGACCGAGTCACGAGGTGGGTAGGAAGGAAGTCTGTTCCGTAAGCAGCTCCCATCGCCCCGCATGGGTCTCGTGTCACCCTTCACCTTACACTCGCTAGCTGTGTGATTGTGCACCGGTGGTCCCTCACTCCTTTCCCCTTCACTAGTAACACTTCAAAAACCTTACAGTCTCCATATCTCTTCTCTCCCCTTAAACGATCCACGGAGCCATTGAGAGGTGACGACCCCGGGAAGACGAGGACGAGGGAGGAGAGACCGACGGCGCTGGCCCCAAGAAGACGTGCTAAGAAGGATTATCTGGACTTGGTGGCTGAATATCTGCCCACTAAAAGGGAAGAAAAGGATAGGAGACATTATCCTGTCGTTTCAGTCTGGCGTACTACACTAAAAGCGCATATAGGAAAATAAAACCCGCTCTACATCATTCTCCTGGGTCCGCCCCTCCTTGCCATCCTTACACCCACATTGCAACTAGGCTTGCGATGTGAGGTTTCCCTATGATGAAGCATGTTCCAGTAGAAATACTGCCTTGTGGATACCAGGAAGCAGAGTGTGAGATTCTGGTCCATCAGGAACAGCATACCGTTCGGGCTGGCTAACCGTTTGTCCTATGGCGACTCTGATACGCCAGGTTGGCACCATGGAGAAGACTGGACTACCACACCAATCGACCCGTCCACCTGGGTGCATATTATGTGACCCCCATTTGTCAGGTGGGGGCTGCAGTGAAGAGTGAGGTTCACAGCCCTGGGGCTCCGCTGTGACGATAAGTGGGCTGCCACCTTAATGTGCTGTTGCGACCCAAGTATACCAGGTGGGGGTTGCAGTGAAGGTTACAGGGCCAGCGCCCTGGTGCATCATTGTAACGAGCAAAAGGCCATTGCCTTGTGCAGTACTGTGACCTGAAGGGGCCCCGTATGTCACTGTGTGCTTCTCCCATGTGCCGGGGGCTGTGGTGAAGTAAGCGGTCTGTCACCCTAAAGCAGCATGAAGCAGTGAAGAAGCGGGTTGTGATCCGTGTAGGAAGAGAAACAAGACATTTACCAAGTTCAGGATTACAAAGGATCTGCCAACAGATTGAGAAAGACTTAACACGTGACAGAAGGAGGCTGTGGATGCCAGCTGCATTGACCTCAGCATTTCAACGTCTGCTCACTGCTGGGCCGAAGATGTGCTCTGAACCGCCACTCCAGTGAGAGCCGGTAAGACTGAATAGTAGCTGGGCCTTAGGGGGAACTTGCTCTAACTGACATGCTACGGCACTGTGACATTTTGATTTTCTCAAAGCCATTGTGGAACTTCTAAATCTTTAACTCACTAGTGGGGCCTAATGCTGACGTTGCCTCAAGTAAAAAGTAAATGGTGAATAACCATGGTCCTTAGATCAGGAAATGGGACTCGGGAGCTGACCTGGGTAATGCTAGCGTGCCTAGCTTATAAAGACTGTGTATGTTATTTGTGGTGTGCCATATTGTACTTTGTGTTTGCAGATAAATACTCCTTTTTTTTTTTTAACATAAAAGCAAAATCATTTAGTATTATAAAAACCGTAGTGGCGAGATTACGTTAAAGGCATCAGCAGTAGGTTCGGGTGAAATTTGCGTTATGTCAGTACAACTTGCGTAACTTCGGTAATTTTGCATTACTGTTGTTATGTGAAATTCCCAAAATTAAGCTATTTCACCACACATGTAATAATGGGCTGCTCATGGTAAAGATGTACTCTAAACGTACAGCGACAGAACACAAGTAGCTGTTGTTCGCAGTGCTCTTGATAATTTTCAGTTTTTTGTAGCGCAAAATGCTTCCTTGTGTCCTAAGTGGTTGTGGGACACAATTCATACTAAAACACAACACCAAATGGCATTTTTTCATTTTGTATAATTCCACGTCATTTTTCTGAACTTTCGTATGTATACCAAATTACACACATTTCGTACACCCTTAATTAGCAAGCATATGATGTAGTTGCAGGACATGTCATACATTACTGAGCATTTAAAGGCTTTACTGAGCATATTACACCATTACTCAACATAATTTCAACAGATAAAGGTAAATGATGGCCATCCCTGGCATTTCACTGAGGAACAGGTTGATGTGAGAATGAACCTGGGCATGTCAGAGTGAATCTAGGCACATAAGAATGTGCAAGGGAATGTGTAGCACCATCTGTCAATGCAGGGCATTAGTTAATAAGAAGACTGGATAAAATGACAAGCTGATAACTGAAGAAAGAATATGTACATAAGAAAGTAGGAATTTGGGGACAAAATGTGTGGTACATCCAATGCATCCTCCTGTCTGTCTTCTCCAACATCCAAACATTTCTAAACCTGCTTTGTGATGAAGTTCCCCTTCACACTCAAATACTACTTAATCATTATTGGTTGAGCTACACTTGAGTGATGGATCTCTTTTACTTAATCTGTCTCAACACTGACCCTCTGTCCTTGTCTGCCCCGCAACCTCCTTCTTTAAAGCACTGTTCCCTAGTGTCTGTAACCATCCTTGCAGCAGACTTTTCCTGGCTTTTAAACACTGCTAATTGCTCTGCCAATGACCATTATAATCACTAAATATGATCCCTCTTTAGGTCTCGCCTAGCGATGCAGCGCCATGCGCTGCTCGCCAGGCGAGATCTATTGTTGCCGACTTGCTTTGCGATGCGGGACAGGACAGGTGCACGCGTACGGCAAGTCCTGGACAGGAGATGTGCACGCGTATGGTGCGAGCAGAAGTTGTAATACACCGCCGCAAGCCGTACGCGTGCACATCGACTGTCTGTGCTCAAGCTAACAGACAGGAGATGTGCACGGCGTGCGGCTCGCAGCGTTATTACAACTTCTGCTCGCACCATACGCGTGCACATGTACTGTCCAGGCGCGGCGTCCAGCATGCCTCCCGCTCAACCCCACTCACCGGCTCTTGTGGGGACTCTGCGCTGAATCTTGCTCCGGCCGCACCATGTGGCATTCACGAAGGCGGGGTGGGCTCCCGCCGGACTTCCCTCTGCGGGGTGGGCTCCGGCCGGACTTCCCTCTGCGGGGTGGGCTCCCGCCTCGCTTCTCCAACACACGGGGCTCACTCAGCTCACGGGAGCCCCGGACACCTCCGGCCGCGCGCTCCATGCCCCGCCCATGCCCCACGCAACTGACGTCGCCCGGCGCCCGACAGCAGATGTGCACACGCACGGCGGCTCGCGGGCTTCAGAGCCTTCACTAAGTGTACCATCTATAGACCCGTACTCTCTACATGTCTTGCATATGTTCGGGAGTCTCGCTCGATTTGTAGACGCACTGCCTAGCGACGAGGTAAACACAGCAGCCCGTTACTCCCATGGTTCAGATTCAACTTTTAAACAACGATTGCGAGCCTCGCACCAGACCTGCACGACGAAGAGCATTTGGTTGGCCGTGACGTACTAAATATTTGTACCGAACTTTCCAGTTTCAAACGGCTTTGACGCACCCCTTAGGTAGATATTTAAAGATGTGTCTCCAGCGAGGTAGAGGAACGACTGCTGAGATACGAGTGGTACATATGGTGCAGTCCAGCAGTTGAAGTTCATTAATAATTGGAATGTTGTGGAGTATGAAGTAATGAATACTAATTACTCCTTTCATGTCTGACAGCAGCCTGCGGACTAATCCATCAGCCCAGGCTTTAATTTGGTTCTGGTAATGGTTCTATCAATAGTACATTAATTCTGTGTTGAAAAGATATACAGTTGAACCTGACCCACGCAGTTGAGTCTGCTGTCATAAAATGGCCACATACTGACAACAACTGGGTAATTAGAAATAATTCCAGGAGGCCTCAGACAATCCAAATTTAAATAAAATATATTTTATGGACTAAATTGTCAGTTGAAAGCTTTGCTGTGAAGAATTATGAAATTGTAGAACTTCCGAGCAAATTTACTAGCTTACCTTTCTAGACTTGCTGATATGTGAAACCTCTCCGTGAAATTATTTCACCCTGTGTTTTATGAAGTTGTTCTGAAGCTTAAATCTTTCGATGGCAGCTGAATGTACACATTGGGAACAACTAGGAGATGATTTCCTTCGAATACAAAGGGAACACTCAACTTTATTTCCTTGGCTTGTAATGCGGACTTCAGCATGTCCGGATGCATAATGACTACCTGAACATTGTCAATTAAGTGGTAAATAAACGTTGCAGAAACTGTACATGTCAAATATAATTTATTGGTTATATTCTGGTATTTCATTTAATTTGTAGCATATGTTATATTAGAATAAATGGTGGGGGTTGTCAAAGTCAATTTAGAATTCTATAGCCTATTCTATGTTTAGAAAATACCTGTTTTGTAATGTTGGCTTCTTCACAGAAGACAAAACAAGTATTGCTGTTCTAGCTAGCGGCACGTTGATTTTATTAACATGAAGAAGCAAGTAAAATGTACATTCATATGTATACCTTTATTAGAGCAAAGCCTTGATTCTCAGGGCCTGGGTGTCCACTATGCAGGCGGAAGTGGCTGAGTAAATACTCTATTTGCATTGTTGTGAGCCCATTCGATATGTGAAATGAGCGAGTAGAGACTTTAGGTTATCATTTTCTTGTCTCCATGCGTGGTACTGACTAATTTCACTTTTACTGGTAGCTTCTGTGGCTTGCGGTTTCAGGATGTGCTAGGCTGCATAGTGGGGATGAACACAATAGCTACAGGTGGAGCGAGAAGTGGTCTTCAGTGGTAGTGCACCTTGCCCAGAATGCCAGCTGACCAGAAAACACGATGACATAGACTTGCATGCACACCACCATCAATAAATCATGGTAAAATAGCTTCTTCCTGTCTGTAGAGTTCTCCCTCTTTCCATGGCAAGACCTGATGAACCACTACCTTTTTGCCGAAGGTAGGCAAAACATTCTCTCAGATGAGAACTTGGAGGCAGAAAAGTTGAATCTGAGCGTTTTTTTGGTTGCTGGCACTGCTCTCTCATTCATTTAAAAAAAGGAGCACTGATGGTGTTTTCTTCCACAGATTTCTCCATACTGGTGCAGCCATGATGGTGTCCAAAAGTACTACTGCCAGTTGCTCATAGCCAGCAAATGCACTAATTGGTGTGGTGATCGTACTAACCAGAGCGATAGGTAGCATCTAAGCCAACAATCATTTGCAATGCACTAGGTCTCGCATTTACGCGAGTTTGAGCTATTGGCATTGTAAATGACAATGCCTTTTATTTATGTTTTGGTTTTTAAAACAGAAATAAAAAGGCATCGTCATTTACAATGCCAATAGCTTAAACTTGCGTAAATGCGAGACCTATTGCATTGCAAATGCTTGTTCAGTCAAGCCTGCTACAGCGCATGCACAGCATGGACTCCGCTGTTGAGATGTTATTGATTACAATAAAGGGCTTGGAGCCTGCCCACTGCTTACCATTTGCTGGCTTCAGTGTTGCTCTTCTGTGCTGCCTCCAAATTTACCAGTGTAGGCCAAGCGTCACTTCCATTCCATTCTGTGGAGCATGGAACCAGGCACAGACTGATTGAACTTAATTAGTGCCCATCCACTGCTCATGCTGTGATTGAGGTACTATTTCTTCTTTTCCCTCCCTTCTCTCTGTTGCTGTCCCCATCTGGTGGTCCCTTCCTCGCACCTCCCCTGTGTTGCTTTTCCCCTCACCCGTTGTTGCTGCTCCCACCCTCCTTCCCACACCTCCCTCAAGTTGCTTCCCCCGCCCCTGATTTATTTTTTACCATACTGCACAGCAGCATGGGCTGCTGTGCAAAATGGCTAAAAAAAAGCGATATGACAGTCAACACCGGCTGAGCCATAGTGTTTTTTTCTTGACATCAAGCCATGTTGCACAGCAGCTTATGCTAGGCGAGACCTACTGGCTTTCCGAATGCTTGTTTTCTAACAATGCTCAGATCAAGATTTCCCATTGAGTACGCATTGGATCCCCTTTGCGCCAATTTTCTAAGATGTGAATGTGGTAAAGTACTATAAGTTTTCGTTCTGCCAAAATCCCTTTTCTTGCATAAAGTTTATTAATTAATGCTAAGGCCATAACAAGAACATTTCTGGTTGCTATACAACCTAATATATATGCTAATATTGATGGAAACATCCTCTTGTTACCTCTCGAATGGGTCAATAATCTTTACACTGTCAGGAATTGCTGGGCAAACCAGAGCTACCCATCAGAAAACGTGGTACATGAACAAACATTAACAAAGCTAACAGGTCCGTGCATGTAAACGGCATTCAAGCATACCTGTATTTGCATGCTTAACACATAAAAGCTAGAATTATTGACTTTGTTAGAGAAGAAGACAAAACAGATACAACAGAAAATAGCACAGCCAGACAATGAAAGAGAATGAAGCAAGTAGCAACAAAACATGAGATAGGTGGCACAAAGGAATGTGAGAGAGTAATCAGAATGAGACAGGAATGAACAACAAAAAATAGACCAGCAGGCAGTAACAAAGAAAAAGAGACAACAGAAGAATGAGAAAAGCAGCAAGAGGCAGTAAACAAGAGAATAAGTCAAGCAACGACAGAAAACAAGTGACACACTTTATACATGGATAGAGGGAGCTTGGTCAAGCATTAACATTTGACTATGTGGCACCTTGTCGCTATGAAAGCAAAACACGTAGAGGTGGTAGCTGGCCTGTCTTGCCAGTGCGCAATGCTAGAGTCTTGTGAAGTCAGCTTTTTGTTGAAGTTAAGAGAGAGCAGTGCTCTAAAATCAGGCTGCTTACAATGCAAATGTTTTAGTTAAAGGCTGGACATGAGGAAATGTGCAGTGCTCATAGACTGCTGCTCTTGTCCCCTTCTGCACAAACTGATGCTAGGCTCCCACTCCAGGAACAGCAATAGTTCTGATCAGAGCGACCTTGCGAGACCACAGCATTCCCAGCCCTGTCTTGGCCACCAGCTCCACGACCCCGTCCACGAGAACCTCGTCCTCTAGGAGCCGCCACCTTCTGCAAAAGCACCCAGTGTCCCTCCTCTTTACAGTATATACACTGATTCGCCCCTAAAGGCGCGGTATTTGCGGGCCTGTTAGTGCGTGGAAGCTGTTGGGCCGAAATACCACGTCCTCTACCATTCCCCCTCGAAGCCAGCTGCAACAACACCTTCGTCTTCAAATCCTTGTGCTTCTTCTCTGACCTCTCCTTATCCTCATTTTCCCTGTGCTCATAGTACTGGGCCATATTCAAGATAACAGAAGGGGAGGAGGTGGACCAGGTGCTTTCGGAAGCCTTGTGGAGAAGTGTGGCTCAATGGTTAGAGCGGCAGACCCTGATGCAGAGATCTGGCCCGGGACCAGGGTTCAATTCCCGCCTCGGCGGGTCTTGGGCTCAATTTCCTCGGACCTGATAATTCTCGCCTCGGTGCCTATTCTAATCATGGGTCCCACTCTGCAACTCTGGGCAATAGCTTGCTTAATCTCCACAACGGCCCCAACAGCGCTGGGATGCCTGGCTTCACCCTGGGGGTGCCCAGGAGTGGACATTTCACAGGGAAAAGCCAGGAAGGGTTCCACAGCGGTATGCGTACAGCGCCTGGACACCCCTTTGGGGGTATGGGTGCGCTTTACAAGTACAAATTTCATTTCATTTCATTTCAATCGGGTCGCAATTTCAAGAAGCAAATTGGAATCGAATCTGTTAACAAACAGTCGCACACCACCTTCGATCGAAAAATCCTGTCCACTATAATCTAGAAACACACCTTCAAACCGAGTGAAAAAATTCAGACACACTCATCTTTCTTCTGACGACAAGCCGATAACTTGTCCCAATCAACTTTTCTCAGAGGAATAAGAGAATGCATATACGTAATGATACGGCCGGGCAAAGCAAGTATCTCCGCTCTAGGCTTATCACCTGGCTTCCGTTCCTGATCCCATGCTTTAATTCTGATCCCAGGTACCATCCAATTCCGCAATGTGATCCTGGGTGTGTACTTGTCTCCAAATATCTACCGGAACTAGTAAACCAAAAAACATTTCAATATCCGCAAGCATCATTACTGTTGAAGAGGCTTCAGTCAATTCCTTATAATAAGCGGTAGGATTTTTCCTAGGGTCAGGTAACTGAGTCTTAAGAGACAAAACTTCACTCCTTTTCCACGAAGTATAAACCCATTGTTCTTGGAAACGGGCCGCTACACCTTGTCTAACAACATGGTCGTGCTGATCCCTTAGCTCTGGTATTTCGGGATGGTAGATAGGATGAACCTACCGCATCGGAAACTGAGATACCGTGGTGGGGCTTTTCTCAAGCAGTCTACCCCGATAAGCAACCAACATCGCAACATTACCGAAGACATGAGCAGGTGCCATATCAGTAACATACACATGATCCCTAATATCATATATGATCTGCGTTGCTGCACCATTGAAACATTGCTCCCAAAGACCGATCAAAGTAGCCAACATATGCTTAAGGGCATGCTGCTGTACAAAAGGCTCATACTCTTTCATCACACTCCACACTATAAATGGGATTTTGGGCCCACTGCGCAGACTGATTAGCCGCCACCTTTTTCTCTTCATCTCCCATATCAGATCGGACTAACGTCCGCCCCATACGCTCCTTAAATTTCGTCCAGTCTCTATCCTCAAATCCACGTACTGGTGTCCCACTACTCTGCAATGTCCGGGAATGGAAGAACACCGTGGGAGTGACGACAGAGGCAGTAGGCACTAACGTCGCTGCTGGCTGTGTCGCGGGTGTAGGAGCTGGCGAAACAGATGCCGAAGCAATAGGTGTTGCAGGATTACTAACAGTCATAGTTGCCACAGACGGCGAGGGCAAAGAAAGGATAGGAGGTGCCGTGGCCAAGGCAGTCTGATCAACAGTAACAGAAGCAGAAACAGCGGAGACAGGAGAACCGGGTAGCTGGGCCTGTGAGGGGAGAGCGGGATATATCCTCTGCGGGGCATACGGAGGTGGAGGTCGAGTATCTAACAATTGTTCCACAAACGTATCATTTTCTTCCTGGGCCACATAAGATTTATCAATTTGTAATCGAAATCTCCTATCTTCATGTTCAATCCCTATCTCTTGTTTCTCTCTATCATGTGCTACAGCTTTCTGAGTCAATGTTTGCATTCTCCCCTTCCGGGCCTCTTTCTCTGCTTTAATTCGCCTCTGTTTAGCCTCCTTCTGCCATGTTCTGAGGGAATCAAACATAGACTGCCTACTTCTTCTTGCAAACAACTTCTCCTGTAAAAACCCAATTTTTTGTTCATCAAAAGTGCCCGTCAACGGCCACTGCAACTCGGCATTGTCCCTTGTATATTTGTGCCATAGCGTACTAAACATAATAGGGCCAAGGCCATGCTTCACATACATATCAAAATTCAGAGTGCCTTCTGGAGGCGCTGTCTGACTTTCTTCCAGTCGCGCATCAGCAGAACAACAACGACAACAGGAAACCAAAAGCCGGCTGAACCCAGGCATTTTCAAAAGTAAGCCAAATTCGTTATATTGCCTGGCAAAGTGTTCACAGACACTTTGTATCCAAATCGTTCCTCAGACCGTACCAAATACAACCCAAAATGGTACCATATCCACAAAGAACCAAAACAAACTCACCTGGTGAACACAGCTCAAACGAGTTTATTCTCCACTGCCGACTCTTCGGACCAAACGGTCAGATCCAAGGGTTTCACCGTTCAGGACCCCAGCTGGGATGACCGCTGGGCGAGACACTGACGGGTCAGACAGACAGGGCAGCTGCGAGTTCAGGAACTCCCTCGTGCAGGGATCCCTGGTCCGCCCGTCCGACCCGACGATGGCCCCGACCTCCCCACCTGTCCGCGGGCGAGGATGGGTCACCCGATGGAGTCCCTGTTTGGGCGCCAACTGAAGGAAGTGACCCGATTAGGGCCACCCAGGTCGCTCGCGACCACCTCTCAGCCTTCCATACAAATGAAGAGTCGGTCAGACAGTAGAGAATACAAACCAAGTATATTTATTCAGGTACACTCAAGTGGAGTCCAATCTGACCACCCTCCTAGGATTGCTGCAGAGGGACTGACTTCAGCAAACATGGTGATACATTAAGTACAATTCAGAACCAATGAAGACACACCCTGACTGGAAATTTCCAGTTGGAGGCTGCTAGACAAAGAAGGTACAGAAGGATGAGTTTCGATCCTGAGACTGGGCACACGCTATCTTAATGGTAAGGTCGTTCTGCCTGTGCCCGCCGCTCTAAAGGTGGGAGCAGGCCTCTATCTAGTGGGAAAGGTATGCGCTAATAAGAACAGGGTATTCATTAGCACAGCAAGGCCCAACCTTTGAGAGACGAAAGCTACCACAGCTGCTTTCAGCAGAGGCAAAGAGAAAAGTTAGTTTAGGTCATGACTCAAAATGGCGGCTAAACATAAAATGGTGCCGCAAATGCTAACTTAAGACGTACAATACATAAACAGCACAGCTAAAACATTTTTATTCCAACACTAGTGGTTATAGCAGACTATTCTCCACTGACGGATGTCCATCAGCTGGCCCTCTTAAAACTGTACTCCGAGGCCATGAACAGAAGCCATTTGTAAATTCCAGGCTTTCCCTCTCTTTCCATATCATGAATATCATGATGATGCACAGAGGTGTGGGATAATTAGCCCCACGCCCCTGAGCCTCCCACAGACTTTCAGAAGACAACAGGAGGCAGATGAGGGGCTTTGGAAGGAACTAAGACAGATAGGAGATAAGAGAAAAAGTCAAGAGAGAGGAAGGGGGTGGGAGAACAAAGTGAGATGAGAAAAAACACAAAGGGACAAGAAAAACAGGTTAGGAGAGAGAGACACACACAAGATGGTTGACAAGGGAGGAAAGAGAGATTTGAGAAAAGAGACAGAAATCGAGACCCACAAAACTTGGCAAAAAAGTGTGCTCATAGCCTAGCACAGTAGTACAGTTGTACCTTCCTCTATTATGAGATGATGGGCCTGTATTGTGCACAACTTTATGAAACGAAAGGCAGGGTCCCAGTCTATGCCAATGTGTACCTTTTTGGGAGTGTCCAGTGCCACCATAACCATCAACTAGATTCCTAACTCTATCAGCATACATGCCAACAATTCCAAACAGAAAAGAAGTAGCTAGTGAGAACAATTGGGGAATTTATTTTCCCCATTGACTAACTATGAAACAGAGGCAATTTTAGGCAGGGGACAGCTAAAATAAAGCCTTGTTTAGTTTAAAAAATTGTGAGTCTTCTACCTAAATCGGGTCTGCTGGCATGTATGAATCAGGCACTGGTGTGAACTGAGACCCTGAATCTGCACTGAAGAGAGTGCACCAGTAAAAGGCAGAACAGTGGTTTCAAACTGCAGCTCCATGTTTCACTGCTTGTGCACCTGGGACTACAAGTGACCTTCCATATCCCCACGGGACTGCACTAGTTATATGGTTCTTCCTACTTGCCACTTTCCCTCATTCGAATGGGGCACGCCACCAATGAAATGAGGGATTGCCCTCTTGACATTGGACAAGAGTGGAATGTGCACTTATGCTATGGGCATTAAACAAGGGGCTCTTCATGCATCTGCTGCCCCGTCTATATAACACAGGTGTCTGGTTGAACGGAATGGCATGAAAGATTGATGGGTGAATATTCTGTGATGAAACAACTAAATATCCTTTGACAGTTTGACAAAATATGTTGTTTGGGTAGTAACTTTGTCTTAAAGTTAAAAACAAAATAATACAATAAATGAGTCTAGGTTTGGACGATGCGTGTGGATATGCAGGCCTTGTTTCTGCATAACTGTAGGGGATCAGGCCTCGGTTTGAAACTTGACTCTGTCTTTTGCCAGGACTTCCTTGCATTCAGAGATTAGTTGGGCGCCTTGTGAGAGCATCACTACATAGATGCCTGTTCACTAATAAATACACAATGGCTCCCCGCTGATACATACACAATGGGTCCCACTGAATATGCTAACTGCACTCGCTTTTGGGGAATTAATATTTATATCTTTATGTTTCGTCCCAAGTGGCCATGTTGCCAGGGAATTTTTCAAGGCTTAAATGGATCATTTGCAGCCATGTTTAAACTTACGTAGATTGCAAGTACCTCCGACGTAAATGCAATAAGTCCAAGCAAAGTGCTAATCGTGTGGTCTGCGTTACAAAATGTGTTTAACTTTGCATCTGACCTCCTGTTGTAGCTGTGGAGGTGATAGCTATGCCTCTAGATGAAATTTAGATGGTAACTAAAAATAGAGATTTATTTGCTTTTGTAACTGTTTCTTTTTAGCAGCCTTGCGCTGATTGCTTGGTTTGTAACTGCAGAGAAGTCACTTCTAATTGTGTCATCAGAGTAAAATGTCATTTGATATCATTTCCTAGGATGACAGTCGGTAAAAGTTCATATGATGTGACTTACTGTGATGTAACTGGGGGTCAAAGGGCAAGTGATGTCACTTCTGCTACCCCTGGGTGTTTGGTGAATTAAAGTCCATGTCGTCCGCCCAGCTTGTTTGATCTGCCATATATTTTGCAATCAAATGTTTTACATTGTTAACTGTTATAGTTGACATGTCAATTTGAATAAAATATTTGTTATTGATTCTTGCCTTGCCTCGCTGGTTGATCGGGGCAATGAAGTGCGAGCCCACCGCCATGGCTAAATCAACAGTGAAGCCTGCTACCAACACCATCATGGCCAACTTGCTGCTAAGGAAAGGTGTTTTGCCATGCTCCATCTAACATCTAGAGGTGGGTGTAGCAGGTAGCCACAGCTCAGGGGCTAGGCATCAGGGGAGCCGAGGTGGCAGTAGGATTAAGAGCTGTATCCAGTTCAGGAAAGTTCGAGCCAAAATCGGAGATAGATGGCAGAGGAAGGTGAAGTAGGGGAGCATGAGCAAGTGTATTTACTTATGGTAAAAATGAAATATCCACGTGAAGGTATAACATGCAGAAAAGAAATCTGCCACAAATGGTTCAAACTGCCGCTTTTCAAATTAAAAGAATACATAAATATAAACACCATTGTCCTCTGGCACTTTATTTTCCATCTAAATGCTACTTGGAGAATCAGTAGCCTGAAAGGCTAAATTCACTCTGCGAGGTGTGGGAAAAATTTAGCCAAGTGGATCTCTATGTGGTGCACACCTTAAAATTCTGCCCTCCAACCGCAGAACTATTTTTCCAACCACGTTTTTGAGTGAACCTTGAATAATTGAACTTTATCGATAAAGGGCATAACAACATCTTGCGAAATTCCAAAGTAACCCCGTTTAATATTGTGGAATTGACAACCATCAAGCACGAATATTTTATGTGTGTTTGGTACAGCGCTCACATGCCAGAAGACAACTTCACTGCTCAGACTTTTTCATAAGAACAGCAAGCTGATACATTCAAACAAAAATTAAGTGGCACTCGAGCAGATCTCCTTGGCTTCGCCTCTATCGTTTATTAAAGTGCGGATTATAAAAAAAAAAGCAGGCACCTTACTGCTTAAATTGTTCTGCGCTGACTCCTTAAATAGGGTGACCAGTTTGTGCGACCCAAAAACCAGGACATTTCGCAAAAATAGAGGAAGGACTACAAATTTACATCAATAAACGGGCAAAGAATGACAGCCCTCATCCTCATAGAAACACAGAAGAGGTACTAAGAAAATAAATACAATGTAATTTTTAAAACCAGCATCATACCTGTTAATTAAATTGCTTACTCATAACAGCTGCTTACTAGCCCTGCTTTGGAACACCCAAAAAGTGCCTCTCACTGTTTTCAGTTTAACCTCTCAAAAACCCGGGACATGAGCCCCTTTTACGGAAATCCGCTGGGACACCTGTTGAAAAACCGGGACGGTCCGGGCAAATCCGGGACGCCTGGTCACCCTATCCTTAAACCCTGCCCCTTGATATACCTCCATAAAAAAATTGATGTCTAGAGATTTTCATTTTTGTTTTGTGTTTCTGGATCATTAGAGAACCAGTTTAGCTTGGGTAGACATTGCTGATCCAGGTCGAAATTTTCTGGGCGACATTTTTAAAAATGGCGCATGTGTTGCAGTGATGATGTATAGTTCAGGAACCGTGAGACCTATATACTGAATTTTGTTGTCAAAACATATGTTTTGGGGGTCAAGTAGTCTTATAGAGACAGAAAATAACTCCTCAGAGCAACCCTTCTGCCATTTTCTAAAATGGCGGCTATAATAGAGGAAGAGACATAGATAGAAAGGAAACAAATAATAATGGCTTTTAATCCTTTCATGTACACACCAAATAATGTTTATGATCTAAATATGAAAAAAATAATGTTTATCACTCCTGCTTTTGACACATTTTCATAGTTCACTTTATTTGTTTCAGTAATCGCTCGTGGCATTTGCAGAAAGTTGAACATTTGAGAAGAGTATATCTACAGGGACATCTTTTTGTAGCACAGGTTTTGCAAGTACATGTAAGTTCTGTGGGTAGAGGCTTTAGAAATTTCGTAGGTTTTAGCACCCCATCAATATGCATGATCCAAAACATTTACACATCTTCTGATCAAGTAGAACGCTCTTTTAATGTGTCCACACACAGAATATGATGCCGGTGGAAGGTCACTTAGCGGGACTGATCTCTTGAACTCACTGTACCGAAGATCGTCAAATGTGTGACAGTCAGAGCTCGTTTTCCACACACGCACAAGCTATTTTTCTACGTGTTTAAAGTCACATTCTTCTTCTTTCTTAGCAAATACTTTTAGAAACTTCACAAGTTCAGCAGTTAATGCTCCAAGCTTTGTTCCAATGTTGCTCATAGTGTCCTCGTCTGTAAGAGTATGTGCCTTGATAAGAATACTGCAAAAGACACACAATTGATGGACGGAATGCAGAACAAATCAAAACATTCACCCCCAGTCAAGAGATCTGGGTTAAATCCATCATTCTTTTGCTCACCATGCCACCCCAGTTTAGACCTGGCCATATGCAAATCAGTCTTGACCCTGTGCCTCATGGGAACAGTCCAGCCCGAACTGCCAAGCCAGGTCCTCCCTGGACCGGAAACAAGCATCCTAGGACCGGTTTCGTGGTTTCACCCCTCTTCAGCCAGGATAGCTTGATTCCAGTGGCACAGTGAGCCCAGGACCCACGTCTGGGCATACCTGGCGCACTTAGGGCGAGAAAGCAAAAGACACACAATTGATGGACGGAATGCAGAACAAATCAAAACATTCACCCCCAGTCAAGAGATCTGGGTTAAATCCATCATTCTTTTGCTCACCATGCCACCCCAGTTTAGACCTGGCCATATGCAAATCAGTCTTGACCCTGTGGCTCATGGGAACAGTCCAGCCCGAACTGCCAAGCCAGGTCCTCCCTGGACCGGAAACAAGCATCCTAGGACCGGTTTCGGGGTTTCACCCTCTTCAACCAGGATAGCTTGATTCCAGTGGCACAGTGAGCCCAGGACCCACGTCTGGGCATACCTGGCGCACTTAGGCGAGAAAGCAAAAGACACACAATTGATGGACGGAATGCAGAACAAATCAAAACATTCACCCCCAGTCAAGAGATCTGGGTTAAATCCATCATTCTTTTGCTCACCATGCCACCCCAGTTTAGACCTGGCCATATGCAAATCAGTCTTGATCCTGTGCCTCATGGGAACAGTCCAGCCCGAACTGCCAAGCCAGGTCCTCCCTGGACCGGAAACAAGCATCCTAGGACCGGTTTCGGGTCTCACCCCTCTTCAGCCAGGATAGCTTGATTCCAGTGGCACAGTGAGCCCAGGACCCGCGTCTGGGCATACCTGGCGCACTTAGGGCGAGAAAGCAAAGACATACAATTGATGGACGGAATGCAGAATAAATCAAAACATTCACCCCCAGTCAAGAGATCTGGGTTAAATCCATCATTCTTGCTCACCATGCCACCCCAGTTTAGACCTGGCCATATGCAAATCAGTCTTGACCCTGTGCCTCATGGGAACAGTCCAGCCCGAACTGCCAAGCCAGGTCCTCCTGGACCGGAAACAAGCATCCTAGGACCAGCTTCGGGTTTCACCCTCTTCAGCCAGGATAGCTTGATTCCAGTGGTGTAGTGAGCCCAGGACCCACGTCTGGGCATACCTGGTGCACTTAGGGCGAGAAAGCAAAAGACACACAATTGATGGACGGAATGCAGAACAAATCAAAAGATCCATCAATTGTTTCTTTTGCATATGTCGCCCTAAGTGGGAAGGGTATGCCCAGACGTGGGTCCTGTGCTCACTACACCACTGGATTCAAGCTAGCCTGGCTGATGAAGGGTGATGCCCTGAAACCGGTCCCAGGATGCTTGTTTCCGGTCCAGGGAGGACCTGGCTTGGCAGTTCGGGCTGGACTGTTCCCACAAGGAACAGGGTCAAGACTGATTTGCATATGGCTGGGTCCAAACTGGGGTGGTGTGGTGAGCAAAAGAATGATGGATTTAACCCAGATCCTTGTGACTGGGGGTGAATTCTTGCATTGTCCAGCATTCCGTCCAACAATTGTTTCTTTTGCATATGTCGCCCTAAGTGGGAAGGGTATGCCCACACATGGGTCCCGTGCTCACTACACCACTGGATTCAAGCTAGCCTAGCTGATGAAGGGTGTTGCCCTGAAACCGGTCCCAGGATGCTTGTTTCCGGTCCAGGGAGGACCTGGCTTGGCAGTTCGGGCTGGACTGTTCCCACAAGGAACAGGGTCAAGACTGATTTGCATATGGCTGGGTCCAAACTGGGGTGGTGTGGTGAGCAAAAGAATGATGGATTTAACCCAGATCCTTGTGACTGGGGGTGAATGTTTGCATTGTCCAGCATTCCGTCCTTCAATTGTTTCTTTTGCAATTGATAAGAATACTGGGCATCTATGGGTCAAGCTTCTTGTACAGAATATGAAGAGAGATTGTCTTTTCTCACCTGTTCCATAACGTATCCATAACTTTGACAATCCTGGACTTATGATCATCACAACAAATCTAAGTAGCACAATAATAACATCTGTGTCATTTGACAATACAATGACTCGATTTGAACCATTTCGAACAGCCTACTAAACATGTAGCATTACACAAAGGCCCACTTCCTCCAATTTGCTCTTAAGTTCTTGAACAATATGGTCCGTACCTCTGGTAGGTGTGGAAGTTTATGCTGTTGTTGAGATATGTGGGGCCAGTGCTGTGTAAGGGTTTTTATGTGTGCGTGAGGAGTTTGAAGAGTGCTTGTTTGTGAATTAGGAGCCAGTTGAGTACTTTGTGGGAGGATGAGGGTGAGCTGGCCGTAGAGTTTTGTATGGTCTGGAGACTTCTCGTCACTTGAGCTTTGATTCCAGCATAGAGTACGTTACCATAGTCCAGCTTGCTGGTGATGAGGGCTTGGGTGACAGTTCTGCGAGTACTAGTGGGGAGCCATTTGCGGATCTTCTTGAGCAGCTTGAGAGCATCTTGACTGGGTTGAGCTTGAGGCACTTGGTTTTCAACCATTTGGCGACTTTGGTCATACAGGTGGAGAAATAGGTCAGGGTGTTTGGCATCTTGGAAGGGGGGCATGAGCTGGGTGTCATCAGCGTAGGATATGATGATGATTCTGTGGGTGCAGCTGATGCTGGCAAGTGGGGGTCATGTAGATGAGGTTTAGGCATTCGAGATGAAAGGGGGACCAGGCTGACTGACCGGGTGCAGCCTGTCAGGAAAGAGCAAATCCAGCGAAGTGCGAGTGCTTGGATGCCAGCTTTGTGCAGTCTTTGGATAAACATGGGGTAAGAGACTGTGCCAAAGGCTGTGGAAAGGTCAAGTAGGATGGGTCGCAGTGTCACCTCTTAAGATTATTAAGATGACGCCTGTTGTGGCAATGTGGTTGAGCTTGAATCCAGATTGAGTGGTATCGAGGAGGTGGTTGTCATTGAGGTGTGTAACTAAGTGTTTATTTATTGTCTTTCCCATAATGTTTGCCGGGGAGGGTAGCAGGGAAATAGGCCAGTAGTTGGCTACACTCTTTGGGTCTGCTGAGGCTTTTTTGATGAGAGGGAGTATTGTGGCGTGTTTCCAAGGCATTTGGGTAGGTAGCTGTGATGATTGGGTTGTTCAGGATCAGGGTGAAGGGTAAACTGATGGGGTCTAGTCCTTTGTTGAGGGCAGGAGTTCGAGGGTCTTCAAAATGTAGGTACATCATGACCGCTGTGGTTTCTTGAGTGCTGATAGTGGGCCAGGCAGGTCCCAGGTTGTCATGGAGGTCCCTCTGGGGTTTGACTGAGATGGAAAGGAGGGCTGTGAAGGTCTGGCTGGGGCTGGAAGTTGTTGCAGATGCTAGTGATCTTGTTGCTGAAGAACAGGGGCAGCTGGGTCAGAGGTCCTGTTAGGGGGTTATGTTGGTAGAGCTTGCTTTCAGAGAAGAGAAGTCTTTCACTATGGTGAAGATTTCATTGGCAGTATTGCTTTTGATGCAGTCGGTGATTATGAAGCATTTGGTGGCTCTGATTTGCTGATGGTAGAGTTGAAGGCAGATTTGTAGGTGCATTTGTCGGTGTCATCTTGACTTTGTCTCCATCTGCGTTTAAGTTGCAGTGGCATTTGGTGAGGGCGAGCTCCTTGATATACCAGCTTGCTTGCGGTCTGGTTCCCTTGGCTTTGTTGGCTTTGAGATGAGCCAGGGTGTCGGTGCAGTCGGTGTTCAAAGCATTTAAGTTGGAGATGGATTCAGGGAGGTTATTGTTGGGTCTAGGTCAGTGACGGAGGAGTTTGGAAGACCAGGATGTTCCTGAGATATTGTTCCAGTCCCATTGTGAAGATTTGGCAATGGTATTTCTGTGGAGGTGTGGGATGAGTATGCTGAAGTTAGCAAGGGCTTGGTCAGACCAGGTGATTGGTGTGGGCTTGTCTACTGTTAAGCCTATGAAGCTGTTGAAGATGGGGTCCACTTGGTGTCACACATCCACTCACTGCGCGAGTCTGAGGCTGAACAAGTCCTCAAGGAGGCTGGTCGTGTTGAGATCAAAGAGGTCCTCCAGGTGGTAGTTGAAGTCACAGAGGAGGATGAAGGTGATGAAGATCAGGGATGCGACAAAGTCTGTGATGGTGTTGCTGAAGTTGGTGCATGACCTGGGGGGATAGAGAGGGGGAGGGGGGCAGTAGATGAGGGTGCAGCTCAGGGTGTAGTTGGCAGGGATGAGGAGTTTAAAGGTCAACTGTTCCATGTTCCTGGTGGTGCTTTCTGAGGTGGTGCTGCATAGGATGGAATCCTTGGGAAAGGATGTGGATTAATGGCTAGAGCGGTCGACATCGAAGCTGGGGAACCAGGTTCGAGTCTCGGCAGGGACGCTCAACATCCTGTGATTCTGGGCAAATCACTTAATCTCCTCGTGCCTTCCAAAAATGAATGTTATGTTATAGGATTTTATTAAGCGCACATATCACCAGAGGGTCTCAAAGCGGAATGTGTCCGTCTGTAACGTAACTGGTGCTCATGTAAAGAACTCTGATACATTAGGGTCGAGTTCGCGCTATATAAAACTCTAAACAAAAACAAATGAAAAAGATGACGCCGATTCTGCCTCCAGATCTGTTAGTCCTGTCCTTTTTTGCGATCTTGTAAGCAGGGGTGGGGATTGCCGTGGCGATGACGGCTGCCATCAAGGAAGTTAGTCAGGTTTGGGCCAGAAAGTTATGTTAAATATATTTATAGAGCGCTCGATCACCCGAAGTGTCCTGGCGAAAAAGATGCCTGGGCCTAGTTGTTGAAAAGCCACATTTTCAGCTCCTTTCTGAAGGCAAGCAGATTGGGGGAAGATCTTATAATTTAAAAAAAAGGTAGTGAATTTCATGCCTTGGCCGTGCAGGTGATGAAACGTCTGCCACCCCAATTAGTTCTCTTTAATTTAGGAACCACAAGGGTTTTAGCTCCCAAAAAACAAAGTGTTCTGTTTGGTTCGTACCATTTAGAATTCTGCCTAAGATGGTAGGGACCTGTATTGTGAAGTGCCTTAAAGGCTGTACAAAGGGCCTTAAATTTGATGCGGTGCCTCACAGGGAGCCAATGAAGTTTCTGAATTTCGATTGTGACTGACTTAAATTTGGGTGTACCAGACATAAACCTGGCAGCAGCGTTTTATAGCATTTGTAATTTGTTGAGATGATGTTGCTGCATGTTTAAGTAGAGTCCATTAGGGGCGTGGCCAAGATGGCGGCGGCGTAGGACGTGTGGCTTTGAGCTCCTGCCCGCCGCCCGCCGTAAACTGGCTTTTCCAGGCACCGGAGGAGCACAAACGGCTGGGGAAGAGCACCGGAGGGTCTACTGACCGGGACCCCAGCATACAGAGCCGGTGATTCCGCGGCAGCTGCTGCGAGCGGCGGACCCTGATGGAGCCGCGGGCGAGGCGGTGCGGCCTCCCCCACGAGGGCGACTGGGTGGCGGCCTCAACAATGCGGCGGCCCAGAGCCCCGGGCCACCGAGGCCAGCGTCTTCTTGCCCAGGCCGCCCCGGAGACAGCCCAGGCGTGGCGCCCGCTGCCCGGGGTGCCGCCCGATTACCTGGGACCTCGGCCTAACCTGGGGGCCTGGTCCTGGTGACGCACAGCGGAGCGGGAGCAGACAGAAGGCCGTGGGCGGGCTCCGGCTCTCGGGCAGTGCGCCGGAACAGTGAGCGCCGCCGGGGCCCCTCAGCAGAGAACCAATCCGCCCTGCGGAGCCGAGAGGAGAGAGGCGGGACGTGAGCCAGGCCGCAAGATCCCCGGCCTCGATTTCAGGAATGGCGGCCCCGAGCGTCAGCGGACACAGCAGACGCCCTACTGGGATCCCGGGGCCCTCGCTACACGGCAGTGCCTGCTCGGCCGTCGACGGTGCCGGCAACCCCCGCGACCCCGGTGAGTGAGAGAGCAGTGCCGGGGCCGGGAGTGGGAACGGGTGGAGTAGGCGGCGAGGCCCGGTCCACAGGACAAGACATCACAGCTGAGCGGGGGTGGCCCCGACCACGCAGCACAAGTCCTTGGGACCTCTGGGGGCTCGGGGGGAGCATCACCTGACCGGGCGGCGCTGGCCTTTGGCTCCCTCCCCAGAGCGGCCTGCTACTTGGGAAGTGGGCTCTCCTTCTTTGTGGCCCCTGCTTGACTGCTTTCCCCGGCCCGGAGGACCCCCCCTGCAGGTCGATTCACACTCCCCCACGGCAGTTGACGGTCCAGCGGTGTGAGACAAGGGGGGGACTGCACGGGGTCTCAGACGCTCCCACCACCCATCATCTTGACCGGTGCCCGCCTCCCCCCTGTGGATGGTCTCGGGGCGAGGAAGGGGCATGTCCACGTCCAGGGCCAAGAAGGTGAAACCCCTGAAGGATATCTTTGGCCGATCGCAGTCCATCCCCAACATGGCGGCCGCAGCCCCTGAGGTCGGTGCTGCCGGGCCCGCTGCGTCCTCGGGCGACGAACCAATTACAAAGGCCTTTTTGGAATCCTTGTTTCACACCCTGAGGGAGGACATACAATCGGTCAAGACAGAGTTTGCGGCAGAGGTCAGGGACATACGGCGGGACATGGAGGAGATTGGGGACCGGGTTGCCGCACTGGAGGAGAAAAACGACACAGCGGCCACTGAACTGACGCTACTCCAGCAAGAGGTCATCCGGCTGCAGGACCAGAATTTGGACATCCAAGTACATCTAGAGGATCTAGAGAACAGGTCCCGCAGACATAACATAAGGATCCGGGGGGTGAAAGTCGCGGAAGACACCAAAGACCTGTTCCAGTTCACCTCGGCCCTCTTCCGCCATGTTCTAGGCGACTCCCATGCCTCCGAGGTTCACTTGGACAGGGCGCATAGAGTCGGTCCGCCCCGGGCACCCAATGCCCCCCCCGCGGATATCCTGGTGTGTGTGCAGGACTTTAAGGTCAAGGAGGCCATTCTAGCCAGGGCGAGGACCCAACATCCCATCTCCTTTCAGGGCCACTCTCCGGTACTGTATCAGGACTTAGCCCTGGTCACACTCCAGCGCCGCAGGCAGTTTCGTCCCGTAACCGACCACCTACGACAGCAAGGGATCCCGTACTCCTGGGGTCACCCCTTCCGCTTAATCTTTCGTCATGGAGGCAAGCTCCACCAGCTCCGATCACTGCAGGACTCTTGCCGGCTGTTGGGCCTCACCCTACCCCGTGAAGACGATGACGGCCACAGCGCTGAGCCGGGACTCTGAGATCTCCCCTCGGGATGGCAGCGACAGGGCGGGAGGCGACGCTCCCGGAAGCCTCCCAAATCAGAAATCGTCAGAAGCCAGCAAGCGGCGCTCACTGCGGTGTCTGAGGCTCTCACGGGAGAGGGCCCCAGCCCCAAATAAAGAACTCAAACAGCGGATCCTCTCCTTGCTCCTCTACAGAGCTGGGCGGGCGGCGGGTGGAACGGCGCCTCGCCCCTTGGTCACCACATGAACCCCCCTCGATGATTGACCAGTCATCCCGAGATGACGGACATTGTTCTACGAACTTGACCATCCGAACTGTTTCCAATCGGTTGTTGTATTGGGACTTTGTTTTTGGGGTGTTTTGGGGTTTTCCCCCTCTTTTTTCTATTGGGGTGGGTCCCCTCGTCCATCTACTCTCGTTCCGTTATGCAGGCAAATTTATAGTGGTTGAGGGACACCTTTTTGTGGCTATGCATCTCCGGACCCATGCCATTGCCTGGGCAGTACAGCAGCTTGCGCTCCCGATCGCCTTCCATGACACACACACGTTAGGATCTTAACACTTAATGTACGCGGCTTAAACAACCCCACCAAGCGCAGGGCGATTCTCCACTATCTGGAACAGTCTAAAGCCGACATATGCCTGCTGCAGGAACCGCACCTTGTCGCCAGACCACCATAGGATGCAGTCCCGTGCTTTCCCCACACAGCTATTTTCCTCCAATCACACTAAAACAGCCGGGGTTGCCATCCTGGTTTCCCGCTCTTTCCCAGGGAAGGTGCTCCAGAAAGAAGCAGAGCTCAAGGGCCACTTGCTCACATATCAGTTCCACGAAGCGGGAGTCTCCTTTATAGCGGGTTCCATATATGCCCCCAATGAAGGCCAGGAAAAATTTCTCCATGACGCACTTACTGAGGCGACAGCCAACTCGGAGCGGCGCCTGTTACTGGAAGGGGACCTAAATCTGGTGTTTGACAACATCCAAGACCGCTCGTGTCAACGGACGGGCCAGGTGACAGCGGTCTCCCCGTTAGGACTAGCTCGCCTACATGACCTCGACATTGTGGACCTATGGTGACACTTCCACCCCCACAGCCGGGCCTACACTTTCTACTCGGGAGCGCATAAGACGTAAGCCAGATTAGATCACCTTCTCTGTTCCGCCCCCCTTCAAGCGCTGGCGATCGACTCTGAGATCCTGACGGCGTCCCTCTCTGATCACTCCCCAGTCATTGCCTCCTTCAGGCTCCCTAACTCGCGACCACCGTCGCGGCATTGGTGCTTAAGGGACGCCCTACTGCACCGGACTTCCACAGTTGACCAAATTAACGCTGCCATCACAAACTACCTCGCCCTCAACGCAAACACAGCTACCTCTCAGGCGACTCAATGGACTGCCCTCAAAGCGGTGATACGGGGGGAATTTATAGCCATATCAGCGGCTGAGAACAGAGAACGTAGCCGCAAACGGGCCGAGCTCACCCAGCGTGTCGTTGGAGCAGATGCACCAACGTACAGGAGCCAACAGGGCCTGGCGCCAATTATGTGTGGAGCGGAAGCAACTTGCGGCGCTTGACCAAGACCGGGCCGAGTACGCGGCCCTCCGTCTCTGTCACTCCTACTACACTGGAGGCAATAAATGCGGTCGCCTCCTGGCCCACAAATTGCGCGAGACTAGGCAGACCCGGGAAGTGCAGACCATTCGCGCCCTGGGGGGCGAGCTGGGAACGGAGGACGCGGCGATTGCGGAAGCCTTTCGAGACTTCTACGCAACACTCTACTCCGGCGCTGCACTGGACACACACTACAGCGCTGAGTACTTGGCGGCGGCACATATACCCGCTCTTACTAAGGCGCAAGCGGACAGTTTAGACGGGGATATAGGCACGGAGGAGGTGATAGCTGCGATCTCACGTCTTAAAGTGGGTAAATCACCGGGGCCGGACGGCTACACGGCCATCTTTTATAAAACCTTCTGCTCCTAGATAGCTCCCATATTGCGTGACCTATTCAACGCTTTTGCTCAGGATGGGGCCATTCCAGAAGAGATGCTGGAAGCCTCACTGGTGGTCATTCCGAAACCCGGAAAGGATAGTACATATTGCAGCGCGTATAGGCCGATCTCCCTCTTGAACGTCGACATTAAGCTTTACACTAGCATACTAGCTACTCGCCTCGCCCCGTACATGGCACAACTAGTAGAGCCAGACCAAGCTGGCTTCATTCCCCAGCGTCAAACGAGCGATAACACCAAGAGAATACTCCATCTGATAGAAAAGCGTCCCGCACGGTAGGAGAGTACATGCTACTGGCCATCGATGCCGAAAAGGCATTCGACAGAGTGCATTGGCCCTACCTGGAACAAGTGCTGCAACGGTTCGGTTTCGGCGACAAACTACGCTCCCGGATCCTCAATTGTTATCGCTCACCCAAAGCGACGGTGCGTGTAAATGGCCGGACGTCTTCGCGCTTCTCCATAGGTAGGGGCACTAGACAGGGGTGTCCTCTCTCCCCCTCCTATTCGCGCTCTACATGGAGCCACTCGCCCTGCGAGTCAGACAGCACCCCCTTATCACGGGAATCAAATTCGGCGGGGACATCCACACCATCAGCCTCTATGCGGACGATATTATGTTCTCTATCTCCAACCCGGTAGCCGCGATGCGCGCTCTCTCTATAGAATTGCTCTGCTTTGCTAAAACCTCTGGATTTAAGGTTAACTTTGACAAATCCATTGCACTTAACCTTTCGCTTTCCCCCGCCACACTGGCTCATCTGCAGGAGGAACACGCCTTCCAGTGGTCAGCCTCATCGATCCCCTATTTGGGAATCCAATTGGGGCCCAACCTGTCCGCCACTATTGAGCTTAACTACTCCAAACTTAGGGAGCAGGTCCGCAAGGAATTGGAGCGGTGGAAGCACCACACGCTTTCCTGGCTTGGCAGAATCGCAGCCACTAAGATGACAGTGCTCCCCCAGATACTGTACATCTTTCAGACACTGCCCCTTCGTCCTCCCACGGGCTGGATCCAGCAGACACAGGCGGACCTAGCGAATTTCATCTGGCAAGGCCGCAAGCCACGGTTTAAGCAAGCGGTTGCGGTTCTTCCGCCGGAACAGGGGGGAGTTGGGATCCCGGACTTACAGCTTTACTTTTACGCCGTCCAGCTTCGGTACTTAGTAGAATGGCAGCGTCTCGAATCAGAGAGACACTGGCTGTTTCAGGATCAAGCGGTAGCGGCTATGCCCCTTCAGGGCATTCCCTTCCTCCGGAAGAAACACAGGCCACTTAACCTCTACGCGTCACAGATAACGGGCACACTCATGGAGGCGTGGGACCGCACTAACACCGCGCACGAGTTGACTTCCTTCCCCTCCCCACTGACGCCCCTCTTTAATAACCCAGATTTCCACCCCGGCACCGATCCCAAAGCTTTCGCAGCCTGGCGCTCCACGGAGTGTCGATCCCTTGGCCACCTCTTCGACCTAGAAGGGATCATCCCCTTCCCACAAATCAAAACGCTCTATTGCATTGCAGAAACGGAACGCCTACCTATCTCCAACTACGACACTGGGCGCTTCAACCGCACACCAAACCCGGCGCTCAACGTTTTCTTACCCCTTATGAAAAATGGCTTCTCACCCGCACCTCCGACAAACGAATTATTTCTGACCTATACAAGCAGTTGCTCTTGACTACTAAACACACTTACAACGCCGGTCGGGCGTGATGGGAGCGGGAGCTGGGGAGGACACTTAGCCACAAGGAGTGGGAGGGCGTCTACTATAGGGCGCGACACTCAGCTTACCACTCCGGACTCACAGAGACACTGACGAAGGTGGCCACCTACTGGTACTACACGCCGGAGCGTCTTCACCAATTTGACGCCCAACAAAGTGCCTTGTGCTGGAGGGGTTGTGGGGAAGTGGGCACCCTTACTCACATTCTCTGGGGACTGCGCTAGCATCCAATCCTACTGGTCTCATATACTTAACGAAGTCGACAGCCACCCAGACACCACACTCCCTCGCTTCCCGGCCTACGTCCTTTGGGATTGCCCAACCCCTAACATATCCTCTTAGGTCTAGGAGGGGCCAGCTGATCGCCATCGCACTGGGCGCTGCTACACAGAATATTCTCGCGCATTGGCGCTCCAGTCAGCCGCCGACTCACTCCGGGTGGTTACAGAGGCTCTGGCAGGTGCTGGGAATGGAAAAGCTCACCCTCACTCTTGCGGGCAGGGGGTCAGACTTTCCGGAACTATGGCGACCCTTTCTGACCCTTCTCACGGCAGAATTCCGAGAACTGACGTGCCCCAGATACCTCCGTCTTCTTCGCCTTGCGGACACACAAATCCCGCAAGCTTCTTCCTCGGGTAAACCAAAGCACCCACGCTAACTTTCGGAACGCTCCTATGGACGAGGGGAGGGGTGGAGGGTGGAGGGAGGTGGGGAAGGGTTTTGTATTGTTTGTTTTGTTTTCTTGTTCTCATGTATGATTTCTTTCTGTGGACCCGCTCCGCGCATCTTTATTTTATTTATTTTTTATTTAAAGAGTTTTATATAGCGCTGGCTAGACCCGAAGGTCTCAGAGCGCTTTACATAAGGTTCCACAAAATTACACAGTACATTAGAATCAGGTAACATCAGTTGCTAGAAAAACATTTCAACAGCATAGATGCGAGGAAGGGTAAGGGGGCAGGAAAGGTGGGGTAGGGGAAGATAGGACAGGGAGACGAAAGGAAATCTGCCCCGAGTCCGGCTGGGTAGGTGACGGCTAAGGGGGAAGTCCACAGCCCATCTCCTCTTTAGCTACCAGGTAGCTCCACCGGGCCAGGGCCAAATAGCAAGGTCTCGGTTAAGAAGCAAAACATTTTAAAGAGTATAGCATCTTACTTTGCTAATGCCAATTCTAGCGACCTTTGAGGTCTTCACTGTGCTGTCCTCAGGGAGCTGAGGGTCTCTTTGTTCTTTGTTGAAAATCAATAAAAGAATTAAACCATAAGTAGAGTCCATTACAATAATTTAATTTTGACAGGACCAGTGAGGTGACAACAGTTTTTTGTGACTCATAAGGGATGAACTGAAGAATCTTTTTAATCATCCTCAAGGTGAGGAAGGTGGAGGCTGTGACTGAGTTTACATGGTCACCAAAGGTGAGTTTGTTGTCCATTTGGACATCCAAAGTTTTTGGCTTTCCTCACCGACAGTGAACCTAATTCATCTGGCCACCAGGATGGCGACCAGAAGGAAGTCTTATGTCCAAAAAGAATGACTTCCGTTTTTCCTGAGTTCAATTTTAAGCAGTTATTGCTCATCCAAGTGCTGATGACCCGCATGCAGTCGTGAAATCTATTACCTGTGTCTGAGTCCTGGTTGGATAATGACACGGCTATTTGTGTATCATCAGCATAAGATGTAAGTGAGGAACCGAATGATCTTATCAGAGGAACCAGGGATGACACATACACATTAAACAGTATGGGGTTGAGAGGGGACCCCGCATGGGAGCGAAAAAGGCTCTGAGACAAATGAGTCCAGGGCTACCAATTGTTTTCTTTCTGAAAGGAAGGATCGCAACAGCGTCCGTGTTGTCCCCCGCACTCCGATCATGGCTAGATGGTCCATCCAAATATCATGGTGAACCATATCAAATGCTGCGGAGAAATCTAACAATACTAAGGCAGCATTTCACTGGTAACCAGCGCCTCTCTGATTTCTTCCGTGGATTTGATCAGAGGGGCTTCAGTTCTGTGGCCACTTCTAAAGCCATACTGTGTGGCGTCTAACAGCTGATTTCCCTGGATTAAGTCTGATAGTTGGGTGCTCATGGCCATTTCAACTAACTTGGCAGGCAGTGGAAGCCAAGAGGATCATTTGGACTTAGACTAGGTTTTTTTTATTAAAGGCGGTATGGACGCCACCTTCCATGCTTTGGGAAACTGACCAGTTTTACACATCAAATTAAATAAAGTGGTTAGGTTTTTGGCCAATAACTCTGGAACCATTTGAACCACCGCTAGGCGGCATGAATCCAGTACGGAATCAGACTTGACATCATGAATTAGACCAAGGATTAGGTTGGGTGAGAGAGGAGCAAATTCAGAGAGAGCTGTTTGTGATGACTGTGTTGTCTGCTCTCTTTCGATTGCCAATTGTGAGTGAGCCTCCACAATTTTGTCTTAGGGCTTTTGAACTTGTTGTAAATACATTCAACTTTGTTTAAAAAGAACTTGACGATGTTGTCACATAGCGATTGACTGCTGGTGACCTCAGTTTTTCAGGGCGACATGGTCAGTTTAGATTCTGTCCTAAACAATTCTTTAGAAGAATCTTCAGCAGCTTCTATCTGTTTGGTTTAATACACCGATTTTTCTCTGACAAGTAAGGTTTTATAATTATCCAGGCACTGTTTATATTTGTCCTTTTCTAGGCTGCTAGAGTCCTTCTTCCATAAACGTTCTTGACGTTTGCAGTTTTGTTTCTGCTTCCTAAGTTCGTCCGAGTACCAAGGAGCAGTGGGGTAAAGGCGTTGAGAGTTTCCTTCTGGAAAGGTCGGCTGAGATGCAGAGAGCTGATGCATGAGCTGGTCAGAATTTTTTTTATTCCAGGCGCGAGCTTTAAGTGGTCTGGGAGCACTGGGGCCTTTATTCATGGCAGGAGGGTAATTCAAAGATAGCAGCATGATAGTCAGACCAAGTCAGATGCAGAGAGCCTTGATGTTTAAGTAGAGTGTGATTGGAAAAAAAGCCACCGAGCATATGACCAGCATCGCGTGTGGGCCCTTGAACCGGATGTCCAAGGTCGGTACTAGCCATAATATCTATAAGGAGTTCAGTGTCAGGGTCTGTAGTGGATTGGAGGTGAAAGTTAAAATAACCAAACACAGTGAAAAGGTTCGAGCAGAGCCCTTTTTCCAGTAGGGAGCCCACATTAGCTATAAAAAACAATTGTCGATCCCGGGGCGGCAATAAAGTAGGATTCCCTTAAAAGATAGGTGCTTAGTTAGCTGTATGCAAAAGGAAGGCGCAGGTCAGGTGAGCAGTTATTTATCAGATCCCAACTTTCGGTGGTGTGCTTAACGAGGGAGTGAATGTTGAGGAGAATGCAGGAGAGAGAGGGGTGCGGTGTAGTGGGGTGTGTGTGTGTGGTCGTGGTTTTTGAGTCTGTTGGGTGTGTGAGGTGTGGAAGAGAGTGAGGTTGGTGCAGGAGGATGCTTGTGAAATGGCAGATGGCCAGGAGAATGCACCATTATTGTTGGTCAGTGAAGTATGGCAGCAGAGCTGGCAAATGCAACCAGATTTAGGGCATGGAGGGTCGCAGTGAAGTAACCACAGGGGGCGTGGTTGTGGCGCTGGCAGGTGCAGATGGGCTTGCCGTTGGTGAACCACTGGAGTGCCATTAAGTGAAGACACTTTTGGCAGGAAACCAATGATGCCATTTCCTGTGAAGATGGATGATGGGAAATAAAGTGATGTCACCTCCTATGCAAATGGGTGATGGGAAATCCAATAACGTCTCTTCTTGTGCAGATGGATAATGAGAAAAGAGTGCTCATGCTTTGCTTCTTTTATTTACACATGTTTTTAAGGCACGGAGAGAATAAGAAAATTGCCCAGAACCACATGATGTTGAACCGAGGCCAACAGAGAAGCCAAATCACCTTCCCCAAATTCCAAGGTCCTTGCCAATGCTTGTTGCATAAGAATTCGTAAAACAATACAATTTCCTTTTGCTTTACTTGCATACAAACATGTTAGTAGTGAAATCAATCCAGAAAGAGATTATCTGAGTTTAGGACTGGCACAGATCTATACCTTGGCAATGGGGTAGGAACTTTATGCACTAAAATAATATCAGAGCGAGGCAGTTTACTTGGCAGAATGTTAAGAAAGATGCACCACCTACCACGTAAATTAAAATTATCCCCACACATTTACTTTTTTTTTATCTATCACATATTGAAAGAGAGCGTGAGAGAGAGTGAAAGTGACAGTGTGCACATGAGTATGTGTCACATCTTTTTTCATCTGTCTATCTTTGAGAAGGGGTGACCTCTGTGGTTGTATGTGACCGGCCTACCTTTGAGCTCTTGTTAATGCATGAGTCTTACACAGTCTAATTCCTGGATATGTGAAACTTTGTGAGAGGTTGTGATTATGGAACTTGTTAGAAACTGGGTAGCGTGGTGCGGAGCGGGTAGGCTAAACCCCGGAGGATTGTGTAAAGTATCTGCGCAGCACACACTCACAGGCGACACACTGGACACACTACAAAAGAGACTCCACACCAGGTTCTGTAAAAATAACTTGTGTATTAGGAAAACACATTTGAGTCATAATCACAGGCACATATAACGCTGTGCCAACTGTCACCTGGTAGCAATTTAAAGGGGGAATTATTTACAGGGCAGGGCCAATCGGGCCGCTGCCAGAACCATCACCAGCACAATTAGGATAAATGTAAGACCAGCAATAACAAATGTATATCCGCCCGTAACCTCTGGCCAGATCAAGAGCGTAGCATCATGGCAATAAGCATTAGGCATAAAAATAAAGCATCATCACATTAGGCACCATTAGGGGCATCAGACACATTGTGCATGACATTAGGCCTCATCATGAGCGTAAAGCATAACCTTAGGACATAATAATTCTGTCATTAGGCATCAATATAGGTACTAATGCATTAGGCATACAGACACCTTAGATTAGGCATAGAATGAACGCATCATAGCATCACTGAGAGTGGCATCTTCTGCACAAAAGCATCAGTGTAAATGCCCCCTCCCGTTAGGCGTAAACCATAATCATTTCATTAGGTATAAATCATGAGCTTAGATCACCTCCCTGCATTGGGCATAAACATATGCATTAGCATAACCTGCAACATTAGGAGTACAATTACACTATGCATCAAAATAGGCGTAGGTCGCATTGGGCATAAAACCTAAGGCCTAATCATGTTAGCATAGGGCACCATCATGAGGCATTTCAATAGGCATAACCGTGTGCGTGTAAAGGCATCACCACCCGGGTAAGGGCCCTATGCAAATAACGCTACCTCCCTGGGCAGATATAAACCCCACTCTGGGACTCTCCAAATAGACCTTGCCCCCAACATTACAACTGCCCACTGTCCGGCGGGGCAGTTGAGTAGAATACAGCAAGTCCTGGCCAACTTGGAGCGTGGGAGCCCCTCTTCTGGGGCTCTCAATTTAGCAATGCCCCAAACGGTGCAGCTGCCGCCACTGCGCTACAGCTGTGCAGTCACAAGGACACTGGCCCGTTGGGCCATACTCGGGGCCTCTGGGAGTGAAGGAATGCACCCAAAGCGTTGCAGCTATAACAATAAGTACTGGCACTGCCGTGCCGGGGAGTAAAGCCCCTCTCCGGGACTCCTAAATTCCTGCCGCCCCACGTGGCAGCTGTGCAATCAGCACCGGGCACCGACAATATGCCCCGACGCACCCCCAACCGCCATGCAACTGAGCCCCACTCACCGGGCTCCTGGGGAACTCCTTCGCCCCTGTGGCGGCATACTGAGCCTCTCCTCCGTTGGAGAGGCTCCGGCGGCGGCACTACTCCCTCTGCGGCGGGGGCAGGCACCGACAATGTGCCTCGGGCCCCTCCGCCTCCCAGCAGAGTGCTGCAGGACTTGCGGGGCTCTCTTCACCCGGGCCGCCTCGTGGGACCCGGGACTTTGTTTCTCGGCTTGCGGAGGCGGAGTAGGCTCCTGCCCTCCTTTCCGCCGGCACTTCCCTCGGCTTCACCCGGGCCCCCTCCTGGGACCCGGGACTTCGCTGCGGCAGGCGCGGGGCTCCAACCAGCCCACGGGAGCCCCCGCTAGGGACTCAGCTGCTTCCTGGTTCCGGCCCCGCCCCCAAGCAGGCAAACTCAGCCTGGCTTCCGGGTCGGGCTTCTTCTGCCGGGCCGCGGCGGGGATGTTGCTGCCGAGACGCTGGGTGGGCACCCGCAAAGGCGGCAAGATGCGGGGTAGGCTCCCGCTGTATTTAACACACGCATAAAGCGGGGTGGGCACCCGCTGTTCTTAATAACGCATAAAGCGGGGTGGGCACCCGCTGTTTTCAATAACGGCGAACGCGGGGTGGGCACCCGCTGGTTTCAAAGGCAGGCAAAACGCGGGGTGGACCCCCGCTGATTTCAGGAGCGCAGGGGGGGAAATGCCACACGCCGGCTCCTCAACTCCTTGGCAGTAACTGCAAAGCGCTCACGGGCGCTAGAGGCCAGGGGGAGCACAGTCCCACACCAGAAAGTAGCGCCCACGCTCCTCAACTCCTTGGAGTGCAGGCAAGCAATTCGTAGCGCTCACGAGGCGCTGGGGCTGGAGAGCAGGCAAGCAATGCTGGGCAAGATCAGCAGACAGTGGGCCCTCATCAGTACAGGACAGCAGTTCCAAGAAACCGTCAACTCCCATAAAGTGGCACTCCTCCTGACATGGTAGTCTTCACTCCAGCAAAGGGGCTCTCACTGGCCCTGTGGACAGCAGAGGGGTACAGATGGGCACAGGGGCCAGCACACACGCCCTTGCGGCGGTACCTCCTGGCAGGGTGTCCCCTCTCAATCAAAGTCCACGCACACACTAGCACATGGAGTCCCAGCTCCGCTATTTATACGCCCCTCACCCCACCTACCAGAAAGGGCCAGAAGCTTCTAGAAGGCTCTCTGGGGAAACCGGTCCCAACTGGTTTTGGGGGAGGTGTAGGGCACCCTGTCTGCCAGGCTTCCCTCCAAAAGCTGGGGGTGGTTGAGACGGACACACCCCAGGGGGCGTAGTCAGCCTTGGTCACTTTGAGCACTAGACCTGCAACCCACTTCAGGCAGGCAGGCACAAAGCAGACAGAAATGGGGACTTCTAAAAGTGACATTTCTAAAGCATTGAAAAATAAACCTGCGTACACCATTGCGCAGCATTTATTATTTCCAGTTCAACCACACCAAACATACGTATTCATTGTGTTTCATTTAGGGGTCATCCATAGGGGTAAGTTCTCAATGCTAGTCTATGGAGGGCAGAGAGCACAGGCACTTTACACCAAACTCCTGTGCCAAAGTACTCAGGGTACATAACCCACCACTACCACAGCAGCAAAAAGGCTAGGGGGAAGGCAAAAAGTTCCGGGATGACCCTGCAAGCAGGGCCAAGTCCAACAGAACTCATTTACAGTTTGTTGGTGTGTAGGACCAAAAATTGGTGAGGTAATTATTTCATACAGTTCGTAGTCTCAGTTCAATTTAAAGGTGAGGGATTTGCTGATTGTGCACTAGTGGCACCTCTGATGGCTTTGGTAGCAGCCAATCATTAGGAGTTTGTTTCTAAAATAGAAAAAATATAAAGAGCAGTCTGCAACAAAATGGCTGCCCACCAAACATTCAGTTTTCATTAAGGTACTTCCACTACACCATCGGAAAATCTGTGGTCTTACCACTATGCAGGCAGGTGATCTCCGACTATGACGGGGGCCTTTGCTTCAGAAACCAGGGGTTCCTCTGACTCGTCGGCTTTGCAGAGCACTCACCAGAGTCTAAATGACCCTTTGTGTGCTAAAAGATTTTACACGACTGTGCAATCCTGGATAAGGGTTATCTCTGGTTGTACATATCTGTGTGTATGTGTTTATTTATTTGTGTTTTATAGAGCGCGGACTTGACCCGTTAGGGTATCAGAGCGCTTTACAGGGTTAACAGGTTGAATACAAAAAGACTTGGGTAGGGGGGGTGGAACATTTGGGATAAAAACAAGTACATACATTTTACAAGAACGAAGGTCCAAGAGTCTAAGGGTGGGGTGCCCGGAGGATAGCATCTGGTCAGTCCAAGGTGTGGTAGTAATAGAATAGAAACAAGGTCGCTGAGGTGAGTGCAATGCAAGAATTAAGAGAGGAATTTGCCCATTAGGAAGGTTTTGGCTTCCTTTTTAAAGCATGCCAGAGACGGAATTCTTCTAATGGTGGGCGGGAATTAGTTCCATATTCTTGGTGCTGCCCCAGAGAATGCACAATTGTAAGTTTTTTCTTTTCGAAAGCGCGGAGGCTGGAGCAAGAGGTCTCTGGAGGACCGGGAGTTTCTGGCTCCTCCGGATACCATGAGTTTCTGGGCGAGAAATGCAGGGGATTTAGTGTATAGAGCCTTGTGAGTGATACATGCCAGTTTAAGTTGGATTCTGGCCTCAAGAGGAAGCCAGTTCAGAGCTTTCAGATGTGGTGAGATGTGGTCGAATTTTTTTGAGCCTGTTAGGAGTCTGGCGTCAGCGTTGAGGCAGGCTTTTAAGGGGCCCAGGGAGATCTTGGGTAGGCCAGAAAGGGTAGAGCATCCATATTCGAGTCTGGAGATAACTAGTGCCTGGACTGCCATTTTTAGGTCGGGAGTGTCAAGGAAAGGTTTTTGTTTTCTTAGAAAGCTCAGGTGAAACCTGGCGGTTTTGGCCATTGAGTTGATGTGGTCACGCATATTCAAGCTGCCGTCCAGGGTTAATCCAAGGGATTTGGCAGAGTCCACTATGGTCGGTGGACAGTTTAGGGCTGTGATCGACTTAGTCCATTCCCGAATGTCAGGGTTGGTTTTGGGTGGGAAGATTAGAAGAAATTCAGTTTTTTGTGCGTTTAGTTTGAGCTGGTTAGAGGTGAGCCATTGGACAGTCAACTTCAAGGCCTCATTCAGGGAAAAAATCTCCTCAGGAGAAGAGATTTTGATGTAGATCTGGGTGTCATCGGCATACATGTGGTAGGAGATATTGGCAGTGCGTAGTACTTCTGCTAACGGTTCGAGGTAAAGATTGAAGAGGGTAGGGGACAGGGTTGATCCTTGGGGGACTCCGACCGTAATCGGAGAGGGAGCGGAAAGGTTACCATTGATTAAGAATCTCTGGGAGCGGTTCTGGAGGAAGGACCTAAACCATTCGAGCATAGAGCCATCCAGTCCATCCCGAGTTTGAGGCGTTCGAGAAGTTTTTCGTGGTTGACCGTATCGAAAGCCGAGGATAGATCTAAAAGGATTAGGAGACAGGTTTTGCCTTGGTCAAGGGCTTGGAGGGCATCATCCACGATGTGGAGAATGGTGGTTTCAGTGCTGTGCCCAGGCCTGAACCCGGATTGGAAATCGTCTAGTAGGTTGAAGTTGGTGATGTGTTGGCTCAATTGCCGTTGCACACATTTCTCCAGAACTTTAGCTAGGAGTGGGATATTGGATATAGGTCTAAAGTTGTCTAGAGAGGCAGGATTCAGCGTAGGTTTTTTGTAAGATGGGGATGACTTGACCGGCTTTTAGAGAGTCAGGTATCGACCCTTGAAGAAGGGAGATGTTGATTATTGCAGTCCAAATAGGAATGATAGATTGGGAGGCAGCGGCCAAACAGTTGGAGGGGAGTCGGTCATTAAAGTGGTTGTTTGGGTTTAAGGAGGATAGAATTTCTGAGACGGAATGGTCGCCATAAACTTTGAAGTTGGAACAGTGCGCTTGGGTTTTGGGTGAAGTCTGGGGGGGCAGCGCGGAGAGATGAGGCAGGTCCGGAGGGGGTTGGGAGAAGGTAGCGGATCTAAGTTCGTTTCCTAGGGCAGTAATTTTGTAAGAGAAGAAGGAGGAATTCCTCGCATGTTATTAGAGATTTAGGGGTTTCTTTGGAGGTTTTAGCCAGTTTATTAGATTGGTGTTTGACCATTTCGAAGAGCTTGCGAGGTCTGTTCTTGGCGTTCTCCAGTTCTCATCTGAAGAATTCTTTTTTTGAATTGAGGATGTTCCTATTATAGGCATTTCTGGTCTGACTGAGAAGTTTTAAGTGGGAAGCTGAGGGGTGCTGTCTCCAGTTTCTTTCTGTCTGCCGGGGGGTTCTCCTTTCATTGTTGAGGGATCCGTTGAACTAGGGGTTTCTGTCTTTGATTTGGGTTCTTTTTAGCTTTAGCGGGGCAAGATTATCAAGTATGTTAGACATAGTCGAGGTATAGTGTTCTGTGAGGTTGTTGACCGTTGTGATATATGGGGGGGGAGGTCAATCTCGCAGCGTGCCGCCAGTTTCACGAGATCTAGGTTCTTTGCGTCTCTAACCCAACGTTTTGGATTCACAGGATGTGGTGGCCTTGTCTTGTGGGTGCCAGGTAAATGGAAGGTAATAGCGTGGTGATCAGACCAGTCGCATGGGTCTATAGAGATAAGCTTGACCGTTGATTCCTTAGCAATGATCCAATCTAGAGTGGCGCCTTTCGTGTGTGTTGGGAGTGTGCAGGCTTGGGTAAGGGCTTGGTCGGCCAGGAAGTCTTTAATGGCATTGACCTGAGGGTCCTTGAGGTCGTTCCAGTGCAGATTGAAGTCACCGAGGAAAATGTCTTTAGAATTGGGGGAAACCTTGGCTGTGATGATTTCCATGAGGTGGTCAGTGAAGGTGTCATTCATACCTGGGGGGTGGTAGAAGATGTGCAGTCTGCACAATTGAGTGGCGTTGTTGCATATGGAGAGTGCAAGGTATTCGCAGGAGTCTGTGGGATCTGCATGAAGTTCAGTTACGAGGAGGTTAGAACGGTGTTATGTTTGTGACTGTGGAGTGCATGGCTATCTGTGGAACTGATCTGTGTATGCGTCTGACACCCAAAGATAATGCTATAAATATACAAGCACAATGCTTTGTGTGTGTGTTTTTCCTGTACTGCCCCAGATTTGTCTTTCTCTGTCGATCATGTCAGGGTATCTCTTTTTCTTTCATACAAGGTTGTCTTTGGGTTTCCTCTATCCTACTCCCCTTTAGTGTCTTTTTTATGCAGTTGTCTGAGAACAGTGCAAAGTGTGTAAGCTTAAGAGTTTTAGAATTTTTGAGTAGAATGTGACAGAAAAATACATCTTATTTGAATATCGGCGGTGCAGCAGAACGGGAATGATTTTGCACTGTCACGTCAGAGGTAGGTAAATACATCTAACTAATGAGTGATTCCTTAGGATGGACAAACCGACTGAAAGATTACAAATTAATTTATTGATGGTAATAAGTAGACATCTTACTTAATAAAAGGATTGTTCCAGTTGTGGCAATAGTGACAAGGTTAAACAAGCACTGTCAAAACCAATAGGTCTGGCGTTGTCTGCTAGCCTTCTGGCAATTTTTGTTTTGTTTTGTCATGGTTTTGCAAAACTTTATTGTTTGTGAATATGCCGGGCCATCATCAGTCTAACAAAAATCATTTGTTACAGGCAAAAATTTGTTTTTTTGGGCCAAAGAAACACACACATTGCCATAGTACTCCATGGTCCTGAAGGGAACTACTTTGTGTGTGGATGCCAATGGTTGACGTGGGCTGAAGCATTGCCCCATAATGCGTGCTGGAGTGGGTGGATGAAAAATGTGAATGACACCAACCACAGACTAATGGATGAAGTCTAGCTGAATCCCCTGTAAGTACCTATCAAAGAAGGAAGGAAGGCAAGAAAGAAAGAAAGAAAGAAAGAAGGAAAGAAAGAAGTAAGGCAAGAAAGAAGGAAGGCAAGAAAGAAGTCAAGAAGGCAAGACAAAGAAGGAAAGAAAGAAGGAAAGAAGGAAAAAGAAGGAAAGAAGGAAAAAGAAAGAAGGCAAGACAGAAAGAAGGAACGAAAGAAAGAAAGAACAAAAGAAAGAAAGAAGGCAAGAAAGAAGTCAAGAAGGCAAGACAGAAAGAAGGAAAGAAGGAAAGAAAGAAAGAAAGGAAGGAAGAATACAAGGATGTAGGAAAGAAGGAATGAAAAAAAAGAAGAAAGACAAAAAGTAAAAAGAGGTTAACGTAATACAGAACAGTATCATATGGACACAATCTGGTATGCTGTGAAATAGCAACAGTCAGAAAAGCAAAACACTCCAAAAGGAATTTACAACAGCAGTGGCAGCAGATGGGATCTGATAAAGATGGAATGGTCCCTGTGTTCACATCAGAAGAGTCTTGCTATCACATCAGGCTCTAAACACAAAGGCAACACTAAAGTAATTTTATTGTAAAAAGAAAAACACTGGAACTGAAGGGAACTAGCTCGTGTGCGGATGTGCTCCTCATGAAAGAGCAAAATGCAGTCACTCAAAGTGAAGTGAACCAGTGGCTTAAGTAGGCTGACCCACTGCCCCATTCTATATGCTATAGTGCATAAGCAAAATGTGAATGACACAACCATAGACCAATGGATGAAGAGAAGTGGCTGAAGCTCCTATATGTAAGTATATTATATGTATTTGAGTAAAATCAAAGGGTCTCTGCCAACATCAGACCTAAGGAAGTTGTCGACCTAGCTGAACAATACCGTTGCCTATAATTCCATGGGTGTGGACTGTCCTAGGACCTTATATGTTTCGTTCTGCTAAAGTTATCATACTATTGAAGAAGATTTTTCAAATGAGGGCTGTCCTCATAAAAAGGCATAACTAATGAATGGAATTCAGCAGCTTGAAAGGGAGACAACAGGTGCTCAGAGTACCTACTTGCTGAGGCTTTCACGTTGAGTCAGACTTTGGCAAATTGTTCATATACATTTATCTGCATATTTGTAACTCAAATAGTATTATGTCAACAAGGAGGACACACCTTCACCTTCGGCGAGGAAATTAAGCAAACCAGAGTAACAGCAGAGATGGGATTGCAGGCCAAGCACATCTGAATCTTCAGAGTTGAATATTATCAATCTACAACAACATACAATAGACAACACTGACAAGGTATGGGCCTTTATGTATATTTTGCAAATCAGAATGTTAGTGTTTGAGTGAAAGATTACTATAATGGAGGTAAATGCAAATAATTGTGAAGATGACTTAAAGGAGAACTCTACGGCCTGCAACAAATCAATTTTCATACATTCAAATTGTGTGACAAGAACACGTTAGAGACTAGAAGTATCAATATAAGGCTCTGAGGGGGAGCTGGGAAGGCAAAGAGAGGTATGTATCCTTCATTTGGTACATGGTATTTTTTGTAATTCTTGCTGACAACAACCAGCTGGGATGAGCAAATGATAGTGCCTATGGGACTGGTGTGATGAAACTTAATTACAATTTCCCCGATCAGATTGTGAACAATTCTCTACGTTTTTCAACAAAAGGCAACCATTTTCTGAGACCTTAAGGATTAAGAGCCCGCAATTTCATATATTTAGCATTTTTTATGATGTAGCTCAAAAGGGATACAACAAGGAAGAAATCAATTTTCTGAAGACGACTGGCATTTTCAAACTAATTTAAAACGTGTTTTATAACCATATACATCCTTAAAATACGTCATTCAAATTGGTCTACTTTTCAAATTCTCCAGATAAAGCATCTACACTCTTGGATAACCTAGAGCAAAAAACAAAGCTCTTCAAAATAATGTATTCCAATGTTGTTACTATAATCCAGTCAGTCAGTCAATGTCAATGTTTATTAGTCATGATTCAGTTAGTTAAAACCATTACAGGATATAAAAACCATACTGTTTTAACTTATGCGCACTCAGTTAAAAATGAGAACTTTCTAAAACTAAAAACAATTCAATAAATATTCTGACTGTACTTATTTAAAGTGCAAATGTCTGAACTCTTCCACCATTTAGATTTGATCTGATACAAGAATGAGGGCTGTCTGAATTAATTGAGCCAACACAGGAGTAGGGTCCCCCTGATCCTGAAGACAGTCAAACAGCTTCTCGAAATCCTTAAGCAGGACCTGCGAAGCATAGGCCGCATAAGTGCTAGCACGCACCCCAAAGTGAGAAGCGGCGTAAGAACGTTTGAGAGCAGACTCCACCTTACACTCCACCGGATCAGACAGGGAAGCCTCCTCCGAGGACAAAGAGGAAGAGGAGTCTGCCATAGATGCCAAAAGAGAATTAACCTTCGGAATCGCAGGAAACTGGGAATCAAAGTCTGCCCGGCGATACCGCTTCCCCAGGAATCGCGGAATACCCTGCTTATCCACCTCAAGCCACTCTTTTGTGAGGATATCCTTCATGACATCATGGAAGGGGAGGTCATCCACCACAGAGGAACTATACTGTGCGTAAAATCCCTCCTCAGCCTGGGATTTAGGGTCAAACCCAAGCACCTCTCGAATATGGACCAGCATGTCAGAAAAAACCTTGCCCTGGACGTACTTTCCCTTAGGGGAATTGTCCATGTCCTCCTCATCATCCTTAGCCCGCTTAGCTGCAGGGTCCAGCAGCGCAGACTGGACCGCAGAATTAATCAAGTCCTGTAAATCTGCCCTAGAAATCTGCAAGACGTCGTCCTCCTGCAGATCCTGAACATTATGCTGCTTTGAAATCACTTTAGCAGGCACAGGTGAAGAAGCCCCTTCACTCATGGCGAGAAATCCAGTGGCAAACAAACAGGAACTCACCACACAATCAAAGGAAGTGCCCAGCAACCTCCAATAAATACTGCCCCTAAACACCCAATCACGCAAAGGTGAGACTGGTGAAGGAAATAAAAAAAGGGCAGCCCTGTAGTCTCCACCCACAGCCACAGATCAAAAGATAATGGCCGCGGGGGCCGGACGCTGCACGAGAGCCCCAGCGCCGGAATGACCCGGGGCCAGGAAACCACAAAACTCCCCGCCCCAGCCCAGCACATGAACGGGGAGCGTCCCTGACCCCAGAACAGGAGCGTGGCCGACCGGAATACCGGAGCGGCCGCGCCGATAAAATAACAAGAAAACAATGCAGAATACACAAAAACTGCAATCAAACACTCACGGCACTGTCCTGAAGGAAATCCAGACCAGGAAACAGGAACCGGGAGCACCAGCGTTCCGACCGCCGTCGGAGCAGAAAAAAAACAGGCATGGCGGTAGGTGGGAGGGGCTTATGTAAGTTTTTGAATACTGGCGTTGTGATTGGCTGGGTTTAGGCAGGACTGCCTCACGTAGTAAGGACTGGGACGGGAAGGACCCATGAGGGGGTAATGCAGTGGACAAACTGTTCATGTCCACTGCATTACTTCTGTAGTGCAGTGTACGCCGAACTAAAGCAGAAATTCCTTCTGGTTTGAGAAACAGAAGGATTTTTTTTAAACTAAAGTCTGTAAGCAAGGAAAGAGCATCCCTTGCGACTTGTTTTTTTTTGTGTGTGATGAGAAACATGCACGGCGTACTGATGTCACACAACTGAAAGTGAAAGCAGTCGGCACCGTTAGGCACCAACAGTTTTCACTGTTTTTGGTGTTCCAGAGGCATATCCCAGCCCCAGCAATTATCAAAGCAGGACAGGTAACGTTAGAAAGAGTACAAATGCCCCTTTCCAGCTGTACCTGGCTTGGGGCACGCCACAGGAGGGTGATTCGCAAACAAGGACCCATCCACCTATTGGCCACTGGGATGGTGTTTTGGGGAGGAGTGCCCCGACCAGGCATGGGACAGTGATACCTCCAAGAAATTACAAATACAGTATTTCTGCTGCACTGGTGCGTGGCTGAGGGTGGGTTACCCCCACCTCCCCCCACCAAAGTTGCTAGCAGGGAAAGCAAACCCCAAGACATGTTTAAAAAAAAAAGGATCAACTGTTAGCCAGAAACAGTTGTCTGATCTTCGGCACTCTGACTTTGAACATGTATTAAATAATGAAAGAAAAACATGCAAAGTGCTTTTTATTATTGTCTGTTTGCTAGCTGAACTCTTCCGGGGTTATCTGGGGATGCTGCAGCATCTCCCCCACCCTTAGTTGCAACGCCTCTGCTAGCGCAGAGTGGCCCCAGATCATGGTGAGGGTACCACTTATTTCAACATTATAGTATACACTCTACTATCCTAAACACTATGTTACACTCGAGCTCATACAAAGAGAGACTGACACTGCCACCGTCTTCCTCCCCCTTCAGAGTCAGTAGCAGCAGGCTCTGTGAGAAGGACATTGGAGCTCAGCAGATACCCATGCCCTCTACAGGTAGCCTTTACATACTGGCTGCACATAATGAGCAGTAACTGTATTAACACAATTCAATTTCAAATCTTTATTCGGCAGGAGCCATAGAAGCACAGCATTAACAACAACAACAAAAAGAATGCAAAAAAAGAACATTTTGGCAACGGCGTACTCAAGACAATAAGAATTAAAGTGCTCAAGTGCAATTTATGGAACATGTATGTCACAAAATATTAAAATCATAATTTAATTCCTTAACACTAAAAACCAAACATCAGCATACAAAACATTTTGGCAAAGGCATAAGCTCATTCATCAAGAAATAAAGTGCTCTAATATAGTTTAAGGCCCAAATATTAGGTTAATTATTGGGATTCATATATTTTCCTAAAGTTAAAAGCCGTTCTTATGAAATTTAAAATAGCATAACAAATTTCTGGTGGTGCTAGACACTGCAGGAATACGAACCCATCCTAGTGATGTCTCAAAGTAGTCTTTTGCGAAATGGGGACCAGAAAAGAAAGCCTTGGGCTAAATAAAAAGTGCAGAACAAAATAAAGAGGCTACTTCTTTGCGTAGAAACATTGTCGCAACCGCATTGAGGGAAATCCTGTTGCCAGGCCTCTGGCGTGGGAAAAGCAAATTTAAAGTGCAATATGTAGAGCCTAAAAAGTGTGAGCCAATGGTGCTGTGTAGAATTCCTGATCCATACTAGGTGAAGCTCTATACTGCTTATTGTTGACACTAATGAGTATTTGACTATCGATTCCTTAGTCTGAGCCTTCTCCAAACTTAAGTTCATACAATATTCCAGGTAGCATTGCTTAACCTGTACTTTATGTTCTGGCTCGATTATAAGAGGATTATTGTATAATTCTTGAAGGCCTATGGTCTTGAATGATTCCCTCAAGTAAGAGAGCCAGGGTATCAGGTCTGCCCTATCGAGTGACAAGCACTGCCCTATCGAGTGACAAGCAATCAGTCATACAGGTTCTGACAAGACTAGCCTCAGGGGTTCCCCAAACTTTAATCCATACTAACAATGGAGGCAGCCCAATCAGATCCTCCAGATATGGCATCCTGAGTTGCTTGTGGCATATGAAGGTGGCAGTGCCCCCTGGGACTGACAATAGTCTGAGCATAAAGTTGTTTTCGGCCCGTTGGAGGATGCCGCTCTACAGTAGCCCGGCACCATATACCCCAACCGATGTGCATTTACTTTTGTATAAACTCAACATTTCTGCAATTGGTTTACTCTTTAGGTTATGGGCAAATCTGAATATGGACTCGATATTCCTGTTAAAGTGCTGCAGTCTTAATGATAAAAGTGCGGTCCAGCTGAGGAATGGACTAAAAAAATCCCTAAATAATTAAAAAATGTTACCTTTGCCAAATTAAAATCTCCGATTACAAAACGTTTGGGCTTCGTGCTTGGACGACCACAGGTCATTATATAAGATTTTGAGCAATTTACCCGAAGGTCCAAATTGTTAATGTAAGCTAAGAACAAATCTAAAAGAATCTGAAAGCTATTTGCTGTAAGGGCAACTAGGGGCGCATGGTCAGCGTATAGCAGGATGGGTATAGATTTATTTCCCATGTGTGGCACATCCCTTCCATTTTCCGCTAAGTGAATGTTCATACCATTAAAATAAAGCATAAAAAGGAAAGTGGCCAATATGCACTCCCTGCATGGCGCCCGGGTAGAACTAATATCAAGGGGACATTTGCCTGAAGGGCCATAACGCACCATCACTGTAAGATCTTGGTGTAGGTGTCTGGTGAGAGTAAGAAGTTCAATTTCGACACCCATCCTACCCATCAGATCCCATAACTTAGAGCAATTCACTAGGTCAAAGACATTTGATAAGTCAACAAAGACCAGATGCATGGAGCCCTTTTTTGCCTAGACCTACTTCCCCACTATTAAATAAAGATTTAAACATTGTTCGACAGTGCCAATACCCGGTCTAAATCCAATTGGACTTCTAACAAAACATTATTTACCACATACCAATCTTCAAAGTGGGACATCAATACTTGGCCCAGGATCTTGGCACTAGAGTCCAATAGGGAGATCGGCCTGTAACAAGTCGGCTGGGTCCTGTCTCTCTTTTTAAAAATAGGAACGACGGTGCAGTCCTCCAGGATTCAGGGATAGGGCCTAATACGGCAGATCTAAAAGCGTTTGTCAATAAGGGGGCCAACATGTAAATATGAGTTTTGAAAATGTCTGCTGGAGTCTGTCCTGAGATACATTTATTAATAGCTAGGATAACCTCATGGACTTCAATGGGGCTTTGGAAATTCTAAAGGGGCTCGATATCTGAGCTGCAGTCAGACCCTTGGATTGTGGGCAAATTTCGTGGTGAAAGAATTTCTGTAAAATGAGTCACCTATGCATCCCACAGTAATTAGATTATCTATTTTAAGGTTATCTAGCGCAGAAAAAAAGGCCGATTGACAACTTCCCAGAATTTCAAGCTATCCCTAAAATTTCAAGTCGTTATAAGATCTTCCCAGGCTTTGTTCCTAACCTCAGATTTCCTTTCCTCAAGTACTTGTTTATATTTCCTTCTTGCTTCCTTGACATCACATGCTACACACAGGCCTCTTTTCAGCGCGGCCATCAATTGTTTATGGGCAGAAGAACATGCTGTGTTAAACCACCGGAAAAGTGATGTCTTGCGGTGAGGTTTAGTTGACGTGAGATTATTCGAGGTGGACCTGCAGATATTATCAAACTCTGATTGGATCTTGACTGGCCCTGATACATCAGTTAAACTAGTTAAAATAGATCCCATAGTCTCTTTGACAATGGTTTGGTTAAAAACAACTGGGTCCAACTTATCCCTTTTTATCTTTAGTCTTTTGTTCCTAGAGAACTCCATTCTATTTCTCCTTTTTATGTTAGTAGATTTAATAAAATAATCAAATTTGATAGAAAGTGGGTTGTGAACACTTGCACAGCTACTGGACACCACAAATTCTGTTAAGTAGGGAATAACTCAGCTGATAAAAGAATGTAATCTATAGTACTCTCAGCTTGGTTTCCTATAAAAGTTGGAATACACACATTCTCCGTTCCACAGATGTCACTTGAGAAAATTAAATTATACTTCATCAATAATTCAATAAGCACCTAGCCATAAACTGAATGATAAAAATGAGTTACATTTTCACTATGTGCATTACTAAAATCACACACCCGTATATCAGAAAACAGGCATGCAGCACTATTAAAGGCTCCGGTCCAAATTATAGAAACAGTACGTTTTGATTTTTGATTAAAATCCTTTAAAAATTCATCAAGTTGGCCAATTACATCCTTCACAGACTGATTAAAGAAATTATAATAGAAATTTGTCAACAAGATGTCCGGTTCAGCTGAGATTGTTAAGAGAGTGACCAAGAAATGAGGAGAGGGCCAACATTTTGTTTTTTGAAAATCAGTGATTTTGAAAGAAAAAAAACTTGAGAGGCCACCCATAGCTCTAACCACATTAGATGGTATTGCTGGCTGGAACAGGGCATGATAACCATCAATATAGAAGTCTGCAGTCATCCAAGTTTCTTGGCAACATATAATTTCAAAAGAATTTATGAAACTGACCCAATCTGGATTTGAAATTTTTGAGCAGGCTCCCGCAATGTTCATGGAAACAATACTGAGGACATTCCCAACAGGGCTTATTGTTTGGTTACTGGGCAGTGCTGTGAATCAGACTGAGACTGCCCGGTGCTAGGAGGTACAGGGCCAGGGTAGAGATTCTGGGTTGTAGGTAAGTCCCCTTTGCCTGGATGATGGGATGCTTCCTGTTTCGAGAACTTGAGATCAGCTATCCCAGCAGAAGAGCCCAATTTGATGCGTCGTCAGTCTAAATCTTCCAATGAGGCCAGTGGTTCAAAGGCGTTGCTGGTGTGCATATTATACCTGCGTCTAGTAGAAACAGAATGGTCAGTGTCCTTTGCGCTGTGTGCCCTAGGGAGCACAGATGGCCTGTAGATATAGCCCAACTGTAACACCTGTATGGATCCTGGGAATTTAAATTGATTGCTAAAGAAATTTAAAAGGGATTTAACCAACATTGGCGATCTAAAATTGACGATCAAACATTCTCCCTTGGTATCCTTTTTACCAGGGCCTATCCAGGGAGTTCTTCTAACCATTATATTCTCAGATGACAGATCTGAGGGCCAGCCAGCCTTACTTTTGAGCCAATGGACTGTTTTGTTCTTCAAACCAAGAAAATCTTCATAAGTCAATGTAGAAATAGTCGGAACATTTTTCAGCACCAGTACATATGGGGTGAAATCAGGAGGGAGTTGGGGGAAGGATTCCGTCCCTACCGGTCTCCCCTTGACCCTTCCTTACTGGAAAATCTTTTCCCGTTTGATTGCCCCTAGGTGTCTTTGAATGGCCTTGTTGCCTAAGCATTTTAGAGGTGAGAGCTGTTTTATGGATGTTCCTAAACTATAAGAATGCAAAAAGCTGGGATAATAGTGCATATTTATTTCATTACGTGGGATTGACTGATTTGTAGTAATCGTGTCAAAGTGACACACTTAAAACATTGAAAAGTCACCCAAAAAAATGTAAACTTGGCAGCTATGATGAGGGCTATCCGCAAACATCTTACTAACTTCTGACGTCTGAAAGGTCTTAAAAGAGTGAATTTGGTCACCCTGCCTTAGAGGCAGGGGGAGAGGGAGGCCATTGATCCCTACCATTGACAGTGGTGAGAGAGATGTCAAGAAAGAAAGAGCACCCAGAGCAAACAAAGTATCTTATATAACATTAAGCTAGTTGTGAAGTTCACTTTTCCATATTTAAGAGGAATGTGTTGTGAATTTTCTTTAGGAAAGACAAAGCAACAGAGCATTTCCCCTTCACTCGACATGCAGTAGAAAAAGAGCTTAGTTGGCTTTTGCCAGGATATATGAGGTGGATCGGCAGTCCAGAATACACATATGTTACTGCGGTTTCAACATTTTCTACATAAGATTCCTAGCCCGACAAAGGACAATAATACTAGTATGTGAATGTAAAAAAAATCCAGCTCTGTAGAACCATATTTGCCCTTCCTCTGTAAGGTGCACTTGCTATGCCAGCCTTCGATGAACTACAAAGGAAAAAACACAAGCTTCATAATGCTACTTCTAAAGTGCACATTTACAGATCAGCGGCAGAAAGCAAGCACCGTGTTTTTACAAGCAGTTTATTATTGCAGATATCTGGAATAAAACATTCATTTTGAAGCAGCGTCGATTTTTCAACAATGGATGCACGTGTATACATGTGCTTTAGAAGCGTCTTTATCAAGCTTGTTCTGCCTTTTACAGTCCGAAAGAAAAATGTATCCGGTGGCTCCAGGCAGCGTCATACCAAGTTAGATGGAGCAGGCAGGGTCCTAAGCCGAGGAGGCCTATACGCTGAAAAAACAGATGTTCACTTCATCCCTAATGCAAGACTGGGAAGTAACCTACAGCCCAGCATAACTCCAGGGGTCTTTGGGGAGGGGGCAGTTCAGTCTGGATTAGAAGACCACACTAGGCCCTACTTCTCAAGCTCTCTGAGGGTTTTCCTTGTGTCTCTTCTGTCCAGTTTAGCAGTGGGAACAATGGTTCTGGAACACAAACAACAAGCATTTGCAATGCAATAGGTCTCGCATTTGCAAGAGTTTGAGCTAGTGGCATTGTAAATGACAATGCCTTTTATTTAGGTGTTTTGAAAACCTGCAAGCAGTGCGTAAACTCGCACTTTGTACATGTAGTCCTTGCAAGGCTGGCAGTAAAAGAGGCGCAGTTACTGCCAGCCTTGCTTGTCGTAAGCAACGACTATAAGTACAAAGTGCGTATTTACGCACCTTGTAAAACACATAATGGGAGACCTATTGAATTGCAAATACTTGTCTAACGTGATAGTTACTGGAAGGTATGTCAAAATAATTAACAAAGGGCTAGGCATTTGAAAACCGGGCTTTTTTGGCAATATGGGTTAGAAGAACATTAGTAAAGGAATGACTAACGTTTATTTGTCAGAACTTGGAAGACAATAGTCTGTTTTGCCTTCAGGGTGAATAAACTTTTTTTATTTCTGCACAAGTTCTGTGCTGCGTAAATTATCCTGCATTGTGTGATTAATGGTGACCTTTGTTTATAATCCTTAGGAGACAGTTTTATTTTAACACACTTTTACTTATTTTTTAGAATGAGTGCATTACTACATAATTTAGAGACCTTATGATTATGCTGCTATTCTTATAAGTGTTGTTTATTAAGACATGAAGGGTTATTTGTAAAAACAAAAACAAAAAAGCAAAACAGGCATTAGTAAAATGCAAGTGAAACCAACAAACGCCAATTAAACAGACAGTGAATAATGCCTTGCAAGTAACGTATCATTGGCAAATTGAATGCGATCTAAAAGTTCGTTTTTTGTTTAAATACACACCTAAATACTCCCTGCTATTTATTTATTTTGTTTTACTTGTTGATAAGACGTCCCCTTTGTGTTGCGACCAGGGTACTTTTCGTCATTTTGTTCTGGTAACTGCAGCACTTATTTGCTAACATAAAATAATGCGAATAACGCTCCTTTAAACAATGATTTGTAAAAAGGAAGCTTAGGGCAGGGAAAGGGCTGTCCTTAAGAAGGAGACTAGTCTGGTCACTTTAAAAAGGTAGATAGAATCGAAATCCAGGGTGTACTGAAGCTGTCGCATAACATTGGGCCACTTGCCAGTCACGTCAAATGGTACGATTTATATGTTATTGATGAATCTGACAGCGTTGGGGGGGGGATGGGGGATTTAACTGGCAAAACAGTGCTGCAGCATAAAAAATACATAAAATTTTTCCGCTAAAGCCCTTATGAGAACAAAGCCCACCGTTAGTGCAAATCAACAAAAGCAAATGGGCTACATTTCACCGGTGGAATCCAAATTTTCAAGTTGACATGCTCACTGTGTACACTTCAACATACATAATGACCAATATCTACGGTACTCACCCTCTCTGACCCCCTGTACTCTTATCTAAACTTATAAAACGGCTGTTGCACCGGAAGTGAAAGCAGGAAGGCCGTAGACACTCTAGGTGAAAGGAGAGAGATGCAAAAGAAGAGATCTGCAGGGGTTTGTCTAAATATGTAGACAGAGACAAAGGACATAAAAAAAAAACACCACGGCACGGTTCAAGCAGTGAAGGGACAGGGGGTTGGTGGGACGTACAAGCCAAACCTGAAAATCAAATAAAGGCGCCTGGGAAACAGAGGAGAATGGGAAACGATAAAAGCCCATTGGAAATAAATTTGAAAAACGCATTTAAATATTTGTATTATATTCCTGCCGTTATATTTTTACAGCTCATTGACCGAGAAGTAAGTGCAGCGCGCAGCTGCAGGTATGTCATAGGAGCAAGAAAACAAGAGGAAGAACTCTTCAGCCCCTGCTCTACGTTATCTGACGCACCCCTTCGCAATGTCCGGCCTGTCCACGCCCCCTCTGCAACACCACCATGCTACTAACCCGTGAGGGAACTGCGGTGCTGCGGGTTGCTGCCTTGCTTCCTCCGGGACATGCTGGGCTTCCGATGTCCCGTCAGGATCCTAACACCACCTCCTTTCAGTGTGCACATGATCGTCAGGTTCAAGGTAGCACAAGCGAGACGGCGGGCTCCGGCCGTGGCTATGGGGGGAGCATTGAATGAAGAAGCTGAAATCGCAGGAAAACGAGGCTTTGCCTTTAATGGTAATAGGCGGGCTTCACGGGTGGAAAGCAACATTAAACGCGGTGACCCTGATGCTGGCGTCACGCTCAATGTTAAAGTTATAAAAAATTAAAAAATAAAGGAGCGCGGTGTCCCAGAAGCGGGCGCCGCGCTTATCGACATGAGCTCCAATTAAACTTACGGTGCGGGTAACTTTGCCCTCTGCCTTGTGTGAAGTCGCAGCGCCGCAAGGACGCCGTGCGTGTGCACATCTCCTGTCCGGCATGTGTCTGACTTGTGTGAAGCCGCAGAGACACCCTGCGTGTGCACATCTCCTGGGCATGTGTCTGCCTTACGCCGTGCGTGTGCACATCTTTTGTCCGGCATGTGTCTGCCTTGTGTGAAGTCGCAGCGCCAAAGTGAAAGCTGAGATCGAGCGCGCGAAAGTGAGAGCGCAGTGGGAGCGCGTGAAAGCTAAGATCGGCAGAGAGGAGACGCTGTGCGCGTGCACATCGCCTGTCCAGGCGCGCACATGAACTGAAAGCTAAATCAAGCGCGCGGTGGGAGCGTGTGAGGCAGAGAGGAGACGCCATGTGCGTGCACATCGCCTGTCCGGGCGCGCACATGTCCTGTCCCACTTTGCGCACCAAACCGACAACAATAGTCTCGCCAAGGCGAGCAGCGAATGTGCTGCGTCGCTAGGCGAGACCTAATAATTCAGAGACCACTATTTTCTGTTTTGAAAATTACCATGGAATGCAATGGCAAGCATTGTAAACATTAATTAAAATCAATGTCGTTATAAACAGTAAAGAAAATTAAAACTACTCACTCTTTTAAGATCATCCAGTGTGTGTATTTCTGGGGAAAGTCCACCATGGACACAAAGGAATTGTTGATTTAAAAGTGCAGCAAGGGGGAGGCAATCAAAAGCTTCCATGCAAGCTTCATAAACTCTCTCAGAATATTTGATTTTACCTACAGAAATTTACAGCAAACATTAGGGAAAATCAATAACAAATAATACAAAACAAATAATAAAATGGCATCCAAATCAGAATTATACGATTAAACAAGAACTATTAGAATTAATGAAGACAACTCAACAAAGACAAGCTCAGCCAAGACCTACATACACCATGAATTATCTGAGCTCTACTTTATCTAAAATATGGGCTACCATGTTTTTCTCTACTCAGACTGCCATCGGTTGGGATTTCAAAGGAAAGGTGAGAATTAGAAAGGGAAATGTTACTTACCCGCGACCAAATTTTTGGGCTTGTCATGATGTGCATTCACCATGCTCTACATTATTCTTTAATCTAGTGTTGGATTCAAATCATTATATAAGTGTTACTTTAAGGTTTAGGTTTGTGCTCATGTAGGTCTTGTGATCACTTAGATGAAATCCCCAATGCAATAGCATACAGATTATTTTTCCCCTTTGGAATAGGTATGTCTGCTTGTACCTGTGAAGTAGATAATGTTTAGTAAAGCAAACTATCAAGACTTTTGTTTTACATCTACAGGGGAAGTGGATGACCTGTGTGAATCTACAGTACAAGCTGCAAACAGTATGGTGTTCTTGTAGGTCATACTCTGTACAGACTTAAAAGCAGTGTACTAACCCCTTAAGGCTGAGATGGACAGAAAGTAGAGGCAGGCCTGCCAAGTATCACGCATCAGGCGTCACTCTAACGCATTTCAGTGTGGTGTTCCGCATTACCGCACTGAAATGCAATTGTCACGCATTTGAATGCCACAGTACTGACTCTCTGCTGCCTGTACCCAGCGCTGAGTAACTGGCCACGCCAGGCTGCTAGCGCGCGCGCGCCTGTCACACCTGCGCCGGCTCTGCTGCTCCCCGCAGACTTGCCGTCCCGGGCGCTGCCACCAGCATGAGCACAGGCTCAGTAAACAGTTAATCAAGTTGTGCACTGCTGATACAATGTATCTTAATAGCCGGCTGGAAAATTCCCGCCGGGGCGCCGCTGAGTCACTTACTGACGACTACAGCCTGCCACGCCTGACGTCACCCGGCCGAGGTACTAGTGCGCAAGACCGTCGCAGCGAACTGCAAATGTGAGGCGTGCGTGACCTCTACTAGACCACCGACGTACTACAGAAAACCTCAGACTCCGGTGAGCCTGTTATCTTTTACCAATCCATGTGAGTGTGTAGCACGCCCGTAATAACTCTCTGAAAGAGCCAGGGCCAACACTGACTCCGTGTCACACACACCTATAGGCGGGCCGGCCCTGCCGCCCGCGGCACAGTTTAAGTGGTTTTTGAGAGCGCGCCGCCCGGCGTACATTGGTAACCCATGACCGGACCATGCTGCCGCCGTAAAGTGGTGGTGCGGCCTCAGCAGGCTGCCTGGCTGCCCTGCACTGCGGCCATGAATCAATGCCGCGATAGTCACCAGGGTGTCCTGCACCGTGGCGCTGCCCAGACCACCGGACAGTGCCGTGGGGAGACCGGAGTGTCACACACTGTTCCCCCGACCTGCCTACGAGGTACGTTCAATATGCAACTGTAAGTAGAACGAGGATCATGCCTCTAATCAGTGCGGTGTGCGGAGACTCTATCCCGCTTGTTTACTTTGCAGTAGGGAGCGTGCGGCCTTTCGCCCGTGTCTCTTTTTGTTTGTCCATTGCACAGTAGCTCCCTGTGTAATCGGCTCTTTCCCTCTGCTTATGCTCCCTGTGTCCGGTCTTGTCACATCACCCTTTACTTTACTGCTTGCACGTTAGAACACAAGAGCGGCAAAAGATGCACCAGCGCGGAGTGGTGGCTTTCACCATCCACAAGAAGAAATTTGCATAAGTGAGCGACCTGTGGTGGTAGGTGACAGAGGATGGCCACGGCTATTGGCTTATACAAATTTAATCCGGGTTTAAACCACAACAGGCTGGGTTGACTGATAATACCTTAAATACGAATGGTGCACTTAGGAGAGCAGAGCCGGTCTGTTTAAACCCCCCGCATTCCTTTTAATAACACCATTGCAAAGCAAGCTTTGCTACGAGTGCCTCCGAAGCCATCGTACATCTAATGTAGTCTAATTCAATGAGCCTCATTTCTTTCTCGCGCTCTTCAAGACACAGTTCCTGTCAGTAACAATTGTTAGAGTTCTAGTCTCGGCGTCGCCTCAACATCCTGTGATTCTGGGCAAATCACTTAATCTCACTGGGCCTAAAAAAAGTGGCATCTGTAATGTAGCTGATGGTGCTCATGCAAAGTGCACCAATACTGAGTTTGTGCTATATAAAACAAAAAATCTGAGTTTCAGGCACTATGACCCTTTAAATCAACAAATCTAAATCAGCAGAGGGCAAGTGAACAACAAAGATTCAGTCCTACCAAGTTTTTTTTCCTGGTCCATGTGTGATGTGGTGCTCAAGTCTTGTTTTTTTCTTTAAATTCTGGGACTTGTAGTCTTGCTCACTCCATTATAAAACAGGAATAAAAGTCTCAGAATTCAAAGAAAACCCTAGATTGGAATAGATGGAACTGGGAAACTTGGACGCTATGAAGATTCTTTCACATTGTTTGAAATCACTTTTATTGCTGGTATTTGTGCAGCACTTTCAACCATTGTCATGGCACCATAGCACTATTTTCATCTGTGCAGAACTAAAGAGACCATTGATTAATAATGTGTGTTGCGATTTGGTTCTTTGCGGTTATTAGGTATTTCATTCACTCTTTAGTTACAATAGGAATTTGTGTAGTAGAAATGTGCAGTGGTCTTCACAGGCACATACCAGGGTCACATGAACTCTGGTGCCACACAGTGAATGATTCATAATAATTACCCATATGTTGCTCGTGAGCACATATACCATGTGGTTGTCTCTGTCACGATAAACTCGAAGTGTCACACATTTGGCTATAGAATGCCACTCCTGTGTACACAGTGAAACTATGGAAATGCCACACATAAGCAAAGTGAAAACTCGGCAGCTATATAATCTTCTTCACCATGGCTTCCTAATTTAATTTACTTTTAGGAGCACGTCATTCAGCCTAACGTTACAGCTGAGACCTCTGCATTGCACAGCGAGTCACTGTCTGCAGTACAATCAGGTTACAAGGGGATCTGGAGCTTTGCAGCACTTTTTAGATCTTAGAGATTCTCGTTGCTCGAATGGGTGTTATTTCTGATATTTTTGTTTCCCTTGTCTTCGGTGCTTGATTTTGCTTGCGAGAAAGTGTCACTCATAGTCGTTGAAATGTCACTCATAATTACGCTGAAATTATGAAAATGTCACACATAGCAATCTGAAACCTTGGCAGCTATGTAGAGGTACTTAAATAATGTTTTTAAAACTGTTTATCCCCCCTGGGCCTCCTTTTTTCCCTAAAAGTTAACAAAGTAATATTTACTAAATGTATCTCTGGATGTACATGTTGCTGGCTTTGCAAGTGTCCATGAGTGGGGTATTGCGAAAGAAGCCCATGCTACTTTGCATGTTAAATGACCTTGTGGAACGTCCAGGAGATGTCTGTGTGCACATGCATATAAACCTAAACACACAGCACTAAGCAGCATCCTATGCCCTCATCAGTGGGTGCCAGACCAACATGCCTAATGAATATTAATAATGCAAGTCGCAATTTACAGCATAATAACAGGGATGCTTGCCCTCAAGGGTCAGCAGACCATCATCCATGTGATTACATTTCAACATTGAAAACCTTTTGGGGAACAGACAGATTTTCTTACAAGAAATGGGGCTAGTTGAAAAACAAAAGTTTTCAATTTTGAAAAATGTTAGTGACAGATGGCAGTGGTCCAGTAGACTATTGTCTTCCCCCTTGAAGCTTCCACCCTAAATCACAAAGGAGAAGGAGGCCAAAGGGGACCCCAATTTGACAGTCAGTATCATATCAATGATTTGTGACGATAATTCCAGTTGCAAATCATGAATACATAAGGTGCTGAATTGCAATTTGGGAGGGACACCAACAAGACGTCCCTTCCAGATTACAATTGGGTATCAATTTCTAAACCTATTTTAAGTCAAGTAAAGTTTACGGTCTCCTAAAACGTGTTTAGTACATACAAAAATACTTTTTAGCAAGTGCAATCCCTCTCATTTAGTAAATCAGATGGTTTTTGACAGCTACAAATCTTAGTACATCTGGCCCTTAGTTCTATGGACACAAAGGAAACAAATAAAAGATTTGTTCTGCATAAAGCCTGAATTTTATCCATGTAGTATGCAAGTGCTTGTTTGACATCTAGTGTACGGAGTACTAGCTCATCTCGAATGATTTGGAACTAATGTTAGAAGTGCAATTGTTTTAGGTGAAAAGGTGACAAGCCTTTTGAAGGAATCATGGACGTGTACGTAAGCCTACCTTGAGTTTGTGGACCTCAATTAAAGGTTCTTTCCCCATCAGCACCTGTGCAAGGAACTGAGTGCAATCAGAAACACAACTTTCCATGTTAATGCCAGTAGTGAGCATTAGTGTTTTGGCTAAAAGGAGGGACCCTTAAGTCTGTCAAGACAATATTAAGGTCCCAAGTAGGTATCCAGTGTACCCTTGGTGGGATGACGCTTTAATCTGTCCATGATGGCCTTATTGACAGGCATTTTTCAGAGACGGACGGTGTATTTTGTAGGTATGCTGCCACAGCCAATAAATGAACACCATTAAAAGTGGAGGCTAGACCTGCTTCTGTAAGGGAATGAAGATCACATTATGTGCAATAGGTGTGCAGTGATTAGATGTGCAGATGTTTGGTCACAATAATGTACTAATGAGTTATGCTTTCCTGTATTGCACCCGAGTAGTTAGATGGCAGGCTTCTCTAAGAATACTCAAACAAACACTCTGTTAAGCAAATTCTACCATTTCTGGAGCCAAAACGCTAGATTGTGTGACTGTTGATTTTGATGTTAAATTTGTCTGCGTTGCTTTGTCCATAAAGGTTGCCATATTCAGAGTTTGTTGGGCGGTCACATAGCCATCTCCAGCAACTGGGATTACTACACTCTGGCGCCTATTGATGCAACGACTATCATTGTCATGAACTTGATTCATTTTTCACACCATCATGGGAATCAGCGCAAGTAGTGGAAAAGCTTATCCAAATATTATGCAAGTAATCCACATAATATTCCCTTCAGACAGGAGGTGTTGAAACCTCGAAGTGAACCCTAGTCGTTTTTTTATTTTGGGATGTTGAGAACAGATCATCTGTGTTTGGGTTACCCCACCTTGGAAAATACAAGTTGAAAATTTGGGGATTTCACTCGTGTGTTTTGATTGTACCTACCCAGTAGGCTTGTAAAGTCATGGGCCACAGTAGGTGTTCTGGCAGAAGGGGGACATTACATTTGAAAGTCCAAGTCCACATTCCTCGTGCAGGCTAAGACAGAAAAGACAGTTGACACGAAAGCATGGAGTGTGTTCCTCTATTTCAGAAAATATTACACAACTGTCAAGTTGTCTGTATGTATCAGTAGATTTTGCCCAGCAAACGTGTCTTAATTATTTTAGCCCTAAAAGATTGTTGGGACGGGAATGTCCCCTGCATGGTTTACAGTTGTGTTCCCTACCCTGTGTGCCCAAACTTCAAGTATCTGATATCCTGGATTTTGGCCCAAGACTCGAGCTGATCTAGCATTTGTGTGATGGCCTAGGCCTGCCTAGGATAAAGAGTCCCCTCTTGCACATGTCTGCACCAAGCGTGTCATACATCGTGGCAGAAGACTACAGTCCCTGTCACAGGTTTATGCGTGTTGCATGGTGTGACAGCATACCATGGTTTTTAATATTCAAAGCATGACCAGGTGTTTTTATATGAATCACAAAAAGTGGAAGCCTACTGGCCCACTTGTATAAAGTTCAGCGGCGACCAATAAACCCGGATTCTAGAGCCGAGGTCCTGAGCACGTGGACAGGAGTATGTTGTGCTCGGTAAGCGTGGTACTCGGAACGATTGTCTAAGTGAACCAGAGTGGCACAGGCCTGCAGGTTCCATCTTGGAAGTCCCTGGTCTGTTCAAATGTACAAGATAGAGGTGAAGTTACTTTCCCAGACAGTGGATGGAAGTGTGTTGCTGACATTCCAGAGATCGAAAGGAAGCCAAGACACTAAATCTGGGAAAGAGATACAGGCTTTTTATGAGAAATCTCATTAGGACCTTTCAGAGGGCTGTTGATTAGCCTTTCTGAGACTGCAATTCAGTGGATGGCAGTGGTGAAAGGTGGGACTGGAGTATATGCTGTCAAAGTGTAAAGGGTCCTTTTGAGGGGAATCAGCCTTTTGTCTCCCCTCCTGATCACTGTCAGCCCTGGCTGTTGACAGTTAGTGCAGAATGCTCACACCGCTTTGTGAGTCTCGTGTGGGTGCTCAAACCTGAAGGCGACTCTGCTGTGAAGAGCATCACTCTAAACAATGACTGAGTCTGGAAGACAGTCTGAGGTGGACACATAAAAGAAGAACAGACCCATACCGGTACAAAGAGTGTGCAGATAGAGAATAAACACCCTTTGTCAGCCATCCATGAATAAAAGTGGAAGCTGTTGATCCACTTGTTCCATTTCTAAGTTCCCTTTAACCAAGGAGGAGAGCTTCACAGAGTACCCAAAGGTCTACTGCTCAACCAAAACTGGTGTCTGCATGACAGACAGATTGCCAGAGATGAGGTGTCATCACCGGGAATCTGAGCTGGATGAAAAACTGTTTTCCCTATCCTGGTATGCCTGGAGAGTCCTGCCTGAAAGAAGGGGGAAGGAGAAAGCCAACCCTTCAGGAGGATCTGACTACTGTTGTGGACAAGAGCATTTGAACCCAGTTCATCCACCAGAGACTTGTGTCCCAAGTTGTCTGTGCTGTTGACGAAGGGGCCAATCCGTACTTGTGGCATTTGCTCCTGTGCCTAAAGTAACTCACCGACTGAGCATTGGCACCTGCCCATTTGTGCCGAGGCATCTGCGCCGCAGAAGAAAAAAACCTGTGAAGCAGTGAAAGTCGTGTTTGCCAATTAGAATAAGATTGTGGTCAGCCCCGTCACTTGTGAATTGTGTGCCCATGCGAACTACACTGACGGAAGTGATAGCTTCTACTTTGAGACACTTGCAAGGATGGTAAAGTGACTGAGTTGCTGCCTGTGGTGCTGGCCTGAAATGGGTCAAAGGGCACATATAAATGTTGTATATAAGATGATCCATGCAGTACATCTCTGAATACTACATCTGTGGACAATTTGACTGACCAAATCCTGATTTTTGACTGAGATTGGCCAAAATATTTAAGAGTGTAGGTCCAGATATGCCTGCTCATTGCTGAGTTCAATGATTTCTCCAGATATGCCTGCTCATTGGTGAGTTCAATGATTTCTCAAGGATTCCAAGAAGAGAGGTGACCAGCAACAAAAACAAAATCCCTGGTCACAAGGGATATTGATCAGACCTCCTTTATCTATCTTCTAATTGAGCCAAGTGGAAAAAACTAATTCATGTTAACAGTAAAGATGGATCTAATTGAAGACACACAAATGTAATTTGTTAAACGTTTTCCTAGAGTGTTGAGGCCACATGCAAAAAAACACCCTGATTGTTTGAAGGACACTGCAGGTCTAAAAGAAGTTCACAAAAAGGATTTTACATTCTTTTAATGAAACCACATTACTGAATGAGAGTCATTCTGTGGCTACATCACATTTGGTTAAGGAACGAGTAATATTTTCAAATACATGTAGTCAAGCTGGACAAAGAAGACCATTCCCCTGGCAAAGCATGGGAGCGAACAAATGTTACTGACATATTTTGAAGCTGGAAATGATCCCTTATCTCTTCTGTGTACAGTATTCATTGACAACCGGCAGATTATTGTCACATCCCATCCTAGCTGAGATATTTCAAACGGAAAATTCACAGAACCAGTCAATTAATTAGTTTAAGGTCAAAATTATTAGGTGGCAACCAACAATATGATAATCGACAGTAGTAGGTCTGCAACCATGGTGCATTGAGACACTGCTCACTTACTACACTTGTCTTATAGTCCCAGTGGAGCACATGTAGCACTTTTATTCCAACGGAAAAACCGGAAATCAAAACAGGCAGGGATAAACAGGTTACCTTTTGTAATGCTTTCTGGTGGATACCCTATCAAACCGCAGATTCCACACCTTAAAATACGCCCAGGTGGCAGACTAAATCCGGAGATTTTTTTGTAGCAATGCTACTGTGCGCCGCTAGGTAAGTTGCACTGACTCCATACTGCCCCAGAAGTGACAGAACAGAGCAGCATATAAGCTCCACCCTTAAACAGTTTCTTGTCTTCCTTTCCATGCCTGAGACGCAGGGCATGAACAACTGTTTGTAACAGTGTGCTGAATACTAATTTGGGACCTTTTTAAATGGTAAAAAAGGCCACTCTTCAGAGTGGTTAAGCGGGAGGGCAGCAAGGAATCTGTTGTTACATGCAGTATCCACCCGAAAGAGCTTTACCAAAGGAAATTAACTTTTACTTCTTGTGAATACTTCTAACCACAGATCCTAACCTTAGAATAGATAACAAAGCACCTCTCCAAGGTGGAGGGTTTGTGGAGTGGGCTCAGACAAATAAGTCTTGCAGAACCGAGCAGGCGAAGTGACCTGGCTGTCAAGGCAGTAGTGCACTGTGAATATATGTACCAGTGCTCACTTCGCAGCCTGGCAGAGGTCCAGGACAGGAATCCAGTGGTGGTAGCCTCGGCCCTGTTGGAATGGGCTCTTAGACTTTCCGGGGGCTGCTTCTTGGTCAGTGCGTAGCAGATCCTAAGGCAGAGGAATATCCACCTTGACAAGGTCCTCTTCTCCACAGCCTTCCCCTTCTTTGCTCCAGAGAACCCGCTAAAAAGTTGTTTGGGCACTCCGTAGTCCTTGGTTCGATCTACACAAAAGCTTAATGTGTTTTTGGATCCAACTGATGGAGCCTCTCCTTCTCTTTCATGGGGTGAGGGGGAACAAAGGATGCTGGTGGATGGATGGATTGCCCAACATGGAAGGGAGTCACGATTTTGGTAAGAAGGCCACCCAAGCCCTCAATACCAATTTTGTCTGGGAAAAACATGGTGTAGCGCAGTTGCCTACACCATACACCGAGAGTGCCTTCAGTTCCCTCACACAACATAATCGCAATGAGGAATGAGGTCTTCGAGGTCAGGTGGCACAGTGACCAGTTACGCATCAGCTCGAAAGACATACACATGACAAATGTTAAGACCAAATTAAGATCCCACTATGGCATCACAAATGGTATGGGCACGAACATGTGAGACAAACCGTTAGTAAAACTCATCACAACCAATCAATTAAACATGGATGGTTGGCCCGGTAAAGGTAGAAAGGCCGAAATGTCTGACAAATAACCCTTTACAGTGCCTTATGCAAAGCCTTGATAAGCTAAAGGCTCCCATGTCAGCGCAAAGTGTGCATGGTCGGAAATAGAGATGTCCGACAGCTCTATGGTGTCTAGGTGGTGAAGGAGAGAGTGAGTGACGAAGACGTAGTCGAAGCTGGAGTAAAAGGTATGTAAGTGTGAGTAAAAAGAGTAGTCCCGCGTGTCGGGTTGTTTGTAATGCCACGCGTCAACTAAGCCCAGATTCTCAATATCACGTTTGAGATGAGATGAAATGGCCCCTGCATGCTGGAATGTGGCTCCGCTGCGGTCGAGGACGGGTTCCCACACCAGATTGAAATCCCCACACACGATAATGTCACCTTCCACCCCCTCTAATTGTTCTAGCAGAATCCGCCTGAGGTAAGTGTCCTGTGAGGTATTCGGTGCATAGATATTGAGCAATGTGAGCTTCCGCTGACCCCTAAAGAGATGAAGAGTTAGGTAGTGTCCCTCCCCATCCCGGACCGCCCTGGTGACTGAGGTGTAGAAGCCTGCCTTACAAAGGATGCCCACCCAGAGTGTCTTAGTATTCGTGCACGCCCAATGGAGCTTGGGGTATCTTGGGTGCGCCATGCGGTGGCAGTCGACCCCCAGCAGATGGGCCTCCTGCAGGAGGACGATGTCAGAGTCATGTTGCAGTATGTATCGCCAGATTTGCTTGCGTCTGTTTGAGGAGTTTAAGCCTCGCACATTCAGAGATATCAATTTAGTGTCTCCCACCATCGACATGACTCCAAGTGGTGTAGTTGGGGTACACTACAGTAGGAGAGGGAGTAGCACTAAAGGGCGCGGTGCACCTATATGTAAGGGGAAGCCTTCGCTGTCCAACTTGTCCCCAGAAGAGAGCAGCCCAAAGAGAACCCACACTAAATCCCCAACATTGGGAATCCATTGGAAAGAGCAACGCAAGGGGGAGCAATATCGCATGGACCTGCGCCTCCCCGCCATTCCTGGTGTTGGGCGGGACCTCTGCCATTCGCGGCAGAGCCTGCACATAGTATGAGTTGACCTGAAAAGAGAAACAAAATACAACCAATAGAAATAGCGGACCAACAGGGCCCAACAGTGACTTCCACACATCGCAGAGGCCGGCACCTAAGTGCTCTGGACCCGCTAGAGGAGTCACTCTCCTGGGGGGAAAGTCGTCAGGGATGGTCATCAGAGGAGGAGCAGAGGAGGAGCAGAGTCCCTTGCAAAGTGTGAGTAGAAGGCCTTTCCTAGGCCCCGCGGCACAGTGCCGCTAGTACTATGGAGAGGAGTTCACAGGACAGCGTCAAAATAAGCATGGTGGCAAACAAGAGTGGAGTGGAGTGCTCATGTTAAAAGGGAGCCTGCAGTTGAGCTTGTAAGAAAGGTTAACCCCGCCCCCAGGCTACAGAGATGATGGACGATATTCCATTTGGTTTCGTCCGTGGATGCCTCTGCCTGTCGCTTGTCGGGGCGTTGCGGCTTGACCATGGTCCAAACAGGTCAGAGATCTTTTCCGGGTGGGCCCCAAGCTGGGGGGTCATCGCAGTCGCGGGAACGATCAGTAAGTCCCAGCAGGTGCTTCGCCTCCGAGAGCGAGCAGCGCCGGTCTGCCATGTAAACAAGAGGGCGAAAGGGTGGCCCCACTGGTAGGGAGCCCCCAGGTCGCGGAGTTTGTCTGTGACCGGCTTAAATTCTCGCCGCTTCTGCAGTCTGATAGGAGAAGTTCAGCTTTGCCCCTGGAGGCCTGCAGTCTCGCTTCTTTCTCGGTAAAGATATCCGGCACCACATCTTCACGACTGGAGGCTGTGGCCACCCGGTGTGCCATGTCAAGAGTCGGCAGGGAAGCACCATCGTCTCCTCGAATCACCTGGAGGAGGTTCGCCGTAAAGGACATGATATCATTGCCCTTCGCGCCCCTAGGCACCCCCCGGATGCGAATATTGTTACGGCGGCTTCTATTCTCCAAGACCTGTTTGAATTGTATGTCAATATTCTGCTCTTCCAGAGCCGCTTCCCCCTGCCATAACATCTTCTGGTCTTCTGACCGTGTGTCCACGGTACGTTCAAGATCGTCCACTGACTCACCTATGTTGGAGACATCCTTACGGATGTCCCGGAGGCAGGATTTAAACTCATCTTTGAGGGAGCTAATGTCTGAGCGAATCTCTTGCAGGAAGCGATCCATGTAACCTTGCATGACAAGGCCGGAGGACGGGGGCCCTGTCTCTGTGGTCAGAGGGGGGTGCGGCGCATCCGAGTCTGCAGGCGCAGCCTTCGTCCAGAGAGACATCACCGGATTTTCTTTTGCAGCTTTGGAGCGTGGCATATCAGCACGTTATTCACCAAGCCCAGTTCGAAAATAGCAGGGCTATCGGATGTGTTTCAGCAGATGTAGTGTAGCTTAGCAGGTGGGTAAGAGCAGGTAAGTGATTACCGTTGCGATAGGGCTGTATCCAGCTGAAGTGGTAGAGAGTTATCGTTAAGGACCCAGGGAGGGTAGGGAGCTGATTTCCGGGCTTTAGGGGACTCACCGGCCACGCCACCTTCCCCCATCCACCAAGCAGAGCAGGGGTATCTGTTGATCGGTGTAGTCCACCCCACTCGGGCAAGGAGTTCAGTCACAGGCAGAGCAGGGGATTGCACAAGGGCAGTCGACGTAGATGGACTCGTAAACAGCGCAGGAAGCCCCCACGGAGAAAGTCAAGGAGGCCCTCAGGAGTCCGGGCCATTACGGTGTGAGAGGGTGCCTCCTGGGCTATCCCCACAGCCCCCCACACAGGCCACCCCCCACTCCTCTCAGGGGCGCTGGTAGGTTCGCAGTCTCGGGGCCTCCAGCTCCACACCACAGCAGGCAGTGAAAATGGCACACCCTCAAGGCCCTCTCGTAGATCAAGATTCGCCAGTGGCCCCTAGCCACCACACAGGGGACAGGGCCACCGACCGCTGGGAGAGGCCGCAAGGATCGATGGGCCTCAGGGGCCTGGGCCGCTGATCCAAAAACAGACTACCAGGCAGGAGGGGCGCATCCCCCGGGGGAAGCTGCAAAGACTGCAGATGAGACGCTCAGCCCCACGCTCGCTCCTCACCTCCATGTCCTTCCTCAGGAGCACAGGCACCCTCTCTGGCCTTGGGAGAACAGGTGCAGCCAGGTGCGCTCGCTCCGCAGCACCCTTCAAACCAGGAGACCTGGGGTCTGGATCTCTCTCGATGTGTAGTTGCCATCCACGGCACCTCCAGGCACCCAACAGGCTGATATGCCGCTGCTCCGCAGGGAGAGCACCACAGCCCTCACCCCGAGGGTCAGGTCGCAGTCCGAGCGCGCTCCGTAGAGTCTATGCGGGGCAGCAGGCTGCGGGGCAGGTCGCTCAGTCCCAGCGACCGCCCCGCCCCCCAGATACTTCTTCCAGGGCCAGAGGCGCCGGCAGTACCCACCGCAGGTCCGGGAGGGATATGTGCGATCACCCCACGGCAGGTGCAGGCCAAAAGGCTCAGCGTCCATATCCTTCCCCAGTGTGTAGCCACCGTCAGAGTTCTCCTCAGAGGCTCTCAGAGTCGAGTCAGTAGCACAAGAAGAGCGCCTCCGTACGCTTCATGGCCACACACCACAGTGCGGCAACTTCAGTCCACTCTGCGTGTTTCCCTGTGGCCCCACAGTAGCGTAGCCCTCACCAATTCAGGGGCAGGCCGCTGGACAAGGCCGTCATCGATCATAGCTGGCCGGGCGATGTGTGGGCGTCCAGGCAAAATGGCGGCGGGAGCACCCAGCAGACACGCCGTGCCGCCACTGAACAGCGGCCCACTTCGTGAAAGCAGCCCCTTTGCGGTAAGGCCGGGAGGGCAATCACCTTCCCACAGCTATATCACTCCCTTCAAGCTGTCCTGTTCCAATAGATGGCGCTAGATGGGCCCCAGGGAGTCGGAGAGTAGGCGTGACACGTCCTACTCCATTCCCTCCTAGGCCACACACCCATATAGTTTATTTTAACCAGTGAGATTGTTGAGAAATATGAAGCTCACACACTCCCAATCTTACTGACCAAGCTACGCCCCTGCAAACAATCTCTTTTTTGCCTCCACCCCAACCTGCATCCAGACTACCCTTAACCCACACCTTTACCTCTATATTTTATCCAATACTACACCACGCAATCACCTCAAAACACTTTCACATGAAGAGGAAAGAAACAAAAAACAACTACACAGTGCTTACTCCTCAATGCAAGCTCCATGAACAAAATTCTGTTCAAGATTTTTGACCTATTCTCAGAAACCACACCACACCTCACCTTCATGGCTCAGAAAAGTCTTAAAGCCATCCTACCAGATTTTTGCATTATCAACAAAAATCGTACTGGCAAAGTTAGAGGAGCCTAACCGTCATCCATTAAAAAAACCACAAAAAATAACACAAATCGAAAACCAAACCAAGGACAGCTGCAGTCCCTGATGATAAGATGTCACCCCATTCCACCTATCACTCCTTCCTCATAATATATAGACGACCACCCAAACCTATACATTTTAGGAGACCGCAACATATGGTTTGTCAAGAAGAATTTAACCACAACCACAGCTATCACAGCCAAAGCCTTCAACCTCCAACAAATTGTGTCTGGCCCAGCTGACTCCACTCAACACACTCTAGATACCATACAAGCACCCTGAGGAGAAGCCACAGCTACAGACAACCCACCCGTAAGCAGAAGCAACCATATCATCATCACTTTCAAGATCATCAACAACACTTCAAAGACACCAGAAAACAAAAACAACAAATGCTCATACAGACAATGGAAAAAACTAGACATCCACAAACTCAACTCCTATTTTGAAAGAACTACAATAAACATTTGACAAAAAGACATACACCCCTTCTACAGCTGGATCTCCACTTGATAACTAGATACCAATAAAGATCACAGCCAGTGTTGCCCACAAAAAGAACACCAGGTGCAATAATGACAGCATCAAAAGAATGAAAATACAACTCAACATACTACAACGCAAATGGAAAAAATAAAAAAATAAAACATACAAGGGCACATTATATCACCACAACAGAGCCTACAGAAGAGCCCTCAGAACCACAAAAAGGCAACACTACTCAATATGCTTAACTGATGCTGACTGCCCTTCTACACCACAAGATTCTAGCAGAATTCCGCAATTCAGAGTGCCAAAACACTGAAACACCACAGCACAGTTGCAAGACTTCTGTGACAAAAATCTCAATTTAATTTATCTAAAAAATTAAAAAGATAGAAAATTACCTTAAGGAGAACATAGACCAAACCACATCCATTACATGACCTAACCAACATAGAAAGAGATTAATGCAATTTTCCATCACTACTTGCTTTTAATACCCTCTGAGAAAAGATTTCCTTAGAATCATCATCGCAAGCAGACCATCATGATCACCTTCAGGCATGGCACCTCCACAAATATTTAAGATATCCTTCATACAACCGGTAGAGGGGGTAGCTAGATGCTTTCTCAAGTCCCTGGAACAAGGATCATGTCCTCCAAAGTTGAAAACCTCTTACTTTAGACCACTCAAAAAAGAAAAAACTTTACCCATCAGACCCAGCAAACTACAGGCCTATATCAAATAGATCATTCTCAGAAAAACAAAACTGAACGAGCAGTGTTTACCAAACTTTATAATTTTATGTAAGATAAAGACCAGGAAAAGGCACAGAGTCAGCCATCATATCCATTTGGAATGATGTAAAACTCACAGTGGACATGAAAGGACCCTATTGCTTCTGGAACTATCAGCTTCATTTGATACTGTTTGTCAGGTCTACTCACGTTTCCGCAGGAACGCCATGCAAATGATGAAAGATCCTCAACCTCCCCTGGTCACCTATCGTACCCAGCCAAGTCTAAGTACCAATGGTAACCTGGGGAAGAAGGGAGAGAACAAGGAAGGGAAAAAACAATGGTCCCACGTTGCACCTCACTCTGGGACAGAACCAGTCAGCCAAGAAAAGTCTCTGTTAAGAAAAAGGACAGATAATGAGGTAAGTATGCAAGGTGTTTCTACCCCTACATTTGAGTCAGTTCTATGCGTGCTTATATCTACCTGAATTGCTCCCTTCTTCCAAGAATTCTGGTAATTGGTGTTACAGAAAAGATGTTGTGTGTCTAGAAAGGAGAAAGGTAGAAACAATAAAGTTCTTTGAGCTCAAGAATAATGAGTAGGTATTATGCAGGAAAATGCTATACAGAAACCCACCTAAAACATGTAGTGGCTGACAATGTATATTCCAACATAAGATTGGCAGTGACGCTGAATAATGCGTTTTGCGGCCTCCACCTTAGCTTCAGGTAGGCCTAACTAGATTCCTTGCCTTTTCAGGAATTCACAGAATTATATATCGATTCAAAAAGCGGACCTCCACAAACACTGAGACCATGTCAGATAAGTAGAAATAATGTGAGAAATAACAATTAGTACTCTCAGCGCCCAAGCGCTGTTACCATAAATGAATTATGCAGCTTTCTTCTGTTTCCCTTTAAATTCCAGGTAAGGGTTTCACCAGAGGCTGCAGCGGATATAAACTGGGACCCGAAGAAGAAGAACGGAGCCAAGAGAGGAGACGCCGAACCCACAAGAAAGACGCCGACACAGACTCAAGCAGGGACCCGGAGAAAAAGGACGGAGCCAGGAGAGGAGAGGCCGATCCCACGAGAAGGACGCCGAAGCCAATCACACAGGGACCTGGAAGTGCAGGTTAGACCCGGAAGCATACTCTCTATACCGAAGCAGGAACGCGAAGCGTCTCTGCTAGGGATCCACAAGTATTTGTGCTCCCCGGCCGGCTCCCGCGCATGCGTGTCTTCGGGAACCGGCCATGCGCGGGAGTTGCCATTTTTTGTAGTTCGCCGGTCGTATGCGACCGGCAACTCTGACACTGTTCACCACCCCACACTTTAAAAAACTTCCATCATGTTGGTGTACGTGAAAATGTTGTAAAATGGATTGTTTATTGTCTCAGAGACACAGTGTAGTTTACTGACCACCTTCCAGCTTCTCCCACCCAATACTGTGGCATTTCCCAAGGACCTATCATATCACTTTTAATATTCAACATTTACCTTAATTTCTTTACCAAACCTGATTAAATCATTTAACCTCATCTGTTACAGCTATGCAGATGACATCTAAATCATAAAAAAACTGGATGGCCCAGAGGTCCTCTACAACTCAAAACTTGATAACTACCTTGGCTTCATAAACACATGGATGATAAATAACCATCTAAAGCTCAACAATGCAAAAACAGAAATCATGACCTGCAGACAATGACAAAAAATACCAGCCTACCGCCATATCGCCCAAGGAACTCAAGGCCTCTCAAACAACATTAAGAGAAGACACAAACTTTGGGGTAACCATGGAGTCAGATCTATTCTTGATACCACGTTAACCGCTACGCAAAAAGTGACTTCTAACCAATGAAATCACTGCATCACAACTTTCCATACCTTGGATACCAATTGAAACTACGGGACTTCCTCTCGCTCGTAATCTCGAAGCTTGACTATGCCAACAACCTATACCTTGGTGCACCCCAGCCATGCCAGCTCAGGACTAAAATTGTAAAAAACATTTCAGGTTGGACAACTCACTTCAGAAACCAGCTAAGTAGACTATGATCATAAGAAATGCGGACCTGCAGAATTATTCAAAGCTGCCAGTTTACTGACAACCATAAACTGCATGTCTATCCCTCACACCCCATCATCCACCACACTGCTAAACGCTATGTTCTATAACATGATAAATGCACCTCGGTGGTTATAATGCAGAACATGGAAAAGCTTTCCCCATAGGGATCACAAAACAAAGAAACCAACATTCCATCAACACACCCTACATAAGACAAATGTAAGACATGTAGACAATCACATCAGTTCTTCACAGTATATAAATGATGCAATGCATTGCAATACATTGCAAAGCAATAGATGACACAAGTATGGTATTCAGCCCTGTTAGAGATTTACTAGGATTCTCTCAAACCTCTTGACCAGAGCCCAAGTCTGTGAGAAACTCCGTGGGGAACCTCCCTTGACTCCACAATATTGCGAGTAATTTCATGAAGAGGGTTATCCTTCCTGTTTGAATCATGGTCTGTTTACATCAGGTTGGCAGGTGTGAACTGGATAGCATGTGGAACAGGGTTGATGCAGTGCCACCGGTGTAGTCGAAGTTCTATACTCCTCTTGGCAATCAAGCTTATGAGGGGAGGGCTTCTCTGTAGGAAAGTGTCCCTTGTTGCATGGTTATCCTCCACTTTTTGCCTGACACATGATACACTTTGACTTGGTGTGCCCTGGGTCCGTGTCAATCAGGGTTCCATGGCCTGTGTTCTTTCCCAAAGCTGTACCTCTGTACCTTCAATTGGCACATCTCTGGCCACAGGTAAGCCCCTTGTAAAAAATACCATAGGTACCAAGGGCACTGTAACCAGGGAAGGCCTCTAAGGGCTACAGAGCCTATTGCGCCATCCTTAGAGGCCCTGTACCTTAACACCCACACACTACCATTGCAGGCTGCATGTTTTGGTGCAGAGAAAAGTGAAGAGTTGACATGGCACAGGCCATACCTGCAACCCACTGTTTGGGGCCTGAGAAAGTCACCCCTCTAGCAGGGTGCCCTAGCCCCCAGGTGAGGGTACAGTGGCATGAGCCCTGAACCCCTATAGTGTCTAAGTCCATTCTTAGACATTTTAAGTGTAGTAAAGCCACAAAGAGTATATGGTCTGGGAGCTGGTCATTACGAACTCCACAGCTCCATAATGGCTTTACTAAAACCTGGGAAGTTTGGTACCAAACTTCTTAGCACATTGAACCCACACTGATGCCAGTGTGGGATTTAATGTAAAATGCACACAGAGGGCATCTTAGAGATACCCCCTGAAAAACAACGAGCCCTGGTGTGGTTCCTGAATGGCTGTCCACCATTTGCCACCACCATACAGGTTTCTAGACCCCTGGGTAGAGAGCCTCTGCTCTCTGGGTCCAGAAACAAAGCCCATCCTGGGCAGAGGTGTCATGCCTCCTACCCCAGGATAGGCTGGGTCCATGAGAGGGGAAGCTTCAAAAGTCTGCCGCCTTTGTAAGCTGTTCCTGCCTTTTGCTGCTCCCAGTTCTGACCCCCACTTTGGCCAGGAGAATCGGCGGGAAAACTGAGCTAGGCCGAGAGGTGTGCCCACCTTTGCCAACCCCACCCCTCAGGTGGGGAAGGCGAGGTGAAGCGCACATCTCAGTACCCTCCATCTTGGAGATGAGGGGACCAACCAATTAGAGAGATGCTCATGCTTCCTTTCCACTGGAGGGCGGCATAATAGGGGGAGTACCCACCGCAAGGAAGGGACCCATTAGTCCCGACCTGCTCACCCCTTTAACGCCCCTAAATTATTTAGGGGCAATCCTAACTTTGCCTCCTCAGATTCGATGAAGAAAGAAGATGGACAGAAGAGCCGTGCTGACCCAGGAAGAAGAGGACACCAACTGCTTGGGCCCGAGCCTTACCGGCCTATCCCAACTCTGACCTGCCTACAGGGAAACCCCGGCATGGCCAGAAGCCCCCCAGAGCCCGGAGGACCTGCTCTGCAACCATCTTAAAGACTCTGTCTCCTGTGAGCACTGGATTTGCTCAAGCAAAGACTCACCTACAGAATCCAGATCCAGGCAGCTCCGTGAGTTTGCACCACTCTGCACCCGATGCCCATGGCCTGGGTTCGAGTGGCCCATGACCACCAGGAGGTCTCCCTAGCAATCCTAACCTGGGATCTGGTGATCCCCGACCTCCCTCAAGCTTCAAGACGACGCCTGCAGCCTCAAACTGAAGGATCCCCCCGAACGCAACCGGAGCTGGTAAAAAGACCTGATGCCAAAAGACACCCCTGCCCCCGATGCCCCACGGCTTTGGGTGGCCTAACCCAAGGTGTCCAGGCATCCCCCAAGAACCCAACTTACCTCTCCACCCAGTGGTCACCTTGAGGAAGTCTCCCTGCCAGAGCCTGCAGCATCTTCGCCGAACCGAAGGTCTCCATTGGAATCCACAGGGTTCCCGACATCCCCTTGGCATACTGCACCCGGCCACCCCTGTTCCGCTGGCGGTGCAGCTCCTGTGCTGATTGTTGGCTCCTGCAGTGCGGATCTTAACCCCAGGAGCTTTGATCCTACTTCTAAGTGGCCTGCTTGTAAGCAGCCCCTAACTGAAGGCCCCCTTAGCCCCATTGGCTAATGTTGGGCCCCTGCACTCTGCACCCGGCTGCCCCAGTGCCGCTGGTGGTGCAATTTGAGTGTCTATCTAGACCTTGGCGAACCTTGGTCCTAACCCCCAAAACTCCTACTCGTACCTGAGAACCGTTAATCCTTTTTCTCCCATAGGAACAAATGTTGCAAGTTTTGTTCCTAAAAATGTTCTGTCGAGTTGAACTTTTGTATGAAAGAAAAAATAACTAAACTGCAAACCTTAAAAAGTTTTACTTACCTTGTATTGTGAGATCCCCGGTGTGGCATCTAGGCGTACCCCCGCAAGTAGTCGATGTAATCCAAAAGTATTCCAAAAGTAATTACTGTGTCAATTAAACTGTTTTGAAACCCAAAACAAACCTTTAACGATTGCAAGTTAAACCACAACTGCATTTCCTTGTAAAGTCTTGCATTGGATAGTATATTTCATTTACCTGTGCCAAGTCCTGCTTGGTTCTAGAAATAAAACCTAACTATACCTTTTTATACTTACCTAATTGGTCTTGATTCTGTCCTTGAGTGTGTGCCATCAGTCTTGATTGAGTGAATAAAATAAATGCTTAACACACCCTCTGGATGAGCCTAACTGCTCGCCCTCACTACCACAGAGCTGTTAGTACTTACCTAATTTTGCCTCGACTATACCTCTGAGGACTCACACTATACCTCACTTTGGTATAGTATATACAGAGCCAGCTTCCTACACTATCTGTCTGAGAAGGCATTCAGGCTGGCCCTTTTAGCAGGGCATGGGCTAGTGCGTGAGCCCCATGCAATTTAAAGTTCTTCATGTGAAAGACATTTACTGGGGATTTTAGCATTCACCATGTAGTGAGGATAAAATGCTCTAAACCCCTTAAATTCTCTAAAGAATGTTTACTTCATCATTGGGTTCTGACATAGCAGACATAGTAATCCCTTGATCAAGATGAATACTTTGTCATGCTGACCACTGGGAACTGACCTAACAGTCTAATAGCCATGCAATAAATTCTCCATATAAACTGCTGAGTCCTCTTTGGGGATCTGTTTAATGCCTTCTTAAAAGATGAAATTGAGGCTAGTATAAGTAGAATAGATCTAAATGGAGAGCCTTCTAAACTAAAATAGACAAGCTTTATCAAGTCTGGAATTAATAGGATAGCTAGATTAAATATGGGAATCTTTTAAGTATCTGGTTTGATAAAAGAAGGCACTGGACATCTTTCACCAAAATCAGTGTGGAGCAGAAGTGATAGAGTGTCTACTGGCCCAGTTATGATGTCATATGATGTGGCACTATGCATTTTCTGTCCATGATATAGTAAGAAGAAATAGATAAAAAGTGACCTAAAAGAGCAAAAGTAAGACAAGAATGTCTAGGTATTGCAAGAGGGAACATTCTGGTTGCATTGTAACCCTGATCAATCAATCAATCAGGATTTGTAGAGCGTGGCTGCTTCACCCATGACGGTCTCGAGGCGCTGAGGGATCAAGCTGCCTATTTTCCTATTGGTTAAACATCCAGGTCTTGAGGTCCTTCCTGAACTGCTGGAGCTATGGTGAGGTTCTGAGGTACAGGGGGAGGTTGTTCCAGTCCTTTGCCGCCAGGTGGGAGAAGGAGCAACCGCCACTGTTCGTCTGGCGGATGCGTTGAGTGGCTGCTAGGGAGAGGGATTCGGAACGGAGTTTTCTGGTACGTTGGTGGAAATGTTCTCATTGGTTGAGGTAAGCAGGCCCTTCATTGTGTAGTGCCTTGTAGGCGTGGGCGAGCAGCTTGAACTTGCATATCTTTGTGACTGGTAGTCAGTGGAGTTGTGAGGGATGATGTGAGTCCGTCTGGGGAGATCGAGGATAAGTCTGGCTGCTGTGTTCTGGATAGTCTGGAGTTTCGTCATGAGTTGGCCGGTGATTCCTACGTAGAGGGAGTTTCCGTAGTTGAGCCTGCTGGTGACGAGCGCTTGCGTGACTGCTCACCTGGTGTTGGGTGGGAGCTATCTGAAGACCTTCCTGAGCATTCGTAGGGTGAGGAAGCAGGGGGAGGAGACGGTGCTGACCTGCGCCTGCATTGATAGCTGACTGTCGAGGATGATGCCGAGGTTGCAAGCGTTTTGGGTGGGTTTGGGGGTTGGATCCAGCTTGGGGGGCCACCATTCATTGTTTCGGAGGGTGTCCTTGCCTTTTCTGAAGATGAGTACTTCTGTCTTGTCAGTGTTGAGATTGAGACAGTTGTTGTTCATACAGATGGCCACGTCTTTAATGCAACGTGGGAACTTGCCCTTGATAGTTATTGGGTCATTTGTCAGGGAGGGGATGAGTTGGGTGTCGTCGGAGTAGAAGATGATGTTGAGTACGTGGCTCTTGAAGCTGGCAAGGGGAACATGTACATGTTGAAGAGGCTTGGGCTGAGGGATGAGCCTTGAAGTACACCGCAGGTGGTGTGCTTAGGGAGCGAGGAGTAAGGAGGCAGGATGAACTTCTGCATTTTTCCCGTGAGCTAGGATGCGATCCATTTGAAGGCTGCTTCTGGGATTCCGATCTGGTGGAGTCTGTGGATCAGTGTGTGGTGGGATACGGTGTTGAAAGCGGCTTGGAGGTCGAGGAGGGTAAAGGCTGCAGTTTCTCCGTTGTCTAGCAGCATTCTGATGTCATCCGTTGCTGCGACTAGAGCTGTCTCCATGCTGTGGTTTGCTCTGAAGCTGGATTGGGAGGGGTCCAGAAGGTTGTGGTCCTCAAGATGTCTAGTGAGCTGGATGTTGATGGCTTTTTCGATGACCATGGCTGGGGAGGGTAGCAGGGAAATGGGTTGGTAGTTCTTAGGTTCTCCTGGGTTCCAAAGATTGCTTCTTCAGCAACGGCTTCACGTCAGCGTGTTTTCATTTCTGGGGGAAGTGAGCTGTGGTGATTGAGGAGATGAGGAGCTTGGAGAGTTCTTTGCTGATGGGTTGACTGCCGAGGTTGAACGTGTTGTGGGGGCAGGGGTCAGTTGGGGCTCGGAATAGATGGATCTCATGTTAAACGCAGTTTCCTTCTCGGTGAGGGTATTCCACAAGGTGAGCTGGTGTGGGTGGGCTTCGGTCGGTGTAAGAAAATTGATTCTGTCCTTGGCGGGAGGTTGGGGTGGGAAATCTTGGTAGATGGTGTTGATTTTGTTGTGTGGAAGAAGTCCGCGAGGGTGCCGCAGATAGCGTGCAAGCGTGTGATGGTGTTTTCGGTTCCTATGGGGTTGCTGAACTCCTTGACTATGTTGAAGAGTACCATGCTGTTGTTTGAGCTGTCCTTGATGCGGGTGGCTAGGGCGGTCTTCTTGGTGTTTTCAGGAGGTGGTGATATCAGTTGAGGGCATCTTTGATGTGTTTTCGGTCCTCGAGGGTCTTACTAGCAGGCCATCTTCTTTCCTTCTGTCTCAAGTCACGTTTCTGGGTTTTCAGTTCTGCTGTGAGCCAGTTAGGGGGCATTACTCATTTCTTGGGGTTGGTTGGTTTCTTCAATACAACTTCATTGGTGCTTGCCGTGATCCATTCCGCGAAGTGGTCAGCAGTTTGTTCTCTTTCTTCTGTGGTGGTGGGTAGGTGGGAGTTGAGGGTGTTGGTCCATCGTTGCTCTGATACCTTGACCAGCTGCACCATGTCTCGCTGGCAGTGGAGGCAGGTGTGTTGGGGGGTTCCGAGATGATGAAATGGACGTAGTGGTGGTCGGTCCAGGTGAGATCTTCGGTGTGGGTGTCTTTTACACTGTTGCTGGCTGAGAAGATGGGGTCGAGTGTGTGTCCTGAGATGTGGGTGGAGTATATGACCAGCTGTTTGAGTCTGAGGTTAGCTATACATTCTAGGAGGTCGGCCGTGTTCGCGCCGACAGTGTTCTCAAAGTGGAATTTGAGGTCTCCTAGGAAGATGTGCAGATTAGAGTTGATGCCGATAGGGGCGATGAAGTCGGGGAGAGCGTTGCAGAAGGCAGGGCGAGGTCACGGAGGTCTGTAGGCGAGGGTGCCTCTGATGGTGGTTTTGCTGTTAGTTCAGAGTTGGAAGTTGAGGGGCTCCATGAAGGGGGTGGAGTCATCTGTGGTGGTTGAGCATTCGAGGTTCTCTTTGTAGATTATGGCAATGCCACTGCTGTTTCTGTTGGATCGGTCCTGGTGCGCGACCTTGTATCTGTCCAGGGTGGTGATGTCCGGAGCGGATGCGGGGTTTAGCCAGGTCTCTGTGATGAAGACGGCATCCTGGGTCTGGGTCGTGATGGTGTCCCAGATTTCCAGAGCCTATTTTCCGAGGAAGCGTGGGTTGATCAGCAAGCAGTTGATCTTTCCGGAGGTGTTGGCCTTGTTGGTGGGTGTGTGTTACGTGGTGCTGCTATTGGGAGTGGCGTCGGTGATGCAGGTGAAGTGGCAGTCCCGGCAGGAAATAGGACCTTCTGTGGTCCAGGCGGAGGCATGGGCGCAGTTGTTCTCCTGGCGTCCGAAGTTCAGGGTTCGAAGTTTGTCCGAGATGAAGAAGTGGCGGTCCGTGGGGGTTGGGGTCCTGGTGCTGGGGGTGGTCCAGGTACCTGTGCGACGTACTTTCTGCATATCTCCTCTGCGTGGTCACGCTGCGGTCGCCATGCCAGAGGGAAGCAGGCGTTGGGGGGAGGAGGAGGGAGGGTGTGGCGGAGGCCTCAGCGGAGGGAGATACCAGCAATGGGGAACGAAGAGCAGGAGGCGAAAGAGCAGGTGCAACTGGCCGTAGGCTCAGTTGAAGGGGACACCAGCGGCGCTGCAGGGCAAGAGGCAGGACAGGGAGCAAAAAGAGGCTATGCTGTTCCAGGGGAAGAGCGGGTGGACAGAGAAAGGCACGCCTAGCAGGCTAAGGCTGCCAGAGGCCGGGCGCTGCTGGGCAGCTAGCTACTGAGAAAGAGAGCAGTGCTGAAAGGGCAGATAGGCAGATACTAAGCGCGGCGGCAGGACAGGGGTGGAGCGGAGCGGCGAAAGAGGCAGGGCAACCTACCAAAACTGCAACGAAAAGGGGGTGGCCTAGCCCAGCCTCCTCCAAGCTCTGACGGGCGTGGATGGGCCCTCCCTTGGCCTGGGAGACACCCGCACGCATACCGCGATGCAGGAGTTGGCTCCCTGCTATATGGTGCTTGGAGGCAGGAAAAGCAGGCTGCAAGTTTTCTCCCAGTGGTGGAGGCTGCTGGGAGTAGTGGTCTTGCGGGAGGGTCTGATAGAGTCTCGCAATGCAGGAGTTTGCGCCCGGCTATATGGCGCTTGGAGGTAGGAAAAGCAGGCAAGTCTCCTCCCAGTGGCGGAGGCTGCTGGGAGGTGTGTTGTTGCGGGAGGGTCCGGTGGAGTTAACCCTGATGACCTTGAAATGATGTTTGTGCCATCAATTGCTGTGCAAAACACTGTCATAGCCATTTTGGTTTTTCTTAGGGGTGGATGGTAGACAAAAGCATCCCAGCTCTGCTCCAGGGAAGATTTGTAAGATGGTTCACCTGTTGTCTGAGTGACTCTAGTGGAGGCATATGCAGTCATAGGGACCGCTTGTGAGACCAATTTAACCATAATTGATTTCCCAGGAGCATGCCAAATCCTATGCTGGAAACACACTCAAGCAACACTTTTCATGCTGCAGAGGACCACAGCATACTGAAACAATTGGCACAATTCTGGTAGCATTAATGGAGTTCAACTGACTAAACACACAAACTAGGAAGATTGATCACTATGTTAAATTTCACTGAAACACATAAAAGGCATGGAACACACACTGAATATGTGCCGCCATCTTCTGACAAACACTATGGTAGATGCAGTTGACTCAGATCACCAAACTCACACTTTGATTGTGTTAGCAATCCAGCTCTTCCTCGTCCAGGTGCTGCAAATCTCCGGATATGAGTACCATGGTTCTTGTCCACACAAAAGAAGACTATTCCTTCATTTGGGTTGTTTGCATACTGCTTATAAGTAGCTACGGTCAAATCGCAGGAGCACCCTTCCTGGTCAACTGGGAGGAGACCAATAGTGACCTTTGCACAACAAAACATGCCAAGTGTAATAATGAAAGTGGATTTTGTCACTAGCCTGTTTAATAATTCTCTACTTTTGCAGAAGACAAAGACAAGAAAAATGACATAGGCTATTTAGGCCGCACTTTTCTCAGCAATTTGAAGGAGGAGACACAATTATGTACAATGATGTGGGCTGAGAGCAAATTTACACCAAGGTATGAAGATTGTCCTACTTGGGATATGTCTTGGGTTTGGTAAGAGTTAAAAAAATCTGAATTTAGCCAAAGACTTGAAATAAATCCAGTCTGTAACATGAGTCTCACTACTATACCAGTCTTCTGACCCCATCTTAAACCATCAACTGGACATACTCGGACATCTAACCTCTTGGACAAGAACAGAATCCAGAGAAAATGTTAGTACTTTATACGTAGCCAACAACATTAAAAGGACTTTTCAAAATGAAGGACCTAAAGAAACTACTATACAAGCACATAATAACAGTAAAAAAAGTTTAAAAAAAGTAAAGATAGCTGTTTAACAAAGTATTCCAATACTTACATTCTTGTTTGAAGGTGAAATATTCAGTGAGATGTCTACATTCATGATTGCCTCTCAATAGAAACAATGTATTTGGGTAAAGAATCTTCAGGACCCACAAATACAAAACACACTGTGGAAAACCAAAACATGTCCAATGAAACATAGAAAGCATTCAAACATTTTATATAAAAAGTATGCATTTCTAGCACAGTTAAATAGACAACGACAGCACCTCTCCACTGCCACTAATGTTTTTAAAAACCTTGACACAACAAATAAGTTAGTTGCAAGGAACTCGGATCAACCATGTAAGGACATGGAAATGTAATCGACTAATTGCATTTTTGTATCTCAGTTTCATTAGCAAGGTAGAATTAGTAATGCTGAGAGAACAAAAGAATTTGAATCTGGTACATTAGCTTTAAATGGTACTACTCACACAGCCAAGGATGATAAAAAGTTATTACCACATACAATAAGGCAGCAATTAATGTAGGTTAGTTTCCTAAGGGTTTGAAGCTATGGATGCAAAGGTCTGCTCCCTTATCACCTGAATATCATCCTAACTATGTTAAAGGCTATCGTCTGTGTGGCCAGTTAATCAATCCCGGGACAGAGAAAATATTGACAGATAACCCCAACCTTAAGAAAACTTCATTGGCTTCCTAGTCCATTTATATCTAATTCAAGAATCTTTTCATCACCCTCAAAGCCTCCAATACCAGAAAGTCATGTGTATCAAAATCCCACTGGATTTAGGACGGAATTGCTCCCACCAAAAAGTCAGGAAAAAACACAAAAAGCTCCCTTTTTTAGATAACACTGATAGGCGATGTGGCCAGGCAGAAGACATGTCTCGCACTGCGATCCTGCTCTTTTTACACACCAGAGCACAGGTGTCCCCACTGACACATTCCATCCCAGTCACTGTCCTTTCATCAAGGTACAGCTGAGTATAATAACAAATCAATTTGTTTTGGTAAAACTTATGGGAGGGCCTCGAGTTTATTGTAAAGCATTAGGGATTTTCATACATGCCACACATTTTCCAAGCTTCGGATCTCTCTTCTTGTTTTCATTGACAGCCTAAGTGACCCAAGGCTTGGTTTCATGCATTGCTGGCAGCAGCGGCTCCTTCGTTATGGTGCAGGAGTGTCGCCCCCTGCCAGCAAATGCCAACACAAAAAATAAAATGATATTAAACCCATTTTATTATTATTTTATTTTTCTTCAGGAGCTGCGTCTTAGTGGCGGGCCATCATGACGACAGCACTGAGGGAGGAGTGGTGGGCACTGCTGTTAGAGCACATGTCAGATGGCCAGCTGTCTTAGGATGGCCAAACCGACGTGCGCACTGAGATCTCTCCAACCAGAGCTGCGTTGCCGGGAGAAGAGAACAGCAGGAACAGGCTCCCAGTACCCATGGAGGGCAAAACCAGCCCACTCAGGCAAATCCCGGCACTTCTCTCATGCTGATATTACCAGCATGAGAGCAGCGTCTGGACTGGACGTAGTGGAGTCTGGGAGCATCTGTAAGGAGAAGGACTGGAATCACTGTACAAAGACCTGCACAATCCCCATGAGTGCATTTCTTCAGCGGTTGAAGTGGGGTCTCCCTTAGCGTGTTTTTCTAACGTTTTTCATTTTTTTACTTTATCTTGTTTTGCTCGAGCTGTGGTGAAATAAGTAGGGTGCGGAGAAGAATGTTGCAGCTCTTGACTTTACGCCCCATCTTTGGGGGTTGGTGGTGGAGGGCCTTAGGGTGAAGAAAGCCTTTTGGTTTACCTTTCCCTGAGGGAAGAGGCGTGCTCCAGCCTGTGGGCACGCACCTCCCAATCTGTCATCCTGCCTCCCAGGGTCTCCGAGGCTAGCACTCTTCACAGGACTTCAAGCTAATCCCAGCGCTCCTGCCAGTGACAGGTCATTGTTTAACCCCCTCCCCATTGTCATAAAGACATGGCGGCAAGGAGGACCTCCCCCTCTCACTGCTGCCAGCAGCAGCTCCCAAGAGCCATGTAGGCTGTTTTCTGAAGTTTGGATGAGTTGCTAACATTACACCATGCCTTAAGTCGTTGGCTTTCATGTAACAAATCGGTGCATTCTGGGACTTGTAGTATTCGGTTGCTTTACTTAAATCAGCTGAACAAAGTGATCTGTTAACTGTGATTTGTGAAACGAGAGCACATGACTGCCCTTTGTTGCACAGCCTACCTAGCCCATTGCTAGGAGCTTTCAAGTGTGTTCTGTGGGTACTCAAACACACAAGGTAAGGAGTTGCTAGTGTCCTTCCATGTCTAGTTTGTCTAATGCTGGGAGTCTCCATGGTGCTCATAAGAGCCATCTCATCAGATTGTAGACTTGACAAGTGAACACTCCTGCGAAGGGCACAGACTGGAGCAGAATCACCTAGGGTGGACCGGGGATACCCTCGTCAAGACTGTTTGCAGCAAGGGGGAGGGGGGGTGTGCAGGAGGTGGTAGTAAAGTAGCTACACTGATACCTGTGGAACCACGAGACCTGGACCCAAATCTGAACTTCGCCATTTCATGTGTCCAAACCGTGTGCTCTTGGGCACGTCATCTTAACTCTTCGTTTCTCGTGTTCATTATTCTGCCAAAGGCAGTGGCTCTTAGATATAGAATATACACACGTATCCAGAGCAATACAAGGAGAGTGAACATTTCCATTTATTAAGTAAAACAGCGATAACTCGAGCTCTCGATTCGCTGAATTTGGCTTCTGAGGAAACTCAGGAACGCGTTAATTCACTCTAAGGAATGGGGTGGTGCAGGTTTCCATTCTGGCATAGCCAACTCAGGCTTTCAGTCTCCTGGGACTGCTGTAACAAGCAGCGCTGTGGGTGTACCACCGCGTCTCACACTGACAAAGACTTCGCAGAAGGGTAGTTGTGCAGATTGGAATAGTCCCTAATCTGCCCCGTGCCCACAATTGTTTGGCTCCTTAAATGCTTTCAGTCACAGAAAAGGCATTAAAAATTGCTTTCTCGCTGCCCGGGTTTCTCGGTATACAACTGGACTGACAAAGAAGAATGTGAAATAAAAGATGTAATTGCTGTGGCGCCGTTTTACAGCTGCACCTATGAGGCTCTGACCTGCCAAACACACAGAGACCAGATTGCAGCCATGCTGTTCGGTTAGCAATGACTGCTGGTCCCCCTCTTAGTCCCAATGCCCCGTTTGGTGCAGTGGAAAACTAGGTTGAAGTGGACGTATCTGCTTGTTGCCCACTGACGCCAACAAGCTGAAACTTTCAGGAGATGGGAAGTGTGTTCTGTTTGTGGGGTTTTGTTAAAATAAATGTTTTCGATTTTATACCAGATGTATTTCTAAATATATTGAATTGCTGCAGTTAGATATTAATTGACATACAACATGTGTACTGTGAACTCCAAAATCCACTCAATAAACCGGTTTGGTTCTAAGGACTCAAACACTTTTTGTATTAATTTGTGGAGCCATTTTACAATATTGGAATCTCTGAGATAATTTACCTTGCTGAGCCTAGAAACTATATAACATGCCAAGTGTTACATTTCAGACCTTTAATGACTTTGTCTAGGAGGTGACTGAACTAGACTAAAGCCAAATTCTTTTTATGTGTCACACTATGGCTGTGAGCCCATGGAATCTTAATAAATCGGAGATATGCCTTCACAAGTCCATTTTGTCTGTGGGCTCTTTCAGATAACATGAGCCCTTGAGCTACTCTGGTATGTCCTAGGGTGCTTGACTGTTCAAGTGACGAGATAGGGTCATGTACTCATGTGTTGAAGCCTAGCTAAGGAGCAACATAGCGCTGTACATAATAAAGACTGATGGGGAACTTTTCAGAATCTTATACAAAAGTGGGATTGGGGAGTTGTATGAACAGAGGAGTTCAGTTCATGATGTGGCCACTGTGGAAAAAGTGTCTGGGAGGTTTGCTATCGGCTGGGAATGAAGTGGTCACTGAAAAGTTTCGTTTTTAGATCCTTTCATAACTGGAGAAGTGAAGGAGCAAGCCTTATTGTTCTTGGATTTTATTCCAGATACAGGGTGCATATTTTGAGAAGACTTGTTGCGTCGCCTTTTTTGTTTTACACATTTTGCTTTTGGGTTGTGCTGCGCTGTGGCCTTGTATGCTGCCTTGGCTCACATGGTGAGTTTAGGCCTGGTAAGGTAGTGTTGTTTCTACCATTTAGGTGGTGCAGCAGCTCTTCATTATAAAGCGTGCATGGAGGGGCATCCACTCCAATCCAAATCAATCTGCCCCACTCCAATCTGCCCAATTCCAATCCAAAACAATCTGCCCTACTCCAGTTTGCCCCATTCCAACCCAAAACAATCTGCCCCACGCCAATCCAAAACAATCTGCCCCACTCCAATCTAAAACAGTCCGTCGCACTCCAATCCGCTCCTTTCCAATCCACCCCACTCCAATCCAATCCACCCCACTCAATCAAATCCACCCCATGCAGTGCACCCCTCCAAACCACCCCACTCCACTGTAGTCCAATCACCCCACTCTACTTTAATCCACCCCACCCAGTTCAGTCCACCCCACTCAATCCAAACCATCCAGCCCACTCCACTCCACTCCAATCCACCCCATTCCAGTCCAAGCCACCCCACTCCAATTCAGTCCACCCCCTCCAATCCAGTCCAATCCACCCCTTCCTCTTTAAGTCACCCCACTCCAAACCACCCCACTCTAATCCAATACACCCCACCCCAAACAAATCTAATCCACCCCACTTCACTCAATCATGTCCACCTCACCCCATTTCAATTCACTCCACTCCAATCCAATCCACCCCATCCAGTCAACCCACTTCAATCCAACCCACTCTACCCCAATCCAATCCACCCCACTACCTTAATCCACTCCAACCCACTGAACCCCACTCAGCGACACTGCCAGTCGCGGCCAGTGTGACTCGCGGGTGGGGGGGCGGGGTCGCGCAGGGGGTGGTGTTAATTTTAAATAAATAAAAAATAAATGAAAACTTACCTTCGGCGGTCCGGTCCCGTGTCGCCCTCCCAGGAAGCAGCCACAGGCAGCCTCCCTCCCCTCAGCCAATCACAACGCTGCAATGGCAGCGTTGTGATTGGCTAGGACGCCGACCGCACAGGCGTCTATGGGGAGGCCGTTTTCTCCATGCAGGCTGCATGCAGCCTACATGGAGAAAACAGGAGAGTGCGCAGTCAGCGCCCACAACATTGGGCTAGCCACTCCTCCCGACCCGCCCACCCCCAACCACACCCTTCTTCTACTTTCTCGCAGTGCAACTTCTCGCACTGCGAGAAAGCAGTGAGGCGACGCTCCTCCGCCCACATGGAGGAGCCGCCCCTGGACACTACTCTCTATAACACTGCACACTACGACACTCTCTGCCACTGAACTCTACACCCGCCTGCTCAACTCTACGACACTCTGCTCCACAACACTCTACTCCAATAAATCCAGTCTACGACACTCTACTCCTCCCACTCCACTGGAGGACACTGGCAACTGCCACATAGCAACAATCCACATAAATACACTCCACATCATGCCACATAATTCCAATCAGCATAATTTCACTCAGTACCACACAGTTCCACGCAACACAATTCCACTCCACACATTTCCAATCCACACCACAAAATTTGGGAACAAACTACATAATTCCACTCAAAACCACATTTACACAACACACCACATACATCCAATTCACACCGCAGAATACCACATCATGCCACAAAATTCAACAGCACACCCCACAATTAAACTCCACAAATACTGCACAACACAAACTACCATTCCACATAATTACACTCCATGACACACAATCCCACTCCACATAATTCCAGTACAGTCAAAACACATAATTACTATCCACATAATTCTACTGCTTACCATGCCACATCATTCCACTACACACATCCACTCCACACCACACAATTCCACAACTAAATATTCTAATCCAACCCACATAATTCCACTCCACACCACATATATCCACCCCAAACCAAAACACATGGGTAAAAAACATTGTCATTTAAAACAGCAATAGCTCCAACTCTCGCTAATGCGAGACCGATTGCATTGCAAATACTTGTTTATTCACCCAGAGGATATGACCAATAGAAGTAAGCTATTTACTTTATCTTAGAAAATTATAGAATTCCTAAAAGTAACACAGACTTGTTGTGTGATAACACCTTACTCTGGACCATCAAGAAAATCTAACAGCCTTGGGTCTCACAAACATCTAATGCAACCACTTGAATTGTTTAGAGGTCCAGTGAATCACGTGACCCATGCACAACCTGTGAAATTATATGGCTTGTGCTTCGAATACCTCTGACACACATGACTTATGTCACCAATCTGCCGACTTTGACATATGCTTCTCTTTTGTAAAGTACCTGACAACTGACATAAATAATCATTTCATGCCATCTCAGCTTTAGTAAACAAAGACCTTTGACGAATAGCAAAGTACTTAACAAAAGACAATAAAAATCAATACATGTCGCAAAGTGCAATTGAAAATGGAAGAGTGGAAGGAATGGGATAAATACATCAGTTTTAGGATTGTTATAGAAGGTACAAAGAACTTAACGGTATGTGGGTAAGGCTACGAAATCCAGTGCCCGTGGATATTGTGTAAAAAAAGGCAGCAACAATGTGTGTCAGTCCAGTGACGTGCCAGGAAGGATGGATAGGAAACACTAGACCGTGGAAACAAAGTGAGGTCTTTTCATTGCATTTTCTCCATTCAAGACATCTTCGGGGTTGACTGACTATTTGAAGATGGAATTGGTTTGAGGGACAACAGCAAACGCGGCGCAGGGGAGGGTTATCGTCTAATGTACTTTATCAAGAAGAATAGTTAGAATTGATCTTTTGTTTCCCATGTCTATTCTCAGTCTTAATGTGTCTTTCCTGCTCTGCATTAAACAATCACCGTCAAATTCAATAATTCAATAAATTTAGTAACATCACCACCCTGGTCTGCCCACTGGGAGTGGAGGGGTGACGTCTGGAATTCAAGGCAGCCTCGTTGTTTCACATTATTTAGTGGCAAGGTGAGCAGTTTCTTAAAGGTAAACTGAATACAGAAGTCCCAGCAAGAGCACTAAAGTTTGATTCTCAATGAGAGGACACAGTGCTATATTTTAGATGGATTAAGATGGAAGGAAAGGCGTTCTCTATGGCAGAAGCACAAAAAGTCAATGTGACCCTTTTAGAAGTACACAAAGACATTTTTATGTTAAGCGAACTTCAAAAACCTGCGTTCACATAAGATAAGTCCTTGTTGGTTTTGCCAAGATCCCCCTGAATCCTGGCTCATTACCCGTTTTGATGAGCTTCTCAGCGCCTAGATAATGCAGCACAGCAACAAATAACGCAACAAATAAAGTTAGACATTTATTCAAACTGATGAAAAAACATTTAGTGCAAGAAACGAGAAAACAAACTGGTAAGGCAAGCCACTTAATGCTGTGCAGGTGATGGTGAAAACAAAGAACTTGAAGGAAATTAATGTTTCAAAGGTTCGAGGGTTTTTTAAGAACTTCAGATACAGTTTAGGTGCCTAGAATTGTTGCAGCCTTCACTTCATCGCGAAAAAAGATTTTTTGTGGATTGCAAATGAGCCAATTTTTGGTTTGGCATGACAGCGTTAGCTGTCTGTCATCTTTTAAAATGAATACATACAAATAATACATATACAGGGGCTTATGTTCAGCCTACTTTAGTCATTGCCTGGATGGATTGTTATTCACATTTTGAGCAGCCCACACGACTTCATACAAACATAGTTAGCCTCCCTTCAGCCGTTGGCTCACGTGTTGGTTCAGCCCACAGGACAGCCATTCTGCGTCTGCGCGCTGTCGGGCAGTGTGAGTGACAGCATCTGCCGCTTTAGGTATGAGACTGCACAAGGAAGGCTGAGCATCAAGAGGCACTGGAGTCAACGAAGGAGGACGTTTCTCCGCTCTACCGACACAGTTCATTTCAGCGACGCAAGAGTCATACAAGTGACTTATTAAGACCTGATCCCCAACAGCCAATCTTCACATTCCATTATGTCTGCTTTTCAAAGTAGGCTTAAAATTGATTGACTAGATAATGGATGGTACTATGACGATTTCTGTCTGTAGTTCTTATTATTTATTCAAGTCCCCATTCCCCAAGAATATGCCTCTGCTGCAGAAACTGAAGTCACCTATGCACTGCTCCAGAAAGCACAGCCAAAGGAGTTAACACAATGTGGTATATTCCAGACTTCGTACAACCAATATGGCACGGACAATCTCTCCCACCTTTTGAACCTAAAGGGTCATCTTTCACATAGCATACAAGATCAGACTACATAGGAAAGACAAGCATTGGCATAGCCAATGGGTCTTGCTTTTAATTGGTTAACGTAAGCAAACACTGTGCTTTGCCAATGCTTCTCCAAGTATTCTTTGGTTCTTCCTACCTGTCTACTTCACGCAGAGAGTTTTGAACGGTTGCAATATCAGAGGTGTCCTTATTGAAAACTGTGGACCTGCATCCACTACTTGCAGTAGATCTAGAAACAGAGAAGATTTCTGGTACCCTTAATAGTCTTAAGGTAACCAGCATACATTTATTGCTCCTTTAGTATATACAACGTTACCTGTTGATATAAGTCTGGAACAGAACAATGTGAAAAATAATTCTTTAAGAAGCATAAACCCAAACTGCATTTGTCTAACCACAACATTAACAAGTACTACTATTAACCAACTCAATTGAACTCATTTCAGCGACATCGTACACATTAGTGGCAGAATTAACCTTTTTAGTATTTAAGCCTGTCGCCTGATGGCTTCTGATTAGATGTGCGCACCATAAAGCTATTAGAATTTTAGTGAACTTACAGTATCACCTATAAGCAATTAATTTGGGAACTCTTCCTTTACATGCATCATCACACATGCGAGCAGTGTCTCGGACGTGAATGAATGATCCTATTCTGGAAAAGCAGTCCTGTGTTTATGCGGTGTTGTCCTGAAGGAACTACTCTACCACAGAAAGTATGGGGCGTGCTTGCCTTGTGACATGCATCCTTGAAATAGTCACTAGGCTATCATTTTCAAACATTAACAAAAGTAATTTCAGAAATATATCTGATTTTCACATTGCAGTTCTACATACTAGTAAATACTCTCTACCTTTCCGAGTATAATTTTCCCCATATGCCAGTATCTGACAATAATTTATTACCCGTGTCTTTTTCAGTTCTCTCCAAGAACATGGCCTTTTAACGCTGCTGAGAAGAAAATAGTCAGAAGTCTTTGATATGTCAAAGAAGAGTTCTTGAGACAATTTAGGTTTCAGAAGGAGTCATTATAAACTGTTTCCACGTTTCAAGTGAGAAATGTAAAGCGCATGCGCTGTCTGCAAGACATGCTGTATCTAAAATATAGGCTTTAACTACGCCCATTGATTGCCATTGGTTCTTTCTTGTGGTAATCAGAAATGCTGCATTTTTATTGGTGCATTTACCTCCTTTGGGTGCTTCGTTCCCTCCCAGGCGTTTTTCATTGTTCATTTTGGTTGTCTATCCAAGGCATTCACGCTCATGGTACAGCACGCGATGGCCACTTCTCCCATCTGGGCATCGCAGTCTCAGGGTTCCTTCTGATCCTAATAAGCACTCGTGTTTGCCTGTGCCTTTAAATCCTGTGGCTTCAGCACTCCCCTCGCGTTCCACGCATCATGTAGTTGCTGGCATATTAGTCATCCACTCTCTTATCAATGATTATGCACTCCTATCACCTGGTGACAGCATTCACCAGCACACTCAGTTTGTAGTGACTCCATTGCTGCAAAATTTATGCGTCCTGGGTCATTAGCCAAAACAAAGTTGCAATTTGGCACCTGTATAGGTTCAAAAATATTTAGTATTCATTTAGCATCTAAAATATCCATCGTACCAGTCATGTTGCCAAACACATGTACTTCAAAGACCACCAAATATTCCAACATACACTTCTGTAGGTTGTATTAAATTTACATTATAGATCTAGATTTGGAACTTTGGAAGCAAGTTTCGTAACTTTCCCTAGCCTCCGAACTGTAAACGCCACGTGCCTTTAAGATCGCGAATGTAACTCCCACCCCTTAAACACACCTTTCTCCTTTTGCAGGCGGGTCCCTGACAGCACAGGAAGTACACCTCACAACATGCTCCTCCCACACTGACAAGGGTTGTCTGTTGTTGGAGCACCTCACGCCAGGGAAGTCACGGTGCTACCTGGATTCTCACAGTCCTTGCACGAGCCCTGTCACCTCGAGCCTGCTCAACATGGCATCCCAGCCTAAAAACACCATCATCTTCGAATCCTCCGGAATGATGGGGAAGATGGTACTGCCACAAGCAGTCCAGGCAGGTGAGAAGCCATAAGGGACATTACACAAGCAGAGACAGGGAGTGCACATGTGTGGGAGCATGCATTGCACAAGACATAGGAAGGGCACGTGTGAGGGAGCATTCATTACACAAGAGACAGGGAGGGCACATTCATTACACAAGAAAAGACAGGGAGTGCACACAGTTGGGTATCAGAGTGGCTGTAATGAAGATCCGGCTATGTGCTTCAGCAACTTATCTTCATCTATCCAGGAGGATCATGTGATATGCCTGGGATCACACAATGTGTCAAGTGGCTAAGCTAGGACTTTAGTTCACGACCCCAAACTTAATTTTGCCTATAGTAGCAGTCATGGAACCTGCCAACTGAGAGCTTGTTTTCCACTCGACGAAAACCAGCTTGCATAGTTGAAACAAAACAACTTCAGGCAGAGTTTAATCAGCAAGGGAAATGTGAAACAAAACAGCTGCAGACAGAGTTTGTATCATCATGGGAGGACATATTGTATTGTAATTGAATTTATCTGGTGCTTACTACCCCTGATGATGTGTTAAAGCGCCTTATGGTGGGTAAGATGCTACTTCAGAACCTAAGGTTAGTGGTCTTCCAGTAGTAATTGCTCATACATTTCGACTAGAGTTACAACCCACTGTCCCCTATTTAAGAAGCTTAATATCCCCTTGACTTGGGAACTGTTTTGTTTGGCTCTTCGAATGATCCTATAGGAGCTGCTCACACCCCCTCCCCAGCCACCTTGAGACCCTAACGGGTGAATAGCGCGCTTTACAAACCCCTAATTGATTGACTGATTGTACAGGATCGGCAATACGTCATCACGTCATTTACGAAGTCAAAAAAGTCATTATCGCATATGAAAGCACTTCCAGATATATAAGTTCAGACAACCAGTTGTACAAAAAAAAACTTTAATATGTACTTCTCAGTGCAGTGCTATAATGAGTCTATTAGTGTCAAAGTTTTTTTGTTAAAGAAATACCCTTTTTTTAAGCGACTGTATCATATTTTCAATAAGCACGGAAACCCATCCTTGGGTGTGTGGCCGTTCACCAGTGGCACATGAAGTAACAGTAGATGTTGTAGCACCAAGGATAATGTGCTGCATGGCTAAACACTTATTAGGTCCCAAAGGCGAGACCTATTGGCTATGTCAATGCTTGTTTATCATTTCTGATCCTTTGATATTTTGTCTCCAACTTCTTCTGTTATGTAAATCAGTGATCAACTGGGACTGAATTGCATGCTGTGCTGTGGGTGTCGCCTGAAGTTATGAAAGTTTGACAGGCCCACAATATTACTTGCATCTAGGCAAGGTGGATCCCAGAAAGTGGGCATAGTCAAAATCCTTCATAATATCCGTCATGCCAAGTGGCATAACGTGTTGACCATGTCACGGTTTAACAGCTTGTTTAATAGAAAGAATGAATATGTTACATGTTTTATTAAGTCCTTTGACTCTCTCTTGACCACGTTCCAAAAATATTCCAGATAACTCCCCTACAGTATCCGGGATTTCTACAGTTGCTTCTTGGCAGTGCCCAAAGTACGCTTTGCTACTTCCATAGTTGCCAAATTTTCAATTTGTTTATGTGTGACCTTTCAATGACTTACGGGTGACACTTCAATGCCTTACGTTACATACTTTGAATTACACTTAATCGTGAACGGAACATGGCGGCTATGTTTGTGTAACACAATAATATCAGGAAATACAAAGGTCTAGAAGGGGTCTAAAAATAGGTATAGCATTCCTGAAATGCTGAAGCAAAATGAGAAATTGAAAAGGCATAGATGGAGCACAGATTCATTTAGTGCAAGTATTCGTAAACTGGACACAGCAATGTGGATCCTGTGGGTCACAGTCCAGTAGAACATGCATAACCTGAAACTGGGAGCTCTTCCTACTGCAAGACAGAAACACAGGAAGAGTAGAGACAAAATGCAGAGCAGGCTACTGGCACCATGGACAGTCAGAGGTAACCTTACACTTAATTCACCAGTGATATTTCCTTCACCATGCTATACCTATAGAAAAAGAAATTCACTAGTGTATTCTGCTGCAACATTTGCACTTCCTTTGCATATTGTTGGATTTTCTATTACAACCCATCTCTGAATAAGCCCCCTAGATTGCTAAACCCCAAATAAACTAATATAGTGTACATCAGACACTATACATCCTTGCCTTGTAACCTTTCAGGAAACTCTTGACACATACTCGTTTCCCTCTCCTCTTTAGCCCTCACTTTGCCATTCACGTTGCATTCTCTCCCTTCAGTGTCTCACACAGCTCCACTTTTGTCTCCAACGCTGCACTTCACACTGTGTTCTACTCCCCTTTAATTTTACTATTCTCATTTGTCCCCTAAATTCCACTCACTATTGTTTCTCTCTCCTCCACTTTCTCCCTTTCATTTCTTCTCCACTCCCACATTCCTTCATCTCTTTTCTAGAACTTTCTTCCCTTCTCTATCTTTCCTGCCTCTCCCCTTACCTCTTCTCTTTGTCTACTTCTTTCTGCTTTTTTTTAGCTGTCCCTTCCTCTCTTCTCCTATTGCCTCTTCCCCATCCCCACTTGCCACTCATCCTTCTTTATCTTTTTCCTCCTTCTTCATTTTCTCCTACCCTTGGATCCCTCAGCCTGATATCTCTCCAGTCTCCACTGCCACCCTCCTTTATTTGTTCTCTTTCTCTTCTCCGCTCATCACAACCATACTCCCTTAGTCTCTCCCTCTCACTGGCAATCATTCCTCCCTTCTCTTTTCTACTGTCTTTCTCCTCTACTCTCTCCACACCCTTCTTGCACCCTTCTATCCTCTGACCTGAATCAATTTGTCCATGCCTCTTTTCCCCTCTTACTTTTGTCTCTCTCTCTCTCCTTTCCTGACCCTCCTCACATGTTCTCTCTCTGCGCCGAACCTCACTTTCTCTCCTCCCATTTCACAACTTTGTCGCTCTCATCTGTTTCTGGTCTCTTATTTTTTGGTCTATTATCCCCCTTCTTCCTGTGACTCCGGTACATCTTTGTTGCTCTTGCATTTTGCAGAAGGAAATAATCTGTTACTTCTTTCCTGCCACAGAAGTGGCTAGTTGCACTTATGCCCTCTTTGACACCTTAACCAGATACCAGATGCCTGAGGGAGAATGCATGCAACAGCGCTTCACCACCATGCATCAGCACAGCTTTAACATAGTCCGTTGCAGGGTTTCCAGGCCTCAGCGTTTTTGGTGATTTCATAAGTGTCCATCACAAAAATGTGAGGAAAAGGTGTGATTTTAGACAAAGTTTGAGGTTGGCAGGGCATTGTGAGTAAGAAAATGTCATGGGATCTATGCAAACCACACCACCGTGGCCTTCCCCGAGTGCCTAATTTTCAAATAAATCTGGGTTTGGTATGTCTCCCAGGGTGGTGGCCACGCCCGGGCCCAAATGCCGCAGCTACCCCTACTGCCTTGTCGCCACACTCCATTTAGAGGCCTTTTGTGTCGCAGGTGCTAGGCCGACCCACACATGTGGGGTAGTGTTTTTATAAGGAGAATTGCAGGAACGCTGGGTAGTAGGCAGTTTGTGGGAATTTTTCTCATAGGAATTTGAGGAAATTATTGTTTGTTTGCAAAATATTGAGGTTTGCAGTCTATTGTGGATAAGAAAGTTTTGTGGGATGCACGCAATGCACACCACCCTGGATTCCCCCTGGTGTCTAGTTTTCAGAAATTTTCTGGTATAGTAGGTTTTTCTGGGGGGCAGATGACCACGTGTCAGAATAGTGAAGATTACTGCCACCATGTTTAGAGATCCCCATTGGCTCCTGCAGAGATCTCGGTGCTATCACGGTGGCACCTCTGAAGGCACCGAAAGTGGAAGTTTGTTTTTGAAGAAAAAAAAAAAAAATTCCCTTACTCTAAGAGAATATAAGAAAAAATTGTGAATTTATATGTTTGTGCATTGTTATCGATGAGCAAAATGCACTTTTACATTTGATTTCACACGTAAAGACTGATATAGTGTAATACTTTTTAAACAAGAGTGCTATGAGAGTCCTAGTGTATGTTAACTAGGCCACATTTAGTTTAAAACGCCATATTGATCAAGATGGAAGTCATCTCTGTAGCTCACCATGTGCTTCCTCCCCTGCACACATCCTCTCCCCACAAGCTCCGCAGCACACAGTCAAGCTGAAATTCATTGGAATATTTCCGCTAATATTGTTCTGCTCACGATAACCTTCCCCAGTTCAGCTGTAACTTGCAACACGTTGGAGTCCATGTCTTTCATTTGTTGACTGAAACCTATTCATTCACATAACATAATATTGTTAACGTATCTTATTGTGTTCAAGCATCTCCAGATGATATTAGCAAAGAGGGTGGTGAATAATTATTCATGTAGTGATTTAGTGTCCAGGGGTTAAGGTAATGTGACGTTTATTTTCATGTGCTCTGATTTGCTGAAGAAATTATACACTCGCTCACAAGATGAATGTGCAGAAATTTGTATTTCCTAAGCAGGAATTGTATATAAAATCCTCGATTTTGGGGGCGAGTTAGAAGACTTTCCTATTCTACGAGGGATGCTGTCCGATTCTTTTCTGGTTTTGCTGTCCATTGAGACAGAGGGCCTGATTTAGAGTTTGGCGCATGGATATTAAAAAGGTAAAAGGAGTGGCAGATTTGGCTTGTCCTACTAACGTTTTAGGTTTTGCTAATTTTTTAATTCACGATCTATTCAAGGGTTTTCAAAAAAGATAATTCCAATAACTAAAATGTTGAAAAAAGGAGTACGATTTCAATGGTCCAATGGAGCTGAGCAAGCTTTAAGATTTTAAAAGAAAGGAATTCACAATGGCCATATTGTTGCATGCTGATCTCTCAGAACCTTTTTTGTAGAAGCTAATGCATCAGACAAAGCAATAGGTGGGGTCCTATCACAAAGAAATAAAACAACAGATCAACTTCATTCAGCTGCTGATCGATCTAGGAAACTGGCATCAGCAGACATTTATTACACTTAAATGAATAAAGAGTTGCTGGCAGTGAAAGATGCTTTTGTGGATTGAAGAACTTACTTGCAGGTGGTGCAGCATATAGTTACTGTGTAGACTAATCACAAGAATTTGCAATTCTTGAAATCAACCAAAATATTAACCCCAAGGCAATTGCACTTGTTTTTGATTTTTTAGGATAATTTTGCAGTAACTTAAAGTCCAGGAAAGCTTAAACCTTATTGGTAGGCACAAACAAGTTACTTACCTTCGGTAACACCTAATGTGGGAGAAACTCTACCTAGCCACAGATTCCTTACCTTAGACTATTCAACAGGCATCAGACTGGATCTGTAAATTTTTGAGCAGTATCCCTGCCCACCAGTAGGTGGCATTGTACGGCTCTGCGTCGGCCGCTCTGGAAGTGAGGCGAGCAGTGTCCATATAGGCACCACCACAGTGGGCTGACGTCAGTTTCTTTTCTCGACTTTCCATGCCAGAATCGTGGAACCACAAAGAATGCTGACATACAGGCGTGTATTGCTAAGGCCCTTAGAAGGATGACCCTATAAAATCAGTTCACAGAGAAGGAAGGATGGGAGGGCTGTTAAGGAAATTGCAGCTTGATAGAGTCTCTACCAGAAAAGGCGTAACCGCAGGTAAGTAACTTATTCTTGTGATAGAGACATCTATCCGCAGATTCCTTGCCTTAGAATAGATCCCCAAGCAATACAGTCCTGGAAAGTGGGTCTGCAATACAGATTAAACCAAACCAAAACCAAAAAGTCCTGCATAACGGGCAAAGTGTCAGTCATTACAGACCTGCCCATCCAGACAGTAATGTTAGGTGAATCTGTGCAAAGACACCGATGTTGCTGCCTGACATGTCCAGGACAGGGACTCCACGGGCTAACTCAGTGATCGCAACCTTGGCTCTGGTAGAATGAGCAAGCAAGCCGCAGCAGGACTCTGGACCAGAAAACTAGTAGCAGGCCTAAATGGGCTTATGAGCCATGAGTGGGCAACACTGCCTGCAATGTCTCGACCCCACTGAATAAACAAGGACAAAACTACTGCCACTGGGCCTGTCAAATTGACTCAGGCAGAACCTGCACTGCAATTCTCAGGCCGTGTGGGGTTAATTTTTTACAGACCCGACCCCGTGGGCATTGCAGTCACAGCACCGTGCACAATTCAACTTATGAGGGCTATAGCGCCCTAAAATACCGACCCTCTGAAGGGCATAGAGGCTTCCAGGCTGTTCAGGGGGCGCCTGCGCATGGGTCAAGGCTCTGCAATGCGAGGCGCCATCTCTGCAACTGCAGAAAAAGGCGTGCAATTCTCGCGAGCCAGAAGAGCGTCTTGTTTGCTTTTATGAGAGCTCTCTAGTGGCCGGTGGACGGAATCCCTAGCATGAGTCCCCCTTTACACTAATCTTAGCTGCGTGAGGAACGTTGAGACGCGCTCCCGCGGGAACATGCAAAACAAGTGAGCATTAAGCGCTCACAAGTATTAGGCAGCAGAATTACCATGAATACATCGAAAACAGCATATAAACCTTGAAAAAACACATTAAATATGCACCACAATACTGGGAGACAATTAGAACACTGAACTCATGGCTGCTGAGCAGCGAAGAAAGAGGGGCATGAACAGTGATAATGGACTTTAATACATGAACTGATTGCTGATTGGTTATGATGTTTTGGGAGGGAGGGGTGGGGGGGGGAAGCAGACCACAAACCAGTGACTGTGTGTAAAAGGCCGCTTTTATTGAAACAGGTGCACATAACAATATAAATACCTCGGCAAACAGCCTTACAAAACTAGGCCTCACTAAATAAACCATTTACCTAACACCCCCGAGCCCCGCCCCCACCCCTAGCATTTTCTTTGAGCCCGCCCCCACCCGTACATTACAACATTACAAACCATAGCAAACAATACATCAACGTATAACCCTATAAATTCAACCCGTCCGTTAAACGCCTTCCCCTGCCTGCCCCTTTCCAGCTGTCAAACCCCCAACCTGTGTAACCGAAATAACAAGTAACCTGCCTACCCTTTCCCTGTCGATAAATCCCAACTTCAAAATTAATCACCAAAACCCCTGCCAACCCTGGCAAACTTCAAATGACCCCCGCACAGCACCTGTTCCAAGCGACAGTACATAAGAGCACCCTGTACACCTGTCCCACAAAAGCCCTCTTAAAATATTTTTTAGCCCAGGAAAAAAGAGGGGGAACCCAGAGAAGAAAAAGATATAAAAATTTAATTAACATTTTATAAAAAAGAGGGAGGGAGGGTGGGACAAAATATTTCCCACGCTAAAGCTCCCGGCCACCAGGTCACCAAACCTAAAATGGTGGCCGGGAGCAGGAGCCCAAAGCCTTTATGCTTGGGCTCCAATTGGGCTACAAAAACAAGCCCAAAGATAAAATGGCTGGTTAACAGACCGCTCCCCCGCCCCTTCGACCCTCCCAAACTGCCCGGGGGACCTCCCTGCGGTCGGCAACCCCCCCAAGCCCCCTTGGGAGGGAGGGGTGGGGGGAAGCAGACCACAAACCAGTGACTGTGTGTAAAAGGCCGCTTTTATTGAAACAGGTGCACATAACAATATAAATACCTCGGCAAACAGCCTTACAAAACTAGGCCTCACTAAATAAACCATTTACCTAACACCCCCGAGCCCCGCCCCCACCCCTAGCATTTTCTTTGAGCCCGCCCCCACCCGTACATTACAACATTACAAACCATAGCAAACAATACATCAACGTATAACCCTATAAATTCAACCCGTCCGTTAAACGCCTTCCCCTGCCTGCCCCTTTCCAGCTGTCAAACCCCCAACCTGTGTAACCGAAATAACAAGTAACCTGCCTACCCTTTCCCTGTCGATAAATCCCAACTTCAAAATTAATCACCAAAACCCCTGCCAACCCTGGCAAACTTCAAATGACCCCCGCCACCCAGAAAGTAGGGGGGAACTACCCCCCTCTTTCTGCCCCCCAGAGTAGGCTATCCCCTCCCCAACTTAAACTACATGTCTCTGAACATTCAAGCATCTCGCCAATACCTCCCGAATCTCAAGTAGATAGAGGTCCATTCCAAGCCTGGATAAATGCACTCCGTCATCCCGAAAAAACTCCCCATTCTCAAATCGTATCTCTTTGTGTGTCACTCTCCCAAAACCTAGTCCCCGACAAAACCTAGAAATTTCCGAGTTCACTTTCCTCCGTGCCTTGTCAATAGCCCGGGGTTCACAGCCCCCTCCAAACCCTGCGCGGGACCAATTCAGTCCACAAAACGTGGCACCCTGACCATCGCTCCCTTAAAAGAGACAGATCCCTCTTCATTGCCCTCAGCAACACCACCCCCTTTACTCCACATAAATCATTCTCGCCCAGGTGAATCAACAGGACATCCGGGCACTGACCCCTCACCATCCATTTATTTAGACATGTTAACAATTCTTTCCAAAGCATCCCTCCCTTGCCTTTCCAAACAATTCTAAATACACTGTCATTGAAACCCAACATTTCCCCAAAATAGCTGCGTCGAGCCTGAATCTGCGCCCATTTGATGAATGAATGCCCCACTATCCAAATGGTCAATTCCTTGGATTGAGGCCCAGCCACCGAACCTGAAATGAGAAAATTAGAATAAGACTCACAACAACGAGGATGACGCATGCGCCTCCTCCGCGGTCCTTCTCACATAGCGCTGAAAACAGTCTGACGACCAGCGCCCCAGCCGCATAATGTCCCCCTGTGACCAACCCCGGTTGTGCGCTTCTGTTGCTGCCCCGATCCTGAATGAATGTGTCCCATAACGCGCCCCATCCAGCCCAATGCTCTGTAATGCCTTACGCAGTACCATGCGCAACTGATAATCCGTTACCCGGGACCCATTGTGGTGCCGAAAAACCCCATCGGCCCCGACACCTTCCGCCAAAGATCTCCAACGGCGCGCCCACTGCAAAGGACATGTTGCAACTGGGGACGCTGCTTCCAACCAAATTCCTTTCCCTAGGCTTCTCTGATCAGTTTTAGAATTGGCCAGCCAAATTTGTATCCCCTTCTCCGCAAAAACACATCGTGCCAACTGATGCCCCTTTTAACTTGGTACCCAGGAGTTCCGATACTCTAAAAGCCCCAAAAACATGAACACCATCAAAGTAGAAAACAAACATGTTTCAAAACCGTCCCTACAAACCCCTGGTAAAGCTTCCAACAACCTGGCCAGAATCTGCCATGAAAGGGGGCACCTAGAAAAACGCACCCTTCCCTGCTCCCTAGCCCAGCCTTCTAGCATCCTCCTCCCCACTTCCCCTGCTGAGGGGGAGTAACCCCAAAAGAGTTTACCCATAAAAGAGATTCCCGCCAATTTCCCGGCGATAGTCACCCTGGAAAGGCCTCTCTCTATAAGGCCTAGGATAAACTGGATCACATCCTCAGGCCGCCGCCAACTCTCCTCCCGCCTGCAGGCTCCTGATGCCAGGAAATCCCTCCATGCCAGCGCATAAGCCGCCCGCGTGGCCACAGACAAAGAACCTACCACCAATTGTAGCACCCTACGTTGCCTACATACCAAAGATGTTCCGGCATTGGGGTCGGTGTCCTGTCCGCCTCCTTGGCCAGCCCACGGAATCTCCCCCACTGCGAACGAGACAAGGCATCCGCTATGTCATTGTCCACACCAGGGATGTGCAAGGCCCTGAATGCAATGTCGTGTCTAAGGCAGCCTAACACAAACACTCGCAGCAACTTGAGAATCTGTTCATCTCTGGCCGACTGTCTGTTAACAATGTCTACCACTGCCATGTTGTCCACACGAAACAAGACCCTCTTGTGCGCCAACTCCTCGCCCCACAGGGTCAAAGCCACCAATAACGGGAAAAGCTCCAGAAAGGCTATGCTCCTCGTCCCATCCTTCCATTGTGGGGGCCACTTCTCCGCACACCACCTACCTTGCCAATAAATGCCAAAGCCATCACTGCCTGCGGCATCAGAAAAGATTTGCACGTCCCACCGGACATCATCCCCCTGGCCAATGGCACTCCATTAAAAGAGTGTAGAAAAACTGACCACATCCGCAAATCCTCCTTCACCCCTGCCGCCAAGCGCACATGGTGATGCGGCAAATGCTGTCCTGCTAGTGCCCGGCCCAACCTCCTACAAAACGTCCTCCCCGCTCGGACTACCCTACAGGCAAAATTAAGGTGACCCAGCAACACCTGAATGCTCTTTACTGTCACTTTCTGCTTTGCCAACATCATGTCCAGTAACTCCAACATTTTCACTTTTTATCCTCTGGCAAGCGAGCCCGCATTGCCACTGCATCAATTTCGATCCCCAAAAAGGACAAAGTTGTAGATGGACCCATTGTCTTCTCGGGTGCCAATGGCACCCCCAGTTCCCTCATGAGCTCATGGAAAGTGTCCAGAGCTATCTGGCATTCCGTGGAGCCGGGGGAACCTACAAAGAAGAAATCGTCCAAGTAGTGCGTCACCAATGTGTGACCCGTGTGCTGCGTGAAATGCCACTGCAAAAAGGTGCTGAAACGTTCAAATAAAGCACATGACATAGAGCAACCCATCGGCAATGCTTTGTCCACGTACCATTTACCCTCAAAATGGATACCCAGAAGATCCCAATCATCTGGATGGACTGGAAGCAGCCGGAATGCAGATTTAATGTCACACTTTGCCATTTTTGCAGTTGCGCCCGCGGTCACAACAAGTGACATGGCCACGTCAACCGAAGAATATGACACTGAGGCAGCCTCCTCATCGATAAAATCATTAACTGACGCCCCTCCGGCCATGACAAGTGTTGAATCAGTCTGTATTGTCCTTCTTCCTTTTTGGGGACCACCCCGATGGGTGATATGATCAAGTTGTCTACTGGCCAGTCGTCAAAGGGGCCCGCCATCCTCCCTTCCCTTACCTCCTTGTTTAATTTATCCTGGACTACCTCCCTGTGTTCTGCCGCTGACTTCAGGTTATCCGCCCACCTTCTCTGCCTTGGACCCTGGTAACCCAAACGAAACCCCCACTGAAATCCCTCCAGAAGCACCCGTTGAGCCCCCAAATCCCCATACCCCTGGAGTACTTCCGCCAGCTTTGGTACCCTAACTGGCGTAGGAGCCTTTGGGCCCAGTACCCTGTGGTCCTTTCCCACCCCTGCCGCTCTGGAATTGATGCGGAGGGGCAGACGTGCCGGCGCCTGACTGCTGCCACTGCTGACCTCCCTGTGGCTTAACGCCCCAACAGTTAACCAGGGGATGGCGCTTCCCGCATTTGGAACATTCGTGGCGGTACTTGCAATACTCCCTCGTGCATAAGCCCTTATTGAAGTCCCAGCACGCCCCCGTTCCAGCTTGTGTCGTGGCTGCGCCTCCCACCCCACCCCGGGTGGGCTTCCCCTGAAAGGGCCGGTATACCAACGGCAATCCGCTAGCTGTAAAAATGGTCTTACCACCCGACGCTGCCCCCATTGTATGCTGCCGTAAGTCTGTATCTAACTCCCCCCATTTTGCCTCAGGGTCCCAAGCCATACGAGCCCTGAACTCTTCGTCATATTGGGCCCAAGCGTACCCTCCACTTGTGATTTGCGCCTTCCGTATCACATCGATATATTTAAATATGGCTACGCTGCGCTCCGGGAACTTTTCGCAGTACACACTAGCATATATTAAAAATGCTGCCGTCCAATTCTCAATGGTCAACGGCACCTTAGGCCGCTTGGCCAGCTCATATTCCTCCTCTTTTGAGCCCTCTTTGGACCTCACCTCCCTATGCAGGAGCTTCAGTATCTCCACATATTCCCCTTTCCATATACGTTCTTTGGTTAAAAGCATTAAATGGGCCCCCAAAGGTTTTGTCACACCCATGTAGGGAAGCTTCTTAATCTTCAATTCCTTACTCTCCAACGGTTCCTTACCCCCCACCGCTGCTTCCGTGTTTGTCCCACTTTCTACCTTGTCGCCCAGTGCTATCCCCCTACTCCTGTTCCCACCCCCGTATCCTTCACATATTTCCCCCTGTATAATCTCCCTTCCGTCACTCCCCCCAACCCCCCGTCCCCCGTCCCCACAGACACCATCTTTGGTTTGGCCTGTGTTCTACCGGTCTCACCTGGCTCTAACGAGGATGCCCGGACGGACACCGACCTCCTTGCCCCAGTCTCTGCCTGATCCACACTCCGGGGAACCCTCACTGCGGGGCCGCGCTCCCTCCTGGATCCAGACGCCCCTGCCGTTCTGTGCGGCACCACTCCCGGAACCTGCAAAAAACTAGGAAAAACATGAGAGGGCCCCCCTCCTCAGTCTCCCGCATTCCCCTTCCTCGGGGCTCTCCTCGTCATAGTCCAACACAATGGGCTCCTCCACTTGGAGCACCTCTGGATCAAATACCACAGCACGGGCCCTACCGGACCCAACCTGCCCCGCACTGGCCCTAACGGCCCCAGAATGTCCTCCTTGCGGGGGAGCCGACTGTACTCGCCGATACTCCCCCATGCGTTGACCTCTCTGTGCATCCATCACCGCTGTAATGTCGGACCACCTTGACCTGTCCTTTGGTGGGGCCAGCGAGGTCGTACCGGACCTTCGTGTGCTGGCCGCGACGGGATCCCCCGCCGGTACGGGATGCGCCGCGCAAGGCTCCACCCTCCCTTCTCCTCGGTGTAATTGGGCCGCACCGCGCCCTACCGAGTCCGCAACACTGCGACGCTCCCTACCCTGTGAAGAAAAAGTTTGGACTGATGTGCCGGTTCCCTCACACCTGCCTGAAAACACGGCCCCCCGCAAATCCGGCGAAAACTCCCTATTATGACTAAACCGCCTAGACCTCACCGAACCCCCAGGGCGGGGAATCCCCCTCTTCCTCCCCACTCCATACCAGCCCCGCCTGTACCACTGCTGCCGCTGAGTCCCAACCCCGGCCTGTACCCCTCCCTTCCAACGTATCCCCAAACCCTACCTGTCCCGCTCCCTTGCCCCCCTCCACCACCGGTGGCCTACTTAGCCCCGCGTTTCCCCCTAAGCTCCTGCGCCCGCTGTGCCTCTTGCCTCTCTCCCATACCCAGGCCCCGCACCCCTCCGCCCAAGACGGAAAGATATCTAACCCCTCCCAAGCCTGGTCCCCTCCAGCCGAATCTAAATTCCCCAAATTAATATCCCCCTGCCCCTCCCCACCCCCCCAACCCGAAACCTCACCGCCCATCCCAAGGTGCCCACTCCCCCCAGCTCATATGGGTACCCTCCCTGGCTGCCCCATCTCCGACCGAGGGAAAAAGGTCTGCTGGCTGCCCCACCCTCCCACTTGGGCCCACTCTCCCTCCCCCAAGGAGCTGCCCCCCACCGACCCCATCTCGGCCCTTCCAGAATAAGGGGGGAAAAAGGAGGGGACTGTACATCTGCCGATCACCTGCCTCCCCTCCCTGCCTGCCACAAAATCAGCGCTGCCCCTGCTCTCCACAACAATATCAGCCCAGTCCAATACCCCATGGCCACTGACACCAGGTCCAGCTTCCCCCCACTCCCTACTAGCTAGATCTGCTGCCTCCGTCACACGAGCAGGAGGGGGGCATAAGCTCCTCCCCCCGCCATGTCGCTGCTGGCTGCCCTGCTCACAAACCCTGCCTCAGGCTCCCCAGCCTCCCCAGATGCTGTCACTACCATCGCGCAAGGAACAGAGGCGGATCGCCGCTTCCCGCCCCGCCTTCCCCCACGCTGAAACACCCCCGCGGGGGAGGAACACAAGCACGCAACTGGCGCTAAGGCCGCTACCGGCCCTACAGATGCAGTGGCCCTTTCCCTTGCCTTAGCCAGTGTTACACCACCCCCGCGCCTCACAACTCCTGAGGCCCCTGCCCTACCACCCTCCCCAGGCTCCAAAAACACTGTCGGGCCGTCTTTTTAGCTCGCGGGCGGCCCCGCTCACTTACCGCCAGTCGTTGTCGCTTCGGCGACGTGCAGGCGGCAACGGCCGCTGCCACTCTCGCCGAGGCCTGCCGCACCGGGCGCGCCGTCCCTGCCCCTGCGCCAATTACCAGGTCCATCCGGCCCGCCTCGCTCAGGAGCCGGAGGGCCTCCAAAACGCGGTAGTCTTCTCCCGACATCACGCGACTTCCTACTGTACTCCCGACGCTGAACAACAGTAAAAAACCCTAAAGACCCTACCTGACAAAATATTTCCCACGCTAAAGCTCCCGGCCACCAGGTCACCAAACCTAAAATGGTGGCCGGGAGCAGGAGCCCAAAGCCTTTATGCTTGGGCTCCAATTGGGCTCCAAAAAACAAGCCCAAAGATAAAATGGCTGGTTAACAGCCCGCTCCCCCCGCCCCTTCGACCCTCCCAAACTGCCCGGGGGGGGACCTCCCTGCGGTCGGCAACCCCCCCCAAGCCCCCCTTCTCTTTACCTTATGGTTTTCTGGGAAAGGTAGTTTGTTTGAAACCTGCTGCATGCGATAAAGTGGTGAAAGATGAGCATAATCCTAGCCTCCTGTCCTGACATAGAATTCATACTCTGGTTGTTTTTCATAAGCTGGAGTTAACGATCTGTGTGCAATTTCAGCTACAAACCTGGCAAGGGTGTCTTGCCGTTTGATAGGCAGGTGATTCAGGCCAGCTGCAGGAAACAGTTTCTACTATCTAAAGAAAATGTTCTCCACTAGAACATGCTATTATGAAGCTACCGTATGAACACAAGCCAACCAAGCAAACCAGTGAAGAGAAACACAAAGTTAAAGAAATCAGAAGAATAATCGTTTTAACCTTAATAAGGGTAGAGTGTCACTCACTAATAGGAACTAGAATTACTCAGTGGGCAGAAAAAACGAAAATGAGGTGAGTAGCAGAATACATAAAGGTTGTGGAAATTAGAAATTAGCTAACTACGTGGGTAGAACAGCTATACATGGTACTAACGAAAGAGATCTTTATGTTTCTTCCACAAAATCGTAGCAGTCCCAAACGGCTGGTAAAAGTAAAAACAACTTGATGACCAGGCTTTTAAATGAAGGATGACATCGCATCTCTGCATTACATTTACTGCAGGTCATAAAAACGGTCCCAATGTATACAATTATGTTTATACCACTAAAATGGAGCGTGATGAAGCAGACCTACTTTAAAGTTCAAATGCAAGTTTCACTGGAAGGTGCCCTCCTTACCAAAGACGTCGGACACTAAGTGGGCAAAGCTCACAAATCCATAATGTATTGCTGTCAAGGCAGATTCTGAAACCTTCCAGCTAATAATCTCCAAAAGCATCCTAGAAATAGAAATAAACAAGCACTAGCAAAGCCAATAGGCCTGAGCTGTTTGAGGTGTATGTGCTGTAATGACTTTATGTTTACTACAGCCTTAACAAACTGAGCTGAGCATTGCAGGGTTGTGGCGCATATTAACATATTTGTGTTTAGTTATGCAGATCCTCTACTTTTTCTGAATGTTTTGGGGTCTGAACAATAAAGGATGTGGGAGATTAGAAGGCTTGCCTCTTATATTTGTTTAGTTACCGCTCATTCACAAATCACACTTCTGCCCTAGTGTTATCTCGCACAACACTCTCCTTTTCAGTTTGGTTGAAGGATGGAGCCTACCTGCAATCCTTGATTGAATGATTGCTATATGCCCTTTCTGACAAGTTACTAGCCAGAGTCCACACAATGTTTGCAAAGGTATGCAACTGAATGGTAGACTAGAAAGGAGAATAGTGTCATGACCAAGGCTCCAAAGGGTGCTTAAACAGGGTTGGATGGACGCTGCACTTATGGTGCTTATGTCCAGAAGAGTGAGGAAGATAGAACATAGTCACGCATATCTTGCATACATGCCTGTATGCATTTACAGTATGAGACAGCAGTTCAAATGCATGTTTTCGCATTTGAATTAAATTCTTTTGTTATCCACGCGTCCTATGTTAAGTCGTTGAGGTACTTTTAGTGATGAAGTGGGTATCCAAGGGTCACATACATGCCAGGTTTTCAGGACAATGTTATCTATTTACATTCAACATATGTAAATATACCTTAAGTGGATATCCTGAAATTTGAAATACACCAGGCCCTCCAGGACCTATGTTGGATGCCCTTCTGTTATTGGTTCAGTGCTGTATGGAAGTATTACACTGTGGATTTTTTTGCCGAAAGGACAGGAAAAGGGTTCACAATAAATGATGCTCCTCATCCATAGCATTGTGCTAATAGTGTATTTATATATTTATTTATGTGATGTTTTTGTAAGGCACCTATAGCTCCTGAGGCTAGTTCTGACAATTTTACTGAGTTGGGAGATAAATATGCTTAGTCAGCGTTTTCAGGGTAGTGCCTTTCAAGAGATACTTCGAAATGAGGTTAGGTTAGTGTGCATGTTGTACCTTCATTCTGCTGGGTGCCTTGTCCTCTGCCTCTCAGCTTTTCACCCCAGTTTACTATTTCTTATCAAGAACTCAAAAAACACGAACAAAAGGCAGATTTACGTAAACAGTGTTGCTTTCTGCTGGAGGGATTATCAAACTAATAAAAAAATCATTCTGTCCTCAGTTTGATGTCATTTGAGGTTATGTTTTGCTTCCACTGGTGTGATAAGAGTTGCTATTTACCGCCAGGCTCCAACACATTTCTCTGACAACCCCCTATAAGACATACAACAAGTCAAGATGAAATTGCAGAGGCTGGGGAGAGTGGTCCCAGTAATTGCCACCATATACAAGCATAGTAAACGGAGGTGGTCACTTGGTGAGGGGGGGGGGAAGGTTATGCAGCCTATCCTTGTAAGCAATGTAATACCATCTTATTGCTGTTTGTGTCGTTCTGCCACTGATGAACAATAGAGGTTAAGTACACTGGGTTAGCAGCTTTGGCAGCCCGAGTACTGCAAAAAGAACAGATGATGGACGGAATGCTGAACAAATAAAGCATTCAGCCCCAATAACAGATCTGGGTTAAATCCATTTGTTTTGCTCACCCTGCCATTGCAGTTTGGACCCAGTCATATGCAAATCAGTCTTGACCCTGCTCCCCATGGGAACAGTCCAGCCCAAACTGCCAAGCAGGTCCTCCCAGGACCAGAAACAAGCATCCTGTAACTGGTTTCGGGGTATCACCCCTCATCAGCCAGGCTAGCTTGATTCCAGTGGCACAGCGAACACAGGACCTACGTATGGGCATGCCCTTCCCACTTAGGGCGATAAATGCAAAAAGAACACATGATGGACAGAATGCTGAACAAATCAAACATTCACCCCCAGTCACAGTCTGGGTTAAATCCATCGTTTTTTTGCTCGCCATGCCATTCCAGTTTGGACACAGCCATAGGCAAATCAGTCTTGACCCTGCTCACCATCGGAACAGTCCAGCCCGAACTGCCAAGCCAGGTGCTCCCTGGACCAGAAACAAGCGTCCTGGGACTGGTTTTGGGGTATCACCCCTGATCAGTCAGGCTAGCTTGAATCTGGGGCCATAGTGAGCACGGGACCCACGTCTAGTCATACCCTTCGCACTTAGGGCGACAAATGTAAAAAGAACAGATGATGGACGGAATGTTGAACAAATAAAACATTCACCACCAGTCACAGATCTGTGTTAAATCCATCGTTTTTTGCTCTCCATGCCATTCCAACTATGGGTCACAGGGTCAGGCTAGAGGAGCTATTTCATACCATATCCTTGTTGTCCACTTTTGTGTTCAAAATGCTATAGAATTCACTTACATTTTTCCATATATGCACCTATCCCTTTCAATTCACAGAACGTTACTAGTGCCCTTACGAAATTTCAATGTCCCAGTAGTATTTTAGAATCTGAAGGAACAGTGCACAATCATTTAAAATCACTCCAGAGCACTGGATATTTGTAACACTTTATTGCTCCAATCCAAGTTCAAATACCTTGTAGCAGTATAAGGGATGAACACTGAAAAGACCCCTTTAAGAAATGAATTCTTTTTATAGGCACCAACATTAACAAGCATTGGCATAGCGAATAGGTCTCGCTTTTGGGACATTATAAGTGTTTAGCCATGCAACAGTTGATGTTGCACCAAGGATATTGTGCTGCAGAATTAAATACTTATAAGGTCCCAAAGGCGAGACCTATTGGCTATGCCAATGCTTGTTTTATATGCTGGTGAAACCTTATTGCGCACTGGGGTGAAGCTGCATTAATTGGTATACATTGGAAATAGTGTGAGACCACTCAAACAATACATCCAGTAACATCACAGAGTGATTAAAAATGGTAACTTCGAGCTATCTGCTGGCAACACATTTTCAAGAAGTAAATCCAAAAGGATGCACATTTTGGTTTCATGTAGTTGAACATATTCACATTCACAGCAGAATGTTGTTCACCGTTTGTAAACCATTTGTAATGAGTCAGACTGGGTTTCGCCAGATGATAATACGGAAAGAAGGGGAGAGGAAGGGAGGAGAGGGAAGAGAGGGCAAGAGATGAAGAGAAGAAGAGGGAGGGCGGGGCAGAGAGACGTACTGAAAAGCAGGAGATGGGGTGAGGAAAGAGGTGGATTGAGGGAAGGACAGGCAGAAAGAACTTGATTTTATATAGTGTCTCGGACTATACTGCAGTTGTTTCTAAGCGCTGTAAATAATGGGTGTTACAATTATACAATTAATAGTACTCAAAACAGAGCTTCAAGAGCAGAATGCAGTGGAAGGGATAGGGCACGAGCGTAATTTATAGCAAGAGTAATGTGAGGTAGCGGAAGGGGCTGGGGAGAGGGAGGAAAGAGGAGAAAATGGACAAGAGCAAAACCAGAGGGGAGAGTGACGGGGCTGAGCATGCCAGCAAATGGCGACTGTAGAGTAAAACGATGCGCTATGAAAAGGGAGCGTGGAGAAGACGAGACAGGTGAGAGGACAAGAGCTAATGGGGGCGCATAGATTAGAGGAGTTGGAAATTATGGGCGCCAACGACCTGGAGAAGCAGGTGCAACTAAGAAAGGAGGACGCGCAGTAAGGTGAAAGGTCAAGACAGAAGGGAAGATAAGAAGGAGAAGGTGTAAGACAGAAAGAGAGTCCGAAAAGACGTAACAAAGAATATAGAGAGAGAAGGTGACTCAATGAAGCATCTGGCGAGGGAAAGTAGAGAAAATAAAGAGAGAAGTTAAACGGGGAAGAAGAAAGTAGGCGAGAGTTGAGAGAAAGGGGAAGGGGACAGTCACGGCGGAAAGAATACAGAAAGGAGACAGAACAGGTAGAGGACAGAAGCCACAGCACAGGGGAGGGGGGAGAGAAAAGGGAGAGAAGAGAAAAGAGAGGAGAAAAGGCATGGGGTGGTATGAAAAAGAGAAAAAAAATGTGTGACATAGAACGATGACACGAGAAGGAACAGCGGAGAAAAAAGCTGGATGATTTAAATAAGAGACGCTTTGGGGTCTGAGGAGTGCAGAGGACAGCACACAGACGACACGCAGATATGTACAGCGGGGATGAGAAACAGACGCGCAATACATATTCAGCGCAACGGGAGAGGGAAGGGGGGGCGAACGTACAGGCGCTCTGGGCGGCGGGAGCAGAAGGTGACGGCTATTGTACAGTCAGACATCTGTTGACATCCAGGCGGAGAGTCGAAGGTAAGGAGTGAAAGATGAGGGTGGATGAAAAGGAGAAAGGGCAGATAGGAGGGTGAAAAGGATTTTAGGCAAAAGAGAGAAAGAAAAAAATAAAACGCATAGACAGCTGTAGATAGGGAAATGAAGGGAAGCAAAATGAAAGGTGAATGTGGAAGTCATTAGAAAAAGTAGAGAACGATAAAGGAAAATTAATGAAAATGTTTTAGGAGAGAAAAGGCGACGAAGAGACAAAGGTGAAAGCAAGAGTCTAGAAGAAACGAGGAACTGGAGAACCAAATAAAGTAAAATGCAAAAATAACTGAAAAGAGGGAGTTGGGGGAGAATATAAGAAGTAGTAAGCGAGAAGGGGTATGAAGGACCAGGTGGAAAGAAAGGAAACAACCCTCCAAGAAAGCAAGATAAGAAAGAGTAAGGAACACGGAAATGGGAGAACGAGGAAAGAAAATCCGAAGATACATAAGGATGGAAGAATAAGAAAGAAACAAGAAGAAGAAGTGCAGCCGCCATTGTTGCCGATTAGGAGCGGTGTTGAAGATGTGGAAACAGAGTTGGGCGAGCTGCGAGACGGGACGTGTGGGCAAGGAAAGAGGCGCGCGCTTGGGAGAGCAGTCTGCTCTTTTTCAAAGCACATACTCGTGCTTGTGGCGCGCCGCTGCGCACTCCCGCAAGGCGTATGCCGCCACAAGCACGAGTATGTGCTTTGAAAAAGAGCTGCACGACGGCTAAAGTTCTCCTATGCAGCGCATGCGTGCTGCGTAGGCGAGACCTTAAAATGTAAGGGGTATTTTGCCCAAAAAAAGTCTGCAGTGGCAGACACACCATGGTGTTTCCAAGGTGGACTCTATCAGGGCCGGACTGGGAACCCAACACAGCCATGGCAAATTTTGGCAGTCCAGCCCCATAGGTTGCGTCGCAAGTGCAACGAGCGAGCCCGATCATTACAAGCAGGGTTTAGGAGGGGTTCTCCCCCAAGAAAAGTAGGAGAAAAATGGCAAAAATGGTGCTTCCTACAGAACATTTTTCATTATATATTCAATTGTATTAGCTTTTAAAGCATTGTAAATGATGTGTTTACAGAACACCAGGATACGACAATCTTTATTGGGGTCCTTCAATGGTTCCCTCACTATCATCCTCCAACAGTGCCCCTCAGCTCTCCAGAGCCCCTCTTTCACATGTATTTCATGTGTTTTATAGTGCCTCTCATACCAGAATATGGTTTCAGAACACTTTACATCAAACACACAGAGACAATGAATAATATGTGTGTAAGTCTATAGAAAATGTTACATAAGACAAAGGGCACTACGAGGTCTTAGGCATTTTTTAAGAGTGCTTGGACTGGAAAAGCACAAACTCAGGAATCAAAATATAACACAGTGGTTAGGGTTACATTTGCTAGTAAGAGTATATTTCTACCCAAACAACCCTTTTTTAGCAACATTAGGATAATGAAAGACTGAAAAAAACATAACTTTCTGACCTGTACCATGCAGCTTGCTTGCAGCTCTTTGAAGGCAGTTCATAGCTCACTGTGCTAGATTACTATTGTAACTTATGAACTGCACAGTAACAAAAGGATCTCTGTGATAAAAGCAGTAATCCACAGAGCTATGCCCATAAAATACACGTATGTGATCTGGTGGTACACATTCTTTGCACCAGACATATTAACACTCTGTGCTACCTTAGATGAATCAAATCTGCCACTAGACAAAACTCCAGAGCACTCCAACATGAAGATTAATCACCAGAGTTATCTTGACACTTTTATTGTCACTGAAAAGTGTTCGATATACAAAGAACTCTGCAGTGGATGCTTTTAGAACTATACCATATTTCAAAACACAGGGAGGCTGGAAACGAAAGTGTGTGCTGTGTGGATTATGCTGGCCTGCTGATTTTGTTAATGGGGGCCGACATTGCAGAACTGCTGCAAAACCACCCCCTCCAGTCCCAGTAACAAAAACCACCGCCCCACCCCCGTAACAAAACCGGCCTCCCACCCTTCCAGGTAAACGCCCGATACCCAGTAGGGCCAGAACAGTCTTGGACTCTATGCTCCGAAATGCAGAGAAGAATGGTTTAAACACAAGAACTTATCTAGGGCATTCACAGAAAAGCAAGCTGCTCGTCATTTGTGTGCCACAGCACTACATTCCCAAAATCTTTGCTTTTTTGTTTTTTAAAAGGTGACTTTAGTGCTTTCGATCAGACCACTCAGGAAAATGACCCTGGCACATTCACCACTAAACTCTCTCCATCCTGTTTACATGGTCCTACTGGGACAGAAAATAGGACTGGGCAACAAAATAAAAGTGTCCCCCATTAGTGAATCAGATAGGAAAATGTTGGCCTCTTTTTTCGCTATCAGGGCACTTTTGAACTTGTAAAGACAAGCTGTATAGATTTAGCAAGGTACAGGAGGAGCCTGTGTTCAATTAATTTGTGATGCAGTCAATGTTTGTGGTAATATAAGGGAAATCAACTGTAAAAACTAGCCCACCAGAATAAAAAACAGACCCACAGCCAGACACAAAGGGCCACACACTGCAGTGTCAGACCAGTCCTGGCACTGCCAGATTGCTATATAGGCCAGTCTGATAGTGCCTGTTTGTTAACAACTAACACATATGTGTGGTAAATGAAGATGCAGGGTAGGCAGTAGTATAGGTGAAACAGGTTAATGTTTATTTAAATGGTAGGAGTCTCAGATTACAGGTAAAGATGGTAGTAAGGAAGCCCCACCGGGAGCAGCATCCTTGCTGCTTAGTCCACACACTCCAACTGACATTCACTCAACCAGGCACACATCAGCATTCTAATTACATCACAGTCACTCTGGCAGAGCAGCAGGGGACATAACACTAAGGTGAGAATGCATGGCATTGAAATGAAGATACAACACACCTCCCTTCTTTATGGAAAAATAGAAAATATAAATCCAAACAAGACAGTAATACACAACATCCATAAAAATGAGAACAAAGCAAGGGAGTACAAATTCAATCATTCAATACATAATGAAATAACCAGAAAAAGAAATAATGATATAAGGTTATTAATAACCCATACATACATCACTAGGGAGAAACACTGACATTCTTCCCCCTCCGCAGACAATAAAATATGGAGTCACTGACAATACAGTATAGAACAAGGGTGCAATACATGTGCCCCAACGGATGCCATACACATGCCACAAGCAAAACATATGTCCCTACGGGTGCAACACATATACCCCAAAACAAATGTTTGAGTGCAAATCAAATGCCCCATCACCACAACATAGCACAAGGGTGCAATACGTGTGCCCCAACGGATGCCATACATCTGCCAAAAGAAAAACATATGCCACTGCAGGTTTAACACATATTCCCTAAAGCAAAGGTTAGAGCACAAAGTAAATGCCCCATCACCAACAACTGTAAGTAGTTGTAAAGTAAGAAACATGCCCCATACAGGGATGTGGAATTCCTATAGCCCGAGGCCCAGGACATATTGTTTGGGGTCAAGGGCAACAAGTTTTCATGTGTATTTTGCAAAAAGAACAATTGATGGACAGAATACAGAACAATGTCATACATTCACCCCAGTACAGAGATCTGGGCCTAAATCCATCGTTTTGTTTGCTCACTATGCCATTCCAGTTTGAACCCAGCCATATGCAAATCAGTCTTGACCCTGTGCCCAATGGGAACAGTCCAGCCCGAACTGCCAGGCAAGGTCCTCCCTGGACTGGAACCAAGCATCCTAGGACCGGTTTCAGGGTTTCACCCCTCATCAGCCAGGATAGCTTGACTCCAGTGGCATGGAGAGCACGGGACCCATGTCTGGGCATACCCGTCCCACTCGGGGTGACAATTGCAAAAAGAACAATTGATGGACAGAATGCAGAACAATGTCATACATTCACCCCAGTACAGAGATCTGGGCCTGAATCCATCGTTTTTTTGCTCACCATGCCATTCCAGTTTGAACCCAGCCATATGTAAATCAGTCTTGACCCTGTGCCCAATGGGAACAGTCCAGCCCGAACTGCCAGGCCAGATCCTCCCTGGACTGGAACCAAGCATCCTAGGACGGGTTTCGGGTAGGTCCTTGGGACAAGTAGGCACAACCCCCTGCAGCACAAACCCTTTGGCTGCCAGTTTACAGTACCACATTATGGATCAGGGAAGGGCACTGTCTGCAGTTAAGGTAATATTTTTGTCCATATGTTAATGCTGTTCAAACTTGTATTCATGGTTCATTATTTGAAAGCCTTTATTATTAGGGTGAGCGCTAAGTAAATGTTGTACGCTCTGATTGCACTACTGACAGTGGTTCCAGTATAAAAATGTATACACACATTTTCAAAATTTAGCAATATAGGGCTATGTATAATGCTCCCAGAATGCTCTCTGATTTGATGCAAATATTTGCAGAAGCTTGAAAGCAAGATTGAGGATTCTTTTCTTTCAAAATAAAATGTTCATAAAAAACATGAAAGCAGGAAAAAAAACATTTTGCTAAATTACTGTAAAATTTTAGGTACCATTTCTTTGCAGCATCATTTAGTAACGTGATGATGCATGCTAGTATTTCCCAAAAATATTCATAATGGAAAATCAGTGTAACCAGTTTCAATAAGATTATGGGAAACAAAAATAAGCAAGCATTGGCAAAGCCAGTAAGTCTGAAATTGGTGGTCAGCTTTTTCGTTTTGTCAATGTGTGACTTGTTTTGGCATGGTTTTTGTAAAACCTTATTGGTGTGGGAGCTGCCGGCCCCTCACCATTATAACAAACATTGGCAAACGCAAAAGTTGTTTTTGGTCTCAAAAAGCACACACTGCCACAGTAATTACTGGCACTGAACAAAACCACTTTGTGTGCCGATATGCTCCTTGTGAAAGAGCAGAATACTGTCACTCAAAGTGAAGTCAGACGATACAGAGAGAGAGAGAGAGAGAGAGAGAGAGAATTTTAATAAACTGAAAAGGTCACGGTCAACGCCAGACCAATTATTAAAGAAAGTCTCAAAAGTACACCCATGGTATATGTCTTTGCATTAAGTGCAGCTATACGGCTTTCGTGAATTCCCAAGAATTAACAGAATTAGGACAAGAAATAGTACTCCTAGAAAATATTTGTGAACTGCATTTTAGCATGAGCAAATGTGCATCTGTAGATTTGCTCATGCGAAAATCTGAGTGTTTGCAAGTACACTTTCCCTCCCACCACTTTTTACGCAACCCTGGAAGAAGGTTAACATCTGCCATTGTCAGGAGTAAATTGCCAACATTTCTGAGTATGGGAACAGATTAGAGAAGAGTTGTTGAAAACCCTTAAAACATGCAAGTTAGTAGGTTTGCACAGACTCAAAAGGGCATTCTAACCCTGGAACTATTGCTTACCACTACCTTCAGCCCCAGTATGTAGATCTGCGGAAACGTGGCAACATAAGGGGATTGCAAGTATTCAAACACTACTATGGTATGAGCCCTGGCATAATCAGAGAGGCTATATCAGAGCTCTTATATAATGAGATTGCTGCCATAATTTGTCACCGCACTACATGGCACCAAAGGGACAAGTGAATTTTGTTACAGGACAAGTAGATTTATGAAGCAACCTGCCCCATGGACAAGTAGATATTTTATTAAATTAAACACCCCTGCCCATATATATGTAAATATAAATGGGCTGAAATGCAAATGCCAAACTCCAGCAAAAGTTAGTAAAGTCTGGTAGCATTTACTATTTCCCAAGACACGTAATAATTAGTATGGTTTGGGTGCAACGCAGGTACGCCATCACCAGTAACAGTAATGTCTGGATGTAACCCAGTGCAAGTAAAAGCAAGATTGGTTTGGGCGCATTGCAAATGCCCATCAACAGCCACATAAATGTAAGTGCGGTTTGGGTTGCAGAACATCTGCCCCATCACCAGGAACTGTAAGGATTGATAGGGATACACTAAACATGCCCCATCTCAAGTAAAGTTAACATTAGGGTGAAAAACATAACACCTACAAGAAGTAATAGAAAGTTGCAGAAGGTGCAACAATCCCACCTTATACGGTCTGAATCCAAGAATAGCACTTAAAAATATGCTAACATGGCATTACAAATAAATGTAGGCACCAATTCAGCATGACATAAATAGATACGAATTCAGCATGGTATATATAAATAGGCACCTGAAATTCCTCTCAAATTCCAATCATCTGGAGTTGCTTCACAGCAGCAATATCAACACAGCATTATAGTAACACATTTGACAACACCTACTACACTACCACTCACAAAAACTCCTGCATACTCTAACAAGCATCTTTATGACAAGAGGCATTATAAGTAACGACAGCAGAAAATGTAGTAGTAAATGTAAAAATAATAACAATGTACCCGAAAATGACCTGAAAGAAAAAACAAGCATTTGTAAAGCAAAAGGTCTCGCTTTTGTTGGAGTTGGAGCTATTGGCATTGTAAAAGGCAATGTTTTTAATTGTTGTTTTTATTGTTTGCAGTGAAGTCATTATTTATAGAAAAATACGGTATACTACATTATAAACTTTTCTAGCAACTATACAGTGAAACTATGGCCATGTTAACGTTAAGTAACTGGGCAAAGTACATGCAGCGATGGTAAACGCTACTTAGAGCCCACTTATGGAAAACAGAGGTCAATCGCAGGCATGCACTGTATGCAGACAGCCATGGCAGATGATGTATATATTTCACGCAGTTGCAACAGAGGAGCAAAACACAAGTATGCTCTGTTTAAAGACAGCTAGAACTGCAATGTCACTGACTGGAAAAGATGTGTAGAGAGCTCTGCTAAAAGTTTTTTGTGTGCAGTGGAGTTATTTAAAGAAAAAAGTGCACACTATACTATTCAGAATACAACATGTCTCGAAGAGACAGAGCAAGCGCTACTTAGCCAAGACCTAAAAAAACAGTTTTTGCAGGTAGGCATAAATGGCAAAGGGGTGCACTAAAACACCAAATGAGTCACTGGGACTGGAAGCAAAAAACGCATCTTGAAAAAGAGCACCTACTAAGTGACTGCAAACCGGAGAAACAGAAACTAACAGACCTCAAAAGCAAACAAAACTCGTCATTGAGAAGGTGTGCCTGAGATAGTCAAGTGGCAAATGTGGAGTTTAGGGAGGATATTAAAGATAATTAATTTACTTTTGTCAGCACAGCATAACAAGGCTTTGAATATATCCTTCCAAAATTAATTCGGCCCAACACTCTATATGGAATAGTGTGCTTTTTGATCACCAAAGTATTTTTAAGAAACAAAGCGTTCATAAATTATTGAAGTACATATAAAGAGTGCACCACAAATGGGCAGCGCGTTATGCCAGGTTAAAGCAATGGAGATGTCCCCTCTAAGAAGAAAGTTACTTTTCCTGGCACTGCTCACACACTCCTGGTATTTATGGTACTTGAAATGCTGTATTCCAATAAATATAAAAGACTACAGAAATATACAGCGAGACTATTTGAATGCATAACTTTTGACAGGCAGAGAGAGTTTGGACGATTTGTACACCAGAAAGCAAGAGAAAACCTGTGAAAATTGTATTTAAGATGGTTCCGTTCACTTTGTACACATGCAGTTCTGATGCACTGTCACAAATTCCAAAGCACAAGTAAAATTATTTAGGCTGCATCCATCTTCAGTCTGTTTTCAGTCGGTTTTGTTTGCTTGGTGAGAAAAATCAACTTAGACACCCCACTATTTTTTTTTTGAAGATTGATATAGCGCGAACACGACCCAAAGGTATTGGAGCGCTTTACATGAACACCAGTTAGGTTACACAAGGACACATTCATACACACCAATTGTTAAAGTCGCCAACCTGCACCTCCTTTAAACGTTTTAGCACGTTTTGTTAGGTCTCGCCTACGCAGCGCGCATGCGCTGCGTAGGAGAGACCTTTAGCTATCGGCACAGCTTTGGGGGCAAAAACGTGCACGCGTTGCATTGCTTGCAATGGCAACGCGTGCACGTCTGGCGATTCCCTTGCGGGAGCGCGCGGCGCCATATGGTGGCGCCATATGGTCACAATCATCGCGCCTTGCTGCACGCTCCCGCAAGGGAATCGCGCCGGCCCCCTCCCCCTGCTACCGCGCGAGGCATTTTTTGAACCTACCAGTCTGCAATGTGCTCCGCTTTGAAAAAATCGCCGGCAGACTTAGCCGTTCTGTGTGAACGCTACAGGGATGTGTGACGAGTGCTCTGGCGTTTTCTAATTTTCCTCTCTCTATTTTCCTTTCGGCTTTCCATCGCTTCTAGTACTCACTCAGACACTATAAAAACGAATATATCCTGAAACATCTGTAGGTCAAGTTATAAACAGATTACCCTGCTTTAAATCCTAATGTTTACCCATTTTAGCCTAAAATAGATGTCCAATTATTTTGAGTATGATTTTGATCAAGCAATCTGAGCACCGTTGGAAAGAAGTTGTTACTGTAAACGTGCAGCATCTGTAAACCGAAAACATACACATAAACCTAGTTTCGTTTAAATATAGGCAGTTGAGTTTTCTGTCGCATTCAGTCACTCACCAGATTATTGGTTTGCTATCGATTTTGCATTTTGAATATTTTATTGACTGTACCTTTGCCTGCTAGATGTGCCTCTTTTATTTTGTTACTATAAAACGATTTGAACAAAAATGTGTAATGAAAAACAAATCTTGCCAATAAAACAGTGCTGCCCTGGTATTTCGGGCAGCTCCCGAAATACCAGGGCAGCAGTTTTAGACAGGAGCTCGAAAATTCACCTCCATATTGTAAGAAACCTCTGGAAATAAAGTAAGACAAATCTAACCAAATAACTGGCACTTTATTTTCATAGAAATTGATTGGATCGCCCTTAATTGCTTTATATCAAGGTCCGCGCTATTCTAATGCACATTCATACAATCTGATTGCTCTACAGCCCTGTTTCTTAACCTTTTGACCTCTGAGGATCCCCACTGAATCATAGTTGGTAGCCTGGAACCCTGCCTAAGCAATGTCTACGATTTGAATCGCAAAAGAATGTACAAACATACAGACACAAGAATACGTTAGACAAATGCACATATTAAAGACTATTTTATTGAATTAAGAAACAAAAGATGATGACATTTTAATGGGAAGGTTTGAGCTTTTCAGCACTTTTATTTTTAAATTCGAAGCGATATGCAAGTGTTAACTTTCTGACTTCTGAGGACCTCCACTGAATCACTTTTAGTAGCCACGGATCTACGCCTAAACTATTTTCTTACGATTTGAACCCCAATAATACAGAAACGAGTATACATCAAACAAATACGACATTAGGAAGTATTTTATTTAATTCATAAACCAAAACGCAGACCTTTTAATGGGGAGGTTTGAGCTTTTCAACATTTAGCTTTACTTCTAAAAACTGAAGCTTTATGCTAGATTCTGCATATCACTTTGTCTTCTTTGCTCCCGATACATGCCTCTTTTTGTCGGTGCATGCAACTGCTGCTTCATTTGAGGCCACCAATCATCCATGCTAGATTACGTTTACTGTTCTAGCGCTGCTCACACGAATCATAAGGATACCAACTCAATTTTTAGCTTCTGAACTAACATTTTTACATTTTACAGCGTGTTTAAAGCATTCAATGCAATTTTGCGTTTTTATGTACAGGTACTTCATTAATCTAATATTTTATTTATTAAACTGGCTCGGACACCATAAGTATGCGTTGCGGACCCCCAGGGATTTGCTGACCACAGGTTAGGAACCACTGAACTACAGTCATGCTAAAGACGGACGTTAAGTCCTTCAAGCTCAAATTCATTGAGTCGTTTAGCTTACATCCTTCAGCATGTGACATTTCATAAGTTAATAACCCTTCAAAATGACTTCGAAGGAATAGAAAAAAATGCCCCCCGCCCCCACACACACACATTTTATCCCTTCTCTCCCGCTAAGCACCTGCCCAGAGTGGGCATCTATTAAATGAAGCAGTTAGTGAAGAGGCACTGTAACAGTTTTCAAAGGGTGGGTACTGCCACCAATGAGGCATTGGTTAAGTCATAAGGGGTGTGAAAAACCCAAGTGTTAAAAAGATGTACAGCAAATGAGCCACACCGATTCAGCAGGTGAATGGTGGGCGAGTGGTGTGTCCAGTGGTGCTTTTTCTCCAGAGCATGTGACTAAAGTATGGTGTGCTACGATACTGCCTTTTACAGAGAGCATATTTTTCCTTTAAATGGACTCTTGAAACAGGCACTAAATTTCCATCAGTCATGCAGCTTGATTGATAAACCTATGTGACTTATAAACGACAATGTGAAATTGAATATGTTTGCATATTTATCATTTGTGCATCACACAAGTAAAGTGTCTTGATGCTATGAAAATATGTGTTTCACTCACACTTCAGAATAAATAAAAACGAAATGTGTCTTTTGAACTTTTTTGCTGCTGCTATATTTTGAAATATTTGTAAAATTAATTTACAAGTATTTACATTATTTTGTGTATTAGAAAACATTTGACATCCTGCATCTTTTCCTTTTATACTTCATGTACTCCAGCAGGATTGTCACTTCGTTCACGTTAAAAAAAAAAAAATCCCTTTCCAGCCAGAGAAAGAAAAAGTACGCCAATCTCCATGTTAAATATGTAGCAGTGTGTCAGAATACACTGTATGACATTTGACCGCTGTTTTTGAACTCACAGTAAATGGGACAAGATAAAAGAAAAATGTAATTCCTCTATATTGCTCATCCCCTTTCTGAGCTCCTGCAAGAATATCTTGGGGGTGCTGCTGCACCTCCAGCACCCCTACTTCCAGGGCCCGTAAGTTAGTAACATGGCATCTACTCTCCTTTCTTAGATGTGGGAGGGTAAAATGGTGTCTACTCTGCAGGTGAGTGCTGGATGGTGTTGTCTGCTCTTAGCAGGGAAAGATGATTTCCGTGTCCCTGTCCAGGGTTGCAGACAGTTTGAAGTATGCTCTTACTTCCTCTCCTTTAATGGAGTCCCCAACATGGCTTCCTTTCGCCAGTCCAAGACTGTGATGTGAGGTACTTGTGCTTTCAAATACAATTTCTCTCAAGATAATCTGTTCAACGTTTATCTAGCCCGTCTACTCAATGCCCACTCCCCTCCACGCCCACTCCCCTCCACGCCCACTCCCCTCCACGCCCCTCCTCGCCCCCTCCCCTCCACGCCCCCACCACTCCACGCCCCCTCCACTCCACGCCTCCACGCCCCCTCCACTCCACGCCCCCTCCACTCCACGCCCCCTCCACTCTACCGCCCCCTCCACTCTACCGCCCCCTCCACTCTACCGCCCCCTCCACTCTACCGCCCCCTCCACTCTACCGCCCCTCCACTCTACCGCCCCTTCACTCTACCGCCCCTCCACTCTTGCGCCCACTCCCCTCTGCACCCACTCCCCTCTACTCTACACCCACTTCACTCTAACCTTCACCACTCCATGCAATGCCACTCACCGTCAGGGGGCTTACGGTGGACGAGGACAGGCAGGGGTGAATTCCTCCTCAGTTTAAAGCGGTCGTGCCCCTACAGAAGCCGGCTGCAGCTTCCCAGCACCGACGCCTTCTGCGGCACACGGCAGGGACCCAGCGCCGAGTCCCTTCCACAGGTGCCCGGACGCCTCTGGCGCGCCGCGCCGGCTGTGGCACCTTTCATGCTATGGAATCACTCCTAGAGTGTATTGTAAGGAAATTGCGAGCCATATCGCTCTCCGTAGCTCTATTAAACATCTTAATCCATGGCCTTCAGCCCGCTACAATCCTTAGTGACTTGCAATATTCATGTACCTCATGACAGAGGGCACTATAGTCCATATACCACCCCTTCATTAGGATTAAATGGATATATGGGCTATTCTTGCACTCTTTTACTCTTGGTAGAGGTCAAACGGTGGTACTTTCAAGACGAGGATGTGGCGTTACGGCCAGAGCTGCCAGATTTGGAACTGGGGAACCAGGTTCTAGTCTCAGCATTTTGTGATTCTGGACAAATCACTTAGTCTCCCTGTGCCTAAAGAAAATAAACAAGCATTAAAAATGCAAAAGGTTTCGCCTTTCATTAAGTTAAAGCCATTTGCGTTGCTATACAATACCATTAGCAAAGCAAATGGCTTTAACTTAATCAAAGGCGAGACCTATTGCATTTTCAATGCTTGTTTAGGTCTCGCCTACGCAGCGCGCATGCGCTGCATAGGAGGAGACCTTTAGCCATCGGTTCCCTTTTTTCCCCAAAAACGTGCACGCGTTCCATTGCCTTCAATGGCAACGCGTGCACGTGTGGCGATTGCCTTGCGGGAGCGAGCGGCAGCGCCATATGGGATCAATTATCGCCGCTGGCTCCCGCAAGGGAATCGGCAGGCCCCCCTCCCCCCTGCTGCCGCGCGAGGCGCGCTTTTGCTTGTTTAACACTTCCTATGTATACACATTAAAAAGGTTAAACGTGCAGTCTATCCTTACGGATGTTTGAGAGCTGTTACTACTGTTGTAACCTTTTTTTCAGATTCACGCTAGGTGGAAGGGACGTAACGTCTAAAAGACTTTTTAAAGTTTAGCGACAATAAGCAGTATTTAAAAAACATGCTCTGTTCACTGCAATGTGCAATTTGTAGTCATTTATTAGCGGGTGTTTTTCATTTTAAATAAACAAGCAATTGTTCAATTATCAATTTTGACCTCAAAATGTCAGGATTGAAACTAATTTTCCCAGTAATGCTCCAGGTCACGAACTGAATCTTGCCCGAGTACGAAAATGTACAACAATTTATTGTAGTATAAACCCAGATTATTGTTTTTAAATCTGTGAAGTAAGGGAACCGTCCAAAATCACGTGATAGTGGGTAGTTTCAAACATGGTCACGAGCACAGAGACAAAACAACAGTCACTATGCACTCGAATGTTAATATTTTACCTCTTTCAAAGATGTGGCCAGACGTCATCAATAGTGCCCAGCTGACGTCTATTGTCTTGGAGGCCAGGGAACAATGTTTGTCTTAACTGGCCAAATGATGTTTGCTGTTCATGAACAGCCGGTGCTTTGTGTTAGTTACAGTGTAATGCTTGTTGTAAGTGACTAGGAAAACCAGTCTGTAATTGTATTTACAGCTTTTAACGTGAATGGCTGGGCAGTCTTTAGGCACCAAGCGTGGTCATGTTTTTGGGTGTCTCCTGGTGATGATTCCAGGAAGAATGTGGGCATGTTTGAGAAACTAAGGAGTCAGTGGCCATTTGCTGTTAGATGCCTTGCTGGTGCTGCTTGCAAATGGCCTGATAGTTGTTTGGGTGATGTTTGCGCTGATAGGCTTGATGAAGTCTGTTGTGAATGAGTAGCTGATGCTTATTGTGGGTGCCTGCATGATGTTGGCTTTATATGTAACCATGGAAAAGACAATATAGTTTCTGGTAGAGAGTAGGTAGACCCAGGGCTTTAAGTGGGAAGAAAAAACTGAGGGGTCTCTCTAAGGGGCGTGGCCAATGTAAGTAAAGGCGTGGCTTAAAAACATGTAAGCTAAAAATCTGTGCTTAGCATAGTGTGCCGCCCGACTTGTATTTTGCTGTTTCTGTCATTGCATCCAGATGTATGATACAACAAGTAACATCATACCTACAACAAGTCAGGACTATTGGCTTTGTCAATGGTTGTTACTTGCATAAGATAAATAAGCAGCAACTATGGCTTGTATATAATATATTGAAAAAGCTTCTGCTTAAAGGCCTGGTGAGTTTCAAAAAGAGAACGGAAATCCAGAGAGAAAATGACTCTCTTTAAAGGATTTCCCTTCCCCTACAACGCTCACCTGGCACGTCATGCCGTAACTTCTCCACTAGTGAGAAGTGAGCAGTGTGAGCACGTGCACATCGATGTGCCTGCTGTCACTGCAGTCCGGGAAAAAACGGACCGCCTGTGCCAAGGCACAAAACATAGCCCGATAGAGACCCGTTTCGAGACCCCCTTTAAACAAGCATTGGCATAGCCAATAGGTCTCGCTTTTGGGACCTTTTAAGTATTTAGTTGTGCAGCATAATATCCTTGGTGCAACAACATCAACTGTTGCGTGGCTAAACACTTATAAGGTCCCAAAGGCGAGACCTATTGGCGATGCCAATGCTTGTTTTAAGGAGGTGGAGAGAGGAGCAGAATTTTTTTGTTATTTGGCTTCCCAGGGGGCTTAGCATAAAAAGAAGACTGCTGATCAGGTGGGTATTTCTCAAATACGCATCACAGACATTTCAACCCAGTGTGAGCCGAGTCTAAGGCCTAAAGACCGGGGTGAAAGTGAAAGCCTATGCCACAGCTGCAGGTGGCTCATTTCCCCTCCAATGTCCCCTTCAAAAAAAAACTACTACCTCTGAAGTCGTGGCCAATTTTTAGTTACATGCAAATATGACTTGACGCCCGTTATTGCCAAGAACTGCCATGAACTGATCCACTTGCTGCCGCCACAGGGGGACCACATTTACCAGCTTCCCAAGCGGCTGCCTGCCGCCAGCGTCATCACCAGCGCCAGGAGGCGCTTTAAATTTCACTGCGAGTGCCCGCAGCGCGGGACGCGCCCGGGCAAAGCCCGGGCCAAGGGCGGGCCTGTCTGCGCCCGTCCGAGCCCGGATGAGGCCGGGCATACCCTCTTGGCCTCGTTCTTTGGACCTCCGTTCAGCAGGATCATCCACCTCCTGCCTTTCATTTCATTTCAAGTTCATTGCCTAGTGAAAGTTGCTGATGACCAGGTAGGGAGCGAACTCTTATGACACTACTATCCCTTATTATTCCTTGTCCATGTACTAACTATTTGGCTGGAGTACCAGCATCTTACCGGCTAAGGAGTTGATTAAGCCAGCCTGGAAATTTGTATACCCCTAGTGGTTTGAACTGCTCACTGTTCCCAACCTGCAAATTGTATTCTCACGTGTGTCCGGTGCAGTATCGACCCAGGTGCCCTTACCCTTATTACTAAAAGACCAGGTATACCTATAATGGGGAGATGCAGGGTGGTGGCGGGCCCTACAAGCAAAGAGCCTTCACACATTGGCAGCACTATGGACGCTTTTTGTCAGCGCGCAGCTGGGGTCCTGGACAAGGAGATTGAACTGGTTGTCAGACGCCTATCTCGTTCACCGGTTCTCCGTCCTGCTCTGATCTCCCCGACCACCCCACAGGTTAACACTCAATCCCAGCTCCAGTCCTTTTCGGTAGACCGGGTTGATTTGTCGCCATCTCAGGTGGGTGGCACTGTTCCTCTCTCTCCAACAGTCATTAACCTGCGCAGAGCGCTCTCGCCAGTTCTAGTTCCAGCTTCTGGGTCCGGACCAGGAAAGCCTCCTGGTAATGGCCTGAGTGCAGGAGGCGCAAAGAGGAAGCGCCCATCGGTGGGGGGACCATGTAAACGTAGTAAGAAAACAGGACCGCAGCCAACTCCAGTAGCATACCCAGCAACGCCCATCTTGGATGCAACTACGTTAGATACGCTTCAAGCACCTTTATTGTCAGCTCTGGACACCAAATTGGACCCCATTTTACACCATCTCGCCGCACTGGAAAAGATCCTCAGTGAACTAGCAGCTTCCTTGCAAAGAGACCGTGCTTCTCTTACCGCAAACCTTCCCCCTGCAAGGCCTTCATCTTCTACTGCCATTCCTAGCTCCAGCGGCAGCGGTACGGGAGTAGGAGACGCAGTGGCGTCTACGGCAGCACAACGGCCAAACATTGTGGCAGCAGTTACCACAGTACCAACCATGACCAGGCCCGCGCCACTCGATCGCCCAATTACCAGTAGGGGGGGTTAACATCTCGAGCTCTGTCTCCTCCCAACCTCGCCAACCTCAGAGTGTCAATGCTGGCGGATTGCATCGTCACGCTGACAGGCGAGATGGCCCTGATGGTATGCCCCCTTCCTGCAGTGTGGGCTCTGTTCACCTCCCTCCTGAGTCCACCCCACTTGTTGTGGTGCTAGCCAACGTACCGCGTCTTGAACCCGGGACCAAGGAAGACTTTTATCAGCTAAAGAACAAGGTGGTACAATGGCTCAATTCTAACATTGCCCTTGGTCCTAGGGTGGAAAATCAAATTCTCATGGTGCGCCGGGCACAGTGGGTTGGTGTCACTAACAAATCTTGGCAGGGGGATTGTATCATTGTTAATTTTAACAATTCATCTATTGTAAATCACATTTTAAGTTCAGTAATGCAGTTTGATTATAGGTGTCGGACTCTGCTATTCTGGCACTCCCGTTGGGTTTCTTTTTCGACCCATTACTCCCTATTCGGGACCCCAACGTGAGTGGCCTTTTGAGGAGGGTTATGGGGGCCACGTGGAAGGGATTTCAGGGGTTAGCACTGTAAACAGATTTGCTCCATTGAGCTCGTTGGAAGATTGTGATTGACTCTGTGCAGGTCCCTCAGACACCGTGATCCTTGCTACACAGGGAAAGATCCCATCCCCGGAACAGGTAATGAGTACGAACGGTGGATGCAAGTTCCTCTCTTGGAACATTGCGGGGCTGGCAAGTAAGATCGACAACCCTGGGTGGTTGGCCCTTGTGAAAAGATTTGAGGTAATATGTCTCCAGGAAACCTGGGCTGTTGAGAACAATTATCACCTGGACGGCTATAAAACCCTCTTTGTCCCAGCTATCCCGTCCTTGTCAGGGAGAGCTAAAGGGGGGCTTATTATATTTGTATCATTAGCCGTCCTTGACATTTCAGCACCTGTACTCCATGCCTCGCCCAACGTACAAGTGTTGTTGCTGTCTAGTAGCAAGAGTAGACTCCTTTTGGTAAATTTTTACAATGCGGGAGCTACACATGAGGGTGAGGGTAATATAACACAGCTGGGGTCAGTATTGCGGGGTTGCATCCTGAATGTCCAGAATTGTCGGCATATCTTCTTAACAGGGGATTTTAACGTCCACATGTGTGGGGATATTAGACTAGGAGGAGTGGAAGCCATGGTTTGCGCTCGACCCCTCAGGGCATTGAGCTTAACTCACTCCTGTTAGAATTTGACTTAACATCAGTCATGAATAAGTTGCCCCCGGGGAAAACAGACATTAACCCCACTTTTATCGGTAGAGGGTGTGAGACTTTTATAGATTTTTCCTTTGTATCTACCCCCTTCTTTTCCTTGGTCACAGACTTTTCTGTCCAGACAAGTGAATTCAGTGACCATAATCCTAGCTGTATTATTACAGGCTGGTCCCGTGCACATGGACGTTCCAAGGTAGGTGGGGGAGGAGTCCCTCTTAAAGTGGTCGAGGCAGGGAGGAGCTTAAAATGGGGGTGTATAGAACCAGAGTTATTTCACAAGTACCTTGAAACACAGTGTCGTAGGGAGTTTGCCACCTGTCTCGACGGCGAGGCCAGTGCCTCGGACATCCTGGGCGCTTTTGGTACCATGTCCACCGTCATACGGAGGCTTCTGCGAGCCCCGGACGGGGGCAGGGCGCCAGCAGGCCCAAGATGGTTTGATTCTGCGTGTTCCCAGGCCTCTAGGAAGTTGAGACAGGCTCTGAGCGATAAGCCCCGAGACACGGTGGCGGTTAAAGGTCTTCGCAGAGCATACAAGGCTGCGCTAGCAACTCGCCAGTCCACCTTGAAGGAGGAGGCCTGGTCGGACCTATTGGAGGCAAGTACATTGCGAAACAGCTCGAAGTTTTGGGCTATTATCAATAGCCCATTCCTCTCAGAAGAGAATGCTCATTCACTGGACGCCCATATTACAGAGGATAACTGGGTCCATCATTTCGAGGGCATCTTTCAGCCGAACCCCTTGCCTAATGAGGGGCAGGATAGGGTGGAAGGTAAGGCGGATCTTGTCTTTTCCGAATCGGAGGTGAGAGCGGGTATACTAGGCCTGACCAACAGAAAGGCCCCGGGGTCAGACGGGATTCCGCCTGACCTCTACATTGCCCATGTAGATACTTGGACGCCCGTTCTTACTGCTACGGTTGGCCGCCCTGATTCCTGGGCTTTATCGACTATAGTCCCGATGTTTAAAAAGGGTGACCGGGACAGTACTTCATGTTATAGGCCCATTTCCCTCCTGGACTCTGTGGTGAAGGTGGTGGGCCGCATGATTCTTGAAAGACTGGTATCCTGGGCGGACGAAAGCAATTTTTTATCTGAGATCCAATACGGCTTTCGCCCCGGTCGATCAACTGTGGAGCAGGGTCTAAATCTGTATCTTGTCCTGAACAAGTACACAGTGGCAAAGCAGCCCACTTTTAAATTAGGATGCTCGCCAATACCTAAAGTAAATGTTTTCTCCTATTTGGGAATAGTGTTCGACGACTCCTTGAGTTGGCGCCCCTTGCTTAACCGCAAGAAAGGGGACCTAGTGAAAGCCTCTGCAGCCGTTTTTAACTTTGCCAGTAGAGTGGGAGGGAAACCAATAGGGGCCCTCCTGAAGGTTTATCAGGCAAAATGTATCTCAAAGGTTAGATACAGGAGCGAGATATGGGGTCATACCGAGCTTGGGGCTGTGCAGAGCACAAAAAACTCATTCTTGCGAAGAGTTCTCTCTGTCCCGCAAGGTACGCCATCGTATGTTGTCCATGAGGAATTGGGGATGTCTTTTCTTGCTGATGATCTGGCCTTCCGCCCTTTGGCCCTGTGGCTTAAGATTTGGTCTAAGCAAGAGAACACACTTAGTAAAGATGTGATATGGGATTGTCTTTCTCTTGATCATGCCTCGCGTATTCGCTGGCTCCAGTACATAAGAGTTGGCCTCGCCAGGCTAGGAAAAGCAGATCTTTACACAAACCCTGAGGGAATTCAAAAAAGGGAGCTTGTTTGGGCCAAGGAGGTTTATTTAAGAACACGTCATTGTGATAGAGAGGGTAATGAGCTGTGTAAACCTAGTATGCGAAAGTATGCCGTACTGAAAACTGTGCCTTCTACTGAGCCTTACCTTTTAGGACTTAAAAGTATTCATGACCATTTCTTACTGACAAGGTTTTGGCTCAACCTGTTTCACTACTTATTAGCACACCCCCAAGGTTCCCATAGAGGCCAGTGCCTCATGCCCTGTGGCTGCGACGGAGAGTCTCCTCAGGACATGTTGCACTTTTTAATGTTTTGTACTTTTTATATGTACCCAGAAAGCTATTTATTATTCCCATTTTTAAAAAAATGGGTTTTAGGAGGTGAGACCATCTTTTATCTTTTTACAACTTCTCACTAGCGATACCGTTTTGTACACTCTTAATTTTTTATGGGTTGCCATTAGACTTAGGACAAGCTGTAACTAACATTTGCATGGCAAATTATGTACTTTTATTCTGTGTTTTGATTATCTGGATTTTGTCATTTTTGTCAACTTGTAACTTGAATGATGGAATATTGTAGGTTGTTTGACTTTTATGGTTTTATTTTTAAAGCCGAATAAAGTTTGTTGATGATGACTTGACAGTTGCAGTCTCGCATTCGTAACTTGGTTCATTTTTCCGCTTGGTTAAAAAAAAATCTGCATGCCCCTGTCACAAGGAACAAGAACAAAGAAACGCACCATCTTCTCATTCCGTCATGGACGTAAAAGAACGCCATATTCAAGGCACGTGATATCTGTTTTAATTGTGTTTGGTCAATCACGTTTAGTTTTAAATCGATATCACGTTTACTTTTAAACCTATATTAACGCTGCAATATATTAATATGCAACCTACAAAGTGGTGCAAAAAAAAGATGAAATATGATCATAATATTTTTGTTGAAGAATGTGAAGGTTTACATCTGATTGCGCCACTGACCGTAAAGAATTATTATAGCATAACATATTGTAGGTATATGTTTATTTATGCATGTATTTGTTGGTTCTGTGCCGTGTTTACTCTGCCTTTTAATTGCATCAGACCACTAGGGGCATTACCCAATCCCATCTCCTCTACTAACTGAGGGGGGGGGGGGGGCACAGGGAGAGGGGACGAGGGTAAACAATCGGGGATTGTAAAGGGATGGGGTGTGAGATCTAGACGGGGCTAAGAGGTGGCAAAAAGAGGAACTAGGGGGTAGGAGGGACATCCACAGGCGAGTGGGAATCAGGAAGATGTTAGTGTTAACGTGCGTAGTTAGTGAAATGTAGAGCATTGGGGAGAAGACTGCGGGGCGGACAGCTGGGAAGATGAGGACTGAGCTGTGTGGGGCTACGTGATGTACTGGAGGCAATTTTACAAGGTAATGGAGTTAATAAATATCTTACTTGCACCGGACATCATCTTTTTGATTGCCGACGACCGGGAGCCACTGGAATGGGAATGCAGACGGGTTTGGCAGTTGCACAAGATTTGGGAAGGGGGGAGGGGGTCTGAGGTCTTGACGAAACACAAAGGAACACAACAGGAGAGCAGTTCGGTGGACTGGGGAAGAAATGTGGGTAGCGAGGGAGAAAGAGCGGCGAAGCTTTATTAGAAGACAGAGGTACGTGCGAATGAACTGAGTGAAACGGGCGTGGGGACATTGGCAGTGATAGATATGAGGTGAGCAAAGGGAAAGAGAGCTCGTACTGAAACACGGAGCGGCTCCCGTGACTATAAAACATTTGCGGGTGAAGGCCTGTAAAAGCGCATTGCGCGCTAATGTTAAGCAGGCGCCATAGTAATTACATTTTTAAAAAACATCAAAGCGGGCGCCGTACTGAAATACGGAGCGGCGCCCGTGTCTATAAAACGTCTGCGCATGACGGCCTGTAAATTGCCGCTGAACGTTGCAGGAAAGCATGCCGAGCCTGCAGTAGGTGAAACACATTAAAGAAAGTAGTGCTTACAAACTAAATAACCATTATAAGCTAATGGGGTTACCCAATCACTGTCCTTGGACCTGGGTATCGTACGATATAGAACACCAATTGGTCCTTGGACTCCTTTGTTTTTGTAATAAGTCAAAACAGGTTTTATAATTCAGTTCGCATGCAGAAGCATATTCGGCATATAATAATCAATACATAAAGCACCTTGCGAAAAAGAGAAATATCGATACCCACTGTTTCAAACAAAACTGTCTATTTTATTCATAGTATAAAAGACACAAGTTGGGACATAGTTATACAATTAGTTTGTAGGGAGGTTGCTCCAGAAAAGAGGAGGGAAGTGAAAAGTGTGCTCTTGTGCGCGATAGGAATAGGAAAGGACAAGGAATGAAGGTAATTAAAAAAAGTTTTTTTTTTTTATGATTTAACATATAAGACTGGTTATAAAATTAGCACCAGTTATTTATGGCCTGTCCATGTAAAAACATAATTCTATTATTCAAAAGAGAAATTGTGCGACGTTGCAGAGAAATGTATTATCTGTTCAAGGGACGGGGTGGTGGTAACATATGGTACAGGCCTTTGTAGGGGGTAAAAGTCGACGTTTCGACCCGTCTAAGGCATGAGGGTACTTTAGAGCCTCCGCATGCGGGTCTTCCTCAGGACAGGGAAGCGGTGGGGCAACTTACAGAAGTATAGTGAAAGATGGTATCAAAAATAACTCAAAATTAAGATAACATAGTGTGATCTAGAGAGTATATCAGTTACTGACCTAAATCAGGTGCCTGACGTTGGAAGGCCCTGTTGCCAGCTCCCACGAGTGCATGATCTGTGGGATTAAGGTGCATAATTTAGATGGCCCGTAGCGAAACAGGGTCCCATACTACTTATAATGAGTAAATGTCCCCAACCACTTACCCGCATCACACTCGCGGAGGGGGTGGGCCACAGACACAAGGAGTGGTGGGCCGGTGTGTATATTTCATCCAGGAAATGTATTGCTCCAAATAATTCAGATATTCGGTGAATAAATCATCCTGTTTTCCCTGAAATATAAGTGAGGCATGGTTGAAACCCATTTGTGGATGCAAGGTCTGAGCAAAATCGAGGGATAGGCCCAGGGTCGTATAAATACCTTATGTGAACGCTCAGGAAGTCTCCGTGGACCGTCCTTCAATGAAGCGGCAGGGGACTGACTGTCGTTGAGACGCCGTATTTAAGGCATGCTCAATACGCGGGTGCGTTACGGGCTGCCGTGCACGTACACCGCGAGGTGAAAGAAAGACTCCTTCAGCGCCCGTGGAATGGACATAGAAAGCGCGTAGCTCTTGAGAGAGTAAATACGTTTATACAAAAGGTCTAATTACGGATTTCAATGAATGGTTGAAAAATAGCGCACTGGACATGGTTCCTGTAAAAAATAACCGGGTGCTATAGAAACTGGCCCTGAGTTGAGCATAGGTGACATAGTAATGTATGGTTAAAAGTGTATACTAATTCAACCTCGAGGGCAAAGACCTTAGATATGCGCCCGCACGGGACAGAACATTGGATACTTCAATGCATTGTTTGAAAGACCCTGACTTAAACATGGGGTTGGGAATCGTGTGTGACAATCACAATAAATGCTATATAGTACATAGTTAGGGGTAAAAAATTCTTTTAAACCCTGATCCATCCTCGGTGGTGATACACTGCAATCAATTGCGGTAATTCTGTCAGATAAATTCATGTATACATAATAATTCATAAACAAAAGGTGTAGAATGCTTTTAAAACATGTGTGGCAATTACAGTAAATGCATAGTTTAGGGGTAATTAGCCCAATCCAAATTTAGGATTATTATAATAAAATCGGATGCAGTAATTCACAAACAGACAAGGACAAATGTGTAAAACTCCACAGACATATGGTGTATGATACAAGGCCATTGTGTATGGTACATTAAGGTGAATAATACAGACACATCGTGTAGTAAAACATTAACATAATGTATATAGAATGGAGATGGGGTGGTCTTTTATCTCCTTGGATGGAGCAAAATGGAAAGCACATGGTAGCTGAACAAAAGACAGAAGCATAATACAGAGAAGCACATATGTAATCAGCCAGTGTTCAATGATGCTACCTGTCTCGTGATCTCCTCATGCTCATTCAGACCCCTTAGGACTGAATCAAAGATGTGTATCCATTTGCATTCTCTTATATTAAGGGTGTTGGTGAAATTCCCACCCCTAGGGTTGACCTTTACTTTCTCAATTACCCACCATTTGAGACTCTCGGCCGAGTGTTCAAAAGTGGTAAAATGTTCCACCAGGGGAGCGCCCTGGACCTTGCATCGGATCCTGCTGCAGTGTTGCAGTATGCAAGTTTTATTTTCTGTGTGGTCTGTCCGACATATAAAAAATCACAGGGGCATGTGATGGCATATATGACGCCCGTGGTATTGCAGTTGGTGTGTTCCTGTAACGTGTGTGTGTGACCATTGTGTGTGAAGTGTTTGATCTCTTTTGTCAAGGGACAGGCTTTGCACTGCCCACATTTGAAATGGCCCTTCGTTGGAGGTATGTTCCAAAGTGACGTTTGACTATCCCTGGGTTTGATCGGGAGAAGGGATTTAACCACATAGTCTCTCACATTCCTGCCTTTCCTGAATGCATGCATGGGGGGTTCAGTGATCCCTATTTCGTCAGCCACCAGGTGCCAGTGACGGTTGATGATCTTCCTGATGTCATTACTCTTGGTACAGAACGTGGTGACGCATACCATGCGTTCCTGCTCTGCACATGTCCTAATCCTGGGCTCTAAAAGAAACTCTCGATGGCAGAACCATGCTCGTTTTCGTGCTTTTTTCAGAAGGCTCAACGGGTATCTCCTCTCCATTAAGCGAGTCATGAGGTCAGCGGATTCCTCAAAGAAGTCGTGTTTCTTAGTGCAGTTCCTACGTATCCTCAGGAACTGGCCGAAAGGCAGATTGTCCCTGAGGTTACGTGGATGGTGGCTAGAGTATCTAAGCAGAGTGTTCCTTTCGCTTAGGTTTCTATATAGAGTGGTGTGGAGGGTACCCTCCTCTGCCTTAATGGAGACATCCAGGAAGTGTATGACCTTATTACTGAAGTCAAGTGAAAATTGAATGTCACTTGACCTGGTGTTCAACCAGAGATGCAATTCGTTGAGTTGGGGTCTACCCAGGGCTCTGAGAGGACCAATTTGGAACAGGGGCAGAGGCAGGGCCAGGAAACAGGTACACTTCCCACAGGAGGTACACTGCAGCAGGATCCGATGCAAGGACCAGGGCGCTCCCCTAGTGGAACATTTTACCACTTTTGAACACTCGGCCGAGAGTCTCAAATGGTGGGTGATTGAGAAAGTAAAGGTCAACCCTAGGGGTGGGAATTTCACCAACACCCTTAATATAAGAGAATGCAAATGGATACCATCTTTGATTCAGTCCTAAGGGGTCTGAATGAGCATGAGGAGATCACGAGACAGGTAGCATCATTGAACACTGGCTGATTACATATGTGCTTCTCTGTATTATGCTTCTGTCTTTTGTTCGCTTACCATGTGCCTTCCATTTTGCTCCATCCAAGGAGATAAATGACCACCCCATCTCCATTCTATATACATTATGTTAATGTTTTACTACACGATGTGTCTGTATTATTCACCTTAATGTACCATACACAATGGCCTTGTATCGTACACCATATGTCTGTGGAGTTTTACACATTTGTCCTTGTCTGTTAGTGAATTACCGCATCTGATTTTAATATAATATTCCCAAGTTTGGATTGGGCTAATTACCCCTAAACTATGCATTTACTGTAATTGCCGCACATGATTTAAAAGCATTCTACACCTTTTGTTTATGAATTATTATGTATACATGAATTTATCTGACTGAATTACCGCAATTGATTGCAGTGTATCACCACCAAGGATGGATCAGGGTTTAAAATAATCTTTTACCCCTAACTATGTACTATATAGCATTTATTGTGATTGTCACACACGATTCCCAAAATGTCACCCATGTTTAAGTCGGGGTCTTTCAAACAATGCATTGAAGTATCCGGTGTTTTGTCCCGTGCGGGCGCATGTCTAAGGTCTTTGCCCTCAAGGTTGAATTAGTATACACTTTTAACCATACATTACTATCACCTATGCTCAACTCAGGGCCAGTTTCTATAGCAACCGGTTATCTTTACAGGAATCATGTCCGGTGCGCTATTTTTCAACCATTCATTGAAATCCGTAATTAGACCCTTTGCATAAACGTATTTACTCTGTCAAGAGCTACGCGCTTTCTATGTCCATTCCACGGGCGCTGAAGGAGTCTTTCTTTCACCTCGCGGTGTACGTGCACGGCAGCCCGGAACGCACCTGCGTATTGAGCATGCCTTAAATACGGCGTCTCAACGACAGTCAGTCCCCTGCCGCTTCATTGAAGGACGGTCCACGGAGACTTCCTGAGCGTTCACATAAGGTATTTATACGACCCTGGGCCTATCCCTCGATTTTGCTCAGACCTTGCATCCACAAATGGGTTTTAACCATGCCTCACTTATATTTCAGGGAAAACAGGGTGATTTATTCACCGAATAGCCGAATTATTTGGAACAATACATTTCCTGAATGAAATATACAAACCGGCCCACCACTCCTTGTGTCTGTGGCCCACCCCCTCCGCGAGTGTGATGCGGGTAAGTGGTTGGGGACATTTACTCATTATAAGTAGTATGGGACCCTGTTTCGCTATGGGCCATCTAAATTATGCACCTTAATCCCACAGATCATGCACTCGTGGGAGCTGGCAACAGGGCCTTCCAACGTCAGGCACCTGATTTAGGTCAGTAACTGATATACTCTCTAGATCCCATTATCTTAATTTTGAGTTATTTTTGATACCATCTTTCACTATTACTTCTGTAGGTTGCCCCACTCCTTCCCTGTCCTGAGGAAGACTCGCATGCGGAGGCTCTAAAGTACCCTCACACCTTAGACGGGTCGAAACGTCGACTTTTACCCCCTACAAAGGCCTGTACCATATGTTACCACCACCCCGTCCCTTGAACAGATGATACATTTCTCTGCAACGTCGCACAATTTCTCTTTTGAATAATAGAATGATGTTTTTACATGGACAGGCCATAAATAACTGGTGCTAATGTTATAACCAGTCTTATATGTTAAATCATTAAAAAAAAAAACTTTTTTGAATTACCTTCATTCCTTGTCCTTTCCTATTCCTATCGCGCACAAGAGCACACTTTTCACTTCCCTCCTCTTTTCTGGAGCAACCTCCCTACAAACTAATTGTATAACTATGTCCTAACTTGTGTCTTTTATACTATGAATAAAATAGACAGTTTTGTTTGAAACAGTGGGTATCGATATTTCTCTTTTTCGCAAGGTGCTTTATGTATTGATTATTATATGCCGAATATGCTTCTGCATGCGAACTGAATTATAAAACGTGTTTTGACTTATTGCAAAAACAAAGGAGTCCAAGGACCAATTGTTGTTCTATATCGTACAAACTAAATAAGACATACCCGTGTAACAATCGAAGTAAAGGGTCCAGTAGCCATGGGAGGTTACAAATGAAGACAAGGCCGTACTAAGGAGGGACTAACAAGCCTATTAATGAATCAGAAGGCAGCATTTACCAAAGACAATGACACAAGCCAATGAAAAATATGGGCGGAGAGTGGGCGGGGCTTCTCTTCCATACTCCATTACAACATGCTTCGCAGAGCGAGCAGTGCATGCGTGCTGCCGCTAGGCTTAACCTAAAAATGCATGTTAATTACAAAGTACTTTGCAGTTGCAGAATATGGTCTGTAGATGGTGCACTAAGCCCAATATGATTTTTATTGGTATTCGTAAAAGATAATTGTTCCCAGTATGTACGAGTCAGAAGAATTTCTTTCTGAAGCGGGTGCGGATACTAGAATTGCAGGAAGAGAAGAATTCAGAGAAGAATGTCAAATACTCTTCAGCACTCCGTACGCGAATATGTTTTAATTTGTTTTTCCACTGACACTGATTGACCTGACACTGCCGCCCAAGGGGGTCTCAGTAGCTGCGAGGACGAATTACAGGAGAACAACCAAAACAGGAGGAGAGTCTGCAATTGCCCCCTACTTTCAACCCCCCCTACAACTTGAGAGTGCTATCCCTCCAAGCCCAAGATCACAGCACCCCGAAGGCCAGACTGACAGCAAGAACCTCAGCAATGGCGAGAAGATCGTGCTGTGTAGATATGTAATATATATTTGTCGAACCCTAATCGCTTCAACTCTTCTTAAAATGTAATCTTGAGTGAATTTGCACCTTGTATATATGTAACTCTAACCACTAGTATCTGTAGTAGACGTATGTATTACTACCATTCTTATGTGAATTTAGAGTTTATATGTTTGCATCTTTTATGTAACTCGTGTACTCTGAAGTCGTTATGTAATGTAACTGGTTCTATTGTAAAGCGCTCGGACACCTTTGGGTAAAGTTTGTGCTATAAAAACACATAAATAAATAAACATCCCAGCAAGACACCACATGAAGCGTTGCCTAAGAAATAGCAATGTCATAATATTGGCTGCATTGTTGATCTAGACGTCACCAGGGATACAACGCTGCGTCCCCCTGACGAGTCCACAGCCTCCCGGTCTTCGCATTCCAGCTCTTCAAGAAGAGAATGTAGGGAAGAAAGCGCGCTCAGCAGTTCAAAAGCCGCAACCGCCACAGGTATGCGCTTTCCAGCCCAGCGCATGGCAGCCCATGTGGCATTCTTTTCAAAAGCCGCAAAGAAATCCGTGTTACATACGTAAGGGGACACGCGCATATAATGATGCGGTTGCGCAGGCCCCTTTTTTATAAGAAATAAATAACGTTGCAGCTCACTGGTCACGTCCACTCAACGGGGGCCAACCAGTCACATACTTCATGAAAGGGTAAATTAAAGGTGACGCTGCAAACACAGCAAATCAGTAGATTCTGATTAAACGCTGCTAGTATAGGTAGATTCAATAATGCAAATTTCCTTTGCTGCATTGCTTGTCTTCCTTGCCAACAATTCAGTGCTCATCCATACATCATCCAGTATGGTGTAGCTCTAAAAGTACATGTAGCATAAACATTCAGAAGAGCCTTTAAGAAGTTGACTGCAGGTTCCCATATTATCAGCACTGCCAGTTCACTTTAGTTAAGCAAATGAAACACCTAAACTTCTGTTGTCTGGGGGCTGTCCGGTGAAGAGGACACCGGTGGGGCTTCTAGGGCGGTTCAGATTACTTCCAGCTTCAATTCCATTTATTTTAATCTTCATGTTAGTCTGTTCATCAGTTCTTCAACTCGTAGTCACTCCAAATGTTCCTTGCATATGCAAATCGTCTCCAATATGGTAAATGAAGATGCAGGGTAGCCAGTAGTAGGTGAAACAAGATAACGTTTATTCACATGGTAGGAGTCTCAGGATACAGGTAAAGATGGTAGTAAGGAAGGCCCAACGGGAGCAGCATCCTTGCTGCTCAGTCCACGCACTCCAACTGACATTCACTCAAACAGGCACACATCAGCATTCTAATTACATCACAGTCACTCTGGCTGAGCAGCAGGGGACATAACACTAAGGGAAGAATGCATGACATAGAAATTAAGATACCAGAATATGCTGTAATCTTAAAATGCATCATGTGGTCATATCTGGCCAGACGCTCAGAAGATTCACTTTGCAATGTGACAAAAGAGCAGGGAAAAGACAATGAAAACCCATTTGCTAGAGGTATTTTATTGGTCATTTAGCTCAGTGCCACTGACTGAAGATTACATTCAGTTTTTTTTTATATAGCGTGAACTCAGCCCAAAGCACAGGAGCGCTCTACATGAGCACAAGATTACATTTTACAAGTTGATTCATTTCTTTAGCATGGGAAGATTAAGTGATTTGCTCAGAATTACAGGAAGTTGAGCTGACGCTGAGACTCAAACCTGGTTCATCGGTTCTAAAAGTAAGCAGCTTTTGCCGTAACACCACATTTTTTCCCCATATGTACTTGTGACTTTTTTTGCCCAACAATGAAAAAAAAAAAATGACGGTACCTTTGACAGTTCTTCTTGGTGAGTCCACCTCTCTCCTCTAGACACTACATATTGTGTGAGCAAATAAGGGAATTGGACATTATATAGTGCAAACTTGTCCAAAAGGTATTGGAGTGCTTTTCATGAGCACCAGTTACATTACACAAGGTCACACAATACTGAAAAAGTTACTTACCTTTGGTAACGCCTTACGTGGTAGAAACTCTATTTGGCTGCAGATTCCTTATCTTTGAATTATCCGCAGGCGTCAGACTGGATCTGGAAATTTTTAGTGGGCAGTAACCTCTGCACGCTGGTATGTGGCGTTGTTCGGATTCGCGTGGCGACGTGCGCCAAAAGTGATGTGTGCGGTACCTATATCGGCACTCCTGCGCTGATGTCAATTTCTTTTCAGGACACCCAAAGAGAAGAGCAGAGCCACGAAGAGCACTGACCACTGATGTGGAAAACTAGGGCCCTGCAAGGAGAAGCAGCCCTGTCTCTAGAAATCCGTTCACAGTGAGGGAGGATGGGTGGGTCGGTAAGGAATCTGCGGCTATATACAGTCTTTACCAGATAGGGCGTTACTGAAGGTAAGAAACTTTTTCATCTGATAGAGACTTCTAGCCGCAGATTCCTTACCTTAGAATAGATACCCAAGCAATACCTCCCCGGAGGTGGGTCTGTGAAACTGTTTCACTCTAGAAAGTCCTGCAGGACCGAATGAGCAAAGAGCTCGTCCAGACAGACCTGACTGTCTGGGCAGCAATGCTTCGTGAACGTGTGTAGAGAAGCTCACGTTGTTGCCTGGCAGATATCCAGGGCCGGAATTCCACGTGCTAACGCAGTGGCCGCAATCTTAGCTCTAGTGTAATAAGCATGCAAACCCTCAGGGGGTTGTTTTTTGATGAATGCGTAGCAGATCTGCATGCAGAACACGATCTATTGTGAGATGGTCCATTTCTGAATGACCTTTCCCTTCTTTGCTCTGACATACACCAGGAAGAGTTGGCCGTCCACCCAGAACTCTTTTGTGTAGTCAAGGTAGAATGACAACACTCTTTTTAGGTTCAGTCTGTGAAATCACTTCTCTTCCTTAGAGGGATGTGGCGGAGCGTAAAAGGTAGGCAGAGTGATGGACTGGCCTACATGAAAGGGACTGACAACGTTCGGCAGAAAGGAAGCTCTAGTGCGAAGAACCAGCTTGTTTGTGTAGATGTTAAATGTACGGAGGCTTGGGTGACAAAGCCTGAAGCTCACTGAACCTCCAGGCAGATATTATTGCCACTACGAAGGCCGTCTTGATGGTAAGGACCCTAAGAGGACAGTTGTGCAGTGGCTCAAAGGGAGTGCACTTCAGAAATGTAAGTTAGAGATTGAGGTCCCACTGAGGCATGATGAAGGGTGAAGGTGGAAATGTGTTGCAGACCTTTCAAGGACCTAATTAAAACAGAGGTTGTGAACACGGATGGCTGATCTGGCAACTGCAGAAAGGCTAAGATGGCAGAAATATAGCCCTTTAAGGTGCCCAAAGATGAGCCCTGCTGGGCGAGAGAAAGAATAAAGAGAAGGACTGAGAAAAGGAGAGTTGAAAAAGGGTCAACCTGTTTCTCTGGACACCATGAAACAAACTTGCCCCAATGGCAGGCATATACTGTCTTGGTAAAGGGATGCGTGGCTGCCAAGATAACATTGCACACTTAGGGCTGAAGGTCAAATGCTATCAATTGTAGCCGTTCAATCTATATGCATGAAGGTGGAGTGTTGACAGGTTCGGGTGAAACCCTCTCTGTCTGCTGTACCAGAAGCTCCTTCCGGAGGGGCTGCCTGATCGGAGGTTACGATGGCCATGCTAAACAGCGCAGGATACCAAACTCTCTGAGCCACAAGGATGACTTGGACCCAGTCGTTCCTCATCTGCTTGAGAACTCTGGGCAGGAAAGGCATACAGGAGGCCTGAGCTCCACTCGAGACAAAAGCGTCTCCGAGCGAGAGCCGCCTTGGAAACTCCAGTGTGCAAAACTGCAGACATTGCACCTTCTCTGCGGTGGCAAACAGATCTAACCAAGGCTCTCCTTACTCATGAAAGAGGCCATGCACCACCTCTGGATGGAGACGTGACTCGTGATCTGCCAAGGCATCTTTGGCTGAGTTCGTCTTCCTTGCGTTCAGAGTGTCCAACAGGCGTGGAACTACCAGGGATATGCCCTGCTGTTTCAGCCACGTCCCGAGGCGCAGGGCCTCTTGACAAAGGGTCCACGACCCCACTCCGCCCTGTTTGTTGCATTACCACATGACGGATGTGTTGTCCATGAACACCTGCACTAGCCTTCCCTTGATGAAGGGTAGAAAGGCTTTCAAAGCAAATTGGATTGCCCGGAGCTCCACTAGGTTGATGTGGAGTCCAGATTGCACCGGAGACCAGAGGCCTCTAATCTCCACCTGTCAGATGGAAGCCCCATCCCAGGAGTGAGGCATCTGTCACCACTGTCAGATTTGATCAAGAAAGGAAAAGGGGTCTGCTGTGGACCCAATCGAGGTTCGTTAGCCACCACTGCAGATCTTTTGCAGTTCCTTCCGAGATCTGGACCATGTCGGAGAGATTACCCTGATGCTGCGTCCACTGGAACTTCAGATTTCACTGTAGAGCCTGCATATGCCAGCAGGCATGTGTCAAAAGCAGAATGCAGGAGGGCATGAGACCCAGCTGCCTCAGTCAGTCTCATCGAAACCCAGGATAGAGGCTGAAACATCGGTATCATAGTCTGAATATCCTGGACTCGCCATTCAGGAGGATAAGCCTGAAACTGCACCGTGTCCAGAACGGCTCAGATGAAAGGAAGCATCTGAGAGGGAGTTCCTGCAAACAATGCCATCACCTTGGTGAACACCCAAGGGATGCCAGTAAGGCCAAAAGGGAGCATGGTAAACAAAGTGCTTGTGACCTACCTTGAACTGCAGGTAACATCTGTGGGCAGGCATGACTGGGATATGAAAATATGCATCCTGCAAGTCCAATGCTACCATCCAGTCTCCCATGTCCAGGGCAGACAGGATTTGAGCAAGTGTGAGCATTTTGATGTTCTCCTTTTTGAGGAAGAAACTGAGAGGATGCAGGTCTAGGACAGGCCGAAAGCCTCCATCCTTTTTGGGCACCAGAAATTAGAGGGAATAAAAACCACAACCTACTTCGGGCATTGGCACCCTCTTATGGCTCCCTTGGCGAAGGGAGTCTTCACTTACTGGCGGAGTAAGGATAGATGGTCCTCATCAGCCTGTCGCAAGTGGGTGGCATGGGCGGAGAGATAGTCACAAGGGGAGGGAGAAGACTCTTAAGAAAATATGGAGAACCCAGCGGTCTGATATTATCGACCTCCAGTGGTGCAGGCGATGGTGTATCCTTCCTCCAACTGGTTGTCCATGATGTTTGGAGGGCGAACTAAAGAGGTTTGGGGGCTACAGCTGCCTGTATGGGTGGGGCTGACTGGCCCAAACTCTGGCTGCAAGACCTAGGGGTTCTGGGGGCACCACGTCCTCGGCCACACAGAGGCTGGGGAGCTTGCATGCCGTGGAGGCTGGGCCAGAAAGGACGCGGCTGGAAGTCCTTTCTGTGGACACAAATGGAGCGAAAGGCAGCCTGGGGCTGGTGGGGGGCCATGGAAAGGCCCAAGGACTTAGCCGTAGCTCTGCTATCCTTGAAGCGCTCCAGGGCAGAGTCCGTCTTGTCTCCGAAGAGATGGGAGTCATCAAAGGACATGCCCATAACGGAGGCTTGGACATCCCTGAAAAGCCAGTAGCTCCAAGCCAGGCAAGACACCTCTCTGCCTAATGAGTTGGTCGTATCCAGCCCACATCTGATCATAAACTTGGCTGCATCTCTCCTATCTGCCATAGCTTGGGAGGGTATGCCCAGGCCTCCTCCGGGACCATGGGCAGCACCTGCGCAACCAAATCCCACAGTGCAAGGGAATAACGAACCAAAAGGCATGCAATGTTCACAGACCGCAGCGAAAGACTGGTGGAAGAAAACATTTTCTCGCCTAAAGTGTCCAGCCTCTGGGATTCCCTAACCGGTGGGGTGGAAGAAATGTGCCAGAGTTTATGCGGGAAGTGGAGGCTTGGACCACCAAGCTCTCCAGGGTATGATGTTGCATGAGGAAACTGAGTTCCCCCTCGTGCGGTGCGATGCCGTCGGTCAATTGTCCTATTCACAGGAGACCCTCTGCTGGGCTTAGATCAGGTCCCAAACAGGACATCTGTAAGAGCATCATTATAAGGGTGAAATGATTCAGAGAAAGTCACTCCCGGCAGAAGCACCTTTGAAGGCAGGCCAGCCGCGGCCTGTGCAGGTAAGAGCGTGGGGCGGTAGGGCCGGGTGGGGGTGGGGGGAGGGGGATTTCGACAGATGACCACAAGGGAAAATTAAATAAATAATTAATTTTCCCTCATGGTCGTCTGTCAAAATCCCCCCCCCCCCAACCCGGCCCCATAGCCCTACTGCTCTTACCTGCACCGGCCTTGGCTGGGGCAGGCTAAGGTCCAGGACCTCGGCTAGCCTTGGGACCACCATAGCGAAAGAAGCTCCCTCCTCCATAGCGACAGTGGCAGGAGAGAGCATGCCAGTATCTGGAGAGGTGTCCAGTCAGCTGGAGTCTGCCAGCTCCCTACACCAGTCCATGTTGGGGTCTAGGGGCTGTTATTCCTCAGGGCCCAATATCCCCTTCCATTCCTCCCCAAGTCCTAGTCTGTAAGAATAGGGCTCAGGCTCCATCCTGGAGGGCTAGGATTCAGACGGTGCTGGAGTCGACATCGTGCGACACTCCTCCGGCTCCGTGTGGGAGAGGGCGCAGATGGTGCTTGGAGCGTCAACATTGGAACCGGTGTCTGGGAAGGTCAAGGTGGTACGACCGGTGCCAGTCCGGATCCGTCTGTGGATAAAAGGTGCCCGACTAGCGTCCAAGGGCAGACCTGGCAAGGGGAAATCAGTAGGGGCTCCTCCTGAACACGAGCCGCCCAAATATGAGGTGCATGGCCTCATACAATTTGCGGAGTAGGGCAGGGGTTGCCCTGGCTCCCAGAAACTCGGGGAGGCCCGGAGCCTGCCCAGGTACAACCACAGAGCCAGGCCTAGAATGACGACGCTTCCTTGTCAGATGACTTTGACGGACAGTTGGAAGTCGAAGACTTCTTAGAATTCTAACTTTTCTTCTTTCTGTGGGACTTATCCGAACACCCGGCTGACTGCAACGTAGATTGATTGCTCCACAACCGATTCAGGACCTCTCTGCATCGGGATCGAGACCGTTGCAACGTCGCACGTCGAGCTGCAAGGAGCTTGAGGGACAGCTCCCTCAAAGCCTTGGGGTGCATGGTGCAGCAGTCGACTCAGGTCTTCGTGTCGTGGTCGCGCTCCAGGAACCAGAGGCAAACAAGATGCAGGACCGGCACCGCAAGGCTTGAAGCCAGCTTTCCTAGTGGATATCCCTGCCACACCAGGAGAAAGATCCCCAAAAACTTCGACAAAAGTCAAAAAAAGGGATAGTCAAAAAGTGACATGGGGTAGCTCTCTCCAGATCTGCTCTGACTTGGCGCGAAGAGAAAAGAACTTACACCAGTGCGCTGGGGTGGTGCCTATATAGGCACCGCGCACGTAACTTCCGGTGCAGGCGCCATGCAGAGCCGAACACCACCTAGTGGCGCACAGGGGTACTGCTCACAAACAAAATTCCAGATCCAGTCTGATGCCTGGAGATAATTCTAAGGTAAGGAATCTGTGGCTAGAAGTCTCTATCAGATTATGTGTTTTAGTTACAGGGAGATGAAGGGATTTGCCCAGAATTATTGGTTGTTGGGAGAAGCCAAGACTAGAACCTGGTTCCCCAGTTTCAAAGGCACTCTGGCTGCAACTCCACATCATCGTCTATCATAAAAATGGTGCATCGCTGCTAAAACAATAAGTGCTGGCCTCACTTATGCTTAGTTAAGGCTTTGTAGTACAAGCCCAAATTAACCATTAATCAAGCATGACATTTATGAATGAAATCTACTCCCACACCCGGAAAGAAGGAAGACGGTAAAGGATCTGTAGAACCTGGCTCTGCTGTATGGGCCAGATGGTGCTCGTCCTGGAAAGCGTTAAAGATGCTGCTTGAGCCAAAGCATCATGACTGCATCTGAAGCAAGCATTGGCAAAGCCAACAGATTTTGCCTATGCGAGATCTATTGGCTTTGTCAATGTTTTTTTAGGCATGTTGCACAGCACCGCAGCTGCTGTGCAACATGGCTTAAAGTAAAGGAAAAAAATCACTATACCTCAGCCAGCATTGTCCATTTCATAGCGCTTTTGTTTCTTTACTTTAAGCTCTGTGGCACAGCAGCGCACCGGCAGCAAATGGGACAGCAGCCAAGTGACAGCACTACAAATCAATGACATCGGTGACTGCCTTTGCACTGTACTAGTTGTAGACGGGGCATAGTACCAACATTAATGCACACCTGAGCCTAACAGTGAATGGCAGGCAGGACAAATATGAAGAGCAGGTGCAGGAGGTGGTAGCACTACTTTGTCTTTTCCGCAGAATGACATGCGATTAGGATTGCGACCTTTCCAAGAGAAAAATACAGATGTTTTAAGAGTCTGCAAAGGTCTGGACGTGATGCAAAATAGTACTTTACACAAAATTGTATGTATTCATTTGCAACATGATTTTTCTGTCTTTGTTTACCTTAATTATTAGTCATGGATCATCAACGCAGCTCTAGAACACATTTAAAAAGCTACAACCCTGTTTGCCGCACTTTTGGGACTCCAAGCCCCACAAATCTGTTAATCTGCCAGGAGGAGGGGCTGCTTCACGTGCACAAAAGCGCCAACGATCTCCCGCGACGCGGGACGCTACAACCCTGTTTGCCGCACTTTTGGGACTCCAAGCCCCACAAATGTGTTAATCTGCCAGGAGGAGGGGCTGCTTCACGCGCACAAAAGCGCCAACGATCTCCCGCGACGCGGGACGCTACAACCCTGTTAGCCGCACTTTTGGGACTCCAAGCCCCACAAATCTGTTAATTCGCCAGGAGGAGGGGCTGCTTCACGCGCACAAAAGCGCCAACGATCTCCCGCGACGCGGGACGCTACAACCCTGTTTGCCGCACTTTTGGGACTCCAAGCCCCACAAATCTGTTAATCTGCCAGGAGGAGGGGCTGCTTCACGTGCACAAAAGCGCCAACGATCTCCCGTGACGCGGGCCGCGCCCGGGCCAAGGGCGGGCCCGTCCTTGCCAGTCAGTGACCGGATGAGGCTGGGCTGGGCCACCCCTCTGTCATCTGCCCCACAGACTCAGACTTTGACTACCCCTGCAAATCCCCTTCTGCTGCAGAGGTATTGTGTGTCTTATCCTATTTTCTCCTATCCTGGGTACCTGTATGAAGGACTAAACCGGATTTTGATCTCCATAGACTGTTGTCACCCCCACGGACTGCTAAATAACTTATGGAACTTTGAGCGCAAGGTTGGTTTTACCAAATACTGGCCAACCTGCGAAACAGTATTTGTTTTAGTCTGAGTACTAGTTCTTCCAGACATCTGACCCACGGGAAAAAGAAAGTCTAGGGAGGGCAGTGGGGCGGTTTTTGACATTGATTAATGCTTTAGTTGTGGTGCTTGGTTTTTTCTTTTTGCCCAATCTCAAGCGAAACTGTGTGTATTAATTGAGTGACAGGTGGAGAAAAAATGGGAAGAAGGGTAGGAATAAGTAGAAATAAAATCACTAGCGCTTCCTCACTTCCCCCAACATCAATAGATAAAATGCTACAGAGGGCTATTGGGGTGGTGGACACTGAAATTGAGCTTACGGAACGGCGGCTGTCACTCACCCCTGACATATTCATCCAAGCGCCGGATCCGTCCACATCGACAAATACGACTCAATTACAGTTAGTTGAGCCCATCATGTCACCCCCACGGGATGTCCCACCAAAGAAAGCATTGCGCAAGGGTAGAACATGCACAAACATCCCTAAGAATGGTAAACGCAAACTAACAACTGAGGTCGGACCCAAGAAAAAAAAATTCTGTGAGGGCACCACAGCTGACCTCGAGGGGGGCATTGAGCAAGAACACAATCGGGATAGCCATCAATCTATCAGTGTAGATATGACTCACCCACCGTGGGCACTGAATTTGATGGCAGCACTTTATGACAAATTGAGAGCCACTATTAAAGAGGAACTAGCCCCCCTAATTAGTCGACTAGACAAATTGGAGAAAGCACTGGCAGCAGGGGATGTAGGGCCACCAGCACGACAAGATTATTCTACTAACAAAGTGAGAGGAGGGATTGAAATAGGTTGCCAGGCGGATATTTCAATCACAATACACTCATCTGGGGCTGGGGCGCGTACCACTGAGGGTTCTTCTACTAGCCAAGAGATAGGGGAAGCAAGCACCAGCAAGGAGAAGAGAAATAGGAGTGTTAGTCACGAGCCTAGTACTGAAACCGCACCCCCTGCTGACAGAAGTAGTGATAAACCTCACCCCCCAGTCCTGGATGCTACTAGAAAAAAGAGCAGGCAACCAGTGCAAGGCCATAACGTAGAGAGGAATGTGATTGTTGATACCCACTTGCCCAACATAAATCTTCCCCCGGCATGTGCCCCATATGTAGTCATATTGACAGGAACCCCGTCAATCACACCCAATGCAAAGGAAACCCAACTCGATCTCAGAAACAAATGCCTGTTTTGGCTTGCAAGATATAAACACTTTGAGCATGCTAGAGGAGGGGAGATCATAATGGTCCGAAGAGTAGGGTGGTTGGGAAATTGCCGGAAAACAGATCCAGGGGAGTGTGTTGTTATTAATTTTAAAAATCCTAACACTGTTAGAAACCTACTGAACACTACCATTAATTGCCACAACGCACCAACAGGAATTAGACTCCGTCCCTTAGACTTCTTTTATCCTCAACAGCAAATAACCATAAAAGATAGTGTAATACCTGTAATCCAAATGATGGGTCCAGGGACTCTAATGGAGGGAAGCTGGGACACATTTAATAGGCGCCCCCAATTCAACATCCCGGTGAATAATAGATTTGAAAGTCTGGAGGAGGTAGATTGACTGGGGGAGGGGCTCCCGGATGGGGATAATCCTAAAATACTGTGGCAGGTCCAAAGGGCAGAAGTAGAGCGTAGTGGGAGCCGACCAGTCGGGGGTAGTAGCTCGGACAATGCCCAGCGGATTAGCCTGATAAGAGTCAGGACACAAACGAGTAGGGTCTCTGATGCCTCACCCTCACTTCCTCTGATGGGTACAAATAGAGAAGGTGAACCTGGCGGGGTACCCGACAGTCATCCCGGGGCCAAACCAGGTGATCCTCCGCCCCCCGTGTCACTGCCTTTGAGGCACCGAGTGGGATAAGAGCACAGGGTGGCGGCCTGGGGATCCTGTCTTGGAACCTGGCAGGACTCAAAAACAAACTGCCCTGCCCAGAATGGGGGCGTTTTGTGGATAACCAGGATATTTGTATATTTCAAGAGACCTGGGCGAGGGAGGAATTCCAGAGGGTGGGTTTTGCGTCTTTCAACATCATGGCCACTACGAGGGGGAGGGGGAGACCCTCCGGTGGATTAACTATCTGGGTAGGCACACACCTTGGTTGTAGAGCCGAGCAGATGACATCTCCCACTAACGACATTCAATGTGTCCTGCTGACATTTCCCACAAAGACAAAAATAGCTTTAATTAATGTGTACTCCAGACCCGTGAACAACAGACAGGAATCTGTCGTCATAGACCACTTGGGGCGTTTTATACTAACCTTGGATCCAGCGATCTTGTTGATCGTAGGAGGTGACTTTAATTGTCAATTTGAGCCAGTTATCGATCCAAATCTCTCCGCGCCCACAGAAGAAGATCTGCACTGGTCAATAACTGACCCGCAGATTACTCCAATCAAAGTATGGTCACCACTGGCACTGCAACTCCGCTCACTTACTTTGGCCCTCTCATTGAGGGCATGTAACGGGAGGACTAAATCCGACCATCCGGGCCAGTTTACATTTAACAGAGAAGGGCAGGCCTCTTTGCTTGACTATATCCTGGTGGAAACCAGATCCTGGGAAAAGGTCTCCGACTTCTATGTCCAGCAGAGACAGGATAGTGACCACAATGCCTTGATAGTGATCCTCAAAATAGGGAACTTGGGTATGTCCAACTCGTCACCCCTTACTACAACTGAGACCAACGCCCTAACGTTATCTAATAACAGAAGGAGAGTTAGATGGAACCATATCCAGCATTCTCCCTCAAAGCTGGCTAAAGTTTACCAGCTAGCATTACCTATGCTAACTGAAATGTGGGAGGTAGGACAGGCGGAGGGTCATACATGGGGTCGAGATAAGGCATGCAAAATACACGAGGAGTTAACTGCAAAATTGATTGATGTATTCTACCCGGTGTCGCAACCGAGGGATAACAAACGTCCCAAATGCTCTTGGTTTAACGTTAAATGTCGTAAAGCCAAACAGGATCTATTGGATGCGCTGAAGGCGAAGGTCAGGCCACAAATTAAACTTGCCAGGGCCAGGTATAAAGGGACCATCCAGCAAGAAAAGAAAAACTGGGAATTAGATAGGTGGGAAGCACTTAGGATAGCCCTGAACGACAAAGATTTGAATTCGTTCTGGGCAATAGTAAGTTCAGGGGACAGGGAAGGACGACCTGCCGTAGAGCCTAACATAGCGCCCGAAGTCTGGGAGATGCATTTTGGGTCATTGTATGACGGGGAGGATGGCGTAGGTGTTATCATTGGCCCACAGAGCTCACCCTTGGAGTTCCAACAGGAAGGGATGCGGGAGATCACCATGACTGAAGTGGGAAGTGCTATCAACAATCTGCATTGTAACAAAGCGCCAGGTCTAGATAAACTTCCAGGGGACCTTTTTCGGATGGAACCCAAAATTTGGGTCCCTTATCTGTGTGCCCTATTTAATGCTATCATGAAGGGCACGGATCCCCCCCGACACCTGGCGCGGGGCAGAGATAGTTCCCATATTTAAAAAAGGCTGCCCTCTTCTACCCTCAAATTATAGACCCATCAGTCTAATTGACATCACCCAAAAACTGATGGGACGGGTCCTTTTGGACCGTTTACAGGGTTGGATAGAGGAGGAGGAGATCCTAAGTCCTTACCAGGCCGGCTTCAGAACAAATATGTCAACCGTAGACCAGATTTTCAGATTACAACTACTTTTCTGGAAAACGGTGACCATAGAGGGTGGCAGCCTCTACCTTATATTTGTTGATCTGAAGTCGACCTTGTACCCAGGGAGAAACTCTGGAAAGTACTAAGTGACCTTAGGATTCCACAGTACCTCCTCAATGTGCTAGTGAGGCTCCATTCAGGGAACTATACACAAGTAAGATGTGGAAAACACGGGGAACTTTCTGCACGCTTCCCCGTCAAAAAAGGGGTACGCCAGGGATGCGTTCTCGTCCCTACTCTATTTTGTCTTTATATCAATGGGCTCATAGACCACCTTAACAACATCAAGGATAATGATGCCCCTAAGCTAGTCTCGGGGAAGGTTCCCGCGTTGATGTTTGCGGATGATACCCTGCTATTGTCCAAATCGCCAACGGGTATACAACGAACTCTTGATGGCTTTGCGGAGTTTTGCAACAGGAGGGGCTTGGAGATCAACCTAACCAAGACCAAATATATGGTCTTCAATCCCCCCAAAACCACTCGTCCAAATCCTTCCTTAAATGGTACACTCTTGGAGAGGGTGAGGATATTTGAGTATCTGGGTATTACTCTATCTGAGCACTTTGAGTGGGGGCCCCAGATGGCCAAGGCAAGACTTAGGTTAACTCAGACTGTGGGTGGGATTATGAAATTGCACAGAATCTCTACATTCAAGCCAGCTGCCCCTGTTGTGGAAATATATAAAGCCCAAGCAAAGGGGGCCACTTTATATGGGGCGGAACTGTGGGGGCATTGCTCTTCCTCTAACCTCACGAAAGTGGAGAACAACTTCATGAGGCAGTTATTGGGCCTTCCTCGTAGCACCCCCTTAGCTCCTCTCCGTATGGACTTGGGCATGAGGCCTATTGACGAAGAGATTGCCCTTAGACCTATTACATTCTGGCGCCGGGTGTGGGTGACTCCGGAGTTGTCCTTCTATAAAGCCGAGCTTAAGGAGATCCTGTCTATTTCAACTACCAAGAAAATACCGTGGCTTTGCCACATAAGGGATCTCTTTGCTAGGCTAGGCAGGAAGGACTTCTGGAAAACCCCTGAGACATCATGCCCACTGATATCCAGGCCGGATCTAGTGCAACATTATAGGCAATCCAACTTAATGTCCCTACAGGAAAGTACTACTGGCGGTCGGATGACAGCAGAGTTCCTACAAGTAAAGGATGTATGTAGAAAAGAACACTTTCTGGATGTGATCTATCCCCCACTGGCCAGGAAATTGTATACGCAATTTAGACTAGGGAACCTTCCACTAATGAGCCATACTAGTAAATGGGCCACAGAGAACATGGGAGATTGTCCTGCGTGCAATTACAGGGTAGAGTCTGAAATCCATGTACTGTTTTTCTGCCCTGCATACCACCTGCCTCGCAAATGCTGGTTAATTCAAATATGTAGAAACCTAGGGTTTGGGCGTTGCTTAGAGGCCTATAGAGTCTTAAAATATGATATCTATCCTCCAATCGTATTTGCTGTATCACGTTTTTTAAACACTATGTGGCATATGCGCGGGGCTTCCTAAAGTAACACTCTGGGATATATTATGTAATGAAACTGTAAAAGGTCACAACAGGGTGCAGCAAATAGGGAACCATGTCTCAGCTTTTCGTTTTACTTATCGTTTTTAATTGTGAATATTTTAGTCTGTCATTAACCTAATGTTTGCTTTTTTATGGATTTTAAGGAAACTGGAGGATGCCATTTTATAATCTGCGTGACTGTAGATATACGAGTGCGAGTGTATACACTTTTTATTTTTTTAAAGTCTGCTGTGTTTTTGTAATGATGTACTTTTATGGTCCTAGCGGCCGAAATAAAGTTATTGACTGACGAAAAAGCTTTCTATTTATATTTGACGTTTCTGTATATATAGATAAGGACTATAGATGATTTTGCTTATTTTTGTACTGTGGTTGTGCCGTCACTTAAGATGCCAAACACTCCAGATAATCCCTGTCTTGTGGGCTTACCCACAATGTGACTAACATAGCATACAGAGCAATGGCTAAAGGGGGATGACCCACTGCTTCACTGTATGTATATTCCCCATGGGCTGAACACACATATGATTGACACCCTGATAGAGCAATAGCTGAAGAACCTGTCCCAAGGCCTACTCTATGTATATTTTGTATTATATTATGTATTAAATACAAGAGGCCTGAGGAGACATCTAAAGCTGTCTCTTAGCCCAGACCTAAAATGAAAATAGTGGCGGGTAAACGTAAAACCAACAAGGGAAAAACAGATAACAAGTGGAGCTAAGATCCAAATAAAATTAACCCAAATACAAAAAGGCCTACCATTCTGCTAGCCTTTCACACAACCCTTCGCTTGACAAATATGCAAAAGCAAACTATCTGGTATCCTTAAACCCACTGCAGCCATCTAAGGCAATATCCTTCCTTCTCTTGCCCAAATACTATAAACATTGGTGTCCTTTAACATACCCCTACAGCCCTCTTTCCTTTAAACCCCACCTCCCCCCCCCCCCACACACACACACATATATATATTCACTGGAAAAAAACAAAGGTTAAAGTAACATTATAGTTAGGTGAAAGGTTCAGTAACAACGTAAAGTTTTAAAAGGGCACCCCCGTTGGGGACGTGGGACCTCTAAAAACCACAGAAATTACCAAGTTATAGTTTTCTCAAGTACCTATAACTTGTGTCTTATAACGCACATGGCCCCCTCCCCTTGAAAAATACTTTGGGCCCCAGGGATGGTGTTCCTGGGGCCAAAAACGGCTCAGGCAGGAGAGCAGCACAACTCCTCCCTTTAAAAAATACTTTGGACCCCGGGGTATCCCTACCCATCGCCATTATGTCTTTCTTTTAAATTTTTGGACTCAGGACCGAGTCCCTCGTTGAGGTGGTGGCAGCCAATCAGATCTCAGTTTTAGATCTGTCGGCTCCGCGGATCCTCTTCGGCGTGATATGTACAATTCTTTTAAACATAAACGTTCTCCAAAACAACTGAAAGGATGACCACCAAAACACAAACAGTAGTGTTTCTGGACAAGGGTCAAGCTTTCTGCCAAATTTGGTGTAAATCCTTTTAGTGGTTTGGGCTGCAGATGTGTCTAAAGTTCCTATGGAAAAAGGAATAGGGAAAACGCCCCCCACCCCTTTTCTCGGCCCCTGCTTGATAGATAACCCTGAAACATCCCATGAGCAAACTATATACAAAGTAGCACTAGAGCTGGTTTCGTGCTGACAAAGGCTCTTTGAAACCCATCTCAGTGCAGTCTGGAATTTCCTGTCAACACATCTCCCCGTAGAAATGTGTCTGAACTCAGAACACCTAAGTACAATTTTATATGGTATACAGATTCCGAACCTGTCTATTAATGTAAATAGGCTGTTAGACCTGTCAGCCTTAGAGTGGTCTTCCCTCAAACCTTTTGCCTTTCTCCTCCAATTTATTGCTTATCTCATTTTCCCTGGCCTTAGGTCTCTGTGCACTTTACCATTGCTAACAAGTGCTAAAGTGCATGTGCTCACTCCACAAACTCCTCTCCTCACACACTCAACACTTACAAACTCTGCTATTTAATATTCAGTCATTTGGGGAAACGATCCCAGGTGGTATCGGATGAGTGGTGGGTTCCACAGACAGAGTGAGTAGATGAAGTAGCCTCTGGCTCTTCATCTGTCATCAGTCTACCCATCATGTCCCCCCAGATCTCCAAGTCAATCTCCGCTTTCTCATCAGTGCGGACCTGGTGAAGTCGTCGCTCCTCAGCGACTCCCCATTCATTCAAGTCTGCCCTCCATTTATCTGGTCGGGGGGCGAAGGGGGATGCATCCAGTGTATTGCAATGCGGCGTTTGGCCAATACAAGACCCAGAAGGGCAAACTTGTGTCGCATTTGGGTCCCAGTTTTTGGGGCTGGAAGTACACCTAAGAGACAGTGCTTATTCAAAGGCTCAATATGGATCCTCGCAACGTCTCACAGCCTTAATATTTCAGTCCAATAATCCGGCAGTCTCACGCAGGTCCAGGTCATGTGAAGGAACGTTGCCAGTTCCTGGCCACTTCGAGAGAATGCCGAAGTGTGAGACGCGTTGAAACAAAACAGTCACTAAGGTGTCTGATAGGTGCGATGTAGATAATGGAACTGTGCGAGCTTAAAGCGGACGTTGCTAGCGAACTCACGGACTTGCGCAAATGCTCGCAGCCACTCTCCTTCTGTGAGGGGCAGCAGTAGGTCCGCCAACCATCTGTCCCAGATCTTCGTCACGCCGACTGTATAGACTCCCTTCAGACCTTTACATATGCATGAAATCAGCCCCCTAGAGGAGCTCGAGTCAAGCAATAACTGCAATGTATGTGATTTGTCCGGCTCATCTGGGAAAGTCACCCACAGTTCACAGGTGGTGCAGGAAACTTTCACATATTGAAGGAAATGACCTGATGGAGGTTGATAACACTCCCTCGCATCTTCAAATGAGAAGAAGGCACCATTATTATACAGATCCCCAGCTGTCAAACATCCCCCAGCATACCACCGCGTGAGATCCATCACGTCTTGTATCCAACGGAAACCACACAGCCAATGAAGGGGGAGCTGCCAAGAGTACGGCGCCCTGCAGGGCACCAAAGAAATTGCCCTCTCCCAAACCCCTGCGACCTGGCAGACTATGAATGGATAATCAGGAGGGACCGGTGATCCCATCATCAAACATCTCGGGAGGCCAGGCCTCTCGCCCCATTGCACCAACAAGGCTTTCTCAGTATTCAGACCCTCAGCACACCACTGTGCCGCATACTGCAATAACCCCGCAAAGTAATAGAGGTCCATGTCTGGAAGACTTTGGCCTCCTGACTCCTGTCCACGTCCAGTTTCAGCACCTCTAGCTTCACCCTAGTGCGTCTGACAGACCACACCAATGAAACCAGGAGACTATTGAAAGCTGTGAAGGTAGTACGTGGAATGCATAAAAAGGAGTTTTGAGGGCGTAGAGGCAACGCGGAAGTAGAACCATTTTACTGAGGGCCACTCTTCCCCATAATAGAAAGGGGGAGGCGGTTCCAGAATTGGACTGAGGCAGTTAGACCCGCAATGACTGCCCCCATATTTAGCGTATTATTAGCATCTGTCATATGAGCGACCTGTATATCCAAAAAGCAAAAGTGGTAACACTCCCATCGGAGTTCCTTTACAGGGAGAGTGGCAGCATTCACCCCAACCAGTCCCGCCAGCAGGAAGAGGATCACCTTCTGGTGGTTGACACTTAAGCCCGACACCATCCCAAAGGAGGATAACCGCTCCAAGAGCACAGTTACCGACCTCTCCGGGTGGCAAACAGAGTAAAGCGTCGTCGCAATATAAGGAGACAACGTGAGTTTGTCCCCCCACCAAGACGCCCCGCTGGGCCATATCGCGGCGCAACCATATCGCCAAAGGCTCCATTGCCAGGGCAAAAAGGAGTGGAGACAGTGGGCACCCCAGTCACGTGCCACTTTCGTTGGGGATGTTCTCAGATATCACGCCCACACTGTGGGTGGACCCGTGCTATAGGTCGGTCATAAAGTAGCCGAACCCAGGAGATGAACACGCGGCCCAGCCCCATCCTCCCCCGGACCTCCCAAACGTAGTCCAAGCTTAGTGTATCGAATGCTTTTTCGATGTCTAAGGCAACCACTCCCCCCGACACATCGACACCCGCAATAGAATGAACGATGTGGGAAAGTCACCTCAAATTCATATGTGTCCCTCTGCTCGATATAAACTCATACTGGTCTTCATGGACCAAATTGGTCACCAAACGGCCGAGGTGCAACGCCAAGGTCTTAGCCAATATTTTAATGTCCACTCCCAGCATGGACAGTAGGCAGTATGAGCTGGGATCTAGTGGATCTTTGTCTGGCTTGGGGAGCATGTCAATCTGGGCCTCTCGCATGGAAGGCAACAAAGAACCCGTACATTTGGCCTCCCGGAGGGTCTCCAGTAGGCAAGGCAACAAGGGGTCAGCGAACGTCTGAAACAACTCCACCAGGAGACCACCTGGGCCCAGCGCCCTACAACGGGCCATGCTCATAATGGCTTCATGTAGGTCCTCAAGTCTGAGCGCCTCTCCGAGAACCTCACTCTGAGCGTCAGTGAGTCGCTGGATCTGAAGGTCATCCAAAAAACTCTCAATCGCAGTCGGGTCAACTCGTGGGGCCTTTTTATAAACTTCTGCTAAATGGTCTCGCAGCACGGTGTTAATGCCGACCTGGGTAACAGCCTCCATTCCGTTAGGGAGTCTGAGGGGTGGACGTTCTTTCTTCAGCAACCAGGCCAAACGTCTTCCGGGATTTGTCGCCCTCCCAGAGTAGCAGCTGCCGATATTCATGCCTAGTCAGGCAATCTAGTCTGTCCCAAATATCACCCACCCGGCGTTTTGCACACAATAAGGTCTTGGACTCTGTAGGTCAGTCAGGACCAAAAACAAAAGGAGGGACACAGGGCTAATAAAGGTCCAGCACACACGCCCCTGGCTAAGACCGAAAAACAGAAAGGTGTGCAGTTCCTAATGGTGGTAGGTCGGTAAGATCCTGAACGGATCGAGTTCTAGGGATCTGATCCTTCAGGAGTAAGAGCCCTCACACACCCCGAGGGGTGTCATGCTTCATAATTGGGCAGCTCCTCGTTGGGCCGGCGCTGCAATGCCCAACGGGCCCTGCAGGGGGGCTCTTTGCCCGGGGTCTTTTGAGCTGCCGTCTGAAGTGTGGGTGTTGTGGTGAGGGTCTAGTGTGTGAGTGGAGTGATGAGAAATGTATAAAACTAACTCTGAGGATACGTAAAGGAAATGTTATTAGTTATACAGTACCCTAGATTATATTAAAAACAAGTGTGGGCTACAGTGGTTATAATGAACCACGTTAGCTCTAGGTATTTAGTGCAGGTCAACATGTTTCTTGGCGCTAAGTCTAAAAAAGATCAAGGCAACGTCAGGACCGTGAAAGAACCTAAAAACTACTCCTAAATGGACAGTTGTGCGCACCAGTGTAACTTGGTGCCTGGCTGTCCCAAGCGCAGAAAGGATATTGTGTACCTTAAAGCAGTTAAATGTACCGACCTAAAGGGGGAAGAGAAAGGGAAGGGGTGAAAGAAAGGGAACAGTAAGACATAAGTGGAATATACATCTTAGAGGCAATAACTATGCTTATGGGTGTGCATGCCCAGTGATCGCATGCTTAGGTAGTGCCTAGGTAAATCTGGTCATGTGGCCAGGTACTGTACCGCAGTGTGCTGGTGACGGTAGTTATTCATAAAAATAGCTGTTGGAAATCGATAGCCTGGAGAGAGTGAATGTGGCAGGCTATTAGTGTTAGGACTAATCAAATACATCCTGTATGCGATTCGGTGAATCAGTCATGATTGAGATCACCGTGTTGAAGGATTACTGTGATATATCTCATATACGTAAGGTGACGCTCGTAGCCTACGTGGGAACACTGGTGCCGTTCATTCTCGTAGATAGAGCTCAGGTAACCTTTAATATGCACCGTATACCAGTTCCCAATAAGTTAAAAGTGGGGAAGATGTCGCTGTATGCTATACTATAGCGTGATACGCGGCATCAGTGACAGTTAAGGATAGCTTACCGCTTGATGCGGAATCGAAGGCTCCAATGAGCCGATGCGGAGTTGCGCTGATGCGTCCTCCCGCCTAAAAAAGAAATGCGAGAAAAATGGACGGAGTCCAGAGTGCTCTCAGATAGGAGAAGGGGGGGGGGGCAGGTGAGAGAGGCAAGGCCTCAGGGCTGTACTTACGGTTAGTGATCGTCACGGGATGCGTACGACCTACCCGTTCCTCAGCTCGGCTCGAGTGCTAGTGATCCCGTGGTACGGGATAATAGTAGCGCCGAGCTGGAGGGGCCACTAGACCGTGTTGTTCTCTGTTGATGGAACGCAACGAGCGCCATCTTGGATGTCTCGAGATCGAAGTGGCCATTTTTTTTTTTTCACAACAGAATTTTATTGTTGACAGCCAGAGCAATAGGAATGCCTCACACGGCACCCACAATGCACGTATGTAGTAACAAAGATGGACATCAACATTTTTAGCGTGAGCATGACAATAGTCACACAATGAAATGATTACGAAGGAAAATAATAACAAGAGAACAAAGAACTGCGCCACATTGCTTCCACCAGACAGAGAGAATTGTCGCATACATACGGAAAGGCCGTGCCACTTAGAATCACAGTTAGGAGGTATATAACACATAGTCCATCGCTGGACTGGACTGGTTTCATAACAACATGTCCGTGATGTCAGGCGGGGGGGCTCCAAATATAAACCTCTATAATCGGCCCACCACTTCCAGATCTTATAATGTTTCTGAGGACATCCCCTCGCTTCAAAGACAGTGATTTCTAGGCCCATACAAAAGTCCAAACCCTTTTCCCATACCCCAAGTAAGGGTGGGGATTCCGCCTTCCAGGCCCGGCCAACGTTCCTCTTTGCTAACGTAAGGCCTAAGAATAGAAGGTGACGCTTGTACCTATTGCCACCCAGGTCTTCCGTAATATGGAGCATGGCCAACTTCGGGGAGAAGGGAACATCCCATCCTAATACTTCAGGCATGTAAGCACCCCCCTCAAGAACCTCGACAGGGTAGGGCAGGACCACACAGTGTGCAGGAAGGTACCCTCCGCTGATCCACATCGCAGACAATGTGGAGATGCAATTAGCCCCATACGCCATAATTTATGTCTTGCAAAGTAAGCTCTATGAAGATATTTAAATTGGATAAGGCGCAAGCGGGCTGCGATAACTGCACTGCGTGGGGACTCCAGAGTCTCCACCCAGTCTTCCTCCTCTAAGGGGCCCAAATCTTGCTGCCACGCCTCTCTGGTTCTGTGCAGGGTGGTAGGTGTGTTGTTAATGATCGTACGGTAGATTTTGGTGATCTTATGGTTCCCCAACTCCCCCATAAAGACCTTGGCCTCAACCGGATTAAATTTGGGTAGTTCCGTGAGGTTAGATATATAGGGGGTGAAGGCATGTCTAAATTGTAAATAGCGGTAGAATTGTGTGCGGGCATGTCATATTCTGCATGTATATCAAGAGAAGTGGCCATTTTTAAGTGGCAGAATGATCCATCAAAATGGTATGGACAAGGAGGGGCCATATTGGAATGGTGTATAAGTTTAATAAAGCAATGATTATTCGTGGATCTGGAGATCTGTCTTAACAGCCTAACCACGCGAAACAAATCATGCAGGGCCTATTCATGTCATGATAAATCACAGAAGGCACACAATCACAGTGAGTCATGACATTTATGATTGATTGTGGTTGATGTGGCAGATAGCCTAATCATGATGTATAGGGGCGAACTAAGACTGTGTAAGGTGTAAGTGGATATTAATTGCGAATCTCTCCCCAAGGAATGTCATCATTAAGACCTGTGATTTGGGTAGATAAACGAAAAATCCAGCGTTGTTCCTTTTGGAACAGGTAGTCTTTGGTCGCATGTGGATGTGTTTCCAACACTGTCCAGTGGAGGTGGTCTGAAGAGTGTGGTTTTTCAATAAAGTGAGTGCTCAGCTTGGTTGTCATTTTTTTACAGCGTATATTACTGCGATGTACCATTATTCTTGTCTTAATCATGCGTGTCGTCATGCCCACATACCGCATGTTACAGGGGCAGGGGATCAAGTAAATGCAGTGCGTGGAGTTACAGTCCGAGTGAGATTGTTGTGTCCATGTTTAATGTTCATTGAGTTGTATCGTCTTGGATGTTTTAGTTAATGCACAGACCGAGCAGGACCCGCACGGGAAATGTCCAGTTACAGGTGGAAGGCCCCAAAGAGATTGTTGTATTCGTCTATGTGCAGGTTTGGGTCTTGTGTGGACAATACTGTCTCTCAGCTATTTTTATGAAGAACTACCGTCACCAGCACACTGTGGTACAGTACCTGGCTACATGACCAGATTTACCCAGGCACTACCTAAGCATGCGATCACTGGGCATGCACACCCATGAGCATAGTTATTGCCTTTAAGATGTATATTCCACTTATGCCTTAATGTTCCCTTTCTTTCCCCCTTCCTTTTCTCTTCCCCCTTTAGGTCGGTACATTTAACCGCTTTAAGGTACACAATATCCTTTCTGCGCTTGGGACAGCCAGGCACCAAGTAACACTGGTGCGCACAACTGTCCATTTAGGAGTAGTTTTTAGGTTCTTTCACGATCCTGACGAATTGCCTTGATCTTTTTTAGACTTAGCAGCAAGAAACATGTTGACCTGCACTAAATACCTAGAATTAACGTGGTTCATTATAACCACTATAGCCCACACTTGTTTTTAATATAACCTAGGGTACTGTATAACTAATAACATTTCCTTTACGCACCCTCTGAATTAGTTTTATACACTTCTCATCACTCCACTCACACACTAGTCCCTCACCACAACACCCACACTTCACAGACGGCAGCTCAAAAGACCCCGGGCAAAGAGCCCCCCTGCAGGGCCCGTTGGGCATTGCAGCGCCGGCCCAACGAGGAGCTGCCCAATTATGAAGCATGACACCCCTCGGGGTGTGTGAGGGCTCTTGTACCTGAAGGATCAGATCCCTAGAACTCGATCCGTTCAGGATCTTACCGACCTACCACCATTAGGAACTGCACACCTTTCTGTTTTTCGGTCAGTCAGGACCTTCTCCGCCTCCGAAAGTTCTCTCTCGAGTCAACGCCTCATGCCGCCAACTCTAGACATGTGCTGCGGCAACAAATGATGGACGGAATGCTGAATCAATCAAACACTTACCCCAGTCAAGAGATCTGGGTTAAATCCATCGTTCTTTTGCTCCCTACGCCACCCCAGTCTGGACCCAGCCCTATGCAAATCAGTCTTTACCCTGCTCCTCATGGGAACAGTCCAGCCTGAACTGCCAAGCCAGGTCCACCATGGACCGGAAACAAGCATCCTGGGACCGGCTTCAGGGTATTACCTCTTATAGAACGATGGATTTAACTCAGATCTGATGACTGGAGGTGAATGTTTGATTTACTCTGCATTCTGTCCATTATTTGTGTGTCTTTTGCCAACTCTAGACAGGCACTTCCTGCGTGTCACCACCTTGAACGCAACCCACTGCAGTCCCCTACTAGAGGCACAAGTAGAGTATGTGGCAGAAAATATCTGACCCTTCCAGTCCCTATGAATCCTTTGGACCTCTGATTCAGTGTGTCTCTTGAAGCATTGCAACTTGTATACCATGTCTACGAAGATATGTCTGCACCTAGTAACGCTTCACAAACGAGTTGAGCCCTCTAACATTCCAGGTCAAGAACTTGAATTGACCCATCCCCCTAAGTCACATCTCCCCCTCACCCCATCGCCCAGAACCCTTGCTGCTGTCGCCACCAATAACCATAACTCTACAAACAAAAACTCCCACCCACTGGTTAAACACATTTATAACAACTTGTGCCTCCCCAATCATCATCAGCACCGTCAACCCTTATCCCAGAAAAGAGAAAAACAATAAACAATAGGCAAACAATTATCCCCGCCCAACTAAGGGGGTGGGGGAGGAACCTGAAAGAAGATATGAAACAAAATAATAAAGGCTGCCACAGTCACACACCACCCACCACCCACTAGCCGCAAACCGTTCCACACTCAGTTAATGTGATAGTTAGTGTCAGGGGGAGAAGCACACCGGTACTGGCCATACTCTGCAGCACCCAGCAACATGTCCCCACCCCGACCGGCGTCACTCCCTCTATTCACACACCCGTGCAACACAATCAATCACCACATCACCTACTACAGCATCTCAATGACATCCACTACACCATATACACATCCCCCCATGCAAACTACCATTCACAATTGCTGTAAAGAAGGGGAGTGGCCATGCCCGTATTTCAAACTCCCATCACACACAAACACGTCCCAGCCCAGTATCTGAATCATGAAAGAAATATATACCATGTAGTGCACATCACCCGTCATGGCCTGTGCCGCAGCACTCTATTTCTCTATAGCAGCAAGTATCTGTGCCCCTGTGGGTGCTCCCGATCCTCCGGTGAGACCCCTCGGGCCGGGCCACCCTTAGGTGGCACCAACTTTACCGTGTATTGATCCATCATGGTCTGCTGCGCCCTTAGCTGTAGTCTGTCCTTTCCCATACCCGGAAATGGGGGGTGCCAGGCCACTAGGGTTCCGCAGGCAACGTCCAGACAAATGGGAGCCCATTGCCAGTAAAGAAAGCTGTGATAATCCGAGCAGGAGTGAAAGCTCATCTCCTCAAAGCAGGAGCCAGAAGACAGAGTCGGCCGTCCGGCAAATTACATCCAGTACCAGGCATCTCACAGCGATCTAGTCAAGAAACCACCCAGCGATGGCACCACAAACCCAGACGTAGGGCGTCACTCCTCAGTAAATGCCTGGGTTAGAGAGGTGAGCAGGCATGCATTGAACAGAGCGGTGGCAGGTGTGACCACTAAAAAGGTGACGAGGCAACCCTCCACTTAATAGATAGGTCAATGGGGCAAGGGCAGCATGTGACCACAGCGAGCAGGGAATTACTCAACAAAGCAGCCTGAGTGTCCTCGGAAGTACTCACTGTGGGACAGAGGGCTTCATGTCCAAAAGAAGGATCCCAGGTCCGTGGTCATCTATCAGCCCCTTACGTACTCAACCAGCAGTTCAGTCCGTCAATCAGGGAGAAACATTGCATGAAGGGAGCACTCACCCACGAGTGCAGGACGTACCTTGGCCCACAAGGGGGCCCCCCTACTTCACCGGCACCACGGCCTGGGCTCTCAGGGAGCAGGTCTACAATCTTACGGCTCCTCTGAAGGTGGTGGAATAGTTCACGGGGTCAGCTGAGGGGGTCCACGCACTCACAATAGCAGTCCCCACGGATCAGGGTGGCAACTTACTCTGTGGGTCCCAATTCAGCAATAGAGGCGGGCAGTGCATGCAGGTTTAGGCGAAGTCCCCCACTGCACAGAGTCCAGACCAGGACCAGCCCAGGAGCCACTCCCCAGGTGTCCCGGAGCCAGGGACAGCCCCTGCAGCCTGAGCCAGCACCAGGGAGAAAAATCCTAGGCTGCGGCCACGCACCTCCGATGTGGCGCTCAGCACCGGGCATCATCAACATTCTCCAGCCCCCACCACGAGGACCCCGGGAGAACTCCTCGTCTGGTAATCAGGGAAGGGGTGCCGTGGCTGCCCTCTGGGTGCAGCAGTCCGCACCAGGAGCTGCCCAGGCCTCCAGATCCGGGCCGCATTCAATCCCAGCAAGATGCTCACAGGAAGGTCCCAGTGCAACACACCGCTGTGGACAGTGTCCTGGGCCCAACAATCCGACAAGGGAAGGGAAAAGCCGCCTTCACCACACGGCCCAGAGCCCTGCTGCGAGAAGTTGGCCTGGTATATGCTGTCCACTAATTAAAGTGGGCACCTTGCACCAGTCCAAAAGACCCTTATGATGTATGAGGTCAAAGATAACCTTAAGAAAGCTATCCTAGTGGTAGCTGTGGAGAGCAGCCTTCAGGCTTAATCTTGAAGGAATGTAAAGCAGCTTGTTTTACCAGAATATCAACTTTAGTATTAATCAAATGAAAGGAGAACCACACAATAGTTATAAAAATATGCATTTATTTATATAACACTCTCTAGTATCCTCTACATGAGGATCCGACACAAAGCACACAATACTTTAGCGAGGAAACAGTTGTAAGTAGCACAATACACAGTGGGCTCCAAGGGGAGACCAAACCATATACTAAAATAGTGGTATAAGAACCACGACTGGAGTCGAGACAGTGTCTAGAACATGTAGAATCGCTGGGAACCCAAGAAACCACCCAAGGTGAGTAGGAAGGGACCCCACGGAGGACGGGTGCAGTGTGCTAACACGACCGCGGGCTCCGTACAATTCTATGGGGAAGTCGCAATTACAATTTTAAAGTTTCAGGACCCTTCTCGGTGGACTTCGACGAAACCCTTTGGAACTTAGAGGTTGGAGAGCCACCCCACCCGTGGATACCGGAGTACCCAAGTTACCTATCCCAGAGGAGCCGGTGCATAGGTCTGGAGTGGTGTCGGACACCGCCGTCATTTTCAATGGAGGGTTGCAAGGAAGAGCTGCTGCCAGGAAGGAAGAAAGTGTCCGTAGGAATCCAAGGGTGGATTCGTGATGGAAGGAACCTGAAAGCAGAGGGGACAGAGTCTGGGTCACTTCAGGGTGACCAGGGGCTAGGTAGTCGAATGCCCACTGTTGTCGGGTGCTTCAAGTGCGAAGAAGGGATGCTTAACTCTGCAGCCACGAGGTCCAGGAAACGTTGAGGACGACCCGGAGCCGGATGCGAGCTGTCCCACAAAGGATGCTGAGTGCTGGGGGGTCAGTGTCCAGCTGGAGCACCAACAAGCCTTGGCGACAGCAGCCCACGCAGGAAGGTCAAGCAGGTTACGGTGTGGACCAGCAAGGTCCAGGGGACTCACCTCCAGGGGAGTCAGGGCACGTCTGGAGCAACCAGGGAAGCCCAACAGAATTCAAGATGACCCTCAGAAGGACCCACAGGGCGAATGACCAGGAGTCGCGAGGGGACCTCGAGCAATATCACAAAGGGCCAGCCCACGGAGCACTCAGTGCGAGGAGGCCGGTGTTCTTTGGTGGAAATACTGCTCGGGGTCAGGACTACACGGAGTCCAATGCACAAGCTCGGGAATCGCCAACAAGCATATGCACTTGCAAATGTACGCGGTGCACAGGGGTTCGGGTTATGCGGTCCCCAGGAGGGATACTGGCCTCAAACCCGTTGAGAGGGCAGCTCGACCTCAAGGAACCTCGGAACCCACCTCCTGTGTTGCTGGAGCCTTCGGAGTCCACAGGAGCTCAAGATCAGCAGACCGGTCAGTTGCGTTGCGGTGCCTGCGAATGCAGGGGAGTGACTCCTTCACCCCAAGGGAGATTCTTCAGTTGTCCTTAGTGCTCCACAGGTGCTGCACAAAGCCTGTATGGTGCAAGGGCACAGATGATGCTTTGGACGGAGAGGGAGACGAAGTCGGGCCCAGTCGAAGTCCAGAGTGTCCAGACGGTCGAAGGTCAGTGGTTTCTTGTTCAGAATCTTGTCCACGTCAAATCTAAAGTCTTACAGCCAGGTAAGCCCTTATGAACCCACGGGAGAGGGTTGGACAGATTCAGGGGACCCTCCTAGGGGAGGGTCAGGACAGAGGAGAGGTTACTCCCATGTTCTTTGTCCAATTTCGCGCCAGAGCAGGAGCCAACGGCTCCCAGAACTGGTTTGAGCTGGACTATGCACAGGGACACCAAGTGTGCCCCAGATGTAGACTTTCAGGCACTTTGGAAGTGCACCCACCCAGCCCCAATACACTAAATTCTGTCTGGGAGGTGGTCACACCTCCCTGTGACAGGATGCCTATTGTGCTGCCTTCCTCTGTTCGAGCTTGGCTCAGCAGCAGGAGGGCAGAAATGTGTCTCTGTTCGGCAGCATCCATTTTGTGCTGTCTGGGTCGAGAAGGTTGGCACCGGAAAGACCAGTGACCCCACGAAGCTCACGTCAGAAGGGTGGAATCATACCTCCCACACCGGTTACCGGTGTGGAGGTATGATTCCAAGGTGTTTGATACCAAACACGACATGTTTTGTTTCAGCCGTTTTCGAGATAGCATTTACCGCGAGGTTATAATGCACCTCTACCTATATGTCTGGCTGAGTCACAGACAACCCGGGAGAATGGTCTCCGAAGGCTGCAGAGGGGCTCTGCTCATGCAGGGGCACCCTCTCACGTAAAACCCAGCATCATGCCTTCAGGATTGTTAAGGCCTGCTATAGGGATGACTTATAAGTTTTAAGTGTAGTGACCTATAGATATAGTGAACCTATATCTAAAGTAAGTGGTGCAAGCACCAGCTTACACAGGCTGCAATGGCAGACCTGTAGTTCCATTTTGCATGGCCTCACATGGGTGGCATAATACATGCTTCAGCCCATGGGAGGCCTCTGGGGCACCTATGCCATGGGTACCATATACTAGGGACTTATAAGGGTACCCCAGTATCCAATCTGGAGTGTACCAAAGTACATGGCATAACATTTTAAGGAAAAGCAGATAGACTGGGGTCCTGATTAGCAAGATCCTAGTCAGACCAGTCAAAAACCAGCAAAACACCAGGCAAAAAGTGGGGGTAACTATGCAGTCAGATCCTACCTTCCTACATAAATCCCCCCCCCCCCAAACGAAAGGAGATAAGGCTAACCTTGCCCAGTTGAGACTTTATTTCCTAAGTGGCCATATAAGGAAGGTCCTGCACTAGCATGGATACTCCCTGTCTTCTGGACCACTAAGGAGTCCATACCCTGAAGGGTTTTGGATGCGCTCCAAAATTTGGGATAACTACCTGTAGTTTGCTTTGGTAAAGAAATAGGCTGGTGGGGTGCCTGAGTAGGGAAGGGAGGCCCTAATGGGGCTGGTCTCAGCTTCCTCAGAGCACTGGTCACCAAGGAGGCCTTCCTTTCCATGACTGAGTTATATCTGGCCTTAGGGGTCAACCTCTGGCTGCCTATAGCTGGGGGTTGAGTCCCTCTGTTTGGAACAGTGGAGGGACAGGGAAGGTTTGGGACAGCTTTGTCCCAGGTTTTCCTTTGCCCAACAGAGTCCATCTGGGGGATGTCACTACCTAAGGGTAAGAGGGATCCCTCAGAATGTTGAGGAATATTCACCTGGCTAGTGCTACTAGACTGGTTGTCCCTAATCTGATGATGAGGGGGTTCCTCTGGACAGTGGGCCCCTAGGGGTCCACTGACATCCCTGACCTCTGCAGCCCTAGGCTGACTGAGGTTGGGTAGAGAGGGGCAGGATACCTGCTCCAGACTGGGCACCTCCTTGGAACGGTCCCCTGCCCTCAGTGGTCTGCCAGGACAGGCCTGACCACCTCTGGGGCACTTCCTTCACAAGGGGTAGGATCAGTTCCCTGAGGAGGCAGACCCTTACCTATAGTCTGGGGGGAAGAAGACTTTTCTTCATTCCCTGTGCTCTCTGGTGGAGCAGAGTGGTCCATTGTTTCAGGCTCCACTATTCCAAACATTTCCTGGGGTTGGTCTGAGGCCCTAGGGGTCCCACCAACTCTCTCAGGGAGGCCTAACATCTGTAGATGGGCCTTCAGTTCAACTTCAGCTGGCTGAAGTTTCCAAATCATTACCCAAGAGGCAATCTACAGGCAAGTTTGGGGACACTGCCACTCTCTTTGGACCAGTGACCCCTCCCCAGCTGAGATTGACTATGGCCATGGGATGATCTGTCCTCACACCATCAGTATTGGTCACCTGGTACTTAAACCCAGGTAAAAGCTGAGCTGGGGGCACTAAGGTTCCTGTCACCATGGTGACACTAGCTCCTGTGTCTCTATAGGCTACAGATTTCTGACCATTGATCAGAGGCTCGTCTGTACTTGCCAAAGGAATTGGGACTGACAGTAAAAGTGACAAACCCTATGCCACCATCACAGACTAAAGTGGCCTGTGTGGGGCACCTGGCTAGGCCAGGGTCCACCTCAGTTACCCAAGAAAACCCAACTAAATTTTTGGGTGCACTACCACCACCTGGGGGATTACTACATGTAGTACCAGGAGGTGTAGAAGTAGTGTTTGGAGGAATATTTTCTTTATTGCTGACCTTGGGGCAAATGGCATAATTTTTCCTGTGGCCTGGCTTCTTACAGACAAAGCAATAAGGTTTCCTTTCAGGGGAGGAGGGAGGTTGGGACCCACCCCCAGAAGAGGAGTTTTGGGGCCCTTCAGAGGACTTATCTTTTGATTTATCCCCACCTTTCTCTTGGGTCTTGGAAGAATCTTTCTTCTGGTCACCACCCTGGTTTTTTGTTTCACCCTGGTTCTGACCCATTTATCTGCTTTCTTTCCCAATTCTTGGGGAGAAGTCAGATCTGAGTCCACCAGGTACTCGTGCAAAAGCTGGTTTTGACAATTATTAAGGATCTGCTCCCTCATAATCAAATTGTACAATCCTAAATAGTCATGCACCTTGCTGCCAAGTATCCAACCTTCCAGCGCCTTTGTAGCACTATCCACAAAGTCTACCCAGTCCTGAGTCTGTGTCTTCTGGGTGTCTCTGAACTTAATCCAGTAGTTAAGCCAAACCCATCAATGAGAGCACTCTTCAGGACTGAATAATTGTCAGCATCCTCTTCTCTAACAGTGAGGAGCTTATCTCTACCTTTGTCAGCAAAGGAGAGCCACAAGATAGCTGCCCACTGCTCTTGAGGGACCCTCTGAACTGTACAGGCCCTCTCTAAAGCAGTTATCCATTTATGGATGTAATTCCCAACATGGTAGGGAGGGACAATCTTGCTCAGGTTCCTATTGTCAAAAGAATGTTCCTTAACTCTAGGGACACTGTTCCTGCCACCATGGGACTCTAGTCCCAATTTCTTTCTAGCCCTCTGGACTTCTAGGGATTCCTTGTCTAGGGTCAACTGCTCTTGCCTGAGCCTAAACCTAGCTTTCTCAAGTTCAAGCAGTTGATACTCCCTGTCTAAGGAATGGTCCCTCTTGCTAGATACAGAGGTCCCTATAGACTGTCCTGAGTGATATGACTCTGCAGAGGGAGATCTAGATCTCCTTGGTAAACTCTGCACTCTTCCAGGAGGAGTGAAGAGAGGGCCATTTTGGCCTTCTCCACCATCTCCCTGAAGATCTGAGTTGTCCAGGTGGGAATCATCTTGATCCTCCTGGCCAGGGTTTGAATCTAGATCATAGAAGGTGTCACCTCCTGACCTGTCTTCATTCCCTGACCCACCCACTCTTTCCTGTTCATCGGACCCAGGGGTCTTCCTAAGGTCATCTAACAGTAACACCTCAATGAGACGTTGAGTGTTGGCATTTCTCCCGGTCTTCAGCTTTCTAGAGACACACATGGCTTTCAATTCTTGGAATGTAAACTCATTGTACCTAGAAGGCAGAGAGCCACTGGTGACTTCTCCTTTAGAAGACATACTAAGTGTGGTGTGGTGTATGCACCTACCTAACATAGTGGGAAACTAAACTCTCTAAGGTTGGAGAAAGGGTGTGCTAGACCCTTGACTACCCAACCCCAAGTTCAGTAGAACTTACTTATTCAAAGCTGGTATTATATGTACCTATTACTTTAGTGGTTTTCAGTTAATCAATACAAAGATTTATCTGGTAAAACAATTGCAAGCTTGAATCCCAACCGCTGCACACCAATGTGAGAAGTTGGCCTGGTATATGCTGTCCACTAATTAAAGTGGGCACCTTGCCCCAGTCCAAATGACCCTTATGATGTAGGAGGTCAAAGATAACCTTTAGAAAGCTATCATAGTGGTAGCTGTGGAGAGCAGCCTACAAGCTTAATCTTGAAGGAATGTAAAGCAGCTTGTTTTACCAGAATATCACCTTTAGTATTAATCAAATGAAAGGAGAACAACACAGTAGTTATAAAAATATGTATTTATTTATATAACACTCTCTAGTATCCTCTACACGAGGATACGACACAAAGCACACAATACTTTAGCAAGGAAACAGTTGTAAGTAGCACAATACACAGTGGGCTCCAGGGGGAGACCAAACCATATACTAAAATAGTGGTATAAGACCCACGACTGGAGTCGAGACAGTGTCTAGAACACGTAGAATCGCTGGGACCCCAAGGAACCACCCAATGTGAATAGGAAGGGACCCCACGGAGGACGGGTCCAGTGTGCTAACACGACCGCGGGCTCCGTACAATTCCATGGGGAAGTCGCAATTACAATTTTAAAGTTTCAGGACCCTTCTCGGTGGACTTCGAGGAAACCCTTTGGAACTTAGGAGGTCGGAGAGCCACCCCACCCGTGGATACCGGAGTACCCAAGTTACCTATCCCAGAGGAGCCGGGTGCATAGGTCTGGAGTGGTGTCGGAAACCGCCGTAATTTTCAATGGAGGGTTGCAAAGAAGAGCTGCTGCCAGGAAGGAAGAAAGTGTCCGTAGGAATCCAAGGGTGGATTCGTGATGGAAGGAACCTGAAAGCAGAGGGGACAGAGTCTGGGTCACTTCAGGGTGACCAGGGGCTCGGTAGTCGAATGCCTACTGTTGTCGGGTGCTTCAGGTGCGAAGAAGGGATGCTTGACTCTGCAGCCACGAGGTCCAGGAAACGTCGAGGACGACCCCGAGCCGGATGCGAGCTGTCCCACGAAGGATGTTGAGTGCTGAGGGGTCAGTGTCCGGCTGGAGCACCAACAAGCCTTGGCAACAGCAGCCCACGCAGGAAGGTCAAGCAGGTTACGGTGTGGACCAGCAGGGTCCAGGGGACTCACCAAGCACTGGGGAGTCAGGGCACGTCTGGAGCAACCAGGGAAGCCCAACAGAATTCATGATGACCCTCAGGAGGACCCACAGGCCGAATGACCAGGAGTCGCGAGGGTACCTCGAGCAATATCACAAAGTGCCAGCCCACGGAGCACTCGGTGCGAGGAGGCTGGAGTTCTTTGGTGGAAATACTGCTCGGGGTCAGGACTACACGGAGTCCAATGCACAAGCTCGGGAATCGCCAACAAGCATATGCACTTGCAAATGTACGTGGTGCACAGGGGTTCGGGTTATGCGGTCCCCACGAGGGATACTCGCCTCAAACTCTGTGAGAGGGCAGCTCGACCTCAAGGAACCTCGGAACCCACCTCCTGTGTTGCTGGAGCCTTTGGAATCCGCAGGAGCTCAGGATCAGCAGACCGGTCAGTTGCGTTGCGGTGCCTGCGAATGCAGGGGAGTGACTCCTTCACCCCAAGGGAGATTCTTCAGTTGTCCTTAGTGCTCCACAGGTCCTGCACTGAGCCCGTATGGTGCAAGGGCACAGACAATGCTTTGTTTGGACGGAGAGGGAGACTAAGTCGGGCCCAGTCGAAGTCCAGCGAAGTCCAGAGTGTCCAGACCGTCGAAGGTCTGTGGTTTCTTGTTCAGAATCTTGTCCACGTCAAATCTAAAGTCTTACAGCCAGGTAAACCCTTATGTACCCACGGGAGAGGGTCGGACAGATTCAGGGGACCCTCCTAGGGGAGGGTCAGGACAGAGGGGAGGTTACTCCCATGTCCTTTGTCCAGTTTCGCGCCAGAGCAGGAGCCAACGGCTCCCAGAACTGGTTTGAGCTGGACTATGCACAGGGACACCAAGTGTGCCCCAGATGCAGACTTTCAGGCACTTTGGAAGTGCACCCACCCAGCCCCAATACACTAAATCCTGTCTGGGAGGTGGTCACACCTCCCTGTGACAGGATGCCTATTGTGCTGCCTTTCTCTGCTCGAGCTTGGCTCAGCAGCAGCAGGGCAGAAATGTGTGTCTGGTCGGCAGCATCCATTTTGTGCTGTCCGGGTCGAGAAGGATGGCACCGGAAAGACCAGTGACCCCACGAAGCTTCCTTCAGAAGGGTGGAATCAGTATGATTCCAAGGTGTGTGATACCAAACACGACATGTTTTGTTTCAGCCGTTTTCGAGATAGCATTTACCGCGAGGTTATAATACACCTCTACCTATATGTCTGGCTGAGTCACAGACAACCCGGGAGAATGGTCTCCGAAGGCTGCAGATGAGCTCTGCTCATGCAGGAACACCCTCTCACGTAAAACCCAGCACCCTGCCTTCAGGATTGTTAAGGCCTGCTATAGGGATGACTTATAAGTTTTAAGTGTAGTGACCTATAGATATAGTGAACCTATATCTAAAGTAAGTGGTGCAAGCACCAGCTTACACAGGCTGCAATGGCAGACCTGTAGTTCCATTTTGCATGGTCTCTCATGGGTGGCATAATACATTCTTCAGCCCATGGGAGGCCTCTGGGGTACCTATGCCCTGGGTACATGGGTACCATATACTAGGGACTTATAAGGGTACCCCAGTATCCAATCTGGAGGGTACCAAAGTACGTGGCAGAACATTATAAGGAGAAAGCAGATAGACTGGGGTCCTGATTAGCAGGATCCCAGTCAGACTAATCAAAAACTAGCAAAACACCAGGCAAAAAGTGGGGTAACTATGCAGTCAGATCCTACCTTCCTACACCCGCTACCCCGGCCGACGCCCGCAGCAGTTAAGGCCATTCAGCTAGGGGCCGCTATAGGCCTCAGATGCACCCCAGTGGCAATGTGTGGTGCAGGGGGTCTCTCCGGTCCAATACAGCACCCCTGTGCAGCCACCAGGCCTGCCAACGATTGGGGGTCACTGTCTGGGCCAGTGGTAGCGGGATGGGCAGTAGAAATGGAGGCTCTTGATCGGGCCGGCTGCGGAGCTCCAAAAAGCACGTCCAGTGTGGCTGCCATCTTGGCCACGCTCCCTGATGCATCCTTGACGCTGAACTTTTCATCGCAAGCCCTCGTTGATGGGATGCTCGACACCGATGCAGGACCACGTACCACAGCCTTGCTGCATCTAGAACCGGCGTATCGCTTCTGCTGCACAACGCATCTTTGACGCTGATCCTCGTAACGCTCTGCAAACCAGGATTTAAGTAACTTTGTTCAGCGGGCCTAACTGGGTCCCTGTAGCCGGCCTGCGCTCCATCGCACTTGTGACTTTGTTCCGGTCCGGTACAACTAGATATCTACATTTGGCGCTACCTTTACTAACATCTTTAAACCAGCACATCTCTGGTTCTACTGATTGGATTTTTGTTGTTTTGGTCTTGCTTTATTTATTACAAATTACTCAATTTTTCTAATCTGTTGTGGTATCCTTTTGTGGTTCGTTTTCACTGTGTTCCTGTATGAAGTGTTGCACAAATAATTTACACATTGCCTCGAAGTTAAGCCTGACTGCTCTGTGCTAAATTACCAGAGGGTTGAGCACAGGTTAATTTGGGGTTTGCCTGTGACCCGACCCTGAGAAGGGTTGTTGTTGCTGCCTGAGAAGAGTTTAACCTTCCCTCAACCAGTAACCGAATTTCTTACACAGGAATTTCTAATTTTGACATTTTAAACAAATGATTGAGCACTGTTAGGTCACAGCAGTGGAAAACAAACTTTGTTTCTCAGTACTGGATGCCACTGCAGCCAATAATGAGAATTCAGAAAACTTTGTTCACAACAGCGGTTGTCTAGTGGATCCATATGCAACAACTTCTTACAAAACAGGATCAATTAGTGATCCTAGCCTCCATGCCAATTTAAAAACATCCACTGGCTTGTGGATACACTGCAGCCGCACAGAATCATCACTTTTGTTTGATGACTGTATTTGCCCTCTTCGTGACCTAATCAATTCTATGGCTTCACCGATAACCATTATGTAGATTATACCAAAACCTACCTCTGAATCAAAGGAACAGAATATTTTGAACTAGTAGGGAAACGCCAGAACTGCACCTAAAATATGATTTTACTGTTGCTGCTCCACAATAGTAAAAATAAACCAGAATCCCTTATTTGTTGGTCAGCACCAAACTGCCATGTGATCTAGGCAATGTACTTGGACATAATCTTCAACACACTTTCCTGGCATATGCACAAATATCACAGTTTTAAAATGTTTAAAGCTTAGTAAATTCAAAGTTAAGCCCCCTACATGATTCCTCATGAGAGCTACAAAAGCCCATGTCCTAACTCTTCTCCTGTATTGTAACTCACAGATAATGAGAATATACAAAAGTAAGCTGTATTTACTTGACTGTCTCAGGCTAGTAGAGGGCCCAGGACCCTAAAACCACATCACCCCCACACAACAGCAGCTCTACTGGATCCCCATCACAACTTGATCAAACTCAATTGTCCTTGCATCACAGAGTGTCCTAATCTGAAAGGAGTTAAATCCCACCACTGTTTAAGTCTCATAACTATTCCCATTTCTTCATCAAGAATCTGACTGGGTTTGGAAAACAACTGAAGCCGTCAAAATCAAACCAGCCTTCCAAACCATATAGCCCTGTTTACATTTCCACTTTTATTTAACAAGCCCTTTCATTGCTTCCCAACCTTAACATACCAGCTCAACCACTAATCCCCACCCTAAAATCACAGCAACTGCATTTTCAAATTTAGTAAATCGCAAACACAATCCCTCTCCTTTTTCTCTCAAGGCAAGAAGAAAAGTTGTAGCTTCAGCTCACAATTCACAAGCAGCTATTGTTTCAAGAAATGGAGCTAACAGACAACTGGTAAATATGGAAAAAACTGAACTTAAAAGAATTTAACAGCATAATTACGAACAAGGGTATGTTGTGTATTTGTTAACATAATGGGCTTGAGGAAATGAATGGTTATACAGGACAAGTTACTTTTTTCGGTAGCAGTCTTTCTGGTGGATACTGTATCTAACCACAGACTCTTCACCTTGTGAATACTCCAAGGTGCCAGACTGGATCTGGAGCATTTTATTCAACAATCCCCTTGCACACCAGGTGATGCTGTGCGCCTACGCATCAACTCCGTTCGGCCCCAGAAGTGATGCTTCTTGGTCATGCGTAGCAAATTTAGATGCAGAGGACTACCCTTCGTTGCTCCTGGGAACCTCACAAAGAGCTAATCGTTCATTAAATGGTCCTTGGTGCGACTGATGGAAAAGCTCAAAACTCTTTTGGGATCCAAACAATGCAGATTTTTTTTTTCTTCAGAAGGGAGGACGTGGAGCAAAGAATGCCAGAAGGGTGATGGTACCGTCTGACATGGAAAGGAGTTGCAACCTCGGGCAGGAAAGCCATCCTATTTTGTAGCAGCAGTCTGTCTGGCATAAAGGAGTCTAAAACTACAATTTAGATGGAAAGTGTCCCAGAGAATGAGTCTACTTCGGAACTCCAACAAGCAAAAGTTTGGACACTGCGCATTCTCGGAGGTGGCAAAAAGATCCAGCCAGAGATCTCCCCATCGCTGGAAGACACACTGCGCCACTTATGAATGTAATTGCCACTCATGATTCTTTAGGCAACGCTGGCTGAGTTCATCTGCTCGGGTGTTCAAAGATCCTGCCAGATGGTTGGTTAAAGAGAAATACCCTGGCAGCTAAGCCAGTTCCAGAGTCGTAGAGCCTCCTGGCACAGGACCTAGGATCCCACTCTGCCCAGTCTGCTACAATACCACATGGCGGTGATGTTGTCTGTGAGAACCTGAACCAGTTTCCCTTAATGGACAGGAGGAAGGTCTTTATTGCCAATCAAATCACCTGCCACTCCACATAATGATGTGAAGGCGGCCTCCGCCATAAACCAGAATTCTCTGAGTTCCAACTCTTGCGGACGGCCTCCCTAACCCAGCAACAATGCATCTGTCATAGCGTCAACTCTGGGTGGGGTAGGGAGAGAGGTCTGCCAGCGGTCCAATTGCGGTCGAGCAGCCAGCACCAATGCAGGTCTTTCACAGTCTCCTTTGAAACCTGGATGGAATGCAATAGGTTTCCATGGTGCTGAGCCCACTGAGATTTCAGATCCTAATGCAGAGTCCACATATGCCATCTGGCACCTTCCACAAGCAGGATGCAGGAGGCGAGAATTTCAAGAAGCCTCAGCACTACTCTCACAGAGTCCAAGAATAGAGGTTGAAACATCGGGACCATAGCTCAAATATCCTGGACTCGTTGAGATGGTGAAAAGGCTCAAAAGAGCACTGTAACCAAAACAGCCAGCTCCACTGAATAGGAGTCTCTGGGAAGAAATCAGGTGTGACCTTGGCACGTTGACCGAGAACCCTAATATGTGGGGAGGTTTGCCTTCATCTGGAGGTGGTCTGTGACTGAGAGCGATGAGCCCGCCTTCAGCTGCCAATCATCGAGGTATGCAAAAATTGGTATTTCTAACCTTCAAAGAAGTACTGCTATTACCGCCATCACTTTTGCGAACGCCCGAGAGGCACAATGAGGCTGAAGGGGAAAGTGCGCGAGGCCCAACTTGAACCACAGGTAATGCCTATGGGACTGCAGGATGGGGATATGGAAATGGGCGTCCAGCAAATCAATGCCACCATCCACTCTCCTAGACCCAGGAAAGATAGAACTTGGACCAGGGTGGGCTTCTTGAATTTGTCTTTCTTGATGAAATTGTTAAGAGGGCAAAGGTCAAAAATAGGATGAAGGTCCCGGTTTCCCAGCCCCAGGAATTAACAGGAGTAGCATCCAGCCTCTTTTTACCAAGCAGGACCCTCTCAATGGCTCTTTTGTTCAAAAGAACCTGAACTTCCGTCTGTAAGATATGGTCCTCCAACAGCTACTCTGGTGTAGGTGTTCTATGGGGCGGAGTGGAAAGGAATGGTAGTGTAATACTTTGAATCACCCATCTCTCGGATGTGATGATCTACCCATGGAGGTAATACAATATCCTGCCTACAACGGGATGGCGATGTGGCCCCAAGGGCAATAAAGTAGATTGGTGGGGTGTGGTTCTGGAGACTTAGCAGTATATTTCCCCTGAGGGCCTAGACATTGTGGGGCAGATCCCTGATCTTGAAGGGTCTGAGGGGGGGTCTGTTGTTGCAGACCCGAGCCTTCGAAAGGGGCGAGACTGTTGGAGATACTACTGCATGGACACAGAGAGGCAGAGGGAGCACGCTATGGCCCTCCTCTGTATGAAGCGCTCCAGAGCACAGTCTGCCTTGACTCAGAAGAAACAGGTGCCATCAAATGGCATGTTCGTTGTTGATGCCTGCACTACACTACAGAAGCCCGTGTGGTGCCAAAACAATGGTACCCACTGCCGTGCCCAAGCAGACGGTGTCCAGCCCAGTGTAGAATATGAATTTCGGTGCATCTTGCCTATCCTGTATAATATGTGGAAGATTGGTGCAGAATTCTTATGGGGCTGTAGGAAAGATCTTGTGGCTCATGTCCCATAACGCATGTGAATAGCATTTCTGGAGGCAACTAGTGGAGGAAGAGACTGGGGTAGAGAGCGAGATTGGCTGAAAATAGCATCCACTTCCAGAATGCATCCATTCATTTGTATTCCCTATCAGGAGGCATAGTAGGGAATGAATTTGGGTTGAGGCTGCTTGTAGATGCCTGGACCACTAAACTTTTAATCGTAGGTTGTTAGAGAGTGATGGGCGGGGTCTCCAGGAGGAGGTCTGTGCTGCCTGACAACCTTTCGGTTGACTGGTGGGAAAGAACCTGTGCTTGGCCCGAGTGCCCATTAGTTTGTTCGTAAGAGCCTCTTTGAAGTGGAGGAATGGTTCTGTGGAAGTCTGTCTAGGTTGTAGTACTTCCGTTAGGGCATTGGTTTTAACCTCAACTGATGAGACTTGGAGGTCCAAAACCGCAGCAGCACTTCATATTACTACAGCAAAGGAAGCCGATTCATCTGTGGAGGGGCCAGGGGGGAGTTCAACCCTGTATCCAGGGAGGTGTCCAACTCACTGGCATCTTAAAGGTCTATAAGAAGATTTTCCTCATCACAGTACTGGGATGCAGCATCCTCGCAGTTGGGACGGAAAAGTCCCTTGCATGGTGACAGAGGTGCACCCCTGCATGGAACAATATCTAGATCCCTTGTGCTGATTTTTGGTCATGGGCGAACAAGGATCATCCGTGTGCACCATGATCTAAGCCTGTCTCACAGATTGCGGTCTTGCCTAGACTGGGATGGGCGCCCAAAGTGCTACCTTTATAAGTCGAAGGAATACTGGATAGGGGCGGGCCCAAGATGGCGAGTGGGTAGGACGTGTCGCCCTCCCTCCGACCCGACCTTCGCCTAGCACGGTAAACCCCCGGCATATCCACTTGCCGTAGCCCTGGCACAGCTTTAAGGGAGCTTGGCGAACTCCTGGCATTGAAAGGCTATGGATGGGCAGTTTCTCTCTATGCTCTAGTGACACGGTGGAGCTGTGGCCTGGCGCAGGGGCCTACGCTTCGAGGAGGAGTGCTAGCTGGAGGTGGTGAGGGGTCCGGATCTGCGGCCTGTTGCATCTGAGGTCGGCGCTGGTCCTGCGTGTGGGCTGTGCTGGGAGGTGCAGTCAGTGGATCTCAGATCAGTGGGGGATCCCCAGGAGACAGGCACATCCCGAAAGTTACTACCGCTCTCGTCACTATTTGTTGCTATGGAGACGAGAGGAGGGGCTCCATTATTTGGTGCGCCATTATCAGGTGTGACTGAAATCTGCGGCTCCTCTGGCCTCGTGGCCCTCCAGCAGATGCTGTACTGCGTGCAGGGGGCCTAGGTCACTCCTGCGGCCTGGAGTGTTGGAGTGGTGGTGGAGGCTGCATGAGCCCTGGAGGCCCGTGTAGGCATTGAGGACCAGCGGCGTGGTAGAAGCTGCACTGCATGGGGCTGGACACTGAGGAAGGGTGGACGCTGGCCCCTGTTAACGTCACCTAGGGTTTCCTTCTGAGGGAGCATACGGTGGTGGACGCCTCATTGGCAGGGGTATCTTTGGGCCCTGAGGTGTGGATTGTCTGAGCATCTTCCGGACGACAAGGAAGTGGTAGAGTATGCTTCTCTGGCCTGTTCATTCCAGAATTGGGCGCTGAAGCCTGGGAGAGCCTGACGCTGTTTGATGAGTGCTGAGAGGGAACATCTGGAGAGCTGCCCACCAGGGCAAAGCCTGTGAATTTGCTAATGAGCTGCCGGTAAGGCCGGCAGAGACGTGTATTACCCCTGCTGCTACTGTTTGCATATCAAAGGGCCCCCAATGATGACATCGGCACGCAACAAAAAATCAAGTACTCTGAAAGATATGTTCGCTGAAGATGTTCGCTGACTATTTTTTTACCAGAGACATTGTCTTTATTCCTGTTTGATGTTTTTTTTATTGTTGCAACAGCACTCACAAAGTTGACATTGTTAATCTACCAGGCAGGTCACTCCCATGGCACTTCAGGCTGATCGGGTATGGGATGCTGGATAGTCGAGATTCTGTATGATAAGCGTATGTAATTGGTATGCCTCAGAATACTCTCAGAGTAGTTACTCTTAATGTTAAGGGGCTTAACAGCCCCATCAAGAGGTGGGCTGTTCTCTCTTACCTAGGACAGACAAAAGCAGATATCTGCATGCTTCCTTCAGGAAACGCACTTATTAGCGAGGGATTGGCACCGGCTTAAGTCTAGGACCTTTCTACATCAGTATTTTTCTTCCATGGCAAGTAAATCGGCTAGGGTTGCCATATTGGTTTCACACTCTTTCAGGGGTAGAATAGGTTCCAAGGTTGCTGACATACAGGGCTGCCTCCTTGTTTATAGGTTACATATGGGGTCACACACTCTTGTCCTGGGCTCTCTGTATGCCCCCAATGAAAAGCAGGAACAGTTTATTCACAGAGCTGTGGCAGACACACTGACAGCACAGGATTGATGGGTTCTGGTTGGGGGATAGTATGGGACTCAATAAAAGCGGTCATCAAAGGCGAACTTATCGCTATATCGGCGGCAGACAATAAAATACGGAAAGAGTAACAAATACAACTTCAGGGACAAGTGAAGGAGTTGGAACGCATTCACCATCGTATAGAGGCCCCCAGAATATGGCGCCAATTGGAAGCTGCAAGGAAACAGTTGGCGAGTCTTGATCTTGACATGGCAGAATACTCCCTGCTTCACCTTAAACATTCCTCTTATGTGGGAGGGAATAAGTGCCAAAGGTTGTTAGCCAATAAACGTAGAGCCCAACGCCAAGCTACTGGAGTTACTTCTTTGTTCACAAAGGTGGGGGGTCTCGTTGAGGATGATGGGCCAATTGCCTCCCGTTTCAGGGAATTCTATGCCGACCTTTATACGGCACAGGACTTACCACCAGGGAATCCAGCTCATTATCAATGTCACACGAATATTACTCGCTTGACGGCAGACCAGGCCTCGGGACTTAAACAGCCGATTCGAATTGAAGAGGTTGTATCTGTTATCTCGAGGAAGAAGCTCCTTAAATCCGGGGGCCCTGATGGCTTCTCGGCACTGTTCTATAAGAGTTTTGGCGCCTTCCCGGCTCCCCTCCTCATCAGGGTTTTTAAGTCATTTATGAGCCCTGCCATGATTCCGCCCTTGATGTTGGACGCCTTGATTGTAGTCATCCCTAAGCATGGCAAGGATACACGGCACTGTGGGTCTTATAGGCCTATTTTATTGCTTAATGTTGATGCTAAGCTCTTTACGAGTATCTTGGCGGCTTGTCTTTCCCCGTTGATGCCTGGATTAGTGGCCCCAGACCAAGCGGGTTTCATCGCCCAGAGACAATGTGGGGATAACACAAGAAGAGTTCTCCACCTCACAGAAAAGGCTCATCGATCCCATAAGGAAGTTATGACCTTCTCTGTCGATGCTGAGAAGGCATTCGCCCCCGTTCACTGGCCATATATGACAGAGGTTTTAAAACATTTTGGCTTTGGAGAAAGATTTAGGGCCTGGGAGTTGAGCAATTATGGAAAACCAGAGGCCTCGGTTAGAGTTAATGGGAGAAGCTCTGCCCCTTTCCTATTTGGCAGGGAACACGGCAGGGGTGCACTTTATCCCCCTTGTTGTTCGCGCTCTATATGGAGCCTTTTGCTCAATGGGTCAGAGATCACCCTGGTATCACTGGAGTGTGTTTTGGGGGAAAGGAACACGTCATTACATTGTATGCCAATGATGTTATAGTGGCCCTTGATAATCCCAAAGATGCCCTGCCTCCTCTTTTAGAGGAACCGAGGGGGTTTGGCGAGGCTTAGGGCTTTCAGATCAAGTTGAATAAATCACAGACCCTGAGTATTTCTGTGTCGCCTGACTCCAGGGCTCATATTGCCCAGAGTCACTCGATACCCCCTCCCTACCTTGGCATACAGCTGGTGTCTACATTAGAGGAAATTAGAACTTTTAACTATCGTAATCTTGATTGGTGAATCTGAGCCGATCTGGCCCACTGGCAGCTGTACCCTCTTTCTCTATTGGGTCGAGTGGCGTCATTAAAGAGGGTAGTGCTTCCAAGAATTCTCTTTCTGTTTTAGACCCTTTCTCTTCAGCCACCTCTGGGAATGCTACAGTCTTTGCAAACAGCACTACAGTGTTTGTTCGGGCTGATGGCCGGCCTTGCATGCAACGGGAATTGAGTTGGTGTCCTCAGAAGGCGGGGGGCTGGGCATCCCGAGCTTGCTTCATTACTATTATGCGATGCAACTTCAGTACTCGGGCAGAATCTGAGAAACCCTGGTTATTCATGGACGTGGCAGGTAATCCACTATGGAGGATTCAGTTCTTGCCCCGTATCCACCGACCACCTGGTCTCTATTTGTCCCCAGTAATGAGATTGGTTTTGAAGGTATGGGATAGCCAGGCAGTCCGGCAGGGCCTTTCATCATTCCTGTCCCCCTTCACCGCAGTAGTGGGTAATCCATATTTTTCCCCGGGTCTTAATCGAGTGGCCTTTGGGGTATAGGAGGAGGTGGGCTGCCTCTCTATTGGACATGTCTTTGATGTTGGGGGTCCAATATCTTTTGATATGTTACGCCACGACTATACAATTCCTGAGACCGAGAGATTTCACTATTTGCAGATAAGGCATTGGCTTCTGCATCCTTCGATCAGGGAAGCTGTGCAGAGACATTTAACGAGGTATGAAAAGTGGCTACTCACCAAAGATACGGATGAACACTTAATTACGGATCTATATGCTATGTTACTCACTCAGGTGCCCAGATCGAAAACCACTGTGCAGATTAGATGGGAATCACAATTAGGTAGACAGCTTTCCCCCAGGAAGTGGCAGGATATATACTATAGAGCAGGGCGTGCGGACAGCAACACAGCCAGCAGGGAAACTTCCATTAAAATTGTCACCTATTGGTATTTGACCCCTGTCCATTTGCATAGAGGGAACCCGGAACGTAGTGCGGAATGCTGTAGGGGGTTTGGCACACCTGGGACTCTCCTGCACATTCTTTGGGATTGACCTAGGCTAGCCCAATTTTGGAGTGAGATCTTAATGGACATTGACACGTATTTACCAACTCAATTGCCTAAATTTCCAGGATACACTATCCTGGTTCTCCCCAATACACTTACATTCCCCCTTAAGTCTCGTAGGGGAGGTCTGGCATTGAGGGCGGCACGTAAGAGGATTATGGCACATTGGGGAACTGATAGGGTGCTGACTCGCCAAGGTTGGCTTTACCGCATGTGGCATTTGCTAGGGATGGAAAAGCTCACCTTGACATTAACAACACAGGGTGAATCTTACTGAGAAATCTGGAGGCCTTTCATCTCACTTCTTTCTAAGGAGTTTATGGAACTGACCTGTCCTAGATATCTCAAACTGCTCCGTTTGACTGAATTAGCACCTACAACACCAGTGAATGCCCAACGCCCGTAAAATGTCTTTCTGCATGCTGTCAACATTAATGTCTTTGAGTATGTGTTGAGTGCCGAGGGGGAGATGGGAGGACGAGGAGGGTAGGTGGGGTGTTGGGACTCGTTTAAATGTTGTATTTGCTATACTAGGAGTGACACTTTGATGCTATCTCGCTTATGCCATTGATTTGTACAGTTCTGTAAGCAACAATAAAAACAGATTTGAACCATAAAGGACTACTAACCTTATCAAAGAGTTAAGTAGCACAAGTATGGTGGTGGCAGCATATCATGTGATGATCAGTAGTGTAAACAGGCCTGTCTACTAGTGCAACGGGAACGGGGTTTACCGGCCCACTCAAGTAAAGTTCCGCTGCTGTGTTCTTAAATCATCCTTGGCCTACATGGGGTTTAAATGTAGCACTGTGCAGCGATTGTATGTTCCTTTTGTGATGTATGAGTGGCTGTGAGAATAGTACAATACACGGAGGCCAGTGGGTTCCATGTCAGAAGCCCAAAATCTAGAGGAAGGCATGTGGAGGTAAGGCAGCCTCCCAAACAGATTTGTGGATTGCTATATTCCTGAGAGTTGGGTGGGACACACACTGAAGGAAGGGATAGAAAGGCTTTCCTGTGCACTTCCAAAGTGCTCCATTATTCTGAAAAGGTCACTGGTCAGAGGGGCCTGGGAACATCTCGAGAAGGGGCTGATAAGGAAAATCATGAAGAGTTGGGCTGGGGAACTTTGTAAATTTTATTAAGCATATATCAGTGAGCCTGACACTCAGGTTTGATCCACGAGTAACTCCCATGGCCTGTGTTGTGGAGCCATCTGGGTTGGAGCCACTCCTGCTGTTACAGCCTTCTTCCTGGGCAAAGGACAGGACAGAGAAAATGGCACTTTAAAGGAGGAACCTCCTGCAACATGAACTTCAAAGCATGGGGAATTAAATCCCATTTGTGTCTGGAAATGCATCATAAAAAGGGGAGCTGGAAGCTCTCATATTGCCAACCGTCAAGTAGCCAGCCTAGGCTGTACTTTGAGGTGGAGAAGCTCAACAAGAGTTCTGCCTAATGTGACCAGGCATGGGGATCAAGGTCTGCCAGTTTCCCAGCTGGGTAAGCGGACATCACCCAAGGAAATCAAGACCACCTGCCCTTGAGTCTGGAGCACCAGCGTTTGCCTGACTGTGGAGACCAGAAGACCCTATGAGGTAGAGGTGGGCTCCTGCAGAGAGCAAGGTCCAGTGGGGGATCCTGGCGAGTGGATCTCCATAGCGAGGTGTGAGAAAGTAGCTGTTGTTCCGATCTGGCCATTACTCATGTACAGACTAAAGTCATCCACCATGTATTCCAGAGGGGGCTGCCGTAAAGGGAACAGTTCCACAGATCGGGCCGTTGCCCTTGTGTGGATTTCTGTTGGCAGGCCTGTATGCCAGAGAGGGGACTGCCGTGAAGAGTAAGGGCTGTCACCCTGGTGGACCATATAAGAAGGATGGCTGTCGCCTAGTGCCACTTGTGACAACAAGGAAGCAGCGGGTTCTGACCCATGTAGTCAGTGCCCCCACTTAAGCATCAGAAGCAGACTGACTGTACCCAACCTGCCAGCAGGATATGAGGAACTTACCACATCATCCACAGACAATCAGAAGCCAGGCCTGCAGCGACGAGACTACCACACAATGCCGGCAACTGCTCCAGTCCACCGCAATGCTCCCAGGGTCTTCCATATCACACCAGTGGGAGCGGGTAAGACTGATCACTGTGCCGAAGAGCCCAGGGGGAACTTGCTCTGCCTCATAGCCTTATAGCGCTGGAACACTGACTCCTAAAAAGCCAGATTGAGAATTCTAAGACTCAGACTTGTACCAGCACCTAACCTGAATGTTGCCTATCATAAATGGGGAATAACCACTCCCAGTAGACAGGAAGTGTGACTTGGGGCTCTGCCCAGAATATGCTAGAGTGCCGCCTTGGGAGGGCTGGGTACATTGTTTGTGCATGTCGTATTTCATTTAGTGTTGTAATATAAATACTACTTTTTTCATAAAAGCTAGTGGCTGGACATTCATTTATTGGTGTTGCTAGGTATATTTTTAATCTTGAACCTGTGTTCACCTTGCACCTCCTTCCTCCTCAAGAAGCCTTGGAATTCTCTACCACTGGGAGGCAAGTGCTGAAGGGACACTTGGACCGGTTTCTCAGGACTCACAGCATGTCAGACCCTGGGACATCAGGAGTAAAAAGTCACAAGCACCACAGTTGGGCCCTGTAGCTCATGGCCCTCTGAAAGGGATTCTGACACCTGTCTCCCTCATCCTTGTGTTGGTCAGAATCAGAAGCTAAAGGAATATGTAATGGCCTGGATAAAGGCAGCGTTCCAACTTAGTCAGAATGGGGTTAAATTAGCTGTGTTTGATTCTGAGGGTGGGGGGAGGGGGGCACGTCCTCCGTTTAGGTCGTGCCGAATTCACTTCTGAATCTGAAAAAACTGGTTCCTCCTACAGCATCAACACATGGGGAACAGGTGCATGGATCAGTGCCATGTGTGAAGTCAGAATGGGTGTCATCCCCGGGGTCAGGGGCAGACCCCGTAGCAGGCTCAAGAGGCACAGACCGCATCAAGGACAGAACTGTCAATTGTGATTCAACTAGAGGCCTCCTTGGATCCTCGGGGCTCAGAGGCATGCCAGAGGGATCTAGAAGGGTGCCAAAGATGCACAAAGTAACCTCCTTGAAGGCCTTGACTTGTTGCGGCGTTGCCGATAGGGCAGGAAGTTCGGGTTAGATGAGAATAAGTTGTGTGATCATTACACAGTCGCGGGGCATCCTGACGTCCAAGTGACTTCTCCGGACGACAGTGGTGGGAAGATGGAGAGTCACAATTCGAATTCTTGTGTTTTTGTCTTTGACTTTGACTTACCTGATGACTTCGAATGTGAAAAAGACCTTTCTTGAGAACGGCCTCAAAAACTACACCAGATCTGCGGCTGCCCGCGGCCCCCGCAGGGGGCCACCCTAAAAGGGCGGCCCCTTTAGTGCCATTTGGGCACTTCCCCACCCCCACTACTAATGCGGGACTCTAGGAGGAGTCCCCTTACCAGGCGCGCCAGGTGCGTCAATTCCGGCGCGCCGAGGAGGTGGGGAGGTATTTATGCCTCCCCCGGCCATCTTGGCGTCCTCTTTGCGCCGGACACGCCGTCTCGACTTGGTCGTCGTTGCGGTCTCACCGATGCGTTGTTGTCCTGCTCGGATTGCGTGGTGTCTGAGGCAGGCGTTGGTGATTACATGCGGTGAGTCTGCCCCCCCCCCCTTTGAGGGGCAGTGTTATTTGCCTCATGGTGGGGCCGGTTCCCACTGATGGCCTTCGGGCATGCTTTCTGGCAGGGGGGCCGCGATCTGCATGTGTGATGAAGGGAGCCGGGCACGCCGTCTATAGGTCGGCTCTTGGTTCCGCGTGTTTACTGAGATCAAGAGGCAGAGTCGGGGCTTTCTTGCGGGAGCCTGGGGGAAGTTCTCTCACCCCCTGAGGCCGTATGGTGGGGGCTGGATGCCTCCGCCAGGCGTTGTAATCGGTGTTCACCACTGCACCCCCACCCCTCCTCGCCGTTCTTAATCTAGGACGCCCGGGGCGTTGGGGGTAGGGGGGGGCAGGCAGTTTGATCGCGGCACAATCTTTTCGGGCTAGTCGCCCATCCCCCCCAGGCGTTTGAATTGTGCACTCACAGTGTGGCGCGATGTGTCCCGTTGGTTGGTGGGATCTTGTTGCTGGGGCAGGAGATCGTTCCCCAGGGGAGATAGCCTGGATGCCGGTGTCCACGTTTAAATACATTAAATATGATTTGGCAATGGAGAACCTCGTTTGGCTGTACATGCGCTTGGCCATAGCGGTGTTTATTGCTGCCTCTGCTCCTCCATTACATGGCATCTCGGGTGCGAGTGCGAGCCGCAGTAGCGGGGGTGGAGCAGTTGCAATCAGTCGTGTCCCCTCCGTTTCTATGAGGCTGTCGGTAGGGAGCACTTACGTGTCACAATTTGGGTCGTGCGCGTGTGGCATAATTAACTAAGTTGCCGACTTTGGTCCGGTTCGAGGTTCATAAATTACATGTACCCCAAGGAGCGAGCAGGGCTGCTCTCTATCTGGGCGTTATGTGAATGCATCAAAGGGGCTTCGGTTTCGTATGCGGCTCTTACCCTCCAACGCCGCATCTGGTGCGACGAATTTGACTCACATTAAAGGCAGATGCCATGCCCATGAGTTTTGTGATCATTGACTATGCCTGGGCGTGGGCGCTTGGTGCTTGTGCTGCACGGATGTTCTTTTCACGGTGTGGGTCCGTGCCCGGTGCCGATGAAAGATTTATTGGACCGTAACTGATGATTAGCAATGCTATGTCGGCCGTGGATACACACAGCAGCCGTTGATGGCGGCCTGCAGAGACAGACCTCAACATTTGGAGATGTGAATCGTTTTGCGTGTACTTTTGATGCCTCCTTGTTTTGGTATCTCAGGCGCCTTGGGTGTTTCATCCTTGCAGATATGAGCCAAGGAGGTGTCGGGCCTTTTTGTTGTGGCTGTGACAGGCCTAGGGCTTCATTTCAGGTTGTGCGCTGATAGGCAATCATGGGAGATCTTTTTTCATGCACGTTTCTTTTTCCATGGCTGCTTCTTTCAATAATTGTTTTACAAGGGGGGCGAAGAGTGTGCCTCGGAGCAAATGCATAGCGCTGCTCTTTGGCACATGATTCAACTTTGCACATCTCTTTATTGTTGCGGCTCCAAGTTTTTGGGAGCTTCTTGTTGTGCTAGTGGGTGTAATTTCTGATGTTGCGATTCCCTTGTCTTTATTGCTCGATTTTGCTTGCGAGAGACGGTTGCTCATGGCCGTTTAATGTCACTCATGGGTGCACTGAAGTTATGGAGGTGTCACACGTAGGCAGTCCACCCTGAGATCGGGGCAGTCCGAGGTGGTCACTATGGCCGTCCTCCCAGGGCGGTACCCACGGTCCATGGGACGCGCAGGGGGAAAGCGGTTTAAATGGCGGTGCCCTCATGGTCTTGGGGGGCGGTGCGTGCTCACCATGCAAACCAAAGGTGCACCGGGCGCCCGCAGTAACAAGGGCCTATGGCCTGGGTGTTCGGCAAGTGAATAGTGCATCCCTGCTGCAATTTCCATTACAGGATGCAGTGTTTCTGCAGGTCGCGGTGATGATTCATTGTCACAGCGGGTAGCGCTGCTCGATCCCCTGCGTGGAGCTCGTTGCCCACGCTCCAGTGTGTCCTCTGCGTCCGGTACTGGTGCGGCTCCCTTCCTAGGGATTGTTTATGAAGGGATTTGTGAGGGCTATTTGGGTTTCCTTCGTCGATTTGGGTGCGGTGGCTGCGGCCTCCGGAGTGCCGCCGACCAGCCTATCAGCTGATGTACCCAACAGACATCTGAACACTTCCACGCCTTGAGCAGGGTGCATGGGAGCAGAGGCGCGCATGCAACCAGGTTGATTCCATCGCGTCATGGTTCGTTCGGACGGGTATCGCCCTATTACTCTCACCGGGGGAGTTGAGCAGTTTAGCATGTTTTCTTGTTTCGCTGCCTACTTGTCTGGTATGGCCTCCAATGGATTTCTGTCCACTGCCTTGGGTTGGACACGCTGGTGGATGGTCCCTATGTGTCATGGCATCGGGTGGATGGGCTTTGATGGTGATTTGTGCGCCGCACGAGCGCATGCGCACACTGAGCCTGGTTGATCATGCGGCGGGTTGGAGATTTCTTGCGTGGGCGGTTCCCGTACTGGCACTGGGAACTCCGGCTTCCGCGAATGCATGTACTGCATCCTCGGAGTGCTTCGAGTACAGGACAGCTGTTCCTCTTGACACTGTTGCCAGCGCCGCATGGGGACTTTGGCGCCCGCAGTTGCAGTTAGGGACATTCACCCATCGGTGCGGGTATTGTGAAGGTGAGGCGGACATGGGTTCCTCGGTGTCCCCCCTCTCCCCAAATGTGAGGAAACAGCAGAAGTTGGTGGCGCACAGGAGTGCCTGTGGGACCAACTCAGAGTGGGCGATGACGTGGCCTGTCGGTGGGTCCAGGGTATGGTCACCTTTGAGAGAAGTGGTTTTGCGCACACCAGTGCATGGCAGTGGGCTACATCGCTTGCGGGTTTAGCGCAGGCACTCGACTCATGAATTGGTCATTGGCAGGGGCCAGTGGTGAACAACCTTGGTGTGTGGGGCAGCAGATGGGGTGGTCACTAGTCGATTAGGAGATCGCTGCCCGCATCCGCAAAGAGTGTTTGCACTGGAAGAGATACTCTGCCCCTCTTAATTCGGTAAACCTGTCTGTGCACAAGTCCAGGTACAATGTAAGGGGTGCTCATGTAAGGCGCTCCGATACCTTCAGCTCGAGTATGTGCTAGATAGAACTGTGAAGAGTCAACCAATAGCACTTTGCACTTTTGAGTAAAAAGTGACTGTTAAACAAGCAGGCATGTGAAGATTTACTAGTGTCACTGAAATGTTGGAGCTAGTTGAGCACAGGTTCGGGATCTGTCTCTTTTCCTCGTTCTGTTATTTGTTACTTTCGGATACCTCCCGGCCGGTGGTTCAGGTTACGAATTGAGTGGCAGCAACCAGACGCAGAGGGAAGCCGGGTCCTTAGTAGGCCATGAGCCAGTGAGGGTGCTGTGACTTCTCAGCCCAAGATTCCGCACAGGCCGCTAAACTTTGCGTATGGTGGGCTGCACCTGGAGTAGCGAGCGCTGCGCAGTTCTATGGACGGCCATGCTTTCATTTGTCAATGTCTTTGACCATCGACGCTTAGAGGTGGAGGTCAGCTGCACCTACCGGGGGGTGCTCCTGCTGGACTGTGCCCAAGGGAGGTGCAGTCAGTTGGGACCTGAATGCATTTATCGCAGCGGGCGCATGGTAGTTGTTCTTCCGACAAGTGCGCCAGCGCCACAGGGGGACACCGTGCCTGTAGCGGCATCAGTGAAAACCTTGCGGAGGGTGTTCCGCAAGAGGATGAAGCAGGCTACATTTAAAGGGATTTAGAGGTGAAAATGTTCTACTGTTCTCATGCGCTAATCACGCGGAGCAGCAGACGGGGAAGTAGCGAGTCGATGAGTACCTAGATCGCTGCCCACAGGCGCAAAGAGGTTTGCTAAACCTTCAACTCTGCCCCTCCTAGGTGCATATGTTTGGGGCGAGATTTCTGATAAGCTAGAGGGTGGCCCACTGACGACTCACATAAGTTGCGAAGCATTGGTCTCTTCCAATTGGCAGGCATTCGGAAGTGGTTCATTTAGGTAAGAACGGCGCAACTTGTATTGGATTGCCACTTAAATGAGTCTTTTGCCGCCATTTTCCTTGCGTTTGCATGTGTTGGATTGTGGGTGGGGTCCATGAGCCAGGAATGTGGCGAGTCGCGCCGCATGTAAGGTTACAATTAGCCGGGCCCGCTAGTACGGGTCACTATGCTCCAACCAATCAGCTCCAGTGGCGCAATCGGTTAGCGCGCGGTGTTTATACAGCAGTACTTGCCATAAGCAATGCAGAGGTTGTGAGTTCGGGCCTCACCTGGAGCAGGACATTTGACACGATGCAGTCACACGTGGACCGAGGCGAGAGAATGAACTGCTGTGGCGGTCACCCTAGTTGGAGTGAGAGTAAGGGGTGATCTAGCCAGCGTTTTGGGGCGCGATCTCGGGCCCCCCCCCCCATTTGTGTTGTCATGGCCGCGGACTACTGTTTTGTGCGGTTGTGGGGGCGAGGCAGCCTGAGGGGGTAGAAGCTGCACCCTAGTCCCAACGTGAAGCCAATTGTACACAACACTATGGTGAAAGGTGATGCCTCAGTTGGGCATGAGGTACTTATGATTTGCGCCCTGCTACAAGTGTTAGTAGGGTACATGGCTGATTGAGTGGATGCATAAGGTGTTATGCTAAGTACAGTTCCTACTAGCAGCTACGGGGTTGTGCTAACTGAGCTGTAGGACGGTGGCCCGGTTGACCTAGTGAGTTATGTAATCCCTGTGATGTCATGATGAGGTTTGGTAGCACACGGTAATAGGGGCAGATGGAACGAAGTTTCTCTTGTATGGACGATACGAAGGGTAATTAAAATAACCTGGTATGGAGTCTCTTCTGTAGTGTGCCACTGTGGGAGTGCGGTTGGCACATTAAATTCACACTGCCTCTGGGATAAGCCAAAGTCTCTGCCTAGCCACCTAGGGGGTGGGCAGGTGTCAGCTTAAGTGTGTACTCCCTTCCCCCGACTAGAGAGGTGGGTTCGGCCAGGCTTAGGTGCATACCCTAGCCAACCAGAAACTCCATTTACAACATTGGTAGAGAATACCTATGAGTTGTTTGCAGTCCATTCGCAACCGCCCCACAGGGCGAATGTTTTAGGCCACAAGGTTTGTGGAGGGCTCTTGTGTGGGAGCCTGGCGAAGAGCTAAGGTCAGGCTAGGATGTCTTGTGCCTTCGCCGCACTGTTGAGTCCCAGTCACGAGCGGATTGTATGAGGGTGAGCTGGCTGTGGGTCAGGAAGCGCCAAGGCATCAGGAGCACTGAGCGGCTTACAGCCAGATGCGGTAGCCGATGCAAGGGGCATCTGTTAGATTACAGCCCTACTCAGAGGTACCGCCTTAAGTGCTTGGAGGTCTGTTGGCACCGCCTTTCAATGGAAGCCATTGTCTAGCGGGCTGCTCTGAGCAGAGCATTTGCAGGCGTAAGTAACAGTATCAGCTACCAGTTCAAACGTGCATCTTTCACTAATTTACTCAGATAACTGGGACAGGAAGTAAGGCGGGCTGGATAACTCTTTCTTCTACCTGCATTGGCACATCTTGTCAGGAGTGATTGTCAAAGGGATTGCACTTCAGCCAGGTAATGTTGGCACCCATCCACACCAAGCCGATTGTTTAAGGTCACCCTGGGCCGCATTTACACAGCCCAGTATTAGGCCTTTGTGGGTCAGTGCCATGAATTACTAAATTGAACTGAACAGGAGGCGTGACCGTGGGTTACACTAGCAGAAGTTTGGGGAAGAGCTAGACTCCACCCATGGTCAAGGTGTAGTTTTAAGTAGTTGGAGTTGGCACTCTTATTTGACCAGGGGTTTGATGCTACACGAGGGCATCGCCGCGTTGCGGCCAGAGCACGGGCATTGTGTGTTTCCCAGGGGGCAGCAAGTGAAGGCAAGGCTCTTTCCAAATCTGGCACCAGAACACAAGGTAGCCTGGGCCAACTTGTCTGTTGGGTGACTTGTGTAGGCACCTGTGTAGTTGTCACTCCACGAAGGGGTGAGTTGTCTCCAATAGTGGGCACAATACATATATTGCGGTTGTCAGCGCCATGAGTTACTAAATGACAACTGTACAGTGGGCGTACTTGCTGACCGGGCAGTATTGCTACGGCCTCCAAGGGCCGATTGGTCAGACACCAGTAGCAGTGAGTGTGGCTTGCCCTCTGCGCAGTTGTTAGGAGAATTTAAATTCCATGTACAGGTTATACTGGACTGGCTACCAGCGGGTCTCGTGTGTGAGCGGGTTAACTGCTTTGAAAAAGGCATAAAAGGAGTATGGCATAACACATAGAAAACTAGGAATTAAATCAGGGACCAGCTACCTTTACACATGGATTTCGGTGGAGGGCAATTAAGTCCGGGGTAACCAAGTGTACCGGGTCTAGTGCTTTGCATCTTGGGTCAAAGCTGGTTGGCACACAGGGAGTGTCTAGGATCGTCCAGGCACACTCAGCAGTGTAGAATGCAAAAGAACTGCACGTTGCCACTATTTTGAGTGTGACAGATGCAACAATTTGATCCCTGCCAAAGCAAACCAAAGTTCTTATGGTCAGATGCACAACATACAACTGTTCACTCCAGCTTCACTGAAGGTAGTCTGTTAGCAGAGGTATAGAACGGGACGTCTTGCGCCAGGGTGCGGACAATGCACGGGCGACACAGCAGATAGTCTGCTGTCAGACGAGGGTGCTTGCGGGCTAGGAGGCCAGGCTATGTAGCAGAACCAATTCTAATGACCTCTCTCCCCCACCGGACTGCCCGAGAATGTGAGTGCAGTGGGATTTGCAATGTTACAGGTATTTTCCCGCCCATACAGGGGCAGAAGGGTACATTGCAGATATCTGCATAAATAGAGTGGGGGCAAGACCTATAGACGATGTGCACCGGTAACCGCAAGAGGGTGGTGTTAAGATCAAAATCTCGCAGCGGCAAGCTAGCCAGGTGGCATGCGTCAGTTGGTTAGGCCAGAATGTGTGCCGTGGCTCCAAGAGCGGCTTGAAATGTGTTTGGAGCACCATCGCTGACAATTCCAGAGCACACACTGCACCTCGGCCCAGTAGGTGAAGGCCATATGCTCATGTGCGGCTTGATCTTGTGGAGGGCAATATTCCCTGGAATAACAAAGTACTAGGTCATTAGCTGGGTTGAGCATCAAGGGTTACAGCTGGTTAGCAGGTATGTGTGTATCTGTGATCGAGCTTTAGTTAAGCAAGCCTGGTAGGTGGCGTAAGTTGTCACTCCAAATGGTTGCTGTGACTGCAATGGTGTGCGCTATGCGAACAGTCTTGTTCACCAGTGTTTATTAATCGCAAAGGTCTGTGCACATGTCTGGTCAACTTCAACAAAGTAGGTGCACTCTGCTCCCAGGGCAGGTTACGGGTTGCTTCAGTGATGCATAAAATGCCCCGTCCGCATAGCCAGAGTATATAGGCTGGTTGTGGAAGCGGTCTTCTAAGCAAGTGTGCTGCTGTTCCATAAATTGGGGAAACAGGTGTTAGGGAGCACGAAATGCTAGAAGGACTGCAACTACAGGTTGCAGGAGGTGGGAGCCACATCAGCTTGAAGGGTAGTATAGCGATGTTTAAGAGTAGAGCTCCCTCCTGGGAGGCCATCACATTCTTGCAGGTCATGGGAGGCACTGGTACATTCCCAGAGAAGGATAAACCGCTCCATGCGCAAGTTCGCAGAGCAAGGGGCTTTGGCTGCATCAGGCATGGGCTATGCCGGGCGAACGCCAAAGGTTATTTTGACAAAGTTGGGGTGCACTTGGCACAGGTGGGCTTGGATCTGTTCCTACTGGACATGAATGAGGACCGGGAAATTGCAGGTTGCAGTGAGAAAGGAACTGTTTTGGTGGGGTGCTCTTTAGGCGACGGGGGCCGCTTCCAGAGCTTTGGCGGAGTTACAGGGCGATCTGGAAGCATATGGGTACAGAAGGGTACCTCTGCGTGGGCACAATAGGGGTGCCAGAGCCAAATCCCAGGAGCCTCATGGGAGGGTCCTGGAACAATTACGTCGGCGCCCCGTTAGTCCTTCGGGCGGTTGTGGGCCTGAACAACCGGGGGCTTGCCTTGCTACGCTCCGCCCTGAAAGGGGCGTGAGTAATAAGGGACTAATGTGTCACATGATCCAGTAAGGGGATCACCCCCCATAAGGGTAGCGCTGATTGGATTCTCCACAGAGCTTGGCTCATCAGGCGGCAGGGCAGCATAGGTTGGTACAGCTGCCTGCCCTTGGATCGCCCGTAAGATAACCCACCATATTGCATACTTTTGTATGGAATAAACCTGCAGCAATATTTTCTCCAAACAAAAGTTGTGTTGTGTATTTATTTATGCATGCCTACTCTGTTATGGTGTGGATGGGGTGTGTTGCCTGTAATGGGACTATGCGCCCTCAACTTTGACTAAGACTATCCATTAACGTGCCTTCCGTGTTCGGCAACAAAGAGCTTGGCTTTGCTGTACCAGATCACCTCTGGATTCATCCAGCCACAGTTCTCGCACGATTTGGAAATGTGTGATGAACGTAGGCACCAGAGACAAACGTGGTGGGAGTCTGTCACAGACATCTGTTTGTGACAGTCCATTCAGGGTTTAAATCCTGTAGTCTTTGGAGGGGACATATCCATTGCACACTGTAAAAACATTTGGACAAAAAAAACTGTCACATGACATAAAAGTTGAGGGAGCGAGCTCTGGATCTGTATGAAAACAAAGGAACTGACATCAACATGCAGGGGTGGCAGTTATTTGTTACAGCAGCGTCACTTCTGGGCAGGACAGAATCGACACAAAGCCACACAGTGCCACCTACCGGCCTGTGAGGGAATTGCTGGAAATAAATTCTCTGAATCCAGTCTGGCGCCTAGGGGTATTCACAAGGTGAGGAACCTGTGGTTAGAAGTATCCATCAAAAAAATCTGGCTTATGCTTGTGCAAGATACACAAAGCTCCTGCACCATAACTCCAGCAATATATTTTGTAGCTTTCATAAACACAAGCCCATAGAGACAATTACTTATAGAAAGTATATTAATGTATACCATTACCTCTATGCTAAAATAACCTCTGTCAACATAATCACCAAGGAAGAGGTATCTTGTATTAGCTGGTGATCCGCCCACTTCGAATAACTTCATTAGATCGAAAAACTGTCCATGAACATCGCCACACACTGAAACGAAAACATTTTTTATATGAAAATCTCCAACTGATTTAAAGTAAAACATCTTATGATTGTCTGAGACCTTTGACTAGCTCTCCCGTTTTATTTTACTAACTGCCACCTACACATAAGTAAAAACTATTATGCATTTGCTTACTTTCAGCTTAGAACTACAACACCATTACTCATAACAGACAAAAGTAATTGGAAGCTTTGTTTTTAAAATTGGATTTTACCTATCCCTGAATGTCTACTCTCTCTGAACCACGCTAGCTACCGTACTTCTTTCTACCACTTACGAAGATGAAGAAAATACAATAAATAACATCACACTTTGACTTTTTTAACCTAAAGAATACTCTTAAAAATATTACATTCGGGAAATTTGTGTTATCAACATGACATTTAAAACGAACTGCTTGGAACAAATTAATTTAAATGAGCAGAATTAAGACAATGTATAATTCAGTCTTCCCATGGCTGTTGTACTGCTAAAGTTAACATTAAACAAAAAGAGCTGATCTAACTTTGTCAAGCTTCAGGAAGTGGAAAAAAAAACATGTTTCTTCAAGTCTTTTAATATAGAAGTTTCAACTTGAAATATGTTTGTTGACCCATGGGTGCAGAGTAAAATATGTTTTTCAAAATCTATTTCCCAATACAACTAACATCTGTGTTGTGAAGTTAGAGTCACAATATCTCCACACGTTGGGTATTGTTAAAGAAATATCTTTATTGGCCACAGTCTTCTCCAGCTCCTGGCAGCAACTGCCGGACATAGAATACCAACATAATCATCTTCTGCTCTACGTTCCACATTCCATGGGAGTAGAACCCAGAATGTGGAATGTAAGGAGAAGATCACATCACCGCAACATTTCCCCCTTCCATATTACTAAAATACATAAACATTGATAATGGTTACATACTCAAGCAAGTAACAACGATAAAAACAACAACTGGAAATACATGGGTTTCACAATCTAACCCTTTCTATAAGAAAACTGAAGATATAAACTTGTTATACATCACGATACCTAGCAGGTTTGATCACCACTCTTTTGCTTCTCTGTTCCACGGGATCAACAACCTTCAAACCACTTGAAGTAGCCGGCCTATAGAAACATGGCCTGGCACAAAATGCACATCACTTTCACTATCAGCCTACCCACCAGAGGATGATAAACTCCTGCCCGGTAATGACATACCCACACCCTCATCACTGTTGACTCTCTACTTCAATCAATCAATCAATCAATCAGGGGGTTTATAAAGCGCGCTACTCACCCGTGAGGGTCCCAAGGCGGCTTTTGTTCCACCATTCATGTCCTTTAATGGGGACAGCATTCTTAGACACAACGAAAACTCTTTCAGGTAACCTGAACTTGGACTTCCCTTTAATGACGTAGGTAGGATCTTTTACACGCACCCAGTCACCTACATCGATCACACTTCTTTCCCCCTTGTGTCTGGCATCATACCCCTCTTTCATTTTGCTTTGGTTTGTTTCCACCCGGGGCAGTATAATCTTGTCTAAAAATTGCACTTGGTCAGATTTGAGCTTATACTCTCTCAACCATGCAGGACATAGTTTGGATGCTGGTACCTGGACCCTCATGATTGCAAAGGGACACATACCTGTGACTGCAGTGTGACTTGACCGATGACACCATAACATGCTCTCTACTGTTTCACTTAATTCAGTTTCGTTTTGAACAGCTAACTGATTGCACTCCACCAATGTGAGGTTAATTTTTTCCACAAGGCCATTGGCATGGGGGTGATACAATGCTACATGTTTGTGTGTAATCACATTGTTCTGCAAAAACTCCCTCATTTCTTTCGATACAAATTGCACCCCGTTATCAGATACAATTTCTTTAGGGCAACCTTCCCTCAAAAACAATTTCTTATAGCTGCAACAGTGTTGGGCTCTGCCATGAAATATACCTCCCACCACTTACTGTACTATTACTGTACTATTACTATTGCAAACTTAAATCTCCATGGTAAAGTGTTGAACGGGCCTATGAAGTCTATCTCCAGTTTGACCCATGGCCCTTCAGGTAATACACACGACTGAAGAGGCATCAACTCGGTTTTCATGCCTTTGCCGCTGGTGGTGTGTATCACACACGCCTAAACCTTGGTGACAATTTCTGTGTCCATACCTGGCCACCAATAGTTTTCTCTGATCCTCCTTTTGATGATGGTTTGTCCTAGGTGTCCTTCATGCCCACTCAAAATGATCTTTTCCCTCAAACCACTGGGGGTATAAATTTGTCAACGCCTCTGCCACCTTGACATAAGCCTGCATTCTTACAGGCAAAACTCTCTCCCTGGGCCATCCCTCTTTAACATATTTCTTCACGCTCTCCAAATCTTCATCCTCCAACATTCTGGCATTCAACTCGCCCTCCGAGAATGCATTCCCCTGGCAAACATCAATAGCGGCTATTAAACATTCCCCATCAGCCTCCTCACAGAACACAGTGTTTACTTCTGAGCTGACCAGGGAGCGTGATAAGTAATTTGATCTATTATTTTTGCCACCTGAGATGTATTCTATGTTGAAATTATATTGTAAAAGTTTAGAACTCAATCTGGCCAATCTAGGAGTGTGGTCCCTCATAACAGTGCCGCCTAGAATATGAATATATGACGTTACTTTGCATGCGTTTACAACGCATGCCTTTACAATGCGGTCAGTACAATGACCGCGTTGTTACCACGCGTACCATTAAAACGCAAGTCATTACAACGACTTACTGTAGGGGGCGCTGGAGTTTGGAATAGTATAAATTACTATTCGAACTCCAGTCTATGCAACAGTAGGGAAGGTGTTGGATTTAAAATCCAACACCTAAAGCCCCCTTCAGCAAGTCGTTGTAATGACTTGCGTTGTAATGGTATGCGTGGTAACAACGCGGTTGTTGTACTGACCGCGTTGTAATGGCACCGCGTTGTGCCGACAGCATTGTAAACGCTGTTTCCCCTAGAATATTTACCAAAGGCTTATGATCTGTTTTAAGGGAAAATCTCCTTCTCCAAATGAAACATTTAAAACGTTCCACAGCCCAACAACAGGCTAGCAATTCTTTCTCTATAACAGAGAATACCTGCTCATTTTCTTTCAATGACCTGGAAGCAAACCCACAGTTACTTTGTTTACAGCATTGCACTTTGAAGCCAGCGTAGCACCCAGCCTATCATTACTTGCATCTACTGTTATGATACACTCCCTCGTGGGACTGAAAGTGCCAACACTCCTGCAGAGACAATTTCCTTCTTGAGAGCAACAAATTCATCTTAACAGGCTTCACTCCAATAAAAAGTCTTTCTTTTTTTAAGTAGTTCTCTCAAATGTACAGTTTTCGCAGAGAAATTCTTTATAAACTTAGCACAGAACGCGAAAACTCCGAGAAATTATGCTACATGTTCTTTGCTTTTGGGATCAGGAGCTCTTCAAATTGCTTCCACCAACCCAGGCCTAGGCGCAACCCCTTTTAAAAAAATTACCTGACCTAAATACTCTATGCTACTTTTGGCAAACTCACATTTTTTCTTATTGACTACTATTCCAAATTTCTGCAACCTTTTTAACTCCACTTGCATGAACTTATTGTGACTGACCAGATCGTCCCTTGCCACCAGAATGTCAGCCTGGAATGTCACCACCCCTTTTACACTCTGAAGCACATTTTTTCCAACACAGGGAAAACAAAGGCAGCATCTGCCAATCCAAAAGGCATCCTCTTGAATTGGAATGTGCCAACTGGTGATACGAACACCGTGAACTGTTTAGAGGATTCCTCCAGTTTGATCTGATGGTAAGCAGACGCCAAGACGATTTTGCTAAACACTTTGGCGCCCGCAAATGTGGTAATAATGTTATCTATATGGGGAAGAGGATGGGAATCTAACCATATCACCTTGTTCAAACTTCTCAGGTCCACACAAACCCTTAACTGCCCATTTTTCTTCCTTGCTATCACCAATGGGGATAAACCATAATGATGATTCGATGGGTTCAAAGACCCCCATCTTCACACATTATTTTGAGAATCTCTGCCAACTCCTCCCGAATGCTGAAAGGGACATTCCTTAACTTGTGTTTGACTGCCATGGCTCCACTTTGTACCTTAATTATGTGTTTGAAACCTGCAACCCTAATCAGTTTATCACTGAACACCTCTTTAAACAGACTTGTCCTACACTTATTAGAATCATAATCAGCAAGCTCTTGCTCACGAGACGCTCCAACTGTGACCAAAGAAACCTGAACTTTCCTCTCTGGCCTTAGTGTCATTCCAAATAATCCCTGAAGGTACCACCCAAGTTTGTTCAGACACTTCCTTGCTACGTACACCTTCTTAAAAATAACTTTGGCTTTGTACTTCATGTGACATTCAAACTAACCCATGATCTTCCTTCCATCATATGTTACCGGGTTCCTGTCCAGCAGCAGTAATTTTCTCTCACCCCATGTTTGTTGCAACAATTCATATGTGACCATCTTCATTCTTGCCCAAGAACCTATCAACAGGTTAAGCACCTTCAGATTGACCAAAATATTCTCATGTGAGTCTTCACAATTGGTCTCTCCACCTTGAACTGCCAACACCAAGTCCCTTTCTTCACTATGCTCATTCCCTGAACCTTCGCTATATTCTCTGTCTGGTACAGAATTCACCTTGTCTTTACCCTTCACCGATTGACAAACCTTTGCAAAGTGTCATAATCTGCCACAGGTCTTACACTTTACATTTTTTGGCAGACAAGGGTGACCATTTGACCAGTGCATAGCATACCCACATCTGAAACAAAAAAATGTTTGATTAAAAATCCTTCTTTACCCTCTTTTTTCTTTGTAAACGTTTTACTCTGCCCCATATGGTTAGCAATAGAAACCCCGCTCTGCTCTTTCCGCGTCAACTCCGTGCATGACTTGCGAGAAGCCTCTATACAGAAGTACTGGTTAATATTTCACCAGTGATGCACTTTGTTAATGCACTGTGTTACTGTTTATAGTGCACTGTGGCTCCACTACCAGCATCCTAGTGTACAGAAGATTAAAAAGGTGCTTCTGAGACGCCACACTAATGTGTGCACATCACAGGGTCCTACTGTCCTGCTGCTCCCAAATGATGCGTTGTACGAATGTGTGTGCATCACAGTACACATACCAAGCTGCTGGCGAGGCTGTAATACGCACGGTAATTGTGTGCGTATCACAGTGTGCAGAAATGGCTGCAGTTGAAGCTTCGTAGCTTCCCCATGTGATACGCTGGACGATTGTGTGCATATGATAGTGCACAGACATGGCTTCTGGCAAAGCTTTGCAGATGGTGGGCACTTGTGTGTAAATCACAATACAGGCTTCCCGATACAATCTGGCCGCCGAAGTTTCCTACGTAAGGCTGCAAACGTGCACTGCATGCTGGATCACACGCTGTCCCTCAAGCCGCCTGGACTTCTAGTACCGGAATGAGCCTTCACCGCTGCCCACGGGGATTGTGACAGAGGAGAAAGCATGCTGCCTTGTACTGCAGAGCTGAAACAAGCCTTCATCGCTTCCCACGGGGACTGTGACGGAGTAGAGCGCTGACAATAGCGGGTGCGCCTGAATGAGGTAAGCCCGCATGAGGCATGTCCAACACAACGGACACACTTAAGAGTCCATGTATCTCAATCTGACAACTAAATGCTCGCACCTTGCACCAAATCACTAAAATTGTTCGTAGCCCACACTGGCCATCCCCTGCTTACCTCAGAAGTGCTCTACCGCACAATGACTGGCCTGGTTCCTCCACGCCCAAGCTGGACCTGTTCAGGAGACCGATCGCAAACGCCTTAGAAGTGTATGCTGCACACTGGCTACATGTGGATTCTTCACTGGCCAAATATCGCCAAAATTGTAGTGAGGTTAGAGTCACAATATCTTCACACGTTAGGTATTGTTCAATAGATAGCTTTATAAGCCACAGTCTTCTAAAGCTCCTGCCAGCAACTGCCAGACATAAAATACCCACATAATCATCTTCCGCTCTACATTTCACATTCCATGGGAGTAGAACCCAGAATGTGTAATGTAAGGAGAAGATCACATCATCACAATCTGGTGTTTTCAGATGCGGAAGAGTCGATGAATAGAGAATGCTGGCACTGTAGGACTACACTTTATTAAGCAGGGTTAGCGAACACAGCTCTTCAATTCAAGCTAAAAACATGCCTCAACTGACTTGTAATTGGCATTTTAGGAATTTCTTTTGCTCTAGAATTTAACACTTTTGGGATGTGTTTTCACACCAGCAAACTCAAATGTCGAAGAATGCCTTTGCATCGGAGCTGCAAATGAATTAATCGTAAGCCTCCTCATTTCCTCACATCTGGAAATGCAACCTCGTACGCGGTACCAGAAAATGTACCACAGCTGTGGTGCCAACAAGATAGATGGTAGGCAGAGTTGCTTGAATAAGGCTTCCTTTTGTTAGTGTCAAAGTTATCAGTGGCTCACAGTTATTAAAACACCCGAGCCCCCATAAAATTCAAATTCGTTTGGGGCAAGATACATAAAAAGGGTTTCCTACACTCTGATGTAGAATATCAAAAACAGCATAAGTACAGTTACAATGAATGATCTTGGTGGAATACACAAATTTTATGAATACTAGAAATCTGGGTTGTTAAAAAGTGAAACAAATGCCAAATAAAATAATCATTTTAAGTAAAAATCTAAAGTGAAATTTGACATTTGAGTTATTAAATGCTAGATTGTGACATGTCACCACTTTATAGTTCTAGAGCTTCCATAGGTAGATGAGGTTTTCAAGAGGTGTCAGCTGATAGGTTGCGACTGTTAACTCCAGTAGATATTAATAAAGTTTCATGGTCTGCTGAGGATAAGAAATACATTAGAGGGGTGCTTTCCTCTAGTAAGAGGGTGTGCCAGACCTCAAACAAACGAGGTAGGACTCTTTGAAGAGGCTAGCAATCAGGTTTCTCTTGAAGGATATCAAGGTTTGTTGATGGCTAAGGTCTGGACTCTGAGTTTTATAGGCTTGCACCTAAAGTTCAGATTATGTATCCTTGGTGGGATTTTCGTGTGAAGTTGTGTTGAACAGTCAACTTTGCTTTCTTTGACCTGAAGGCCCAAATCAGTGTTTAGGATGCAGTTAGTGTTTGCAGGTGTTAAGGGCCTGATCCCGCCTGTGGAAATATTTTAGGTCTGATGTGATGAGCTCTGATTTCTAGACTGAGGCAAATTTTGGCCACTTTATTTTATGTCCTTTGAAGTTTTTGTAGGTTCTGTTTATGTGCTACTATGTAGACTAAATTGCAACTGTTGAGGCTCAATAGGATCAGTTCCCAGGTAAGTTCGAGCCAGTGTCTTTGTTTGAGAAGAGGGGCAATCCTTCTGATCATCATGAGGTGTTGGTTAGGACTTTTGAAAACTGTTGAGAACTGGTGTTTGAATGATAGTTCTTTGTCAAACCAGATCTCAAGGTTTCTCACTGGTTGATTGGGAGGTGTCACCTAGTTCCCTTAGCCATTTTAATGGGAGGCTGCTAAATGTGATTTTGTTGGTTATCAGGATATTGGTCTTTCGACTATTTAGGTGGAGGCTAACTGTCCTTCATCGAGGGATTTATATATTTCAGGCATGTTGATATATTCATTACTTCGTTTGAGAGGTCACCTAATCGGAGGTGGAGCTGCATGTCATCAGAGTATATTTGGAATTGTAATTGGTATTGGGAGATTATCTGTACAAGGGGTCTCATATAAAGGTTAAACAGTGACAGGGATAAGGGGGGCCCTTGGAGAACTCATAGCTACTGGGTTTTGACATCAAGAAGGATAAACCTATTTTGATATGTTAGCATCGACCTGAAAGGAACGGGTTGAACCATGGAAGTGTTGTTTCGTTTATCCCAGGCCAATTTTCTAATCGATTGAGTAGGATCTTATGGTTTACTGTGTTGTAACCTGCTGATAGATTGAGAAAATTGAGGAGGAGAATTTCAGATTGTCCTCCATAAAGGGAGGACAAAGGATCTTCCCTAATGTCTGAGACAGCAGTTTCGATGCTCCTTCCAGGTATGATGCATGATTGTTTGTCTTGTAAGAGGTCATTGCATTCAATGTAATAGTGAACCTGCCTTGTAACCTTACTTTCTAGGATTTTGCCAATGAAGAAAAGTTTAAGATATGTCTACAGACTGTTGCTTCAGTAAGGGGAGAGGGGCGGGTTATTAAAGCCTGATATAGTTCTGTGGGTACTCTCCCATACTGCGGGGATCTAGTGTGGTCATATAATCTTTGATAGTAGCCCCGAGCATGATTCAACTGAGAGCTTTAAGGTCAAAGTAAATGGTAGAAAAATTCATAAAATATTATTGAGTAATAAGAATCTCAGTGGGAAGAAAAAGGGGAGGATCCCCGATTCTCCTGGATGTTGGATTGAAACTGTGAAATTTTAGTCTCTGGGAGGCTTAATAGGCTTTCGCAGAATTGCCAGGATTCAGTGGGAGGCTTCTTTAGTACTTCTGAGTCGAATTTCTCTATCTATCTATATATATATATTCCCATTAAAAAACAAAGGTTACAGGGATGTTATAGTTAGGAAATAGAATTTAAAAAACCTTGGAAATTCACTGAAAAAAACAAAGGTTACAGGGACGTTATAGTTCGGCTCAGATATCCCACACACAAAACCACAGAAATTCAGCAGTTATAAGTACCTGAGCTAACTAGAACTTACGCACCCGCAGTACACTGCTTATGACCTCACGCATGACATGGTCAGTGACATCACTGATGACATCTCAAATGACATCACTGATGACATCATCAAGTGAGTATGTTTAGCAAACGTTTCTGAGACAAAGATAAATACTAAGCTACTGCATACGTTAAATTACTATTCTTTCTGTACTACTTATGAGTGATACTATTTCTAAAATATGTCATATGAGTGGCTCTGTAACTGTCTGCATTAGTGTGTGAGTGGGTGTGTGAGTAGCTATATGGGTCTTTCAGTGGGTGTGTGAGTGGCTGTACAGGTCTGTCAGTGGGTATGTGAGTGGCTGTATGGGTCTGTCAATGGGTTTGTGAGTGGAGTTTTGGGTGAGTGGGTGTGTGAGTGGTTACATGGGTGTGTGAGTGGGTATGTGACTGGTTGTATGGGTGTGTGAGAGGTTGTACGGGTGTGTGAGTAGGTGCGTGAGTAGCTGTTTGGGTATGTGAGTGGGTGTGTGAGTGGTTGTATGGGTGTGTGAGCTGTTTTATGGGTGTGTGACCAGGTGTGTGAGGGGTTGAATGGGTGCGTAAGTGGGTGTGTGAGTGGTTGTATGGGTATGTGAGTGGTGTTGTGGGTGAGTGGGTGTGAGTGGTTGTATGGGTCTGTAAGTGGGTGGTAGTGGTTGCATGGGTGTGTGACTGGGTGTTTTGATTGATTGTATGGATCTGAGACTGGGTGTGTGAGTGGGTGTGTGAGTGGATGTGTGGGTGTATGAGTGGTTGTATAGGTGTGTGAGTGGTTGTATGGGTGTGAGTGGTTTCATGGGTGTGTGTGTGTGGTTATATGGGTGCGTGAGTAGTTGTGTGGGTGTGTGAGCCGTTCTCTGGATTATGTCATCAATGATGTCATGAGTGATGTAATATGTGCGGTCATAAGCAGTGCATTGTGGGGGCATAAGTTACAGTTAGCTCAGGTAATCTATAACTGCTGAATTTCTATGGCTTTGTGTTTGTGAGATGTGAGCCTAACTATAACGTCCCTATAACCTTGTTTTTTAAAGTGAATTTCTAAGGTTTTTTAAATTCTATTTCCTAACTATAACGTCCCTGTAACCTTTGTTTTTTCCAGTGAATTTCAATGTTTTTTTAATGCTATTTCCTGATTATAATGCCCCTGTAGCCTTTGTTTTATGTAGTGAATTCTGAAGGTTTTTTAAATTTTATTTCCAAACTGTAACCTTTGAGAGTGGGTATGTGGAGTGTTGTATGGATCTGTGAGTGGATGTATGGGTGTAAGAGAGGGGTGTATGAGGGGGTGTGTGAATGGTTGTATGGGTGTGTGAGTGGTTCTGTGGATGATGTCATCAGTGATGTCATTTGAGATGTCATCAGTGATGTCACTGACCATGTCATGAGTGATGTAATACATGAGGTCATTAGAGGTGCATTGTGGAGGTGTAAGTTAGAGTTATCTCAGGTAACTATAACTGCTGAATTTCTATGGTTTTGTGCATGTGAGATCTGAGCCTATCTATAATGTCCCTATAACCTTTGCTTTTTCAGTGAATTTCTAAGGTTTTTTTTCCAATTCTATTTCCTAACTATAACGTCCCTGTAACCTATGTTTTATTTAGTGAATTTCAAATGTGTTGAAATTTTTATTTCCTACATGTAACCTTTGAGAGTGGGTGTGTGAGGGGTTGTATAGGTCAGTGAGTGGGTGTGCGAGTGGCTGTATGGGTCTGTGAGTGGGTGTGTGAGTGGCTGTATGGGTCTGTGAGTGGGTGTGAGTGGTTGTATGGGTCTGTGAGTGGGTGTGTGAGTAGCTGTATGGGTTGGTGACTGCGTGTGAGTGGCTGTATGAGTCTTTGAGTGGGTGTGCAAGTGTCTGTATGGGTGTGTGGGTGGGTGTGTGAGTAGTTTTGAGGATGTGTCAGTTGGTGTGTGAATGGATTTGTGAGTCGGTGACTAGGTGTGTGAGTGGCTGTATGGGTCTGGGAGTGGGTGTGTGAGTGGCTGTATTGGTCTGTAACTGGGTGTGTGAGTGGTTTGGGTTTATGGGTGAGTGGCTGTGTGGGTCTGTGAGTGGGTGTGTGAGTGGCTGTATGGGTTTGTGAGTGGATGTGTGAGTGGTTTTGTGGGTTTGAGTGACTGGGTGTGTGTTTGAGTGGTTGTGTAGGTCTGTGAGTGGATGTGAGAGTGGCAGAATGGGTGTGTGAGTGGGTGTCCAAGTGACAGTGAGGGTGTGTCAGTAGCTGTGTGAGCGACTGGACCGGAAAGGAACCTTACAAGCCCCTTTATCCAACAAGAGTCGACAGTTTGCACAGCATATCTACCCAACTGGAGTACTTTCTACTAGTTAATTACCAAGTGCTACCTCATTGGGTAAATATCCCATGCGTATTCTACACTACAGCTGCATAATGGACCACAAAGAATTGTCTCCAGTGACCCTAGTGTGTATTTCGGCAATGTGATTGTTCCTCGTGCGTCTGTATCCAGAAATCTGCAATAACATGAATCCTCTATAGAGAAAACGATGAGACTACAAAGAGGTGAATCTCCACCAAACAAGGGTACTTCCTCTTAACTATATAAAGTGAGTGCTTCTTTGTTTGGTGATGTCCTTACATTCTTTGGCATCAAGAACGCGTAATCAAAATTGGCAGGAAAAGCATTGCAGGACCTCTTGGTAAGCTGCCCATAATACTGGCAGTAGGCGGGAAGACCTTTGCATACTACTAAGGTGGACAGGGTGGGGCCAAAGGGACGAGGCTTCCAGGTGATTTTGCACTTTTGCATACTCGCAGTAATTTAAAGGGCGAACCATGGACTCTGCTGTCATCGGGAGCGGCCAAGAAAGAACCCACTCATCAGTCACTAGAGATTGTGCTCCAATACATCAAGGATACATTTATGGGTAAGGGGGCTGCGCGGCCTCCCTTTCCGGGCCGATTTCGGCCCAGGGGACCTCCATCCTCCGGTGCCCAGCCACTTGATGCTGGGTGCCCTGACCCAACCCAGTGCTCCCAGTGTGCGGTGTTGGGGACCGCAAGGAGAGCTTAAATGCCCTCACAGTCCCTGCCGGCTCCCCACCTCTAGCGGGAGCCGGCATTGCTCCAGCATGCAGGGAGCAGCCAAAAATGCTGCCTCCTGCGTGAAAGAGCAATCCTTTTATCTGTGAAGACTCCGCTCCCAGTGAGCGGGAGCAGTTTTCCTGCTCCCACCCACTGGGAGTGGACTTACTGTTTGCTCTCGCTTGGACCGAGGAAGAACCAGCAAACTCCTATGTCCAGAGTGTGGGCACCTTGGAACATAGGGAGCCGGCCATGGGGGGTGGCAGTCCCCAGAGCCATTAATGGCTCTAGGAGGGGGGCCATGCACCCCCCTCATATGTTTATGTAGGGCCAGGGCCGGGGATGTGGGCGTTCCCGAGGACAAATATGACCTGGGAGGGGGGCCGCAGGGCCCCCCTCCCTCTTTGATAAATTCCCTTCGCCCGGGGAGGTGGGGCTCCCCGGGGCAATTTTAAAGTAAGTAGGGGCATCCACGCAGCCCCCCTCTTATTTTATGATCAATCTGCGGGGAGGTGGGGGTCCCTGGGGCCATAAAAGGCTGTAGGAGGGGTGCCCACGTGGCCCCCCATCTTATATTCTCATATCTGTCTGGCCCCAGAGAGGTGGTGGTGCCGGGGGCCCATATCCACAATGGGATAGGGTGTTGCATGCGCCCCTCCCCATAATACATATTAAAAAAATCCCCAGGGACCTAGTCCGCCCGGGGGACTCAAATAGAAACAAGCGCAGGAGAACGCACTTGGTTTTTATAAAAACGCTTGCAGGGATTCGCAAATCTCTATGATTTTCACCCAAAATTGTTTTTGAAAATCCTTTGGGCCCCAAATGCGTCCCTGGGGGACCCCACCACCAAGCCTAGGGAGTCAGGATATTCCTACGCTGCCCCCTTCTCAATTTTTTTATTACCTTTTTGTTTGGGACTTGGTTGAGTCTGAGTCCCCAAAATGGCTGCCAATACTTCTTGGTTGAAGTGTTAGCAGCCAATCAGATCTCAGCATGAGATCTGTTGGATTCACAAAGGGTCCGTGCCTCTAGATATCTATATTTTTTTCCTTTAATATCTCAAAAACTACTGAACGGATTTACACCAAATCACAAAAAGGGCTTTTTCTGGACCAAGATCTAGTTCTCTGCCAAATTTGGTGTGATTCTGTCCAGCAGTTCAGGCTGTAGTTGTATTTAAAATCTCTATGGGAATTAACATGGGAAACACATTTTTTGCCCCCCCTCCTTTTTTCTCAGCCCCCGCTTGACAGGTCACCCAGACACTATCCATGCACAAGGAGAAATAGGAGGTCACTTTTTTGGAAAATTTCGTGAAGATTCGTGAAACGGTGCCAAAGTTATAAGCAAGTCAAAAAAACTTTTTTCCAATGGATACTAGGTCTTAACTATAACTACCTACTGGCGACTGCCAGTAGGTGATATATATATATATATATATACATACATACTGTTCTTTAGTGTGGCTTGCGGCTTGGTTGATTCTGTTCAATTTACATAGTATGATTTTATATTGCTTTCTGAATGGCCTTGTGATAATTTCTCAAATGTTCTTTACATTTTTCTCTGCCTATAAGGTCTTTCGTTTTCCTCAACTGTCGTTCCAGCTTGCAACTTTGTCTTTTTACGTTAGACAGGTTTGTGTCGAATCACCTATAGAAGGATTTGTTATCCAGTTTGGGTTGAGTTGGAGGGACCTCAGTGTTGAGTGTCCTTGGTCAGAGTCATCTGATTAAAGGATGGCAGATCCCTTTGAAAGCTTCTAGAAATCTAGATGTGGGGGGTTTTCTCTGGAATTTAGAAAGGACAGGCAGGGTATTCTTTAAATATTGGCCCTTTGGTGTGTGAAACCCATTTCTACCATAAACATAACCAAGAAATGCTCCGACCATGAGGATGGCATAAATATTGATTCTTTGGTGGTCAGTCCATGGGAAAGTACTAGGTTGAGGGTGAATGCTGCTCAGTGGGTGGGACCCGATACCAGTGGAGTGAACCCTTCCATAACTTCAGTAGCTTGGTAATAGCTCAGACTGTTTATTCACAGACTGAAATCTCCTAGTATCAGACTTTCTGGAGTTGTGGATTGGCTGGATAGGGTGAGACCTAAAACATCTTAGAGGACTTTAGAGGAGAAGTCTGGTTTTCGGTATATCAGAGTTAGAGTAAAAGTAGAGTTCTAGCAGGTGAAGAAACATGCTGTTGAGAGGAGGAATAGTTGAGCTTTTCAACCTCCTGGCATGCTGGTGATTTGTGGTAAATGATGGCCAACCTCACTCCTCTAGGGGTGTGTGGCCTGCAAGCCGATCAAGAAGGCTGCCTAATTAGGGAGCTCCAGTCCCCAGCCCATACTGTCTGTGTCAATCTATCCTGTTCTGTGACAGCTGGCTGACCTGAGTGTTATGCGGGGCCCACTGGGACAGCCCTCCTCCTCCTGGTGTCATTTGTGCTGCGCTGCACGGCTCCCAAGTCCGTCGTTGAGGAGTGGCAGTGACAGCGGCCAGCCCTTGTGGTCTGCGACCTACCCCTTTAGGCCGCCATTAGAGCCGGGTATGTTCAGGCGGCCGACAGTCACTGAAGACTACAGTCCCCATTCAGTGCAGGTAAGCCGTGTTGCGATGGCGGAGCAATTCTCCGTTCATTACCTAACTTAACTGTGATGATGTTACAATGGTATTTGATGCACAGGATGTTATGGGAGAATTTGAAGCATACTATGCACAGTTATACTGTTCTCGCCACACACTCACTCCAGTAGACTATTCCCCCTATCTTAGCCGGCTCACCCTAGCCTGGCTGGAGGGATCTCGTTGAACCTTTCTGGAAGAGCCTATAACACTGGATGAGTTTACAGCAGCCATTGGTGGGTCACCTATCGGTAAGATCCCAGGAGGCGACAACCTCCCTTCTGAACTTTATAAGGACTTCTTGGCTTTTTTGTGCCCTACGACTACAAGTCTACAAGGAAGACTTACGTACTGGCACTTTGACCCATTCTCTTCAAGAAAGTATTCTAATAAAACTTTTAAAACCCAACAAACCCCCAGTCTCCTGACACTTATTGCCCCCTGTCTCTTACAAATACTGACACTAAAATCTTGGTGTAAGTGCTAGCCAGCTGGTTGATCCTATTACTTCCCAACCTAATATTGCCTGATCAGGATGGTTTCATTCCCAACTGCTCCACTTCACACAACTTGAGGACTCTTTTTGTCCATCTGCATCAACTGCGGTCAGACGAGGTGGCAGTATTTTTGGATGCGACTAAAGCATTCAATTCTCTCGAATGGCCCTTCCACTTTGCAGTTTTGCGCAGAATTGGGATCCTGGATCCTTTTCTGCGGTTGATTCAACTGCCTTACACCGCCCCTTCATTGCACATTCGGGTTAACGGACTTTTGTCAGATCCTATACCAATCGGCAGGGGCACTCGTCAGGGCTATCCCCTGTCGCCGCTCCTCTACACAACAGCGACCGAGCCCTTAGCATTGGCTGTTCGCCAATGGCATGGGCATAAGGGATTGGCGTTCTTGCTCCGCAATATTATCATCTCCCTTTATTCAGATGACATCAATCTCTACCTAAGCAAACCCCTGGGAAAACTGGGATCCGGTTATTCATGAGTTTTCCTTATTTAGGCTCCTATTGAGCATTGAGATTAATTGGACTAAATCCTTTATATTCCCACTTACCCCAGCCACTATTGTTTGCCTTTTTCACTGCCCCTGTGGTGACGGATACTCTAAAATACTTGGGGATTTCTATAAGCGCTAGTAAACCAACCGTCATACTTGAAAATTATGGCGTGCCACTTTCACATCTGGAAGACCAGGTACGGGGGTGAATCAAGCTTCCTCGCTCTCTATTGGGGCACACAGCGATACTGAAGATGATCATCCTCCCGAGGCTGCTATATTTATTTCTGAATATACCTATTTCCGCGCCTCGCAATGTTTTTCATACTCTCCGATCTTTGGTGGTACGCCTTGCCTTGAGGGAACATGACAGCTCCAGATTTTGAGCTGTACTGTACATGAGATCAAACCTCATTTGTCCACTATCGGCTTAGGCCTCCCCATTATTTAACACAACTCTCTCCTGAGCATGATCAGGTTCATCCTCTTTCTCTCTCCTCACTGATTGGACAGTGTCATTGACAATCTCGGAGCAACATAGATACGGTTGCCTGTAAGCAACAGGCTTGGGACCAGCTGCAGGCTGAACTCGGCCATGCAATACTCTACTCCCCCAAGCAGCTGATTATCCATTCCCCGCTACATCAAATACTACAAGAACGAACGTTAGCCCAGAGGGTGGCGCGCTGGCGAATGAAAGAGATGGGTCATCTGTTTCCTGATGGACATTTCTGCGACAAATTAACCACCAACACTAACGACTCGTTTGATATGTTGAATCTACTTACCTTTTTTTTTTACTTCCATGCGAAACTCCGGGAATCCTACCCTGAGTTTCCTAATGCCCAAGCCGAGTATACAACCTCTACCCTTTTTCTCACGGGGCCCTCACCCAGGAATCTCCTCTCTCATCTCTCTACGCTGCTGTACAGTCAAAGATGCCCAGGTGTACCCAGGGAGCTCGGCAATGATGAGAGATGGCCCTAGGCAAACCTATATCAGGGGGGCTGTGTGCAGCCTGACACGAACTCTTTCCCTCAATGGCAGATTCCACCTTATACATTTTCGCTTCTAACCTAGACACATTATATCCCTGCAAAACTATGCCAATATAGGCACGTGATCATGAAGAATACGCTAGACGTCATGGCAGGGGGTGATTTTATGCATGGTCATGTCCCCCAATATTAGCCTACTGGCAGGCAGTTTTCTCTATGCTTGTGCAAATCATGTGTCTGTCTTTCCATCCCTCACCGGGGCTGGTGATACTTTCTTTCATCAGAATGCCGGAAGAAAATAAGCGTCTCCTGGCTGTGATGTTACTCCTTGTTAAACGTAGGGTGGCCTGATCTTAGGGCTGGGGAAGAGTGCCCACTGTTCGAGAATGTTTTCTTGATGTGGCATTTTGTCAGGAACAGCAAACAGTGTACTATACAATGCTCCCACTGTCGTGTAGTTCCTATAAAAAAGTATACAGGATCTGCACGTTTAGACAACATACACTGTAGGATTGTCCCTTTTTGTACCAACTAGCTCACAGTGCCGCTAGGATCTCCTCTTACCAAGGAGAGAATAGTTCCTGGCAACCATCGAACATGACAACCCTGATCCCTCAGGACCGTGGAAACAATATACTACCTTTCGCTCAGTCACTCGTGCTTACTTAGTCTGTCTCAGAGAGATACACCGAATAAACAGGCTGGGCGTTTTTCAATAAGCATTTATTGAACAGTTGTTATTCTGGTGTATAATATATGAGCTGCAACAACCGTTAGACAAGATATAAATGATTAGCAGTACTATAAAGGTGAATGGATGGTATAGCTCTACCATCTTGCAATAATCATGAATACATTAGAGTATATAAAACACATGATAAAAAATTGCGTACTCCTACGATGCCTCCCTAACTAGATGTACCTAAGTGTACCTAGCATGTATGTAGGTGTTAAGCCAAGAATCCCTCTAGGATTTAGTCAACCCCATTACCTGAAGTGAGAGACTGGGACCCCGTCCTGGTCTTGAGTTGGACACCACGCGAGGAATGTTAGACCACTGCGAGGTGGAGTGTCTGCATGCAGGAACCTCAGCGTCTCTGGTCAGTGTGTCGGCCGGGAAGTCTCGGTCTCCTCTGCTCTATCTTAGCAAGATGTGATGTATATATACCCATAGGTCTCCCCAGGGGTCCTACCTCGCTGTATTACTGTGTCGGCCTAAGGATGACGTCGGGCATGAACTTTGTACATAGATTTTATACAGGAGATGGTAGTCCTGCTGTGCTTCCAAGGGTCCTCATGCATAATGTATGAGATTTCGAACTAGGGAAAACCTGCGTTCTGAATGAAGTGTCGTATCTAGGTAAAAGGTCAGTCCCTGTAAACCGTGACAAGTGTAATGTAGGGAAAAATATAGGTGAAGGGTAATGAAGTTACCGGGGCCTATATTATGGTACCTATATGGAATATAACACCCACTCCTCTTCCGAATGGACGACATAGTTAAATTCTAACCGTACTATTAGTTGTACTAGATACTTGTACGCAAATAGTTAAAACATTAGTTTCTCATTGTGTTAAAAATTTAAAAATTGTTATTAAGTGGTTCTAAAATCTGTTAAAAAGAAAAATATTAGAAATTGACACTTAAGCTATAGCTCTAATATGTCCATAGGTATAGTCCGAACTACTACAAGCATTTAAAAGCCATACATGCTCAAAAAGAATGTCAATTTTGATATGGAGTTCTAATTTTCCGTTTATTTTTCCAGCACACGACGGGCCAAATGAGTCAAATGTTTATGTGTCCTGGCTGGTAGACGCAACATTTTCGTTGCTTTCCTCCGCAGTCAACGGTCCCTGTAACACCTCGCAGATTATGTCAATTGAGCACAGAGGATCTTCCGTACTGTCCACAGCCGGTGCTGGGGCAGCCTGTGCGCCATCAAAGTCCTGGGTGTCAGAGGAGGAGCTGGTGTCCATACCAACAGGAGCAGATACTACCTGTGGTGGCTCTAGGAATGCTGCCATCCACATGGGAATACGCTGGGGACACTGCAGAACATGGGCCGTTATCGGGTCCAGTAAAGCATCAACGTCCGGTTGTGCACATGATGGGAGTGTCAGACAGAGATCTAACACGCATTCTTCTCCGCAAAACAGGCATCGGAGGACAGGTAAGATGCTGTCCGTCCAGACTGGTCTAAATGACAAGAACCAAGAAGCACTTAGTTCCCTTAGGCGAGGTGTGCCTAGTAGTTGTACCATGCGATCACGGTATTTTCGCTCCAGGAGTATAGTTTCCATCTCATTGGTGACTGGGGCGTTCATTGCGTAGCAGAAAAACGACAATCAGGATACCTGCTATTAGAAACAGGATCAGCGGCAGCCCTCCAAATATGCTTCCAAATACGGAGTGTATAAAGTTTGGTATAACTCCGAGGACCGTCTGAATAGTCCAGAACCTATGGTCTTAAATAGGTGGACGATGCCTGTCGTATCAGACATGTTAAAGATACGATCTACCATTTCTGCAAAATGGAAGGGGCAATTTGTACGTATAAGCGCCTGTATCTCTGCTGAAGACCTTGCAACTTGATGATCAAAGGGCACAGATTTCTGTATAAGCATGGCTTTCATTCTGCTCAAAGCATCAAACCGTATTAACGAAACATTTAGTGAAGGCCATAACGGCGCCTTCCTGACTGTATGTGTTGGAGGAAACAATACTTGCATACAGCAAGTAACCCTGGAACTCACGGTTACCAGATATGCGATGCCCGGAAGCATCCCACAGCAGCCTTGATTGTTCAGCATCAAGTAACTCCCATTCGAAAGCAGCCTGAACACTGGAGTGATCACGGCAGCTGGGGCACCCTTTAAGTGACAGGATAAGTTTGCTACCGAACCGTTACAGGCCCCTTGAAGCATTATATCCTGGCATATAAGTGATCCACTTAAAGTATTCTCGCAGTTAGTACAGCTTAGAAACACTTCTTTTTCCCCACTCCGGCATCGAAATCTGTACAGTAATTCCCAGGATTCCTTAATGAATTCCCTACCCATTTCTTCATATCTGCCTGCCTGCATTTGTTCAAGGCAATATTGGAATTGAAAGGTAGTGACCGGAAGAGTTATGTAGCCATGGATTAACCATTCAGTGGACGGTGATTCTGCCATTGTAAAGGCTATTCTATCCAGTTTTTCAATACGCAGCATTGTATATTTTGCTCCCCTTTGTGCCATTTCTATCTGTTTTTCTGTCAGATTGTATGAAGAAAACAGAGACTTGCCGTTTATGAAACGCCAAGGCACATAGCCTGCGCGCAAAGATTGCAGCGTCCAGCTTAATAACATAATAGAACGCAATTGTGATTGCCCGTGTTGTAATATGGATAGATCCTGTTCTAGTACATCAATAGCAGAAGATACAATGTTGCCTAGAGAATATATCCTGGAGGTTAGTGTCGTTAACCCATTGTCGACCACTGCTAGAGCTTTCTCTAGATTTATACGATCTATTTCTCATATTCTTTCCGCTGCCTCTTGTTGTGATATTTTTCAAATCTCATTGTAGACAGCATAATAGAAACGTTTCTGATGTGGCATCCTAGGGCCTAATAAAAAATCCCATAGGTCCACATCCTCTGTAAGTAAGAATAAGTGTTGTTTCACATGTGTAAGTGTTGGGGTCTTTAGCCAATCGTGGCATAACTTCCCAACACTGTATGATGTCACTACCCCTGGGTGGGTGGATCTGGCCTATTGATACTAAATTCCTTAGTTTTACCCAAGAATCTTTCTTGACAGTTATTGGTGTCTGTGGGCCAAATCAACCATCCCTTCCAATCGGGGTCTGATCTATTGTATTGCATGATGGCATCTAGTGTAACCTCTTCTTGTGATGTTATGTTACCCTCAGTGTGTGATGGTGCTGGCACCTGAGGTGTATTCAAATCCTTGTTTTTGGCTAGTCCAAGACAGGTCATTTGCTGCACCGTTTCATTCAAAAACATTATTTGCTGAGGAATAAGGCATGCTCTAAATAGTGCCTCTGTTCCCTGGACCTGCCAGTCTCTAGTACCCCAGACAGATTTCAAGTCTTTGGTGTCTTTATATAAGTCGAAACCTTGTTCAGACAACTGGGTAATAAAGGAAGCAGAATAAATCTGTTTGGTGTTGGTCAACATATTTTACCGTGCTGTTGTTGGGGCAACCTTATAATAATATGAGGCTGGGTCTGATGTGTTAAACCCTGAAAAATACGAAAATTTCTGTGCAAATGTTTTTTAACTGCTTTTCGGCAGTGTCGCCATTGGTGGTATGTGAAAACATTTCTGAGAATAGCAGATTTGTGCAGAAAGTGATGACCATAATGTTGATAGCAATACATTGTTTCAAAGTCTGATGCATCTTCCAACATTTCATTATTAGAAAATGCATCAGATTTTTCTAAATCAGACAACATATTATTTACAGTTTCATAATCCCAATCATCGGAAAATGTACTGGAGGTAATGATATCACTCAATGAAATTTTAAATAAATGTGGTATTTTTAAAAGTTCGGTCGGGCCAAATATATCGTAATCAACCTTGTCCCACACTATACCATCAGGTATAGGAACTGCTGTAATGTTAACTGATGATAGGTCTCTTTTTTCACGATGCGATGATAGATGCGGTTTCAGAATCACATTCACTTTTTGTGCTGCAGAGCTTTCTCGAAGATAAGTTCCATTTACAAGCATACTAAAGACAGTTACTAGGCTCATCCAGAAAAGAAAGAAAAGTATTCCCGTGGATACCCAGAGTTCCACCCAAGGTGATACCAAGTGTGTCTTTTTAAGAAAGTTCAGATAATCTTTGAATCGCTGTACACGAGTTTTTCGGGCTGGCATCACTTCAGGTTCACTTGGGTCCAGTGAAAACGTATCAAAGTCAATGAAATAGCCAGATGCAGTTCGATCAATTTTCGGTAGTTCCGCATGTTTTGTGGAAACTGTAGCTTGCTCTTGTTGGGGCATGTTGATGTAGATATCCGTGTTTGGTCGAATTGAAATTTGTCTTTCAGTGGAGTTCTCATTTTGAACTTTAGTTTCAAGAGGAACAAGTTCCATTGCATTGTTGCTTAGTCCATCATTCCGTGCAGGTGACCCTTCAAACGTGTTGAGTCTTTCTGTTTGAACTTCTTGTATAGTTGTGAAAGGAGGGTCTCTGTTACTCCGGAGTCCACGTGGCCTACTACTCAGTATCGGCCACATAGTGTGGTTTGATCAGGTCTATTGAGACAAATCTTTTCTCCTTTTTACCGACAAGAGGTGGCAGAAGTACTATTCTTGTTCCTTCAACTGCAAGGACAGGTACAGGCTTTCTGTATGATGGCCCAAATTCTTTCTTGTCCGCTATTTTCTCTCTGACTAGATCCCCAACTTTAGGGATCCAGACAGGTCTTGCCTCGACACCTTTTACTTGCCCAGTGGCGGTCCTTTTCACCTGGACATTACTCTGTAGTGCCCTTGATTCATTCAGGTACAGTAAAACAGCCAAACGTTTATGGATGTCAAAAGGTTTATCATCCGCCACTGTGCCTTCATAATCAAGATCAGGTACCCACATTCTCGTCCCAAATAGGACCTCATAAGGAGTGACACCCCCTAGAGAGCTTCTTGGCTGATTATTTAATGCCCTTTGAACTCCATACAGATGTTTTACCCAACTTCCACCCGAGCCCAATACTCTGTTAAAGACTGCTTTAAGTCCCAGTTTTTGCTCTCCACAACTGAATTTCCCTTGGGATGGTACGGAGAGGAGTACCGCAATGCTACACCCAGACCTCCCATGGCTTCCTTGTAAGCCCTAGAGCTAAACGCGGGGCCACGGTCAGAATGTAATGTGCCAATTGCGTTTGTCCCTATAAAGACTCGCAAATCTTTTATAACAGTTCGAGCGTCAGCCGAGCGCTGGGGCCACACCCATAGGAACCTAGAGCAGGAATACACTGCAACCATGATATATTTGTAAGCCCCATCTGATTGTAAGGGGCCGCAGTGGTCCAAGTAAACACACGCGAGTGGTTTGTCTGATATTAGTAATGGTGTCTGCCCTGGACGTGTTACTGTGGAGCCTTTCATCTGCTGACAGATGTCGCATTTCAAGACGTAGTCCTTAGTCTGCTTTCTTAGTCCTGGCCATCAATAGCGCTGTTTCAATAGAAAAACAGTCGCTGTAACCCCCGCATGTGCTGCTAGAATTAATCCTAACCTAAGATCCATATTTGGTATTACTCTATCCCCCACTCCAGGAATTTGAGCAAATGGAACTTTGTTTGCATCTAACTTGTAGGAGTATTTGAGTGGAAATCTTTTCGGTACTGCTGAGTTATTGCGTGTAGCAATAATCGCAACCATTATCTCACAGTCTATTCTCGTTTTGGAACGAGTGATTGCAGCTACGGAAGCCGTGCGTACAGCCCCCTTTGCGGCTTCATCAGCCAATGAATTCCCTTCAACGTGAACGCCATCACGTTGATGACTCAGTGTATGTATCACGTGAGCCCTTGGTAGTTCGTTTTTCAACTCCACTACCTGTTTCTGTGCTTAACTGTGCCACCTTTTGCATCTTTAAACCCGTTTTGTCCCCAGTGATGTAAATATTCATTATATGACTGTACACAGTAAAAGGAATCACACACGATTAGTGTGGGGAATTCTCAATCCGTATTTACCAGTGCCAGTATTAGTGCTTTTAGTTCTGCTAGTTGTGCCGTGCAGTCTCCTAGAGACTGTGTTTTTGTACAACTCGGATGAAACTTTCCATCCTGCATGCGACCTTTAACGATAGCACACGCTGCGCTGTATTGCGGTTTACTACCTATGGTCGGTTGAGCAGAACCGTCAGTGTAAATTATATATTCATACTGATCTAGAGGCATTATTTCATTGGTAGAGGATATTCTTGTTTGTATTGCAGAAATGCTTGTCTCTTTAGATTTGGGTCGTACCTTTATTCTACATCTGTTGCAGTAAGAGAATTAGCCCATTGTATCCATCTTGGATGCAAGGCTTTAGCATTGGGAACGCTTGCCTTTGTCGCAGCCTCTAAGGCTGGAACTGGGGTAACGACTATTATACGCTTCCCTTGAGCCTGAGCTCTCTCTCTTACTACAGCAGTCTGTACTGCTGTTAGAATTTTTTCTGTTGATGCAAAGCGCATCTCAGCATTTGTGTACAAATGTGATTTGTACGCTATTGGTACTGTCTCACCTTCATTATATGTCAGATAGGTGTACCCAGATTGACCCGCAACTATACGGATCACCAGGTTGCGTATATTTACGCTTGTCTGTAAGTGTTTTGAAGCTATCATGTCAGCTTGTAAAGAACGAAGGATATCAGTGTGTTCCTGTGTCCATTGTCTGATTGAGAAATCAGGTTTTATTAAATCGTAGAAAGGTTTTATTCTTTCTGCGTAATCAAAAATGTATGTTCTGCCAAAGTTCAGGAATCCCGGGATTGATTGTAAACATTTTTATGTTTTTGGAGGTTGGAGCAGCGCACATTTTTCCAAAAAGTTAGCTGCTAGGCTTTCCCCTTCACTTGAAAGCTCATATCCTAGAAAAAGGACATTAAGGTGGGCAATCTTCGATTTTTTTAAGTTGAATTTGTAACCCTCAGAGGCAAATCCCAAAATTATGGTATTTACTCTGTTCAAGTGTTCCTCCATGTCATCATCCGTCAGATAGATATCATCTACGTAGGACAATGCCTCCTCATCCAAATTTTGAAGTAATTCAGTTACCCTAGCTGAAAACAACCCCCGGCTGTTCTTATACCCCTGGGGGTGTCGACAAAATTGACGCTGGGACCCTAGCGCTGAGAATGCTGTCAAATATCTGCTCTCAGGCGCTATATTTTGGCAAAAAAATCCATTTGAGATATCTAGTGTTGTTTTGTATTTTTTACGCACAATGTTATTCATTAATGCAGCACTGTGTGCATTCTGTACTGCAAATGTTTTAGTGAAAGTGTTTAAATGTCTGTAATCCAACACTAGACGGTATGTGTTGTCCGGTTTCGATACGGGAAACAAAGGGTTATTCATTTGAGAGGTGCAAGTTTCAATCACCCTTTGGTATTCAAGTTGATCTAAGATCTCCCTGACCTGTTTTTTAGCTTCTTGCTTTATTGGATACTGCCTTTGTGCAGTCGGAGTATTTTTTAATGGAATTATGTGGTGGGTTGAATCCTCATCCCATCCAACATGGTTTTTGTATAATGCCGGAGCTTGGGCTACCGCCCACTCCTGCGCATATGTATATTTTAAATGTTTGGGAACATGGTCGGAGAATGCTGGTAAAATTACTGTTTCCCCCCTAGGGCAATCCATGACGAATGCTGGCGGCCAATCTTGTTCAGGTAACAAAATTTCATAGCCAAACGTTAGGTTCTCCCAAAAGAGACCTCTAACTGTCCTGCATTTGTCTCCCTCCATTTGGAGTGTTATTTCATACAATTTATGTGGGACACTTAACCTAGTATCAGGTGTTTCCACCGTGATATAATCATTCAAGTCTGCTGTCACCAGAAATTCCATCAGGTTCTGGCGAGCTATTGTTACTTCTGCTGCACTGTCTAGCATCGTCGGAGCCCATTCCCCGTTCAGTGGTCGAGTCCTCAGAATTCTGGGCATGTCTGATCTTTAGACCTGCAACCTTCTTTTTCTTGAACTGTGGCTTTTGTTTTGGTTTATCTTCTTTTTTGGAAGTATATTCTTGAGTGTGCTGCTTGTCTCTGGACCTTGTACGCTCTTCTTGTCTGTCTGACCGTCCTTCCCTCTCGGAGTTTTTCATTGAACCCTGAAAGGAACGAGAGGAACGTGTATCAGTATCCTGATACCTGTCAGGTTTTCTAATATTGTCCCTATTCCTAAGGTTATACCTCTTTTCGGAGGGCTCCTGTGGAGGAGATCTACCTCTGGAATGAGATCTGTTTTCTTTAATTTTTTGTTTTTTGTTATTGTCCCACTTCTTTTTTGATGAAGCAGGTGTCTGCTTGATGGTCTCCTTTTCGGTATTAAACATCAGTTGTGGTTTTTAATGCTTTCCCACCCAAACTGTCCCTGCCTAATTCTGCATATGCAGTTTCAATTATTTTAGGTAGTTCGTGCTCCTGTTGTAAAGGACTGAACTCCCTTAGGCGTTGGCGGATAGCCACTGATGCTGCCTCCCCTTTAATATTTGCTAATATTATGGCCGATACCTGGGCATAATTACCTAGTAATTTCATCCCTAAGTTCAGAGCAGGCTCTCTCCGTACTCATTTTGTATTTGTCTCAATACATCTGGTATTACTGCTAAGGACGGTATACCAGGAGTTCTGGTATATATGGCAGTGAAAACTGTACCCCAAGAGGTACAATCCTCTATCTGTGGTGTTATCCCCATGGGCAAGCAGATTGTCAGCATTCTGTGTTACTCATAAGGGCTAGTATTTGGAAATACTGCTTCTGTGTTATTTTCTGAGCTAACCAGAATGGCATTTGTTCACGTTTTGCGGGCATTTTACCCATTACTGCGTGGAACGTTTGTGGTGTAATCTTAGTTGTTGTGTTTTGAACGTGAGCTGTATTTGTTGTTACCATCGCTGGCTGGACTGTAAGTGTCCTCATGACGAATTGCGTCATGTTCCTGTAAAGTTTTATTAATTCTTTGTGAAGTATGAGTAAGTCTGGTCCAGGCATTGTTTCGATGTCAGGATGTGGTGTGTAGGCTGCTAATATTGGCCATGTTGCTCCCTCTCTTCCGAGCGGGCCGAGTCCTACTCTACTTCTTGTATGGGGTAGGGAGCCTTTAAATCAGTATAAATGTTCCTGGTACGTGAGCGGAACCTCAATGTCCTCATACGGACAATATTCCGCTGGTGGTTCATCTTCTGTATAGTAATGAAATGTTTTTGTTCTTGCATTTGATGATGGGAATGTAACCCACGAATAAAATACCTCTGTTCTGTATAATTCGTGTGCCTCTATCACGAAAGCTACTACGCCACCCCAAGGCGTTAAACCATGCACAAGCAGTTTTAGGGTGACTGCCTTTCTAATGTTTGCCGCAATATGTATTGCGTGTGCATCTTCCTCGTCTTCCGATAGCGGCAATGGCTGGTTTAATGGGTCTAGGACCTGATTAGTCATTGTGTTTAGAACACGAAATAACTTTTCAAGGGAACTAAGATAAGGTGTTTTGCACAATTTTTAGGAACACTGTGACCTTCAAGCTTTATTAACCAACAGCTAATGAATAGTATTTTTCGCCTACTCAGCTGTAGCGGAATTTGTGCCCTCCCACTCCAGACGTCTCTGGGGATTTGTGAGTAGGGGTCTCTGAGAATAGCACGACTGAACTACTCAGATTCTACTGTTAAATAAGTACCCAACCAACGTTGGCGGCGCCATGTCGTGTAGTTCCTATAAAAAGTATACAGGATCTGCGCGTTTAGACAACATACACTGTAGGATTGGTGTCAGACTGATTCTGCACACCCCCACCGGGTATGTTGGCCCTTTTTGTACCAACTAGCTCACAGTGCCACTAGAATCTCCTCTTACCAAGGAGAGAATAGTTCCTGGCAACCATCGAACATGACAACCCTGATCCCTCAGGACCGTGGAAACAATATACTACCTTTCGCTCAGTCACTCGTGCTTACTTAGTCTGTCTCAGAGAGATACACCGAATAAACAGGCTGGGCATTTTTCAATAAGCATTTATTGAACAGTTGTTATTCTGGTGTATAATATATGAGCTGCAACAACCGTTAGACAAGATATAAATGATTAGCAGTACTATAAAGGTGAATGGATGGTATAGCTCTACAATCTTGCCATAACCATGAATACATTAGAGTATATAAAACACATGATAAAAAGATGCGTACTTCTACGATGCCTCCCTAACTAGATGTACCTAAGTGTACTTAGCATGTATGTAGGTGTTAAGCCAAGAATCCCTCTAGGATTTAGTCAACCCCATTACCTGAAGTGAGAGACTGTGGGACCCGGTCCTGGTCTTGAGTTGGACACCCCGCGAGGAATGTTAGACCACTGCGAGCTGGAGTGTCTGCATGCAGGAACCTCAGCGTCTCTGGTCAGTGTGTCGGCCGGGAAGTCTCGGTCTCCACTGCTCTATCTTAGCAAGATGTGATGTATATATACCCATAGGTATCCCCAGGGGTCCTACCTCGCTGTATTACTGTGTCGACCTAAGGATGACGTCGGGCATGAACTTTGTACATAGATTTTATACAGGAGATGGTAGTCCTGATGTGATTCCAAGAATCCTCATGCATAATGTATGAGATTTCGAACTAGGGAAAACCCGCGTTCTGAATGAAGTGTCGTATCTAGGTAAAAGGTCAGTCCCTGTAAACCGTGACAAGTGTAATGTAGGAAAAAATATAGGTGAAGGGTAATGAAGTTACCGAGGCCTATATTATGGTACCTATATGGAATATAACACCACCTCCCAGCAGACCCAAAGATATGTGGGGTCCGTTTCAAGAATTACCTGATAACAGTCAGCTCCCATCCCTCCCTGATGTTCTAAATGTATATGTGGTTCATTACCCTGATACCCGATTGTTAATCGATGTATTATTGTAATTTTTCCCCCCAAATGCACTCAATGATATTGTCTTGTGCCTTTATATGTAATGTTACAAGTTCTATACTGTGGGTATTACTCATTCCAATTATAACACCCAATGAATTTGTATTTTCTGAATGTATCATATCTGATCATGCAGCCATTCACTCTAGTTGTACTGTTTTAACTTCGAAAACTCTAAATAATTTTTTTTTAAAAACCTCCCTCCTCTATTCTCATTTCAAGTAAGATTCTATACTTCTCTGGAAGTAGGGTGTCTAAGAAGTTTGCAGCATCAGATGTGAGCAATGTAGGCGTTGCTGATTGGTGCAGTGGTGGTGTCATGGTCCGGGGCATTCTGGCCTAAGTTGTGGGATTGGTGGTTCCCCTCACTTTCACATTACGTTTTTTTTCAAGTGGTGGTAGTAACATTCACATAAGGAGTGGTAGTAACATTCACATAAGGAGAGGTTTCTTGAGGTCTGGTTAAATCACAGTGCCTGTGTTATACAGACTGCACTGAAGTCCCTCTTCAAGGCATTATTTCCTGGGGACTTTAATCTAACAGCCCTTGTTATTTCTCATGTGTTGGCGATTTTGAAGAGGCTGTTGAATGCCTGCCTCCCAACTTAGGTGCTCATATGGTATAGGAGATCTGTTGGCATTCCCTTATTCTGTGATGACAGAAGTGAGCAACCAAAAGTAGTTCTGGCTAAAAGGTTAGTAGTGATTTCTTAAATTTGCTTTTGGACTAGTCCAATGCAATACTGCTTCAGTACAAAATCTTCCAGGAATTTATGCCAGACTTGGTTAAAGTATTTCATACGTATACTATTCTCAAACTGTAATAATACTGGATGATCCAAGAAGGTTGCGCTGGGGAGGAGAGGCAGAGTTGGTTTTGAGCAACATCAGGTTTATTTTATGTATGTATGTATGTACTGGTAATTATGTAGCGCAATCCTAGCTGGGAAGCACAGAGCGCTGTAAATTAGATGGGGGAATGGGAGACGGTGTACAAGATTGTATATATCAAGTGGGGATTACACAGACACATTTTACACTTTAAATGTCAAATTTCAGGCATATGGAAATCACGTGATTCTCCCACAATCACATGATGTTGAGACAAGTGCCAAATCAAACCTGGGGATCCAGGTTCCAAAGTTGGCAGCTCTAGCCACTAAGCCACACCTCCTCCCTAAATCCCTCCCTAAGTTTATCTTTCTTTCAACGGTTGAAAGTCTAGCATCTGTGATTGATCTATGTTTAAAATGTCCTCAAGAGTGTCGCAGCTGGTTGGTGAGGGAGAACATGACATGCACATATAGGAAAAGATGTGCTTATACTTATTTAACAATAATGCAAATTGTTATCTCACAAAATGTTACCCATTCCCGGCCCATCCCTTCATTTCATCTGCAAAAATGGTGTAAAGGCTTCACCTTACAATAGCTATTAAATATCTATCACAGACTGAAATCTCCTCAGATCTGGTTTATTAAACCCTTTAAACTAGTGCTTACTTTGTGCTGGTGTTTGCGGCCCTGGATGTAGGGAATTATTCCAGAGCTCTTGCACCTATTTCTGACAGCTCATTCAGGTAGTGACGTGGTGCTGCACTAGCACACTACCAACCACATTATGGTGCTGGCTGAGGCGTAGTGCTTGCGCTGCCCAGTCTGGATGGCTTTCCCCACCCTAACCACGGTAGAACTCTTTCCTTCTCAGTAATATGCCTCTCTGTGCTGGACCAGCTGAAAATAAGGAAACATGTGCCATACTAAATACTGTAATCCATATATCTGGCTGGTCTGCAGCAGGTCTACCACGCTGCAGACCAACCAATTAAAAGGAACCCAGCTCTAGTGTGCCTTGTTCTGGATTTTGCTGGGCCGGTAGATTGCACAGGATGAAGCAGCATCGGCTTCACATTGGTGCAGACAATCAGATTTCAGTACCCTCACTACAGTCTGGGCCACAGTAACTAATTTATAATGGTTACTAATGTGAAAGGTCCCACTTATTTCCATGAAGTATTCAGCAGAATTGAGGATGAGGAAAAGAATGGTTGAGCAGAAGCATCGAGCATGGCAGTGCACAATGACTAACTTTGAATGAACAAGGCTATGGAGTTGCACCTGTTCCACAGATACAACAAAGGCCAACATCTGGACAAAACAGAGGGAAAGAGAACTGTGACAACCTGATGGGGCCTTTATGACTTGGCTATTTCTGGGCATCAAGCATGTGAACCTAGTCAGGAAATGCAGACGTCAGTGAGAGTGGTGTCCTTACACACCAATGCTCATTAGATTAGTGATATTGAGATATTACATCTAGTTTCTCGGTCTCACTCATTAAGCAACAAACAGGGTGACAGAGCCCGTTTTAAAAATATAAAAATTTTAAAAAACGTGCTTTGTGGACTAAATCATGGCTAACATTTCCAAAAACAAGAAACGAATAGCCGAAAATAGCGTCACATGAATGTGCTACACTACATACTTCCTAAAAACAGGGAGGACAACAACTTCTGCACACAACTAAAAAGAAAACCCATTCCATTCTGGCCAGGACACATAAAAAGTTGGGAACTGCTGAGAATGCATTTGCTAAGAGTGCAGAAAAAAATGAGGTTGCAGCGTTTGATCATCTGTGGTGGGGTGCTGAAGATGGTAAAACTCCATCCCTGCAAAAGGGCACACAAGAACAGGTGCAAACTGCAGGATGGTAGGTTCTTTTCAAGACACAATTAAATATAATTTCTATCCCCTATTACTTAAGGAGACATGAGTAAGAGACAATTCTGCTCCACACATTCTTATGGCGGTTCCTGTTACACTCCTGCGAAGCGTCTTTCCCAATGTCAGTTCCAAAAGGCTATCTCGGGCAGGCGGGACGCATTGTTTCCGCAAAGCTGAGAGGTCTGTGAGATTGCTGGTGGTCCACCCTCCTCTCAATCTAAACTTACCTTTAGGCGGTCAGCCCGCCGATGAGGTTCTCTACGCAACTTCTCCTCTCCCTGGGGGTCTCTGTCGGGAGACGCCCTTGGCACCTCCAGACTTTCAGTCCTTTTCTCTCCCAGAAACCTGTGTGAGACTTTATGAGGAACAATATTTTACCCAATTCAAGATGAACATCAGAGTACTGAAGTCTATAACTTTTTTCTTATCCAATATGGACTCTTAGGTATTGCCGCTTCCTTATAAATAGAGGAAAATAGATTCATTCCTTCCATCGCAATGATTCGTTCAGACCGGTCATTTTGCTCCAGAGCTCCTGACAGAATGTCAGTTCTCTCCTGGGGTTTTGCTAGTTCTCATCTTATCCTTCTTCCTTTTGGGTTACCCTGCTCCTCCAGCCCTCTCCTGGTTCCTTCTTGGAACTCTTCTGAAAGGATCTCTTCTTCTCCAGCGGTGTCTCCAGCATTAAGTCCAGGTCAGGATGGTCAGCGTTCCAGTCCAGGACTTCTGGGTCCTCTCTGAGGTTTTTTTGCCTTTGGTCTTTTTCCTCCATTCTGAGATAGCAACAGTATATTTTTTCAAAACAGGGCCAATCATAACCTGGAGGTGGAGTAGCGATCATTGCTAATAATATAACAGTCACCACGCAACCAGTAAGTAGACTAAACACTGAAAATATCTTGTTAATGAAGAATCTTGATTTAACTACTATTGGAATCCTCTTAAGTTATCGTTGCCCAACATATATGAATACTCTTCCAATGAACGTTTAGGAATTTATCTGCTCCCTACGCAGATTGTGCTCCAAATGAATATTCATTTGGGGATTTTAAATACAGGCTCTAGCAGCCCAAAAGACAAAGAATAGTTTGATTTATTCCAATTCCAAACAGCACATTTTAGACCACACCTGAACCAACAACAGCCCCTTGATTAACTTAACAACCTCTACTTGTATTTGACCTATCCATCACGTCACAACGTTTTCTAATCTCGTCTCAGGCATAAGGATCCCAATAAATACGGTAATAAAAACCTTGTGTCAATACAAAAAAAGTGACCAGGAAGCCATGAGACAAAGATTAAATGAAGTGTGATACCTGTTGCTCATATCAGTGAACATGCACAGTGAGATATTGAAGAACAAGTTACTTACCTTCGGTAATGATATATCTGTAAGAAACATAGGTTAGTTATAGGTTCCTTACCTTAGAATTACCCCCAGGCGTCAGACTGGATCCGGAAAGTTTTTCGTCAGCAGTACCCCTGCGCATAGGAAGGTGGCGTCGGTCGACTCCGCGTTCGTCGTCGGCATTGTGGTCGCCGGGATGACGTCGCGGTAGCTACATAGACGCCGCCCTCGCGCGCTGACATCAGTTCTGTACACGACTTTCCACGCCAGAATCGCAGAGCCATGCAAGACACTGACCACTGGTGCACAAAACTAGGGCCCTGAGAGGAAGACCTTAACCCTAGAAGTCAGTTCGCAGAACGGGGAGGATGGGTGGGGCGGTAAGGAATCTATAACTAACCTATGTTTCTTACAGATATATCGTTACCGAAGGTAAGTAAGTTGTTCATCTAAAAGAAACAGTTAGTTATAGATTCCTTACCTTAGAATAGATACCCCAGCAATACCAACCCCGGAGGTGGGTCTGCGAACCAAGTTCACACCAGAAAGTCCTGGAGAACAGAACGGCCAAAGAAGCCGTCTCTCCGGACTTGGCTGTCTAGGCAGTAGTGTTTGGTGAATGTGTGCAGCGATGCCCACATAGCTGCCTGACAGATGTCATTAAGGGGGACTCCTCGTCCCAACGCAGTAGTAGCTGCCGTCGCCCTGGTGGAATGGGCGCGCAGCCCCACTGGAGGCTCCTTCTTTGCCAAAGAGTAGCAGGCTTTGATGCACAGAAGGACCCACCTGGAAATGGTTCGTTTGTGCACGGCCCGACCTTTCTTAGCGCCCTCGTAACCAACAAAGAGCTAGTCGTCCACCCGGAATTGTTTGGTGCGATTCAAATAGAAGGAAAGCGCACGTTTTGGATCCAGATGGTGGAGCCTCTCTTCCTCTTTTGAAGGATGCAGCGGCGGAAAGAAGGTGGGGAAAGTGATGGTTTGGCCAATGTGGAAAGAAGTAACCACCTTGGGAAGAAAGGAAGGTCTAGTTCTCAGGACGACCTTGTCCGGATGGACAGCCAGAAAGGGAGGCTTAGAAGAAAGAGCTTGCAGCTCACTCACCCTGCGTGCAGAGGTGAGGGACACCAGAAAGGCAGTTTTCAAAGTGAGAAGTCTGAGAGTACAGTTATGTAGCGGCTCAAAGGGAGCGCACATGAGGTAGGTAAGAACCAAGTTCAAGTCCCACTGAGGCATTACGGAGGGAACAGGAGGAAAAAGATGAGTAATGCCCTTAAGGAATCTATTTACAACAGGGGACTTAAAAAAGAGAAGGCTGATCAGGAAGCCTAAGGAAGGCTGAAATGGCTGAGAGGTCGCCCTTTAGAGTGCCCAGAGCAGAGCCCTGATGGGCCAAAGAAAGGAGGAACAAGAGAACCTCAGAAAGAGGGGCGGAAAGGGGATCCACAGCCTTTGCTGCGCACCATGCCACAAATTTGTTCCATCTGCAGGCGTATTTCGTCTTAGTGGAGGGACGCCTGGCTGCCAAGATAACATCGCAGACTTCGGGAGGCAGGTCAAACGACGTCAACTGCCGCCGCTCAATCTCCACGCAAGGAGGTGGAGGCTGGACAGGTTCGGGTGGAGGACCGTCCCCTGCTGCTGCGACAGAAGATCTTCCCGAAGAGGCAGTCTGATCGGAGGATCGAAGGCCATGTTCAGCAGCTCGGGATACCAGACTCCTCGTGCCCAATCCGGAGCCACAAGAATGACTTGGGCCCGGTCGCGCTTGATCTTCTTCAGCACTCTGGGCAGAAGTGGTATAGGTGGAAAGGCGTATAGAAGACCGCAACTCCACTCACGACGAAAAGCGTCGCCTAGCGAGTGCCGCCTTGGAAATTCCAACGCTCAGAATTGCTGACATTGCGGGTTCTCTTCGGTGGCGAATATATCTAACCAAGGCTCTCCCCACTGCTGAAAGAGACCTTGCACCACCTCCGAGTGAAGACTCCATTCGTGATCCATCATGCACCTGCGGCTGAGTTCATCCGCCCTGGCGTTCAATGAACCTGCCAGGTGTTAAACCACCAGGAATATGCCCTGATGTTCCAGCTATGTCCAGAGGCGGAGGGCCTCTTGCCATAGGGCCCACGACCCCACCCCGCCCTGTTTGTTGCAGTACCACATGGCGAGGGTGTTGTCCGTGAACACCTGCACTACTCTTCCCCGGACAGAGGGAAGGAATGCTTCGAGTGCAAGACGGATCGCCCGAAGCTCCAGAAGGCTGATGTGGAGCCCGGACTCCGCCGGAGACCAGAGGCCTCTGATCTCCGCCTCTCCCATAAGGCCGCCCCATCCCAGAAGGGATGTGTCTGTCACCACTGTGTGTTCTGGTTGGGGAAGGAGAGGGATCTGCCATTGACCCAATCCTGGTTCGTTAGCCACCACTGCAATTGTTGTGCAGTGCCCTCCGAGAACTGGATGCAATCTGACAGATTCCCCTGATGCTGCGCCCACTAGAACTTCAGGTCCCACTGCAGAGCCCGCATGTGCCACCTGGCATGATCTACCAGCAGGATGCAGGAGGCCATCAGGCCCAGGAGCCTGAGGGTCATCCTGACCGAAACCCAGGATAGAGGCTGAAAGATCGGAATCATAGCCCGAATATCCCGGACTCGCTGTTCGGGAGGATAAATCCGAAACTGCGTCGTGTCCAGAACCGCTCCGATGAAGAGGAGCTTCTGAGAGGGAGTCAGGTGTGACTTCGGCATGTTGATGGAGAACCTCAGCGAATGCAGGAGGTCGGCCGTAGTCTGGAGGTGGGAGACGACAGTCTGGGGCGAGCCCGCCTTCAACAGCCAGTCGTCGAGATAGGGGAAGACTAGAACCCCTGATCTGCGCAGATGAGCTGCGACCACCGCCATCACTTTTGTGAACACCCGAGGGGCGCTGGTAAGGCCAAAGGGGAGCACGGTAAACTGAAAGTGCTCGTGGCCTACCGTGAACCGCAGGTAACGCCGGTGGGCCGGCAGGACGGGGATGTGAAAATAAGCGTCCTGCAGGTCCAAGGCTACCATCCAGTCTCCAGGGTCGAGGGCAGACAAGACCTGAGCGAGTATCAACATTTTGAACTTCTCCTTCGGTTGACGTTCCTGAGATCCAAGATAGGACGCAGGCCTTTGTCCTTCTTGGGCACCAGAAAGTAGTGGGAATAGCAACCACGACCTACTTCTGGGACAGGAACGCGCTCGATGGCTCCCTTGGCCAAGAGTGCTGAAACTTCCTGTTGGAGAAGGGCCAGGTGATCCTCCGACATGCGATGGTACTGAGGTGGCATGGATGGAGGGGTAGTCTTGAAGGGGAGGGAGTAGCCCCTTCGGACTATTTGCAAAACCCACCTGTCCGACGTGATGGTGTGCCAGTGGGGGAGGTGATGGCGGATCCTGCCGCCCACTGGCGTTTGGTGGCCCTGAAAGGTCGGACTAGGAGGGTTTGGAGGCTGCTGCAGAGGGGGCTGTGGTGGACTGGCCCGCCCGCTGGCCCCCAGAACCACGGCTGTGGTTCCCACGTCCCTGGCCGTGCTGGGGCTGAGCAGCTTGCGCCGGCCTGTGACTCTGGGCGGGACGTAGCGGGGCACCCCTTCCGTAGCCACGGAAGGGGCGAAAGGCAGACTGCGCAGGGCGGGTGGTGGAGAGGCCCAAGGACCTGGCCGTAGCCCGAGAGTCCTTAAAGCGCTCTAGCGCGTTGTCTGCCTTGTCGCCTAAAAGGCGACGGCCATCAAAGGGCATGTCCATAAGGGTGGATTGGACATCCCCTGAAAAACCAGTCGAACGCAACCAGGCGTAGCGTTGAAGGGCTACTGACGTGGAAATCGTCCTGCCAAGTGCGTCGGCTGTATCCAGCCCACAGGGGATGGTAAACTTTGCTGCGTCTCTCCCCTCTGCAGCTGCACGGGAGAGCACGGCCTGGGCCTCCTCCAGGCACTGGGGCAGCAACTGCGCCACCGTATCCCACACAGAGTGGGTGCAACGGCCCAATAGATATGCGGTGTTTACCGACCGCAGTCCCAAGCTGGCGGAAGAAAACATTTTCTTCCCAAGGTGGTCCAGCTTTTTGGATTCCCTATCCGGTGGTGCGGTAGGGAAGGCGCCTTTAGAAGTGGAGGCTTGGACCACCAAGCTCTCAGGGGTGGGCTGTTGGGAGAGGAAAGTGGGGTCGCCCGTGGCAGGACGGTGGCGTCGGGCAATTATCCTGTCCACAGGAGCCCCTGTGTTGGGCCTGGACCACGTGCCCAAAAGGATGTCCATGAGGGCTTCATTAAACGGCAGCAGTGGCTCCGAAGAGCTCGCTGCCGGTTGAAGGACCTCTGTCAGGAGGTTAGCCCTGACTGCCACCGTAGGTAGCTCGAGGTGGAGAGCCTCGGCCGCCCTGCGAAAAACCACTGCGTATGACGCTCCCTCCTCCGTAGCCACAGTAGGAGGAGACAACATGCCAAGGTCTGGTGAGGTATCCAGACAACTGGCTTCCCCCAGTTCCTCTCGCCAGTCCTGTTCATACACCAACTGGTCGGTTAAAGGGTCCCCAGACCCCTCCCAGTCCTCCTTACCCTCCTGTGGCTGCCAATCTGGTCTCAAAGAGCCAGGGTAGAACAGGGGCACAAAAGTACCCGTCGGATCCGGCGTCGGTCGACGCCGGTCCGACTCTGTGTCTACCTCGAGGTGGAGGCCGGGGTTGACGTCGGCTGGGGACACAGCCGACGCCGGTGGCGGACGTGGTGCCGGTGGAATCGGCGCCGGGGGAGGCGTAACAAGGTCGACCAGTGCCGATCTGGATCCAGGCCTGGATCCAGGGGGACCCTGCAGCGCCGAGGCCGGAGCCGCCGAAGGCCCAGGGCCCCCAGCCGAGTCTGCGGGGCCCAAAGGCGCGCCGGCGGAGTCAGGCTGCCCAAAGATGGCGTGCATCACTTCGTAGAACTGACGAAGCTGGGCAGGGGTCGCTCCCGGTCCCGGGAAGGGGGTGGAAACCCGGAGCTGACCCTACGGGCTCCGCACGCGGAGCCGCGGGAGGGGCACAACCTGCATCCCTCGTCGCGTCGGCCGACGGACGGGGAGAAGTCGAAGACCGACGATGCTTCTTCAACTTCTTTTTGTGCTTCGACTTACCTGACCCCGAGTGCGAAGACTTAGAGGAGGAATGGTGTTGGCTCCGCGACCGGTCCCTCAACCTCCTACGCGACCGGGACCTCGAGCGACGCTGAGCCGACTGCCGGGCCTCGAGTAGCTTTCAGGACCGCTCCCGCAAAGACTTCGGGGCCATGGTACGGCAGTTGGAGCACGACTTGGGGTCGTGGTCGCGCTCCAGGCAGTAGAGGCACACGCGGTGCAGATCCGTCACCGACATCAGTCGGTTACAGGAACCGCAAGCCTTGAAGCCGGGCATCCCTCATGCACCAGGAGTTGATGGACTCAAAAAACAACGAAGTCGACAAAAGTCGAGAAAAAGCTCCGTCAAAAAATGACTGGGGGTACCGCTCTCTCCGGATCTGTGCCTGCTGGCGCGGAAAAAGAAAGAACTGACGTCAGCGCGCGAGGGCGGCGTCTTATGTAGCTACCGCGACGTCATACCTGCGACCACGACGCCGCCGACGAATGCTGAGTCGACCGACGCCACCTTCCGACGCGCAGTGGTACTGCTGACGTACTTTCCGGATCCAGTCTGACGCCTGGGGGTAATTCTAAGGTAAGGAATCTATAACTAACTGTTTCTTTCAGATTACTTGGTTAAGTAAGGCAGCAGATGTATATACTCCTTTGATCTCTAAGCAAGTTACTAAGGGGGATGAGCCAACCCCATGGCTCTTGCAATGCCTGAAAATTCCTAAATCAAAGCTATGGCAACGTGAATATAAATGGAGAGGGCTCTATGAAGAGTCAGCCAAAATACAATTCAAACAAGGATTGGGCAATTATAAAAGACTGACTTTTGAGAACCAAACAACACTATTATGCTTATAAAATCACCATCAACACACAAAAGAAAACATTCCATATTATCAAAGAGCTCTCCTATATCACAAAAATATTGTCTGAAATTCTTCTTTCATAGATGTTTTGTGATCACTTAAACACCTACTTTGTGGATAAACTCTCCCTTATTAGAACAGAGATTGCAAATGATCACCTTTCACCAGCCTCCAATGGACTTACCCGTATCAACCAAGAAGGTAACAGCAGCTGAAACATTGCCATGTGATGGTCTTTTTTCAGTAGCTTCCAAATTGAAATCAGGCTCCCATCTTCACCCATGCCCACCTATTATTCTACAACAAATGTCCACAGTCCTTTACAAACAAGGGGTAGAACTGCTGAAACTGAGGAGTTGCTGGTCGATTTCTTTACCGCTAGCAGGGGCTAACTGGCACAAGCATCAAGCTAGGATTTTGCGAGTCCTTAACAGCGAATATTAAGGATTCGCAATTAAGGATTCGCAAAATCCTATGCATGTAGGAATCGCTATAATAATAGCGATTCCTTCACATTCCTTATTTGCGACTCGCAAATTGCGAGTCGCAAATAAGGAATGGCTTCCATTCATTCCTATGGGCCTACAGACCCATAGGAATGAATGGGAAATTATGAAGCGCTATTTGCGAGTACCAATAGGTACTCGCAAATTGTGCATGCTATTTCAAGGGTGCAGGGGTGTCAAAAGGACACCCTGTTGCACCCCTGAAATGGATCCGTGCACATATGTTGCGCACACACATGTCCCAAGGACATGTGTGTGTGTAACCTTCAACTTTGAAAAATGCACTTTAGTGCATTTCTCAAGTTTTTGCAAATTACCATGAAGTTCAACTTCATGGTAATTTGCGCCCTAGTAGCGAAATCGCAATTTTTTTACTTTGTTGCATTGCATTTAAGGAATCTCAATTTGCGATTCCTTAAATGCAATCGCAATTTAAGTAATCGCAATTTAGAGATTACTTAAATTGTGATTTTTGCATTTGGGATGATGCATCCCAAATGCAAAAATACCGGTCGCAAAGGGGCAGATTCTGAGAATCTGCCCGTTTGCGACCGGTTTTTCTTTTGCTGCATGTGCCTGTAAAGGTTTTAGAAAGCAATATTGCCAAACAGCTGTGCAAATATGTTCAGGAATCCATTTTCCTGTGCATCGTCCTGGCAGAGCTTTGCCCTATGCATGGCACTGAAACTTTTTTACTATCAGTGGTAGACAATTCCTTTTGGACTTGGCGGTGGCTTTCACATAGTAAACCATACCATCCTTTTAGCCTGTCAGGTGGCAGCAATATTCGAAAGCTACACTAAAATCCTTCCTTGATTCTAAAATCAACACTAGGTGTGGTATACCAGAAGGATCAATATTCTCCCCATACCTTTTTACTATACATGTCTGTTCGCGGGCAAAAGCTCTAATGAAGCAAGGAATTAATACATACATGTATGCAGATCATACTCAAATTCTGCTACTGTTTGACAACAACCCTAATGGGCATGTTGCATTCCAACACATTAGGCAACTTACTCAGAACTGGATGGGTAATAAATGGTTAAAAATTAATCGTGGAGAAAACAAAAATTTTGATGGCAAAGCTGACTTATGGTTTGATACCTATTGGCCAGTGAAGAAGGGCCCTCTTCTTACTCGTTCTTCCTCAGTAAACAGCTTAGGAGTTAAAATAGATAATAAACTCTCCTTCACAAATACAATACCATTTATGGCTTCCGCATGCATCTTTCATTTAAGGATACTCAGAAAACTGCTACCTTATTTAACAGAGGATGGTAAAAGAACAGTAGTGGACACAGATTACTACAACTCTAGCCCAATAATTGCTGTCAGGTCATTGACCCTGTGGCTGGTTCATTGCCCTGTAACTGATGCAAGTTTGCCTGCTCTAGTTCCTCTAATGCTGGGAGTGCCTATGCGGCCCAAAACAGTTCTCCAAAGAATGCAGGTTCTGAGGACCTTCATGAGGTAAAGTCTCCTGCTCTTTGCCACCCTACAAGAACTTTTCACTTTTTCAGTCTGAACTGCCGCTCACTTCCTAAACACAAGGAACATGTATTCCACTTTCCATGTGACTATAAACCTGATGCTCTATTTCTTACCAAGACCTGGCTTCATGCGTGCTCATCACCGGATACTATTACAGCCCTGCCAGCTAAGTTTTTCCTGGTTAAAATAGACAGACAACACAAATGTGAGAAGTTGGCCTGGTATATGCTGCTCACTAATTAAAGTGGACACCTTGCACCAGGGCAAATCGACTCTTATGGTAGATAGGTTTAAGACAACCTTTTAAAGAAAGCTATCCTAGTGGTAGCTGTGGAGAGCAGCCTTCAGGCTAAGTCTCGGAGGAATGTAAAGCAGCTTGTTTTACCATATAATCTCTTGAATCACCAAATGAAAAGACACCACACAGGTATATATATCAAATATATATGTATTTATTTCTAAATAACTCTCTACTAATCTCTTTATGAGATTAGAAGACAAACATATGCACAAATCAACGTTTCACAATAAGTTAAGCACAAAATATGGCTGGGGCCCTAGGGGCGTACCAGACCATATACTAAGTAAGAGACTTAGAAACAACGACTTGCAAGGAGACAAGGCCTAGGGCCTTCAGAAGTGCTGGGGCCTCACAAAACCACCCAAGGCAGGTAAGTAAAGGACCCACGGGGGACGCGTGCAGTGTGGATACACAGGCGCGAATCGCCGTTAACTTCAATGGGGCAAGTCGCGGTTGGAAATAAAGAGTTTTAGGATACTTCGGGAGAACCTACAAGCAAGTCACTTACAGGGTAAGTAGTTCTAGGGCCCACACCCACAGGAGCACCGTAGTGCTGGAGTTACCTCACCCAGGGAAGCCGGGTGCACAGGTGTCCTTTGGTGTCGGGTCGCGGCGTCGTTTTCAATGGCGAACAAAGAAGACTTGCTGCTTGCGGGAGCTGAAGAAGTGTCCGGTGGAATCCAAGCCTGGATTCTGAAGAAGGATGACCTGAAAGCAGAGGGGACAGTGTTCAAAGTCACTTGGCAGTGACCCGGGGCAAGGAAGATGGATGCCCACCGTCGTCGGTCGCTTCAGGTCGGTTGCAGGTGCCTTGACTCTTCAGCCACGTGGTCCAGGAGGCGTCGACGACGACCAGGAGCTGGATTCGGTGTGTCCCTCGACGTCTGCAGCTGACTGCGGTGTCGGCAACTCGATAGGAGCCAACAAGCCTTGGCAGCAGCAAGTCTTGGGGAGATGAAGAAAAGTCGATGGCGCAGACCAGCAAGGTCTGAGCGACTCACCCAGCGAGGGTAAGTCAGGGCAGGCCTGGAGCAACGAGGGGAGCCCTTTGGTTTCTTTAAGAAGTCTTCTGGGGACCCACAAGCCAGCGGGCAAGGGATCGCGAAGACACCTCGGGCGGAATCACTCAACAGGGGCCCACGGTCACTCGGGACGGCGTAGACCTCTGATCTTCGGAGGGATTCCTGTTGGAGGTCGGGACCACACGTGGTCCAAAGCACAAGTTCGTAGAACGTTGTGAAGGGGTTGCACTCGACAATAGTGCACGGTACCCAGGGGTCGCGGTTCCTCGTTACTCGTGGGGTCCACTTGCCTCAGCTTCACTGGGGACTCACGATGGCCTGGGAGAGGTCAGGAAATCCACTTCTTGGGCTGCAGGGACTTCGGACTCCGGCGGGAGCGGCGTAGTTTGCGACCGTCGTTGTCGTTTTTGGTGCCTGCCAAGCAGGGGAGTCACTCCTTGACTCCAAGGGAGATTCTTCTGTCTTCCAAAGGTAGTGGAACGTCGAAGGGCCAGGATTCTTCTGTAGAGCGTCGTCCAGGGGTTATCTGCTTTGCAATGGCAAGGTTCCCCCTCTTATACTAAAAAGAGGGGATGGACTAGCTCTATGACCCCACCTATGGGAGGGTCAAGGGAGGGGTGGCTACACCCACTTCCCTTTGTCCAGTTTCGCGCCAGAGCAGGGGCAGGTAGCCCCTGAGCTGGTTTGAACTGGCATATGCACAGAGGAGCCTTCTGCTCCCCCAGTGCAGGACTTCAAAGCACTCTAAGAGTGCACCCACCCAGCCCCAATACACTAAACCCTGTCTGGAAGGTGGTTACACCTCCCTGTGACAGGATGCCTATTGTTGGGCTTCCTCCACTGTGAGTTTCGGTCATCAGCAGGAGGGCAGCCCAGTGTCTGTGACTGGTGGCATCCATTTTGTGATGCCAGGGCTCTTTAGGATTCTACCGCGTTTCCACAGCAGGTACATGTCTTATCCCTCTAGAAGGGTGGAATGCTACTCCCGCCGCCAAGATTGGCGGGGGGTAGTATTCCAAGATGTTTGACACCAAACACGACATGTTTTGATGCAGCCATTCCAAAGTTAGCATTTACCGCGAGGATATAATGCACTTAAGAGTATATGGTTTAACCGCATCCACAAACAGCACCAGAGAATGGACTCTGAGAACTGCAGAGGGGCCCTGCTCATGCAGAGGCACCCCCTCACATAGAAGCCAAGCACCCTGCCCTCAGGATTGATAGGGCCTGCCATAGGGGTGACTGATAGGTTTATATGTGTGTGCAGGAGAGATATAGGAAACCTATATCTCAGTGAGGGGTGCTAGCACCACCTCACCCAGGCTGCAGTAGCAGGCCTGTGGTGTCAGATTTAGACTGCTTCCCAGGGGTGGCATAATGCATGCTGCAGCCCCTGGGAGGCCTGTGAAGTACCTATGCCCTTGGCACCTAAGGTACCATATACTAGGGACTCATAAGGCACCACAGTATCCAATCACTAGTGCACCTAGAGTGCACTCCATGTCGTTTAGAGAGAGCAGATAGACTGGGGCCCTGAATAGCAGGGTCCCAGTCCAACTAAGTCATAAACCAGCAAAACACCAGGAAAAAGTGGGGGCAACCATATAGTCAGATTCCACCTTCCTACATAACCCCCCCAAACGAAAGGAGATAAGGCTAACCTTGACCAGTTGAGCCTATATTGACTAAGTGGCCATATAAGGAAGCACCTGCACTAGCATGGTTGCCCCCTATGTTATGGTCCACTAAGCAATCCCTCGCCCTAAGGGTATGAGAGGGTCTCCACCATGGGGAATCACTACCTCTGGTGTGCTTAGGTAAAGTACAAGGCCGGTGAGGTGTCTGAGTAGGGAAGTGAGGCCCTAGGAATGTTGGCCTCAGCTTCCTCAGATCACTGGTCACCATGTATGCCTGTCTTTCCATGACTGAGTTGCACTTTGCTCTAAGGGTCAACCTTTGGCTGCCTACAGCTGGGGGTTGGGTCCCTTTGGATGGAACACTGGAGGGACATGGCAGGTTTGGAACCTTCTGGTCCCAGGTTTGCCCTTGCCTACCAGAGTCCTTCTGGGGGAGGTCCCTACATAAAGGTATGGGGGATCCCTCAGTGTGTAGAGGAATTTTCACCTGGCTAGGGCTACTAGACTGGGTGCCCCTAATCTGCTGATGGGGGCTTCCTCGGGACAGGGGGCCCGGGGGTCCACTGACCTCCCTGACCTCTGCAGCCCTGGGCTGACTGAGGCAGGGTAGAGAGGGGCAGGTTACCTGCTCCAGACTGGGTACCACCTTGGAAGGGTCCTCTGCCATCAGGGGTGTGGCCAGGCCAGGCCTGACTACCTCTGTGGCAGTTCCTTCACTAGGGGTAGGGTCAGTTCCCTGAGGAGGCTGACCCTTACCTACTGTCTGGGGGAAGAAGACTTTTCTTCAACCCTTGTGCTCTCTTTCGGGGAGAGTGGGCCATTCTTTCAGGCTCCATCTCTCCAAATTCTGGGCTGGGGCTGTGGCCATCACAGCCCCACTAACCTTTGCAGGGACGCCCAACATCCTAAGATGGGTTTGGTGTTCAACTTCAGCCCAGGCTGAAATTTCCAAATCATTGCCCATCAGGCAATCTACAGGTAGGGTTGGGGACACTGCCACTCTTTTGGGCCTGTGACCCCCTCCCAGCTGAGATTGACTATGGCCATGGGGTGATCTGTTCTGACACCATCAATGTTGGTCACCTGGTATTTAAACTCAGGTAAAAGCTGGTGAGGGGGACTAGTTTCCCTGCCACCATGGTGACACTAGCCCCTGTGTCCCTAAATGCCACAGCTTTCTGACCATTAATCATTGGCTCCAGTCTGTACCTGCCCAATGCTATGGGACCCATGGTAAAGGTGGCATATCCTACACCACCATCAGAATCTGAGGAGTCTGTTGAGGGGGTCCTGTCTAAACTAGGGCCCACCTCTGTTCCTCTTGCAAAAGCACCTAACTTTTGGGTGCACTACTCCCAACTGGAGGATTACTACTGGTAGTACCAGGAGGGGTGGTAGTAGTTGTTGGAGGAACATTTTCTTTATTGCCATTCCTGGGACAACTGGGATCAGATTTCCAGTGCCCAGGCTTTTTACAGACATGGCAATAGGGTTTCTTTTCAGGAGAGGAGGGAGTTTGGGACCCACCCCCAGAAGAGGAATTTTGGGGCCCTGTAGTGGACTTATCCTTGGATTTATCCCCACCTTTCTCTTGGGACTTGGTAGAATCTTTCTTGTGGTCACCACCCTGATTCTTAGGCCTTACTCTGGTTCTGACCCATTTGTCTGCCTTCTTTCCCAATTCTTGGGGAGAGGTCAGATCAGAGTCCACCAGGTACTGGTGTAAAAGCTGGTTTTGACAATTATTAAGGATCTGTTCTCTCATCATTAGATTATAAAATCCTTTGAAATCAGTAACCCTACTGCCAACCAGCCAACCCTCCAGAGCCTTGGATGCACAATCTACAAAGTCTGTCCAGTCCTGAGTCTGTGCCTTCTGGGTATCTCTGAACTTCAACCTGTACTCTTCAGTGGTTAAGCCAAACCCATCTATCAGTGCACTCTTCAGGACCTCATAATTATCAGCATCCTCTTCTCTAACAGTGAGGAGCTTGTCTCTACCTTTATCTGAAAAGGAGAGCCACAAGATTGCTGCCCACTGCTTTTGGGGGACCTGCTGTACTCTACAGGCCCTCTCCATAGCAGTTATCCACTTGTGGATATCATCCCCACTCTGGTAGGGAGGAACAACCTTGCTCAGGTTCCTATGGTCAGGGACATATTCTCTGCTTCTAGGGACACTGTTGCTGCCACCAGGGGGTTCTAACCCCTCTTTTCTAGAAGCTCTCTGGATCTCCAGGGCTTCCCTATCCAGTGCCAACTGCTTGGTTCTGAGGGCCACTTTGGCTTCCTCATACTGGAGCAGTTTGCACCTTCTCTCAGAGGAGGTCTCTCTTAAGTTAAAGTATGAGCTCCTCTCTTGGACAAATTCTCTGCCAGAGTGATAAGAGTGCTCAGATTCCCTGGAAGGGGATCTGTGCCTCTCATCCACTCTGCCAGTTCTCTTAGGGAGAACTCCTCTGTCCTGTTCAGGCTCCTTGAAGCCTGGCCCTTCAACCACAGAGTCTTGGTCATTCGGATTGTCCTCATCTGACCCAGATACTATGATTGACCCACCCACTGATTCAGACCCCTTAGCTCCTAGAGCCAATCTAAGGTCATCTGCTGTCAGCAGATCTATCAGGTGTAGTGTTGAGGGACTCTGTCCTAGTCTCAGGTGTCTGTCAACACACATGGCTCTCAAGTCAGAGAAAGCCATGTCCTTATACTGAGGCTGAGTGGATCCACTGGGTCCACCCTTTAAGGACATTCTAGTGTTGTGCAGTGTTGTACTACCTACACTAGTTTGTGGCCTACTGATCCTAGCTTGAGCTGTGGAAAGGGTGTGCTATCCCTTGGAACACAGCTCTAAGTTCAGTAGAACTTATTGATACTAAGCTTGACTTTATATGTACCATGAGTACCTATAATGGTTTTCAGTTAGTAATTCAAATAGAGATTTTCTGGTAAAACAATGGCAAGCTGGAATCCCACACGCTGCCCACCAATGTGAGAAGTTGGCCTGGTATATGCTGCTCACTAATTAAAGTGGACACCTTGCACCAGGGCAAATCGACTCTTATGGTAGATAGGTTTAAGACAACCTTTTAAAGAAAGCTATCCTAGTGGTAGCTGTGGAGAGCAGCCTTCAGGCTAAGTCTCGGAGGAATGTAAAGCAGCTTGTTTTACCATATAATCTCTTGAATCACCAAATGAAAAGACACCACACAGGTATATATATCAAATATATATGTATTTATTTCTAAATAACTCTCTACTAATCTCTTTATGAGATTAGAAGACAAACATATGCACAAATCAACGTTTCACAATAAGTTAAGCACAAAATATGGCTGGGGCCCTAGGGGCGTACTCAGACCATATACTAAGTAAGAGACTTAGAAACAACGACTTGCAAGGAGACAAGGCCTAGGGCCTTCAGAAGTGCTGGGGCCTCACAAAACCACCCAAGGCAGGTAAGTAAAGGACCCACGGGGGACGCGTGCAGTGTGGATACACAGGCGCGAATCGCCGTTAACTTCAATGGGGCAAGTCGCGGTTGGAAATAAAGAGTTTTAGGATACTTCGGGAGAACCTACAAGCAAGTCACTTACAGGGTAAGTAGTTCTAGGGCCCACACCCACAGGAGCACCGTAGTGCTGGAGTTACCTCACCCAGGGAAGCCGGGTGCACAGGTGTCCTTTGGTGTCGGGTCGCGGCGTCGTTTTCAATGGCGAACAAAGAAGACTTGCTGCTTGCGGGAGCTGAAGAAGTGTCCGGTGGAATCCAAGCCTGGATTCTGAAGAAGGATGACCTGAAAGCAGAGGGGACAGTGTTCAAAGTCACTTGGCAGTGACCCGGGGCAAGGAAGATGGATGCCCACCGTCGTCGGTCGCTTCAGGTCGGTTGCAGGTGCCTTGACTCTTCAGCCACGTGGTCCAGGAGGCGTCGACGACGACCAGGAGCTGGATTCGGTGTGTCCCTCGACGTCTGCAGCTGACTGCGGTGTCGGCAACTCGATAGGAGCCAACAAGCCTTGGCAGCAGCAAGTCTTGGGGAGATGAAGAAAAGTCGATGGCGCAGACCAGCAAGGTCTGAGCGACTCACCCAGCGAGGGTAAGTCAGGGCAGGCCTGGAGCAACGAGGGGAGCCCTTTGGTTTCTTTAAGAAGTCTTCTGGGGACCCACAAGCCAGCGGGCAAGGGATCGCGAAGACACCTCGGGCGGAATCACTCAACAGGGGCCCACGGTCACTCGGGACGGCGTAGACCTCTGATCTTCGGAGGGATTCCTGCTGGAGGTCGGGACCACACGTGGTCCAAAGCACAAGTTCGTAGAACGTTGTGAAGGGGTTGCACTCGACAATAGTGCACGGTACCCAGGGGTCGCGGTTCCTCGTTACTCGTGGGGTCCACTTTCCTCAGCTTCACTGGGGACTCACGATGGCCTGGGAGAGGTCAGGAAATCCACTTCTTGGGCTGCAGGGACTTCGGACTCCGGCGGGAGCGGCGTAGTTTGCGACCGTCGTTGTCGTTTTTGGTGCCTGCCAAGCAGGGGAGTCACTCCTTGACTCCAAGGAGATTCTTCTGTCTTCCAAAGGTAGTGGAACGTCGAAGGGCTAGGATTCTTCTGTAGAGCGTCGTCCAGGGGTTATCTGCTTTGCAATGGCAAGGTTCCCCCTCTTATACTAAAAAGAGGGGATGGACTAGCTCTATGACCCCACCTATGGGAGGGTCAAGGGAGGGGTGGCTACACCCACTTCCCTTTGTCCAGTTTCGCGCCAGAGCAGGGGCAGGTAGCCCCTGAGCTGGTTTGAACTGGCATATGCACAGAGGAGCCTTCTGCTCCCCCAGTGCAGGACTTCAAAGCACTCTAAGAGTGCACCCACCCAGCCCCAATACACTAAACCCTGTCTGGAAGGTGGTTACACCTCCCTGTGACAGGATGCCTATTGTTGGGCTTCCTCCACTGTGAGTTTCGGTCATCAGCAGGAGGGCAGCCCAGTGTCTGTGACTGGTGGCATCCATTTTGTGATGCCAGGGCTCTTTAGGATTCTACCGCGTTTCCACAGCAGGTACATGTCTTATCCCTCTAGAAGGGTGGAATGCTACCCCCGCCGCCAAGATTGGCGGGGGGTAGTATTCCAAGATGTTTGACACCAAACACGACATGTTTTGATGCAGCCATTCCAAAGTTAGCATTTACCGCGAGGATATAATGCACTTAAGAGTATATGGTTTAACCGCATCCACAAACAGCACCAGAGAATGGACTCTGAGAACTGCAGAGGGGCCCTGCTCATGCAGAGGCACCCCCTCACATAGAAGCCAAGCACCCTGCCCTCAGGATTGATAGGGCCTGCCATAGGGGTGACTGATAGGTTTATATGTGTGTGCAGGAGAGATATAGGAAACCTATATCTCAGTGAGGGGTGCTAGCACCACCTCACCCAGGCTGCAGTAGCAGGCCTGTGGTGTCAGATTTAGACTGCTTCCCAGGGGTGGCATAATGCATGCTGCAGCCCCTGGGAGGCCTGTGAAGTACCTATGCCCTTGGCACCTAAGGTACCATATACTAGGGACTCATAAGGCACCACAGTATCCAATCACTAGTGCACCTAGAGTGCACTCCATGTCGTTTAGAGAGAGCAGATAGACTGGGGCCCTGAATAGCAGGGTCCCAGTCCAACTAAGTCATAAACCAGCAAAACACCAGGAAAAAAGTGGGGGCAACCATATAGTCAGATTCCACCTTCCTACAACAAACTTGGTGGAGAAATTGCTATTATTTTTAAGGAGGAGTATACTTGCAAAATTGATGAACTTCTAATTCCTGACTGTGAAGCTCTGACATTTACACTTACTCTGGAGATCTGATTTATCGCCCTCCTGGATACCCTGGAAAATGATACACCTCTTTCCCTGACCTTTTGGCACCCCATATCCTGCGTACCTCCAATTTCACTCTGCTTGGGGACCTCAATCTTCATCTTGAGGACCTGGACAATAATGGCACTAGATCCTTCATTGGGCTCTGTATTACCACAAAAGCATACCAGCCGAATGTCTACGCCTACTCAATGACACTAGGAACTATGAGCCACTCATCCGGGACCCTACTGAATCCTTGAGAGTACGTATAACAAGCATGATGGAAGAGGCACTAGCACATAATTGGATTTCCCGAAAGGAAGGAGATTTCTTAATCAATAAATCTCCGGTGACTCCATATTTCTATACAATCCCTAAAATACATAAGAATATGACTAATCCACCAGGGCGACCAATAGTATCAGGAATCAGCTCCATACTGGAAGCTATGTCTAAATTTGCGGACGCCTTTTTGAGAACAATTATCCAAAAAACAGATACGTACTTGAAAGATACTAAACATGTACTAAGACTCTTACCTGACAGACCTGTCAACCCGGAAACACAACTTCTAATGGGACTGGACATTGAAAGTCTATACACCAGCCTACCACACACGGAGACACTGAACATCATTAAAGATGTGTTATTTGAGATAGACTGGGAGTATCAAACCCCAAGAAATGTGGTTACATGAGTGCTGCAAATGGGCACTAACTGAGAATTTCTTTCAAGAAGAAGACACTTTATACCTACAGAAACACGGGACCAGTATGGGAAGCACTTTTGCCCCGAGCATAGCAGGTCTCTATGTCCACCACCTTGAAAAACATAACATCCTGTGTCCCACTAACCCGTACCTAGCACACATACACATGTGGAAGCGGTACATCGATGACGTTCTGATCATATGGCAAGGTAATGAAGACACTGCCCACCATTTCCTAACTTGATTAAACAGACAGAATGACTTCCTGAAGTTCACCCATACCATATCAAAAACGGAAATAGTATTCTTAGATCTGAACATCATGCCAGATAAGGGCTTACTCAGAACCACTACCCATATGAAACCTATAGCAAAAAATTGTCTACTTTTATTTGACAGCTTCCACCCCAGACACCTTAGGGAGAATCTACCTTTCGGCCAATTTCTGAGACTGAGACGCAACTGCTCAGAATTGAATGACTATAAAAACCAGGCAAAAGGTTAGGTCTCTAAACAACAGGAGAGACACTACCCACAGAAAATCATCTTTCAAGCAATGAAAAAAGCCAAGAACAATAACAGGGAGAGTCTTCTTGAAATTACACCTCCAAGACCAAAGGAAGAAAGATCGATCTGCAATACGACATACAACATAACATCTAATCAAGTCTGCAAGATAATTAATAAGCATTGGCACATTCTTAACACAGGAACTCCGAACTTTACTAAACCAATGATCTCACACAAACGCGGAAGGATTCTAGGAGATATGCTAGCCTACACCAGACCACGTATAAAGGACAACTCAAGAAAAAAACAAAGCTTAATTTCCCCCCTAACAGCCCACCACCCATGTGGTAACTGCAGTGTCTGCAACCTAACAAAAACAACTAAACAGTTAACATTCAATAACAACACAACCTGGGAACAGAGACCATTCACCAACTGCAATTCAAAATGTGTCAACTACATGATTACATGCCCGTGCAATCTCCACTACATAGGGATGACGAAACGCATGGTTAGCACCCAAATCTGCGCACACCGCAGCAATCTGAGATGTGAGCGCGCAACCACAAAAATGTCAGTCCACTACATGGAAAAATGACACACAGTGCAAGATCTAAACCGGACCATTCTCAAACAAATCCGCTTTGAATTCCAACTGTTCGAGAAGGAACAACGTTGGGTATTCAGATTGAAGAATCGTGTAGAGGGATTTAATGAAAATATACCCTGTAGCCAGTTCATCTAATATGACAATACCCAAAGGGAGCACAATTTGCCAATATGTGACACCCACCGTCAACACCACTACGTATATGCTGAATGACAGACTTTAGGAACCTTTCCAGATCAAGTATGTAAATTGTCCACCCAGAATCAGTATGTTACCGTTTCACACATCAAACATAGAAATATAGGTTCCAATAGAAGCATTTTTCCAAAACAAGGTTTTCTAAATAATTGTTTTTTTTGCAAGATTATCGACAGGAATGATGTACTGTTAACTGAATAAAAGAAAAAAGGAAATTACATTTTGAATTAACCCTATTCACCCCAAAGTCTGAGTATGTATATTTTTTGTGTGTATTATTTAGGTTTGTTTATTCTCTCAGTCTGATGGATCAGAACTGGTCCGACTAAAACAGATGAGTTGCCGTTCTCCCACACGAAGGCCAGCAAAACAGGAAGTAGTTCCATTGCAAGACGGCCATGATAGTTAGTCCGCGTACTAGCTTTAGCCGGCACGAGGACGCCAACATCTTCGACTCGTCCACTGTCAAATAGGGACACTCCTGCGTACACCGACATTGTCGGAGCCGCGGGCAGGCTATCTCCATAGGCAAGGGAGTAGCTTTGAAGAAGTATGGCACAGCCGATACACAATTTCCACCCTTTTTTAAAAATCATTGGGCATCTCCTAAAGCAGTACCCTGTGACTCTTTCTCTCCATTTTTCTCGCAGAGTTTGGCTAAAAGCGTCCCTTCCCCTGTCTGAGCTCATGAGGCCAAAGTTTGGCTAGCTACATGCATGTTCCAACCTCGTCTTTTATCTCCTTTTAGTCACAAGTTAGACCTCGTAAAGAATATCGATACTGGCAATCAGCTAGATATGTTTGTGTATGTGTTGTTCTCTGTGTTGACGCTTTTAATTATTACGTATTTCAACAAATACGTCATTGTTGGTAGTACCTAAACGATATTTTTCACCACCAAGATAAAGAAAAATATTGCATGCACTCTACGATGGTGATGTGCTCCACAATGCATTACAGTCTTGTTTGTATGACGGACTAATCTTTTCTCTCGCACCTTTTCAGATCTAAAAAGAAATATTACCAATTGGGTATTGTATATGTTTTTATTCATGGACAAAACTAAAGAACACTCACATCAGAGTGGATTCACGATAGGAGTGGCAAAAGGGATCATCACTTGTTCCTGACGAAAAGCCTCGGGGTAGGGCTTGAACTATGTAGACCTATGAAATACATGCACATAACCGCATGTTTTTAATCTTTTCCCCATTTTTAACCGTACCAGCTAGAGGTAAGAACAAACCATTTTCCCTACTAAGCCAGGTATTTTGAGCCCCTTTTTTCTCACTAGATAAGACCCTCCTACTCTTATATATCTCCATACTTCATAGTATATGATCAAAGTGCTCCCACGTATTCGTCGGTAGTAGCATGCCCCGTTCCACAGCTGGACGGGAAGAACCCTATGATGAAGCATGCCACCAAGGGAAAACCTTGGTGGGTGAGGGTTATTGTAAGAAAAAATTTCTATTTTTTATTGAACATAAAGAGTGGAAAGATACTCCAATCAAACGGACGGACTCTCTTTGGTTACTAAAGTACGCATGGGAGGCTTAGTCCTCTGTTTTTCTGACCTCTACCTCCCCCTTCTTTTGACGAATATGTGTCTCCAAAGCGGACAGTCCCACAACACAGTCCATGGGAATGACCAAAGCTCATGCCTGGTTGTCATCCACAGTGATATGTGTCTCAAAAGGCTAGCCCAGGGCCCCCAGCCCTATTCTCCATGATTCCCTTAGAATTCCTATGTCCTTCCTGAGATGTGCCCAGCCCCTTCCTTGTGACCTCTCACTGAATTAAAGAGCACCCTTTGACATTAATAGCAGTTTAGCAAGCGAATGGAAGCAGGGGTTGGGGAAGGGTGGGGAGGGATAAGTTTGAAATGTGGATGGTCCTTAAAGGATTATCCTTTGTGTTTTATATTTATTTTCATGCAAGAAGATGCTATATGGTATTGGACTCTTTAGCTCCTCTCCCTCTTGTCTTATGACTACATGCAGTCCTCATGAGATGGATACGGATCTTGCAGCACGAGGGGTGGGGGGCTGTAGCATGTGTGAGTTTACTGTGTAATGTTTTCCAGTATGTTTACAAAATGCAAAACGCCACAGTTGTGTAATGCTTTTTTGTTTTTTTAATTTGACAATAATTGTGACTGGTTTTCTTCTCGCACTTTGAAATGACAAAGAAATGTATTACAAAGAGCACCCTTTGAAGTCTACAGGGGAGCCCTGGTCCTTCCTTCCCCAGTGTGTTTCCCACCCAGCTTACAGGAATCAATCCACAAATCTGTCTGGGGTGATCTCTCTACCTCCACTCCATGTTTCACCATGCAGGCCTGGGTTTCCAAAATGGAACCATGGGCCCTGGGGGCGTGGCCAGCAGAGCATAGAGTAGGGCATGTTTCTCCGGAGCTCCCAGCGGGGCTCTCATATCCGGCCCATCCTGGTCTTAAACTGTACCCCCAGGGGATGCAAACCCCGCAGTGACATCGGGGACTTTCGAGGCGTCCAACCCCAGCAATTGAGGTGTGCTAGGGGGCGCTCTGATGGCCTGAGAAAGGAGAGAGCTGGGGTTTTCTCCTTCCCTCCACCCTCCCCGAGTGGGAAAAAAAAAATAGAAAGGTGTGCTGCTGGGCTCTGAGCTGCACCCCCTCCCCCCAAGCCACTACTGGTGACCGGCCTGTGGGGGCCCTGGTATACCAGCCTGGGGACCAGATGTGGGGCCCCCTGTGAGTCCTTGCCGCCGCGTTGTGGAGGCCTGAGCTTTCCATTACTGTGCCCCGCCACGTGGAGATTCGTGGGGAGGTCTGGACCTGACAAGGTGGATTCACCCACCCTTGTTCCCACCGCCTGGGCACCACACAGTGGACTTAAACAGAGCCAGTAACGGTGCATTGGAGGTGGGTCCTGCCCCCTTGACCTCCCTGCCTGCCAAGACCCTGGTAGGCCTACTACGCCTGGGGCCTGAGGGAATGTGCTGGGAAGATGAAGCAGGGGCCTGACCTGTGTGCGGTCCCTGCAACCACAGCTCTGTTGCTGTGGTGGCCTGAGGGGTTTGGGCACGACTGTGGTGCGGAAGGGAGGTGCTATTGCCACCTGTAGAAACTGCCCGTGACCTACTGCGGATGTGCATTGAAACGCACTGCTGATGCTGGTGGCCCCTTCCTCCTGCAGGTACTACCATCCGGGGGTCACAAGGGGCTTTATGTGTTGGAAGGGCTCTGTGGGCCGCTGGCTGGCATTCCTTACTTAAATGGCGATTGGTGGAGGGCCACATTAGTGCTCTATCGCCTGGACTGGGTGACTGTTACCTCTGGCTATTGATGGCCTCTATCCCCCTTGTCCCACCCGCTGACATGCCGCGCCGTACCCGAGGGAAGGAGACCCAGGGACAGGGGACGGAGTGTCCCCCCCATACCCAGAAGGGAGACCAACCCACCTGGAGAGCTGGGGTGCATGCCGTGTGATCAACTGGTCTCTATCCTACTAGCCATCAAAGACTCGAAAGAAACATTAGAGAATAAAATTGATACAGTAGTAGTAGATCTTTGCCTCCTGCGGGCTGAGCGAGCAGCTTACTGCTACCAAACGTACCTTCCAAGAGGTGATCCCTATGACTGATGGCCTAAAAGCTCAGATGGTTAGATGTACTGGGCCGGGTCCAGGTCCTGGAGTGCAGAGCGGAGGACTCTGAAGGTAGGGCTTGCAGGAAAAACTCCGGGTGGTGGGCCTGCCAGAGAAAGTGGAGGGTATGGCTATGGTATCCTATCTGGAGAACTTACCAAGATCAACAGTGGCACACAAAAGGCATGTCCTCCTCCTTTGCATTGGAGAGGGCACACAGGGTGCCTGCCAGGCGCCCCTGGGTGGCACGCTCTGGCACGTTGTAGCGCACCTGTGACATTTTAGGGATTGAGACGACATCCTCCGATGTGCCATGGAGCTGGGAGAACTGTAAGTTGACAATAGCATGGTGATGATTTTCCCCAACTTCATCATCGCAGTCCAGAAACACAGAGCATCATTTCTGGAGGCCAAGCGGAAACTGAGTGACGTGAAGATCAAATATTCCATGATATACCCAGCACGCCTGTGCGTTATCTCTGATCAAGGAACTAAATTTTTTTCAGAAGCAAGCGAAGTGTGGGACTGGCTGGACAAGGAACCGGAAGAGGAGGAGGACACTAGACGAAACGGCGCACGTCCCCAGAACAGGCGTGGACGTAGGGATGCACCATCGGCAGAGCAAGTGTAGTGAACTCGCCAGAGGGCAGTGGAGACAGCTGCCAAACTCACGGTCTCTAGCCCAGAGCTGTGGGCACGAGAAAATGAGACAGCCTTAAGTGAGCTTGGAGTCTGACTCTACCTTGAATACTGACTGGAGTGGCGATCTACCGGTGGTCACACCACAAACAGCTGACATTGTCCACTGATACTTTGATACATGGAGTGTTCTCTTTCTGAGAGGGAGGGGGATTCTCCTCTATTCTTTCTTCTCAAGAGCTGAATGAAGGGGGGGACTCCTGCTGCCTGATGATCGAGTGGGGGCTGCTGTCTTTCTCTCCTTTCTTGGGCGAGTGCGGAGGTGCCTACCCGGGGGCTCTTGTTCATTTTATTGGGAGTCTGCATCCTGTCTCCACCACCCCTCGAGAGGTGCTGTAGGTGTGTTTCTGGCCTACGGACTTAACGAGTTAAGTGTTGTAGTATGGATGGAGGGATGTTGCTTGGTGTCCTGAAGAAGAGGGTTGTGTTTATGGTTATTGTTTTTTTATAGGTGGGAAACCTGCAGTTGTTCGTCTGTGCCTTCTCCCACCTGGCTGGGGGAACTGTGGCCTCCCCTTCTGCTGTGTCTGAGTGGATATGTGGAGGGTAAGAGGATGTCGAATGGGGGATAATGTTAAAATATACAAACAAATGTCATGGAACGTGAGAAGTTTAAATAGCATGCCTAAGCGATACAAAGTGTTGGCATAGCTGAAATGTAGAGGTGTGCATGTGGTGCTGTTGCAGGAAACTCACTTGGACACTAATGAAGGAGCGGCCCTGTGCAAAAGATGGAGAGGACAGGGTATATATACCATATACTCTGCTTCTGTCAGAGGAACACTGATCTGGATGAAACCGGGCATCCCCTTCCAGTCCACCAGTAGCATGACGGACACAGAGGGGTGTTAATCCGTATTGTCGGGCAGGTTAGACTCACAGGATATCGGATTTGTCAATATCTACGCCCCTAATGTTTATCATCCTGCATTTCTTGGCGCACTCTCGCTGGTATTAGCTCCCTTGCTGCTGCATACAATCCTTGTTGGTGGAGACTTTAACTGTGTAGCGGATATCGTTTGAGACCGCTCCCACACCCCACACTGGGACTCCCCAGCCATGCAGCTAGCTGGGAAGTTCTCTATCTGACAGCTTCACTGGGGGTTGGTGGATGGCTGGCAACACCGCCACCCGCAAGCACAGGATTACTCCTTCTACTCAGCCATGCATGCACTGCATGTACATTTTGACATATTTTTATGCTCCCCGGATATGCTAGGGGCTGTAGTGGGCATTGAATATATAGCTAGGACCGTTTCTGACCATGATCCCTTATTGCTATCCTTGCGAAGGCGTATAGCGCGCACCTGTATATTCAGTTGGTGATTTAAGACCACCAGCTTGAAAGACCCGACCTTCTACAAGACAACTGGAGAGGGGATCCGGACATACTTTACTGAGAATGCAGGCTCAGCCTTGTCCCTGCTCAAAGAATGGGAGGCATTTAAGATGGTCATCCGGGGGCAATGCAAGTTTGAGTCCGTGAGGGTATGACGCACCCTTCTCCGTGATATCGTTATCCACAAACAGACCCTTATGGATTTTGAGTGGAGGTGGCCGGAGAGACCGGACCTGCAGCCAGAGCTACTGAAGGTGAAGGAGAGGGTAGCAGAGCATGTGGCGTGCCATCGGTGCTTTGACTAGAAAGCTTAAATGGCTAGGATGCATACCAAAGATGACAAATCTGGCCCATTGTTAATTTGGTTAGCTAACCCCGCTAGGCGAAGCTCGCCGACCCTGGAGGTGTTGATGCCTGGGGGATCCAGTCTGATTACGCAGGATGAGATTAAAGAGGCTGTCACTGATTAGTATTCTAGCCTTTACGCAGCGGAGGAAGCATTTCGGGAGCAATGTGTCTAGAGATGGCTCAGTGACCTCCCACCTTGTCGCCTAACGTGGGATATTGTGGAGGGCCTGGGAGAGGATATATCAGAGTAAGAAAATCAGGCTGAAGTCTGGCGGATAGCCCGCGGGAAGGTACCGGGGACAGATGGCCTCCGAGTTGAATTTTATGTGGCCTACCTCAACATCCTGGCCCCCCACCTGGCTGCAATGCACCAACAGGCACTTGCTGCAAAAGTACTACCCCCCACTCTGAGAGAGATGTTGATTATATCCCTACTTAAACCAGGGAAACCAGCTACGGATGTCACTGCTGAACGTTGACTACAAAATTCTTAGTGGGATCATGGTGCAGCAATTATTACTTGAGATAATGTGGCGTAGTTACGCCCCAATCCGGCCGCACAGCGTTGCTTGATGCATAACATTAATGCTATAATTAATCCACTTGGTTGAAAATTTTATTCAAATTTTATCCACAACTTTTCATCAGTTCATCATTGTTCATCAGGTCACATGCTAGACGCTTATGGTTACATATTGTCCTTAATGCTGTAGACATGCCTCCTGGCCTTATCTTAAAGCATGGAATGTTACATAAGTATTCCTCCGTAGACAATCTTTGTCACCCGAATGCATTTCGGGCCTTTTTCGGCCCTTCGTCAGGGGTAATCTACAAATTTAAAACACTTCTGTTAGACTCTATCTTACATTATTCTAGCTGATAAACATTTATTCAAAATGAAAAGAATGTGAAAAGTGCATGCCTCAGTTCGCCCCGTTCTCAACGTTTTGCCCGCTGACTTCAATGCATTTACCACTAAATGAAATGTCCACTCTATCTTCCCCTCAACCTTCTCTCGTTCTTTTACCATCACTTTACACACACGCTACTCAATTCACACGTTTGAAAACATAGTTGTTAATCCAAAGGTCTCATTTAGTCAGACCTATTCAAGCCCACCCTTACCTTGCGCAAACGTCTTGACGACTGGTTTCATCCTGTTCTAAACCATTCTGAGTTCCCGACTATCTCGCTCTATTTCACACACCTGTGTCACGACTCCACCCCTTCATACTCATTTCCTCTCCCTCTTGTTCTGAAAACTACGCAGCCCAAGGTGCACTACGAAAACTGTTTAAGTGAGCCCTTTTATTTCCTGTTCTGCCGCCTATGCTTCAACTCGTATGTTATACTTTCTCATGGCTTTTATTTAATTTGTGTCATACTGTCTTTAGTGAGACTCCTTCACTCCACATTCCTCCTTTGTGTTCATCACCACTATTGTTCAAATCCGTTCTCTAAACTCACTACATTCCCTATCCCCTGTACTTTCGCTCTGATGTATGCCTTCCATTCCTAAGCACGTGTCATCTAACACTGTTCGTGCTCATCAGGTAAAGGAGCCGTCTGGATAATAGCGCTGGAGCTTTTCGGGGGTGAGGTATGCGCGGTGCAGAATGTGCAGCTGTATGTTTTTGAAGCGGTAGTTGCGGGACACCTTTTTGGGGAATTCTAGGGCATAAGCCCATTCTTTGTCATGGAGCGGTCTATGAAATTCAGCTTCCCATCTCTCCCGAAGAGGTACAAGGGTAGGTGGTTTAAGGGCCCGTATCGCTTTGTATATCCAAGTGATCAGGTGTCGTCCTGGGCCCATCTGTAATAGGACATGAATTACCGGGTGTGTAGGGGGTTCTATGTCTATCGTGTGCCACACTTTGCGACCGTCTTCGAGCAATTGCCGATGCAAAAAGAATTGTCCTCTAGGGAGATCCATCTCATCTGCCAGTGCTGCAAAGGTCTGCAGGTGACCATTGAGATAGAGTGTGCCTGCGTCCGTCAATGAGTGCTCTGTCCATGTGTGGAGCATCCGCTCCGTGTACTGTGCCCGACCTCTGGGGAATCCCACCAACGGCAGGATGGGGGAATACATAGGCGCCGTGCGGTTCATCCTATGTATGCGTGCCATACAGGCTCGTGCCACTGTCACCTGGAGAGGCTTATGTGGAATCAATGTCGCCCCCGGGAGCAGCATACGGTTGATGGTTGGGATCTGAATCCGCCCGGCCGTTGTGGTCAGTTCACCTATGGCCCGGCCCGCTGTCCAGCGGGAAACCCATTGGAGGTGGGCGGTTAGAAAGTATGCCTCGAAAGAGGGGGCACCAAGTCCCCCCTGGTCTAGGGGCAACTGCAGTTTGACGAGGGCGATGCGTCGGCGTCCCGATCCCCATATAAGAGCGCCGAGGAGATTGTCCAGCTCCCGGAAGAAGGAACGTGGAGGGACCACCGGAAGGTTAGCAAAATAGTATAGCAATCGCGGGACGAGGATCATCTTAGCGACTGCTATTGTGCCGGTAACCGCTAAGGGGAGATCCTTCCAAAAATGTACGGAGGACCTAATGCCAGCCATTGCCCTGCGGTAATTTCCTTTGTAGAGGTCTTGTGGAGTGTGGTATAACCGGACACCGAGGTAGCGTACCGCTTGGGGACTCAAAGAGAGGTGGATGCCGCCTAATTGTATTGGACACGGGGGGAGATCCTGCACCAGGGGGTATACCGTTGATTTGGACCAGTTTACTTTAAGTCCCGCCACAGCCTCGAAGTCCTGTAGTGTGCGCAGTATGGGAGTGAGGTCTGCTGTAATATCCCGGATGTATATGAGCACATCATCCGCGTACAGCGATACCGCATGGGTGGAGTCGGCGATGGGGATGCCCCAACTTTCACTCCCACTGCGAAGGTGGACCGCTAGAGGCTCCATCGCCATAGCGAAAAGTAAGGGGGAGAGCGGGCATCCCTGGCGGGTACCTCTGCGCACTGGAAACGGGGCCGATATAAGGGGCCCTAGTCTCACCCTGGAGGTGGGTTTGGAATATATAAGCTTGGTATATGCTTGGAGACGGGGCCCTACTCCCATTAGGCGCAGGACCTGGAACAGATACGGCAGAAAAGGGTATCAAATGCTTTCTCCAGGTCCAGGACCAAGCACGCCGCACGAGGAAAGCGGTCCCAGATCTGGTCCTGGACGTGGAACAGGAGCCGTATATTGTAGGAAGTGTTCCTGCCCGGCACAAACCCATTTTGATCCGAATGGATCAATTTCGGAAGGACCGTGGCATACCTATCCGCCAGGATTTTCCCATAAATTTTATAGTCCACGGGCAACAGGGCTATGGGGCGATAAGAGCCCAGTTGGTGGGGATCCCTGTCCGGTTTAAGGAGGGAGACTATAACCGACTCGCACATGGATTGTGGCAAGGCGCCGTCGTCCAAGGCCGCCTGGAATTGCTGCACCAGCTGAGGGACCAGCTGTGGCGCGAAAGCGCGATAGAACTCCAGCGGCAGGCTGTCCAGCCCAGGTGCCTGCATCGCCTGTCTGATCTCGGTGGCATATATGGGTTCTTCAAGATCCCGTCGGGCGCCGGGCTCACTGCAGGGTAAGCGATACTGTCCTAGGAACCGGGCGAGACAGTCCATATCCACTGGGGCGGGGCTCGCATACAGTTGCGCATAGTGCCTCCGAAAGGCTTCCAAAATGGAGCTCTGCGATTGGAGGAGAGTATTAGGGTCAGTGCGAATGGTTGTAATTGGCGGGAGGGTCGTGTCTTGCTTCACCAACCACGCCAATAAAGCACCCGCTCTATCACCCTCTCTGTGTACCCGAGCTGCGTACGCTTTAAAGTTATACCTGCGGAGCTCCGCTAGTGCCTCCGCGTATGCTGTTTTGGCATCTGCTATTTGGGCCGGTGTGGCGCTATGTGTGTCCTCTCCCTGCGTGAGCGCGGCTAGTGCCCGCTCCGTAGATTGGATGCAGCGCTCAAGAACTCTACGCACCCCTGTGATGTGTTGGATGCATGTGCCCCGTATGACAACTTTAAATGCATTCCATCCCTCTGCGCGTGTAGTGGCCGTACCTGTATTTTCTCTGAAGAAGTTCTGTATGTGTTCTGTTTGAGTCTGTTTGAAGACCGGATCGTCGAGACAGTCCTTGGGCAGGCGCCATGTGGGGACCGGAGGCCGGGGTGGACGCCATTGGAGTGTAATCGTATGGGCGTCATGGTCGAAGATGACTCTACCTAAATAATCAGAGTCCAAGAGGGTGGGCAGGATGGAGGGGGAACAAAGGAAGCTGTCCAGGCGAACCCCGAGGCCGTGTGGTGCTGAGTGAAAGGAGTAGAGCCTGGTGGAGGGATATTTCGAGCGCCAGGGGTCCGTTAGTGTCCAGTGCGCTGCCCATGCCCCGAATCGCTTGGCCAGAGCTGCAATAGGTGACGCCGGGTGAGGGGGGTAAGATCTATCCAAAGCCGTGTTTTGCACACAATTATAATCTCCCCCCAATATCCAAAGGGTATGGATGTAGGGGCTTAACGGCAGTGAAAGTGCGTCCCAGAATTTGCTTTGATCTGCATTAGGTGCGTATATACTCCCCAAGAGCACCGGTTGGCCATCCAAAAGGCCCTGTAACCGGGCATAACGCCCGTCTGGGTCAATAGTTCTAGACTGCTCTTGAAATGGGACACCAGGGCGCACCCATATAAGGGTCCCCCGGGCATATGCCGAATACGTAGTAGCGCAGAGGATCCCACGCCAGCGCCTGCGCAATTTAACTACTTACCCTGCGGTGAGGTGAGTCTCCTGCAGCATCGCTATCTGCGCATGTTGACGCTTGATGTAGGCATATACGGAGTATCGCTTGCGTGCGGTGTGCATGCCGCGCACGTTCAGTGTAAGGATAGTGGTTGTGCCTTTATGCGCCACTGCCATATGTGTGGGTTGATAGGGGAATTGGGGATGTCCGGATTCTCCGGAGTAGCCAGACTCCTTGCAGTCCCCCCCATCGCCTGCGCCGCCCTAATGCCAGTGTTACCTTCTGACGGCGTGGGTGTGATGACACAGTGTATTGTGGTAAGGTATCAAAAGGGAGAATAACTGGGGTGGGGAAACATCCCCAATGCTGGGGACCTATCACCGGCGGCAATACGTCCAAACTAGCCCTCGTGCGGAAAGAGAGCCTGAACATTCTGTGGGGGCGGCGCTACGAGTCCGCGAGGTGTCTCACCGTGAGGCAGTGATGCTAATCTTGTGCGCCAGCTGCCCTGTAATGTAAGCTGGTAATTGTGGTGTTACCGGTGCGCAGGGTCACTTACCAAGCATTGAGACAGTGTTTCATTAACAGGAATAACCAACCCCCCCCCCCCCGTTTTCAAATAGTGTACCATGAGCCCGGTCATATCAAGTCATCGGCCGTCTGTGGAGTGACCACAGGCGGGGTCAGCGAGTCCACCCTGGATTGTGTCTCCTCGCTATCATCCTCTCCCTCCGATGAAAAGAGATGCGGAGCCCGTTCAATGTCCGTGCCAGGGGAGGTAGGTCGGAGATCCGCTGCAGCCTTCAAAGCCCTGCGCCGCTCCTGCACGATTTGCTCCAAATCAAGCAAACCCAGGGAGCGGGTTAACGCCGTAGCGTCCCCTCGCCTGTTGCGTCGCTGCGAACGACGCCTTTTGGAGCCTGATGTCCTTGGACGTTGATCCCGGGCGGCTACTGTTTTTTGGCCCCGTATACTGTGTTGGTCCGCCCAGTCGTGTGCTTCTTCGGCCGATGTGAAGAAAATAGCGGTGCCATCGTATATGATCTTGAGGCGGGCTGGAAATAGCAAAGAATATTGTATGTTCTCTGCCCGCAGGCGGCGTTTTATTTCTAGGAACGATGACCTTTGACATTGGACAGCCCGGGAGTAGTCTGGAAATAGCATAATTATTTTGTTCTCGATGCGGAGGGGGCCAGCCATGGACACTCTAGAGTGTTCAATAGCTGCCAGCACTTTATCCAACTTAGCTGACAGAGAGTGATCAGACGCAGCTGCGGAGTCGCCAGAGGAGGCAGATTTGGAACACGTGGGAGCATCCGAAGCGGCCCCCTGCGCTGCTGTATTCACCATTGCCTTGGGCTTCCCCATCACGTCGGTTGTAACGGTGCACGGTAGGCAGGGCTCTGTGCAGGCACCCGTCAACTGCTGCTGTGCCTCTGGATGGCGTTGCGCACCGTCAGTGGTCACTGTCGTTCCTGCTCCTCCGGGCTAGTAGCGCCCCTGATGGGCGCGTCCGGGTCAGGTGCGACCAGGATCCTCAGTGTCCCAATAAGAGGCCACCCACATGAACGTGGTAAAACACACTCTGCGCCGAAGGGATCTCCGCCAAGGCCCAGGTCTGTCGCCAGCTGCGGCGGCGAGTGGGTGAAGGGTGGGGAGACAGGTTCTGCAGCCCGTAGCTATGTCAGCTCACTTCGTCTTCACTGGGCTCCCCCCTTCATGAGCGCCGCGCACCATCCGTCGTTGCTGGTTTCAAGGGCGGGTGGGCGCCATGTTAGAGTCAAGCACGGCCGCCAGTGGCCAATGGCAGGAGCTGCTAGGCCGAGGGGAACCCCCCTCGCCCCTCCCGATCCGATGGGGGGACCGCAAGGCCTCACTTCAGTGCCCAAGCTGGGAGGGCACTCACCGCTGCAGGCGCCAGTCCCCACTGGAGAAACTGCCTCTGGCGGTCGGGATGCCACTTGCTGCTGCCGGTGTCAGTTGTGGGTGGACGCCATATTGGAGTCAGGCATGGCCGCCCGTGGCTTCCAGCGGGAACCGCAAAGTTGCGGGGGGCCCCCCGTCCCCCACAAGCCAATGGGGAGATCATGCGGCCTCACAAGCTGGGATGGCAATCACCGCCGCAGGCGCCGGTCCCCACACGAGAAGCCGAATCCAGCGGCCGGGACACCGCTCACCGCCACCGATTTCAATGGCGGGCGGGCGCCATGTTGGGGTCAGGCACGCCCGCCCGCGGCCATCGGCAGGAATTACGGGGCCGCGGAGACCCCCTCCTGGTCCGGTGGGGAAGGTGCGAGGGCTTGCTTCGGTGCCCACCGCCGCAGGCGCTGGTCTCCGTAGGTGCAGCTGGCTCCGGCGACTGGGGTGCCTTTGAACGCCGGAGCCTGGATCGTCAGGGCCTGCTGCGGGTCTCTGCCTGTCGGGTGGCCGCCAACGCTCCGCGGGCCACTCTGGACCTCCCCGGCGTGCAGGTAGGGGGACAAGGCCGCCGCAGCCCCAACAGGCACAGGATACGTGGAAGGCGGGTGGTTCACTGCTCCAGCGCCCGATCACCGGACTGCCATGCGCAGCCCACTCTCAATCCAGCCACCGCGGCAGAAGTCCGTAACAACTCGCCCTCTTCTCTGCTTAACCGGAGGGTGCTGGGTGTCCGGTGGAGGAGCCCCGCGGGTCTAAGGGGCCTAAATTGCTGTGTTACGGGTGCCACAGGGAGACGGGCGCCATCTTGCTCCCGATGCCACTTCACCTCCTAGTCAGCCGTAGTCTCCGAAAGGAGCCTCCGATCTGGGTTTAAGCAGCATCAGCGGGTGCCACTCATCTTCCGATGTCAGCAGGTGTGCGTGGTGGCCATCTGGACTCCAGTGGATAGGCGAGGTGAATGCCCAGCCACGGAGCCTCAGCAGACCGCGTCTGCCATCATAGCCTGCTTCCCTTGTTGCGCAGTTAGAGGGAGTGGAGGAAAGATGTCTACAGAATTGGGAAGCGATGGGACTAGACACAGTGGGCACACTGTAAATGAACGGTATATTGCGGTTGTTTGAAGATTTACGTTCTGACTTTGACCTTCCGGCTGGGCAGTTTCTACTCTATGGTGCCCCGACTCAACGGTACATAGAATTATTTGGGGGAGAAGAGGAGCGTAGCTGCAGTTACTCCACAACTGTCAGTTCCTCTGCGCTGCCACTGACACGCGCCAGCTGCTCTCGGGACTCTATGGTGCTCTGTGTGGGGACCTGTGCTCTCCCCTTTCGGTGTTGATCGAGTGCTGCGCTCCTCCCCGACAGTCTGAGACTGGGCTAAATGTGGGAGGTTGTGCCCAAGATCTCTCGAAATGCCAGGCTTAGTCTTATACACTTCTATGCCCTGCATCAAGCATACCTAACACCACTAAAACTTAGCATTTAATCCCCCGCCGATCCCACCGGACTGCCAGCAATGTCATGACGACCATGGAGATATTCTCCACATGCTTTGGAGCTGCCCTCACTTGGTCCCATATTGGTCTGAGGTAGTGCGCATATTGGCGGCTACGGAGCAATCCTTGACCTCCCCTCACCTAGGCTCTTCCTGTTGGGCCTCTATCCCCGTACTGCCAAGCTAATAGGTTTATTGACCTGGCTCTGGCGCTTGCCAAACGTCGGATTATGATGCACTGGAAATGGGCTGAGAGATAAAGGGCGGATGTGCTACGCTGGTCTGCCTGGGAGGGAGCAGCGCTGCTGCGAGAGGAGCACCAGGGAAGGAGCCCCATGGAGTTTACGCAAGCACAGGACACAATTCTGGCTGATTTCCAGGGAGCGGGGACGAGAGCGATGGAAATGGTACTGGCTAGGACGCCAATTGGGGACAAAGGCCTTGGTGAGGGGCCCGATGGCGGAGGTTCGGCCCTACTTATCGCCCTCACGTTTTCACTGCCTTGGGAGGGTACCCGGAAGGGCTTGACTGGCATGGACTGCTGAGGGGAGTATGGCTCACCCAAGTTTTGATCCACTGACTTGCTTTTGGGAGGGGGTGTGGACACCGCAGAGAGGGAGTGGGGGTGAGTAGGGCGAGTTTGTAATTTGTCTGGTTGAATGGTTGTTTGATGATTCCGTGGGAGACCATGCCTGGCGACCCTAGATCCTGCTCTGTGAGAGTGGTGTACTGCCTAGGTATACTTACTAGGCATAGGGGTATATCATATGCACATACTCACAAAATTTGTTATGCCCTGTATCTGAACAAGATATGCCTATCCTGCCGGCCTACAATGTCAATTGCACTGTTATTGTTAAAATGTATGACAGGGAATCGACAATATGGATGCATGTTAAATGACAATGGAATTCTGTTAAAAAAAAAAAAGAAAAATGGAACCCAGGGCCATCCATGTATTGTATCATTTACAGGTACACATATACCCATTCATACAGCATACATGCACTGAACAGTACTATTTCCTCCATGTACTGTACCGCTCACAGACACATACATCCAGCATATGCATTTAACATGCACGCACTGTATTCTTTATGTACTGTACCACTCACAGGCACACATGCATCCAGAATGTGCATTTAACATGCACGCACTGCACCCTTCATATAGTCCACCACTCACAGGAACACTTACAACCAGCACACGCACTTATCCTGCACGCACTGCACAGCAAGCACTACATCCTCCAGTTACTGTACCACACATAGGCACATGCACCTCCAGCACATGCATACATCATGCATGCACTACTCAATACTCCATTATCCCTGTATGGCACCCTCTCCAGGCACACATACACCCAGCGCAGGAACACCACTTCTGCTCTGTGCAGCACTTCACACAAACGTGATGTACGCCAAGGGTGAGTTAAGCACATAGCAGCAGAACCTATAACAGAAAGTGAGCCTGTAGGCCTCACTCCAATGAGACAGGTTAAAAAACGACCTGTTCACTCCTATTGATCACTACAATGAATGCTGCCACCACTGCGCTCATGCTACTTAACTCCTGGCGAAGGTAGTATCCATCCACCTCTATGAGGGGTAGCGCTTTGGCACCTCTCCTGGTCCAACAAGGGAGCAATCACTGAGAAAGGACTATGTCATGGCAAGCGCGCATGATCCATGTTTGCCTATGACAACAAAAATCAGCATTTGGAATCCAGGCATCAGTACAGTTGGGCACCCAGGGCAGGGGGGAAAACGACCATTACCATGAAGAGGGCTTTTCCCAAAAACCATTCATACTGAGTTTAGTGCTTACAGAAATAACTCTGAGCATCAATCAATTATTCATGCAATGGTGCATCAATAGGATTGCTTTCAGTTTTCAGTACAGGTACAGGATATGAGACGGAATAATGCCTATCGAGCGGCCCTGGTGATACAGTCAAAACTTTAACATGCAAGTAATCCTAACAACTCAGGCGGGGAGGACAGGAGAGGGTCCATATCAGTGGGTTTCAATGGAAAGCTAATGTGGCTCCATGCAGATAGCAAATATAGGTATCATGTGGTGAGGGTATACAAGAGTACTAGAACAGAGTTTATAGCACCATGACAGGTTCCACAATAAATGCCATGAAGGCTGTGGATTTGAAAAATGCCTTTATGTTGAGTGTGGTGGGATGATTCATGCATACTTATGGCGACGATCATGTGAACTGTCACCTGCCCCATTAGAATCATCTTAAGTTCATGTCTTTCGGAGCACAGTGCAGGAAGCATTTGCATCCTGTCTCATCATGGTAGTGATGGGTGATCTGCATATGCTGGTCAATGGTGGAGGAATGGGTGTAGTTATTTTTGAAGAACTCAAGATTTTCCTGTTCTTTTGAGACTCCTTTATTTGGTAGGTAAGATGCAATCAGGAAGACCCAGACCAAGTACCATCTACCTCAGTTCTGCTCCAACCTCTCTCCAGTTTCGTATCCAAAAAATCTGGAATTCCTTTCCCACATCACATCAACGCAGGAAAGGATTCCTCATTAGAATACAACACATCTCCCTTCCATAATGAAGAATATCATATATCTTGAACAATAACAACAAATTTTACATACCTAACATAGAATGCTATCTTTGCTGGGGGCTGATCTCTCTTCGCCCTGTACACTACCCTGGTGGGACTCCTTGTCTCAGGGTGCACCAAGATTGCAACTTGCCTCAGCTGCTTGGGGGAGGCGTGGTCACCGCGCTTATAGCGCTGCCTTTACCTCCATCACGGGACGCTAGCCTTGTAGGGGGCTGCTCTCTCTTCGCCCTGCACACCACCCTGGTGGAACTCCTTGTCGCAGGGTGCACAGAGGCCACAACTTGCTGTAGCTGTTCGGGGTGAGGCGTGGTCACCGCGCTTATAGCACTTCCTCTACCCCCGCAGTGCGGGACGCTATTCTTGCTGGGGGCTGCTCTTTCTTCAACCTGTACACCACCCTGGTGGGACTCCTTGTCCCAGGTTGCACTAAGGTCGCAACTTGCTGCAGCTGCTTGGGGGGAGGCGTGGTCATTGCGCTTATAGCGCGGCCTATGCCCCCGCAGCGCGGTTCGCGCCCAGGCAAAGTCCGGGCCAGGGGCAGGCCCAGGTGTGCCCGTCCGCGGCTGTTTAAGGCTGGGCTGGGCCACCCCTCTAATGTTTGTTTTTGATTGGGGTAAGTGGCCTCTTTCCATATTAGCTAAGGTGTGGATGCTCTTGTTCAGCTTGCTGCTGGGTTTCTCTAAGGTTGTGTAAATCAGACAGGATTGAGACCGACATTCTTCTATATTGCATCGAGGGATTCTAGCTTTTTGCCCAAAGGACAGTGTTTGAATTCTTGATCATTCTTGTTCGGCGTTTAGTCGTATATACCTTGTGTGGGTCAGCAGTGCTCATAGAGTCTATTGAGGGTGGAGCTATATTAGTTTACTATCCGCCAGTTAAGAATTTGCTTTACATTCTTATAGTTGGCTCATAGAGCTTTCATATAATTATTTTTTTCTTATCTGTGTGGTTGCATTAATTAAGATGGGTAAGAAAAGAGCCTTAAACAGTTGTCCTGTATCTTCACCCCCGCCTAAGTCCACCTCCATAGATAAGATGTTACATCAGGCACTGGGGGTTATTTACGCAGAGATCAAACTCACTTAACCGCACCTTTCTCGTCAAGCAGGGCTTACACTGGAGATTATTTCCACCCACATAGATTGCAATTCCCCTCCTGATCAAGCGACTTCTTTAGCCAGCCTGACCCTGCAGCAGCATTAGTGTCTTTTCCGGGCCCCTTGCGCAATAGTCGAGACAAAAAGCAGACTGGGAGAGCGAAGCAAACAAGGCATCCCTTGTCTCGCTCTAAAACCCCTGCCATGCTAATTTCTAGTAGGCCTATATGCCCAGCTGAGACTGTAATTGTGGAATGCAACAATGAAGATACTCTGCCCAAATCAACCCGTAGCAGGCCCTTATGTACAACTGAGGCTGATTTTGAGTGTTGTAATAGTTAGGTCCAACTGCACAAACCAGCCTGGATTGAGCAAATTATCACAGACTGTTTGATTAATAGTAAAGAATTACTCAGAGCTGAACTTAGTCCCCTCATTGTTCGATTAGTAGCCATAGAAAAAGATTTGGCCTCCCTTAAGGGAGTATGTGCCCCTTCAGAAGTAGGCCAAAATAAGAGCGTGTGGGATAGTAGGATTGTTCTAAAAGGATCAACAACCAGCTGGCCAATTGTAACTAAAACTGAGGTTTCTCCCAGCATACAGCAGCTGAAAGGGATTCCAATACCATCTAATCCATGTTGTACTAATAATGCTAATGGTCCTGCTAGTTCATCCAATGTCCCTTCACTCAAACAAGCTGTTCCTCATCGGATTAAGGCAGGGACAAGTAAGGAGAGCTATCCCCATGAGGGAGGTGGAAATATGGATAGTTGTGTCAGGGAGTCTAGACTTCCTAGAATAAATCTTCCCCCTGCAACATGGCCATAAGTTGCAGTATTAAGTAAAGTGCCGAAACTGCTTGGTGAGCATAAAGAACCTTACCAAGTGCTATTTAATAAAACACTGGACTGACTTGTTAAGCATCGAGATTTTCCTTTGACGCAGGCGCACAATATCTTGCTCACCCAACGGGTAGCTTGGAGTGGACCACAAAGGGGACTGTATTATTGGAAATTTTAGGTTCCCATCGATGGCCCGCTCAGTGTTATAATCAGGGTGGGATAGTCACAAGCTTGAGTCGAACAGCTGTATTCAGCCCCTTCCCTTGGGATTTTTCTATAGACCTTCTCCTTGTTCACGTGTGATTAATTGTCATCAGTCCCAGTGGCCTATTCCTCCTTCTAATTCTTCCTACCAATCACAACCTAGAAGGGGTGACATCTATGCAATTCCCACATCTAAATCGGTTTGATCCCCTATAAAGTATAGACTGACTTTTTAAAGATAAATCGCAGCCTCTCCCAATTAACTGCTTCCTGCCCACCAAGTCCGATTTACTTACGGACTCCAGTTCCCCTTGTTTTGGCCTCATAATGTCAGTACCCCCAGTGCTTACTACCATTGATTGTAGGAATGGGGAATAGTCCTGTTGTTGCACAACATACATCTCAATTTATACTTCCAATCCAATCCACAGCTGATTGCCATCTGAAAGCAATCGCCCACAACCTTGTTGAACCTCTCGACCAAGTCATTCTCCCTGGGATGATACAAAGCAGTTTTTTGATGCTCGATTCAATGCCTCAACAAAAACTCCTCAAACTTTGAAGATGTAAATTGAGGACCATTATCTGTGACTATTGCCTCTGGTATTTCCTCTCTTGAAAAGATATCATTGAGAAAATTATCTCTAATGGAGCATCCAGTGGTCTCCTAGAGAAACAAACTGCAGCAACATTTCTAATATCAGGCACATATTTCATGACACATCTATATTCTTGTAGGCGGAACAATCATTTTACTAGTCTGGGAGTTGCCTTGCCTGCACCACTCATAGACAAAATATCAATCAAAGGCCCTTAACACAAACCGAACACCCAATAAATAACATCCTGAAATATTGAATGCCCCACCAACACGCCAATGCTTCCTTCTCAATTACAGAATAGCTACTTTCTGCACCAAATAAAGGGCATGAGGCAAATGCCACGATTCTTTATTCTCCTTCATTCAACTGCATTAAGACAGCACATAACCCACAAGCACTGGCATCTGTTGTAACAACTATCTTATTGGTGCTTTTCTTTACCTGCATAAATGATTCTTGACACTCTTCAGTCCAGAAAAAATTCTCACCCTCATTCAACAATAGTCTCTTAGCATTAGTTTTATCAGAAAAATGATGAATAAACTTGCTGTATGATTCAGCCAAACCCAAAAAAGATTTCAACTGTTCTTGTTTGCAGGAGCGGATGAACCCTCAGTGGCTATAAGCAATAGCAGTTTGGGTTTTATACCCTCACCATACACCTCAGCTAATTTAAATCAACATTTGTCTACCCCATTGGTAAGACAAAACTCCTTCAACCTCATTAAAACTTGCCTTAATATCTGATCATGGTCTGCCTGGTCTTTTCCACACACTAAAATGTCATCTTGAAATAGAACCACTCGTTCTATTCCAGTCATAATTCTTTCCATCATACGCTGAAACACAGATGAAGCTAAACCAAATGGCATTCTGCGATACCTAAATGCACCCTCTGGTGTGATAAATGATGTTAAATGTCTACTATCTCGATGGAGTACTATCTTATGATATGCTTTAGATAGGTCTATGGTGGAAAATACTTTAGTTCCCTCTAATTACTCAAAATTTTGTTTATATTAAACAGTGGATGTCGATCCACTCATATACAATAGTTAAGATCGCGTAGATCAACACATATACAATTGTCAAGATCGTGTAGATCAACACACACGCATCTTGCTATTTGCCTTGCGAAATAAAATCACAGGGCTCAACCAGTCTGTTGACTCGAAGGGCTCGATTAAGCCTTCTTCACACAACTAAAGTAGTTCCTCCTTAAGAGAATCTCTCAATTTCAAGGGAACATTCCTCATCTTATGTACCTTAGGCACAGAACTTTGTCGTAAAATCATACGGTATGTTAAAATCCTTCAATCTTACCAACTGTTATTGAAAAACCTCTAGGAATTCTCTTTTCATGTGTCTACCTCAATCAATCAATCAATTCAACTTTATTCGATTCAGACAGAGAATCATAAAAGCTTACATTTCAATATAAATTTAAAAAGGAAAAAGTTAATCACTTCATTAAAAACAAGTGCAATAAGAACATTTACAGATTATGGGTGCAGCAGTTATAAGCTTCCTTCTAGTGATGACAGACCTAAAAAATCTTGCCACTAACACACATGTAAACAAGTCCGGGAGCAATTGTAAAAATAAGTAGGCTGGTCTGCATTGTCTAAAATTTAACGATTTCATTAAAGGCTTAATAAAAATAATCCTTAAATCTGTATAAAATTTGCAGAAAAACAGTACGTGGATAGTTGATTGTTTAGAGATCTGGTCGCAAGGACAGCTTGTTAGTTGACGAGACCAGTTATTGGTATTGGGGAAACTTGTCAAACGATGAAAAATGTCTAATCTAAAACGTGTCAGGACAAATCTATGTTGAGCATTTAAAACACCAATTAAATACGGTTGCATCGTGTAACAGGTCAGTATCATTTGATTATGTTGTACGGTGGGCTTCACAAGTTCCAGTGTTAATCTCTTTTCCTCTAAGTGGTTCAAACATACTCTCTTTAATGATACTCTTGATATATGCAACAAAGATTCAGGATTTTCGTAATATTCAGAGCGACAGATATCATGCATGAAATTTTTTATGTACTTCAGCCATGGAATTTTCAACGCATGATCAGCCCCACAGCAGTCCTGTACGATGTCTCTATTAAAGCCCGTGTGATCCGTTGTCCATAACTTGTGCCAAAGGAGGACTGGCTGCACCCTTATCAAGTCTTCCAAATAGGTTACGCCCAATTCCGCATGACACACAAAATTAGAACAGCTGGTTGGAAGCCCTAAGAAACCCATTTTCTACAAGCTGTAGGGAATCAACATCTACGTGTCCCCACAACTCATAACCGTACATCGCTATTGACTGGCATTTGGCGTTGTAAATGCTCAACATATCCCTGGGAAATTTGCTTCCCAATTTCCTAGAAAAGTTACTCAGACCCGCAATTGATCTAAGGAACTGCATTCTTCTCGATTTTACTGCACTTTTCCAATTACCTTTGCTATCAAATAAAATTCCTAAATAGGAAAAAGTCGGTGTACGAGGTAAAATCTCGTTTCCTATTGAAATATTGCATCCCTTGGCTAACTTTCGACCAGCATTCATGACGTACGTTTTACCTATGTTAATTAAAAGACCCAAATTCTCCATAAAATTTACAAATTTATCTAAAAGATGCTGAAGGGCGTTGGGAGTGCGGGCCATAAGCACTGCGTCATCCGCATACAATAATACTGGTACTGGCCTATTGCCGATTCGAGGCAGGTCAATACAGGAGTCCACAAGGGTACTGCCCAAGCCAATGATGTATAAATTAAATAAAAACGGCGCGAGTACGCACCCCTAGCGGACCCCCTTCTTAATGTCAACTGGGCTCGTGCATTCTCCATTCATACCATATCGAATCTTGGCAGAGCTCTTTGAGTACAAATATCTGAGAAAGTTGACAATTGCATAGTCAACACCCATTGAGGTCATAATAGACCAAAGTTTATCATGGGCGAGACAGTCGAATGCGGAGGACAAGTCCACAAACGCCAGGAACAGATTGCCCCCTTTTATTTGTGTGTACTTGCTCACTAGCAAATTCAAATTGATGGCCTGCTCTATGGTCCCAACCCCCTGACGGAAGCCATATTGAAAGTCGGACAGAATACTGTTACAGTCTGCCCACTCCTGTAATCTGTCCAGCACAATACGACCCACCACCTTGACCAGCGAATCCAGCAAGGAGATGGGTCTATAGTGTGCAGGGCAGTTGCGGTCTCCCTTTTTAAATATTGGCACTATATGTGATTCCGACCAGGACACTGGAAAACCAGCTTCCCGAAAATCAATCAATCAGGCGTTTGTTAAGCGCGACTACTCACCCGTAAGGGTCTCAAGGCCCTGGGGGTAGGGGGGGGGGGTGCAGGTTCCAGTCCATCAAGGAGGGGGTCTGTCGAAGAGCCAGGTTTTGAGGTTTCTTGCGAAGATGGGAAGCGATGTTGTCTGTCGGAGGTGGAGCAGAAGGGCGTTCCAGGCTCTGGCCGCGAGGAAGGAGAAGGAGCGGCCTCCCGAGCTGGTCTTTCTGGTGCGGGGGACCACGGCGTAGGAGAGCTGGGCTGATCGTAGGGTCCTTTGGGGTGCGTGGAAATTGAGTCGGCTGTTCAGGTATGCTGGTCCGGTGTCGTGGAGGGCCTTGTGTGCGTGGGTGAGCATCTTGAAGGTGACTCTGGCCTTGATGGGGAGCCAGTGGAGTGTGCGCAGGTGCTGGGAGATGTGGCAGTGTCTTGGCAAGTTGAGGACCAGTCTTGCGGCGGCGTTCTGGATGTTCTGTAGCTTGCGGGTGAGGATTTTGTTTATTCCGGCATAGAGTGCGTTGCCGTAGTCGAGTCTGTTGGTGACCAGGGCGTGAGTGACGGTCTTTCTGTGTTCGAGGGGGATCCATTAGAAGGTCTTACGTAGGAGGCGGAGGGTGTGGAAGCAGGAGGACGAGACGGAGTTGATCTGGCAGTCCATTTTGAGCTCGGATTCCAGGATGATTCCCAGGTTGCGTGCGTGGTCCGTGGGGGTGGGCGGGTTTCCGAGGGCGGGGGGCCACCAGGTGTCGTTCCAGGCGTCGGGGTCTGATACATTCATCACCACCACCTAATCAGGATGGTTGGGATTCAAAGCAATCCCAAGTTTCTTTTGCCCTCTCCATCCAAGCAAAATCCTTCCTTTTTTTACATCATATATCTTACCTTCTGCCAATCTGTTTTGAAACTCCAATTTACCTTTAAAGCAACCTAATACAGGTAACTTGACACCTCAATAGCCCACCGGAGAAACATCAGACTATTGCAATGTTACCCTATCTTTCACTAACTTGTAATCTTGCAAATCAGTCAACATGTACGGTGAACACAAGTCTGCCCACATCTCATTTTCAATTCCTATGATACTTGCACAACATTTAGGTGGATTATATGGTTCTTTTGTATACACATCTTTATATTGTTGTAGATTTCCTTCATTTAGAGTAACTTATGAATGAGTTATTTGTGTCATTTGTTCAGCATCAGTGACTACTAAAACCTTATCATCAGTTTTATCGCACTCAATTACACACCCTTAGTTACTTTTGAGGAACACTTAGATTTTCATCTTTTACAACAGCCTTACATACACGAGAAAAACGCTTTGTTTTCTTGCAGCGATCACATTTGACATTTATAGCTGAACAAGTGGAAGATGATGCGAGATGTTAGAAACTTCCACATCTAAAACAATGGGATTTGTTCTTATTTTCAATAATATTCCCATTATTGCTGCTTTGGAATAGTTCTTTCTTTACTACCACATTTACTTCTGCTTCAGCATTCTCACTTCAATCATGCTTACCCTCGGGTTTTCTTGGATTCAATACCTTCAGGTTAGTGGAAGTACTCCCAATTATTTTGACAATGATAATATCTTTTTCTAATGTGGGTTCTTTATCTAAACTTAACTGTTTCTCTTGGACTTTCAAGTTTGTGGTTCTATTCATCAACTGATCCCTAACAATGTCATCTCTCAAATCTGTAAATCTACATGTAGCTGCCAATGCGCGCAAACAACCAACATATTGCTCAATGCTTTCTCCTGCAAATTGAACTCTTGAAAAAAAATTGCGTCTTTCCAGAACAATATTTACATTTCTTACCATAGTTCTCTTGCAACGCAGCTAAGGTCTTTTAATATATGTAACTATCCTCTAAGTCCATATCATCAATTTCTGACGTGTCAAAATTGGGTATATTTTTTAGTACTTTTCCACCTTCGGTGCCCAGACTGTCCTTTAAACACGGCCAATTTCCTTTTGAAGCAACCCCCCCATAGCTTCTAAGTAAGTCTCAGAAGCTTCCTTTCAATCATCCTACGGCATAACTGTCACCTGAACTTTGTTTAAATACAGGGGGAGATACTATTGATTCCATTTTAAGTGACAGGCAATAATTATACAAAATAATTTACTAAAATAAACAAAGTAGACACCGTAGTCTTTTGGAAGGATGTGGATAGAAATTATAAATGAACGCAATAAAGGTAGTCACCATTGTCACCTCGTGTCATGCAATGCTGTTCACATAAATAAAAATAATAAAAGTTTTCACCATTGTCATATGAATGGTAAGTTATATATAGTTCCTTTGTTTTCTAACTAAGCGTTGAGTAGACAAACCTTATGTAAAGGATTGTTGCGGTTATTTGTCAAAATCCATGTTCAGCTTGTGATTGAATTTGTGCCTTTAAATCTTCTTTCTGTATCTTTGCTTTATGATGCCTTACTTGAGTACTTTGTCAGTTTTCTTTTTTTTTTTTAGCTAGGTTATCACGTTTTGAAACAATGTTGTGCACCGGAAAAGTACAAAGTTGTGGGCACAGTCCGTGCAGTGCTCGGAATTATGGTTAGCTTATTTGACATATGCAACAGAAAATGCAGGCCCCTGCAGAAGCTTCAATAACACATGCTTGAAGTAAAAGTGAAGTCGTGTGGTGAGAGCTGACAGTTTTTAATTGTAAGAGTCCGAAATAAACAAATGCTTCACAAAGGTTTGCTGATAAGGCCTCCAGCAGTATTACTGTAGTGGTCGCACTTAATTTTTCTTTGACCTTTCAAAGGACAGCTTGTAAATATTAATTTCAAATATAACCAGTAACTGTATTTTCTTTTCCTTTTATGTGGATTCTTGATGAAGCACACTTTCATTGTCTGTACTCCTTGTGTAAAATGCCTTTCACAGTTTAAAAAGTCAGCAAAATGATGGAAAAGCAAAAGTTTTTGAGGTCTTTCACTGATCAGCACTGAAACTCATCACCAGTAAAGAAGTCAAGACTCTCCTGTGCTGATGAGACTTCTTTACTTTGTAGGTAAAATGCAATCAGGAAGACGTTGATCAAGTCCAATCCACGTCAGTCCTGCTGCAACCTTTCTCCAGTTTCACATCCAAGCATTCTGGAATTCCTTTGGACACATCACATCAATGCAGGAAAGGATTACACATTAGAATACAACAATTTTGCTAGGTCCTTCTATGGCCTTTGATACCTTGGATTATCATATACACCTTCAACGTCTTAACTGACAAGGTGGTATAATTACACATTGGATAATCTATTCTCCTGCAGACAGAACACAATCTGTCCTAATTAGTAGTTATATGCCAGAGCCTCAACCTCTATGTTAGACAGCTCCTCAGTTTTCTTCTTCATCGCCTCTTATTCTTAATCTTTACGTGAAACCTCTTCCAAATTTTGGTAAAAAAAATCTTAGGTAACCATCTATTGTTACGCAGATGATAGCCAGCTGATTTTCAGTCTAGCCAAGAAATCTTCTGACACTATCTCAAACTTACCCTATGCGCTGGAAGCTATAAATGCTTGAATAAGCAAATTTACTTTAAAGCTCAATTCTATTAAATCAAAAAACCCTATAATCAGTAATAATATCAACAAGGGGGACTCTAAACTATTGCCCAAATCCTTAGTGGAATGTCCAAAACTAAACCCAGTTGTAAAGAATTTAAATTCCTAGCTAGATTCAGAATTGAATATAACCAACAAATGTAATTGACAACTAAATCTTGTATGTACCATCGGCATAGCTTATGTTGCATCATCCCATTCTTGGCATTTTCTTATAGGGTGGATATGCCATGCTTTCACTCAATCACATATTGATTTTGGTAATGCAACTTATCTAGGTGTCCCTAAGAACAACATCCAGAGGCAACAAAGATTCAGAACACTGCTGTTAAAACACTTTTCAGCTTGAAAAAATGTCAACCACTGTCAGCTCTCAGTAGACAAAGAAAAAACAATTCATGTTAAGACTACTTGCCTCATATTTAAGATCTGTCGCTTAAGGGACCCAAATTCCATTTGCACAAATTTCAAAAATATTTTTACAGAAGCACTTTGAGATCCAAAACACAGCTATTTTTTGAAATCCTTGCAATCAAGTATGAGAGATAGCATAGTGGAGTCCTTCTGGTCCAAGGTGCCCATTTTTGGAATGGCATCCATCTAGTAAGTCGCTCAGAGAACAATCTGTGAAGGTTTCATAAGAAGCTCAAGAACTAGCTGTTTAATCAATGACACCTGCCATCATTTATCCTATCCAGTTTTAATGATTCTATTCCTTAGCACCAACAGACTCCTTTGGAGTGAATTATCACTTTAAAATGTTTTTAAATAAAGAAACCACAGACCAAACTTTACGATGCAGAGAATTGGCTCCTTCTCATGGAGGGCGAGAGGCCCTGATGCAGCACACTTAAGCAACGCAGTTCAGAGTATGGCATATGCAGCATTTCGTGGCCTTAGCTAGGTAGCTGTGTGATGGAAAGTGCAGAGGGTTGTTAGGTTTGATCTGGTGGCAACTCTGGCTTTTTGACTGACCGGTTCTGTTTAGATGGCCTGACTTGCTAGGTTTCCTTCAATGTGTGACAACCAGGTATGAACAGTTCTAGTCTGAGCATGCTGTGTAGGGTCGTAATAAGTTAATTTAAGTTAAGGTGCTGAATCTTGGCTGAGGCACACCATTGGATCGCTTGTGCCCTGATGTCTTCTCAAGTAGTGTACAAGTGCTAGATAGCTATTTCTAACGGGATCCAAAATTGTCAATCGAGTCTTTTATTCCTCGGTTAGTGAAGAAGGAATCTCTTATAATCTGGGTTAATCAAGGACAAAATGTGAGTTTGGGGAAGCAATTGCAGTGGCAAAGGAAAATGGTTGACCAGCTTCATTCAAGGTCCTAAATAGTTTGAAAAGGACCTCAACTTCCAGGTGTAATAGATTGAATGTCTTCACTTCTGTAGTGTCTTGTGAGTTAGAGATGATGGAACCCTTTTTGTTCCTGACCGACTCCGTGGAGCAGTGACGTAAGTGTGTGGGTGATAGAATTAATGATGCAGAATGTTCAATTACGGTTACAAGCAGATGAATAAAGACGTGTAATACCAAGCTCCATGTGTGGCATGATCATTTGCATGTACCCGGGCTGGGGAGGACGCTACAACGGGTAACGAGATAGTGGGTTTACGTAAATCCCACGACCCAAAGAACCAAGAGTGCTCTCCCAGAGTTTGCCAAGGCCCACTAAACTGCTTGTGCGTGCCACGTGTGCCTCGGTTGAAGTGAAAATCGACAGTGGGCGTATGTGGCTTCAAATCGCCGCTCCTGCCAGAGCAAGGCCTGTGAAGAAAGTGAAGGCCTTACAGAAAGTTTGTTTGTCGTCGGCTACAAATTTGCTGGTAAAGTAGAGACAAGAGGTAGTGCACTACAACGTGAAACAGAGCTGTCATTTATACAGTATGACAACGCTAAAGACAGGGACAACCAGGTACAGAGAAGCGGTAAAGGCAGTGATAGCCGAGTGCAAGAAAGCACTAAAAGCAGATACATTGCTGAAGCAAGAAATGCTAAAGGCAGCGACAAACAGGTACGGAAGGTACAACAAGCGGCAAGAGCCAGGTGCAAAAGAACGCTGTGAGCAGAAGCGGGTAAACACCGAGAAACATTAGAGGTGGTGATAACCAGATATAGAGAATACTATCACACTTACTTAGAGCTGAGTAAAGAGTCCTACGACCTCAGCATCGGGCACCGCAACCCAAGCAGAAGCACGGGGTTGAGTTTACAGGCTGGTGAATCACGGACTGACTGAAAGGCCGTGAGTGGCGGTCGGAATAGTGAAATCTTCCAATGGCTGCTGAAAGGAGTGCAAGATATGGCGCCGCCGCCTTCTTGAAACCACCGCCTTTCCTCAGAAAAATACTGGTGACAGATGGACTACCCCTCTTACAAAGCCAGAAATGATGAAGTGGGCTGGATCAGAGCCCACTTCATCATTTCTGCCCTTGCAAGACGAATTCCTAATGAGGGATCAATAAAGTGGGCATCTCTGCACAACGTTGCCAAGCATTATTGCGAGGACGAACAGCTTCCCAGCTTCCAAAGGGTACTAGATTGATTGGAGGCCCTGGCAAATAAAATACTGAAAATGGTGTTAAGAAACGCTCCAGGGTTCGTACCCAGCACCAGGACCTTCTGGAAGGATGAAGGTGGCGCTGGAAAGTTAGGCATTGCCGGAGCCAGTGTCGGAGGGTCCGGAGATGTCAGTAACAGGATGGTTAGAAGGATCCACCACAATTAACTCCAGCTCAAAGAATAAAGATCCTGTGGACTGGGGTCGTCTGGGAGACCTATACCTCTTCCACATTTTTTGTTTTTCCTGTGCTACTTCTTTTTCCCTGAAAAGCACAAGGAGGGAAATCTGAAACATGGCCTCAACCAGCAACTATTCTGCCGGTCATTCTATGCCCAGGCCTCGTGCTCCTTGATGGCCTTTGGATGCATACTTTGGCAGAGTCGCAAGAGTGGGAATTGTGGTCCGACCACAAGCACCAAAAACAGATGGTGTGCTGGTCAGTGATGGACATCTGTCCCTCACAATCTCTACAAAGCCTGAAGCCTGAACTTTTGGAGGAGTAAAAATAATGACCCAAGTGAAATTTGATGTGCGGAAAACCCACAACTCTCAGGAAAGAGGCATAGACAGAAGGGAACTGACGGCGTTGCATTGGGGTTGGTCTTATATGGCATCGGCAATGTCATCTGACGCCACTTCCTGCGTCAATAGGAAACCCGCTCCCCCTCGCAGTGCCGTGAGAGCTTTGAAGTTTCTCAGATCTAGTCTGGTGACTGAGACAATTATACAAGTGAGGAATCTGCAGGTATAAGTATACATCAGAAAACAATGAATTGGGTGTGGATTATTTACAACCCACCTCAACTGCATCCTGGTACCTTTAAAGTGCAGAACAAGAGTTTAAAACACTGTTAGGATATAAAGTGCGGAACAAGATTTTACAACACTGTTAGGATATAAAGTGCACTTGTTATGATATGTTAAGATTTAACATGTTGAATGAACTAACAGCAAACGACAGACTAAAGGAAATGATATTTAGAGTGAAAATCCACCTCTGCGCCCCTATTTCCCCATCTTGGGTATTTCACTTGCTGCTAGAATTAATTCTAAAACGGTAGGACCTGAAAGGAGACACGCAGATGACATGCAAATGTCGTTGATAGGCTTGAAATATCACGTTTTTGATTGGCCGAATTATATTTAAAAAGAATGACTGGTACGAATGCGGAGTACGGCGGGAATCGACAGATTGGCTGATTCAGACACGCGTTAGAAGGGAACGCGGCAGGTTACAGGTCAGTGCACCACGTTAGGAAATCGCATACAAGAGTCCGGCACCAGCGACAGAATAATAGAACTGGGGATGTTATAGAATAGTTATCCACATAGCCACTTGCTTGGACCCGAAGGCGGTTAGAAGGGCCATATAAGTAGGAGGTTACAAGCTCAAATTGTTAAAGACTATTGAGGATTGGAATGCCCGCGGGGTAAAGCAATAATAGGAGATTGGCAGTATGGTAGGATGACAGTTTTACAGTGATGGCCTCAATAACATATTGGGAATAGACATATAAATGCTCAACAAACATGCTAGAGCAACGTTTGGTTTTCTCTCTTGAGCACCTAAATACCCGACTAAACTGTTACGACCTTATTGACACAACAGAACGTGTGATCATCGTGAGATTCGGAGGTAATACAATTACACTGAGTACAATATCATTGACTTAATAGGGGGTTGAAATTTTGAATAATGTTGGAGGACTTTAGTAATATAATGTGGAATTGTTTTATTGGTGTTGTAGGGAAGAGGATTAGTCAAATATGCGGGGACCATGAGTTTTGTTGATGAGGGATTACATTTGAAAAGACTACGGGTGACTTGAATATTGGTGTTGAAGGGGAGGAATTGGATTGATACAGTGGGTACTACGAAATTTTGCTGAATATTGAGGAATTCAATGGTATTATTGCATGACTGAATATGTTAATTTCGCCATTGATGACATAAATTGGAATAGATTGGATATAGGCAGGGAGTCTGATTGATTTGTTCAGTGAATGATTTTAATAATGTATGTTTTTGTATTTTGATGGGATCGTTGGAATAATGTTCATTGACGCGCTTGTTTTCCAATTTACAGCCCTGATGATGTCCACATAGGACGAAACGCCTTGGCTGGATTGATTTGATTTATGTTTTCTGGATGAAATGATGGATTGAAAAATAAACAAAGAATTGAAAATCCAACAAAAAATACTACCCGAGGACTTTCTTTACGTGGGAAATTAATAATGGACGATTAATGAGCATCTTGCTTTTGAAGGACTAATAAATTGCACGCTCCTTTTATATAGGTTGTAGTTTTGTTCTAAGTGGCCCAGTGGCGGTGGGACCACAGAAAGTTGAGCGTGATTGGAGCGGAGTGACAAACTTCACGGATAACACACCAGTGCGCACTTTGCTTACTGCCCTCACCGCTAGCGAGTTGTTTAACAAGTACATTTATATAGCTTGTTTGGATGCTTATGTTTCAATGGGTATAAACTTTGTCTTTTGAGTTAAAAGGAGTGCTTTCTGCATAGTGATAGTGCTGGTACAACATTCCAATAGGGGTGATCTAGTTCCACAAGTAGTTACTAGAAGGGTCTCACACGGGGTTGCAATGTCACTCACAAACCTGTGGGAGTTTGATCTCAACTTAAAACTCTCTCTATACACTTTAGCTATTCTAATGACTTGCTCATTTTCAGTTGGATAAATAAATATAGCAAAGCTGGTTTATCGGGAGGAATGAACATTGTAAATTACAATAAATGCCTTGAGAGTTAAGGAAATAGTTCATGTAGCCCTACTATACATAGGAACGATCAGTCATTGGAAGTGCAAGTGTCTAACAATTGCTATTTCTGGGAAAGTATTTAATTAGGTGTATGTGTACATGTGCAAAGGCAAAATGTAGTCACTCAAAGGGAAAGCATCCAATGGCTGGAGTGGGCTGATCTGTTGATCTATACCTTCTGTTGGGGTGGGAGGGATACGAATTTGAGTGACATGGTATCAGATCACTGGTGATAGAGTATTGCTTGGGAGCCCCTTCATATGTATGCATTTTTTGTATTCTATTTTTTGGAAAACATGAGCCTGACAAAACAGCTAAAGATGTCTTTAGGCCAGACCTACAAAAAGCTAAACCTGCTTTCTTAGTGATTCTGTTACTCTTAGCCAAGAGGCTAATTCCATTAATGGCTTGTGAATATCTCTGCTTTTAGAGGGTGGTCCCAGAAGGCGCCTCCGCAGCTGCTTAATAAACAGCTTTCAAGTACTGTTATCAAGCTTACGTACAAACGTCATCCCTGGCATGACCTATTCCTGCAGTTGGGCTTAAAATAGGAGTGCTGCAGCACCCCCTCAAGTCTATTACACATTTTCAACAACAAAAAAACTTTCAGAAAACGGAGCACAGCCGAGCTTTTACTATCCAGTTTCCCTGCAGCAACATAATGGCATTTTCTCAGGCCGAACCTGAAAAGGTATTTACAGTGAGTTGTATTCCCTTTGTTCGGTAAGCAGCTGCATAATTAAACATAACGAGCGCATGCCACTTGCAGAAATGCCAAATGGGTTAAAGATCACGTTTCGTTTTTCATTTGATTTGTTCTTCAGTGTTCTTTCAAACTACTCACATCTTTTATTCAAATATACAGTTTGAATTGAAGCTGAAAGACCAGGCACACATGTTTTAGTGCATCATTAGTTGGGTTGCTATCCTCTACTGAGACAAATACTGGTAATTCACTTTGAAATTGGAACTGAGGAGCTGGTACTTGAATATGATTTTGTGCAAAAAGTTTCAATCTATTTTTTTAGTTGGCAATTCTACTTTTGTTTGCAATAATACAGATTTAGGACTACTGGAGGCCGTTCTAAAAAACTAACTTTTTGAGTGATTTCTTCTTCTATTTTATTATTTTACATTTCAAAATGCAATCAATACCCATTTTGCTGATTATCTATTTTTTCCATACTGGCCTTGATCTAACTAGAGATTGCGGATCTGTTTTAACAGTGGATTAGTTTAGCCAACATCCCCTTCCCACCTCACAGCCTTCCAATACCTAGGAGCTCTCTTTCACCATTCTCTTCCGGCTCTATTCTTGTACAGTGATAAGAATAGGCAAAACATCCAAAGGGAACATACTGAGGATTGCGTGAAAGTTATAGGAAATAGTCTAAAGCACTTGTTGAAATCACACAAAAACTTTGAAACAATGTTGAGTAAGACTGCTTTAACATTGAACAACGAACTGCTCTAATAATGTAACAAATATAGAGTGTATTTCTTTAAAACTATAACATGTTGCAGGATTTCTTTTTATTTAGGTTCGCATTTTCATCCCAGCTCGACTGGAATCAGTTGAGCAGCCTAGAAACAGGTCCCCACGACCACTGGAAGAAGATCTTAAATTTGCAGTGCACGTGGAAATAGAAATGCGTAGTTGTGCTGGAAGCTAATACTCTCAGAGGAACTTGAAAATACTTTGTAAACGGAAATAAAGGAATATCACAGTCACAGCACTCCTCACTGCCAACTATATAGACTTGACTTCAGTTGGGCAATGGGCATGCAGTCCAGGTCACAAGCATGTGTAACAAATATTGTACACCCTTACATTTACTAGAAACAGTTACATGAATGTCTCAAGCTTAAATGTGGAAGAGAGTTACTTCAAGATCAGAGCAGAATATGCAATATAAAAAGATTAACATCATAAAGGGGCAGATGTACTAAACCATTTTGTGGTTGCAAATCCTGCAATTCAACAAAAGCATAGGGTCTGCCCAATATTGTTTTTACTTCAGAATGTTTTCCTGGACTTATCAATTTGCTTCATGGGCAGAAGTAAGAAGTTATTGCACTCCAATAAAAAACATTCTACTAGCGAGTCCCTTATCAGTTCTCTTCATATTGCTCCTTCCATTGACTAATTGCATTGTTCTGAGAGAATGGCTCAATCTGTCTCATCTCGACCTGCGGCTTCGTGTATCCCTGTGCCAAAAGTGCAATTACCACCCTCTGCCAATAAAAGGCTTAAGCAGGATCCTCTTTCTCCGCCCAAATCTATGTCTCCTGTATCTTTGGACACTGTTTTGGAAGAAATACATGCTTTTAGACCTTTTGTTGAGGAAACAAATACTCGTTTGCAGGCTCTGGATAATAAATGGTCGTCCATGGACTCTCGTTTATCCTTGGTGGAGCAACAGGTTGGCAACATACAAGATTCATCTGCCAGAATTGTTTGTTTGGAGAGGGAGGTTTTGTTGCTTAAAAAATCTGCAGAGGATCTTGAAAATAGAAATCGGCGCAATAACCTCCGCTTATATGGTCTTCCGGAGGGCATTAAGGGAGATGACCCTGTTGCTTATTTTACCACTTTTCTTCCACAGCTTCTGGATTTTCCTGCGTCGACCAAATTTAATATTTATCATGCGCATAGATTAGGTCTGCGCCTATCATCTTCATCTGCTCCTTCAAGGTCCCGTGGAGTAATTCTTTTATTTTTAGAAATTCACCGTTCTATTACAAGTTTGAAATGCAGCCAAGCTCAAGAAACAACTACTTTGGTCTGGCGCAAGACTATTCCTATCTCAAGATGTCTCTACGATAACTGCCAAACGACGGAAGGAGTTTCTGGATCTTCGCCCTGCGCTCTGCACTCTCGGTGCACGCTATGGTTTATTCCACCCATGTTTGTTTAAGGTTACCTTTCAGAACAAAACTTCTTCATTTGAGGACCCCGCGGATCTCAGGAAATATATCCATTCTCATTCTACATCCTCGATGGAGATTGCTGGTCCTTCCTCCATAACTTGACTTTAACTGTTACCATTTGCAGTGATTAATCCTTTTTGTTTATTTTATATGCTGTTTCTCTTGATATCTGCTTTCTATGCCACGCTGACTTTTTTCTTCTAATTTCCTAATTCTATTGCAGGTATCTCAGATTCCATGTGTACCTGTTTCCTGTTCGTGTTATATGGCATCCCGATGTGGTGCGTTGTTCCGTGTTAGCTGTGCTATCATCTTATGCCTGTGGCCGCTCCTTATTCTTTTTGTTTTTCCGTGAAGGTACGTATTACAGTCGTCAGGTTCTGACATTTACTGTCTCTCCTTGTTGTCCTTTTTCTTCCCTCCCTCCCTTTCTTTCCTATTCTAATCTTTTACTCATACTCCATGTGGTGATTTCGTTGAATTTCATCCCTTCTCCTTTTTCTTGTTCTCTAGTCTTTTCTCTTCTGCTGATTGATGTTGATCATGTAGTTTTATATGTATCTCTGTTATTTTACATTCAGAGTTATTTCTTGGACTGTGAAAGGTTTTTAATCCTATTAAGAGCAGAGAATCTTATCCCATTTAGCCTCTTTTCACCCAGATTTGTTTCTTTTGTAAGAAACACATTTCAAGGAGTCTGAGGCTTTTAAGTTGAAACGGAGTTGGGTAAGCTCGGTTTTAGTCTCCCCTACCTCCACCAAGAACAAGCATTGGCATAGCCAATAGGTCTCGCCTTTGGGACCTTATAACTGTTTAGCCATGCAACAGTTAATGTTGTTGCACTGAGGATATTGTGCTGTATAACTAAATACGTATAAGGTCCCAAAGGCGAGACCTATTGGCTATGCCAATGCTTGTTTTAAAGGTTCTTTGTATTAGTTTTTGGTTAGCAGAATGCCTAAGAGCAGGGCGTCATAAAAAAGGAACACATCAATGCAGACATTTTTACATGGATCACAGGCAGACATTAAATGAACCATAACAACCAAGAAAATATGTGGGGTTTTAGTCGGCCGCTTTTAACTACACTGTGTGATCCTGGGCAAATCATCATCCCGTAGCCTAGTCAGTGACTGCAAGCCATAATCTTCTAGCCACGTCCCCTAAATAAGTTGACAGCGCTTAGAATGCAGACTAAAAGCGTATAAGGGACACTTACAGGTAATCCTTCACCCAAGCAAGTGTTTAATGAAAAGATGAAACGCAGCTTTACGAGAGCAGTCGCCGAAGTTCTGCAGACCTGGGAGCAGCCGGAGCCTCACTCCGTACACACCGGGGCTGGAAGCAGAGAAACAACTTCTTACGAGCCCAGCTACTTTCACGGAAACTTCGGAGCAGTAAAAGGAAGAGAGACGGAAAGTAAATAGACCGAAGGACTCACCTAGCACCCAGCGGGCTCCCCTGCGTGCCCCAGGCGCCCCGACTCCATGCAGCCCAGCCCTCTGTCCTCGGCTCTCCCTCCAAGCGCTGCCTCTCCGGAGCCCCTCCCCGCCGCTGGCCCAAGCAGCACTCCCTGGCAGCCCTCGGGGACTCTACTCTGCAGAGAACCACACACCCCACGGCCCCCAAGACCTCCAAACCCCACCACGCTCCAGCACGAACCCCGGCCTCCACAGACCGCCTTGCTTCACTTCTGTTTACTTTCCAGCGCTCTGCGGTGCTGCCTGTCGGGGGCGCTGGCCGGGGGCCAGGCTTTCATAATTTTTTCTGTTTCCTGTAGATAGGGAACATGGGAGCTAAAATAAACCACGACAATTCATTCACGGCGAAGGGGCTGGAGGGAAGAGGCCGCAGCGCACACAGCGCCTGGGCCCGGCCACCACTTGTGACAGAAAAAGCACCCAGTGCACTTGTGGGTCGTGTCCAGAGCTGCGCCCCCACCCCAGGGGCGGGGGGGGGAGGAAAAGTAAAGAAAAAGAAGATACGGCCACTCCATGCGTTGTGCAATATGTAACAAGCATTTGAAGGCACGCGCGGGGAGGAGGGGGGGCGACGCGAGTAGTGCGCGCGCCTCGCGCTGAAAGTTAAAATAAATAAAAAAATAAAAAATGAAGCTGATAGCCGCGCGGCCGTGAAAGTGACACGGCCGCGCGGCGCTAAAGTGAAAGGAAAATGAAGCTGACGAGGAGGGAGTGGGAGGAGGGTATTCATGCGCTGTAGTGCACGTCGCGCGCGCTTGTGCGCTTGCGAGCAGCAGGCGTGACCACACGCTCGTGCACCATGGCCTTTTGCTCGCACGTAACCGCCCGAAAAAGGCCACGACGCACAAGCGTGTGGTCAGCTTCGGAAACCCCCTTACTTAAAGTCTCTCCAGAGCAGCGCTTGCGCGCTACTCGAGGCTCGACCTAAAAAGGGAGTAATTATTTTATGTCATAAACTGAAATGTACAGGTGCATCACAGGAAACGGATTCTGATGGTAGGTGGTTGTTAGTTAAATTGCTCATTATTAATATTTCTTTGACGGTATTTAATGTATTTTGGGGGTGATTGTAATCAGATTATTGATCCCTTTATTGACCGTCAATCCCAAATTCGCTGTATTTCCCATAAATCTCATAAATAGTTTCTCAATACCATATCTCAGATACACCTTGGGGATGCATGGAGGTTATGTCATCCTGATGCAATTGACTTTTCCTTTTTTTCGCCACCTCATGTCTCCCTCACTTGATTAGACTAGATCTTTCTTTCTAAATCTTTAACTGAAAACCTCATCTCTTCCTCTATTGAACCTATTGTTATTTCTGATCACACACCGGTTGTTGCTGATTTTGATTTGCTCTCTCTGCAGCCCAGATTCTCTCAATAGCGTTTTAATAACTCTCTTTTACAGGATCCACTTTTTTCTGCCTCATTTGTCTCTTTTGGTGTTGATTTATTTTGGTTAATTAGTGACCCGAATTTTTCTTCTCCTTTATTGTCGGACACTTTTAGTATTAAATCTGTTTTTATTGACAGAACACCAAATGGGTAACTAGCTTCAGTCGCCTACATCCCAGCGGGCCGGCGCCAAAAGTTCAGATATGCAGGCCAGTCAATGACAGCAATACAACTGTAAGGCAGTAAAGCTTTAAACACAGCAAGCCGCCTACAACCCATCAGGGCCGGCCGCGTCATAAGGCAGGCGGTAGTTAGAGCATCTGTTAGTTAACAGCGCACTCGCTGGTCAGCAAGTAAGAGGCCCCATAAGCCGGTGGACGGGCCGTGGGGGCTGCTGCACCACCTGGTATTCCAAGATTAAACACTGGCCTAAGCCAAGAAAACCCCCCCCCAAAAAAAAGAATCAGAACAAAAACCCCCCCCTCCCCTCTCCCCCCTCCCCGTCCCCTCGATGAGCCAAGCAAAAGAAAGAGGTGTGAGAAGGTACGCGCTCCAAGTGGTCCTAAGTTCCAGTCCGCCAGGCACCCAGTAGAGGCTATGGGCATGCAGGATCAAGTGAGCACTGAGGTATCCTCTGGAACCAGTCTAAGGATACGGAGGTATTGCGGGCAAGTGAGTTCACGGAATTCTGTGGAGAGAAGCGATATGAAAGGAGCCCATGTCTTAGCGTAGTCTGCCAACTTCCCCGCAGCTGCCATAGAGAGTTTCTCCATTGCCAATAGGTTCCAGAGTTGGTGTATCCAATGGATATGTTCTGGAGCCTTGTCCGATTTCCACCTCGCCACTATAACCCTATGTGCTGCGAAGCGAGCGCAGAGGAAAAGTGAGCGCGTTGGGAAGGCCCAGGATAGTGTATGCAGGGAGCCGGGGTATAAAAGTGTTAAAAGCCCTGTCGATGTCATCGAGGATCTGCTCCCAATATCGAGTTAGCTTGGGGCAATGCCAGAGAAGATGAAGCAAGGTCCCGGGGCTGCCGCACCCCCTCCAACAAAGGCCATCACATTGGGGCTGCCATTTGGAAATCCTAGCAGGAGTATAGTACCAATAAGTCGCCAGTTTATAGGCCGTTTCGGAGTGGCTTGATGAGTATGTGGTGTGATGTGCGCGATAAAAAACATCCTCCCACTCTTTGTCGGATAGGGTGCGCCCTAGTTCCGTGTCCCAACGTCTCTGTCCGGCCGTGCGTGCCCTTGGGAGAGCAGAGGTAAGAATAGAGTAGATCTCCGAAATAAGGTGCTTATCATCAGATTTGCGAACCACCCATTTTTCGAAGGGTAACATTGGACGGTACGCCCGGGAGCGCGTTACAGACTCAGATAACCAGTGTGTCATCTGAGAGTGTAAATAATGGTCCATCGCCAGTAGCTGGAAGTCCGATTGGAGCTCCCTGAAAGGGATATAACCCCGAAGATCGAAGAGGTGCCCCAGTCGCTTACAACCTCCCTCAACCCAGCGAGCAGCCACTCCCCTGTTCATACCAGGCTGAAAAGCAGGGTTCATGAAAAGCGGAGTCATGGGGGAGGGAAAAGTGGTCAAATGAGCCCTCCGGGCGACTCTGTCCCAGGCGAGCATCGTGGGGCGCGTGACAGGGGAGGAGTAAAGGCCCCAAGCCCTATCCGGTCTCGGTAACCATGCATCACGCCAGATGTGATGTCCCGCCACCGTCTGATCCATAAATACCCAGTGTTTCTCGGTCATGGGGCGATTCCATTCCACCAAGAACCGGAGGAGGGAGGCGTGGTAGTAGCGAGTGAAATTAGGGAATGCTATTCCTCCGTGTTTTTAGAGCGCTGAAGCTGTGATTTCGCCAAGCGTGATGCAGTGGGGCCCCGCACGAACCCCTCCACGGCCGCCTGGATCTGCCCCAGGACCCGGGGGGGGGGGGCTCTAGGGGTAAAGTCTGGAATAGGTATAGGGCACGCGGCAGGACGTTCATCTTAACCGCTGACAGTCTACCAAACCATGTCAGGGGCAGGCGCCGCCACCGCTGTAGGTCAGTGCGGATTCGCTTTAGTAAGGCCGAATAGTTCACCTCTGCGGTTTGTGCAAGGCTTCTGTGAAGGACCAACCCCAGATATGGTATGCCGTCCGCCACCCAATCAAAGGCAAATTCAGCACCCAGCGTCGTCACCGTCGAGGGGGTAGCGGTAAGATTAAGAACCTGTGACTTCTGCATGTTAATTTTGAAGCCAGAGTATCGGCTAAACACTTGGAGGTCGTCCACTACAGCCGGCAGGGTAGACAGAGGCTGTGCCAGTGAGAAAACGAGGTCATCCGCGTACAGGCTAATAAGATGCCGATCTAAACCGAATGGTATACCGTGCGCGAGGGGGTTGTCTCGGAGTCTCTGAGCCATTGGTTCCATATATAAGGCAAAAAGCAGGGGAGACAGAGGGCAACCCTGCCTTGTACCCCTCCCCACCGCAAAGTAGTCGGAAAGTACACCGTTGACCCGAACGGCCGCCTGCGGCGCACTATAAATGCTCGCAACTCAGTGCCGAAACCGTGGGCCCAGACCGAAGTGCTCAAGGGTTGCAAAGAGGTAGGGCCAGTGCACTCGGTCAAAGGCCTTCTCCGCATCAACAGCTAGTAGGAGGGCCTCTTCCTTTGACCGATGCACCTTGTCAATGAGGTGGCAAAGGCGTTTCGTGTTGTCCCCACATTGCCGCCCCGGGTAAACCCAGATTGGTCGGGATCGACGAGTCCCGGCATATGGGGGTTCAGTCTGTGAGCCAGTATGCTAGAGAATAATTTAGCGTCGATATTCAATAGGGATATCGGCCTATAGGAGCCGCACAGGTCCGGGTCCTTCCCCGGCTTAAGGATAACTGCGATGGATGCCTGCAACATGGAGGGGGAGAGGGACCCTGTATCTGCAAAGGAGTTAAATAACCGGGTCAGTAAAGGGGCGAGTTCAGCGCAAAAAGTCTTGTAAAAAAGGGCGCCAAATCCGTCGGGCCCTGGGGCCTTCTGCAACTGTAATCTAGCAATTGCAGAAATTACTTCGGCTACCTGGATGGGCGCCTCTAGGGCCTCCGCGTCTCCTGCCGGCAAGGGCGTCACCCCCGCCTCCCGAAGGTAGCTGGTGGGATCGGCGTGCAAAGAAGGGTCAGCCGTGTAGAGTGAACTATAGATAGATCGGAAGGTCGAAACAATATAAGCGTCATCAGTGCGGGGTTGGCCTGTCGTATCCCGGATTGCAGACACCGAGTGGGCCTCTTGTTGGCTGCGCAGGCAATGTGCCAGCATACGGCCACCCTTGTTGGAACCTACAAAATACTTGTGCTTCAGACGAAGCACTGCATGTTCTGCGCGGTCCAGATCCAATCGGCGAAGCTGGAGGCGCGCTGTCTCCAGCTGTCGCCAGATCCGGGGGGCGCCCGTGCGCTTGTGTATGGTTTCAAGTTCTCGAACCGCTGCCTCCAGATCAGTCCGTTTCGACCGCCGTATCTTGTTCTCATAGGCCGCCTTAGCGATAAGGGCGCCGCGAACGACCAATTTAAGCGCTTCCCAGACCGAAGCGAGTGGTGTGTCGTCTCTAGTGTTTGTGGCTATGTAATCAGTGATGCAGCGCCGTATATCCGCAACATTCTCTGGAGACCTAAGAAGGGAGTCGCGCATGCGCCAGCGCATGGTGGAAGCAACCCGCTCAAAGGGGAAGCGCATAGATAAAGTAATGTGTGCATGGTCCGAGAGACCCCTCGCCTCGATAGTGGAGTCCGCCACCAAGGCCCAAGCGGCTGGGGAGACTAAGAAGTGGTCAAGACGCGCATACGTCTTATGCGCAGCCGAAAAATAAGAATAATCCCTTTCAGTCGGCTGCAGCTCTCGCCAGGCATCCCTGATGCCCGCATCGCGCAGCCAGTCCCTGCCCGTGTCCGACAGAGCGCCCGTATGACCATAACGAGAGCCCGAGCGATCCTGCTCCCCATCCATTACCAGATTGAGATCCCCTCCCACTACCACCACTGGATCAGGAGAATGCAAGACATCCGCACACGCCTCGAGCAGGAATTTCTCTGGGCGTTCATTAGGGGAGTAGATGGAAGCTATAGTGCAGTGTGAGGAACCCAGCTGGCAGCGTAGTGCTAGCAGTCGACCCTTGATCTCCGAAATTGACCCAAGGACTTTACCCGTAAACTTTTTAGCAACTAATATGGCTACCCCTCCCCGCTTATTATTGGTGGAGGACCAGTACTGGAGAGGGAATTGTGGGCTGCGTAGTCGGTGGGTATCAGACAGTAGCAAATGTGTTTCCTGAATGAGGCAAATATCCCCTCCTGAGTTTTCTAAAAGGGATAGTACTGCCTTCCGTTTAACCGGATTGTTGAGACCCCTGGCGTTGAGACTGACTATTTTAAGATCCAGATGGGAAGTGAGGAAACAGGTATAGCCTTAGAGAGGGCCCACAACCCCATATCGAAGAGAGGAGGGCGCGAACATATTGGAAGTGCGCGGGAGAGGGAAGGGAGAAGGGGGCCCATGCGCGCGGGCTACGTATGGCACAGCAACTAAAAGGCTCATCGAGGAGGAAACCCACCCCATCCCAACAGACCCAAAAAAAAACAAAGATGAGGCAAGAACATGACAAAAGTCTGTCAGAATTTAACAGTGGGAACATGACCAAGGTTCAACCCAAGTGAAACAGGAGACCAATGTCTGACTTGTATAGAGAATTGGGGGGGGAGCGTGAGCCGGATGAAGACCTTCCCATTCGCGGTGCCGGCCGGTCCACGGGCCGTCAGTGAAGGTCTCGGAAGTCTGGAAAGGCGGTTCACTCTTGCGCTCCTCCGGCTGCCTGGCGTTGCTGCTGTCCCTGCAACGAAGGTGGAATGGTCTCACGGAGTATTCGGGCGTTCCTGGGTCTGAGACAGGGTCGTGAGCACCGCCTCGCGCTCTTTAGCCATCTCCTCCGGGGCTGGTTTCTTGGAGGCCGACGATTTGCCCACGGTCTGCCACCGAGGAGGCGATCGCTTGACAGGGGCCGAGGGGCCTCCCCGAGAACTCGGAGTCTCCTCCGCCTCCAGACCCAGCAGGCTTAAGGTGTCCTCGAGGGAGCGCATCTGTCTCAGCTTCCCCTGGTACTTGAAGATAATACGGAAGGGATGGCCCCATGAGTATTGCCCCACGGAGGTGCGACGTGACTGCTCTGAATTCTCTCCTTTTGGCTAGGGTAGACGCCGCTAAGTCTTGAAAGAGGACTGGTGTGTGCCCACGGAAGAGGAGCGGCTGGGCCGACCTGGCCTTGCGCAAGATCAGTTCTTTGAGTTGGAAGTCATGTACGCAGACCAACACATCGGGCGGGGGGGCCTTCCTCCTCTGTGCAGGCCGACCCGGTGGACGCGATCCAGTTGGATTTCCTGTGGACTATCCTCCCCCATGGTGTGCCGGAAGAGGGACAAGACATACTCCCGGAGGTCGTCCCCTTCAGCCTTCCAAGGGACTGCACGGATGCGGATGTTATTCCTCCGGGAGCGGTTCTCCAGATCCTCCGCATGAGCCTGGAGGTCGAGATTCTGGTCCCTCAAGCGGAGGACCTCCTGCTGCAGCTGGTGTAAGTCGTCCTCCCTTGCCAATTCGTGCTCCTCTATGACTGCCACCCTTTCGCCCACCTCATCAACATCTCACCGCACCTCCCTAAGATCCGATGCAAGCTGGCCCTTCAGCTCAAGGATGTCTTCTTTAATGGCCGTGAACAATTCCAGCATGAAGGCCTTCGTCGCTGGTCCATCTGCCCCATCGACCGAGACGGTGTGCCCCTGGTCCCTAGATGCCCCCTGGGACGTCTCTGTGTCCCCAGTCGGCGCACGCAGAAGTTCTTTAAGGGACTTTTCCCTTCTTGCGCGTGCAGAAGTCATTCCGGCACCCCAGTGGGCAGATGAAAAGTGAAAAGTTAGTACCAGCTCCAAAGTGTCCCCACAATCACCACCTCCACCCGGTGTGTCCTTGGTGAGCAGGCTTCGGTGCGGGGCAAGGTGACGCCGAGCGTGCGGGGGTCGGCAGACCGCGTCGCCCCCCCAGTGGAGCGAGTTGCACCCTCAATAAGCATCCAGCGTGGGAGCCCTCTAGTCCAGGGGGTTAAGGTGCCCAGTCAGACGCAAAGCTAGGGGGGTAGAGGGCGGGCAGCAGCGGTCAGCGGAGCCCCCTATGGTACCCCTCCGGTGACTGGTGTCTGGGTGTAGCGCCCCTGAAGGAGCAGGGCGAGGCGCACAGCCCCCGGGCCGCTCCGCCAAAGCGCCGGGGCGAAGGAAGTGCGCCGGTCCGCTCAGGATCCGCTCCGCAGCTCCACCCGGCCCCGAGGCCCACAACGCGGATGTTGTGGCAATGCGGCTTGGGCCCTGTTGCGTTGCGGTGCGCCACTCACCGGGAGGTCTCAAGCCGCCGCTCCTCTCGCCGAACGCTCACAGCTGCTGGTGAGCCAGGCTGCGTCCTCGATCGCCAACAACCACCTCGGTGTGTAGGGCGGGCTGCAGACTGCACCCCCCGGGCCTCTCCGCCCGATGCAGTGTCGATGCCAAAATGGCGGATGCAAGGCTTTATCCCACCAGGCCGCAGCGCTGCCCGTTCCCGGTGCGCGAGACACCGCCTCCAGGCTCTCGCTGCTTCAGTGCCGGCCAGCGGGCGCTCGGTCTCCGAGCGTTGAGCAGGGATCGTCGGGCCGGGCCCCACCACTGTTCACTCGGGCCGGGGCATGGAGAGCCGCAAAATGGCGGGCGCAGTCCGAGCCGATACGTAGGTCGGATCCTCGGCCCCTCCAATCCAGATACCGCCTCACACAGGGCCCCCCGTCGGGGTCTCAGGCATTAGCAAGCAAGCTGCGGGTGGTCCGCCTCAGTCCGGGGCCGCCCCGTAGACCTGTGAGCGTGGGTCCCGCCGATGCGGACCTCGCGGCCCCGACCCCTTACACCGCAGTCCCAGCGCGCTCTTCAGCTGGTGCCCGACAGGGCTTGCAGTCGGCTCGCTGTTGCGTTCTCCCTCTCGCCAGAGCCTCCGGAGATCGGCACCTTTGAAATGCGGGTAATTGCTGGTCAAGGGACAGGGCAATTACAAGGCTAATTCTGCAGCGAGCCGGAGGAGCAGGGATTCGCGTCCTACCGTGCCGCCATCTTGGCCACGCCCCGTCGGACACTTTTAAAGCCACAGTTTGTGGCTTTATTATGTCTCCAAAAAGAAAAAGCAGTCTCTTCAACAGTATAAATCTATATTAGCTAATATTAAATGTTTGGAACACAAATGTTACTTCTCCCCCTCTGATTCTATTCTACAAGAACTTGTACGTGCGAAGTTGGACTTTAATAAGGTTACTACGGATAATGCTGCATCTATATTACTTCGTAGTAGTGCCCGCTACTATGCTGGCCGTAATAAAGTGGGCAAGCTTCTGGCTAACTATCTTAAATCCCGGAAAGATCAAGTATTAATTGATTCCATTCGCTCTTCAGAAGGGCAGCTTCTGTTTAAGTATAAAGATATTTTAGATGAATTTATGAAATTTTATAAAAATGTATACACCAGAGAATCTCCTCCTTCTGTTTCCCGCATTCAATCTTACCTCAATAGCATTCCTTCCCCTCCTCGTGACCATCTTAATTTTTCTCTGCATTAATCTGATCTATCGCCCACTGAGCTATCTAAAGCCTTAAATCTGCTCAAAAAAGATAAAACTCCGGGTCCGGATGTCTATACGGTGGAATTTTATTTCCATTTTCCTGATTTATTACTTCCTAAACTTCTACAGCTTTTTCAATCTTTCTTTATCTCTGGTAAAGCGGAAGATACTTTTCAAGAAGCTACGATCTGTTTGATTCATAAGGAAAGGTCGTGATCCTCAGCACTGTAAGAACTATCGTCCTATTTCTTAGGTCAATGTGGACTATAAAGTGTTTGCTAAATTATTGGCTCTATGGTTGGAACTGATTATGCCTCATTTGATTGGTAAAGAACAATGTAGCTTTGTTAAGGGTAGATTGACTTCTGATAACTCTTGGTTGTTCTTTAATGTTTTAAACAAGGTGTCTTCTCTTTCTTATTCTTTAGCTGCAGTTTCCATAGATGGGGAAAAGGCATTTGATAGGGTTGATGGGTCTATTTTATTTAAGGCCCTAATCTAGCATGGATTTGGTCCCAATAAAATTTTTCTTATCTCTTTACTCTATACTGCTCCTATGGCTTCTGTATTAGTTAACGGCCGCATATCTCAAAATGTTCCTCTACAACGTGATGTTCCTCAGGGCTGTTCCCTCTCCTCTTTATCTTAGCTCTTGAACCTCTTCTATCTTCTATTCGCAATAATGATTCTATTTCCGGATTTCCTTATGGTGATCATCATCTAAAACTATCTGCCTATGCGGATGATATTCTGCTTTTTATCTCCACTCCTGAGGTTTCTATTCCCCCCCCTTATTACAAGAAATTTCAGATTTTTCTCTCGTTTCTGGCTATAAGATTAATTCGGATAAAACAGAAACTCTCCCTCTTACCAAATTTTGTGTCAAACATTCCTTTACATCTACTGGATTCTTGTGGAATAGCTCCAAAATTAAATATTTAGGCATCTGGTTTAACAATTCCATTTCAGATTCGGTCAAAATTTATATGAAAGAGGCTCTTTCTCTGAACCCTCTTTTTCTTTCCTGGTGGGGGCATCCAGACTCCATTAAAATGATAGTTATGCCTATTTTATTATACATTTTCTCAATGCTTCGCATTCATATTCCGTCTATTTATTTTAAGAAAATAGACTCTCTCCTTTCCAAGTTTCTCTGGAAAAATAAAAAATCTAGAATCTCTTTGGCGCATCTTTGGAAATCGAAATCTAGTGGGGGTGTTAATTGTCCTGATTTTAGAGTTTATTATAAAGCTTTCTGTCTCAAACTAGCCTCTAAATGGCTTCTCTCGGAATCCTCCCCCTTTACTCCTTTATGGCTTACTATTGAACACTATTTACTTGCTCCTTTCTCTACAAAAGAGGTTCTAGCCTTCTTCTCCAAGAATATCAATACCTCTCTCCCTCTATTTAAACACACTTGCTCATTATTGAGACCGCTTTGTCAACGGAGGATTGTATCTAGAGATTCTTTTTTACAGTCCCCACTTTGGTATAATCGCCTTATTACTATTAAGAATAGACCTCTTTATTGGAAATCCTGGCGTTTGCGGGGGATAATGTGGGGTCATGATCTATTTGACGGTGTAACTCCTTGTTAGTTCCCTCAATTTCAAGCTACTTTTAATTGTCCTCGCTCATTTTGGTACAAATTTTCCAATTCAATGGCAGCAATTTTAGAGGTTTTTTTATTCGCTTCCTCTGACTGAAACCGTTTCTGTGGAAAATTCCCTTCTTAAAGTACTTACTGTTCTTCCTAAAGCTTCGCTAATTTATAGATGCATCTTATCTCCTGATCCTGATCGTGTTAAAACTAAGGTGGAGCTTGCCTGGGAGGAGGATTTGGGCTGTGTTTGGAGCATCAAGTTTTGGAATAAGGTTTGGACTTGCTCACTTAAGCTTTCTAGGTCTGCATTACTACTTAATCTATGTTCTTTCTATACCACAGATTATATTTCACACATATCTATAGCTACTTTTTCTCATACAAGTGATATGAGTTGTTGGTCATGTGGTGTTCCTTCAGCTGATTTAATGCATCTCCGCTTTCTTTGCCCAGCCGTTGCCTCCTTTTGGAAAAACGTTTGGCTCTATATCTCCCCTATATTTAATTTACATACCCCTCTCTCTAATATTATTCTTTTCACAGGGAGCCTATCAGATACTTTGGGTTTGACTAAACATGAATATGGTTTATTTGACCTTATGCTGGCTTTAGTCTCCCAACAAGTTGCACTTAATTGGAAGAACTCAGCTAATCTTTCGGTTCAGGCTTGGTGGAATAATGTATGTCACTATCATCGATGGGATATTGCTTTTGCCTCCTCTTGTTCACAGTTTGTTAATAGAGACTTATACTGGTTACCATTAACAATTTATCTAAATAAGATTGCAAAAACAAAATTTTCTCCTACACGTTCTGAGTATTTTAAACCTCAGTGAAATGTTTTGGTCTCTCTTTTCTCATTCAATTTTTCTCATTACATTGTTTTTCTAATGGTACGGCAATTTTTCTCACTGCATTTTACCATTATGCAATAATACTCAATCTCTAACTGTAAGCGTTTTTTCTTTTCCCCCTCTTCGCTCCCCTTTTTTATGCTATTTAAAAATGAAAATAGCTTTCTCTTCTGTTTTCATTGCTTGCTTTCCCATGCTCTATTTGGTTATACATGTTATGTTTATTGATGGTTCATTGTGACATGTATTATTAATAAAGCTTATTAAACAAAACAAAAAAAAAAAGGGAAAGCAGCTGTCTCTGAAATACAGCTTCCCTTTTGGGAATCATGTCCGGCACCAACGGGGGAGCAGGCAGAGATTGCCTGCTCACCCCAATGTGTTCCCAAACGGAAAACATGCTTTTAAAGCAGCACCTGTCGCTCTAATGGATACAAGCTACTTTTAAAAAAAGTTTTTCATCTGGAAAAGCAAATGCAAGGATGGTGGTCTGCTTTTTCTTGCGGGCTACCATTCCTGCATTCACAGCCATTTATAAATCCCTGGGCTCACAAGAGTAGAAAAGTTCAAAAGGCCGATCTTGTAAATGCTCATGGGCTAGTCAGAGTTTTAAATACATTCTTTCCAATTAAAGTATATTTTAGCAATTAGCTGTTCGATCTCACATCGGTTGCACATAAAAACGGGCTTGATATGTGTACTTGCATGCAAAAGCAGTATTATCAGGATGTAACTAGCTAACACGATCCATTTCTCCCTTGCTTTAAACCACACCAGAAATAGCGCAATGTGTCACTTGAGAAGACATCCAGTCTTATCTAATCCCTAAAGGACTTCTTTAAAATAATTTCTTGCAGCATATTTTTTTTATTTAGTATGAGCACATCATTTTTTTGTTTAAATATCTTTATTGTTTTTCTTAAATTTTGTAACAGGTTAGAATTATCATAGGCATCACATCTGCATATGCAAAGTTACATTATGGAAACAATTGACGTGTCTATAACTGGTTACATAAATTTAAATATAGTACACAATAATATTCACTTGTCCTTGCAGGTGGCCTATATTTGTAAAACAGTGTATGCTACTTCCTGCTAGCATTTATGCACTTCAGTTCCCAACCAGCGAGTTGTAACGCTCCAAACATTGTAAACATGACTTATTGAGCCAGGTAGCTGCGACATGTGGTGTAAATCGGCAGCTCACATGGGAAGTAGGAGCTTGTATTGTAACCAACAGTATACTGGGATATTGTGCGAAGAGAAAAGAGTGGGCCAATAAGACATATGTTAATCAAACCTCAAAACTAATGATTAAATAAAGGAACTGCCATCAAGATATAACGAAAAGGATATATATAGCATCGCCAGGCACTCAAACGCGTATCTCGAACTGGATATTACGGCGGCACGCCAGGGTGGCGTTTGGACCCATTAAAGCGTGAGAGACCACTGTCATCCAAACGATTGGCTAGGGGTGGAGGGCTAGGGGGGACTCTCGGCGGTGGACCCAGGTAACAAATGCATTCCATCGTGGGGCTTAATACGGTCTATGGATATCTAGTGCCTATGGGCTCGGGACCGCCAGCAATTGGATCACGCATTGGCGGGAGGGGCATCTGCACCGTTTCCATTTTCCCCATTTTTGAAGGCCGTGAATATGCTATCCCAGTGTTGTGCTATGGGATACTTGCGGAGCCCCGCTGTTTCCTCCCTGTGCAGTGTTGTACTTTCCGCCTGTGCCCATATCGTAAGGGACCTTTCCCAATTGACCATTTCCGGGGGAGTGTTATGTTTCCACCTCTTCGTGATTAAGCGCTTCGCTACTATCAGCCCCAGATCCCAGAACCGTGACGTGACTTTGTTTTTCTTAGACCTAATGTAGAGCCCTAGTAGGTGTACTTCCCATGTGTGCGGCAAGGATGTTTCAGTGCAGAGTGCAAGTGCCGCAGCCACTTCTTGCCAATAAAATTGTAGAGAGGTGCAGGACCATAGCATGTGAAGCAAATTTGCATTAAGTTGCTGGCACCGAGGGCATGCGGATGTGGCAATATTAAAATATCTGTTTGTTGTCGGGTGAAAGGTACGCTCTTAGTATGATGTACGTTTGTATCAGTTTGAATTTGGAGCTCCTTGGGATGCATGAGGAGCTGGCCAGAATAGCACTCCATTCCTTTTCCGCCCAAGGTGTGCCCCTATCCTCTTCCCAGCGGGTGCGGAGACTTAGCATCGGCTTCAGTGTATGCGTGAGGAGAGCCGCCACTAGCCAGTGCACTATATGCGATCCCGCCCCCATGACATGCAAGTATTGAAGTAACAGATGCGTTGGCGGCTCAGTCGCCAGGTCCCCCCCAAGAGGCCGACATGGCCCTAATTAGGGAAGTGTGGAGTAGAAACTGCCCTGCCGGTAACCCATTGTCTCTCGCTAGGGCATCAAAAGTGAGTAATGCGCCATCCGAATACAAGTCACCCAGGGTATCCACGCCTACTGTATGCCAATGTGTAAGAGCCTCCTCGGAGGTGCCCGTCCTTCCTCTGGGCGTCCCTAGGAGTGGTAGTGTCGGAGCGTACGGGAGTGTTGTGCGGGTAAGACGTAGGCTTCGCCTGTAGCATTTGTGTGCCAGTGCTAAATGCAATTAGGATGGTCGTGGGGACTTGGCGATGGGATGGAAAAGGTGGTAGATTTGTGATTGGGTCCAGGACTGCTGCAGAGTCGCTGTGTCTTCCAGACCCTTGCCACTTAACCACTTCGTCACCCATTGTAACTGGGCCGCTATATAGTACAGCTCCATATTAGGGACTGCCAAACCTCCCTGACTGACGGGGGAATATAGTTTCCACAGAGCAACTCGAGGCCTGCCTTTGTTCCAGATTATGTCGCGGAACATGCGTTCCAGCTCGCGGAAGGTCTTGGTCGGGACATAGATCGGGAGATTCGAGAAATAGTATAATAGTTTTGGAAGGACAATCATCTTGATCAAGGTGATGCGGCTCATGACATTCAGTGGGAGCGACTTCCAGAATTGTACCCGAGCCCTAACAGCTGATATTGCTCTCGTTAAATTGCCTTCTAATAAATCATCAGGCGTCTTGTATATAAAGATGCCAAGATAGCGAAACGTGGTGGAGTACCACGGGAGAAGAGAGTCACCGAGAAGAACATCTGTTTCGACCGTATCTGCGCTAAAGGGATAAACCCCCGATTTGGTCCAGTTAACCCGGAGGACCAACACTGCTTCAAAGGCCTTAAGCGCCGACACTGCTTCAAAGGCCTTAAGCGCATCTGCTATGGACGTAGGGATGTCGTTAATGTCCCGGACATACAATAACAGGTCGTCAGCGTAGAGAGAAACGGCATGTATTCCGTCTCCTAACTCAATTCCCCATGCTTCGCTGTCATTGCGGAGCACCATCGCTAGTGGTTTCATGGCGAGGGAAAAGAGTAACGGGGACAGGGGACAACCCTGGCGTGTCCCTCGTCTTACTCGAATAGGGTCTGAGATGAGCTTGCCGGTTCTAACCCGAACAATGGGTCGTTGATATAACAGCTGAACCATACTCATATAATGGTCTCCAAGATCATATTTACGGAGAACTGCCGCTAGATAGGGCCATTCCAAAGAATCAAAGGCCTTCTCTAGGTCCAGCACCAGGCAGCCAGAGCGGGGCCACGAGTGCATCGCATAATGCTGTATCCGGAAGAGCCTACGAATATTGAGCGAGGTACTCCTAGCGGGAACAAATCCGTTCTGATCTGGGTGCACCAACGTTTTCATTATGGGCGAGAGACGTTTTGCAAGCATTGATGCAAAAATGTTATAGTCAGTATTAAGAAGTGCTAAAGGGCGATAAGAGCCCAAGGATTCAGGGTTTTTATCGGGCTTGAGCAGAGACACCAGCAAAGCTTCGTTTTGTGTGCCAGCAAGAGTGGATTCATCGACCGCAGTTTCTAACACTTTCAACAGCTGCGGGACCAGTATATGCGCATAGGCCTTGTAAAACTCAGTCGGTAGTCCGTCAGGGCCCGGCGACTTCCCATTGGATAGTGAGAATATGCAGTCCCGGTCTTCCTCTGAGAGGAGGGGGTCATTCAGGTCCCCATTTTGGGTACGCGCAGGATGTGGCAGCGTTATCCCCTCAAGGTAGGGCTGCAGCTCCATGTGTGTGGCCTGCGTGCGGGATTTGTATAGGTCCCGATAATGTGCCACAAACTCATCATGTATGTCCCGATGTGTGTATGCTATACCCCCTTGCGCCATGCGTATCGATGCAACCGGAGCCGACGATTCATCCTGGCGAACAAGCCACGTGAGCAGCTTCCCCGCTTTGTCCCCCATGTGGTGTGTCTGCGCCGAGTGTGCTGCGTAATTAAGACATCGTAACCGTTCTAATAATCGTGCATGCTCTTCCCTGTGACCATCAAGCCGTCTCGGGGATCCCTCGGCGGCTTTCTGCTCGCTGGATGCCAATTGTGTCTCTAATTTGGTGAGGTCTTTTTCCAGCTGCACTCTGATACCCGCCTGCGCCCCCAAGCAATGCCCCCATACAACTACCTTTAGAGCGTCCCACTCCAGCAGTGGCGATGAAGTTGTGCCTGCATTCTCGTCAAGATATTGTGCTACTGTGGTGGCCAATAAGTCCCGGAAGGGCGCATCCAACAGAACATCCGGTTGAAGGCGCCAGATGGGGATTGGCGTATCCCGCCCTCCCACTCCAGCACGTGCGGATTATGGTCTGAGTGCGTACGTCCCATATAGTGTGACTCAGAGATACAGGGTAAGAGATCATTGGATACCATAAAGCGGTCTAGGCGTACATGAAGGCCGTGTGCCCCCGAATAGTAGGAATACGCTCTATCTAGTGGGTTATGGTGTCGCCAGACGTCTGTCAGGTGCCATTGCGTAGCCCAGTTATTTAATGCTTTCATGGCAGTATGTGTGACTGTGCCAGGCAAGGGAGGAAAGGAACGGTCCAGCGAGATGTCTAGTACACTATTGTAGTCACCGCCTAATATCATGGGAGTATCATGCCATGCGGCCAGTTTGTGGGAGATGAGTTCAAGATAAGCTGCTTGGTCAGTGTTGGGTGCATATAGCGAGGCAAGAATCACAGGTCTACCATCTAGGACACCTTTAACAATGACGTACCTGCCCTCCGTGTCTATATATGAGTCCACCGCCCGAAAGGGAGTCCCCGGTCTCACCCATACCAAAACCCCCTGTGCATACGCCGAGTAACCCGTAGCGTACAATTGTCCCCTCCAGCGTCTGTGTAATCGTGCCACTTCAGGTTTGTATAAGTGTGTCTCTTGGAGGAGTGCTATATGTATGTGGTGGCGTTTCAGATATGAGTAAATGAGGTATCGTCGCGATGGGTTATGTATACCCCGCACGTTCCAGGTTCCTATCCTTATCGGGGCCATAACGTATGAGAGATAGTAGCACATAGGGCCTTGCCAGGCCGAGGGATGGGGGGGGAACCAGTGGAATGCCTGTAAAAGTATGTGTAGAGTCTGCGCCTCTGCGCGAGCCAGCAGATCGGTCAGCGTGCCGTGCTATATAGGAGATGGCATAACAAACATTCAAACCATATAGAATAAAAAATACCAAAAGGGCGAGTGTGCAACAGGCAACCGCCCACACAAGAAGCGGAAGTAGCATACAGCCAACGTCTGGGGGGGACTAATATGCACAGCAATATACTATGCGTCAGTAGCTGGAGATTTGTCTCCGATAGCTACCCCTCTGTCCTGGCCGAGTGTGTGCTTGATAGGGTTACTAACTCAATATCATAGTTAATATTCCCTTAGGGGCAGGGGTCGTAAGGGCACCCGCCAAGGTGTCCCAGGGCTTACCGAGTGGCGCAACCCCTGCATCTCACCCACAGCTATAGCATCAGCACCACAATATAAGCCTGACAACTTAAGCCAGGGAATACAGTGCGCAATCTATTCGCAGGAGCCTTTATACTTGCGTGTCGGGGGACATCGTCCATTGCCAGATTGGCGGGAAACATGTGATAAAGGTAATAGAGAGTTCGAAGCTTAGACAATGTCATTGGAAGTCTGTGGGGTAATCTGGGGCAGATCACAAGAGGTCTGGGAGGCAAAAAAACTGTCCGATAGATCAGTGGTTCCCAAACTTTTGACTCCTGAGGACCCCTATTGAGTCACTACTGGAAGCCGAGGACCCCCAAGCAATTCGTAGGATTTAAATTTCAAACATTAAAACAGTAATTCGAAAAAAATAAACACACGTGTGCACACCAAACAGATACCCGAATTACTAAAACTTTTAGTATTTTATATTGAAAAAATTTGCAAAATCGAAGAATTTTAATAGGAAGGTTGGTGCTGCATCTCTGCGACTAACTTTTCAATATTAGGCTTTATTTTAGAGTGTGGGCCGGACTGGAACCCAAAGCAGCCCTGGCAAATGTTGTCAGACCAGTCCCTGTACGGTGCACACCAAGTGCAGTGAGTGAGCCTGGCCACTACAAAGTGGACTTTGAGGGGCTCTCCCACCAAGAAAATTTGGGGGAAAATGGTGCATTCTACAACACATTTGTAATTATATATTGAATTGTATTCGCTTTTAAAGCATAGTAAATGATGACCTTACTATGCACCAATACAACAATCTTTTGGGGCTCTTCCATGAATCCCTCACTATCATTCTCCAACAGTGCCTCTCTTCTTCCCATAGCACCTCTGTCAAATGTATTTCATTTGTTTTATAGCATCTCTCATACTAGTGTAGGGTGTCAGAGCACTTTACATCACACACATACAGAAACAATGGGGGAGATTTACAAAAACGTTGCGCTATGCAGTGCAGCCCCCGCGAGGCTGCGCTGCGTTGCACGACAGGGAGGGAGCAGGGGAGCACCATATTTTCAAAGCTATGGCTCTCTCCTCCCCTTTTCCTTGCGCTGGCGCTGATTTCAGCAGCCCTGCGCCATGCACACACCTTAGCGCTAAGGTGTGTGCATGAGTGTAGCATAGGTTTTGTACAGGAAGGGTACCCTTCCTGTACAAAGTACTATGCTAGACACGAGGAAAAGCTTTTCCCACTTTATATGCGTGCTGCACAGTGCAGCACGCATGCAAAGTCGGAAAAGGAAGGAGAAATGAAAGCATTTCTCCTTCCTTGTGCCTAGTTGAAAAGGACGCAGTTTTCTCACGCTAAACCCAATCTACTGTTTTTAGTAAATTGGGTTTAGCGTGAGAAACCTTGGGTGGTTGCATGGGAACAAGTTTAGCGCTGGAAAGTAAATTACAAAAAAAGATTTACGTCGTTTTGCGTCACTTTTGTGACGCAAACATGGCGTAAAAGCTAGTAAATCTCCCCAATGAATCATACGTGTGTAAATCAGTGTATAGAAAATGTTACATAGGGGAGAGGGGACTTCAAGGTGTAGGATTCACGTCATCCATACTGGTAAGCATTTTTAAGAGTGCTTGATTTGGAGAAGCACAAAATCTGGTTTCAGAACGTAACACAGTGGTTAGCGTTGACTTTAATTTTAACAATTTAATTCTACTCAACATACCTTTTTGGCAGCATCAGGATAAGGAAAGACTGCGAAAAAAAGATGGCATACTAACTTGTACCCTGCAGTTTGCATGCAGCTCTTTGACGGCAGTTCATAGCTGACGGTGCTAGATTATGATTGTAACTTATGAACTGCACAGTAACAAAAGAATCTCTGTGACAAAAGCAGTAACCCACTAAGCTATGCACATAAAATACTATTTAATTAAAAATGCATGGTACATGTTCTTTGGAGCAGGCATATTAACCCTCTGCGCTACCTACCATCTCTTTCCAGAAGGTACATTAATCACTCGAGTTATCTTGACACTTTTAGTGTTGTCTGAAAACTGCAGATTATACAAGGAACTTTGCATTGCTTTTAAGACTGCTGCCTGCGGACCCCCTGGGAATGTGTCAGGGACCCCTGGGGGTCCGCGGACCCCAGTTTGGGAACCACTGCGATAGATCATCATCACTTGGTGGCCCTTGCTGATCGGAGGTCGAGTTGGTCTCTTCTTCGTGTGCCCCGCTGATGTCTGCCACCGCCTGTAGAGCCTGTTGCTGGCCGCTGAGGATCAGTTCCGGGGCTGGGCCAAATGTCTGAGAGGCTAGGGACAGGGGTTTCTTTCGTCCCCTGCAACGACGACGCGAGGAGGCTTTGGGGGCCAACTCCCTCCGGCCAGCAGAGGGGGCCCCGCCCCTCGAGGAGTCGTAAGTGTCCAGCCATTCTTCTGCCTCCTCCGAAGTTGTAAAGAAATGAGTTTTTCCATTCGCGATCACCCTTAGCTTCGCCGGGAACAGCAGCGAGTACTTGAGATCATATTGTCGAAGTCTCCGTTTCACAGCCATATACGAATAATGCTGTCTCTGGACCTGCATCGTGTAGTCCGGGAAGAACATGATTTTGTGGTTGTCCACTTGCACCTCCTGTAGTTTTCTTGTTCCCTGGAGGACTGCATCTCTGTCTCTATAATTCAGTAGGCGAATCAAGAGTGGTCGCGGGTTAGAGCCCAGTGGGGGAGGCCTGGCAGGCACCCTGTGCGCCCGTTCGACGACAAAGTATGGAGAGAGGGTTTCCTCGGCTAGTAGCGAGCGAAGCCATTGTTCAGTATAAGCCACCGCATCTCTCCCGTCCGTCCCCTCCGGTAGGCCCACCACGCGTATGCTGTTGCGTCGGGCGCGGCCTTCTGCATCTTCGGCCCTGTCTTCCAGGAATCCGACGCGGTCAAGAAGGCTCTGGATTTGCTTCTCCGCTGTGGTTACTCGTGGAGAGACATCAGCAATGACCGCCTCGGCAGAGGTGGTGCGGTCCGCCAATTTCTGGTGGTCTGCGTGGAGTAGAGTAAGGTCAACTGTCACTTTATCTATTTTACCTTCGAGGGAGGTGCGGATCTGGTTCATGGTTTCGCCAAGTTTTTCGACTGCCGCCAACACTGCATCCAGCTTATGCGACATCAGATCCACTGTTTCTGCACCCTCCATCCTGTCAGCCTGGGCCCGGGTCTGCGGGGGTGGGGCCGCAATACCCCCAGTGCCTATCTTCATGCACCCCCCACGCGACATGGGACTTCCGTTAGACCCCGAGAAGCAGGTAAGGCACTACTGCCGTGTGGCGCGCGCTGGTATTGTAGAGGCCAGTATGGTCGACCCCGTGGATGTGGCGCAGATAGGAGAAACTTCACCGCCTGTTCCTTCCAAGGCCTCCCTCCCCGGAGCACGTTTCTCTCCAACCAGGTGTTCCGTGTGTCCGCAGGTCAGCGTCCCTCAATCGCCGCGTCGCTCAGAGCGGCCACCGTGTCTCACATGCGCCCCACAAGCCCGGGAAGTGAGCCTCCGGCGAAACAGGGCGAGGCGGACATGTAGGGCAGTACGCCAGTGGGTCCGCGGGTGTCGGAACAGAGGATCTCCTCCTGGGCGAAAGAACTGCGTGTTGGTGGAGTCTGTGCCTTAAGATTGAACTATACCACTGCGCCCCTTCACCAATTATCACTGTCTCCAGGTGGCACTCCCACCACACCACCAGTACCCACTGTTCGTTTTATCACAGCCTCGTATCCAGACGTCGTCTCACTGCCTGCAGGAGCCGATAAAGCGTGCTGTATCCGATGCTGGGGAGGTATTCAGCAAGCGGCGTGTCAGATTCATAGGCCGCGTCTCAATCCTGCATATTTGCGCAGGAGTCGCGTCGCCGGTGGGGAGAGCCACTTCATTAGCGCTGCTCCACCGCAGAGATGTCCTCCGGTATCAAGGAAACACAGCCGCCGTGCATACCGGCCACGGCAGAGACGGCTGTTGCATGTAGCACAGAGCTGCGCCACAGGTCTAGGCCTAGGGGACGGAGCCAATCCCTGGCGTCGCGTGGCGTGTTGCGTCCAGGGCCATGGGTGCCTACTGAGCGGCTCCGGTGACGGGGAGGTACGCCGCGGGTCCCCGCGTCTCCCGCTGCTTGCCGGGACACCGGAGCTTCGGATCTGCCCCCGGGGTATGCTTGGAGGTCAGCGACCCCTTCCGGACGGTTGTTATCGGATCTATGCGGCCAAGAGCAGGAGCTTGCGACGGAGCTCTACTTGAGCACGTCCGACTCCATTGCTGGCTTAGCCACGCCCCTAGATGAGCACATCATGTCAATGCCCTAATGCAAAATCATTTCACCCACCTGAAAAAAATATAGTAAGAGGCCCCAGATAGTCGTTAGATCACCAACAACAGTCTGACTGCTCAACCACAAATAAACATTCCAGCCTTCCCTCGCCAAAACAACTTTAAAGATAGTGAGGTTCTGGTCTGCTACTGGGGCAGTGGCCGGAGGCCTATTAGGTTCTGTGGGACGGAGCCCTCATGTTTTGGAAACAGGATCTGTCCCCAAGAATAAGCCAGTGACCTAAACGGAGTTCAATCCAGGGGTTTATTTACAAGATTCTTATCTGCAAACTGTGGCTATGGGTCACATTGTATGTCGGTCGCAGTCATTCACCTGTACAGCTTGCATATAATGAAGTGACAGTGGTTCTACCTACACATAGTAGTGAATTGTCAGAACATGAAAAAAGCCCTCCAGGAAGCTCCAGTCACTGCTGCCTGCGCTCACTGGCTCACTAAGCCAGACAGTGCCAGTCAGGCTCAGGGGTCACCGAAAGAGGGAAGGAGGCAAGATATAGGTGGGACAGGGCAGAAAAAGTTAGCTAGCTACCACTCTGCCACTCCCAGTGCTCTCCTTTCAGCATTCAGTCCCTTACAGCTCTTGTAGGCCTTGGCAGCAATGATAGTGCCTGGGGTTCCAGAATACAGAGCATAGCTCGCTACCCTGTGGCACTCCAGACAGTCTCGACACCAGGCCCATGTCAAGGCTCACAGTCCCTGCTGGAGCTGCCATAAATGTATGGCACTCAGTGGGCCTCGCTCCCTTGACCCTATCCAGGACCAGAGTAGCGAGGAAATATGGCACTGGAGTGGCGGGGTGAGTAGGGTTTTCCGGAGCGCATGTGCATTATTATGTGTGCCTGTGTGTGAATTACATCATGGCACTGGCAGGCACATGGGGCATTGGCAGACATTTGTGGGGTAGACACCTGAGGAAAATTATGGCAAAGACTGCTTTATGAGGTATAAACATGTAATTGTTGAACCCTGGGCATACAGTGCCAATGATTTTTATATGACAAGGAATCTGAATACTTTATGGGAATGACAGCTGTATTTAGGAAACTGATAGTAAAGACGTATATGTATGTTTTTTAAACGTGAAATATATTTTGGGACAATATGGTAATATTTTCAGAAAATTAATTGATATTTGGGGTCAAAATGAATGTATTTTCAAAAAATGTAAATCTGGTGTTCCGTTCCGGGGTCCACTTAGTGTATATGCAAAATACTTGAAGCTTAATATTTTGGTTTTTAGAGCTGATGCTCAGTGCTTAATTGGAGCCGGCGGTTGCCAGTGGGGGCCACAGGCACATATTTTTGGGGACCGGCACTTATTTTTCTGCATCAAGTATTTCCAGAGAGCAAGAGAGGGAAAATACACAAATCACAAAGATGGAGGAAGACAAAGGCGGAACAAAAAGTCACTAAGGGAGAAAACAGGCAACTCCTTGAGAGAGATAAAGGGGAAGGGAGTGTCTGGTAGTGGATTAAAGAGTCATGAGCTGGTTTAAGACTACCAGCCTTGGTATTCGGAGCATCAACGTTTAATATCACAGACCGCGGTCCGCGGGCTTCTGAACAGTGCTTTGGGCACTGTCACTCTTTCTTTTGCAAATTAAAAACTGCTGATGCTTATTTGAGGACATTTATTGCTGATGTTATGGCATCAATCGCATCACCATAGGAGGCAATTTCTTCCAGTGGTGGTTACTTTCAGACTCCAGAGGGGACATTTCATGTGTTGTATTGCTCATATCTATGGCTTTACTAGCTCCTGTTTGATACCGGAGCCTGTAATGTCTATCTAAATTGAGAGACAGTTGAGCTGTCAAGGCCTGAAATCTCAAAATCTGTGTAGTTTGCATTCAACCACCCCTCCCATTCATGTTTTGCTATATGAAGGCCGTGATGAGAATATCAATATTGGAAGGTAAAAGAAACAAGCATTTGCAATGCAATAGGTCTTGCATTGGTGAAAGTTAGAGCTATTGGCGTTGTAAATGACAGTGTGTATCACTTATGTTTTTTTTTTTTGCAGTGGAGTTATTTAAAGTACAAAAGTGCACGTTGTCCTGCGGTGTTTATGTAGTGATATTGTACATTAAATAAATTGCACTACGTACATTCTGGGTATTACAAAAAACATCCTGGGAAGCACTTTTTTTTATCTTAAACCTTTTTGTGCATTTTTGCAGCAGCCTATCTCATACTGTGTGTAATGCAAAGTCAAAATAATGTCGTACATATTTACAGAGCTTTCTGTCACACACTGACCTCGTAGCACTAAACATACACAAGTCACTAGTCGCCACTGCACCAACCAGGATTCAATTCTGTGGCTCTCTGGTTACAGACACAAACCTCTTCAGTGCATTAACTAATATTGGTTTCATAATGTAGGATGGTGCATTTTCCCACTGATAAACATAACACTACAGAGAAGTCATTCAGCACACCCACCCATTAACATAAAACACCACACACAACCTCCAAGGCAGCACTCATTTTACTTTAAGACAAGCAAAAGACATACAGCTTCAAACAATGGTTTATCAAGTTCAGTGGCATTCCAACACACGCAGGAAATAGCGCCAAACCACAGAATGTGCTGGAACACAATAACATGGTTGATGCATTCTGAGAGTTGTAGTCCAGCAACATCTAAAATGAAACAACTGGGCAACAGCTCTAGTGTCAATGTTTCGTAGAACGAAAATCTAGACTGGAATATTGGGTCCTTACGAATATTCTGCGGCATAATGAGCAATTTTCCAAGGAGGGTGAACACAAGAGTTCCTGGCGGATGATATCACTGAAGTCCAGGGAGTGGAATCATTTTTGGAGAGGGAGGAAGCATGTTACACATGCCAGTCTGTGCTTGCCGGAAGAAACTCAAGCAGCGTGCCATACATACAGGCATTCTATGCACGCGGGAAGGGGCCTTTGCAGCAAGACACACGAGGCAGTCACTGCATGCAGGAAGTAACTCCTGCAGCGTGCCATACAGGCATCCGGGAAGGGCCCTTTACATCATGTTACACATGACAGTCTGTGCTCGCAGGAAGCAACTCTTGCAGCGTGCCATACAGGCAGTCTATGCATGTGAGAAGGGGCCTCTGCAGAAGCTACACGAGGCAGTCACTGCCTGCAGGAAGTAACTCCTGCAGTGTGTCATACAGGCAGTCTATGCATGCGGGAAGGGTCCTTTACAGCATGTTACATACGCCAGTCTATGCTTGTAGAAAGAAACTCCTGCAGCGTGCCATCCAGGCAGTCTATGCATGCGGGAAGGGGCCTTTACAGCATGTTACATACGCCAGTCAATGCATGCAGGAAGAAACTCCTGCAGCGTGCCATACAGGCGGTCTATGCATGCAGGAAGGGGCCTGTGCAGCAGCCACACAAGGCAGTCACTGCATGCAGGAAAGGGTAATGAAAAAGGCCACACAACAGACCATGCATGAAGAAAGGGCAGAGACACGAGAATGAAAGCAAAACCAGCGCGGCGCTCATAAAACAGGCGCCGTGCTGATAGAAAGAGCTCATATAAAGAGCTCATAGAAAGAGCTCATACCTGCAGTTCTCCCCGGAGACCAGAGCCAGTCCACAGCCTGGGCAGCTGCAAGGAGCAAGCACAGACAGCAGTGCCCCCTGCTCTGAGGCAGCCTGCAGCACAACCTTCACTCTTGTCCACCTGACTGATTGGGAGGGAGAGGGAGAGCAGAGAAAGTGGTATGGAGGAGCCGGGAAATACACAACAATGAAAATGAAACCAGCGCAGTGCTCATGAAACGGGTGCAGCACTGATAAGGTATGTTTAAAATTATTAAAAAACAAGCAGGGTGGGGGTGGTAGGAAAGTGCAGGGAACAGAACGGGCGTCCTCCAAACGCCTCTGATGATGAACAGGAAACAAATGCTGTGTGAATGTTAGCTGGGAAGCTAAAAGTGTGCCAGTAACAGCAGGTAGGAGAAGCTCATTTAAGAAACTAGTGCTTACAGACTGTAAATGAAACATACTGAGTAACAACACTATTAAAAAGGCCAGTCCTCCTGGGAGGTTACAAAAGCAGAAAAGGCAGTACTAAGGAGGGACTACTAAGCCTATTCACGGATCAAAAGCAACCATTTAGAATGGACAGTAACAAGAGCCAATTGAAAGAATGGGTGGAAAATGGGCGGAGCAAGCATCAAGTCCATACCTGAATATAGCATGTCTCGAAGAGACAGCGCAAGCGCTGCCTAAGCGAGACCTAAAAAGAGGGAGTCGTGTCAAATTGCATAGCCAGATTATTTGAACTGTCTTTAAACCTGCAACTTTTTAGACAATTTCTTTGAGACGCTATCCTGTAAAAAAAAACATTTGCTCCAATGGTTTTAATAATTTTCTTAGGTGGAAAAACCCCAGAAAGCTGCTTGGAATGTCAAGCATTGCTAAGGAGACTATGATGTATTCAAATATTTCAGTAGTGTCCTTGTGTGGGAGAAGCAATTTGCAGAATCCCCCTGTTGTACCGCTAAGGTACCTCAAGCAGTTTTGGCAATCTATTTATTCCCACAAAATGTAACCAGTTGTCACTGCGTTAGCATGAGGAGTACTTCAGATGCAATGGTGAGTCAGGTACCCCTTAGTGGGTATGTACCCCTTCACCACAATGACCAATACTATGCCAATTTGTATTGTGCACATAGAGTTGCGAAGAGGAAGAAGAAAGAGTTAAAAATGAACGTACAAGCATGCTTCAACAAATCTCTATATGTATTCACTTTCTATGTTTTTTTTATAAACACGACTAACAAAAGTTAAACATTTCTTTCCAAACTGAGGAATGAACCCGTAGTTAGTTACCAACAACTTAACATTTCTAGAGAGCAGCAATTTCCTCCTTCAGTATTTTTTTGTGTGAAATAACACATAGGGGGCGGAGCTCTGTGTCCCAGAGACTTCCGCAGCATCAACATACACCATTTTGACTCCGACAATTTTCTTACAAATACAGGAAGAAATAAAATGCAATACAGATGAAACAGAACAAAAGAACTACACCTCCCCCCCCCCCATCGCACTGTCGACCATTCCAGAGCAACAAGGCCAGCAAAGATTATAGATATATGTTCGCAATGTGTCATTACCCAAGAGGCAGCTTTTCCACCACACACGTTTAAAGGGAACACAAGAAGAGAGGGGAGAGACTAAGCCGGGTCTGGGCGCTGGGTCGGAGCAGGTTCCAGCTCCAGGCCACGATAGTCCGTCCACCGCTTCCAGATTTTGAAGTGCTTACGGGGACACCCCCTTGCCACAAAAATAGGAGCCTCTAAGCCCATACAAAAGTCTAGGCCATTCTTCCACGCCGAGATGGAGGGTGCCACTGTAGCCTTCCAGGCCCTGGCAATATCCCTTTTGGCTAGGGTAAAGCCCAACAGCATAAGATGGCGTTTATAAATGTTGCCCCCAATGCCCTCCATAACGTGTAGGAGCACCAATTTGGGTGAACAGGGAAGATCCCAACACAGAACTTCTGAAAGGCAGGCCATTACCCCCCTCCAAAACCGTGCTAAAGCGGAACAGTGCCACACGGTATGCAACAAGGTACCCTCCTCATGCGCACATCGAAGACACACCGGGGAAGCCACCAAGCCCGCCCTCCACAGCCTGACCCTGGTAAAGTATACCCTATGGAGGTATTTAAACTGGATAAGCCGAAGGCTCATTGCGATGTCTGCCCCACGTGGGGAGGCCAGGGCCTCCGTCCAATCTTCCTCCTCCATCGGGCCCACATCTCCCTCCCAAAGATGCCTCCTTCAGTATTTTAAAATAATTTAATACAAAATAACTTAGTGTTACCCAAGCAAAAGCTAAATGTTTACCTGTTATAGGAGCTTCGACTTCTATTAAGTTTTTCTCCCGCCGTAATAACGCTGCGCCTTCATTAATAATTCTAAGTGCAATTTCTTCAACTACACGACCTTCTTTGATTAAATGATTCTTCAGTACATCAACCCTAGGTCTTCCATCTGAATCAAATATTTCCTCTGATGTCAAGCGATGTGTTGGAGGAAAAGGGACTGCTACAATAAAAGAGCAATGTATCAGTGTACAATATAAATCAGAGTTTCTCATCACCATTTATGTGTATGATAGTGAAACACTTTACTCAGTTAAAAATCAGTAAACTATTTTAGGTTGTGCAGCTCGTTTAAGAAAATACCACAAAGTTAGAGTGCAACGAATTTTATGGAATTATGTATAATGTTAGCACACTTGAAGGGCACCGCAGCCACTTAATTCAACAAAAAAGTTACTTACTTGTAACAACATCCTCTAGCTTTGCTACCTTGGTTAAGTTCAGACGCTTTTTAGAATGTTTCCTCATGCCTCCTGGAGGGGTGTGCTAGACCTTTTATAAACTCGACTTGATAACACGGCTTTTCTGCAATAACTATTTTTTTCCAATAAAGAGTGAGAGGGCTTTGGGTCATCCACCTTCATGTATTGCTTCGAGTATTTGTCAAACAAGTCTTGGATCAGCCCAGAGGAGTACAGGTCTTTCACCTCTTGCTACTGGCTAGGTGGTGCATCATTCCGCATCATAGGAAGCGGATCCATTGCAATGAAAGAGGAACTGTTTTATACCTGAAATGTACACTCAGTCATGACACTTTTTGTCACATTAATTTCTGTCTCGTGGATGTATTACACACCAAAAGCAATCCTTTGTTGTTCATTTTTCACTCCAGCAAGCTTTCTTAAAGATTTTTATGGCTCGAGTGCAAGCTTGATTTAGTACGTTTTTCCTGAAGTCTTGTGGTTTTGCAAAAAGTTGTTTTTGCAGACTGGTCACAAATCTCCCAACTTGAGTTGTCAATTACGCAACCCTTAAAATTCGGGCGGATGAGAAGTCTATTTCTTTGGTATCACTGTGACGTTTTAAGAAAACAAATCAAGAACATGAGGCCGGCTAATGCTATAAAGGCTTTCATATTTCCCAATGCAGACAATACATGGAGATTATCTCTGCATCTCCACAAACACATACCCTCACGACGTTTTACCAGCAACACTTTCAGTGGGTCCTGAAACAGCAAATACGGTCTGGAGGTTGCCAACAGAAGCAGGCATTGGCAAAGCCAATAGGTCTCTATGTGACATATGGGCTTTGCCAATGCTATTTGCTGATGGAAGGAAAAACAACGCAATGACGCGCAACGTACATGAGCACATACACATCATGCAGATATATGAGAGTGTTATTCGATAGGGATGCACATGCACGTGTCACCATGCATGTGTGAGATAACTGAATGATGCAGTGGCCATTTTTTTCTATTTTTTTATTTACCGATCCAAGGTACCAGCCCCCACTTGGAGAGGTAAATAAAAAAGTACATTTTCAGACGCCCAAAAGCACATTTATTAAAAGAGTGTGTCCTGCCAGGGAATGGAAGCTGCCCAGCCCTAAAAAAAAGTTTAAAAAAAATGTATCTTAAAGTCTATAAGGAATGGGCAATGGGATGAGGGAAGCAAAGTAGAGCGGACAAGGGGAGCATCAAGTGAGCTTTAGGCCGGGGGTGGGGGGTTAAAGGGAATAGCTGGGGTGAGGGAAAAGGGAGCAACACGGAGCAAAAGAGGTGAGGGCGTGCAACAAATGGGAAACCAGCACATGAGGGAACGAGGGAGGGGAGGAGAAGCAAAACAGAGCAAGTGTGCATATATTTGTGAGGACAGGAAAGCAGCACATGAGGGAGAGAGCTAGAAAACATGCATTTTCATAGAGTGCTAAAACACAAAGAAAAATATATTTCCCTTAATATGAGCAGTGAAAGGATAAAAGTAAGTCAATCAAAAGGATGGTAAAGAGGATATGATCTAGGGGAAGAACAAGCACAAGAACCGTAAGAGAAGCCATCAAATAAGAAGCAAGGAAATAAGAGTGACAACAAAGCCAACCAGAACAAGCAATGGGTGGGGTCTAAACCCACAGTCATTTTTAGTATAGTCCACAAAAGGTCTTTCGCAATCGGACAGATTATGCTGGGTAGTAGGCAAGAGCTAAAAACTGCATTGCGTCTACATCAAAATCATTATGCTGCATAGGCACAATGCGAAAGAAGCTTATCAGGGTGTTTTTTTTCTGCCCATGAACCGTTGTTTTAGTAAATGAGTTAGTGTGCAAGGAGAAATTCTAAAACTCATACAACACTTGTTTAATGAAGTTATGGTTGCAGAGCAACAAATTCATAAGTAGGATAAGCTTAAAAGTCTAAAAAAACAGTGGCTATCTTGGGCACGTTCTGCACACTTCCAGCTGTTTGTTAACTTACATTTTTCCGAATATTAAACATTTTAAGTGTTATTTAGCAACAGTGTATGAATTTTTTTAAAAGCATTGCTTAAGTGTTTTGAAGGCAATTGGTCTTGCTTTAATGTGCTAATGCACGCAAAGCCACCAGAATTATGGAACCATGGTATAATGTAGATGAGAGGAGGGTGAGCCGGACATGTATATAGACATAGCCCAGCGTGGAGAAAATTACTCGTATGGTTATTCGGGGACTTCTAGCCCTAAAACTCTATCAACATTATGTGACAAATTAACACCTATTGTTGGGACCAAGAACTACATCTGAAAATATCAAACAAAAGAAAACAAAGCCCATTCCACCCAATTTATCGCTGTTTTATTTTACTAGCAAACTATGGACTGGAGCACATTTTCCTTGTTTGCATTAGAGACCATGGCACCCTCGCAAAGCCATTGACTCCACACACATACCCACTACATGCATGTAGCGAAGTTTATTCGTGCTTTCAGATGTGCATACATCCATGTCATTTTCTCTTTTTAGTGTGATGAAAGGGCAATAAAAGTGATGAAAAAGGTTGGCGTGCAGGCGTGGGTAATGCATACAAAATGTGTATGGCATCACTACGTAACTGTCCTGTAGATAACCAGACAACATCTTAGCTCTGTTTGAGTGTGAACAAACCTTGCCTGATAAATATGAATGTCAGGTCTGCAGCAAAATATTTAAGACGATCATCCACTTTGCAATAGAAGCCTTTGTGCGTTAGGCCCGCTGTGAGAAGATGTGAGAAAACACAGGTAGAAACTGTAAGACCATATGGCACCAATATTATAAATATTCTTTTAATAGTAGTATTATGAGGTCAGGAAAGAAGAAGAGGCATGCTCTCTCTTCAATAAAGTCGACACTTGACAAAATAAGAGTGTTTCCTGAGCACCAACTGGTCATCATGAAAAAACAGTAAAAGACTTACAGAAAAGCTGTAATTAAAACACACGACTAACAACACATGTAACACAGGTAACCCTACGAGAGGTTACAAGAAGAGAAAAGGCGGTACTAAGAAACGACTACTAAGCCTATTGACCAATGAAAAGCCACCATTTACAAAGAACAGTGACAAGAGCCAATTAAAAACATGAGCAGAAAGTGGGCAGAGCTTCATGCCCATATCCTGAATACAAAAGACACACAATTGATGGACGGAATGCAGAACAAATCAAAACAGTCACCCCCAGTCAAGAGATTTGGGTTAAATCCATCATTCCTTTGCTCACCATGCCAACCCAGTTTAGACCTGGCCATATGCAAATCAGCCTTGACCCTGTGCCTCATGGGAACAGTCCAGATCGAACTGCCAAGCCAGGTCCTTCCTGGACCGGAAACAAGCATCCTAGGACCGGTTTCGGGGTTTCACCCCTCATCAGCCAGGATAGCTTAAATCCAGTGGCACAGTGAGCCCGGGACCCACGTCTGTCTGGGCATTCTCGGCGCACTTATGGCGAAAAAGCGAAAGACACACAATTGATGGACGGAATGCAGAACAAATCAAAACATTCACCCCCAGTCAAGAGATTTGGGTTAAATCCATCATTCCTTTGCTCACCATGCCACCCCAGTTTAGACCTGGCCATATGTAAATCAGTCTTGACCCTGTGCCTCATGGGAACAGTCCAGACCGAACTGCCAAGCCAGGTCCTTCCTGGACCGGAAACAAGCATCCTAGGACTGGTTTGGGGTTTCACCCTCATCAGCCAGGATAGCTTGAATCCAGTGGCACAGTGAGCCCGGGACCCACGTCTGGGCATTCCCGGCGCACTTATGGCGAAAAAGCAAAGACACACAATTGATGGACGGAAAGCAGAACAAATCAAAACATTCACCCCCAGTCAAGAGATTTGGGTTAAATCCATCATTCCTTTGCTCACCATGCCACCCCAGTTTAGACCTGGCCATATGCAAATCAGTCTTGACCCTGTGCAGCCAGGATAGCTTGAATCCAGTGGCACAGTGAGCCCGGGACCCACGTCTGGGCATTCCCGGCGCACTTTTGCCACTGGAGTCAAGCTATCCTGGCTGATGAGGGGTGAAACCCCGAAACCGGTCCTAGGGTGCTTGTTTCCAGTCCAGGGAGGACCTGGCCTGGCAGTTCGGGCTGGACTGTTCCCATTGGGCACAGGGTCAAGACTGATTTGCATATGGCTGGGTTCAAACTGGAATGGCATGGTGAGCAAAAAAACGATGGATTTAGACCCAGAACTCTGTACTGGGGTGAATGTATGACATTGTTCTGCATTCTGTCCATCAATTGTTGTTTTTGCATTTGTCACCCCGAGTGGGACGGGTATGCCCAGACGTGGGTCCCGTGCTCTCCATGCCACTGGAGTCAAGCTATCCTGGCTGATGAGGGGTGAAACCCCAAAACCGGTCCTAGGATGCTTGTTTCCAGTCCAGGGAGGACTTGGCCTGGCAGTTCGGGCTGGACTGTTCCCATTGGGCACAGGGTCAAGACTGATTTGCATATGGCGGATTCAAACTGGAATGGCATGGTGAGCAAAAAAATGAAGGATTTTAGGCCCAGATCTCTGTACTGGGGTGAATGTATGACATTGTTCTGCATTCTGTCCATCAATTGTTGTTTTTGCATTTGTCACCCGAGTGGGACAGGTATGCCCAGACGTGGGTCCCATGCTCGCCATACCACTGGAGTCAAGCTATCCTGGCTGATGAGGGGTGAAATCCCAAAACCGGTCCTAGGATGCTTGTTTCCAGTCCATGGAGGACCTTGCCTGGGAGTTCGGGCTGGACTGTTCCCATTGGGCACAGGGTCAAGACTGATTTGCATATGGCTGGGTTCAAACTGGAATGGCATGGTGAGCATAAAAACAATGGATTTAGGCCCAGATCTCTGTACTGGGGTGAATGTATGACATTGTTCTGCATTCTGTCCATCAATTGTTGTTTTTGCATTTGTGACCCCGAGTGGGACGGGTATGCCCAGACGTGGGTCCCGTGCTCTCCATGCCACTGGAGTCAAGCTATCCTGGCTGATGAGGGGTGAAACCCCGGAACAGGTCCTAGGATGCTTGTTTCCAGTCCAGGGAGGACCTGGCCTGGCAGTGTGGGCTGGACTGTTCCCATTGGGCACAGGGTCAAGAATAACCCTGGGCGTGAACTCCGCTCGTGGAGTTTTCCGCACTCCGCGTTATGCGGAGATCACGGAGTTCCCAAAAACTCTGCTTTCCGTTGCGGAGTTTCTTCCCTCACTCGCGTTCGTCAACGGCATGTTGGCGAGTGCGAGCGAGGAAAATCGACCTCCCGGCGAGATTTTTCCTCGTTCGCGATCGTCAACATCAAGTTGGCGAGCGCGAGCGTGGAAAATCGACCTCCCAGCAAGATTTCTCAACGTGGGGGGTCAGATTTCTCATTGCGAGTGGTCGCATATGCTGGCGACCGCTCGCGTTGAGAAACTGTCCATTCGCGTTGAGAAAGCTGCAGCTCCTGCTTGCGCTGTGCATGGTGCCGTTCGCGATGATTGCACAGTGCGGACAAGCATCCGACACCGCAAATCACTGCGAACAGCATTTTTCTATTGCACTCCGCCGCTTGCGGAGCTCCGCATAGGGCGGCGGAGTTTTTTTCCCACTTCGCGGAGTTCCGCGGAACTCCGCCCAGGGTTAGTCAAGACTGATTTGCATATGGCTGGGTTCAAACTGGAATGGCATGGTGAGCAAAAAAACGATGGATTTAGGCCCAGATCTCTGTACTGGGGTGAATGTATGACATTGTTCTGCATTCTGTCCATCAATTGTTGTTTTTGCACATACCCTGAATAAGGCATATCTCGACGAGACAGCACAAGCGCTGCCTAGAGGAGACCTAAAAATAGTCTAAATTAGTACCCTTCTAATGTGCTCTTCCAACCCCTCTTGGAAATATTTACGATCACCTTGGGTGCCCCAGGACAGTTAGGATCTGGCTGTTTCCATACATAGGCGCTGGAAGTAGGTGTGCATGGTGCTGCAGCACCCCAGAACTAACCATGCTGGAGTTCAGAAGGGCAATAAAGATGCTTTTACATTTTGTCTTTATCGTGTCACCTTTCTGTGCTTTCAAAGACAGTGGTCAAATGTCAAGCTATGTCTTTTGAGAAATTGCTGCTTATTCGTTTAACATGGAGATTGGGGTTTACTTTTCATTTACTAACTACAAAGTGAAAGCATTTTGTAAAGTGAGGTATGTGACAATTTTGCAGCAGTACAGGGAGTGTGAAAGGAAAATCAGTAGGAAGGTATGTGGAACTGATAATTTTTAACTGAAACCTGATTTCCGCACATTGTCATTTTATCAGTAAAACCGCATGTCTGTGTAAATTTAGGGGCCATTTCAATGAAAAATTGCTGTCTGTGAATAGCAGTGCCCTGCCACACCATGATTTAGTAATACATTTGTGACAGTGTGCTCCAAAAGGCAACACCGGCTACATACCACTCCCTTACCACTATCCTACTAAATGGGTCTGGCTCCTTTGCTACACTAGTTCTTTGCATGATGCGTGGATGTTTCACAATCCCTATGACTTGGGTGCTGTCACACTGATGACAGCACCTCCACTGTGAAAACAATTCCAGCAACACTGTTTCCATGTACCTAATCATAACCATGAGCTGTAAGAAGAAAGCAATAACACCATCTACACCCTATACGGTTATATTCAGGGCCCATTTCACCTCAGATGCAGCCTGAAGTTTTAAGATTTCCTTTGGCCTAGCAACTCATCTTTGTGGTGCCCGGAAATTGGCAGGCTGCAAGCAGTAGTATCCCTGAAATCTTTGTACGGGCCTTCCATCCAAACCTTCACGTAAGATCGAGCGGCTGAGATAATTACCAAGCCTTAACTTACCTCAACTATGAGGTTGGGTGTTCCCCATTCAAACCACCATTCTTGGAAATTCCTCAGTCTATATCACATATTTTCCTCACTTGCTGGCACTATTGGGTTCCGGGGCACTCTATTCCATTCACATAAAGATCCACCTTGTTAATAGAGCACTGCCAAATGAAAATTGAAGACCAGTATACATCACGAGGAGCCACATCCCACAGGAAGAAGCAGTCTTTCAAAGATGCTGCTCCAATTCAATCTACAATGACACACGAGGCTTGACATTCTCCCCCCTATTTCCGAACTCTGGTTCGGAAATATATTACTGCACTCCATCCACCCTGGATGCTAACTTTCTTTACGCTCAGACTGCACTATTTGTGCATACTGCTCTGCATACTGACCCTATGTTTCTAGCACAAAGATATTAAGAGTTGTACTCCTCCCATCTTCCCATCAGTGCTCAGGAGAGGATCGGTGGGAATAAGTTCAAAGATGGCAGAGAAAGTATGAGGATTCTGTGTGCCTTAAAGATAGAAGACCAGGCACTGAGGATCAAAATATTGCTCAAGAGCAGGAGTATTTTAGAGACAAAAAATGTAGAGGCCAGTCAGGAAGAACGAAAAATATGCATTAACTTATGCAGGCACCTGAACTTTTGATGAACATTTGAAATTAGAGGCAAGTAACGACGGTATAGAGGAACTTTCTTGGCTAATTTAAGATTGAGAAATCTTTCAGACAGCCTGAACTCCATGTAGTCACTGATGTGCTTCTTGGGATTTGACTGATAGTTAACACGTTGATAAATAGGTATGCTCAGAGGAGCCGTGACACCACATGCTGATGTAACTTCCTTTCATGGACAAACACTACTATCTAACGTAACTTCCACTCATTGACAATGTTATACAAATGGTAAGCTTGAGAACTCTGAACTCCTCCTTTTGGGGTATTAATGAGAGACATACAGTAAGGTGTTTCGCATTGCAATACCTCTGTTGACAACTGAGAGAGAAAGTGTGTGTCCAATGATTTTGCCCACTATAATACATGTTGTCTGCATGGATGAACATTACACTCCAAACTGGGGATCAGAAGAAAGCTTTTAGGGTTTGCTAGATGGTTTCCATTTCCAGAACACGTGCATGGAGCAATAAATTGCCCTCTAACCACCTGAAATTGCTGCGATGCTGGCTGCAGTGCGTTTACTTCCTAGTGAACTCACAGGAATCAGTAGTCAAACAATCTGCAGAGGTGGGGACTGAAAAGGAGATTAAGGAGGAGGTTGGAAGAGTAGGCCCATTACTGCACCGTGTTTTGTGATTTATGTATTTCATCCTAATGATCAGACAAGTGAGAAGTTGAAAGAGTGGAACTGGAGGCCTTACAAGTGGCGCAATGTCTTTACAAGAAGCTGTGTATATACACGTGACTGTGAGGTCCAGAGCCTCTGAAACTACCAAGCTGTTACCTAGTAATGAATCAGTGATTGGGCCAGGTGGCCAATATAAAGGAAAACAAGCATTGGAAATGCAATAGGTCTCGCATTTTTTTAAGTTAGAGCTATTGGCATTGTAAATGGCAATGTCTGTTACCTACTAAGGGAGGATGGAGGGAGCAGTTGGTGTCGGAGTGCCAAAATGCTCTGTTGGAGAGTGACTGGCCAAAAGTAAACCAAACAAGCAGCGACTTTTAAAATAAGTGTTTAGCCAGAGATATTGACTTTACCTATGTTTTTAAGCTGTGCTGTACAGAAGTCTGCAGCATGCTGAAAAGTTATAATAAAGAAGTGTCAGAAGCATTTTTGTTACCTTAGATATGACCAAAAAAGCATTATGTACAACTGAACGACCATATTAAAAAAGTATTAAAAATAATGTCTTGAGTTTTTTTTGTCCTTTCAATGCTGGCAACTTGTATCTATCTGCCTGTCCCAATGGTTGCTTGTTGTGGTTTTTTTTGTTATGGGGGGGGCATAAATAACAGGAGGGTGAAGGTCAGTCAGTCAGTTAGTTAGTGAGAGTGAGTGAGAGAGTCAGTCAGTGAGAGAGAGTCAGTCAGTGAGAGAGTGAGAGAGAGAGTCAGTCAGTCAGTGAGAGAGTCAGTCAGTCAGTGAGAGAGTGAGAGTCAGCCAGTCAGTGAGAGAGTGAGAGTCAGCCAGTCAGTGAGAGATTCAGTCAGTGAGAGTGAAAGAGTCAGTCAGTGAGAGAGTCAGTCAGTGAGAGTGAGAGAGTCAGACAGTGAGAGTGAGTCAGTGAGTGACAGTGAATGAGAGTGAGAGTGTCAGTTAGTCAGTGAGATAGTCAGTGAGTGAGTGAGAGAGTGAGTCAGTGAGATAGTCAGTCAGAGTGAGTCAGTCAGTGAGAGTCAGTCAGTGTTTTAGGGAGAGAGTCAGTGTTTTAGCGAGAGTCAGTCAGTGAGAGAGAGTCAGTCAGTGAGAGAGGGTCTGTGAGGGAGTCTGTCAGTGATAGTCTGTCAGTGATAGTCTGTCAGTGAGAGTGAGCCAGTGAGTGTCAGTGAGAGTGAGTCAGTGAGTCTGTCAGTGAGAGTGAGTCAGTGAGTCGGTCAGTGAGAGTGAGTCAGTGAGTCAGTCAGTGAGAGTGAGTCAGTCAGTGAGAGAGAGTGGGAGAGTTAGTCAGTGAGAGTGAGTGAGTTAGTCAGTGAGAGTGAGTGAGTCAGTCAGTGAGAGTGAGTGAGTCAGTCAGTGAGAGTGAGTCAGTGAGAGTGAGTCAGTGAGAGTGAGTCAGTGAGTCTGTCAGTGAGAGTGAGTCTGTCAGTGAGAGTGAGTCTGTCAGTGAGAGTGAGTCTGTCAGTGAGAGTGAGTCTGTCAGTGAGAGTGAGTCTGTCAGTGAGAGAGTGGGAGAGTTAGTCAGTGAGAGTGAGTCAGTCAGTGAGAGAGTGGGAGAGTTAGTCAGTGAGAGTGAGTGAGTCAGTGAGAGTGAGTGAGTGAGTCAGTGAGAGTGAGTGAGTGAGTCAGTGAGAGTGAGTGAGTCAGTGAGAGTGAGTCAGTGAGAGTGAGTCAGTCAGTCAGTGAGAGTCAGTCAGTGAGAGAGTGGGAGAGTTAGTCAGTGAGAGTGAGTCAGTGAGAGTGAGTGAGTGAGTCAGTGAGAGTGAGTGAGTGAGTCAGTGAGAGTGAGTGAGAGTGAGTCAGTCAGTCAGTGAGAGTCAGTCAGTGAGAGCGAGAGTCAGTGAGAGAGTCAGTGTGAGTGAGAGTCAGTGTGATTGAGAGTCAGTGTGAGTGTGAGAGTGAGAGTCAGTGAGAGAGTGAAAGTGTGAGAGAGTGAAAGTGTGAGAGAGTCTGTGAGAGTGTCTGAGTGTGTGTGTGCGTGTCTGTGAGTGTCTGTGCGTGTCTGTGCGTGTGTGAGTGCGTCTGTGTGTCTGTGTGTGTCTGTGCGTGAGTGCGTGTGTGAGTGCGTGTGTGTGAGTGCGTGTGTGAGTGCGTGTGTGAGTGCATGTGTGAGTGTGTCTGCGAGTGTGTCTGCGAGTGTGTCTGCGAGTGTGTCTGCGAGTGTGTCTGCGAGTGTGTCTGCGAGTGTGTCTGCATCAGTGAGTGTGTCAGTGAGTGTGTCAGTGAGTGTGTCAGTGAGTGTGTCTGTGAGTGTGTCTGTGAGTGTGTCTGTGAGTGTGTCTGTGAGTGTGTCTGTGAGTGTGCCTGTGAGTGTGCATGTGAGTGCGTCAGAGTGTGTCAGAGTGTGTCAGAATGTGTCTGTGAGAGACAGTGAGAGGGTCAGTGAGAGGGTCAGTGAGTGAGTCAGCCATTAATGCAAGGCATTTGCAGTTAAGGCGAGTACTGTAAAGCTCAACTTTCATTACCTGTTTGCAGAGTTTAACGATTTGTGGCTATTCGTAATGATCTGAGGATACTACATTATTAATTGCAAATATGATTTTAGCGCCGAGCGTACCGGCAGACACGGCTTAATTTGAGGCCCCTGAAGGCGATAACATTATGCCACTGGTTTGAGCAAGCGTTTAACAAAGTGTGTGAAGATACGGGCATATTGGAAGGAGTCGCGGGGGAGGAGGCAAAGGAGAAATTATGAGAAGAGAAGTGGAGGGTGGGAGCGAGGAAGACGAAAAGGGGGAGAAATGGAGTGGGTGATGGAAAAGGAAAGACAGGTACAAGGTACCATGAAAAAAACGAGAGACAGAGAGAGAGAATGGCGAAAATTATGAACAAGCTGTGAAAAAAGGTTTAGGATAAAGACAAGTGACGTAGAGAGAGGATGGACTGACTGTATGTGGGAGTGGGGGGGTGTAAAGAAACTTGTAGAGGCTAGCGGTGAAGAGGGAATCGCACATAGCACGCACACCACATATACCTGCATGCACACACACACACACATTACTGCATATAAGGTGTGTTCTGACATATCTAACCTTCAGCTTTGTACAAATACCTGCATACATAGCAAATGCATAGGTACACTGCCCCTTGTATGCGCGCGCTCACACACACGCACGTTCATAGCTGCACGCACACACAGATCTAGAGTGTGCTGCAGACTGAATCTGAGACAGTCAGTGTCTAGGGACAGCGCTTTGTGCCTTTGCTATTCTTAGACACCGCTAGAGACAGTCCCTGGCCCGGTGCTCCGTGCAACAGATCAATCTCGGCTCTCCAGACAGACATATTTTGTCTGCTGTGACCCGGAAGAGGATGGGGGAGGGGCAAGAAAGGGAAGATGAATGGAAGGAGAAGGGAGATTGTGAGAAATCGGAGAGGCGGGGAGGAGGCAAAGGAGAAATCATGAGAAGAGAAGTGGAGGGTGGGAGCGAGGAAGACGAAAAGGTAGAGAAATGCAGTGGGTGATGGAAAAGGAAAGACAGAGGTACAAGGTACCATTTTAAAAAAAGCCGATAAAGACACAAATGACAGCAATAAGCAAAAGAGAATTTCTCACGCCACACAGATACCAAGGCCTGAGATCGTTCCTCATACTTTAAAAAACATTCCAGAAGATGGTGCAGGATGCCAACCACAGCATAGTTGTCGTCCACTGCATACGTGTCCTTTACGTCACCCTTGTGGGCATGAGTTTCATATAACACTTCTGTAACGTTACTTCATTCACACAGCATCTAATAACGGGATTAACCTGCTGGCAATTGCCTACAAAGACAACCAGTGGTAAAAGAGTTGAGTGATGTACTCAACAGCTTGGGAGGCAGCTTTGAAGTGAGAACAATGTGCTGAAACATATCACTGCAGCCTTTTATTGACCTTCTCGTTCCGCACAAAGATCCTTCAAATTATATTTCTACAGCACAATAATTGCACAGGATCACGCCGCTGAGTTGCATCTACAGTCTTGTAGTATTTGTTATTAATAAATGCTGATGTTATCTAACAAGGTACATTCTATAAGGGATGCACACCAGTTGTATCACCCTGACTTGCGAATGACAACCAAAACTTTGCGGTGAAAGTGCAACAAAATAAGACGTAGAAGGGACTGCGCAGTTCTTCGGAAATATAGTCATACATACCTATGTAGAGTGCATCTTCATTAAAAAGCTTCTAAGCACAACTATTACTTTGCCTTGTATAGGTTTGCTCCACCTGCTAAAGAGTGGTATTTCTTAATGTATGGGCCTGAATCATAGATAGCAAGAGCAATTTATGCCAACAAAAAGTTCTTAATTAGACTTTTGGCTACCTGCTAAGTATGTATACTAAAAGGCTTCAAAATAATGAGTTTAGCCGCTCATTAGAGCTGGCTTCAGATTAGAGGAGCTCTCCGTGTCACAACCAAGTTCATCGTGAGGCACAAATGAAAGTGATATATCGGTGCGCAAACCAATGAGATCAGAGGATGTAGGTCCTCTAACTGCATCCATCTGTATCTTAAAAGCTACCCCTTGGGAAGTTGCACTTTTTCTGCCTTCTGTATGGATGTCTCCCTTAGCATTCCACCACCATCCGACTCATGTTTCCCCTCAAGGCATACCTCATTCACTTAACCTGCCACTGCTCTGTGCCTGATTCTTCAGATATCTCTCCAGTACAGTTTTACCGCTCCCTTGTCTGCCTGCTAACTCCCGTAAACCAGTGGTGCGCGCGAACCACAGAGGAGCGGGGGGAGGGACCGCGGCAGCGAGACGAACGCGCGCTGCTGCGCGTGCTGGCCAATTGCGTGCTGGATTTTGTACAAAAAAGCACGCGAAAGCCAATGGCAGCCGCGGAAAGCAAAACCACACGCACGAGCGTGTGGTTAGCTTTCTAAAGCCCTTTCTAGAGGTCTCGCGCTGCGCGAGCAGTGCTGCGCACTGCAACGCTAGGCGCGAGACCTAAAAATCTCTGGAAAAGGAAACACAAGCCTCTGTATGTTACCCATTTTGGCTCACATCAACATGTTTCGCCAAGCTGGAACAAGCGAGAACTATAAAACTATAAAGTGCTTAGGAGGTGGTAAAGCCTGTTTCTAGGTATAGATCTGAATGATAGTGCGATCAGTGGTCCAGGTTTGGATACCCATGCACTTTCTGACAATAAAAACATCTGCTACCACTGAAAGGACCTTAATGAAGAATATACATCCATCAGTTAAACGAAAAGTACGTTGTTTTTAGCCCCGATTTCCCAATATTCCTTAAACATATGCCCCTCTGGAAATCAATCTAGGTGTGGCACTCACTTTTACAGGTGCCGGCTGACATTCCTGTTCTGATGTGCTACTGTAACACGGAGAACTAAACCATATCCATATTTGGATATCCTAAGTTTCCTTCACCTGGTTATCACAGTGCAGGAAACCATATACACACTCCTTTCACAGTAACAAAAAATACCCAGAAGGCTGGATGCCACACTTTGATACTTTCCTTACACATCATCTGACCTTTTCTTAACAGAACATAAGCATTCTGGAAATATGCACAGTCAATGACCATTGATAATAACCAGATAAACATAAAAGCCCCTTATTCAGGGAAAATACATTAATTGTCAACACATACAGGTCTTTGTGGCTCACATTAAAAAAGAGAGGTAATGTTTCTAACATTTCTTCCACCCACATGGACAAGGGTGTCTCCTGCTCCCTTGGCAGCACATAACCAGAACTGCCTTACCTCTACTCTGAGGTGGTAGTACAATTAGAAATAGGGTTCAACATGCTGTGAGGTTCTTCCCTCATGATGCTTTAAGGGGTCACCTGAATGGCAGGGATTACTTAAAATTCCTTTCTGGAAAACAAGCGGCATAATGATGCCTGCTGGTGAATGTCTAGAACAGATCCTACACCAAAGGTAATCAAGTTCTAGTTTGGTGATCCAAACCCACGCTCTACGGTGGGTAAACAAAACAGTGGTGACAGACAGCGTACCTTCCATTTACTGAATACACAGGATTGAGCGAGGACAAATTTCTGTGCATCTTTTCCATACTCTTTGCCTCTTATCTGTGAAGGATGTACTTTGGTAAGGGTAGCCATGGAAAATTATCCCGGCGGTGGCTCGGACATGAATCAGTGCCAGAACATCAAGCTCTTGGCTCCCTAAGGGTCTATTTAATTCTCCAGGATGGGGTTCTGCGCCAGACTTAAGCCTTTCAAAAAAAACAATCTTTTCTTCCACCTACCATCCATGCGGGGCTGGAAAGGGCCAACACCCTACACTACTCCTCACTCTCAGGTGAAGATTTCACTCACTGTATAGCTCTGTACATTTAATACAAGTTACAGCAACCTCTCTCATACAATAATAAACAAACCACATCATGGCAGGCACTGTCAAACCCTCCAGACTTGGCTTCAGGTGCACCTAAATACTCCATCCTTTCTTCTTGACTTGAGCTAGATACAATGTTGTGCCTTCTCCAAGGCCTCCTAGAATTTGGCATTCCCATTGGTCTGCAAAGCAATGCCCCTGATGCTATCACTCTCTGAATTTCACACATACAGTAGCAAAGACTTCCTTCAGTGTTGTAGGTGGATTGAGTCCCTCTGATAATTCTAAGATACTAGTAGTAGGTTTTCACAACAGTGAGGGTGATTTAAGGTTTGAAGAAATGCAACATACATAGCAAATCCCATAGCAAGTTATCAGGCTCGTATATATTTCATGGTGCAAGAACTGGATCTAAAATGAGGGCATAATCACCATTTATCTTTGTGATTGCGGGATTGCACAAATTGACTAATTTGTTTTACTTATTTTTGGAAATGTTTCAAGTATGCCAAGGATAAATAATCATTGTTCTCAGTCCATATTTCTTACCTCTCTATATATTATCACAATCTCCTCCAGTATCTCCAATGCAGCTGCTGTCTTTTCAAGTTCTATGTTAGAATACATTGTTGCTTATATAGTTCATATACCCCCTACGGCTGACCTAAGGCACAAATGGGTAACTAGATAGAGGTAAAGCGGGAGAAGAAGACAGAGGGGATCAGGAAAATGGAAATTAGAGAACAGGAGCAGGAGCCAGAAGGATGAGAATGCTATGTCAAGTTGGTTTCTTGAGCTGTGCAAACAACTAGCTGAATCATAACTATGTGTAGACGTGAGGAAGGCTCCCTGAGAACAGAGGAAGAGGTTGGAAGAAAATTAAGGACATGAGGAGATCTGAATCGAACAGCAGGTAAGAAAATCAAGGAGTGATTCATAAATACCAGGACTTTTCTTTTACTTTCTTCCCTCTAGTCTCAACCTCGGCCTACAGCTATGGCATCACCTTTGACTTTAAATTCAACTTTTCCACCTGTATTGTTTGCTTTACTCATTCCTATGCCTTTCAAACATTTTTACACTCTAATATGTATCCCTTCATTTATTTCTGAGCTTTTAGAACTTATGCTTTCTATAAAAAATAAGTTGTTTTCAGCACAATTACTGCTCTATTCAAAACTTCGCAGTCTCCCTATTCAAGCTCTCATTCCTGATTATAATCTAGATTTATTATGAATTACCTAAATGTGATTTTCAGATACATTAAAACTCCACCTCGTAAATCTGCTCCATGTGGTTACTGCATTAAATAACCAAACCCCACCTAAGGGCACCGGGATCGGATGGTTTGCCCTATCAACAATAAGGAATAACAGACTTTTAGGAAATAAAAGTTACCACTATGTCAACGGCCATATCCTTTGGGGGATATCTATAATTATAATTTGCTAGCAAGTCCATGAAAGAAATAGCATTCAAGCTGTTCAGAACTTCCTCATTCCTGACTGCAAGAATCCTCCCTTCTGTACAGCAAGTAATATCAAAAAAAGCTGGGTGTTCTCCCAAACAGTTACATAAGCATGAGTCCGTATATCAATGCTTCCACCAAAAACAGATTCTTTATCATTCACCAATTGGAGTCTTTGGTTTCATTCATTCGCACCCCCACAGCCTGTTTTACGGCTCCCTAATCCATGCTAAACTCAAGTATGCACCTCCCAGAGTACCAAATCCCTTGCTTTCAACAAGTACAAAACATTGCTGGCTGCCTGGTACCTTTCGTCAGAAAGTTAGATCTTTTTTGTCTTCTCTCGGATATCTCCATTGGCTGTCCATGCATGCCAGAATCCAATTTAAAATTCTATGCCTAACTTACATAGTCTCTCGGCTACTGAGCCGATGGAGACGGACGCGTGAGCTCAGAGCTCCGCGCCGACCCCGCTTCTTATCCTGAGTCTGAGAGCCGTCATGCCAGATCTGAGGGCTCGGACCTGGCGACACTGACCCTGGGACCCGTGAGCTGCGGCCCTGAGCGAATTTGAACTGTCGGCGAGCTGTTCTGCCCGAGCGAAGCGGAGGGTCCGGACCGAGCTCCCCAAGATGGCGCTGATCGCGGCGTTCTGGCGATCGTAACAGCGGTCATGGAGTTGATGCGGCCGCTATCTCATCGGTGCTGGGGCTCCTGGGAACACAGAGTCCACCTGCGGACCCGGAGGGGACGCGGGGGCGCCGAGAGAGGCGGGGACCGCTGGACTGTACCCCCTGAGAAAGACGCATCGAACGCAGAGGCGCCCTGCACCGTAGCTGCCCGGTGGATTGGACGGTGTGACCGGAGCAGGAGACTGTGTTCCTCTCCAGAGGTGGATTACCTGGAGGATATTAAAACGGCCCCCCCATCGGGGTTCCAGATCATCGTTTTCGGCCGAGCAGATGTGGGCGGAGCCTACCGCCATTTTCTGCGCTACCGTGGGGGATTACTGCTGGACCCGGATGCGCTTGGGGACGACTGCCTACGCCACGCCACGGCAGGGCCTGATGCCCCAGGGAACCCACATTGCCCGGGCGGAGCGGAGAACTGGCCTGGACTCCTCGGGACGGCGCTGGCTGCGGGGCTGGGGTGCACATAGTGGAGGCAGCGAGGGCCTTGTGGCTGCGACTCTGGCCTCTAGGAGTAAGCGAGGTGCACCGGCAGCCCAGGCGAGAACATCGGCGCCCCAGAGGTGAGGGTATCTGTTGACCCGAGACCTGCTTGGAGAGGTGGATCGGACGCCGTGGTGGTCCCCGTTACCTCTGATAGGGTGGCTATACAGATCGACTGGAGCAGTGGAACGGGCCCCTAGCGGAGCGGTACTGACTGGAGGTGCCGGTACGGACCTCCGACGACACCGTGGGCCCACGCTCGCCGATTGAACTGCAGAGAGTGGGGCGCAGTGCTAGATCACCGCTAGGGGTGGGGAGAGCCTCTCGCCATCTGCTCTTCTGTGGGCTCTCCAATTCTGACTCAGTGTGGTGAGGGGTCTGTACTTTGCAGGCACGAACTGGAGGTTGCGAGCCTGTATTGAGCGGGTGTGGTGTTTTGCTGGAAGACCGTCTGGAGCTGCTGAGGGCCCGAGACCATGGGGAAACCATGAGGGAAACAGGGGGGGGCCCCCCGGATCCTGAGGACTCGGCGCCAGATCGTGGGAAGCAAGATTCCCCTGAACCACCGCCCGGGACCTTTGATGCAGCAACAAGTGGCCCAAATTCTGAAGGCCATAGCAGACACTAGAGACGCCCTTCAGCAAGATATTGTGAATGTGGCAGTGGGGCTGGGCCTTCTTAGAACGGAGCATGCCAAGCTGGCTGATCGAGTGAAACCGACAGAGGTGACACTGGGGAGCCTGGAACCGACCCAAAAGACGCTGGTGGCCCAGATGGGGGATGTCACGCATAGACTCCAGACACTGGAGAGGAGAGCTGAAGATGCTGAGGGCCGCAATCGCCGAAACAACATACGGGTGGTAGGCTTGCCGGAAGGAGTGGAAGGGGCCAACATGATTGATTACTTGGAGGGCTGGCTTCGGACTGTAGTGGCGCCTGAGGGCCTGACCCAATTTTATACCCTGGAAAGAGCGCATAGAGTTCCTGTTCGTCCGCTGGCACTGGGGAGGCCTCCTAGACCGGTGGTGGCACGCTTGCTTCATTATAAAGACAGGGACCTCCTACAACAAAAAAGTCGCTCTTCGGGCCCCTACAAGGTGGATAACAGTAAAGTGTCTCTGTTCCTGGACTATACCCTCGAGGTGCAGCACCGCCGCGCCTCTTTCTTAGCGGTCAAGAAGGCACTATGCGACGAGGGCCTGCAGTACTCGTTGATGTTCCCCGCGAGTCTGCGGATAATACTGGATGAGAAAATACACTTTTGGAAGACCCCTGAGGAGGCATGGACCTGGCTCGAATCTTATCGATCTGGAAATGGGATGGCGGGGAGTCGCACGAGGCCACCTGTGGAAGATCAATGGCCTCGAAGGTCGAAACGCATGAGGCGCCGATGAACTGTCTCGCAGGGGCCTACAGCGTCCCAAACAGAGTTGGAGAGGTCGGCTGCACTAGAAGCAGTGTCGGAATTGTTTCAGGGACGCCTCTCCCCATCAGTAGCGAACACTGAGTCGGAGAAAGGGTCGATGGGAACTGACTCAGATGGGACCAATGCGGACAGTGTTGCTATGCCACATGTTACACTGGGGACGGCTGATGAGATTGCCTGATTATATTCTATATTGTTTCCATTCCATGCCGTCCCTTATGATAGGTTTGTTTCTCCCATTCCCCTCTCCTTCCTTGCTTTGCCCCATGGCTGGTCTGGTGGTAAATTACTGAATGCAGATTTATTGAGATGGTTGGATAACAGACTGAGACGGCTCTCTCAGTGTTGGGAGTCCCCGGGTGTGGGGCTCGATTGTAGATTGGGGTTTGGCGCTATATAGTAGTCGGACTGTTGGCGCGATCTCCTTGGCTCGCAGCCGCATCCCCTCTCTCTTGATCCTCTGTAGCTACTAGAGGATATAGTGTGTTTTTTAGTTTGGATGGGGACTAGTGTTTTAGTACCTGTTCTGGGGTGGGGATGTTGGGGGAATTCAGGGGTTTGTTTTGGGGTAGTTGGGAACTCCGGTGTGTCCTTCTGGAATGTATTTTTTGTTGTAGGATTACAATTGCAACATGGGGGTATTACTTGAATTGAAGTGTATTTCATGGAATGTTAGAGGAATTCATACAATGATGCAACGTCATAAAGTACATGCTTACTTGGTATGGAGGGGGGTTCAAATTGCTTTTCTCCAAGAAACACACATCACTCGTTCTGAAGGTTTGGCCCTACAGCGTAGATGGAGGGGGCAGATCTTTTGTACTACGTATTCCGCCTTCGCTCGGGGAACGCTGATTTGGGTTAGAGCGGGAGTCCCTTTCCAGCCTACACAGCATTTGGTGAACCCGGAGGGGAGGTTTGTGGTAGTAGCGGGTCGCCTTAATGGTAGAGATGTGGTGCTGAGTAGTATCAATGCACCCAACACGGATCAACCGGCCTTTTTTAACCACCTGTCCGGGAAACTGGCACCCTACCTGACCGGCCCGGTAATTATGGGGGGGGGATTTTAACTCTGTATCTGATACATTCCTGGATCGATCCCATCCCCCACTCCCTGAGGCACCAATACATAGGATCCCCAAGGCTAGACGAGACTGGCAGACTAGATGGGTTCTGGTAGACACTTGGCGAGCGCAGCACCCGGGTGAACGTGATTATTCCTTTTTCTCAGCGCTGAACGAGCTCCACGTGCGATTGGACGCGATACTATGTACACCGGACTTGCATGCCATAGTTGGACACAGCGAATATCTCGCTAGGACGCTTTCAGATCATAACCCATTGCTGCTCCGACTCCACTGGTCCCAGGAGCGCCCTGTGATCCCAACTTGGAAACTGCGCCCAGAGGCTCTGGAAGACCAGGTCTTTCGTGCAGCGATTGAGACTGGAATCACCCAATATTTTACTGAAAACGAGGGTACGGCATCTTCGGCAGCAGTAGAATGGGATGCTTTTAAGGTTGTAGTGAGAGGCCTATGCATAGCTAATATGGTGGGAGTACGGAAGACATTGTTGCAAGACGTAGAAACAGCGGAACAGCGCTTGCGAGCAGCAGAAAGAGCCCGTCCCGAGTGTCCTAACGAACAGAGGGAGGTATCCGACGCTAGAGAGGCAGTAGCGGTGCAAGTTGAAAGGCTGCGTTGCTTTGATCACAAGAAGTACCTAGTGCACTCGCATGCAGAACGCGATAAGGCGAGCACGCTGTTGGCTTGGTTGGCTGACCCGGCCCGCCGAGGGACGATCATCCTAGAATTAGATAGTCCGACAGGGGACCCGGTTTATACCCAACAGGGGATTAATGAGTTGTTTTTGAGATATTATGCGGACTTGTATCGGAGTAAGTTGGAGATTGATGGGGGATTGATGGGGACACCATAGGGGAATTCTTAACAGACACTGGGCTACCGCATCTGGAAAAGACGCAGGCTGAGCTCTTGAGGCAGGATATAACGCTGGGGGAAATTCGGAGTGCGATAAAGCATATGGCGCGTAATAAAACACCGGGAACGGATGGGATACCGATAGAGTTCTACTCGACTTATGTTGATCTTTTGGCCCCTAAATTAATGACTGTCTATAATGAGGCGAAAAAAGCCGGAATATTGCCATCCTCCGCCCGTGAGGCCGTCATTATTCCATTACTGAAGCCCGGGAAGCCTCCCTCTGATAAAACGGCCTACCGTCCCCTGTCAATGCTCACGACGGATTATAAAATATTGAGTAGGATACTTGCGACACGACTGCTTCCACATATGGTGCACCTGGTCCATCGAGACCAGGCGGGATTTATCCCAACTCGGAACACCGCCACTAATGTGAGGCGCCTGCTTCGTATAATGGAGGCGGACTCTTATTCATCGGCTTCCGCTGTCATCCTATCGGTTGACATCGAGAAGGCATTTGACAGCCTGGAGTGGCCGTACCTATTCCAAGTTATGCGCAAGTTTGGCCTTGGAGATGCCTTTGTGGCTTGGACAGAGATCTTATACAAGTCATCAACAGCCCGGGTTCGGACGGGGGCTGTGGTCTCCTCCCCTTGCGTGGTAGGCCGCGGGACACGACAGTGGTGTCCGCTCTCCCCCTTGCTGTTTGCATTGGCGATTGAGCCCTTAGCGGCTCAAGCCAGACTAGGGCGGCGCTATGCCGGGCTTGACGTGTGTGGTGTTGTGCAGCATATATCGCTCTATGCGGATGACTTACTTATGTTCCTAGCAAACACATCGGATGCCCTCGATGGGGCAAAGGGCCTACTTCAGGACTTTGGGAGGGTCTCGGGCCTCGGGGTGAACTGGGCGAAGACCTGTCTGTTTCCGGCGGCTCCGACGAGCGAGGGTCCGTCCCATACTAACGGGATAAAATGGGAATATCGATGTTTGTCGCATCTTGGAACCCACATTTACCATACGCCTGCTGATCTCTTGGATGGCAATGTGGGCAGAGCTATTCGGAATCTCCGGGGTAGGCTGACATCCCGGAGTTCAGTCATATGATGTGGAACTGTCCGCAATAAGGAGCGTACTGGGAGGAGGTAGTTGCGCTATGTGAGGTCATGGAGAGGCAGATAGCGCCTGACATGGGCACCTGCTTGCTTCACTGGTTCCCCCATACACCCAAAACAAAAATTACGATCAAATTTCTAGATTTAGGACTGTTGCTGGCCAAAAGGGACATTACGGCACACTGGAAGGCTGTACGGGGCCCTAGTGTCCAGAGATGGAAAATGGAATTGCTTAAATGGGCAACGAGCGAGAGTACAGTTAGGTTTCAGCTTGCTAGACGAGCACAGGGGGATAAAGCCTTGTAGGCCGCGAGGGCCTGGGAAGCTTTAGTGGTTTTATTGCAAGCACCAGAACTGGAATCAGATGGAAACTCGGCAACGAGTACACAAATTGTTTCACCTTGAGTTATGTGTACAGTACTGGACTGTCTGTGATAAGAGTAGTATTATCAGTGTCGTTGAATGAGGGAGTGATGATCCTTGCTGTTTCTAACATGTTAATGCTATATAATGTTGAATCCTATGTTGCAATTTTTTTTTTTTTTTTTTTTTTATTTGTTGCACTATGGGGCACACCGGGGGTATGGGCGGGATAGGAGGGGGGTGGGGAGTGGTGTTGTTTTTGTTCTTTTTATTATGTTTTGCTTAAATGGCGGGGTAGGCTGACATCCCGGAGTTCAGTCATATGATGTGGAACTGTCCGCAATAAGGAGCGTACTGGGAGGAGGTAGTTGCGCTGCTATGTGAGGTCATGGAGAGGCAGATAGCGCCTGACATGGGCACCTGCTTGCTTCACTGGTTCCCCCATACACCCAAAACAAAAATTACGATCAAATTTCTAGATTTAGGACTGTTGCTGGCCAAAAGGGACATTACGGCACACTGGAAGGCTGTACGGGGCCCTAGTGTCCAGAGATGGAAAATGGAATTGCTTAAATGGGCAACGAGCGAGAGTACAGTTAGGTTTCAGCTTGCTAGACGAGCACAGGGGGATAAAGCCTTGTAGGCCGCGAGGGCCTGGGAAGCTTTAGTGGTTTTATTGCAAGCACCAGAACTGGAATCAGATGGAAACTCGGAAACGAGTACACAAATTGTTTCACCTTGAGTTATGTGTACAGTACTGGACTGTCTGTGATAAGAGTAGTATTATCAGTGTCGTTGAATGAGGGAGCGATGATCCTTGCTGTTTCTAACATGTTAATGCTATATAATGTTGAATCCTATGTTGCAATTTTTTATTTTTATTTTTTTAATTTGTTGCACTATGGGGCACACTGGGGGTACGGGCGGGATAGGAGGGGGGTGGGGAGTGGTGTTGTTTTTGTTCTTTTTATTATGTTTTGCTTAAATGGCGCAGAAGAGTCTTTTGGGTATTAGCCGGTGATGAATCCTTATTTGTCAGACCAGTTTCCCACTTATTGTCTATGTATAATGCTACCTAATATAGTAGACTTTTGTTTATGTTCCCCTTCCTGAGATCGGGAGGGTAGATGGATTGGTATTTAGTACTTGCTGATGACCGGAAGACTACTGCGGACCTTTGACTCCTGTATCTGAGTATGTTTTGTTTGGAAAAAATTCAATAAAAATATATTACAAAAAAAAATAACTAACATAGTCTCTCTGAACAAAAAAACACCCTCTACCTGTGAGAGAAAATCTCTCCTTAGGTTCCTAACAGACACTTGATACAGCAGTCTCCCCTTTCTATTTGTCTAGATTCAACAACCTTGGCGAACATAGATTTCCATCACAGACCTATAAAATGGAACCATCTTCAATTGGGATTCCAAAGGAACCATCTTCAATTGGGAATGCAATAGTTACCCATATTGATGTTCTTCAGGCAAGTCATTAAGACGATTCTACTTGCACTAGACTCTAATTATTGTGACAGACTCCAATATTGGCCGTTTTACTGTCCTCCCTACAAGTCACTACTGTATTAGTCACCACCCCTCTTGGACTTGGTCAGTGTCCTTGTTCTCCAGTGTCCAAGGGTGATTTAGTTCAGAGTGGAGGCCTAACAAATACTGTAAATAAAAATGAATAATGTTCTCGGTCACTCTGCTCTCGTCATGGTAGGCATTTAGAGAAATTCCAGGGTATCAACAGTCTGCTGGCGATAGAGTTAGAAAGTAGAGTTTTTCCTCAGTCTTTACATTAGACCAAATGTGCCTGACCCATCATACACATGCTACCACTGCTAACAGATTAAAATAAAAAAGCTTTATAGTTGTGGACTGAGCCCTGCTTGATTCTAGCATGCTTCATTTTGCAAGGGCCTTCGACCAACCTCACCTGTGCTGCTGATTGTGTGAAACGAACAAAAGGTCTGTGCCATCAAATGCCAAATACTCCATATTTTCGTGGGCTACTTGTATAAAAGCAGAAGTGGAATGTCTGTTCTGGCAACACGTTTATACTCTTATTGCTGTGATGCAAACCCACTGGTCAAAAGAAATCAACTAGTCCTGTTCCACCTTCTCAACACCCTACAGCAGAAGTCACATAATTGTGTAGAGGTGCCCTCCTCTTACAAGTGGCCCAGGCAGATACTGTCGAACCAAGGCAGAGAGGTACCCTCCCCTGCCTGAACCTCTGCCACAGCTCTCCTAAGCCACATAACAACTTAGTAACATATAACTACTCAGGTTGTTTGCAAATGGGTTTGTCACCTGGCACTAGGCTGGGCAGAGGGATCCAGGTCTGATGAGCCTCACTGTATCTCCATTCATTCCTGGCATGGGCAAGTGCCTGAAGGAACCAGTGGACCAGCCCACACACTTGAGGATGAATGGCAGCAATCCAGTGTAGCTCTATTCAACATCAATGGAGGAGGCAATCCTTTTGTCCACTAGGGTGGATTCCTGGGTCGGAGGATCACTGTCTATGGCCAACCTGGAGAGGCCCAAATCCAGGGGAGGGCTCACCATAGAGAACTACAGACCGAGAAAGAAGAAAGAGAAGCCAGGCTAGATTGGCTCCTGGCAGGTGTTCCTTTCAACAATAAAAGAACCACATAGATGGTGAACAAAGGTTTCTGGTTGATGCCCAATGAGGAGCCAGTTTCTGGGGTATTCTTTAACTCTGCTCCATTAGGCTTTATGGAAGGTGTAAGAACTGGTGCGGACTCAAGTAGATGTACAAGGTTTATTGTGAAAGTGAACAGCAGCACGTCCATACACTGCAATACCTCCTCCCAACTGCTGCTCCCAGCTTAACCACCCACCAACATTCCAGAATCCAAACCATTAAGATGGCAACTTGCTTACCCAGATACCACACTTCCTCCCCCTTAATAACAATAACCATCACAACAATATAACAGCCAATCAATGTCTATATACAATATTTTGGTAGCTTACAAACCTAAAAAAAAGGCAACATCAGGAGACAAGAGAGATTAAACAATTTACCCATGTCCACGAGTTCCCATGGCCCAACGTAAGTGTCACAAGTGGGTAAGTCCCATCAGCCTATCACAAAATCTTGGAACTTAGCAGCAAGTACAGATGTCCTGCCAGAATGAGTAGAAATACCAGACCTTCCAGACTGAGCCAATAATCCACCAGACAATTGGGAAGGGTTAGACTGATCATTCACAGTTAGTCCCACATCATCATACCCACCGCCATCAGACATCCTATCACCACTTCCTTTTCCATTGTCAGGAATCATTATTTTCATTCTCACAAACTTCATTGTCAACTGCTACATGACCACACACTCCTCCTCTCACAACCATACATTATGCTTTTCTCCACCCGCATTAGCATTTTTGTCCAACTTCCATGTCAAAACTTTATTGCATCTTGTTAGTCGTCCAAGATTCCAAACTTTCCCATCACTTAATAAAGCAGAGTTTGAATAAATATATTTTACCTGCAAAGGTTCAGTAAACTTGCTACTTCCCTTCCTAGTGATGATACCCAACTTAACTCTTACCCAATCATCTTGTTCCAACTTCACTTCCTTCACTCCATGTTTCTTATTGTAATACTCCTTGTACACCTCCTGCTCAATGTCTTAAACAGACTATATACAGTCAAGGTAGGTATGATCCTGTACGCCCAAATCATACTGTTCAATTCCTTCTCTGAATTCCACTCTGAATTTATAGCAGTCTGCACACTTTCCATTATCACCTGATTAAAAAGTTGTACTGCTTCATTACCTGATGGATGATAAACCAGAGCGTGTTTCACCTTGATGCCGTTCCTAGACAAAAATTATTCTAAACTTGCAGCAGTGAATTGAGGACCATAGTCACTCGGCAGAGTTTTTGTAATGAAATGATCACAGCAAAATCGATTATATTATACACAACTAGCTCAGGCTACTTGGAGTGCAAATCCAAAAGAACAATTATGAACTTGGAATCCCTAAGTCTTCCCGAGGATTATCAGGATATTTCCTGCAACCTAACGGATGACTGAAAACTGAAACGGACTTATCTGATTTAGCACAATACTCACAAGACTTCACAAACTTCTCCATATCAGAGTCAATTTCTTGCCCCCAATATGAAGATTTCACTTGTCTCTTGGACTTCACAATACCTCTAAATGACCTTCGTGCATGATACCTAATGTTTTCCCTCTGAGACCATCAGGTGGTATTACCCTTTCTCCTCGTAGGACGAACCCTCCATCACTTATGGATAGTTCATCCTTCCATTCACAAAATTGATCACATTTTTCCATTAACTTGCTATTATTAAGCAACCCTTCAATAATATATTTCCTTATTGCTTTTAGACTTGTGTCCTCCTAATAACAAGACCTCCAGTCTTCACTCCCAATAGCATCATTATGTCCAGTAACCACAGCAACACTGTACTCATCCCATTCACTGCTTACGCAAGCATTCAATGCCAAGGGAGATCTACTCAAATAATCAGCGACTTTATTCGTATGGCCGTGCAAACATTCCACATCGTAGACCTAATTAAGGAAATGCAGGAACAACCTTAACATGCGAGGTGCTGCCCTTACAGCCCCATCCGTGGTCAAAATCTTCAATAAATATTTATGGATCGGTACGCAATATAAACCGCACTCCCCATAAAACCTGTCTGAACTTTTCCACAGCCCACACTGCCGCCAACATCTCCCTCTCGATTACAGAAAAAGTCTCCTCCGCAGGAAAGAAAGAACGGGAGGCAAAGACTACAGTACTTTCTGAACCAGCCACCAAAATCTGCATTAAAACAGCTCCCAGACCTTTACCACTTGCATCAGTAGTCAAAACGCTATGAGCTATGGAGTCAAAACCTTGTAAGGGACTGGCCATACATGTCATTCTTAACATTCTCAAATTCCTTTTGTATCGAATCGCTCCAAACAAATTATTGGTGTTCTTTCAACAACTGTCTCAATTCATAAGTTTTCACAGCAAAGTTTTCAACAAATTTCGAGTAAAACTCAGCCAACCCGACAAAGGACTTGACTTCATCCTTGCAAGTGGGTGCCAGCGGAATACTAATAGATACCACAATATCCTTATTAGGCAAAATACCATCTTTCCTCACTTCATGCCCCATGTATGTTACTGAGCTCATCGCAAATCTGCATTTCTTACGTTTCACAGTTAGACCACTGGCAGCCAATTTTTCCAAGACTAAACTTGACCTGTGATCTTGTTCTTGTTTGTCACATCCCATAACAAGACTATCATCTTGAAAATATGTTACTCCCTTAACACCCTTTAGCAATAAGTGCATCAGGCACTGAAACACAGTGGCTGCCGAAGCTGCCCGAACGGCATTCACACACACCTGTAATACTCAAACGGGGTAATAAATGTCTGCTAGACGAATGAAGCGGAATATGGCAATATGCCGACATTAAGCCAATGGTGAAGAACCAATTGAATCGATTGGTTTCCGCCAGTAGTTCATTAATCTTAGAAAGAGGAAACTTATCCACCGCTATATTCTTATTTAAGTCTCTAAGATCAACGCATAATCTTATTTTTTCCCATTTGACATTGTGGCAACTACCAAGGGCGCCAACCTTTCAGCACTCCCAACTCCTTCAATGTTTCCCTCCTCCAATATGTCCAATTTTTTGGTCACATCATTCCTCACTCTCAAAGGTATACTTCTCACCTTATAACATACCGGTTCTGTATCATCTTTCAGCACAGTTTTGTGTGAAAACCCTCGCCACTTCTCCACAGTACTCGAAAATAGTTTGATATACTGTTTCAGTAGGTTATCTTCCATGTTCACCACTGGGTTCCCAAACAACAAAACTTTATCTTCACTATTAGGATAAGAGTGATACCAAACGCTCCTTGATCAATCCAGCCCAAAACTGAGAGACCTCTTTCCGCCACATACAATTTACCTTCTGTCTTCCTGCCTTTAAACTCAAAGGTTAGAGACCTAAACCCTACCATAGGAATTCTTTCATCTGTGAATATAACTAGGTGTATGTCAGTGGGAGCCAACTTATCATCTAAGGTCTTAGCGAATGTGTCATCCCACACCGAGTGTTGCACAGTGGTGTAGGGTGAACCTGAGTCAGCTACTATTTTTATCTCTAACCCACCAAAGTGCATCATACAGGTCAGCTTATGCTTCAATAATGTGTAAACATTCAGTACCGGACCTTCAATGTACTTTCAGAACTTGAAGGTCCGTCATCATCCTCTTGTTCAATTTCGGAACCATCCATTACACACTTCACTTTCACATTCCCACTTTTATCCTGCATACTTTTGCGAAGTGGCCTAAAATTCCACAATATGCGCATTTGAACTTAATGTCCGGACAATTGTGTCTCTGGCTATGTGTCCCTTGTTCCCACATCTGAAACAGATCGGTCGCTTGTCATCACTATAGGTGTCATCACGGGCCTTCACCGGATCCTTCCCAGATTGTTTCCCGTTCTTGGTCCCAAAAACTTTGCACACTGGAACTGTTTATGAAGACTCATTGCTACTTAAAGCAGCCTGAGTGCACCTTTTATACTTTTCCGCTTTCTTGACCATAGCAATAATTTCCTTTAAGGAAGCATCACCACGCACCCATAGGTTTTCCTGTATGCTAGAATTATTTGTGTGCATTATGACCTGTTCACGAATTAGTTTCTCCTGCAAGGAACCACATTTACAAAAGATTGCTAATTTCGTAAGGGTATACACAATCCTCTACTGTCTCCAACTTGACCAGTTTCCTTTGGAAAAAAATGGTATCTGTCAATAGAAGTGCACACGGGCGGTTTGTAGTATCAATCCAAATCTTCTAGGGCATGTTTAAATACATCCCCATCTTCTGCAGAACTCAGTTTTATTTCTATCCACCCATAAACGTGTAGACTCTCTGGACCTAAACTACGTAATAACATGTTCTTTTTTGTATTAGATGAAAAGTCATCAGGCGTTTCCTCTTCTAATACAGAAATAAAGTTAAGGAAATACTCCTTACATTCAGGCCATTTAATTTGAGGTTCGCTTGGAGAAGGAAGGAAAGGTAATGGAGAAGGAAGAGAAACTGTTTGGGCACATGTGGTAACAACACCCAAAAATATTTGAGGAGGCTAGAATTAAGGTTTAACAATTAAACACTACTAAGTACTTTGGGTGTACGTATCACCGTACACACACTGAAAGGAACAATAAGGTGGGCGTATCACCAGAGACACGCAGATAACAACTGCCGCTACGCCCATCCACACAATGGCTGTGAAGAAATCTTTGGGTCCTACCTTCGACTGAAGAAGGTGGCGCGTAGTGCATCGTAAAGGAGTGTAGCCTCGGCACAGGACTTCCTTCCAAACCAAGATGGTGGCGCGTTGTACATGCAATGTAACATCGGCGCATCAACGGTCAGGCACATGGAAAATACAAGGCTGTCGCAAGAGCACCCGCGTCGTAAGGCTTGCGCGTCTCTACTTCCTACTCGCTCGCGCCATGAAAAGCACCACGATTAGGCCCAACAATCTGCATAATCAGCTCCCTCACCTCCCGCGCCAATTGCTCTGTCTGCTCTCACCTTCCTAGTTCCACAGTTGCAGCTTTCCAGAAATGACTCTGCCGCTACCGCCCATAGAAGAAGGTATAAATTACAAAGCACCTGCAAGGACAGAAGGCATTAGGAAGCCAACATAATTCGGTCGCCGTGAGTCCATTTCTACTCATCACCAACTGGTACGGACTCCAGAAAGATGTATAAATTTAATTGTGAGAGCAAACAATATCTCCTCTCAACTGCTGTGCCCAGCTTAACCACCCACCAACATTCCAGAAACCAAACTATTAACATGGCAACTGCCTAACCCAGATTCTACAGAAGGGGCAGAGAAAAAAATTATCCTGGCACATAGTGGGAGCCAGTTGAGTGCATTGGGGCCGGATTTAACAAATTTATCCCATTGGGCACATTGTTAAAGATCTGCAGTCCCTCACTGGAACGCCAGACGAATTATAATGAGGTTGCTCCCCTTCATCAATGTATTCAAGTTAGCAATAAGAAGGAGAACATTCTAAAAAGCGAGTTTCTGACAACAGAAACATAAAAACAATAAAGTGCATATCAAAATACCTACTAAGCTAATTTTGTGCGCAGGAGAGTATAACTGGGTCATATAATTAAAAGACAGTAGAGCAAATGTAATCAACTTCCCTGTATTCTCGAACAGAAAATGTAAAGGTTGATTTCTGGCCCCGAAAACATTTCTAATAAATGTATATTTTGTTTTTTTCTAAATTGATTACAGTGTACAACATTAAAGCCATCAATTAAACCTAAAAACATCACAACTTTTTATGGTCACTAACACCTTAAACTGATTATAGCAAAAGTGATGGGTAGGTCAGGCCCCCATCCAAAGTAGGCCCCAAGCCGGCAAAGGTAATTCACAGTTGAATAAATCTCTTTTTTCTTTCAACGCTTCCGGTAGACTTGCCAACCACTCTCGGGGTATTCACTTTATGTGTATGATAATCAGCAACGTCTTGGGCTAATAAAAATATTTATGTATTGGTGTGTAATCAGCAGGGATTAGAGCAGCGGTATCCCACAATACTCAAACTACAAAAGATGATGCATTGCAAAATCCTATCACAGTATAATTACGATTGAGATAGTGAACCGGAAGAAACAATGTTGTCACCTTCCCAAGAAAAAGTGGTCAAAGATTTTTATGATGCAGCAAAACAAAAGACATCTTGCATCCTGACAAAAATATGTTTATAGGTCATTCTACTCGATGCATGATATGCAAATGTTAATAGCTGTGTTCAAGTGTCTGCATATTTCCTCCTGCAGAGTTCTATGTGCAATCTGTAGGACACGTTTCAATTCCAACAAACGAATCTCAGTTTTTCATCCTTCTCAGTTTGATAACACGAATGCCACTGGTATGATTAGTTGGCATACTTTTTACATTTAAATTACTTCAAAAGCAGCAACTTTTGTCATAGCAAGCACTACGTAAAACAAAAGTTGCTATACATTTGTTAAAGGAAAATTACAAAGGTTTTAATGGATTTTAAAGTTGCAACAGATGCAAACTACAGCACCTAAAATAAAAAAAGAGGACCGATTTAAATGTCTTATTTGGTTCAAAGCAAACATGGTCAGAATTAATCTACATTTGTTTATCCATACACACATTAATGTGGCCTAATACACATATATATAGGCTCAGTTCCATGTTCCCAATAAATCAAGTAGACTTTATACCAGCTTTAAGTTGTGCTCATTTAATTTGTACCATCTAGTAAGTAAACTTGCTTAGGCAATTAATGGCTTTGTGAAATACTGCGCATCTCATGCTTTTGGGATGCTCACTGAATATACCGGTTCTTGCTCCATGTGCCTAAACTATAGATAAGTAACTTTTTGTAGTATTTCTTTCTGATATCCCTGAGGAAATTACCGCCATTTTTGAAATTACACAAACGCCAATTAGATTATGAGAGCATGTCAAATTTGGTTGAATTTGATGGCGTTTTGGGAAATTTTTGTTTTAAGTTAAGTAGGAAAAATGTGCAACAAAGCTTGAAACCGGACTTAATCATCTTTTAAACTATGAATTTCTTGATCGATATGCAAAGATATTAGTGTTTGATCGCACGGGCAACCCATAGGGCAACTGATAAACAGGTGAACTTATTCAAAGATATCCAGAAAATGGACTTTGAATTGCTTAAGGCGAAACAATGGGTGGTCTTGTACCATCATCCCGACCTCTTTGGGTGCATGGAGTGTATGAGTGTTTGTGATACTACACAATGCTTTAAATATGCGCTGTTAAAACCAAGATCAATGTCTCAACAGGTAATATTTAAAGACATTTTTTTGTAATTAGCACATGAGTTGCTAGGACTTTCTTGTCAACTGCCCCCATGGGGTTTACTTTTCCCATTTCAGGCCACCTCTGGAATACGCTAACTTCTTTCCCAACCTCCTACCTCTGTGTTGCTGGTTGAACCAAAACTTTATAGAACGTTTTGAGGGAGGGGGTGACCTTTACCTGAGGGGATGAGATTCTTTTACCCCTTCCACGCGGACTCTTCCCACATTGTTTTGTGGATTTCTCTGTTCTCCCCAGCTTTGTTGGGGCAGGCCCTACCCCCCTGCCCTACCCCCCTGCCCTACAGGTGCCTTTATGACTGGGAGCCACAGTGACAGTGGGTAGTTCTAGCCCTAAGCTTACACCTGTTGTCTTACCAATTGCCCGGGTACGCAGAGTGTACCTTGAAATTCTCTCCATGGAGCAACCTACTTTCTCTGGGGCCCAGGAAATCTTCTCCATAGATGTGGGCCGGTGCGCCCACTGGTCTCCTTCGTTGCCTCCCCAGTCCTCACTCGGACGCTGGAGCACTGCAGCGCGCTGAACACCGTCTGAAGCAGTGCGCTCACCACTCTGACCTTCCCCCTTCCAGCTTGCGCTTGTGCTGCCCGGCTACATCGTAGCAGCGCTGCAGCTCTCTCCCATGTCGGGATCACTCTCCTCACCTCGGGGAAGGGCCGGCCGCAACCGCACCGGCGGGACCCCACCAAGGCAGCATTTAATTCCATAAGCACTGCAGGTATTCAATGATGTGCGGGGGGCTTCACACGTTACATACTAACGCTTCTCCTCCACGGCAGCCGTTCACCTCGCGGCCGCCATGTTCCCCATGTCGACATCTACCCCGGAGATTGGTGGGGTGTGGGAGTTTGAGGCCTCTCTCCAGGATGTTGGACTAAAGAGCAAGGAGGTAGCCAATTGGTATTGGCAATTCTTGGAGGCAGAGGACAAGAAATTGATGGCACCCCATGTAGGTTGGATAGACGTTTTCCAGGGAGAAAACATACCATCATTATGGAAAGACTCTCTGAACCTGCTATATCTGGTTGTCACCCCCGCAAATCTTAAACAACATCATTTTTACACCATTAATAGGCTGTATTGGACTCCTCAAAGATTGGCCAAGTTTGTGCTGCAGCCTATCCCCAGGTGTAAAAGATGCAAATGCCTAAAAGCCAATGATGAACATATCTTCTTTACATGTCCTGAGATCAAGGAATATTGGAATGTAGTTGAAAGTACGATTAGGTTTCTATCTATCGCTTCTAGCCAGGCGGGAGATCTGCAAAAGGTGGACCGACCCATCTCCTCCCCCTGCCATGGAGTGGCTTAATGTAGCTAAGTGGACGAGTCGTATGGAGGTTGAATGTAGACCCGGAAATATTGGAGGAGATATGGGAGTACTTTGTCAGGTGGACCTCATAGGTGGCTAGGTACCGGGTGGTACTGAGGGGCGGTCTATAAACAAAAAACATCGCTGTCCTATGATTACACCAGGTCAGCGCACTTGGGGTCGGCCCATGAGGTGTGATTGAGCGACGGAGGCTCAATGGGAGCGATTGCAATGAGGCATGAGGCGGATAGTGTGTTAAGAGAGTCCAAGGTTTGCACACGCCATGGTGATATGAAGACTACAAAAAAAAAAAAAAAACTTCTTCGGCAAGGGATAAGGCTTGGTGGCAAAAACACTAAGAAACACGGCCTAATGAAGAAACTTTAAGGTGATCAATAAAACCTCTGCTAGAGGAATTATACAGGTTTTGCTCCCAAAAACAGTGCACTAAAAGGTAGACTAAAGAAAGCCTAATGTGCATCATGGTGCTTCAGTTGCCAGTGGCCTCTGCAAGGCACACGAGGAACCAATGCAACAGTGTAATATATTGGATCTTAACTGAAGTACCTGGCGATTTGCAGAGGTGGGGTCCTGGACAACCGAGGAAATGAAGAAATCACGAAATTCGATTCACAAAAGGCTTGCAGTGTGCAGACACAGTATTGTCAAGGGCAAAGTCAGAGAAGAGACTGTATTCACTAAGATTAACATAGTAACCATAAAGGCTCGATTGTTCCAAGCCATATCCAGAGCCTCGATTATTCCTGACCTATGAGAGATTTCGTAGCAGGGACAAAGATAAATGGGGGAAAATTGTTCATCACCCTTGAAGAAGGAAAAAGAGCAGATTAAGAACCTTGACCTTACAGAATGTACATGGTGCGATACACATAGCTGCTCTGCAAATAACTTTGAAAAGAACATGTCAGGAGAATTAAACAAATGCAGCAATGTCTCTGGTGGAATGTCCTTAGACATCCGATGAAAAAATCCCCCAGTAATGCAGAGCAGCGGAAAGTGCAGAAGGTGATCCATCATCAACTGTGGTTTTAGATGCAGGATTTGCCGCATCTGTGGAGCAATAAATGACAATTTGAGCGTAAGGCAGCCACGCAGTTCGTATAAAATGAAAAACCATGTCTTACGTAAACCTTGTGCAACCGATTCTCAGCCAGAAGAGAATTTGTACAGCCAGAAAGCATAGCAAAAGACCTATTTATCTAGGGTGAACTCAGTTATCCCCTTTGGGATGGACAACAGATGCCTGTGTCCTGAAGCAGACATTGCTCTGGTAGAAAAAAAAGTGTGCATTTCACAATAATATGCTAAATTATCTTGCAGATGCCATGGCATTTAAAAAGGTTGTTTTTCATTAAAGTAGTTTTACTGGTTCATGAGGCTTGTATGTAACATGGGACAAGGTGATGTTTCTACCCCATCTGGCAGCAGGTCTCCTAACAGAGAAAAAGAGATTAAAGAGGTCTGTCATAGGACGATGACAACATTGTTGACAAAGAGAAAGGATACGCCCTAAAAGTTCTAATGGTCACTTGGAAAATTTTGCAGGTGTCAACAATAACACCTGATTCCACCAGGTACTTCCTAAAAGGTATGACAATTGTCCACACTGTCAGTGAAAGGATTAACGCTGCTGGGTAAAGCCCAAATGCAAAAAACGCAAACGCTTCTATCTCCAGAGTCCTTGTACTGTGTGCTTTCGGACACCAACCAGAACGTCAAATTGTCTGAGGAGAGGCCTCCAACGTAACACAGAACTGACTTGGGTGTGATGTACCTAGATGGTCCTGACAGTACACTCATTCACAGCCTGGAGGAACCATAACTGATAAGCTCAACTTAGAATACAGTGGTGCTGGCGCGCTAAAAGGATAAGTGGACATTAAAGAGTTTAATCTTCCCGGAGGTTTTGGTCCGAGTGGCCACCTCCTCCATCAACCAAGTCATTCTGAAACTCCTCTCGGTCCACGGCTCTTTCGGCTCTAGAGGGCTACTGCTGCTCTCCTTCGGATTCTGTAGATGCATCCATCTCCAAGAAACCCCCGCCTCCTCCAGGGGCGTTTGCATCGTGGCACTGTTTTAGCCCCTTCAGGTTTTCTCCGATCATTCTTGGATGGAGAGGTCTAATGCCACCGCAGGGGTTGGTTCACAGTCAGGGGTCTTTGTTCGGTGAGCCAGGTCCAGGCCTCCTCCAGCTGTCAAAGAATATAGATTTCGAGTTGTGGATTAAGCGCAAACATGCGGGGTAAAGAAGCATGTAAGAGAGGTGCATGGATAGTACTTTTTGATTCGCTAGGTCGTTTGATTTACGTCTTGTCTGAACCGGTCGGGTATAGTCAGAAAATTTCATGATGCGGCCACACTGAAACATTAATAGCCCCTTCACCCGAGCACCTTGCAAAACAGCAACCCTGTTCCTGTAAATCAGGAATTTTGCCATCACTGGCCACAGGGGCGTGCCCCGTGGAAGTTTCTGGGCCTGGGACCTATGGGCCCTCTCTAGGATAAAACAGGGAGACAGTTACTCAGCTGTCATCAAGGAAAGAATTCACTGTTCAAGGAAGGTTTCCGGGTTCTGGCCTTCAACCCCCTCTGGAAAACCTAGGACACGGAGATTGTTTTGTCGGGCCCGGTTTTCCACATCTTCTGCCCTGTCCTGTAGAATTCTTGGAGTTTTGCGACAGTCGGGACACCTCTGAGGAAAGATTCTGTACAGTGTCTTCCAATTCCGATATCCTGTCCTCAGCTTCATCGCCTCGGTACATGGCCTGCCGGAGGTCCTGGCACAGCAGGGCCACACCTATGCCTACTTCTCTGATTTTATTCTCTAAAGCCGATTTAGAATCTTGGATAGCTTGTAGGATCACCATTTTGTAAACCCCCACATTCTCCCCACCTTTGTGCTCCCATTTGGGGCAGTATATTTGTTCATTTTGGCTGAGCCATGTCCCGGCCCATCGTGCCTGGAACTACAGCGTCTCTTGCCGATCCCAGAGGAGTCTCAGGGCTGCTCCGACATCCAGTCTGGCTGTCCTCCACAAAGTTTCTCTAATGTCCAGTGGGGAGGGGTCCTGACTCACTTGCCCGGTCAGAGTGCACCTGGGCAGCACGAGCAGTCGGCCCTGTGCAGAAGTGTCTTCAGAAGTCCAGGCCAGGGGGAGGGCGGTCTATGCACCACCTGCCGAGCCCAGCACAGCACTGGGCCCCGCAATGCCACTCGCCTCAACGGTTCTATGGGTAGAGGAGGCAAGCGCTGATAGCATAAATTGGGGGAGAGTGGCATCCTCCTCTGCCACCAGCTCAGTCACGCGCTGTAGATCGGCCCCAGGGGGTGTCCCAACTCATGTCTGGCCCTCTCAGCGCTAGCATCACCCCCCATAGCAGCCCAGCACCTACTGTTTGACTCTGTAGCGTGCAGGGCCCAGGTCCGAACTAGGGCCCCACCCAGCCCTCCGACCTCTTTCCTTGTCTGATGGGCGCTCAAACAGAACGTGTCTCCAGCTGCAGCCCGTTCCGTTGATCCCACCCCAGTGGGACTAAAGAGTCAGCCAGGGGAAGCCCCTTCCTGGCAATCAGTCCCCTGAGGCGTTGCTTCTAAGTCGCTGTCTTCTTTTCGGTGGCCCGCCGAACGCCGCCAAGGTGTCCAGCATTGCTCCTTCACAGGCGGGCACCCGACAGGGCCCGCTTCAGTTGCGGCTCGACCCATGGGCCCGTCCCCAGTGGGACCAACAGTCTGGAGAGGCTCTCCTGTTATGCCATTATCTTTTAGGCCACCATCTTTGGCTCGCTGCCCTCTGACGTTGTGGCCCGGAGTCCGCGGCCACATCCAGACTTGGGACCCACGCCCGGCTTCCACCTCCTGGAGTGTCGGGGAGCTTCACCAAGCCCTGCGCCGGCACAATAGGTCACGCCAGCACGCAAAAAACAGAGTTCACTGTGATGTCGGCGGGAGTTCACAGGAGCGCATCCGCCATCTTGGACGTCCAGGCCACCGGAAATTCCAAACCTCCCTTTTTATTAATACATAGAAGTCACCTCTAGGGTAGGCCCTACCCAGCCCAGAGGGCAGGGTGAGTGTGGACATGTACTTTTAGGTTTTACATGTCCTCGTAATGAAAAACATTTAAATTCATTTTTAACTACTGGGAGGCCTACCTCTCCCACAGGATAACATTGGGTTAACCTATTACATTTAATAAGTGATAACTTTCAATTGGGAGCAAATAAGAATATTGAGTTTGGTGTCTAAAGATTTGTAATTAAAAGCCCTCTTTAATGGTAAAGTTGGATTTTTAGTCACAATTCTGAAAATGCCACTTTAAGAAAGTTGGCATTTTCTTGTCTTAACCATTTGGTGTCTGCTGCCTGTTCCTGGGTGACATGACTAGGTGTAGTTGGTCTTTGTGTATTGCTCCAAGACAGTGAGACAAAGGGAAAGTAGGTGTTGGCAGGATGGGCCACTCTGAGTCAATGAGGGGGAGTAGCTGTCACCTACCACACCTGCACATCACAAAGGCTCTGTTTGAGCACTCTCACAATGGTTTTGACACTGGTCTTTCATGACCCCCAGACAAGCTCAGGGCAGGGCAGGGAGGAAGGGGAAGCCTGACACCTTAGTGGGGTGAAAACCTCTAGAAGCTTCCTCTACTTCAAAGTGGGCAGAAGGTATAAATATTGGACCCTTAGACCCAACTCTTCAGTCCTTTTCTGGAACTGTGGACCCTGCCAGGACGAATGACTGTTATGCTGCTGAAAGAACTGCCACTCGGCTGGACTGCTGCCCGGAAGGATGGCTGCCCTGCTGTGCTGACCTGCTGCCCTCTTGCCTGGGTGAGAAGGACTGGACCTGAATCTCTAAACCCAAGACCCCAGAGTGACTTCAATGCTAGTTGGCTGACCTCCTGATCAGAAGCCTCAGGGACGAACAGGCTACCAGCAACTTTGAACTTGGCACCCGTCCCTCCCAAGTGTTGCCACCCAGTCCTGAACCCTTGGAAATGTGGGCCTTGGAATCACCTCACCCTACACAGCCCATCGGAGCCATCGAGGCGCAATGCATCTCCTCGCCCGGACCTTGCATGGCTTCTGCTATAGGACGTATCCCCATCACAGAACTCTGCATCTCTTCGCAACCAGGATTTAAGGTACTCTTGTTCAGTGGGCTGAACTTGGTTCCTGTTGCCAGCATGCGCTCCGTCACAGTCGGCCTGAACTTAAGTTATACCTGATGGCATAGCTGAGGTGGTACCTAAATCAAAGTGTGAAGTGTTGAAGCTAACGGTTGCCTCTGTTCTTACTCAGTGCTCTCAAATAGGAGACTATATGCCTGTTTTGTACATTGGACCTGTATAGCTTGGGTAGCTAGGATCGTAATCCCCTAGGACTTCTGCCATGTTCTTGAGGTGGGAGGCCCCCCTCGGGGCGGTGGCCCTTGCAGATCACCTTATTGATTAGCTTAGATCTGAAAATAGCTCCGTTTAAAATCACACTGTTGGAAATGTGTTTTAAGCAGGATTCACTTCTAAAATGCCTGCCAGTTATATGGGGAAACACAAGCAAACTGGTTTAATTGGTGTTTACCCGGGGGGAGAAATCGAAAGTAGAGGGGTAATTTGGGGTGTTGTACAACACTGATAACCTTAACAGTAACTGAGGAGACAACTGCACTATGTGATATGATGTACCTGCACCATGCTAATCGCACATACTCCTCATATGCACGAGGGGTTTTGATTTTGATGACTCCGTGGGTCTCTTTTTTGCACTGGGCCACTAGTGCAGATGTAGAAGCTAGATACATGGTGGTTTACGGGCTAGTAGATGGCTTTGAGCTATGCTTTATTAATGTCTATGCACCCATAGTGGATGACTGACCTATTTCTGGACATTGTTTGAATTTTGTAAACCACACGTAATTATCCTGATTGTGTGGGCTTGGAATTTAAATTGTGGGACAGATGGAAGAATGGACAGATACCCGCCTAGGGCACACACAAAACCAGTGACTGTAGAGGTGCTTAAGGAAGTTATGCGAAACCTAGACTGTGTGGAGAGAGCTGCACCCAATGATTGAGGAGAATTCCTGTTACTCTGCTACCCACAAAACATATAGTAGACTCCACAGGGTGCAGGCCACAAAGAGCGCGGCTGGTAGAATACAGTCAGCTCAGTATTTGTGTAGGTTCTTGTCTGATCACTCGCCCCTAACATTTTTTTATATTGAGTTTGGAGCTCGTCCACGTTTACCAACATGGAGATTAAATCTGGAGACTCTCCAGGACACTGCATTTAAATCTGATATTTCTCGAGTTATTAGTACATATCTGGAAAATTATTGGACCACGAATGGACCCAAGGCAAATGAGTGGAAAGCAATAAAAGTGGTTATCCAGGGAAATGCATGGAGAGGATGTATGGCGTGAGCCAACAACATAGCCAGAATCTGTCCCTATCCCTACCCAGGTTAACATAAATGGCACTCCACAGCACTATTTAGCATGTGTATATCGGCACACAGAAGGCCGCAGAAGGCAGAGGATGACATCTAGATGCAGGAAATATACCCTGATTGACAGACAAAAATTAGCAAACTTTGACATAGGTCTTACACAGGTAGAAATTATAGAGTTAATAAGGAACTTGCCTTGGAGGCAAACTCTAGGCTCTGATGGCCTGCCGGCAGAGTGCTATCAAGCTATCAACATTGTTTGCTGCAAAACTACCAGTGGTATACAATGAAGCTACAGAAGTAGTCAAGAAGCCAAACTTTATAAGAGAGGCTATTGGGGTAATGGTGCCCAAACCCGATAAGGACCTGCCCCAGATCGAGGCATATAGTCCCCTCTCCATGATCAACATGGATTCAAAACGTTTAGCAAAAACACTGGCAAACAGACTTAAGGGTGTCATGGTAGATCTCGTGCATGAGGATCAATGCAGCTTTACTGTTGCGCGAAGTGCATCACTAAATTTAAGATGCCAGAACCATGTTCTGCACAATACAATGGAGTCTGGAATGGATAGAATTTTAGTAGTGTTTGATATTGAGAAGGCATTTGACATGCTAAACTGGGAGTAAATGTTTGCTGTTCTTTGGCGCATGGGAATTGGCCCGGTCTTTAGGAAGTGGGTCATATTGTGAAATCTGGTGATATGATTTCTAAGCAGCGAAGCGCAGAGAGGGGGGCCAGACAGGGCTATCCCCTTTCACCAGTACAGTTTTCCCAGGCAGTTGAATCTCATGCAATTAGACTGTGAGAAGAGCTGCATGAGTGGGGAATTGTGACAAGAGAAGTTGTACATACAGTGTTGATATATGTGGACGATACACTGGTGTACCTTCAATGACAGGATAGTTCCCTGCCTATATTGGTGAGAGATGCAGACAGATATAGACTGAAGGTCAATAAAAATAAACAGTAATATTCTCTTTAGGTTCTTTATGGAAAATGGTACAGGAGGACCTTCCACACCTGGTATTAGAGTGGAAAAAAGAAATATTTATATACTTGGGAGTTCAGACAACACACACTGCAGATAAAACAACAAGAGTATAATATGGGCAGAGCATACACACGACTCTTGTACACTAAACTTACGTCGGGAATACGCACAGGGAGATACATTTCATCTTCATTTAGGGCGGTAGAACCTTTGGCAATACGTTGCGTCGGGAGGGAGAGAACAGGGGTATCCCCATAGCGGGCACCATGCATAGCGTATCCATGTACGCAGATGACTTGTTAATATACGTGCGGGACATTGCAGCAAACCTAACCTCTATATGGGCAGCACTCGAAAAGTTCGCAGAGGCATCAGGACTCAGAGTGAACTGGGATAAATCTACGATATATCCGTTGAGTTCGAGCCTTACCCCCCCAGAGCGTTAGTATAGGGGAACAGGGTATAGCCTGGAGCGAGAGCGCCCCCCAATACCTAGGGGTCCGATTATATCACTCTGCATCTGACATATTTGACGGCAATCACCGTAAAGCATTGGCAGGGATAAGAGCAGCGGTGGGCTTCTGGAAGAATCTTCCTTTAGCCCCGATAGGGCGAGTGGCCCTAGCCAAAATGATAATAGTACCACGACTATTATACCATTTCGCCAACTTACCTGTCATCCCACCCGAGCCTTTTTTCGGGACTTGGACTCGTTATGGAGCTCACTGATTTGGGGAACAGGTAGACATAGAGTCGCATTAGCTAAGCTGCAGTTACCCACCGATCAGGGAGGGTTGGGAGCACCTTCCTTTGAATCGTACTTCTTGGCAGCCCAACTCCAGTGGCTTTCCTACTGGACAGCAGATCGACACGTAGGGGAGACCCATACAGAGACAGGCCCTATACCAATACCGGAGATCTGCCGATTGCTACTGCCTGGCACAAAACCAAGGCATACATACCCATTAGAAGTGTTGGTGGCCCACACGTGTATGCAGAAGATACATCGCATGTCCACAGGGACGCCCTTCTACTCTCCTTTGTTACCTCTGATAGGATTGCCCAGACGAGAGACATACTATACAACCCGCATGTTACAAGTATGGACGGAGCACTCACTGACAGAGATTGAATCCCTATTCAAAGACGGACAAGTTCAACCAGATAATGGAAGAGTTTGACCTTCCCCCCCGGACAATTCTTACTCCATAGACAGATCATAGCAAGCTATCTCCCATATCACGACTTAATAGGAGGAGAACCCACAACTCATCCGGTCATACACACGATCCTGCATATGGGAACAGGCCGACACTTAGTTACCTGGCTATACAAAGCCATACGAGAACTTATAAACAACCATTAAACGCACTGCGTGAAACATGGGAGGAAGAAATCGGGCGCCCGTTACATGATAAAGAGTGGAAGAAAGCACTTGAATATCCAAAGAAGGTGTCCCGCAACGCACGGTTTAAAAATATACAATTTTACATATTACACAGAGCATATCAAACACCGGCGCGTCTTCAGCGATATTATCCAGCTGCACAGTTCCTATGTCCCAGATGCCAATCGTCAGACGCAGACTTTCACCACATGTTTTGGGCTTGCCCTACAATACAACCATATTGGAACACTACACATGAAACAGTGAGGGAACTCACGGGCCTGTCGGAAATGAACACATGGGAGGCCTGTGCACTCGGAGTATTCCGACGGCTGAAACAGCACAAAGTGCAGATACGCTTTACGTCACTAGCAATACTAATAGCTAAAAGAGGAATAGCTATGCACTGGCGGGCCCCAACAGGACCCCCGATAGCAGCATGGGTGGGAGCGGTGAACAAATGGGGAACTGCAGAAGAAGAAGCAATCAGAAATGAGGAATTGAAAGGAATACGCAAACATCACATATCCATGGAATGGACCTTACTTTTACATCAATTCAAACAGCAGACAACACGAGGCAACCCGAGCATATCATCTCAAGCCCCCTGAGTTTCGCAAACTCAGACCCAGATCACAGGCATGAACATTAATCCCCAAGCAGCCACAAACATGTAATGTCGCGCGACAATCTAGCCATACACTAATCCGGTAAATCAGAAATGCAGAGACGGCTATACTTGCCCCAAACAGAAGAAACCACATGCAATCACTGGCATGACAACTCGCAGATATAGTGCCCCGCCTGACAAAAACTCTCAGATCTCATGAACACCACCCCAGTTAACAGTTGAGAACCTAAACCGGTAGTTCTTAAGCCGGTAATCAAAAGGAAGGAGATACATTTCCATATGCAAAGGTACACATAACAATGTGATTATATATATATCGGTACAATTAAATCTTGTGCAATGTAGATGCCATCCCAGGCGAGAGACTGTAATTACAAAGGATTCATAGGAAGAATGCAAGAAATGTACGAAACAAATTTGATCTACATGTACTAATGTGTGATATGTCTAAAATATGAAAATGCTAATAAACATATTTGACAAAAAAGAGAGTATATAATATGGGCAGGGTGCTGTGAGGTCTCTGAGAGTCTGTGAGATTCTCTCCTGCTATCTATAGTGGGTAGAATAGTGGTAGCTAAGATGATTATGCTTCCCAGATGCTTATATACTCTACAAAATATGTTCTGTCCCCTTCCACGATCCACATTTCAGGAAATGGGTAGTCTCTTGGTTTCATTAGTTTGGGTGGGGAAAAGAAACGGGCCTCAAAATGGAAAGATAAGAGGGGGGCTGGGATTACTAGCAGGGCCGGCTTAAGCGCTGGTGGCATCCAGTGCGACAAAGTTTGCTGACGCCCCCCCAATGACCACCTCCGCCACGGATTCCCTCACTACCATCCTTTAACAGTGCCCCTCAAGTCTCCATAACTTTTCTCTCTCAGATGCATTTAATTTATTTTATAGTGTTGCAGCCACTCATACCAGTGTAGGGAAAAAGAGCACTTTACATCACACCCACTTCACAGAGACAATCAATCAGAGGTGTGTAGATCAGTGAATAGGAAGTGTTACATAAGACAAAGGACTACAAGGTGTAGGAGTCACATGTCATCATACTGGTAGGCAGGATAGTTTAAGAGTGCTTGGTCTGGAGAAGCACAAACTAAGAATTTAAAAGGTAACACCATGGTTGGGGGTTCTCTTTAATAATCAGAATTGATTTATATCCGAATTAACTCTTTTTCCAACATTAGGATAACGAAAGACTGGAGAAAAAAAACACAACGCTTTAATCTATACTTAGCAGTTTGCCTGCAGCTCTTTGATGACAGTTAATAGCTCACTGTTCGATGTTAGGATTATAACTTATAAACTGCAAGTAACAAAGGATCTCGCAGACAAAAGCAGCAACCCACTGGCCTATTTACATTATAAGAACTTTGCGATCTGAGTGGTGCACATTAGTTGCAGCAGGCATTTTAACCCTCCGTGTTACCTTACCATGAGTCAAAACGTCCACTAGACAAACCTCCGATCTCTCTCTAGGAAGAACATTAATCACCGGAGTTATCTTAACATTTTTATTGTTACCTGATGTTAGAAATGGGGGTCTCTAGTTGGCAGAGGTAGGTACCTTTGTCCAAATAGGGATCCTTGCTTCTAGTCAGGGTAAGGGGGATACACTTCTAAAATAACCCCTGCTCACCCCCATGGTAGCTTGGCACGAGCAGACAGGCTTATCTCAGAGGCCGTGTGTAAGCATTTGTGAACACATACAGTAACACAGTGAAAACACTACAAATGGACACCACACCATTTTAGAAAAATAAGTAATCTTTATCTAAACCAAAACAAGACAAAACGACAAAAATCCACAATACAGTATGAAAAATATCCTTAAAAATAGGTTATTCACTCAAATCAAGCTTCTAGCAAAAAATAACTCCACCTGGAGCTATTACGACGTCGTAACAGATGAGAATCCCAAAGAACGGCGCCGACCGCGAGGTACGCGGTGTCGGGTCCGGAGTCAAGCAGACCCACAAAGAACAGTACCTTGGAATCGATGAAAGCAAAGACGGTGCATGGTGTCGGGGAGGTGATGCTTCGTTGGCGCCTGCGACGCCGGTTCCTTACGACCCCAGGGGAGGTGATGCCTCTGTTCCTTACTGCAGCGCAGGGGAGGTGAGACGTCGGTTCCTTACTGTGTCGGGGAGGTGACGTCACAGATGGCGGCGAGGCGTCGGTTCCTTACGACGGTGCAATGTTGATGGATTCGGGAGTCACCCACGTCGAGGATCGTCTCCACGTTGATGAAGCACCGGCGTCGATGAAGTCGGGGCTGCGTTGCGAGTTGGGACGGTGCGTCGAGGACGTCACGAGCGGTGTCCTCGGCTCCGATGCAGGCCGCGGCCTCGATGACGGCTTCGGAGTCGATGCGGCACGGTGTCAGCAGGCGTCGAGCCTACGGTGCAAGTCGGGGCAGTGCGTCGTGCTCTTCACGAGCGGTGCCCACGGCTCCGGTGCAGGTTATGTCGTCGCATGCCGGCGTCGGTGTTGCAATTTCCTTCTGTAGCAGCTGAAACAGCAGTTCCAGATGCAGAGAGACAGAAGGGATGACGTCTTTGTGTCCTTGAGACTTCAGAACAGGAGGCAAGCTCAGTTTCAAGCCCTTGGAGATCTTCTTCAAGCAGGTGGCAAAGAAAACAGCAAAGTCCTTTTCTCCTTTCCTTGGCAGCAAGTAGCCACTGCAGGCCAACCCCAGACAGCAAACAGCACAGGGGCAGTATTCCTCCTCAGCTTATCCGGCTCTTCTCCTTGGCAAAGGTTCCTCTTGATTTCCCAGAAGTGATATAAAAGTCTGGGGTCTGGGCCCCTCTTTTTATACACCAAAATCCTTTGTTCTCTGAAGGCAGAGAGTGTCTGTACCCAGCCAAAACCAGTTCTGTCCTCACTGGTGCAGCTTCCTGGCAGGAGGTGGAGACAGCATTGTTGAAGGCAGACCAGGCACATTCAGGTGAAAAGGAAATCTCCTCCCCCTACTCTAAATGCAGCCCAGGTCTATTCAGCCCAGCCCTGACTCAGACTTCTGGAGCCACTGCCCCTCTCCAGCCCCTGTCATCCAAAAGCCAGACATGCAATACACAAACCTAGCAGAGGCACACTGGATGGTTAGGCAAGAAAATACCTACTTTCTAAAAGTGGTATTTTCAAACACAGAATGCAAAAATCACCCTCACCAAAAGATGCACTTTAACATTCTGAGTTCAGGCATACTAAACTTTACTTTTCTATGTTGTTCCCAGGGTCAGTTATGTTTATAAGATGTTATAAACAAACTCCCCATTCTGTCCTATTGGAACAGATAGCCTTGCAATAGTGAAAAACGAAATTGGCAGTATTTCACTATCAGGACATGCCACACACATCAGGGCATGTCCTACCTTTCACAAAACAATGCACCCTGCCCACAGGGGTACCTTGGGCCTCCCTTAGGGGTGGCTGATATGTAGAAAAGGGAAGGTTTAGGGACTGGCAAGTATGTGCACTTGCCAAGTCGACATGACAGTCCCAGACTGCACACAGGTTCTGCAATGGCAGGCCTGAGTCACATTTTACAGGCTGCTTTGGTGGGTGGCACAATCAGTGCTGCAAGCCCACCAGCAGCATTTCATTTACAGGCCCTGGGCACACATAGTGCACTGTACTAGGGTCTGACAAGTAAATCAAATAAGCCAATCATGGAATCACTAATCCATAACAATAATTTACAAAGGGAGCACTTGCACTTTGGCACTGAACACCAGTGGCAAAGTGCCCAAAGCATCTAGACCAGCAAAAATGGAGTTCAACACACAGCAAAACACAGGAGGTACAGGCAAAAAAATGGAAGGGAGACCTACGCCAATGATGCCAGGTCTATCACCTGAAAATTGCTAAAGGCCAGGAATGCAGCAGCAGGTGATTTTAAAACCATAATATACTTCAAACACGACGCCCCCACCCTAAGTCAGCGCCCAGTGCGGTTGCACCGGTCACACCACCCTAGAGCTGACTCTGATTACCGGATTTAAAGTTGTGCGAAATGGTAGGTAGCATGGCTCCAAGATGCTGCAAAATAATGCACAAAGACTGATAATTGGGAGAAAAGATTACTTCACAGAACACTAGGGGAAAGTCTGTTGCTGACGATCCTTATGAAGGGTAGAGGCACTTCAGAACGAGTGCCAAATGTAGTGTGTCCAACAGCGACTGTATGGAATTTCAGGTCGCTCTCCTTTTGCCAGAGATTTAGAGATATGGTTGTTGCAGCCATGTTGAAACATTTCTAGAGACATGCCAGAACCATTTGGAGGGATTAGTGATGTTCATCGGGAATTTGTACCCTGGTGAGGGTACGCGGCTCCTGGGGACGCAGAGATGGGTAGGTGCTGACACGCAGTCCGCACACCGAAGCTATAGCACGCAATGTGTACCCGTGAGGGTATGCGGGTCCCGGGGACGCGGAGATGGGTAGGTGCTGACACGCAGTCCTCACACTGAAGCTATAGAACGCTTCAACGCGGCTCCTCAGGGCCACCTGATGTTGCCATAATTTTGCCTAACTTAGGTCGGACCCGGAACAGCACACACACAGTAGGTAGCACCTAGGGGCACCAACTCAATGTGGGGTAGTGTGTCTACTATATATTTTTTTTGTCCTGGCGAAGCGCCACGGATCCCTATGACCAGTGGAGGCGCGAAACATGTTGACACATTTGTGAAGGAGTGACTGTAGTTAGGTCCCTCCCCTGAGACAGTAGGAGTCCCCCCTATCTAGTCTCAACACCCAGACTACCAGGGTTCCTTTCAAACCCTGAGGTAGTGGTCACCGACCATAGGTTTTTATCCCTGGAAGGGCAATCCCCTCATTAAAGTACAGTGCAGGATTTCCCTTACCAGTTTTAATCCTTTATTTCACACCTCGCCACTTCACGTCACGAATCACCTCACCTGCACTCATCATACAGCAGCCTCTAAAAAGATCTCCACCAAAGTGACCCTTCGGGGGATCCATAGGGCAATGCAGCGCCGGCCCGACGAGGAGCACCGCCCTATAATGAAGCATGACATCCTCTAGGGGATGTGTGAGGTCACCATAAACAGTCCTGCTGGCAGTCCCTATCCAGTACTCTGACCTAGGCACACTCCACCTTTTGAGTGACCGTGCCTTCCTCTTTCTCCTTCTCAGGAACATTAGCCCTTGGTTGAATTTTTGAATTGAGGAATTCATAACCTCTGAAGCAGTACAGGAGGAGTTTGGCATCAGACCGGAACGGCTCATGCAATAAGTTAGCTGAAGCTGCTAGTGGGTCTGGCTAGGGTTCCCAAGAATCCCCGACACATCAGGTACCTTGACAGGATTGCTGACATTGGCCAATATCAACTAATAGTCTTGCACCTATGCCAAGCTCTAAAACAACATAGGTGGGATAAGCCACTGACTGGTCTAACAACACTGGGGCAAAGACCTAAACACCACATTGATGGATAGTGAATGGAGTGTGGCATTTGTTCAAGTGCAGGTGGTATTTAATAATGAACGTTTTAAATTAGTAATTTAAGTAATTTTAATTGCAGACATCGAACCTACCTCTTACCAGTAAAACTGAACAAGATATAACCGCATGTGCCCTGTGCTTGCAATAGATGTAGGACGGCAGGGGCTGCATTCCTCCATGTGATGTGGTCGTGAACAATGCTATAACACTATTGAGGTGAGATAGTAACCAAGGTGAGAAAGGTAACAGGGGTGGGCTTAGATGATTCTGAGAGGCAGTGTCTTTTGAGGATTATCCCCAAACCTAAAAATAAGAAAGACCTATACAGGTTGCGCTTCAGGCTTTAGTGTTGGCCAGGCAGCGCATAGCAATCAGATGGAGAACTCCCGAAGTATCCCACTTAGAAACAGATTTGTTTGAGTAAGCTTTGACCGAGTAGCTCAGAATGCAAGACGTTAGGACAGACACTCAAGCTTTACATAATTTATGATGAAGTCGAAATGATGGGGAGGCCTGATGCATTGAGGCCAGGGCGTTGGGGTTGCACAGTCGTTTATGTACTCTTGACTGTCAATGTGTCACTATGCTATGTCGATATATACCATTCTTATGTGCTGCACCCTGATTCATATGCACTGCACTGTATTTTTATGGCTGTGTTCAAAATAAAAAGTTGTTTACAAAAATGAAAAAAGTTTTACATAATTCAGATATATTTAGGACAAACTGGTAAAAGATTCTGCGATGTGGGAGGAAACATCTGGAATGCTTAGCTCAGATGCATAACCTGGGGAACCTTACACAGACCGGAAGATGTTCTAACATACAAAGAAGTTCTGAAACTGTAGAGTTACTACTGAAGAGACTATTAAAGAGTATTGTAGAGTTTGCTGTGATTATGATGCTTATAGCACCCCATCTGTGATGTAGAAGAACATATAAGCAGGAAGTAGGGCCTGGAGTGGCAGACTAGTTATCAAATAAATATAAAAGTGCATATCTTCGTGTGATGAAAGAAAACTTTTAAAAAAAAGAATAAGATCGAAGACGCTACTAACAGACAACGATCTGTCTTCCAAACCATAACATACTGTTCCAACTCAATGTCAAAAAAACTTCTACCTCTGCTGCCATGGTCCATAATAAAGTCAATAACTACTCCGAAAATATTTGCAAATACACACCTATGGCCATACTAAAAAGATACATTCCCAAATGCTCTGAATTTAAGCCACTTGACATGCACTCAATCAGGTAAATCATATCCTCCACCACTCCTTCATCTTACTTGAAAACTCAATTCCAGAATTGTGCACAGATCTCTTCTGTACTTCTCAAAATCATCAACTCCTTGCTGGAAGAGGGCCTCTTCTCCTTATTCAATTGTGGCCAAATCACTCTCCTAAATCTAATTTTGACCCTTACAATCTACAACATTTCATACCAGCATTCAAGCTACCATTCCTGAACAAGATCACTGTGAAAGCTCTTACATCTCAACTTCTAGCCCTCTTCTCCAAGAACAAGATACTGAACTCATTTCAGTCCAGATTCCATCTAGCACTACGCTAAAAGACAATAATAGCTCCCTTCATCTGGATGCAGGTGGTACTTCATTATATTTAGGAGATCCCAGTCCCTTCAGCACACACAACCTGAAAAAATGAATTGATGAATTAAATGAATGACTTTGTTCTCCCTAAAACCGAATCCGATAAAAAGTTAATTTTTACATTGCTACACCAATACCAGTAACTGAGACGTTCTCTGTCGTGGAGTTCTCTCCAGCCCTTGCTCCCTAAGCCAAATCCCATAGTTTCATAAATGATCAACATTTTTTTAATGTCTGAGCATGTCTTCAAACTAAACATCTGGCCCCTTCAACTTCCCTTATTTAGAAAGTTGAAACCTATTCCTCTAACTGGTTTTATGTCATCAGCACAGAGGTGTCATCTCATCTGTATGAGGTAAGCCCGTACTTGTGGGTCTTTCCAAGTCCTCTACTGCCACCCCTCAGTGCCACCATTCATGCTGCAGCATATTTACTCACCGAAGCCAAGAAAACAAACCACGTCACTCCCATCTTAAGACACCTACACTGGCTCCCTCTGGAAGGTAGGGTTAAATTAACCTGGGCTGCTTGGCATTTAGAAGAGACACATACTCAATTATTTAGGCTTTGCCTCTTAGACCAACTACCTAGTCCTGCTTATCCTTGTTTTCCGTGATGTTCTCTGTTTAACAATTTCTATGTTGATACCTGATCTCAACTGCGCCTGTTGTCAACCTAGATGTTGTGTAGTGCTTTGGGGCCTTGGGGTAGGGTTCCATGCTTTATAAGCTTTACAAATAAAAAAATGTCTAGAGGAAGTGTCATGGGAAATTCTAAGTATGCTTTGAGCAAACTAAGTATTTGCCTTGAAGTTGCTGATGAACAAATACATCTTGAGGGGTGTATCATCTTTTCACTTCATAGGCAATATCCAGTACAGCATGCCTTGAAAGGCCATTTATCATACCATGTAAAGAAGATGGTCCTGATTATTTAGCACTTCAAGGGAAAGGAGAAGATCTTGTAAACCAAAGTAGTAATTACAGTCTTATTTTGATCGAAACAGAAAAACAACAGTCAATTATATAGAAGGTAATAAAGCATTTCCCTCAGCATCTTAAGTAGAGTTTGACATTTAGGAAACCTATTTTTTTGTATTGCTAAGGAGTCGTACACAAGCGAAAGGTCCTGTTCTAGGATAATTTCCAGAGACTTATCTTTGGCAACTAGCAATGGAGGGAATGCCATGTTATTTGGCTATAATGTGCCATCAAGATCTGTTACTGCTTTAGATTAACAGGTCCGTTTTTTCAGCACAAAGCTTAAGAAAACTGTTGCAAATCCACTACTGTATGGCACCAACAATTCCTTAAGCTCAGGGCCAATGCAGACCCTGCTTATCAAGCTGAATAGTTAGCTGTGTATTGTTGAAATGTGACAGTGCTTTGCAACTTAAGGGTCCAATCAACTAAGAGTGGGACAACACATACGTTAAATACAGTGAGGTTCTGTCTTGGATCCCCGAGGGGCAGCTGTCCCAAACAAGGAGGTCATAAAGATAGGCACCCCTCGGTAAAAAGTTCACTGCCAAAACAAGTGGGGTTTCTTAAAAGTTACGCAAAGTGTATGTAGCGCACATTAAAGCAGAAGGAGAGATGAGGCTAAAAAGGGTATTTGTCGACTCACGACTTGTAGTGATGAGGGATTCCAGCAGAATGTAGTCCTTTTGTTGTTGTTGAGGCTTGTTGGGATCTTCTTGCCAATGATCCTGCCGACTACGCCAGTGTAAGATCCTTGATAGTAGTAGAAAGGATCACGCAAGGCAGATTAGAAGTAAGTCTTCAGGTTTATTCCATAGTAAGAAGAACCCATCCAGGTCCCAGCCAGTGGATGCAAACAGACCATTTCTTCATTCAATCTATAACATTCCATGTACCTAGAATACCACCAGTAGAGAATGCATTACCAGGTTACCATGGCATCAGAAGCACAGCAAGCTCCAGATGCCACACAATGCTTCGTAATCAAGATGGCCCATAGATTGCTGGTGGCGAAACCCCCCTCACCCACCCCATGATTACCATAATCCTAAACTATAGGGATTTATTTTATTTTATTTATTTTTTATTTAAAGAGTTTTATATAGCGCTGGCTAGACCCGAAGGTATCAGAGCGCTTTACATAAGGTTCCACAAAATTACACAGTACATTAGAATCAGGTAACATCAGTTGCTAGAAAAACATTTCAACAGCATAGATGCGAGGAAGGGTAAGGGGGCAGGAAAGGTGGGGTAGGGGAAGATAGGACAGGGAGACGAAAGGAAATCTGCCCCGAGTCCGGCTGGGTAGGTGACGGCTAAGGGGGAAGTCCACAGCCCATCTCCTCTTTAGCTACCAGGTAGCTCCACCGGGCCAGGGCCAAATAGCAAGGTCTCGGTTAAGAAGCAAAACATTTTAAAGAGTATAGGAAGACGAGAAAAGTGGAGCGTAGAAGGGGTGGGGGAAAGGAAAAAGGGGTAGGGGGAGAAAACGACAGAGAGACGAAGGAAAGTCTGCCCAAGGTCCGGCTGGGTAGGTAATGGTCGCGGGGGAAATCCACAGCCCAACTCCTCTTTAGCTAGCAGGTAGCTCCACCGGGAATCGGTCAGCTAGATAGGTCTCAACAGTCAGAGGAAGATCCCAAAGTTAATGTCAAGGTGGGTGAGCCGGGGTGGAGGGGAGCACCTCTAGCCTCACTAGAGTAACCTCGAAGTGCCAGTCCAGGGAGTCCAGTGTGGGTGGAGGGGTTTCAAGGGTGAGGAATGGAAGAATAGAAGGTAGGAGCCTAGGAGTTTAGTCCATTTGTGTGGAGGCCAAGACGAGGTCAGGCACCCAGGTAGTTTGAGGTCCCTCAATTGCTTCATCCTGATGATCGTGACTCCCACGGCCGCCATGTTGGAGTCAGGCATCCCCTTGAGCGAATGGATTCTCCCCCTGCTTGCTGCCCCGGAGGGGAAGCTCGTGAAAGGATTGTTCGTGCCGCGTATGGGAGGTACTAGATGTTGAGTTTAGTAGAGGGGGTGAGGGGAGGACGGACAGTGTGTGCTTGGGTGGTGAAGGAGTAGGAGAGTATAGCTGTATTATAGTAGCAAGCAGGAGAAACAGCCGCCATTATGGGATCAGGCGGGGCACCTCCTATATCCCTCTTGCTCTTCTCTTGAAGGAAAATAAGCCTCAGCAAAAAATGAGGACGAGACTTGAGGCGCTGGTCGTTAAAAGGTAGGTGGATGGCCGGAAATCAGCGGGATATTAAAATGCTAATGGTCCCGGCCGCGGGAGCTTCTTATCCAGCTTCAGTTCGGCGGCCATCTTGGTACAGTCTGCCTTAGTGCTGAGGGTCCATGGTGTTCACTGGACCAAATCTATGTCGGGCGTGCAAGCCTGAGTGCGAAGATGCAGGGACTCAGCAGTACCTGATGTTTTGGGCCACCAGTGGATGTTGGATCAGTGGCGATCCTCCGCTCAGTACTGCCTCGCGATATTGAAGTGAGGCGGTGAATAGCTTCCATCTAGGGGTCAGGCAGCCCGGACCGGCATCCCGCGCCTGTCTGCGACAGCCGCCATTATGAAGTCAGGCAGTCCGGGTCCGGCAACCCGCGTTGTTTACCGCACTTCAGAGGCAAAAACCTTCACCCCCAAAGCTTGCGGTGGTTGTATCTCAGGACCCCCGGTTCACAGTGGGGACGCCGGCATCACCGCCCGCCACCCCTCTCACCGTCAAATCGTCTGGGCGAAAGAATGGCGGGTGCAGGCTTCACTGCTGTGGTGCAGTCTCTCCGGACGGGCTTTCCAGTCTCGTAGCCCTCATCTCGTCGGCCCGCACGCTGTTGCCTCGCTGCAAGTTGGAACCGGACCTTGTGGCGGCTTTCAGGGCTCCTTCAGAGAAGAAGTGGAGTCGTTGCTTTACCGACCGCCGCCATTGAGGGAGCTTCGGCTGCTCCACTTCGCTTCAATCTGGCTGTTGGGCTCGTCGGCGATGTCTCTCCGGACCCCGAAGAGAGAGGTAATGCAGGGGGATAAGGATGGGGGTGAGATGGCAGGGTAATACAGGGATTTTCACTAGTGCTGATCCCGACCCTCAGGAGCTCAACGAGAGCCCTCCTGTCTCGACGCCATCTTCCCACCGAGCTATAGGGATAGAAACAATATCCTCTGGGCGGCCTGGGCGACAAATGAGGTGCGCTTATGATGGAGCAAGGACTCACAAATGAGACTTGCTCGGATGCAATCTTCTCAAAGTATTAATGTATTAAATTTGTATTGTTTATACTAATGACTGCACACACAAACATAAGTAGTAAGGAAGCTTGCCTATGTGTTTAAACTAACAAATAACGCTTGTCTATTCTAAAATGGCCGCTAAAACGCGGGAACTTTACTGCGCATGTCTCAACCATATCACATGGTGTGACGTCTTTCTTTGCTTGGTGGGAAATTCTTGCTTCTGCGCAGTAAGCATTAAAATGGCTGCTTTATGTTTTCACGTGCTACAGCTTGCTCTTGTGTTATAATTAAACTGTGGTATTCTAACGCTACTAATGCGGGATAGAATTTATAATTGAATGGGAATAGAGTAGAAAGAGTGGGTATACAGTGAAACATTTTATTTGTGATTTTAATATTTTCTTCTTTGACTTTTATTAGTACGTAAAATTGGGCCTGGGGTTGGTGAACTGAAAACTCGTGTGACAATGGTTCTGCGCATGCTCCCTGAAGGCTGCCCAGAGAGAGAAAAAGATGAAGTCAACCTGGACGTCGTCCAAGGCCATGACCTGATGTCCAATATTGCTGTACATAAATGTCCTCACGAAAATGTAACAATGTACCTGAAGAATGTATAACACTTTGTCGTGAGACGGGTGGGAAATAAAGCAAATGTATTAAATTGATGGGCGGTATTTTAAAAACAAAGAGCTTTCAGAAAATGAATTAAATCAATATGGTGTGAGGATCAACCCCCTGTCCCTGTCCAACCAGAAGTAGTGGTCCCATAATTCTGCAACATTTAGGGGAGGTACATGGGCGTAGAAGGGTATAATAGATATAGAATTAGTTAATTAGTTCGAGCTTACTCTCAGAACGCACAGAAGAGTTCCAGACCGCCAAGCTGATCAATTGCAGACTGAATCCCTGTCCAGAAGAGGTCCTGAGGAGGGGGCGGCGGAGTCCATTAGAAGGGAGACACGGGAGAATCGAGGAGAAGCGAAGTACCAGAGAGGGGAACGACGCAGACGTCGTTGATAGAGAGGTCACCGGTCCTGTCCTGATCCGGGAGGAGGTCTTTGCTCTTCATCCTTCCAGGGTCCTATCTTTTCCAACTCCTTGGCCAAGGGGTTTGGTTCTCGCACTTTAGGTAAATATAAATGCAATTCTTAGTTGCACTGCTGTCTCTATCTTCTCCTTTCCTAAGGGACCGTCATTAATCGATAATTGATTATTATGCTTCACCCTTGATATGCGATTTAAGTATCATGTGGTTCTGTATTTTACTCTGCTAAATCTCTAGATAAACATTTTAAAACTTCTTGACTCAGTGATTACTTCAGGATTATGAATAGTAATGAACGTCACTCATTTTAAACTTCCCAATTAGCAAAGGATTCATTGGTAAGTCATTACTCTTCAATCGGAAAGTAATTGGTAGCAGGGATTTTGATAAAGAGTACCAACTGACCCCCCAGCGGAAATTGCTAGCGTAGTATGAATGTATGGGCCCAAGTGAGTATTTTGTGTATGAATGCTCGTTGCTAGTAACCCGCTGGATCAGTTTTCTGGTTATCAGAGGATGGTTGCACTTTGTTAATTGGGTAATGAGAATTTTATTTTTATAAACTAACATCCGTTATTTGTTTAAAGTCGTTTTATGTTGTCCAGAAATACCCGGGGAAAATTGAATAGCGGATGGTAAGTGGAAGCCATACTGCAGTGAGGTTATCTGTCAGGCAGAAATAATACTGAAAAGTTAAGTAGGGCTATCAGTACTTGTTAGGGACTCTATGCGTGTGAGTGACAGCCAAAGAATATGCTAGTGAAAATTTGATGTTATATCACTTAGAAAGGGTAACATTGAAGAAGTAACCGGTATTTCTGAAGCTTGTGTGAAGAGTAAACGGAAGGGTTTTTACTCGTAGAATATGTATAGTATACGGACAGGTTTTACTAAGTGTGAGAGAAACTATCTTTTTCAATTTTAGAGAAACTGGCACGATAGCGAATGTTTTATGTTGTTACTGAATTTTAATAAGAAGCGTAGAGAAAATAAGGTTTTGCGTACGATTTTGTAAAGGGAGGGTCAGCTACCGGAGAGGAAGCTGACGTCACAAAACGCCGCGCTGGGATTGGTTGAAACCGCGGGCGTAGAAAGACTCTTGTAAAGGAGGGGTCAGTAGTCAGGAGTAGTACTGACGTCACAGGTACCGCGCTGGGATTGGTTGAAACAGCGAGGGACAGAGAAACGCAGATTGTAAAGGAGGGGTTGACAGAAAATGCGTCACTAAAAGGCCGCGCTAGGATTGGTTTAGAGACAAAAGTTAACTGGAATCTGATTGGTTGTTACCATAGAAGCTGAAATCCTAGTGGATAGTGGAGATTGTATGTTAAAACGTGATCCGACTTTAATAGGAGTTCGTCCGGATAGGAGATTCCTAGGCTTTGTAGAATATAATTTTGTACACCGGAATTTGCCAAAAATGTACGGAGAGAAGAGGAAAATGTCAGTTCTACAAAAGATTAAGAATTATTTTAAAAAGGATAAACCAATCAAAACTAGGGAAGGAATTATCATTCCACCAGCTAAAACACCCGCTTCATTTATGATGATGGAGAGAGGTTATCATACTTGTGTATGGATAGAAAATTGGATGGAATATACCAAAAATGATGGAATACTAGCTTTTCCCGAGAATGGTACTTTCAATGGGAGAATTCTTCAAAATTTGAGATTAAGAATGAATGACCTAGAACCAAGACCTAGATTAACTCAATACGAAGCCCTAGAGGAATGGGAAACCGAGGCATTTGAACGTGACCGACCCAGAAGTAATAGGGGTTATCGGGATTTTTTCCTAGATACCAAAATGAGTCGAGGGACGGTCAGATGAAACAGTGGAGAAGAGCAATGCTTACAGAGGGTCTGTATCCCATATTAATGGCAGAAGAATCATTAGGTAGTAAATGTACAGAAAAGACAAAGCACTTAACTAGATTTGGAGATTCTGAAGATGAATTTATGGAAGAAATATTAAAGAACCCGCCACCATATCAGGAAGGAACAAGTGGATGCACCCCCAGTGCACCCTTGCTAAAGACACCCTTGGTACCACAAGTATTGCATGATTCGCCAGTTAGTAGAATACTTCACGATAAAGAAAAAGAAGCAATAGATAAAAACAGAGCAGAATTAATTCAGAAAGTAACACAATTGGGTATTCATCCTGATTCATTGACCATACCTGTAACAATTGGTCCAGTGGTTCCATTGTACGGTGACAAAGTAACTTATCCCAAGCCTCTAGTTATGCCTACACCTGTGAATGTTCCTAAACCTGAAGCAGTAGTAATGGTTGAGGATCACTTTAGTGATTGTGAGTCTATGATTTCATTAATGGACTTGCCCATTCGAGATTCTGTAAATAGTACTCCAAGAAGAGTAACACCTGGTTGCTCCAAAGATGTAAACATAATAACCTCATCAGGAACGAAAAGTGCCACAGTAGTTACCCCAGAAGACTTAGAAAGGTGGGCACAAGGATCAGAAAAACAGAGTTCACCACCAAAGATCATGGATATTTATAAATTAAAAGTTGAATTAGAAGAAATGATAGCAGGAAATGTAGGAGTAGATCGCCTAAATACCTACGATGAAGAAGAATTATTGTTCGTATGCAGAAGCATCACGAGAAATGCACAAATATTTCATGAGAAATTATCAGACTTAGCTCAACAGATGGGAATTGAAATAGGGAAGTCAAAAGTATTACAAAAACCCTATAGAGCAGAATTTTCAGATAAGGATTTGGAAAACATGAATGCCTCTGGAAGAAAATTACAAGTAAAGGAATTAATGACAGTCTTGCAGAAATGGGGAGAACTAGATAAATGGAAGGTTAGATGGACAAAGAAAAAGGAAGAGGCCCGATACAATAGAACAACTTCTGAATATTTAATGAAGGAAACAGGGAAAGGAGATCAAATGTACCCGATGCGAGAAGTTCCAGGAGGGGGATATGTACATGTCCCATGGAGCAGACAGGATATTTTGTCATTTACGAATGATTTTCCCAAGTTGAGAGAAAAGCCGATTGAATGGTACAAGCAGGTTGAGAGGTTTGTGAAGGTGTCAAAGGTATTGTTGAAAGATTTAGATGGTTTGTTCGACATAGTGGTACCTGCCGATTTGTGGACAGATTGCAAAATCACAGTTGATTGGCCCAGTGAAGAGTATCCTAGAGATCCAAAGACAGGTGCCCTGTCAAGCGATGTCATGAAAAAGTATCAGCAGGTGATAACGTACCTGAAAGGGAAAATACCACCAAAAGAAACAGATTGGGTGAAAATAGATAGAACTACCCAAGAAGCCAGTGAATCGGTACACGCCTACTATGAACGTTTATTGCAGGTATTTAAGCAGTATAGTGGATTTGAGGATATTGGAGATAAAAACATGAGTTAGTTTGTCTACCGATTTGTTTACGGTCTGAAGCCAGAGATTTGTCAGATGATTAAGCAGCACATGTTATGTTGGCAAGGGAAACCCATAGACGAGATTCTGAAATATGCAAAATATTGTGGAGATGACATTGAGGATAGGCACAAGAAATTATAGGAGAAAGTAATGTGGGCTCAGGTGAAAATGGCTGAGAAACAGGGAATCAATTTGGAAAATCCAAGTGATAATCAGGGAAAAGATTCTGGAACGAATGGTGACTCTGGGAATGGAGGAAAATTGAGAGGAAGAATGAGCAGAGAAGAGGCTAAAAAGAAGTTTCCTTGTCACGGGTGCGGAAAATTGGGGCATTGGAAGGATGAATGTAAAAAGATTTGGAGTAATAATGGCCCAAATCAAAATTTAAATCCACAGACGCAGAATGACTCTCAGCAGGGTGTAAATCCTCAGAGTCAGTTGCCACCTGCACCTATACAGGGTAATGTAAGCAGAGCAAAGCACGGTACAGACGTCGAATATCAAGGAGGAAGTGGTAAGAATGATTATGTAACATCACAATTTCTTTTACAGGACGATTTTTGTACCTATAACAATTGACGGTGCCTAGGAGAGGGGGAGAAGGAGTGCATACTTGGTGCATCCTTACCGGTAGATCAGTCAGGTCCATATGTTGATGGAAATGTGAAAGGTAATGATATTACTTTCCTTTTGGACACTGGTGCTACCAGGTCTACTGTGAGAACAGCAGACATCCCAGACCTTCCTCTCTCTGGAGAAGCTATCCAAGTTGTGGGGGTGGCTAATCAAAAGATTAGAACTCCTCTTACCAAACCAATGGAAGTAAAAATCGGAAACTTTAGAGAAATGCATCAATTTGTAGTATGTGATTCCAGTCCAGTAAATTTATTGGGCCGGGATTTGTTATGCAAAATGAACTGCACAATTTTCTGCACGCCGGATGGTGTGGCAGTTCAGACCCCAGATGAAGACCATGTATATAAATTTATGATTGCAAAGCAAGGCACAGAAGTAGATGAGATGTTTTCTTTGATAACAAAAGACGAGTTCCCAGAAGAACTGAAAACTACAGTGAATTCCGTGGTATGGGATTTCACGGGGAAGGAAGTAGGACTTATGGCCAAAATAGACCCAGTTAAGATTACTATAAAAGAAGGTGCAATTTTCCCAAACACCAGACAGTACAAAATGAGTGCAGAAGTAAAAGCAGGAGTCATTGAGGAAATAAACAGAATGGTAAAACAGGGAATATTAAAAAGGTAATGAGTAGCCCTTGTAACTCACCAATCATGGGTTTGAAGAAACCTAGTGGAAAATATAGGATTGTTCAGGATCTGCGCAAAATAAATAAGATCGTGGAACCTTGTTGTCCTATAGTGCCCAATCCTGCCGTAATTTTATACCAGATACCTTGGAGTGCAGGATGGTTTACTGTGATTGATTTATGCCAAGCATTCTTTTCGATACCCTTGCACCCAGATAGCCAGTATCTATTTTCATTTAAATTTGAGAACAAAGTCTATGTATGGAATCGTGTTCCTCAGGGGTACACAGAAAGTCCTTCCATCTTCAATCAGATATTGAAAAAGTGCCTAGAGAAACTAGTGATGCCAGGAAGCTCAGTTTTAGTACAGTATATAGACGAATTACTGGTGGCTTCTAACACCAGAGAAGACTGTGTTGTTGACACCATTGCATTATTAAATCATTTAGCTGAAGAAGGGCATAAAGTTTCACCTGAAAAATTGCAGTTTTGTACAACAGCAGTTAAGTATCTAGGACACCAGATTGAGAGAGGCAAAAGGAGAATAACAGCTGAAAGAATAAAATTAATAAAGAAAATGCAAATGCCTGTCTCTCAACGAGAAGTGAGAATGTTTCTTGGAATAGTAGGTTATTGTCGACAATGGATACTGGGATTTTCACTGTTAGCAAAGCCCTTAATCCAAATGACGAAAAAGAAAGCAAAGGACCCAGTTGAGTGGGATGATGAAAGCGTAGGAGCTTTTGTAAAATTAAGAAATGCTTTGTGTGCAGCACCTGCCCTAGGCATGCCTGATTATAAAAGAAAGTTCGCATTATTTTGTCATGAAAGAGAAAATTGTGCACTTTCAGTCTTAACCCAGAGACATGGTTTAGACAGACGTCCGATAGCATATTTTTCTGCTACATTGGACCCAGTGGCAGCCGCATTGCCAGGCTGCTTAAAAGCAGTGGCGGCTACCTGTTTGAGCATTGAACAAAGTGAGTCAATTGTAATGGGACACCCTGTAAAAGTGTTTGTTGCACATGCGGTTGTGATTTTGTTGACAAGAACCCGAACTCAGCATCTTACGCCTAGTCGGCTGACTAAATATGTAAGAATAATACTGGGTGCTAAAAATGTGACCATTGTATGGTGCACAATAGGAAATCCTGCTACCTTACTACCAGACCCATATCATGAGGAAGTTAAAGATGATGAAGAAGAACATGATTGTTTACAAGTCACAGAGTTGTGCACAAAACCACGTCCTGATATTCTTGAACTGCCCCTCAGGAAGCCAGACAGGGAGTTGTTTGTTGATGGTTCATGCCAAAGGCATGAAGATGGAAAACTAACTGCAGCGTATGCAGTGTGTGAACTAACTGGAATAGTCGAAGCATCCTATTTACCGGGAGTCAAATCTGCACAAATAGCTGAATTGATCGCATTGATAAAGGCTTGCAAAATTGGGAGGAATCAAAAAGTAACTATATTTACAGATAGCCAATATGGTTACGGGGTTGTGCATGATTTTGGCCAACTATGGATGCAGAGGGATTTTATGACTTCTTCAGGATCCCCCATTAAAAATGGACAGTTCGTAAAGGAACTACTGGAGGCAATACAATCACCAAAAGAATTGGCTGTGGTGAAATGTGCCGCACACCAGTCAGGAGATGACTGGGTGGTAGTCGGCAACAAATACGCAGATCTTGTGGCTCAACATTGTGCCAAAAACAGATGGTCAGTTAATAAAAGGGTTGAAAGGATGGGAATCAGCTGCCAACTTATGCTGTATGCACCTCCTGAAACATGGAATGATGTGAAACGATTGCAAGATGATGCCGATGAGAATGAAAGAAGCACGTGGATTAAAGTGGGATGTTCTCAGAGGGCAGAAGATGATGAATGGATTTGTGCCGATGGCAGACCAGTCATGCCTGACTGTCTACTGTCACAAATGGCCAGGATGTATCATGGAGACACACATGTAGGGAGAGATGCAATGATTAGGCTCTTCCAACAAAATTGGTACAATCCAAGGTTTAGGGCGGTAGCAGAGAGTCTTTGCCAGAGATGTTTAACTTGCCAAATGCATAATCCAGGAAGGAAAACAATAATTGGGTTTGGAAAAATTGGAAAGGCCGAGGGTCCATTTATGAGATTACAACTTGATTTCATCCAGTTACCACCATGTAGAGGGCTGAAATATGTACTTGTCATAGTGTGTCTGTTTTCAAAGTGGGTGGAGGCTTACCCTACCAGGAGGAATGACAGCATTACAGTCGCAAAGTTGTTGCTACGTGAACTCATTCCTAGATTTGGTTTTCCAGTAACTTTGGAATCAGATAGAGGAAAGCACTTTAACAGTGAAGTGATTAAGATAATCTGTGAAGCATTCCAAATTGAGCAAAAATTGCACTGTGCATATCGTCCAGAGGCTTCTGGAGTGGTTGAACAAATGAATGGCACAATAAAATCCAGACTGGGAAAAATGTGTGCATCAACATCATTAGATTGGCCAGATGCATTGCCTCTTGTTTTAATGGGACTCAGAAGCATTCCTGATAGAAACACTGGATTGAGTCCGCACGAGATAATGATGGGAAGAGCAATGAGACAAGCACATGTTCCCACAAATAAACTGCTAAATATATCTGATGATATGGTTCTGGATTATTGCAAAGGATTGGCTGACCTAGTGCGTTCTGTCTCTCACCAGGTTGGAGAAGACGCAGTTTCCAGGCAGCCTGAACAAGAACATGATCTGAGTCCCGGAGACTGGGTGGTAGTGAAGAATCACACCAGAGAAACGTGTCTATCACCTAGGTGGGGCCAACCTTGTCAGGTCATACTGGTTACGAACACAGCAGTGAAGTGTGCAGGATTTCCTAATTGGATTCATGTAAGCCACACCAAAAGAGTATCAGATCCTGAAGAAGAAAATCCTCAGACAGTATCGATCACTGAGGAAGCTGAAGGTTGCCCAGCTGAAGAATCTCAGGAACAAGATTCGAGGGAAGCTGAAGAAGAACAACCGAGCACAAGTCAGGACTGGATACCAGTGGTGGAAATTCCTGAAATTTACCACAGAACAAGAAGTCCAGCAAATTTGGATGAAATTGAAGAGGATCAGATAGGTGAAGAAGAAGCAGCTCAGGAAAAAGAAGAAGACACAATAAGAGAACCTGAGCAGGACCAGATAGGGAGAGGAAACTGGGCTCAAATTAAAGAAGAACAAACAGACTTTGAGCAGGGACAGACAGGTCTAGAAGAACGCGGTCAGGCTGCAGAAGTACAAAGTGCAATAAGCCCTGATCAGAACCAGTTAGATCAAGAAAAGTACACAGAAGAAGGAGATCTTGAGAATGTCGAGCATGGAAATGTAAATCAAGAACAAGATCAATTACTAGAGACTCACAGTGGAGCAGCTGAAGAGAAACAAATAAGACCTGAAAAAGAACAAATAGAAGAAGAAACTGAAATTGAAGAAAAAGAAACTGTAACACCACCTGAAAATAAAAGAATTTCTGAAGAAGAAAATAAAGAGAAAGCGCCAACAGAAAAATCAAGAAAAGGTGATCATTGGCCAAGTGTCATTAAAAGAGTAAAATACCACATAACAACCAGAAGTGAAGATCCAGAACAAGTAAACGAAGTAACAAGCCAAACGGGACAGAAAAGTAAAAACGAAAAACAAAGAAGCAAAAGGCTAAAACTTGTGAACAATAAATTTAAAGGTCCTGATTGGACTTATATTATTCTCGAAGATTACGAAAGCTCAGAATCAAGTGAAAGTGGTGACGAAGGAACAAGTGCAGAACTGATTTATGAAAAAGAAATAGAACCACCTTGAGAACATAAAGAAACTCGAAGAAGACAATAAGAAGAGCAATCTTCCTTGTCAAAAATGCCTGACGATAGAGTTACTGGGAGACCAAAGCAGAAAGGTTGTAAAAGATGCTGTGCTATATGCATATGCAATCTGGTAGTGATGCTTATAGTATGGTTAGTTGTGATCGTAGCAATACCTTACCTTATGATAATAGATAAAAAGATTAACAACGAAACAAAGGAAAGGACAGATAACTTGAAAAGTAATAGAGTAGAACTAAAGGCAGAAGATGAACCAGAATTGCATCATGAAGTAACAGATAATGACACTAGTCTGAATGTTTTCACAAAATTATTATTTCAGTATATAGATACCATGGAAGTTAGTAATTGTTATGTCTGTATGAAACTACCTGAATCAGTAGCAGAAGGGTTAACGTATCATCACTTGCCATTAACCTATGGCATATCATGTAGTGTACTGACTAGTTTATTTTATAGAACAAGGCAACTTCAGTATTATTATTCAAATATAGATGTGATATTTTCTGAGGTTCCGATTCGAAAGAATATGAATCCAGTGCTTAGTAGTAAAGATGCACAGTTTATGGGGGAATTTTTCTTAACAATGAAATCAATAGACATAACACATGCACATAGAAGCAATTTAACATGTTCATTACATGAAGAAGAAAAGATATTTTTGAATTTAGTGGAGAGTAGAAGACAAGATTTCCAGAACAAAGCTTCTGAGCATAAGGCTCATCTGCCACCTTGGGCTGAGAAAGAGGGTAGTTACACACCTGGCAAGGCTCAAGCTGCTATGGCTCTAGATTTTGTAAAGACAGGGAAAATTTGTCTACATAGGTTAAAGACTGAGTATAACAATGTTTTCATCGGTACCAGTGAATGTGAACACAATTTCTTAATTCTTGGAGGTTGGGGACTCAAAGGAGGAACAGATTCAGTTTTTCCTGGAATATATTATGTGTGTAGGAATAAGGCTTACTTTAGGCTTCCTGCACGGTGGTATGGAAGTTGTTACTTTGGAATAGTATTTCCAAAGATATACCACGTAAAAAGAAACACTGGCAGCAATGAAAATACTAGTGAATTAACACGTAAGAAAAGAGCTAGTTTTTCAGAAATTGTAGGGGATATATTTGGTGCATTGATACCTTCAGTGGGAATAATTCTGAACTCAAGGAAAATATGTAAATTATCTACAGTGGTTGATTGTTTATCAACTGACACTGCTGGAGGATTTCTAATGATTAATGCGGAGATGGTTGCGATTAGATCTATGGTAATGCAAAATCGACTTGCTCTTGATATTTTATTGGCAAAAGAGGGTGGAGTCTGTAAATTATTGAAGACGAAACACTGTTGCACTTACATACCTGATAAAAGTGCAGAAATTGGAACGTATATACAGAATATAACTAAACTTGAGAAGGAACTGAAACCACTGGAAGTTGATAGTGTATGGGAAAGATTGACCAATAGTATTAGGTCAATTGGTACCTGGTTTGCTAATGTAGGGAAAGGACTTATAGGTCAAATATTAGTACCCTTAGCAGGGATAGCAATAATAGTACTGTCAATAACAATATGGTGCAAATGTTGTAGAAAGAATGAATCGTATAAAGTAACAGGAAAAGGAAAGAAGAGAAAGTTTGATGAAATCGAACTTGAAGACTTAAGAAGTGAATTATACAAGAAACTGAAAGGAGATGTGAAAAATAGAAAGTGTAAAAATGAAAGTGAAACTATATTATGCTAAAAGTTGGCAACTGGTTGTGGGTAGTAATTGATGGCTCAGAAACGCCATCAGAGAGGGGATTGATGGAGAGACTCACAAATGAGACTTGCTCGGATGCAATCTTCTCAAAGTATTAATGTATTAAATTTGTATTGTTTATACTAATGACTGCACACACAAACATAAGTAGTAAGGAAGCTTGCCTATGTGTTTAAACTAACAAATAACGCTTGTCTATTCTAAAATGGCCGCTAAAACGCGGGAACTTTACTGCGCATGTCTCAACCATATCACATGGTGTGACGTCTTTCTTTGCTTGGTGGGAAATTCTTGCTTCTGCGCAGTATGCATTAAAATGGCTGCTTTATGTTTTCACGTGCTACAGCTTGCTCTTGTGTTATAATTAAACTGTGGTATTCTAACGCTACTAATGCGGGATAGAATTTATAATTAAATGGGAATAGAGTAGAAAGAGTGGGTATACAGTGAAACATTTTATTTGTGATTTTAATATTTTCTTCTTTGACTTTTATTAGTACGTAAAATTGGGCCTGGGGTTGGTGAACTGAAAACTCGTGTGACAATGGTTCTGCGCATGCTCCCTGAAGGCTGCCCAGAGAGAGAAAAAGATGAAGTCAACCTGGACGTCGTCCAAGGCCATGACCTGATGGCCAATATTGCTGTACATAAATGTCCTCACGAAAATGTAACAATGTACCTGAAGAATGTATAACACTTTGTCGTGAGACGGGTGGGAAATAAAGCAAATGTATTAAATTGATGGGCGGTATTTTAAAAACAAAGAGCTTTCAGAAAATGAATTAAATCAATATGGTGTGAGGATCAACCCCCTGTCCCTGTCCAATCAGAAGTAGTGGTCCCATAATTCTGCAACATTTAGGGGAGGTACATGGGCGTAGAAGGGTATAATAGATATAGAATTAGTTAATTAGTTCGAGCTTACTCTCAGAACGCACAGAAGAGTTCCAGACAGCCAAGCTGATCAATTGCAGACTGAATCCCTGTCCAGAAGAGGTCCTGAGGAGGGGGCGGCGGAGTCCATTAGAAGGGAGACACGGGAGAATCGAGGAGAAGCGAAGTACCAGAGAGGGGAACGACGCAGGCGTCGTTGATAGAGAGGTCACCGGTCCTGTCCTGATCCGGGAGGAGGTCTTTGCTCTTCATCCTTCCAGGGTCCTATCTTTTCCAACTCCTTCGCCAAGGGGTTTGGTTCTCGCACTTTAGGTAAATATAAATGCAATTCTTAGTTGCACTGCTGTCTCTATCTTCTCCTTTCCTAAGGGACGGTCATTAATTGATTATTATGCTTCACCCTCGATATGCGATTTAAGTATCATGTGGTTCTGTATTTTACTCTGCTAAATCTCTAGATAAACATTTTAAAACTTCTTGACTCAGTGATTACTTCAGGATTATGAATAGTAATGAACGTCACTCATTTTAAACTTCCCAATTAGCAAAGGATTCATTGGTAAGTCATTACTCTTCAATCGGAAAGTAATTGGTAGCAGGGATTTTGATAAAGAGTACCAACTGACCCCCCAGCGGAAATTGCTAGCGTAGTATGAATGTATGGGCCCAAGTGAGTATTTTGTGTATGAATGCTCGTTGCTAGTAACCCGCTGGATCACTTACAATCCTCTAATATCTTCATCTTTCCAGACTATACCCGGGAAGTCCAGCGGCAGAGTAAGACATTTGACGCAGTCAAACAAAAATTGAGAGCGCTGAAGGTCCAATACATGCTCCTGTTTCCGGCCAGGCTCGGGGTCATCCACACTGCCAAACCCCTCTTTTTTGACACCCCCGAGGGAACTTGGGAATGGGCAGCAGAGCAGCAGCCCCTGTGTGGCAGCTATCTCCCGCCGTGGGGGCGATCCTCCCATGCGGATGGCAGAGGGGTAGGTGGGGGTATTGATACTCGCACCTGGGTTCGCAACAAAGGCAGGAGGAGAGTGCTTGTGCCCAGGTAGCAGGTCCTGATGAGTGGGGGCAACCTAGACAATGGGGAACACCCCATGATATTATATAACTCATAATGCCAGCAGCACGTTATCCTGACTGCGGAGTCTCGCTCCACAGGGTCTACATAGATAGACTTGCCTCAGTTGTGATGTTTTACTGAGTGTTCTAGGTGTTGTTGGGGGTGATAGATGGGTCTGGGGTGGAAGTGTGCGTAGGGGGCAGTGGGGAGGGGCTTGGTTGGGGCCTTGGCCGCAGTTCCAAAAGTAATGCAAGTGAGGGTCCTGTCAATCTCTTGTCTCATTCCAATATGCAGATATGCTCAAATGACCACCGATGGGAGGTGGCCCACGGGTCTCCCTGGGAGGCTCAAGCAGTTGGGTTGCGTACGCTAGATCCATGGTGTCCATTAATATTATGGCATGGAATGTCAACAGCTTGAATGATCACATTAAGCATAGCGCCATACTTGGGTTTGCAAAAGTCAATGCACCTGATGTCTTACTGCTGCAGGAGATGCACCTTCTGGGCACTAAGTGCCCCTTTCTGGCCAGGGATGGCTATGAGAAGGTATTCCATGCAGTCCAATCGAGGAGTTCCCGGTAGTGGCTATCATACTTCACAAGCGCCTACCCATGATGCTCTCCCGCAGCGTGTCTGATGCCCAAGACAGATATGCTACGATGGAGATCGCAGGGCAAACATGCAACTTAAGTCTGTGTGTACATCCCCCCACTTGTTGTCTGGGACCACCCTTAAAGCAGTGCCAGCCCTACTGCTGGGGCTCCCCCAAGGTATTACAGTGATAGGAGGTGACTGCAACATGATAATGGTGCCCGAAAGAGACCGCTCAAACAAGTCTAGGGATGCTCGCCCTAAGACATTGGGGTTGGCAGTGTAGGCCTTGGGCTCTGCGATGTCTGGCATACCTGGAACCCATGGGATCTGGCGTTCCCCCACATCTCTGCTGTGCACAAAATGAGGTCCCGCATTGATCTTCTCTTCATGCCCACAAATGTACTGCTCCACACCTCAGGATCGTGTATCCTCCACAGGGGGATATCTGACCATTCTCCAGTGGCGGTTCAACATGGAGGGAAAACACCCGAAAAGCGCTTGATCTGGAAACTGAATGCATGGTGCCTGATGGATAGTGAAAATTAAATGGGTAAACATGCCTACAAGGGATTTATTAAAAAAAGAAATAATTTTGAGTATATATGTATAAATATCAAAAGTGACATCTAATGACACTCAACGGCATAACTCAAACTGAACTGAACAAAGTAAATTTGTAAATCAATTACAACAGGGTGAACCAACATAGAATAATATATTTCAAATATAAATTAAAAAAAAGAGAAATAGGGGTACAGAAATAACAATGAAAATACTCAACAAACATTGACAACAGAAAACATGTAAATCAGATATATAGGGATATCATGGTTATCAATGGATGACTAATCTTCATTGAACAATACAGTGAGTCTGTCCTATACATAGGAATCAGCACTCAAAGATTAAATAATTAACAAACACTAAAAAGAAGAATGGATTAGACGTCGACGTTTTGGTCTCCGTTGCATCAAGTTGATGAAACCATCTTCAGGACAAAGTAGATCTTGTGTAATTTCTTGAGCCCTTAATCAAAGACTCAGGAGTTACTTGGGATTCCCAAATGAGATATCTCCAATAGCAGATAGGGGCAAAGGTATTAATTCGATTGGTCTCTTTAGAGAAAAAAGGAAAATGAATTTCTTGTTTACCACTGACGCAGCATCTGTCTCACGATCACGGTGTGAGTTCCACGTGAATTCGAACGCCAAGGATAATGAAGTTGCTGACATCCTTTCTCAGGAGTTGAATGCATTTCTTGCACTGAACATGGGTTCCGTGGACTTCCCCGGGATCCTCTGGGAAACTAGCTAAGTGTACATACAGGGCATTGCATGGTCTCACTTCAGAGCGAGAGACAGGAGGAGCAGTACACCATAGAGTAGTTGGAGACCTGCATAGCAAGACTGGAGAAAGGACTGGGAGGAGTATAACTTGAGATTCGCCAAGTAGAACTTGACAGGGTGTTCCTGAGGCAGTGGTGCCTGGACGAGGCACACCTCTGCTACATTGCCTCCCAAAGCACGGTGGACGGGTGGCGTGACAAATCCTACAAACTCCTGAACTGGCTGGCAACTCAGAATGAAGTGGGGAGGGCAATCCCGGGCATTGTGAACCTGAATCAAGAGAGAGTTACCAGAGTTAGTGAGATTGCGTCTTAAGTTACATAATACTACCTAGCCCTTTACGCAAAATGTGTGAGGGCCCCGAGGCAGTTCTACAGGCCACTGATAGCAGATTTACCACTGCCCACCTTACCGGAGCCGTACAGGGCCGAACTGGAACAACATATTACTCTCAAAGAGCTAAATGATGCACTCAGATGTGAACTCCGGCAAGATACCGGGATCGGACGGGTTCCCACTCGAATACCACCGAAAATTCCGGAAAGCACTTAAACCACATTAGCTGACCCCATAGAATGAAACCATAGCAAATGGCTGCTTCCCGGAGGGATTGAACGTTACGATGATAGTGGTCTGCACAAGGTCGGGCACCCCCCCTGGGGAGCGGGCATCCTACCCCTATTAATAGTGAGCTTAAATTAAATGCCAAGATTCTAGCCAACCGGCTCCTCAAAGTTATACACAAACTAATTCACTTAGACCAGTGCGGCTTTATGCACCCAACGCAGCATGCGGGACTGTTTTCATAGGGTGCATGCAGCCCCAGCGTATTGACATGGGCTGGCAGATTCATGCGCTTTCCTACTTATAGGTTTTGAGAAAGCTTTCGATTCCCTTGACTGGGACTTTTCGTGGGATGTACTCTGGCAACTGGGTCTTGGGCCTCACTTTGTGTTGTATGTATAAGCATTATATACCGACCCTGAGGCATGAGTATGGGTCAGCAGGGTACTGTTGCAGGCCTTACAAATACTCAAGGAAATTGAATCTGAGACCCTCAACCACACAGTCACAGTATATATTTTTTCTCCACCCGTGTTGTCAGGTGGATAGTTGCATCATCGGGTCATTACCACTTGAGTGTTCGGTTCTCCAAGTGGTAAGCCATCCTCCACCAGGAGGGAGACTGTCTGGATAGTGGCAGTCGTCACAAGTGATTAAAAATGCCTAATCTCCTATATAGTGAACTTTAATAAACAGGATATGGGAATGGTTAAACATTCGATGGTGCTTAGGAGGATTTGTTACTGGTCCACCGCACCTTGTGACAGGTCAACATGTTTCGGCCAGGGATTGCTCGGTTGAGTCAAGCGGATTTCGTCAGGACCATAAGCTAAGTAACAAGTATCGTTTATCCTGAGTACTTTGACAGTCGTGAGGGCAAGTGGGTTCACTTACCCTTCTTCGTCAGTGAGCAAGATAGCTCCTGGACTGACGTGGTCATAGGTGCAGCCTTTTGCCTATGACTGAGAAGAGAGAAAGAACAGAGAAAACAGATAGACAAGAAAAAAACATAACATTGTGATACATACATTGTGTGGATTCTTTTCTTTCTCAAGGAAATCCCAAATGTGATGCCCCAGTTTACTTTTTAGAAACCGGGAAAGATGCTTTTCCTCTAAATAGTCAAGACAATAGACTTGAATCAAGGTAATATGATATAGAGAAGGTGGTTGGTTCCACCAATTTCTGGCTATGCTATTTTGGATCACAATAGCATAGATAATGGTGTTGAATGTGGGGAGAGTTCAAGCATCCGAGATGCCGTTTATCTTCATCAGGAATGGAAAAATAAGTTGGGCATTCATCTCTTTGCGCCAATGCTGAGATAATTACTATTGGTAGCGGCACATCCTATGCTAAGTGCGGGGGACATTTTAGACAAAGGAGACCATGAGACACATGAACAGGGTCCGCTATACAATTCCAGTACAGTGAATGTAAGAGTCCTTAAGTGTCAAATGCATCCTTCTGGCCCATCTTTCCAACTTCAATTAATAAAATAATCCCAGTAGTGATCATCTGATGAAAGCAGGTAAAAAGATGATTTATTAATGACAGAGGTAGTATAACAACAATACTATCTGGCGCAGAGAACGTTGTATATGAAGGACGAACTAACCAGCCAGACTTCTAGGTAACAGTAAATGTGGATGTCCCAACATTTCCAGGAGATTGCATCAATGTGCCAAAGTTTCAATCTTAAAGCACTTTGTTAAGGAAGAGATTGAAAAGATAGAGATTGAGAGTGGTGAACATACCTGAAGTCCACTCTTCACCACAAAGAGGCACTGATCTAGGGTTGGAAAATGAATGAATATGAGAAAGGGGGTGAGTGAGTGCATAGTTAAATGAACGCATATATAAATTATACTACTGGAACAGAAGATGTCTCGAGACACTGGTCTGCGTTAAATCTTTGGATTACAAAATGTTGAGTTTTAGAGGGAGCATAAAGCCTGGGAAGCTGGGTTCTGCTTCCAAAGGATATGGGGACTTTTCCACAATCAAAGGCCTGCAAAGACCATATGGTGACTCTCCCTCACCACTTCACTTCCCCAGGGTGGCAAGACGAAAGAAAATTGGAACCTATCAGTTGCATGTAACAGGACACAATAGTTAGAGGACAGTATGGACTAATCTTTTAAAGATATGTAGAAGTGCTGCCATAACTAAAAATGTGTATAAGATGAACTGCCTTGCTTTGAAACATTCCCTAAGAGCTTGCAATGGTAGAACTTTGTCTGACACATCGAGTAGTTATACCTTCCATAGAAATGAGCGTGGCTCTCTATTAGATTATATTTTAATTGACTCCAAATCCTGGGACAGGCTAATTGATTTTAAGGTTATTCCACGGCTAGACAGTGACCATTATGCGTTAGTACTTGAACTAAAAGAGCTCAATCCCGGGAGCGTCCTTAATATGGATAACCCTATTGATGCTAGGTTGACACTTTCAAATTGTAGGAGAAGAGTGTGATGGTCTGACATCAGTCAATCACAAGATAAACTTAGCACTCTATATGAAGCCCTGATCCCGGTGCTTCTGACAGCATCTAACTCAATAACTCACCATGGGGATAGTATAGACTCTGAGATGGTTATAATGAACGATGGCAGGTTAGGAGAAGTCACGTTAGACTTCTTCTATCCCAAAAAAACAAATCGGCCAAGTAGGAAACCTCCCCACCCTTGGTATAATGATCATTGTCGTAATGCCAAAAGATCGCTGGTTCTGTCCATCAAGGCCAACGATCGCCCGTTAATTAAAACTGCTAGATCAGCCTACAAGGTGGCCATTACTGAAGCCAAACAAGGGTGGGAAATGGATAAGTGGGATGTTTTGAGAAGCTCCTTGGGAGCTAGGGATATGAGGACCTTCTGGAAAGTTGTCAACACAGGTAGCTCTGGTGCTAAATCACCGATAGAGCCGAATTTGGAAGCAGAGGTCTGGCGGGACCATTTTGAATCTCTCTACTCTAATGGAGATATACTGAACGCTGAGATAACAGAGGGATGCCCTGGGGGGACTGACTACTCCGCCAAGATAGGGGAAATCAATGAACACTTTGACGATAGCTCTAGTACAAGTATAAGTTTAAATGAGATTAAGGGAGCCCTTGTCAAAATAGCTCCAGGTAAAGCACCTGGATTAGATAAAATTCCTGGGGATCTTTTCCGCAGTGAACCATCTGTATGGGCACCAGACCTCTGGGTGCTATTTAATGCCATATTTCAAGGCATGAAGATTCCCCCCAGTTGGGCCGGAGCCGAAATAATCCCCATTTACAAAAAAGGTTCACCGCTATTACCAACCAATTATAGGCCGATCAGCCTCATAGACATTACGCAAAAAAAATTTGTGCGTGTATTGCTGCTTCGGTTACAAACTTGGATGGAGGAACGGAAGATACTTACCCCCCTACAGGCAGGGTTTAGAGAAAAACTGTCTACCTTGGACCAAATACTCAGGCTACAACTATTGCACTGGAAGATCGTGTGTTTAGAGGGTGGCAGCCTCTACTTAATATTTGCAGACCTGAGGTCAGCTTTTGACTTGGTCCCAAGGGAAAAATTGTGGGCAGTCCTCCATGAGATGGGGGTTCCAGCATATCTATCCCAACTCATAAAGCGGCTGCATGAGGAAAACTTTGCCCAAATCAGGATGGTAAGGATGGAAAGCTAACTGCACCCATCCCGATCAAACGCGGTGTTCGACAGGGCTGTGTGCTTGCCCCTACTCTCTTTAGTCTATACATAAACGGTTTAGTAGATTATTTACTTGTAGAGAAAGACCTTGATGCACCCAAGCTAGCCTCGCGTATAATCCCAGCAATGATGTTTGCCGATGATACTCTATTAGTATCTAAGTCACCCATGGGGATTCAGAGGGTACTCAATAGATTTGAAGCATTCTGTAGTGAAAGAGGATTAGAAATTAACCTACTGAAAACCAAATTTATGGCGTTTAATAGCCCTAAAAGCACACGAGCAAACCCTTCACTAAATGGTAAACCCCTTGAGAGAGTCTCCTCTTTCGATTATCTCGGCATTACAATCACAGAGACTATGGATTGGGGGGCGCAAATTAAAAAATCATCACTAAAATTGTCACAATCGTCAGGTGGTATCATGAAGGTTTTCTGTAAGTCCAGCCAGAAACCAGTGAGTCCTGCCATTGAAATTTATAAGGTCCAAGCCAGGGGAGGGGCGCTATATGGCGCAGAACTATGGGGTCACTCTAGTTCTGAGAACCTAACGCAGACAGAGAACAACTTTCTCAGACAGTTGTTAAATCTCCCACGGAGCACTCCGCTAACTCCGTTCCGATTAGACCTGGGTGTTAGGGCAATCACCGATGAATCTAACCTTAGACCTTTATTATATTGGCGCCGCCTGTGGGTTACTCGAGAACTTCTATCATACAGGGAGGAATTAAAAGAAGTGATGAACCTGCGGGGGGCAGCCAAACTGCCGTGGCTTGCGTATATCAAGCACATGCTAGCTAGTATGGGGTTGGGGGAACTCTGGGCTGACCCTGAGCCTGCTTGTACTTTACTCCCCAGGAAATCGTTAAAGGCCCATTATGGGGAGTATAAAATGGCTCAGCTTTTTAGTAACCCCCGAGTAGGCAAGTTAACCTTAGCCTTTTTAGAAATCAAAGATAGGTATAGCTTTGAGCCGGCCTTGGACGACATTAAGCCGGCAGCTGCTAGAAAGCTTTTTCTTCAGTTTAGGCATGGGGTTTTGCCTCTCCGCTGTTTTACACACAAGTGGGGGGGTCCGCAAGTCCTGAAGTGCCCGGCATGTGACTGCCCTGCAGAGTCAGTACTCCATGTGTTTTTTAGCTGTCCTGGCTACCATAAGGCAAGAAAACGATGGCTGGTGCAGATTTGTAGAAACCTTGGAACTAGGCGCTGTTCTGATGCTTTCGGGATACTGAAACATGACTGTAGTATCCCGATTGTTTACTCAGTTGCAGGTTTTCTATTTTCTATGTGGTGTACCCGCAGGATATTTTTAAAAGCATCCTTAAATAGTTAAGACAATGATTCTGGAGGAAACGAAATAATCTTTTTTATCAAATTCCCGGAAAAAATATCTATCTATGGTCACCCTTGCCAGTTTTAAAATTAGGTCTTGTTTTTTTTACATGATTAGTTTTACCTGAGCTATGTATGTAGGTTTTCCAATTATGTCACAGGAAAATTGTTTTTCTATTTCATATGTTTTTTTAAAGTATGTATATTTTTTTATATGTTCTTAATACTTTTTAAAATGTTAGCATTGTTTCCTGTCCTTGAGTAGCTTACTAGTCTACTACTATAATTGTTGCGAAAACCCCATGCAGAAGCAGCCTGCATTGTGGGGTCCCCAGTGCTAGGTTGTGCCAACTGCTGCATAAAACTAGTGGTAATAATAGCGGTCATCTTTTTATGAAAACTGTTTTTATTTAAATTATTTATTTATTTGCACTATGCACTTTCTAAAAGTGGATCCTTGTCCTCTGCCTTGACCAACCCTCTGTTATATCCACTGCCCTCGCTTTCCTTTGGTGAAGTAACTAGAATAGAGGGCATTTTTAAATTGAGTGTGGAAATTATTTACTTCATATGTGTGCCAGCAATGTCCATTACTGTTTTTATTATTTGTTTTTCACTACATGCAATTGATTTTCTTTGTAGTTTCAAATGTATCTGTATGTACTGTGTCTGTACTTTTAAGGTCATACTGACCGAAATAAAGTTTATTGAAATGAATGAAATGAAAAATGTGTATAAGGGGGAAACATTTGAAACAAACTCTAGCATTCACTGGAAGCCAGTGGAGATGACTTCTGACTGCCAAGACATGATTATATTTAGGGCCACTGGTATTATGCTTCAGGAAAGGGCCAAATTATGCGACAGGGTTGAGTAAATTCTGTGGGAAGAAAAAAGCAAATTATGTTTCCTAATGCGGCACATTTTATGTTAGCATTATGTCATTAATATGTAATTTTTACACTTCTTAACACTGTCTGAGCATTGGTTTCACCTTATTAGTTCCACTCTAACACTCAAATATAGCAATACCTCACAGAATGGTGATCATTCAAGCTTTGCAAGGGATCTTCCACTGCACGGCAACACAACACTGTGCTTTTGATAATTTTTTTATTGTTTGAGCTAGAAACAATATTTTTTTTGTTAAAATCTGCAGATTATGCAGCAAGTGGTGGATTATGTGGCAAATATATAATTATTCAGAAAACGCTGCGGCCGCACAATCGCATAATTCCAGTGGCTATGATAATATTTTTCAAGACCCAAGCTGCGACAAAATCCCATTCTCTTGAGTTTTCTGTAATTGGGCAATTTGACATTTGGCTCTATTTTCACCCAAATAGAGCCAATTATGACTATTTAACTATGGCTTTACAGTAGTAGCAAAGACCGAGGGTGGTACAAGGTCAATGATCATTCCAAAATATTAAAAACAATATAAAGTTTTAACAGCATAAAAAGGAAACAGATTTTCACTACTGGTTTAACTGAAAGGACAAAGTTGAAAATGGAAAGAGAAGAAAACAAGCGTATGACTAATTCAGCCTGTATCCCAAACAAAATAAACTCTATTTTGGCCCAATTAAGTGGGAGTTGAATGCGCTGCGAGACAGCCAAATCTTAAGGTTTTTCAGGCATGCAAAGCACAGCTGACCCGGACTGACTTCAACCAACAGCTGGGTATCCTCAGGTAGTACTTGGCAATCAGTTTCCTCGTTGGTTGAATATCGATGTTGGGCATAATGGGGACAAATAGGAATCCTGGGGTACACCACAGGTGACGTCTGAAAGAAGTGAAAGGAAAGGTCTCTGCTAAAACAGTGTCTCTGGCTTAAAAATGAGAACAAACTGAAAATACTCCTCCCACCAATTTGAGGTGGTTAACCAGAAGGTCACAGTCAAGCATATGAAAGGTGTTGAGAAGCGCTGAAGGACTACATATCCAATATCCCCTATGTTAACAATATTTCCAACATTGTCTACCACTTCGATTTACACACTGTGAACACGAAAGAAGCCAGATTGCATCTAAACCAGGAAGTATACATACTCAAGCTGGTTCTTTCTACTTTCTACAAACTTTTGATCAGGAGTGGGAAGCTGCAGTAGGCCAGAAGTCGCTGGGAAGCTTAGGGCTCTGTAAAGATGTTTTTAAGAAGGAAAGAAAATATAGCTTTTAACAGACAGGGACCTCACCAAGAGATGAGAAAGCCAGCACATTCATTCATAAGGAAAGCTGAGCCAGGAGCCTTGCTTATACCGAAAAGCCAAAGATACAAGTCAAGCCATTAAAAGAATTGCCATACAAGTAACACTCTGCGTCTCTATCCTTTGCAGGAATTTACATTTAGTATATTAGGTAACATTACTGCTTAAGTTACATTAATAGTTAGTGAACAAGCTTGGAAAGGGTCTAGAAAAACACATATCCTCCGACAAAAAAGTCATGCCAGTGCGGTCATAGGTGAATGAAAGAACAACTCAATTTGTGAAAAGCAGTGAATCAACAGCCAATTTGATTATAATATATGGTGCAACATTAGGGTTTTTAAAAATACATATATTTACATACACAAGTGAAGTCTGTGTTGTTCTTTAGTTCACAGTCTGTACTGGATTATTTCTAGGTGGTGCCAAATTTGGCAGTCGAGGGTCACACAATTTGGTGAACTGGGAAAGTCAGGAATTTAACCTCGTTTTTTCAGTGACGTAGTCTGAAAAGAAACTATCAGACAAGAACTCCGGACTACTCTAGTTTTACTCAAAATGACAATGCCTTGTCATTCAAGAGCTAAATTAGTACAGTGGTAAGTTAAGTTTACTCTACAAAACATTCGTATCACAAACTAAATTAGCCTGGCATTATAAATAGGTATATTTGCTAGACACTATTTTCGCAAACTAACTATGATTCAGTTTCGAATGGAGGGTCTGTATCAGAAAGAATACTGGGACATTAAAAGGAATCCAGGAAACTGCACAGATCAAAGTGCATCTGTTTTGTTTCTATTATATAAACCTAAGGGTGAGTAAAGCAGAGTACTCTACTTATAAGTACGTAAATCAATTGACTCTCCTTGCTTAAACAGATGGATTCCCGGAGAAGTCGAGTACTTTAAGGAAGTAAAATAAATCAACAAAACAATGAGGTCATGGGTGTCACAGTGCTTGCTCTCGGGTTACAGATTTTCAATGGCATGTATCTGAGAAATACAACCTACAGTCCTTATATAATGCATCACTCATTCTCAGATTTTTCACGGCGGAACACACAGCATCGTTGACTGCGATCTATTATCAGCTTATGGCATTTTACTTTAGTTACACCCCTCAAGTATAGAGCTGCCATGTAACTTTTTTATTTATTTATTTTTCTGTAACGCTTTTTCCCGAACTCTTGGGTTCTTGTCAGAGAAGAACAGATGCGCTTTCTTTAATGCTGAAAGACGTTGGCTCCCACGATATAAAGCCACGTTCGGTTTCGGCAGCCTGCCTCCATGCTTATTTATTTTAAGCAGCAGTCCTGCCAAGTACCACGCATCAGGCGTTAGTCTAACGCATTTCAGTGTGGTGATCTGCATCACCGCACTGAATACATTAGTCACGCATCATAGCGCTGCTCAGCTGTCAATGCAGAGCGCCGCTATAATGCACCATATCATGACTATTTAAAGCAGAAGTAGCGCGGTGTGCGCTGCTCCAGCAGGCAAAGGGTCTGGGCTGGCAAGTCACAGCTCTGTGTGTACTGCTCTCTCGCTACAACAGTGTATCAAAGTTAGACACCCCCACCCCCGATACACGAGTATAACTGACGTCACAGTCAGTGCACGGCCAATCATGGCTTGTTAGAGTTTTAGGCTAAGGTCAGTGGGGGTTGAGAGTCAAATGCGGCGCTGGGCGGGGAACGGGGATTAGGCTGGCGGTTGGAACGATGCTTATGGGATCCCACGCTGGCTGCGCGACTCGACCCTGCATCATCAGTAAGTGCAGAGTGTGCTGCAGACTGTATTCCACCTCATAAAGTAAACACTTGCCATCCCGTAATTTAATTGCCGTAGTAATTCCTGGCACGTTTGCCTGGCAGTCCGGCGGTAGAAGTAAGCAGGAGCCACAGGGGGTGCTTGTGTCATGCTCCGGCCGTGCTCCTTTCCTCTGCAGCATTCCCGCTGTGCTGATGTCCCCTGGCCCTCTCCTTTCCCCGATGGTCACGCCCTGCTCATCCATTGGCGTCGCTGGAAACGAAAGTTGCCAGTGAGTTCTCGGGAGCACCCGATTTTTGACTGCGCAGCAGGTGCCGGGTGGGTAGAGAGCCGTGCAACTCATTAATAATAGCCGGCGGCCGCACACCGGAACCCAAAGGCAGCGCTCAGCTATTGGTTTAATTATACTACTCAGTGCGAGCTCTGTTGGAGAAGCATGCAGCAACCGCAGAGGCAGAGCGATTCGAAGAAAAATTTTCAGCAGATTTAATTTTGATGTATGTGTAGGAACGAGTGTCGGCTTTGAGACTGTAATGGAATATGCCCTGGGTTGTCAGCAGGGGGTGCCGCCCTGCCGAGCCCGTTTATTTATCTATTTAATTTTACATCCGATAATGGAGGTGTACCCTCTATACCCATTATTCTTCCCGTTCCCTGTACTCTACCTTCTCCCCAGCATGGTTTTCCATTAGCTGCACCTACCACCCTGTATATTCATGTGGTTTGGTGCTTGCAGGAAGTTGTCCAGCGTAGTGGAGTATGTGGCTTTAACTCTGCATGTGTGCTTCACTTGCTTCTTATAAATGTAAATGCTAATTTAAGTGGAAGAAGCTGGCAGAACCGGTAAGTTGACTAGTTGGTCTACAGGATTTTGTTTTGTTCTTACCAACAGAGTACACAACACTGTGGTGATATGGGTCATTGGGTCAACATCCCTTCACATGGGTGATTACTGACTGACCAATTAGCCAGGCCATGATCCTACTAAAGGTTGGCGGAAGTGATGGCAGCTCATATTAGCAGTGGGCTGTAGGTTGTTTCCCCTGCAAATCATTGTGGAGGCTGTCTACAGGCTCTTATTCATACATTTGTAGTGCCTGGGTACATGTGCTTCAAATGTTGGCAGCCTCAGAGGGAGCAGGCAGTAGTCCAGGGGAGGAAAGCGTGCTCTCTGTGATATTTTCCCAAATGGGAAACTTTTATTATATTTTTTTAAAGTAGCACCGGTTCCTTTAGGTATTTGGGCTACTTAAAAAAAAAAAAAAAAAAAACGTTTCCCCGTTTGGAAATACAACCACAGGGATGGTGATCTGCTGTCCCTTGCAGGCCACCATCCCCGGATTTGTAGCCAATCACAGGGGTCACACATTGCAACTTGGATAATTAATATTCATTAGGCAGGTCTTTGTCCGACCTTTGGCGAATGGTAATTTTAAACACCAACCTAACAGTACATAGGTTGGTTCGCAAAAAGTCAGTGAGTAATCCACGACCACTTTTTGGTGAATGGACTCTTAGTAAATCAGGCCCTGGTTGAGGAGATCAAAGGGAGTGGGTTGAAGAAAATAATTATTTGATAAGAGTAACACAGTGATGAAATCTTGTCACACTAGTAATGACTCTTTTGGTTTTCATAATCAAGCGTTAGACTAGAAGTTGAAGCTTTTTGGTAAGTGTATTTGATAATACTTTTTTCTCTTTTCTAATTCTGCTGTTTTTGGGCTTTTATTTCAGGCTAGAACTATGAGCCATGTGTATTGTGTATGGGATTCTTAGGTCTGGCTTGGCAGCACACGTCTGTGAGACGTTCTGTTATGAGTTCTTTAAAATATACAGAGTGAGCTGTGGCTTCACCCTGAGGAGTATTATGTATCTTTCACCACCTGCTATTGACCTTTGGGTGTCTTTCACCAGCTGCTATTGGATTTTTGGTTGTATCATTCCACCTTCTAGGAGGTGCTTCTATTGGAAAGCATGGGGGCCTATTTTACTTCTGAAAAGAACACTCAATCATAATGCCATCTGTCACATTCAATAATTTATTTCCTGCATGCATTCTATACAGAAACCAATCCTTTTTCCTATGTTTTCCCTAGCACTGGCAAATGCCAGAAGGGTAGGCTTTATGTGATAAACGTCAATTGTTCATGCAATAAGTAAAATCAATTTGTGATTGCCTACGTTTACATGTGTGGGCACATTAAAGTCAGACCTATTGGCTTAACCAATGGAAGTTGTGGGAGGGGCTATGAGGTCTGCAAGCAACCCATGAGCAAAGGTTGGTGATTGAGTTTATTGCAAAACTCATGGGCAGAAGGTCCGTTCCTTGACTTCTGTCCAAACAGCATAGTTCAGTGATGAACAAACTGTGAAGGTCTGAGTCTGAAATGAAATATCAGATCTACATTGTATTCACAGAATCTAGCATTAATCAGTACAAAAAAATACAAAAGGGCTTATTTGTGGAATGCCCATTAAATGTGGCGGGGTTAGAATATCCAATGAGGAAAGCAACTGCCTGGTGTTGGGGGTAATGAATAGGATTTCTGCAGCTGTGACAGAAAGGAAGCAGCATTTCAAGAAAGATCAAAGTGGCGTCCTCAATGTCCATTGAATTACCTATTTAAAGCAAGTGAAGCAGAATAGACTAAGAAAACTCCATCTGAACATGACAACAGATTCGATCAGGCTGCATTGGAAAATTAAAGTCATGATGTACATTCAAGAAACGCGCAGAACTAGCAACAGACAACCTGGTCAACTTTCTGGTCTAAACAGGTTACACGTGTGCAGGTCTCCTTTACACACCTTTTGCGCGAAAAAGATATCCGATATTCACGAGAAAACACCTTGACTGAGGGCTGCTGTGCATTGTAATCCAACAACCTGCATTTTTCTTGGACAGAAAATAAAATCCTGCACTCCACTGTCAAAGGTTTCATCTCTTTTGTTGGTGAAACTAAACCCTCCACCTGTCTCATAGGCGTGGTGGGAAGGAGACATCAATGCTGACACAAGTCAGAGGCCCGGTCCAGAGCTTGGAAGTGCATGTACTTCACTTCTGTTCACAGCAGCATGCTGTAAAAAAAAATATATTCCCCAGAGTCCAATACTCCACGTTTCTAGGCAACGATGTGAGAGCTCAACAAACAGCACATCATCAAACCATAAGAGGGCAGCCCTGACAGATGGCAGACGCCTCCTCAACACAGAATCTTTAATTTCCTGCGGGACGCTTTCGAATTTGTATCGATACTTTATTGTGAAAAATTAAACTACTGATATCAACTGTGAGCTTGGTGTTTTCCGCAATCAAGCAGGCCTTGCCTTTATATATATATATATATATATTTTTTTTTATAATTTGAAGACGAAATTGTCCTTGCTTGTCTCTGGACTATACCCTTAAATTAAATACATTAAATGCTTGCCTTGTTTTGCACCAGACTTCAAGATTACACCAGGGATGAATTTTTACCATCCAAAGCTCCGTTACGCTAAACATCACTAAGCAATAAATTGAGAAGGGGCTCATAACTTTCATATTAGCAGTGATCTGGGGTTCTGCGCATCTTCTCCAATCATTTCTGGAAGATGGCTAACTAGTACAACATTTCTGGCGATTAGCTGGTGTCCAGAAAAAGGTGAGATTTGCCCATTTGCCTGATCAGTATTCAAATAGTATAGCGTTTCAGCAGTTTAACTGATAGGGGGATATAATTAAATGTTTTTGCTAGTTGGTTGGCAACGAGCCAAACAAAACATAACCTCTGATGCTTAGCAGCTGAGTAAATAATTGCTATTTGCCCTGTGCAGCCAAAATAGTATTTAATATATGGGAGCCTGGAACCCAGGTAGGAAAGCCTGTCTCTAATTTCTGTATTACAGTTGAGATATGACACCTAGTCACCTGTAGTAAAAAAAACTATGTAATTGCTTAGCTGTAATAAGGTATGAGTTGAATTCTGATGTCACAATGCCTGCTATCGCACCAGCAACGAGAGTGAAAAGCATGTCACGGACCATAATTAATATAAAGAATCTGAGAATTGGCTTTTCCTTCTTCTGAATTTTTTTCATAAAGAGAAATCATGATAATTAAAAAGACGATATTTATGTTAACATGTTTACGTTTTCCATGATATTGATCGTTATAGGAAACATAGAATATCTGCATGCTTCTACACAATATGTAATACCCCGAAACTGGTCCCAGTTCGCTTGTTTTCTAGTCCAGTGGGGAGCTAACCTGACAGTTTGGGCTGGACTGTTTCCATGAGGAGCAGGGTCAAGAATGATTAGCATATGGCTGGGTCCAAACATGGGGTGACGTGGCGAGCAAAAGAATGATGAATTTAACCCACATCTTTGACTGGGGGTGAATGCATGACAAGGTTCAGCATTCCGTCCATCAATTTTTTTGTGTTGTTATAAGTCGCCCTTAATGGGAAGAGTATGCCCAGACGTGGGTCCTGTGCTCACTATTCCTCTGGATTCAAGGTAGCATGGCTGATGAGGGTTGATACCCCGAAACCAGTCCCAGGATGCTTGTTTTCCAGGCAAGGAAGGACCTGGCCTGGCAATTTGGGCTGGCCTGTTTCCATCAGGAGCAGGGTCAAGACTGATTTGCATATGGCTGGGTCCAAACTGGAGTGGCGTGACAAGCAAAGGGACAATGGATTTAACCCAGATCTGTGACTGGGGGGCAAATGCTTAACAAAATTCAGCATTACGTCCATCAACTTTTTGTATTGCTCACGCAATATGTGCCGCACCATTTTTTACTCCAATTTATATAAAACGGATGCTGATATCTTTTTGAAAGAATTACGAACTGCTTTTTGTGTGTTTAATTTCACAGGACAGATGCAGATTTATTCTTCATATCGGCACAACGCCTAGGCAGCGCTTGCACTGTCTCTGCGAGACATGCTATATTCAGGATATGTGCTATATTCAGGATATGGACTTTAAAAGCTCTGCTCATTTTCAAGGACTTCCCCTGTTACATGTGTTGTTACTCAGAGCTTGTGAGCACTATTTCTTTCTTTAAGATGCAGCACTGGAGACAAGTGCTCGTGGTTTGCAGAGGTCTGTTTAAACAGGGCTGTAAACCTTGTTCCATTTGCTGTGCATTCCAAGACCGAGGTCTGTTTTTTTCCTCCCTTGTGCTCAATGCCATTGATGCGTCCCCGTCTTTATGGTAAACTGATTAACAGGTCTGTGCAGCCTCGGTGCATGTCGTGGACAGTGTTTAAAATATAGGTCTCTTCCCTCCCTCTCTCTCTCCTGCAGCCTCTTTCTCCATCCCAATCCAGCCAGATGGCCCTCACATCTGAACGCTCCATTTCTGTCAACAGGGAACCAATTACACTGCTTTATGTTACTGATAATACTGTTTATACACATTTTCACAGATTTGGTATTTCTCCTTCTGCAGTTGACGTACAATTCTTTAATGTAGTTCTGAATCTGATATTTCATTTCAAGCCAATTGTTTAACTAACGCCACTCCACGCAACGCAACTTCACTCTGCGCAGTTGTACTCCATACAACTGCACTTCACTCTACCCAACCCACTCCACGCAACGCCACTCCAAGCAGTGACACTCAAGGCAACGCCACTCTACGCAGCGCCACGCAACGCCACTCCACGCAACGCCACTCTGCCACGCCACGAAACTGCACTTCACTCCAAGCAACTGTACTCCACTCTATGCAACCCCACTTCACTCTACACAACTGCAATCCATGCAGCACCACTCTAATCTACACAATGCCACTCCATGCAACGCCACCCCACTCAACGCAACCCCACTCCGTTTTACGCACCACCACTCCACGCAACGCCCCTCTGCTATACTCCACTCTAGGCCACTCTGCTTTACTCCACTCCAGGCAACTCTGCTTTACTTCACACCACTCTGCTTCACTCCATTCCACTCAACGCCACTCTGCTTTACTCCACTCCACTCAACACTACTCTGCTTTACTCCATTCCACACTGCTTTAACCCACTCCACTCTGCTTTACTACACTCCACTATGCTTTTCTCCGCTCAATACCACTCTGCTTTGCTCCGCACCACTCAACACCACTCTGCTTTACTCCACTCTACTTTAATCAACGGCACTCTGCTTTACTCCACTAATCCACACCACTCAGCTTTACTCTACACCAAACCACGCCACTCTGCTTTACTCCACTCCACGGTGCTTTACTCCACGCCACTCTGCTTTTCTCCATTCCACTTTACTCCACACCTCTGCATTACTCCACACCACTCCGCCCAACACCACTCTGCTTTACTCCCCTCTGCTCAATGCAACTCTGCTTTACTCCCCTATACTCTGCTTTACTCCACTCTGTCTTACTCCCCTACACTCTGCTTTACTCCACTTCGTTCAACGCCACTCTGCTTTACTCCACTCTTACTCCATACCACTCTGCTTTACTCCACGCCACTCTGCTTTACTCCACGCCACTTTGCTTTACTCCACTCTGCTTTTCCCCACTCCACTTTACTCCATGTCATTCTGCATTACTCTACACCACTCCGCCCAACACCACTCTGCTTTACTTCACTCCTCTTTACTCCATGCCACTCTGCTTTACTCCACTCTGCTTTATTCTGCTCAATGCCACTCTGCTTTACTCCACGCCACGCCACTCAACGCCACTCTGCTTTACTCTACTCCACTCAGCGCAGCTGTGCTTGACTCCTCGCCACTCTGCTGTACTCCACTCAACACCACTCTGCTGTACTCCACTCAACACCACTCTGCTGTACTCCACTCAACACCACTCTGCTGTACTCCACTCAACGCCAATGTTTTACCACACTCCACTTTACGCCACTCAACACCACTCTGCTTTACACCACTCCACTTTACTCCACTGACTCTGCTCAACTCCACTGTTTTACTCCACTCAACTCTGCTCAATGCCACTCTGCTTTACACCACTCAACGCAAATCTGCTTTTCTCCACTCTGCTTTATTACACGCCACTCTGCTTGACTCCACACCACTCTGCTTTTATCCTCTTCACTTTACTCCACGCTACTCTGCTTTACTCCACTCCATTACTCCACACCACTCCGCTCAACACCACTCTGCTTTACTCCGCACCACTCAACACCACTCTGCTTTACTCCACTCTACTTTAATCAACGCCACTCTGCTTTACTCCACTAATCCACACCACTCAGCTTTACTCTACACCAAACCACGCCACTCTGCTTTACTCCACTCCACGCTGCTTTACTTCACGCCACTCTGCTTTTCTCCACTCCACTTTACTCCACGCCACTCTGCATTACTCCACACCACTCTGCTTTAATGCCCTCTGCTCAATGCAACTCTGCTTTACTCCCCTACACTCTGCTTTACTCCACTCCACTCTCTTACTCCCTTACACTCTGCTTTACTCCACTTCGTTCAACGCCACTCTGCTTTATTCCACTCCACGCCACTCTGCTTTACTCCACGCCACTCTGCTTTACTCCACTCTCCTTTTCCCACTCTACTTTACTCCACGTCATTCTGCATTACTCTACACCACTCCGCCCAACACCACTCTGCTTTACTCCACTCCTCTTTACTCCATGCCACTCTGCTTTACTCCACTCTGCTTTATTCTGCTCAATGCCACTCTGCTTTACTCCACGCCACTCCGCTCAACGCCACTCTGCTTTACTCCACGCAACTCTACTTTACTCCACACAACACTATTTTACTCCACGCCACTCTGCTTTACTCCACATCACTCAATGCAACTCTGCTTTACTCCATTCTGCTTTATTCCATTCTACTCTGCTTTACTCCACTTTACTCCACGCCACTCCGCTTTACTCCACTCCACACCGCTTTACTCCACACCACTCCGCTTTACTCCACACCACTCCGCTTTACTCCACACCACTCTACTCCGCTTTACGCTACTCTGCTTTACTCTGCTCTGCTTTGCTCTAATCTACACCACTCTGCTTTACTCCACACCACTCTGCTTTACTCCACACCACTCTGCTTTACTCCACGCCACTCTGCTTTACTCCACGCCACTCTGCTTTACTCCACGCCACTCTGCTTTACTCCACACCACTCTGCTTTACTCCACACCACTCTGCTTTACTCCACGCCACTCTGCTTTACTCCACGCCACTCTGCTTTACTCCACGCCACTCTGCTTTACTCCGCAACGCTTTACTCTGCAACGCTTTACTCTGCAACGCTTTACTCTGCAACGCTTTACTCTGCAACGCTTTACTCTGCAACGCTTTACTCTGCAACGCTTTACTCTGCAACGCTTTACTCTGCAACGCTTTACTCTGCAACGCTTTACTCTGCAACGCTTTACTCTGCAACGCTTTACTCTGCAACGCTTTACTCTGCAACGCTTTACTCTGCAACGCTTTACTCTGCAACGCTTTGAGCCACTCTGCTTTGAGCCACTCTGCTTTGCTCCACTCTGCTTTGCTCCACTCTGCTTTGCTCCACTCTGCTTTGCTCCACTCTGCTTTGCTCCACTCTGCTTTGCTTTACTCCACGCGACTCCGCTCTATGCAACTCTGCTTTACTCCCCTACACTCTGCTTTGCTCCATTCCACTCTGCTTTACTCCACTACACTTTACTCCTCTGCTCCATTCCACTTTACTCCACTCTGATTTACTCTACTCTGCTTTACTCCGCTCAACGCCAGTTTTCCTCCACTCTGCTTTACGCCACTCCGCTCAACGCCACTCAGCTTTACTCCACTCTGTTTTTTACTCCAGTCCGCTCTACTCCACGCCACTCTGCTTTACTCCACATCACTCTGCTTTACTCCACTCTGCTTTGCTCCACCCCACTCCGCTTTACTCCACCCCACACCCACCCATTTCTTCTTTTTCGTCATCGAAGAGGTAAATCTATCCACACAGTTACACACAATTCAACTCCACACATTTGCAATCCACACCACATAATTCAACGCTAAACCACATAATACAACTCAACACAATTACACAAAACACCACATACATCTAATCCACATCACACAATTCTACATTGTGCTACAAAATTCAACAGCACACCATATAATTAAACTCCACCACATACCACTCCACAACACAAAATACCATTCTACATTATTAAACTCCATAATACACAATCCCACTCCACATAATTCCAGTGGACCCTCAATACCATATAATACCACGGCACACCATGCCACATAATTCCGCTACACAAATCCAATCCACACAATACCATGCCACACAATTACACAATAAACTAATCCAACACACATAATTCCACTACACACCACACACATACATTCCATAACACATAGGTAAAAGACATTGCCATTTACAATGCCAATAGCTCTAACTCAAACAAATTTGAGACTGCTTGCATTTTCAATGCTTGTTTAGGAAGCGTCAAGGTGTAACCATTTATTATAAGGAATAAAAAAATAAACTCTGCCGTACATTGAAAGGACAGTGGAAGTCACTTCAGAGTTCCATGATCTTATAAAGGAACACTGCCTTCCATGTTGTTCCTCTATATGGTCACTGCACTAATTGGCGTTTTGCAATATCCTTATAATATCCGGTGGTGATATTAGCTTTTATATAATGCGCTATTAGATGGATGTTGGAAATTCAAGTTTTCTTCAGTATTTTCCCAGCCATAGGGCAAATAGTAAATGATATCTGGTATTTAGTCTGATAAAGAGCGAAGTACCGTGTATTTACTCGCAGTCTGCTAAATAGCCGTCAAGTTAAAAAAAAAAAAAAAAAAAAAAAAAGTATAGCGTCACTAAACTCTGGGGTGAGCACGCTATAGTTATAAGAAAACCGAGGCAAGACGAAGACAATTTTATTAGATTGTGGGCTAAAGCCCGACTGTAAACTAGCAGACACTCCACTGCTCCTTTTGTGGATAAGTCACAAACTACTAAATATAAATGGGTCATAAGCATGCTGTCGCAAACCATCACGCGTCTCACGCCCCAACGACATATACACATTTTGCAAACATGCATACTTGTCATGTATGCACACTTGTCACACAATACTTCAGACAGCTTTAATAAGCAAAGACGCCTGCACACACCTGACGCACAAACACGCTCAGTTTCAGATTAGGAAGTGCTAAACGCTACACCCGTAACACATACACACCTCATGCCTGTAGCAAACGCAATCAAATACTTGCACCTGCCACATAGTTTTACAACTTGCCAGTCAATAACACACAATAGAGATTCTCGCAATCACACGCACCTGTCTGCCTTGCATTTCTCATCAGCATTTGGGCACAGACACACTTGTCACGCCCAAACATTTACACAGCCTATTCGGGCGAGCACGCTGTCGGCAGCAGGATAATCGCCAGGCCACGCTGTTATTGTTGTTGTTGTCACCTACAGCTGTAGATGGTGATGTAAGGCCGGAGGACACGCTGGGTTGCCACTCCCGAGGTATTCGTGCAGCCCCCGATTTATACCACCGGGAGGGGTCGCAGCGCACTAAGACACGAGTCGCTAGAGGACTGTGGGGGCGGCTAGCACAGGCACTCACATTTCAGCGCCCGTTCGGTGCTCGACTGTCTCCCTTCCTTGGTGGACATTACTGTGGGCGAGGTGCAGTGGGAGGTGGCAGCAGGGACACTCCCCACTCTGAACTGCCGGTCTTCGGCCAGCCCCCCAGGGACTGGTAATTTTAGGACGCAAGGAGCTGGGGGTGCAGGGAAGCTGACAGCAACATGGCGGCAGGAGCTGGCTCTCCAGTAAACTGCGCCCAAAGGCAGGGTAAAGGGGAGCAGAGGAGGACGGGCTTCAATACCAGAGAGCAGTGCGCGCACCATTGACAGCTACATGAAATATGATGAGAGAGCGGAGTCAACGGGCCGCCATCTTAAGTGAGGCAACAGACACGACAATTATGTTAGCGTGCCCGTGATCCGAAGCGAGACACGACCCTGTAATCAAAAGGCCAACGTCTTATGTGTGAGGTTAAGTTAATTGGAATGAAGTTAATTGGAATGAATGCCGCCATGTTGTCGAAGGCAGAAGCAGAGTGTAGCATTCAAAAACAGGGCTTAGGGTACTTCCCACTAGAGGAATGACCCAATGGTGCCCCTGGAAACACCACAAGATCACCTGATAACGTGAGCTGGTGCACGGTGCTCTTAAGAGCGTCCCTTCACAAGTAAGGTGTGTTTTGTAATGTTTGTTGACACGCCATTGGAAGCACGAGAGCAGTTGCTGATACTGTGATTAAAGAGTCGAAAACTGCGCGTTATACAGTCCGCTCAATGGCGGGGTCGGTATTTGTCGCGGCGAAGCCACTCTACTTGCCGCTGCTGCTCCATCAGAGACTGCACCTAACCATTGCTCATCAACCGTTTCCCCTTGACCCCCCCCCCCCCCTGGCCTCACCACACCTAGAATAGAAAGTACAGAATAGAAAGTAGAAGTGTCTGTGCCCGAGCCCTCTGCGGCACTGTTTCAGACTTCTTCCATGTTGGTTGTAGTAATCACACAAACCTTGGTAAGAGCAATCACTTTATTCAACCTTCCGGAACCACTGGTACCCTTAGAGTGTCCCTCCCGGAACTCTCGCCGTCAAACCTCAACATTCTGTTCCTTTCGCGCGCACCAACAAAAGGGACAGAGAAAGACGAGGATTGATGCAACACCCAATAATATAATATCATTTTAATTACTTAATAGGATAAATCAACATAATATTAACTGTCAGAACACGAAATCTTCTCCCTTTCTTGAGGAAGTTAATCCATGACTCCTCTCAAACCTCATTCTACTACTCTTTCCAATGCTCTACCCCAGGCGCGCAGCGCCCATTGGGCTCAAAGGGCTTCAGCCCCTGTTAAGTATACGCATGGAGCGATTGAAGTAATTGCTTTTATTGAGTAGGAAGTTCAACACAGCTGTAGGTCAGGAAGGGAGAACCAGGAGGAGGGAACTTGTCTCGAAGGTCATCAGCTGGCATCTGTCAACATTCCAGAACGCTCAGCTGATGACAGGGCAGAGGGAGGGTACGGGGTGAGAGGAGGGACAAATGCAATACAGTATAACACAACACATCTCCCTCCTTGAGGAAGCAGTAATGACAGATATATGATTATTCACATACAAAGTCATCCAATCTACTCGGGGGCACAACCCTGCGTCCACACCTTGTTCTTACAGTTCCTTTTTCACCATTGACAGGTATACACTCGCTGTGGCCCATTGAGGCCGAACCCTGGGTGTTCTGTGGAACATCCCCATCGTCCTCCTCTTCCCAGGATTCTCCCCTTCCGCCTTTTGCGGATCCATGCACAACTATTCCTTCTCCATTGATTCCACTGTGCTTGCCTGGGGCTAACCTTGAGAAATGCCACACTCTTCCATCGCTCAATAGAGCTGAATTACAAAACACTTTTTTCACCATGAGGGGTTGTGAAAACCTGTTCTTACCCTTGGCTATGAACCCACTCGTTTTAACACACACCATTTCTCCCACAGACACCTTTACGGGTTTGCAGCTGTGTTTCACGTCATAGCGAGCTTTAAATTCTAATTGATTCTTTTGTAATCTGCGTTTAACCATGTCTGGTGACCACTCAGCCCTTTTTGCTGCAGTTTGCCAACCCACATTGTCCTTGGACATGGGTGTTCTCCCTCTCATAATCTCGAATGGGCTATGACCGGTGCTGTTGCATGGTGTTATGCGGTATGCCCACAATGTTTTGCCAATTTCATTTCTCCACACAAGATTGTTGTTAGCGGCCAGTTGTATAATACCCTTAATGACCCTGTTGAACCTTTCTACGGCACCATTGCCGGCTGGGTGGTAAACTGACGTTGTTTTGTGTGTGATATTGTTTCTTTTTAAATAGTTAATAAACAATTCTGAGGTGAACTGGGTGCCATTGTCACTCACAATGCATTTTGGTAGCCCTTCCCTTATGAATACCTCGTCAAGAAATTGTAGTACACTCTGGGTGTCCGTTTTGTTCACAAAACCCACCTCTGGCCATTTTGAGAAATGGTCAATAAGTACTATGGCGTAAACTTGTACACTCTGTTCTGTAATGGGTCCCATGATGTCTATTCCAATTCTTTCCCATGGCATGTCAGGGCATGGAATGGGATGGAGTGGGGGTCTGAACGTGACCATAGACTTGTCTGAGTTGGTGCATTGTATACAATCCCTCACAACTCTCTCTGTGGCAAGATCCACCCCAGGCCACCAATATGAGTTTCTGATCCTGCTCTTGGTTTTGCCTATACCTAAATGTCCTTCATGGCATAATTCTAAAATGCTATGTCTGAGTTTGGCTGGAGGAATTACTTTGCCACTCCTTGAAAGCAAACCCTCTTCAATTGACAGTTCATCCTTCACTTCCCAGTAAGGTAACAATTCTTTTTTACATTTTTCTTCAACGGCCATCCATTCATTATCATGTTACCCACTGTGCATAATGTCTGATCATTGCTTTGTTCAATTAACCAATCCTCCATTGAAATGCCATGCGTCTCCTCATGGACACTGGCAACCCAGAATTTCTCATCAGATTCACCTTTGGATTCTTGTACCAAAACAGGCATCCTACTCAGGAAATCAGCTACTACATTCCTAACGCCTGGCACATATTGTACTTCATAGTCATAATCAAATAGTCTAACAGACATCCTTGCCAGTCTTGGAGAAGCTGTATACAATCCCTTGGTGGTTAAAACTTTTGTTAGTGGTTTGTGGTCACTTCTCAAGATAACTTTGCTTCCCCATATGAATTGCCTGAAGTGTTCCAATCCCCAAACGCAAGCCAATGCCTCACGTTCAATGACAGAATACCTTTCTTCTGTCGGAGTCAGTGAACGTGATGCAAATGCTATAGTGCATTCAGTACCTTTTGAATCAATTTGACTTAGGACGGCACCTAATCCTCTCCCACTGGCATCTGTTGTTACTATACTCTTCAACAATGGGTCAAAACCTTGCAAAGGTGGGGCTGTGCATATGTCCTTCTTTAGCATGCAAAATGTTTTACTACAGTCATCTGACCACATAAATCTGTTTTTGTTTTTTAGTAACTGTCTCAATACAAACGTTTTAGCAGAAAACCTCTCTATGAATTTTGAATAGAATTCTATGAGGCCTAGAAAGGAGCGAAGTTCATCCTTATTTCTTGGCTCTGGGGCATTTAAAATTGCATCTAGCAGTTCTTTTTTTGGTTTGATTCCCTCAGCCGATATAGAGTGACCTAGGTAGCTTACCTCTGAACGTGCAAACTTGCATTTGCTATATTCAGCTGTGAGACCCTTGTTGTCCAGGATTTCTAGTATTTGCATAAGTTTATCATTATGTTCTTCTTTACTTTTTCCCATGACTAATATGTCATCCTGGAATATCAGAATGCCATCCACCCCCTTGAAAGTCTCCTGCATTAGCCTCTGGAACATGGCAGCCGCAGATGCCAAACCAAAAGGTACCCTCTTAAAGCGGAAACACCCGAAAGGGGTGATGAAAGTGGTAAGGGTTCTGCTTTCTGAGTGCAAGGGAATCTGATGGTATGCTGCTCTAAGATCTATTGTCGAAAAATACTTTATACCTTTAGTACATGCTACCATCTCATTAATTCGTGGAAGTGGGAATTGATCTACTAGGATATTCTCGTTGAGATCGCGGAAATCAATGCACAATCTCAACCGCCCATTGGGGCGTTTAACCACAACCATGGGGGCGACCCATTCTGAGGAATCAACTCTCTCAATTATGTCATCCTGAAGTAATTTTTCTATATGTTCTTTCACCCCTTCTCTTATGGAGAACGGAACATTCCTCACCTTATGTATTACTGGAATGGCGTCTTTCTTCACACAAATTTCATGTTCAAAACCCTTGTAATGTCCAATTGAGTCTGCAAACACCTTTGGAAATTTTATTTTGACTTCTTTGCTAATTTCGTCCTCACTTTCTATAATGAGAACCGGTTCATCACTGTTGGGATTGAGTACAATCCCTAGCTTCCCTTGATCTAACCATCCTAATACTGAGGGACCAGACTTGGACACATATAGTTTGCATAAGGCGTCTCTACCTTTGAACGCGAACCTCAATTTTCTAAATCCCTCCAAATCAATTGGTTCACCAGTAAATGTCTTCAAGGAAATGTCTGGGGCTTCTAACTCTTCACCTAGTTTGGGCAAAAATGTCTCCCTCCACACTTTTGCATTAACGATTGTGTATGGTGAACCTGAGTCTGCTACGATTGATACATTTACACCCCCTATACACATTTCACATACTGGTTTTTTTTTTTTAACTGTTCCCTCCTTGTCATCATCTACTTCATCAATATAATCTTCATCAATATTAAGTACAAACATGTTCATGTCATCCTCATCTGAACAGTTCGAATCTGAGTCATTCTCATTATCAACATATTTTACAGTTTTAGGTGACCTTTTGTGACAGACTTTCTGAAAATGACCCATGACTCCGCAAAAGGAGCATCTACTCTTTTTAGCTGGGCAGTATCGATCATTTGCTAAGTGATTCAAACTGCCGCATCTGTAGCATTTTCTAATAGTGTTGTTCGAATTTTCGAATTTTCTGTCTTTGTTGAGTTTTTCCCTGTAATTAGTTCTACCATCTTTAGGTTTTCTGTCACCCACTTTGGCAACAATATTTTCCTCATTCTTTTCTTTACTTTCCGCTATAACTGCTTTTGCGCATCTGCCTGTTAGTTCTGCTCTTCTGACTATATCAATTACAGTTTGTAGTGGATTCTCTCCTTTGGCCCACAGATTGTCCTGAATGTCAGCATTTGATCCTTGCATGACAATTTGATCACGTATGAATTCATCGTGAAGGTCACCGAATCGACATGTAATGGCTAAATTCTTTAATGCAGCAACAAAGTCGTCAATTGATTCGTTCTGACCCTGCTTTCTATGAAAGAATCTATATCTGTCCACACCTACACATACGGTGGGTTTGTAGTAACTATTGAGATCATCTATGGCATTTACATAGATATCTCCCTCATCAGCAGCCCTCACTTTTTTGTTGATCCGTTTGAAAACCTTTATGCCACCTGCACCCAAACAGTGCATTAAGATTTTATACTTCTTTTCTGCTTTTATATCTTCCTCACCTTCATTTGTTTCTATGAAGTTTGTAAAATGCTCTCTCCATTCTTCCCATTTGATGGACGGTTCTCCTCCCCCAGCTAAAAATGATGAAGGTGGTGTTAAATTTAGCAAAAAACCAGTAGCCATTTTTGTTTATTTGCTAAGGCTAGGGCTATCAGTGAACACTTGCGTAGTAATAATTTGAATTGAATTTTGTCAATACATACACTCGCAGTATAGGGTTTTTTTTTTATGGTACCTTTAATTAGTGTTGCTCTGTCAATCAGCGCAGATTGCCTCTCCTGGACGCTTCCACTTTATTTTCCTTATAGTGGCTCTGAGGCAGGACACTGTGCCCATGAGATGCTGGAGGCTGGCCTTAGCGCTGTTCTGATCGCTGTTTTCCTTCACTATATACACTTAAGAATGCATGCGCCAGAGTGTATTCAGAGGAAGGGAGAAAATGAAAACAAACAAAAAAAAATGAATGCTGAAACGCCGGCGGTGTCTTCCCTGTAATGACACACTCAAAATGGCCACCTCACGTCGCTTACGCACCGCGTCATACACCACTTGACAGTTATCTTCGTTGGTGAAAGCGCGTTGACAGTTACCAGCTGGCAGTTAGGAATTTCTCAGTCAGCGCCGCGCTACCACACCACAGAAACTTTTGAAGCGGCTATTTCTTGAACACTCAAACGATACGCGACATTCCTCCCAGAACTCAGGATGCCTTTCACTTCGATTTTGCAGCGCGTCTATTCATCAGCTGTCACTCAGTAACATTGTGGAAGAAACTTCCCACACTGACAACGCCGCTCTCGAATCAATCCTTAGTCTTTAAATCTTCTCCACTTATTCACTGACCTTTTTTATTAAAGTTCCTCCTTGGTGATACCGATTGCCGAAATTAATTCATCTTCAATAAAAAAAATTCCGAAATGTCACCAATTTATGCGTGCGGGTTCCGCTGTGTTGACCCTCGTCGCCAATTTGTTAAGTATACGCATGGAGCGATTGAAGTAATTGCTTTTATTGAGTAGGAAGTTCAACACAGCTGTAGGTCAGGAAGGGAGAACCAGGAGGAGGGAACTTGTCTCGAAGGTCATCAGCTGGCATCTGTCAACATTCCAGAACGCTCAGCTGATGACAGGGCAGAGGGAGGGTACGGGGTGAGAGGAGGGACAAATGCAATACAGTATAACACAACAGCCCCCCCCTCGTGTGTGGCAGCATGGGCTGAGACAGCTTCCCGGGCACACACACAGCCGCACCTGAGTACTTCACAGGTCTTTAAAAGACCATTTGCTTGTAAATGAGGCTCTGTTGTTTTTCACCCCTTTTTAGATCCCCTGCATCCCCACTCTGCCTATTGCTGGAAGAATTACCCCTCCCCCTGAAAATTTTTCTTAGCCCCCCCCTGAAATTTGGCTCTAGTTGCGCCTCTGCTCTACCCTATATCTCTCTTAATATATCCTCCACTCTTTCATTCATCCCAAACCCCACCCCACTACTATGATAACTGAAATAACCCTTTCTAGACTCTTCCCTCCTCTACCCGTCCTTGCATCATCTCATGCCTTTTACTATTCAGATCTCCAAAACAAACCTTTTTAAATCCTTCCCTCTGACTCTCCTTTACTCATCCCAAACCACTTCCTACTGCTATGAACTATAAAAAAAAAAATTCTAAACCCTTTCCTCTTCCATCCCTCCCCTATTCCTTTTCAATCCAAATTACAGACAAACATGTCCACCACTCAAGTTAATTTAATAGTTCCCTATTCTAATTTCCCCACTAATCCTGTTTGGGTTCCGGAGTAGTGTGCTACCCGCCAAAAAGCGCTTCAACACCTCATCAGTGGTAGCAAACGCTATATAAATGCAAATCCTTCCCTCTTCTATCCCTCGACTATCTTTTTACAATCCAAATAACGACTAACATGTCCACCACTCAAATCAAATTAATTTCATATTTCCCTACACTAATTTACCACTAATCCTTTTTGGGTTCCAGAGTAGCGTGCTACTCATCGAAAAGTGCTTCAACACCTCATCAGGGGGAGCAGGCACTATAAAATTGCAAACACTTCCCTCTTCCATTCCTCCACTATTCTTTTCAATCCAAACAACAGACTTAGATGTCCACTGCACAAATTAATTTCATATTTGCCTAGACTAATTGACCACTAATCCTATTTTGGTTGCGGAGTAGCCTGCTACTTGCAGAAAAGCGCTTCAACACCTCATCAGGGGTAGCAAGCGCTATATAAATGCAAACCTTTCCCTCTTCTGTCCCTCCACTATTCTCCGCAATCCAAATAGCAGACTAACATATCCACAGCTCAAATTAATTTTATATTTCAATATACTAATTCACCACTAATCCTTTGGGGTTCTGGAGTAGTGAGCTACTCACCGAAAAAGCGTTTAGACGCTATATAAATGCAATTACAATACAATAGTCATTATTGTGATATCTCGTGCAAACCTCCACACGCGCGGGGTTTGTTATCAAGTGCCGCCGGCTTGTTATGTTTTGAAGTAGTCACGACTGACACATCCGGTCGCTCGTGACTATTTCATATGAGGCGGCACTTAGTTGGTAAACGGATTTCCCTCGTGGGGTGTGTTGGTATTTGAATCAGGGTGGGAGATTATTTACTTGGGGGAAATGGTCCGTTGGGGCATTCTGTACCGGATATCTTGAAGACTGTACTTACCCTGTGTTAGAACTGGGGGTCTCTAGTTGGCAATGGTTTGCACCTTTGTCCAAATAGGGACCCTTGCTTCTAGTCAGGATAAGGGGGATACACTCCTAAAATAACCCCTGCTCACCCCCTGGTAGCTTGGCACGAGCAGACAGGCTTATCTCAGAGGCAGTGTGTAAAGCATTTGGGAACACATACAGTAATACAGTGAAAACACTACAGATGGACACCACACAGGTTGTTATGTAAAAATAAGTAATCTTTATATAGACTTATCACAAGACCCAATAGCAAAAATCCACAATACTGTACTCAAAAATAGACTTTAAAAGGTTATAAAATAGTTCAGTTCTCTCAAGTTGTAAATGCAACACTTTACTCTCAATGTACCTTGAATGCGTAATGCAAAGAAAACAAAAGGGTCGCAGGGAAGGTGATGCGTCGGTTCCTTACACTCAGGGAGTGGATGCGTCGGTTCCTTACTGCTGCGCAGGGGAGTTGATGCTCGCTTCCTTACTGTGTGGGGAGGTGATGCGTCGGTTTCTTACTGCTTTCCGGTGCGATGCGACAAGATGGCATCTCGATGCGATACTCTTCTCTGGTACGATGCGACAAAATGGCGTCTTGGTTGCGATGTGACAACGTTGGTGTGATGCGTGCACGCCCGACGGCCGTGCGGCGACTCGATGATCTTTGGAGCCGCGACAGGCCCTGCGACACGCTTCTCCGGTGATGCGACGATGACCTCTGTGGCAGCGTCCCGCTTCTCCGGTGATGCGCCGCGCTTCGGCGATGCGAGGATGACAGCGGCAGCGGCGTCTCGCTTCCTTGGCGATGCGATGACCGCGGCTGCGGCGGCGACACGCTTCTCGTTGTTGCGTCGCGCTTCCAGCTCCCAGCGACACGCAGTCTCTCAGAAGGCCCAGCACAACAGCAGGCACTTCAATTCCCAGCAAGGGAATGCAGGGGGAGCTGGTTGGTGAAGTCTTGTATCCCTGAGACTTCAGGCAGGAGGCAAGCTCTAGTTCAAGCCCTTGGAGATTCTCTTCTTCAAGATGACAAAGCACAGCAAAGTCTTTTCTCCTGTCCTTGGTAGAAAGCAACCACTGCAGGCCAACCCCAATCAGCAAAACAGCACAGGGGCAGTACTCCTCCTTCAGCTTCTCCGGTTCTTCTCCTTGGCAACAGGTTTCTTGATTTCCCAGAAGTGATCTAATTTCCTAGGGGTCTGGGTCCCTTTTTATACAGAGTTTCTCTTTGTTCTCTGAAGGCAGAGAGGCCTCTGCCTAGTCCAAAACCAGTTCTGGTCAGTCCTGGAGCACTTTGTTTTTCTGACTCCTTCTTTCCTTTGTGAGTGAGGGGCAGAGCCATCAGACGCCCGGCAGGAGGTGGAGCCAGCATTGTGGAAGGCAGGCACAGCCCTATTCAGACCCAGGTGCAACTCCTCCCTCCACTCTGGATGCAGATCTTTCTATTCAGCCCTGTGCTGACTCACCCTGTCTCCTGTAGCCACCCCCAGCCCCTGTCACTCAATCTCCAGACAAGGAATACACAACCTAGCAGAGGCAGGCTTGGAAGTTTAGGCAAGAAAATACCCACTTTCTAAAAGTGGTATTTTCAAACACAGAATGTTAAAACCAACTTCACTAAAAGATGTATTTTATCATTCTGAGTTCAGGCATACTAAATTCGTTTTTCTACCATGTTCCCTGGGTCAGTTAGGATTATAAGGTGTAATAATCAAACTGCCCATTCTGGCCTATGGAGAACAGGTAGCCTTGCAATAGTGAAAAACGAAAATGGCTGTAATTCACTATTAGGATATGCCACACACACCAGGGCATGTCCTACCTTATACTTACAATGCACCCTGCCCTTGGGCCTACCTTAGGGGTGTCTGATATGAAGATAAGGGAAAGTTTAGGGACTGGCAAGTGGGTGCACTTGCCAAGTCGACATGGCAGTCACAGACCGCACACAGGCTCTGCAATGGCAGGCCTGAGACACATTTTACAAGCTGCTTCTGTGGGTGGCACAACCAGTGCTGCAAGCCCACCAGCAGCATTGGATTTACAAGCCCTGGGCACACTCAGTGCACTGTACTAGGGACTGACAAGTAAACCAATCATCCAATCATGGATTCACTAATCCATACATCAATTTACAGTAGGGAGCACTTGCACTGTGGCACTGAACAGCAGTGGCACAGTGCCCAAAAGCATCTAAAACCAGCAAAACATAAGAGGCAACAGCAAAAAAAATGGAAGGGAGACCCACGCCAATGGTGCCAAGTCTAACACCCTGTATGAGAATAAAGTTTACTTACTAAAGAAGAAGGATTCCTTGCAACGTATGTTTCTTCTAACCTCCCTACACTGGCGACGAGCGAGAGTATATCCATGTACGGATTTGTCACTACGGAACCTCGAAATTTTAACAGGATCGTCATTGGGTGCACAAGATCGTCATTGGAGGAACATTGTTTCTATTACGTGAATTCTGATTGCTTGCAGCACGGAACAGGATCGTCATTGGAGGAGCGACGGAGGAACAAAATATTGTTTCTTACAGGAATTACAATTGGTGGTTGCATAGAGTCCTCATTGGTTATAATTATTCGGCCACGCCTTTCAGCACCGGGGAAGGTTATTTTACACTCCGTGTTTATAGTGCTCTCTCTGACAGCGTTTTCGGCTCAGTTTTTTAAAACTTTATTTAGTCTAAGAGCCGAGCAGTGTAAGTTATATGCTGTTCCTTTACCTCTTTGGATTTCAACGTTCCCAATTCTGCTGGAGTGCCCAGGAACAAGGTAGTATGTCAATTTAAGGTACTGTACTGTTTTACTGCACGTATGACTACACTTTGTTTTGTTCTGGATTTGTCACAGTAAGTGCTTGTTCTCATTCTCACCATTATGGCTGGAATTATCCCTCCACCATCCTTTCTTAATGCCCCTGGGGAACCACCCATTGGTTGGGAAACGTGGGAAGCAATGTTCCTAGCATATGTGGAGGTATTAGAAGAAAAGGAGTGGAAACCTGAAAGGAAACTTGCATTACTGAAACATTGTTTAGGTGGAATTGGATTGAAGGAATTCAAGAATTTACCTGCCTTAGTCAATCCTGGTAATATTAATGTTTATCAATATGCTTCTAAACAACTCTGTGTAAGATATGGAAAAAAAACCAATATCGTTATGGAAAGATTTATATTTTATTCCAGGAGACAACGTACTGATGAGTCCATTGAGAATTATGTGTCTACACTTAGATCTTTAGCCTTAACGTATGACTTTGAATATATATCTTATGAGCAAGTATTCAGAGACCAAATTTTAATGAGAACCAGTAACAAGAAAATACAAGAAAGATTGTGGACAAGTACTGACATGTCGCTCAATGCTGCCATTGAAATTGCTAAGGCAATTGAACATTATGAAAAGTTTGTACAGGAGATAAGAGGAGAAGAAAAACTGATATACATGTGATACACAAAGATAAACCTAAAATGAAGAATGCTATTGTCCAAAAAAAGGATAGACCACAATCTAATGACATGAGACCCAAATGGCAAAGGCAAGATGGGAAAAATAATGTTCTTTTATGCTATAGGTGTGGTAGTGATTCTCATTTAGGTAATGCAAGAATATGCCGTGCTATGGATAAAATATGTACAAAATGTGGTAAAAAAGGGCATTTTAGTAGAGTGTGTAGATCTGCCTGTAGGAAAGTCAACATAATACAAGGTTATGAAGGATGTGATAGTTCTAATGACAGCAGTGAACCTGAAATTAATACTGTGTGGACTATAAACGGAGGAACGTGTACTTCAAATTTTCCCTCATGTGAGATTAATATTGATGGTGTTGGATTACATTTTCTTGTGGATTCTTGTGCGTAGTACACCATTATTTCACAAGTGGTGTTTAAGAAACACGGGCCTAATAAGGAGTTTATACCGCCTGATGTTGCCCCTGGTGGGTATACTGGTCATAAAATTGATTTGTTGGGTTATTTTTGCACAAAAATAGAATTTTCTGAACGGCATACTGTTAGACCTGGCACCATTGGCGTGGGTCTCCCTTCCATTTTTCGCTGTTGTCTCCTCTGTTTTACTGGTGTTAGATGCTCTGGGCGCTGTGCCACTGCCATTCAGTGTCACAGCGCGAATGCTCCCTGTGTAAATATGTCTATGTGAATTGGTATATCCCTGATTGGCTTATTTGGTTTACCTGTTAGTCCCTAGTAGTGTGGCTTATGTGTGACCAGGGCTGGTAAACCAAATGCTGCTGGTGGGCCTGCAGCACTGATGTGTGCCACCCACAGAAGCAGCTTGTAAAGTGTGTCTCAGACCTGCCGCTGCAGTGTCTGTGTGCAGTCCAGAACTGCCATCTTGGCTGTGAGGTGCACTCACTTCCCAGCCCCTGAACCTTCCCTTGGCATCCTGTAAGTCACCCCTATGGTAGGGCGCCTTGTATGTGTAAGGCAGGACATGCCTTGGTGTGTGTAGCATGTCCTGGTAGTGAATAATGCCCCATTTCGTTTTTCACTACTGTAAGGCTACCTGTTCCTCATAGGCTAGAATGGGCAGTTTGACTATTACATTCTATAGTCCTAACTGACCCCAGGAACATGGTAGAAAAACGAATTTAGTATGCCTGAGCTCAGAATATTAAAATACATCTTTTAGTGAAGTTTATTTTTATATTCTGTGTTTGAACATACCACTTTTAGAAAGTAGGTATTTTCTTGCCTAAGCCTTCCAGTGTGCTCTGCCGTTATGTGTATTGGCTGTCTGGGTTTAGAGGGACAGGACAGGCTGAGTCAGACCTGGGTTGAATAGAGAGATCTGCATTTAGAGTGTGGGGAGGGGTGGCTCCTTGACCTGAATAGGGCTGTGCCTGGCAAGGTGAATGCTGGCTCCACCTCCCACTGTGTGTCTGCTAGCAGACCCCCTCTTTCTGAAAGGAAGGATGCAGCCTGGTAAACAAAGTGCTCCAGGCCTGAGCAGAACTGGTTCTGGCTAGGTTCAGTGACTGGTAGCTTCAAGGATCAAAGGCTTTTGGGGTATAAATATCTGTGCCCAAGCCCCTACATTTTGTATTGCTTTTGGATCTGGAGAGGAAACTCTGTCCGTGCCACTGGAGGAATCTGCAGGAAGTGACTGTCCCTGTGCTGTGTGTTGTTTCTTGCACTGGCCTGCAGCAGTGACCACTGGACCTTGAAGAAGAGGAAAAGGAACTCTTGAGAGAACTTTTATTTTTGTTACAGCAATTACCCAAGGGCTAGGAAAAGAGCTAGCCTCCTGCTGGAGTCTCAGGCACATCAGACTCCACCACCAACCTCCTGCTTCCTCCCTGCGAGGACTGCTATCTGCTGAGGAGGCTCCTGTGAGTTCCAGGGCCTCTAGTTTGCATCAGAGAAAAGAGGGTGAGAAATCGACGCTAACGTATCTTTGCGGGCCGCTGCAGTCGAGAGCGCTGGGAAAATCATCGCGCTACTGCCGCCGAGGGCCCGCAACACGAAACCATCGCTGACGCCCCTTTGCGAGCCGCTGCAGCCGAGACGCGCTGGAAAGATCATCGCGCTGCTGTCGCCGCGCACTTGCAACCCTTAAAGAAATCATCGCTTCGAGACATCGCAGTGCGGACGCCGTGCGTCCGCCACTTTGATCGCATCGCACCGAATTTCGTCTCTCCTCGCGGAGCGTCTTGTCTTCGCATCGCAACACGATCGCACAGCGCAACAGGATCACCGCATCGACTTCTCCCACGCGGCAAGAAAGTCATCGCATCGGCGGTCCAGCGTGCAGAAGTTTGTCGCATCGTCTCCGCACGCATCCCGCAGATCGGCGCATCATCCTCCCTTGCGGCAAGGATTTCAACGCATCGCCGGCCTCGCGTGCCGAGAATCATCGCTACAGCTTATTTGCGACACTTTGTTGGTTTTGCTACTAAACCCAGGTACTTTGTGAAAGAAAGGGTCGCAGAGACCACTGCTTTGAACTTGAACCTTATTTTTGCAACCTTTGAACTATTTTTGACAGCCCTTCAACAGCTATCCTATTTTTGACAGTATTGTGGCTTTTACAGTTATTGGTCTTGTGATAAATCTGCATTTATATAAAGATACTTATTTTTTATAATAACTACGTGTGTGGTGTCCCTTTGTAGTGTTCCTCACTGTGTTACTGTGTATGATCATAATTGCTTCACACCCTGCCTCTGAGATAAGCCTACCTGCTCGTGCTACGTTACCACAGGGTTGAGCAGGGGTATTAAAGAGGGTAGCCCTCTCACTCTGACTTAGGAAGAAGGGTCCCTACTTGGACAGTGGCCAGCCATTGCCAACTAGAGACCCCCATTTCTAACACATACAATTGGGAAAGTCTAAGTGGCCAAACAGGGGCAGTCCTTACTGGGTTGGCAACACCAAAAGGAAATGGGTATGAAATAGGATCCTACTGCAGATCCTCCAGTATATGTAGAACCTAACAAGGCTAAAGGGAATGACAATACTACCATTTTTGAGATTAAACAAAAATTCCCAAAGGTCTTTAGTGATACCTTAGGTGAATACCGTGGTTTCAAACACCATATTAAGTTATCTGAGAATGCTGTACCAGTTCGTCATAAAGTACGAAATGTCCCTTTATCATATAGGGGTAAGCTTAAAGAAATTCTACATGATTTATGTTTAAAGAAAATTATAGAGACTATTGAATCTTCACCATGGGTTTCTCCAATAGTCATTTCGGTCAAACCTTCTGGCGAATTGAGACTTTGCATTGACTTGCGCAGCCTTAACAATGCTATATGGGTAGATGCTCATCCATTACCAAATTTACATGAAATGGTGACTACTCTAGCTGGTGCCAAAAGTATTCTCTTCTCTTGACTTGGCAAGTGCATATCACCAAGTTGTGTTGGAGAAGGAATCAAGAGATTTAACGGCCTTTGAAACTCCAGAAGGTTTGTTTCGCTTCTGCTGCATGCCTTTTGGACTTGCCAGTGCCGCTGCTGTTTTTCAGAGGCTGATGAAAGAAACTTTAGAAGGATTAAATGGTGCAGTTGCGTTTCAGGACGACATACTCGTTTTTGACAAAGATGCCAATGAGCATGATCACAATCTGGAGAAAGTCTTAACAGGCTTAGCAGATAAGGGTCTTGCATTACGTTCTGACAAATGCAAATTAAAAAAAACTGAAGTTGAGTACCTTGGACACTTAATTAGTAGCTCTGGCATTAAACCCAAGAAGAACCATTTGAGAACATCATTAATTCTCCTTTTCCTATGTCAAGGGAACAATTGGTTGCCTTTTTGGGACTTACAGAGTTTTACTCCCAAGTTTATTCCCAATTATGCTGACAAGGTCGAACCATTCAGATGTTTGTTAAAAAAAAAATGCGCAATTCATGTGGACTGACTCCATGTCTACTGCATTTCAAAAATTGAAAGAATTTATTGTTAATGCGCCTTGTTTGCAACCTTTTGTTGCTGGTAAACAGTGTGTCATTATGGTTGATGCCAGTAGTTGTGGTTTGGGAGGAGTTCTGATGCAAAGAGATTGTGGTAAAGAACGGGTTGTGGCGTATGCCTCCAGAACATTGAGAGAGGCGGAGAAAAATTACTCTGTGATTGAGAGAGAATTGCTGGCGTGTGTGTGTGGGGGGCAGAACATTTTAGAACCTTCTTGTGAGGTACTAAGTTTATTATCAAAACTGACCGCAAACCCTTGATTTACATGATGGCACCTGGGGGAGGTCGCTCTATGTCTGTGAGATTTTCAAGGTTAGCATCCAGATTACAAAATTTCCAGTACCAATTAGAATTTGTACATGGGAAAAGCAATGTGCATGCCGATTGTATGCCCTGGTTGCCCATTGATGATGGTCAAGATGACTGTGGAGTGATAAAGAAGACCGTGATGTTGCTTTTACATTGGAAGATGTTAATTTCTCAGGATCTGAACCTTCCATTATTTTAGAGTCTAAGTGGGCAGAAGAGATGGACAAGGATAATGAACTTAATAGAGTTAAATAATGGATTCTGCGTGGATGGCCAGAGGAAAGGAATATCACTGGGGACATCAGGGATATTCCAAAGTGTGTGATGAGTTAGCTATTGAAAATAATATCATTTTACATGGAGATACATTTACTCCTCCATTTGCCCTAAGAAAAATGATTGTGGATATAGCACATGAAGGACATTTGGGCATATCTCATACTAGGAGACGGGTTAAGGACAATTTTTGGTGGCCTGGAGTGAACACATTTGTTGAGCACCAAGTTAGATCATGTAGCCAATGCATTTCTAGTGATAAGTCGGCCAAACCGTTGTGTACTGAACCACAACTGGTTGAGTTGCCCCAGGGTCCTTGGCGCAAGTTGGGATTAGACATCATTGGGCAGTTTGCTGTGTTACCCAGGCACCAAGCTTTTGGATTGGTGCTCATTGATTATTACTCCAAGTGGCCTAAAGTTAAAATGGTGAAGGAAGTCACATCGCAGATGGTCATAGAGTTTTTAGATGACATTTTTTGTAGAGAGGGCATTCCTCATGAACTAGTGACAGACAATGGGCCTCAATTTACTAGTACCCTTATGGAGCAATTATTGAGAAAGTGTGGCGTGACACATAGAAGGATTTCTGTATTCCATCCTGAGGCCAATGGTCAGGGGGAAAGGTTCAACCGAGTAATTAAGGAAGCTATCCAATTGGCAGTAAGAGGGGGTCTTGACTGGAGGAGTGCATTGCAATCAATGTTGTTAAGTTACAGAACTTCTTCTAATTCTGTGACTGGAGTAAGTCCTTTTGAGTTGCTGAGAGGACGTAAGCCTGGTACCAAGCTTGTTCCTTGGTGGTTGCGAAATAAACGTTGTGATATTGGGGGAGCAGCTGAGGTAGATTTCAAGGTTGTAAGGGAAATAGTAGAAGAATACCAAAAAAAATAAAACACGATTTAGAAAGGAGGAAGGGGCCTGCAAGTTATCAGAATAGGTGATTGGGTGCATGTTAAGAAAGGAAGAACTGATGGAAAAGGATGCACTGTGTGGTCAGATCCCGTCAAGGTTATTGAGGTGTTTACGAATGCTGTGCAGATTGATGGTGGGAGTGTCTGGAATTTTAACAGGATTTCTCCATTCAAACAGAAAATTGAAACATTAAATTCATATGAAAGCAATGTTTTTCTAGACGTGAAGGAACGTGTGGATGATACGAAATGTAGCTCTAGTGTGGATAACAACGTCAAGGACATGGGCAAAAGCGTCCGGTCTCGGTATCTTCCCAGGAGGTTACATGATTATATTGTGCTATGATTTTCGTTTAATAATAAAAGGAGGGAGGTGTGTGGTATCTCGCGCAATCCTCCACGCATGCAGGGTTTGTTATCAAGTGCTGCCGGCTTGTTATGTTTTGAAGTAGTCACAACTGACACATCCGGTCGCTCGTGACTATTTCATATGAGGCGGCATTTAGTTGGTAAACGGATTTCCCTCGTGGGGTGTGTTGGTATTTGAATCGGGGTGGGAGATTATTTACTTGGGGGAAATGGTCCGTTGGGGCATTCTGTACCGGACATCTTGAAGACTGTACTTACGTTGTATGAGAATAAAGTTTACTTACTAAAGAAGAAGGATTCCTTGCAAAGTTTGTTTCTTCTAACTTCCCTACAATTATACCTAGTGGGCATTCCCATATTGCATGCAGTCCGTCCACCCACCCTTACTTGAGGTTTCGGATAGACATGTCATGGGAGATCTAAATCCAGCACATGGTACAATTTCCCCTGGTTGGGACTGAATGACCACTTATGGAGTAATTGGACGGGAGGCTGCATCAGAACTACATCTACTAGCATTTTCACTTTTGCTTTCAGTATTAGGATATGCTGCTTTACTGTTATGGGGAACTCAAACAGTGTTGGAATGATTCCACCAACTTCCGTTCTCAAGTTTGAGGGCTGAGCCGGATATTTTGATCACCCTCATTGGGTTATTGTTGCAATGTACCTGGAATGTTAGGGGTGGAAGATTCCAGTTATCATAGGTCTTCTTAGAATGACCACTTAGTATGATTCTACGTTCTCAGTTGAAGTGGGAGTGCTGGAGATTGAAGCTGCTCCCATGGTTGGTGCTGTTTGAAAATATTTTTTTTTATTACTTTGGACATATACTGGAGTGTTTTGGAGATCTTAATACTGGCAACGAGTGCCTTAGAGGAGACAGGCATTTCGGCGCACCAACCTCTCCTGAATCCATTGCACAGGGTGAACCCCGGGGTAAGATTGCATATATCTATGTATGTGAAGAGTATTAAGGCACGCTACCCCATCGTTTCTGTGGAACTGTATGGGATATTTCTGAAACCTTCTTGGCAATTTTTGGAGATCTTGGGATCAAGAACGTAACGTAAGGAGGAGTAGTCTACATACCGGTGGTATATGGGGCTCATGCATGTGAGATGCGGTGTGCTTGTGGTCCCGCTCGAGGTGGTGTTCGTGGTACTCTCTGCTGATGTCCGAGCTGTTCATGTGCAAGCATGCGCATTCTTTGACGAGTACCACGTTCTCTAAACAAGCCCATTTCTCAGTAGAAAACTGCACTGAACAACGCTGGATTGGCCATTTTAGAGGATTGGACAAAGCCTGCTGTATTTATATGGAGACTTCGATGTTCCACAGACAATATCTACCAACTCCGTTTTCTGTGGCGTCAGCATTGTTTTGAAGAGTGAATTCATCACAAGGATAGCAGTTTCGGCAGTTAAACCCACTACTCTTGTGAGAAGGATACGACAGTGATTGGCACACCTTGTTTGGCCGATCATCACAAGGTTATGGTCACCAGTTTTTGGAAGAAGAAACTTGCGGGGGTTGGCACACTTTGCTTGCCAATCGTTCACTGCTAGGTTGCAGTCACCATTTGAGGGAGAAGGAATCCACGGTGATTGGCACACCTTATTGTATTTGACCATCGTGAGTTGTTTGACTGCATGGTGGTAAGCATTTGGAAGTGAAGTTGCTTTGCAATTATCATTAAGCCACCAGTGGGTTGAGGTGGTGATATACCTGTGGGTTGGGTGTCCACTACCATATAGCACATTATCTTTTGCATGGTACTTTCATGCATTTTGCATCATCCTCTTGTGTTTTAGAGTTAAACTGTTGTACAGTCACCATGGCTTTGACAAACATACCTTCTCCCCCTGTTTTTCTATCAAATAAAGGCAAACCAATAATATAGTGGAAAAGGTGGAAGAACCTGTTTGATTCATATCTATTTGCTATTGGAGGAGAAAAGTTCTCCGCACCAGGAAACAAGCAGTTTCACTCCACAATTTAGGAGTGGAGGGATGTAATATTTATGATAGTCTGGAAACCATTAACATAGGAAATGCAGAGGGTGATGCTGATGATGTTTGTGATATGTCAGTTCTAATGTTGGATAAACATTTTGAAGTAAGGATTGATGTGGTGTTGGAGCGTCACAAGTTTTTTCCAGGACACGGGAAGGATGAAAGTATTGGAAATTATATAGCTTGTTTGCAAACCCTGGCGCTTATTTAATTCGATCCCTTGACGCACTCTCTTATCAGAGATCAATTGGTAAAGTGTACAAAAAGCGTGAGAGTTCAACAAAAATTGTTGGCTAAAAATCCAGATCTAAGGAAAGCTTTTGCAATTGTAGAGGGTGTGGAAAGTACCAACACATGGGTTCATCCGATGCGAGCCGTGCCCTCTGCTTTGCCAGGTTATGTGAAATACCCTGGTGTGTGTGAGATAGTAGGTGAGGTGGGCGTAAAAACCAAACAGGAAGATGAAAAACCTAAAAGTGGTGTAAAACAGAATAGGAACAGTATAGATGGTAGGGTTTTCAAAATGAAGTGTTTTTGCTGTGGGAACCCTGGCCATTCTGCAAACAGTACACAATGTTATGCCAGGAATTTGGTGTGCAGGAGATGCAGTAGGAAGGGCCATAATGCTCGGGTGTGCAAAGGTGATATGGGTCAGTCCCACAGTGTGGATTCAGTTGTGGTAGGGGTGAGCAAGATGGTTTTGGCAATAAAACCAGATCCAAGTGAGGTGTATGTAGAACCTTTACGAATACCAGAGTTTCATATTAGGTTGGATGATGAGGAGATGGTGGTGTTGGTGGATTCAGGGTCACCCTATACAATGGTGGGCGACAAGAATTGAGAAAAGGAATTTGGTGATGGAGAAATTATCCTTTTTCCACCGGACATAAATCCAGCAAGTTATGGAGGGTCCAAGATTGATGTGTTGGGTTATGCAGTGATGAGAATCGCTTTTGAGGGAAAGTGTATATTTTGAAATTTGGAGATAATTTGCTGGGGTGGCGTCACCAGCGTGACATGAGAATAACATTGGATCCCAATGCTGTGCATCCAGTCATGTCCATATCATTGGAGCAAGGCAATGATGACATTGTCTTAAAGTTTCCTGGTCTGTTCAATGGATATTTGGGTCTTCTTAGGAACTTCGAACACAAGATTATTCTTGGTAAGAATGCAGTTCCGTGTGTACATAAAGTGAGGACATTTCCTAATCTAATGCTTGAACCTTTAAAAGTGGAGATTGACAGGTTGACAGAGGGGATAAGTGAGGAGATAGAGTCCTGTGAGTGGCTCGTGCAGATTGTCCTAGCATCTAAAGATGGGAGAAAGTAAATTCGGATGTGTGTTGATCTTTGCGATCTTAACAAACATATATGGGTTGATCGTCAGCTACTTCTAAACATTTCTGAGGCTTTGACCATGCTTGGTGATGTAAGAATGTTTAGTGTGGTAAATCTTTCATCTGCTTATCAGGTGAAGTTACTTGATGAGTCAGGCACTTAACTTCTTTTGTAACACCTCTGGGAGTATACCGCTTGTGAGAATGCCCTTCGAACTGACATCTGCAGCGGCATGTTTCCAGAGGGTCATGATGAAGGTGCTTGAGGCTGTTAGTAATATTCATTTCTTTCAAGATGATATTTTGATCCATGGAAGAAATTGTGAAGAGCATGATGAGATTCTAATGAAGGTGTTGGGAAGATTAGCAGAAGCTAGTCTAAAGGTAAATAGGAGAAGTGCAAGTTCAGAGTTACTGTGGTTTCCTATTTGAGTCACACGATTTCGGCAGAAGGAATCAAACCATAAGCAAATTGGTTGGTTCCATTATTAAGACACCAGCTCCCATTGACAAAGATCAAGTGTGGTCTTTCCTTGGTCTCGTTGAATTTTATTCTAAGTTCATATCCAATTTCTCCATTTTGTCTCAGCCCATCAGAATGTTGTTGAGGAGAATGTGAAGTTTGAATGGTCAGCTGATTGTGGTGGTGCTTTTGAAACTAATAAAAAATTATTTGTGCGTTGCCTACATTGGGACATTTTAATGCAATGAGGAGAACCATTTTGACCACAGATGCCAGTCTCAAAGGCCTGGGTGCATTGCTGTCTCAGAAAGATGGTGGAGAGGAGAAGGCGGTAGCATTTTCGTTATGTGCACTGAGGGGTGCAAAGGAGAGCTACTCAGTGATAGAAAGGGAGACCTTGGCATGGGCAATCAAGCATTTCAAGTTTTATCTGTGGGGAGTGCCATTTATTGTTCCGTCAGTCCACAGACCACTGGTTCATGTGTTTTCTAGGAGGAAGAATGATGAACTAACTCCCTGCATTAAAAGGTGGATAGAAGGATTAGGCGAGTTCAATTTTCAGGTGGAATACATTTCGGGATCTAAAAATGTGGTGGCAGACTGCTTATCTCGTCTTCCAGTTAAGGGAGATGTAGCGGTTGAATTGTCAGGTGTGGAGGCGGATCAGACTTTTCCTATCAGCTGGATCAGTGAAAGTGCTTTGCAAGAGAGTGAGTGGAAGTCTGCGAGAGAGGCAGATGTTGCGAGGGAACTCAAGGAGTTCATAGTCAAGGTTTGGCAGGATTACAAAGCTCGTTCGGAGGAGTTGAGGGGGTATTGGAATGTGAGGCATGAACTCAGTTGGACTGGGGGTGAGTTGTACAGGACCAACAGGATAATTCCACCTATGGCGATTAGAAAGAAGATCGTCAATCTAGCACATGGGGGCGTAGGAAGGTACGATCCTTCTAGCATGGTTACCCCCACTTTCTGCTGGTGTCAGTATGTTTTTTTGCCTAGTCTGACTGGGATCCATCTAATCAGGACCCCAGTCACTGCGCTTCTTCTCTAAATTTGACATGGTAAGTACTTTTGTACATACACAATTGGCTTCTGGTGTACTCCTATAAGTCCCTAGGCACTCCAAACCTTTGAGAGGAACCTTGGGCCAGATGTACGACCATGTTATTTTGCGAGTCGCAAATTGGGCTCAGCAGACCTCCATGTCTGGGACTGCTTTTAAATAAAGCAGTGTTTTTTTTTTTTAAATGCAGCCCGTTTTCCTTAAAGGAAAACAGGCTGCATTTAAAAAAAAAAAATGAAACGTTTTCGTTTCTTTTTTAGGTGCAGGTAGTGGTCCCTGGGACCACTGCCTGCCCCTAAAAATATTTTCCCCTGCATTTGCAAGGGGAAGGGGTCCCCTGGGGACCCCTTCCCATTTGCGAGTGCATTACCACCCTCTTGAAGAGGGCGGTAAATTGCGAGTGTTTTGCGACCGCAATTGCGGTTGCAAAACATTCATACATGGGGTAGCGAGTCGCAATTAGGAAGGGACGCCCTTGGAACGCCCCTTCCTAATTGCGAGTCGCAAATTCTATTTAGCGAGTCGCGATCAAATTGTGACTGGCTAAATAGGCTTTGTACATGGCCCTGTAGGTTTTTGCATGCGCAAACGGGTCGCAAACCCGTTTGCTCATGCAAAAACGGGTTGTGCATCTGGCCCCAAGCCCCTTAAGGGAAGGAACTTCTCAGTGGACCATAAAACGGAGTATCCATGCCAGTGCAGTTGGACCTTCCTTGTATGGCCACTTAGGAACTAAAGACTCATCTGGGCAAGGTTAGCCTTTTCTCCTTTTGTTTGGGGGTGGGTTATGTAGGAAGGTAGGATCCTTCTAGCATGGTTACCCCCACTTTTTGCTTGTGTCTGTATGGTTTTTTGACTATTCTGACTGGGATCCTGCTAATCAGGACCCCAGTCCCTATGCTTCCTCCCTAAATTTGACATAGTAAGTACTTTTGTACCTCCACAATTGGCTACTGGTGTACCCCTATAAGTCCCTAGTATATGGTACCCAGGGCATAGGTAGACCAGGGGTCTTCCATAGGCTGCAGCATGTATTGTGCCACCCAGGAGAGACCACTCAAACTGTGACGACTGGCCTGCCATTGCAGCCTGTGTAAGCTGGTGCTAGTACCACTTACGACAGATAAGTTTCCTTATATCTGAGGTCACTACACTTAAAACCTATAAGCATCCCTAAGACAGGCGTTTTAATCCTGAAGGCAGGGTGCTGGGTTATAAGTGTGTGGGTGCCCCTGCATGAGCAGGACACGCCTAGAGTAGGTTCTCCAGGCTTTCTAAGTGCGGCCAGCCATTTTGATACATAAAGTGGGCATCCGTCATTACGCGATGGCTAACTATATAGTGGCTGTGCCAAACCTGGGCTTGTTTGGTATCAAACATGTTGGAATCATGCCATTACCTGTGCTGGAGGTATGATTCCATGCAGTGGGGGGCATCTCCAGGAAACCCCCAGTACCTCCGGTAACAGCCTTCCTGGGCCTGCCAGCAAGCTAGTCCGCTGCCGAACCCAGTACGATTCTGCCCTCCTGCTTCTGAGCTGAGCTCGAGCAGAAGAAGGTAGAACAATAGGTTTCCTGTCACAGGGAGGTGTGACCATCTCCCAGATAGGACTTTGTGTATTGGGCTGGGGCGGAGATGCTTGCCAGCGCCACCAGACTGCTTTGAAGGGCACATTTGGTGCCCTCCTTGCATACTCCAGTTTGAGCCAGTTAATTGAGCCCTTGGCTACAGTTCTGGTGCAAAACTGGACAAAGGACATGGGAGTATCCTCCCCTCTGTCCAGCCCCTCCTCTCGGAGGGACCCCTGAGTCGTCCTAACCCCTTTCCTAGGGTATTTAAGGGCTTACCTGTGGGTGGGTCCTCAGATTCATCGTGGGACAAGCTCAAGCCTGAAACCATGTCACTCTTCGCCCATCTGGACACTTGGACTTCGCCTGGAACCGAAACTGCATCACGGAAGACTCCTGGTCTCGCTGTTCTGCAAGTCTTCTTTGTCGTCTGTGTCTGTGCTGCATTCAGGATCTTCAACAGACCTGTGGTCATCAAGGACACCCGTAGTAATCTCCCTTGGAGTGAAGGAGTCACTCCCCTGCATCTGCAGGCACCGCAACGAAGTTGACCGGTCTGCTGCTCCTGACGTCCCACGGACTTTGAAAGGCTCAGCAACAAAGGTGGTGGTTCTGCAACTCCCTTGAGGCCTGACTCTCTGCAATTTGGAGCCCAGTATCCCTCGTTAGAACTGCTGGGACTGAACCTCTGTGCACCGTTTCGACTTGCCGCTGCCAAGGCTCGTTGGCTCTGCACTCCATAGCTCTTCGGGCTACTAGAAGCTCCAGCCTCCAGCATCTCTTCCTGCCAAGATCAGCGTCCTCACTGCATCCTCTGCACCGTGGGCCTTCATCTTTGGTGAGCTGCTCGAGGCCCTCTGGCAACTCCTGTGCCTTGGGCTCCCCTGCTTGCTCGGGGCCTGCTCTGACTCTCCTGCTTGTGGTGAGTCCCTCGGACCTTGCTGGTCCCACCGTTGCTCCTTCTTTGCTTTCCACGCCTGTTGCAGCTGCCAAGGCTTGGTGGTGCTCCCGCCAGGCACCAACCCCCTGGTCATCGACTTCCGACGTGGGATAGCTTGTGCACGGCTCCTGGTTTTTCTCAGCGTTGCCTGATCCTCACAGCTGCAGCGACAAGGTCACCGTCATCACTCCTGAACCTTCCGACATCGGTTGGCATTGCTCTTCTGTGCCTCCTGGTAACCTTAGAGTGGCATAGACTCTGTCCCTCTGCTCTCAGGTTCTTCTCCTCAAGAATCCACCCTTGGATTCCACTGCACGCTTGCACAGTCTTAGCCAGCAGCATCTTTTCTGAAGTCCTCCATTGTGGTCTACGACAGTTTCCGACGTCACTTCGCACCTATGCACCCGGCTTCCCTGGGGTAGGTATCCTGGTTTCTGGGGTATCCATGCGTGGTGTAGCTTTCCAACCTTCTGTCTTCCACATGATTTCTTCAGAGTCCACTGGGAAGGGTTCTTCTTTGATATAAAACTGCAGCTGCGACTTTCCTGTTGACTTCTGTTGAGTACGCGGCTGTGTTTCCACTCTGCACACAGCCTCGGTGGGGTTCCTGAGTACTTACCTTGGGTGTCCCCAGCTCTTCTGAGTCTCCTGGTCCAAGTCCCGACTTCGGTCGCAGTTCGCATTCCACCTCTTTAGTATATGGTTTGATCGCCCCCTGGAGATCATTGTGTATTGTGCTTACTTACCTATTTGCAATTGAAGTATTCATGTGTATTTGTGTTGGAATCTTCGGATAGGAGATATATCAAGGTGTTAGTAATTGTTGTGTAATAAATATATTTTTGTATATACACTGTGTGGGTCTTTTTCGTTTAACCTACACTACATGATTAGATCTGATAAAACAAGCTGCTCAACACTTCTTCTGGATAAGCCTGAAGGCTGCTCTCCACAGCTACCACTTAGAGAGCTTTCTACGGTTGTCTAAGACCACTAAAATCACCATAAGGGTTCCCTGGATTAGTGAAGGTTCTTCACTTAAATAAGTGTGCACCATATACTAAGCCAGCCTCCTACATAGGCCATCTGGGAAGGAACCTCACCAAGGCCAGAGTGAGGGAGTGGTGTTGGTGGCCTGGTTTGGATAGCCAGGTAGAAGGGGTTGTAAAGGAGTGTAAGATTTTTATGCAAGAAATGATAAGAGCAAGGTTGTTTCAAAAACTCCACTATCTCTGGTTGAAGTACCTGTGGAGCCATGGAAAAAAATAGGATTAGACTTTGCTGGTCCTTTCCATCTTTTGCCACAGAATGAATGTTATGTGATTCTTATGGTGGATTACATGTCAAAGTGGGTTGTGATAAGTGTGCGAGCTCCTTTGATACCAAGGTGCTTATCAACTTTTTAAAAGAAGAATTTCTTCACAAAGGAATTTCACTGGGGATCATAACTGATAATGAGGTTCAATTGACCTCCCATGAGATGCGTGAGTTTTTGAGTAACTTGTCCATTACGCACCTCAAAACTGCATCATATTCTTATCAGGCCAATGACATCACGAAACGTATGAACGGTCTGGTCAAATCTTGTGTGCAAAGAGCTGTTGAGTCTAAGAGACCCTTGTCAGAGGTATTGAATGAGGCGTGGTGGGCTCATAGGAATGTGCTTAGTTCGGTTACGTTCAATTCTCGTTTTTTCTGGATGAGGGGACGTGTAGGTAATAGTTAATTGAACTCAGCATGGCTGTGTGGGAAGGAGCGTAAAAGTTAGCAGGTGCAAGGTGAGGAGATGAGTGAGATAAAAAAGAAAGGATGGTGGCTCAGAAAGGAGTATCAAAGGAACTACAAGAGTTCGTACGACTTAAGGAATTGTACCAAGGATAAACTGTGGAAGGTTGGGGAGGAAGTTCTGGTAAATAAACCAGATTTTGTGAGGAAAGGGGAATCCAAATACATGGTTCCTTTTTTAATTGCAAAGGTGATATAAAATATTGTCAAACTAAACAATGGAGATGTATGGAGCACATCCCGATTTGGTGAAAGCTCATATTTGTAAGTAGAAGGTGAGGTCAAAATCCATTGGTGGCACTTCTGGTTTTGCCTGTCAGGATGGCAGTGTGGTTGATAGTTCAACACTTCAACGCACTGGAAGGAGCCATGCAAACCTAAGTGGTGGAATGATTATATGGTACCAACTGCAGGCAAGAGATAATGTGTATATAGTTTCTACCTGTGTCTGTGTAAGATTTATGTAACCAATGTTTCTATGATTCTCTTACGTTTGAGTCAAGTTACAGTCGGTTATATGTACAAGAAAAGTTTTCTGTACATATTGTTTTTGTTTTTCTATTTACTTACGTTTTGTTTTGGGAAGTGATATGTTTTGTAATGTACTTGGAATGTTCAGGGTGGAGGGTTCCAGTCATCATAGGTCATCCTAGAATGACTACTTATTATGATTCTAAAGTTGTCAGTTGAAGTGGGAGCGCTGGAGAGTGAACCTGCTACCATGGGTGATGCAGATTGAAAATAAAGATCTTTTATTACTTTGTCCATATACTGGAGTGAATCTTTCACCACTAAATTTGTTGTGTAGCTGGCTGAACCTCACCAGATCCCCTACTCTAACCTTACTATGAGATACAGCTTTCCTTTGGTCGCAATATTTTTTCATTTTGAAATTCAGTCATTTCTGAAGACACCAATTGGGTTCCATTATCGCTCACTATATTACTGGGGAATGACTCTTTGGAGAAAGTTTCTTTTAGGAATTCTATCACTCCTTTAGTTGTAGGATTTCCCATGAATTCTAAGTCAACCCATTTACTATAGTAATCCATTATGACTATAGCATAGCGCTTTTCTAGAGACAATTAGTAGATAGACCCAATAATATTAAAACCTATTTCTGCCATGGACCTTTGGGAAAATCAATAGGGGTAAGAGGTCAGGAACGTACTTTCATGGTTTTATCAGCCTCCATACACAGGTGACATTAATGTACAAACATGTACACATCTCGGTCCATATATGTCCACCAGTATTTCTTTGTGCCAGTTATGCCTACATGACCTTTGTGTGCCAAGGCAATAAAATGTGGTCTTAGGTTATTTGGGATGACCAATCTATCATCCCTGATAATTATGTTATCTTCAAATGTCAGTTCGTCCCTGACTTTTCAGAATGTCCTTAGGTTAACTTCCATATTCTTCTCTTCAGGCCAACATTTGATGATGAAGTCTTATACGAAAGAATATTCTGAATCATCATCAGTGACTGTTAACCATTCATATTTACTTAAACTGTCATGGCTATTGGTTTCATCCCACAAGAAAGCAACAATGGTGCCATCACCAGTATCACACCACACATCTTCATCAGAAATATATTCATATGGCATGGAAGATAAGAAATCAGCTATAACATTACATTTTCACAGAAGATACTCAACCTCCATTACATATTCATGGAATTTGCATGCTGATCTTCTAATACGTGGTGAGACTTTGTTAGAATTACATTTTGACAATATACTAACCAGTGGTTATGGTCTGTTCTAATTAGGAAGGGTTCACCCCACAAAAAACCATTTACATTTTGAAACAGTCCAGACACATGCAAGCAATTCATTTTTTAGATACAGTGTCTCTCAATTTGCGTGAGGCAAAGGCAATCAATCGTTCACCTTCGGGTGCCCTTTGACTCAGTACAGTCCCTAATCCAATGTAACTAGCATCAACTGTTGAGCTTGCCTGGCCTCAAGATGGCCGCACTCTAATCGGGCTCCCGATAACGTCGCTGCAATCCTGCAGGAATCTGCACAATCCATGGCCATAGGAAGGACCATTTCGGTGTAACGGAGAGCTCTGAACAAGCGGTACAAACTGATACTGCGCAGCCCGCATTGTGCACACGGAAAGCGGACATTCGCGGCTCGGCACGGGAGCGGCCGCACGGCCTAACAAGCCGCTGGAGTGCCTTGTCGGCTCCGACTGGCATCACTGGATGAACGCGGCGTTTGGAGGTAGCGGACGCCAACTGGGATCCTGGTCGCTGCGAGGTGCTGGACTGCTGGCCACCCCACTTGATCGGCAAGGGGGCCCCCCGTATTGGAGCGGCGACCTGGTGCGCGTGGGCCGGCGAGCCTGCGGTGACTGTGCGGTGTCTCTGGGTCTTGACTGCGCTGGGACTTCGGCCTGCACGCAAGGTTGGTGCACGCTGTATAGGTGTGCGAGAGCCTATCTGCAGGAGGCTCCATGATACATAGACTGAACGCCAGAGACGGGAGATGACGTGGTTTCCCCATGCTCAGAATACGCCAAAGGATAAATGATTGCTGCGGCCTGAGGTCTGCCTGGGACAGTCGGTCCGAGGCAGCCGTGAGCTAGAGGTGATTGCACGCCTTGCTGGAAACACCCACAGGTGCTTCGGAACGCCCGGTCTATCGGAGGGTCTGTCAGTGGCTGAGGGGACGCTAAACTGCAGCCGGACTGGCACCACCTGAATGTAGGCGCTGTGAAGACAACGTGGGCACAGAGCTGCGGGGGCCTCCGGTGCAAGTAGACGCCAAGTGAAAGTGCGCCATGTATAACAGCCCTAAAGTTAGCTGCTCGGAGAGTGACACGACTGCGTGTGGCGCCCATACCTGCGGAGGTGTAATTTCCAGGGACTCACTGCTCCTCAAACACTCTTGTGGCCGTTGGGTATGAGTCCAGGATCTAGACACAACTTTGAGAACCACTCACCTCGGGCATTGTAGTGACTGCTGTGGGTCACCTACGACACCAGCATGGGGAAGCCAGACAAAACGCAGTTGAAACTGCAGTTCGACCAGCGCAAATCCTCGAGGCTCAGAGAGGAAGACGCAGACGCGGAGCTGGGGGGGCATGGAACTAGGTGGAGACCTACGTCATATACTCGAAGCCATGCAACAGGGTCTCTCCACGATCAATGGGAAAATAGACTTGCTGTCTTATCGCATGGATCGTATGTCCAAGCGGTTAGATAAGCACACTGAGAGAATCGATATGGTTGAGAGGAGGGTCTCAGAAATCGAAGATCACGACCTGAAGGTCTCACGAGCCCAGAAAAACATGGGGAAACTGCTGGAGACGCTACAGACCGAGGCTGAAGACCTCGAGGCGCGCTCCAGATGCAACAATTTGCGCCTAGTGGGACTACCAGAGTTAACCTCAACGGGAAATATGGAGCTATATGTGGAGAATCTACTTGCCACACTATTAGGCCGAGACACATTTTCTTCAATATTTGTGTTCGAACGTGCCCATCGCTCGCTGGCTCCCCGGCCTTCTCCGGGTTCCCCTTCACGTCCTATTATAGCTCGCATACTAAACTACAGAGACAGAGATGCAGCACTGGGGAGAGCACGAGAACTGTGTACCCTTAATCATTAGGGGTCGGTCCTGTCTCTGTTTTCTGACTTTACCTCTCAGGTGCAGGGTCAGACTGATTTGCATATGGCCATGTCTGAACTGGGGTGGTGGAGTGAGCTAAAGAATGATGATGGATTAAACCCAGATCAGTTGACTGGGGGTGAGTGTTTGATTGGCTCAAACGTTCCGTCCATCATCCCCTTTTGTATCGCTTTGGTCGCCCTAAGTTGGCGGGGGTATGCCCAGACGTGGGTCCCTTGCTCACTTTGCCACTGGATTCAAGCAAGCCTGGCTGATGACGGCTGAAATGCCAGAAACCGGTCCTAGGATGCTTGTTTCCGGTCCAGGGAAGACATGGCTTGGCAGTTCGGGCTGGACTGTTCCCATGAGGCACAGGGTCAGACTGATTTGCATATGGCCATGTCTGAACTGGGGTGGTGGAGTGAGCTAAAGAATGATGATGGATTAAACCCAGATCAGTTGACTGGGGGTGAGTGTTTGATTGGCTCAAACGTTCCGTCCATCATCCCCTTTTGTATCGCTTTGGTCGCCCTAAGTTGGCGGGGGTATGCCCAGACGTGGGTCCCTTGCTCACTTTGCCACTGGATTCAAGCAAGCCTGGCTGATGACGGCTGAAATGCCAGAAACCGGTCCTAGGATGCTTGTTTCCGGTCCAGGGAAGACATGGCTTGGCAGTTCGGGCTGGACTGTTCCCATGAGGCACAGGGTCAGACTGATTTGCATATGGCCATGTCTGAACTGGGGTGGTGGAGTGAGCTAAAGAATGATGATGGATTAAACCCAGATCAGTTGACTGGGGGTGAGTGTTTGATTGGCTCAAACGTTCCGTCCATCATCCCCTTTTGTATCGAAGCGGTTAGATAAGCACACTGAGAGAATCGATATGGTTGAGAGGAGGGTCTCAGAAATCGAAGATCACGACCTGAAGGTCTCACGAGCCCAGAAAAACATGGGGAAACTGCTGGAGACGCTACAGACCGAGGCTGAAGACCTCAAGGCGCGCTCCAGATGCAACAATTTGCGCCTAGTGGGACTACCAGAGTTAACCTCAACGGGAAATATGGAGCTATATGTGGAGAATCTACTTGCCACACTATTAGGCCGAGACACATTTTCTTCAATATTTGTGTTCGAACGTGCCCATCGCTCGCTGGCTCCCCGGCCTTCTCCGGGTTCCCCTTCACGTCCTATTATAGCTCGCATACTAAACTACAGAGACAGAGATGCAGCACTGGGGAGAGCACGAGAACTGTGTACCCTTAATCATTAGGGGTCGGTCCTGTCTCTGTTTTCTGACTTTACCTCTCAGGTGCAGGAGGCGCGCAGACGTTTCGCCCCATCAAACGTAAGCTGAGAGAACTCAACATCGACTATGCCATGCTTTATCCGGCTCTCCTAAAGGTCACCTTTGATGGTAAAGCAAAGATCTACATAGACCCCAGCAATGCACAGCAAGCGCTCAAAGGCTACACTAAGGCACAGTCCAACAAGCAGGTGCAAGAAGAAGTCACAGGGGACAATAACTCAGAGGGACTGCCTGATAAGCAGAACTGAGGACCTAGCTGCTGAGATGGCATAGCTTATGAATAGCAGCAACGAATGTGGTAGGACAACAGGGTATTTCATAACAGCCCATCCTCAATTGAGGCGGTTGAAGTGTAGACATTTGCTGCAGTTTGAGGTTGCAATTCGGCACCTGGATGGGGTAGTGGCGGGTGGCCATTGACGCTGCAGGTAGAGACCGGGAATCCCGGTCGCATAATCTTATGTTTTCGTTTTATAATCTTGTGTGACGGGGTTACGTTCTGGGTATGCTTAATTGACGATGGCCATGGTCAAATATAGAACTTGATATAGTAATTGCGGCGGTGTTGGGGTTTTCGACAAGTAGTCGGGCAGCCACTGCCCTCAGGTGTAATGCGCATTGTTATTGGGTGGGATTGTGGGACTAGAGGGAGGGACTCGTGCAGTCATCTCAAAAGTTGGGGGACGTGACGTGGGAGGGGGAGGGAGGGACCATAGATTTGCCATTCTTTCGCAGCAGTAGCCCGGATAACCTTAAATGCTTTAACCAGTGCAGTCACATGATCATAGGAACACTTTTCATACACTATGAGCGTGGGTGGTGAGAGTGGCTTGACGTCTACACCTGGGGACCACACAATAAATTTCCTAACCTGGAATATTAGGGGTCTAAATGACCAGCGGAAGATCCGCAAGGTGGTGTTGTACTTACTCAGACATCATATAGACGTGGCGGTGCTACAGGAAACCCATCTAGCACCTAACTCTGGGTTGTGGTCACAGAGGAGAATGAAAGGCACTTGTATTGCTGCTGGGTTTACTACACATGCAACTGGACTGTTGGTGTGGGTCAGACAAGGTGCCAACATAAAAATACAAGCCGTGGATTTGGATTCTGAGGGGAGGTATGTGGTAGTGCGCCACCGCAAGGCCAATTTAGATATACGGGTGGTGGGCATATACGGTCCCAACTACGACAGTCCACAATTCTACCGCTCTTTGCATAACAAGCTAAATACACTCTCGAAAATGCCCACCCTATGGGGGGGGTGACTTCAACAGTGTACAATTTCCAGCACTTGACCGCTCAAAAAGTCCTGCGCGCAATCCCTCGTCTGCCGCCAAAGCTATTGCGGCAATAGCGGAAACTGACGGGCTAGTGGATGTATGGCGTTATCGTACACCATCAGGCAGGGAGTACACACACTACTCGTCCGTACATGACATCCATACGTGCATAGATTATTGGTTTGCCTCCCGAGACTTAATACCCCACATAGTGGAATGCGTCCACTTGCCGCGCACATATTCAGATCATTCCCCAATTAAACTGAAACTGAAGATTGACGACCTCCAGCCCAAGGTTCGGTTTTGGCGTTTCCCCCAATACTCCCTACTGGACGCAGTGTTCAAAGAAGAGGTATCGAAAGAAATAGACCATTATTTTAACACTAACCTCGGCAGTGTCCCCAAAATGGCAACCATATGGGAAACATTCAAGGTCTACATCCGGGGTGTGGTCATATCGAAACACGCGGGGGTGCTTCGCTCCATTAGAGGACGGTTACAAAAATTAGAGACCGAGTTAGCGGAATTGGAGCAGCAAACTATTATAGAATCTTCCCCTGAAGTGCTTTCGCAGATAAGGGTTAAAATGGATGAATATAATGAGCTGGCCCAAACTGAAGTGGTGCACTTGGGGAAATATGCTACTGCAAAGGTGTACGGTAAGGGGGAAAGACCCAGTGCAACGTTGGCAGCACTAACCCGGTTGACCGGAGGTTTTGGAGCTGCCTGATGAAGGTGGAGCATTAATTAATGGTGCAGCGCAGATCGCTGACAGATTTCGCAATTATTATACAGACCTATACACCTCACGCCCATCTAGCACAGAAGAAACTGACGAAGACTACCTAGTGTACATAGCAATGAAGTGGCTGTCCAACTCCCATAGGGAGCACTTGATGGTGCCATTGCGCCCAACTGAGATAACCGCAGCATTGAAAACTATGCCCAACCACAGGGCTCCCGAATCGGATGGTTTAAAAGTGGCATTTTACAAGGCTTATCAGGATCAGCTGGTTCCCCATCTGGTTAACCTATTTGAGGAAATGTCGACAGATGGAATTATGCCTCCCAGTATGCGTGAGGCCACCCTGATCACTACTCAAAAAGGATAAGCCCCCAGAACACTGCTCCTCTTGTAGGCCTTTATCCCTGCTCAATACTGATACAAAGATCTTTGCCAAAATTCTGGCGAATCGGCTAGCCCCTCTGCTACCGATAGTAGTGGCCCCGGAGCAGTCTGGGTTCGTACCCACTCGCTCACTTAAATGCAACTTGCGCACACTTTTCAGCACCATCACCCACATATACCCAGAGGTGCGCGTGCAGCAATTTTTCTGGAGGCCGAAAAGGCTTTCGACTCCGTGGAGAGGCGTTTCCTGAGGGCAGTGTTGAGACGATTGGGGGTGGGCGAAGTGTTCATCCAACTGGTGGATGTATTGTATGCGAAACCTACCGCTCGCGCGCGCATGAATGGATTGCTATCAGACCCAATTCTGATCACGAGAGGGACAAGGCAGGGATGCCCACTTTCCCTTCTGTTGTACGCTCTTATGGCCGAACTGCTGGCACGTGCACTGCGCGAATACCACGGACACCGCGATATACGGTTTCCGCATTATAACCTGATAATCACGGCGTACGCTGACGACACTTTACTGTATGTACACAATCCAGCGCAGAACCTCACTCCAATACTAAAGGAGGTAGAACGGTTCGGGCAACACTCGTGCCTGCGTATAAACTGGAGTAAATCGCTTGCGTTCCTCTTGACTGCCGGTACTCAGACAGATTACCCCATTATGTGGGGAACGGAGCCAACACGGTATTTAGGTGTTCAAATACATACCGACCCTGAGGTGGTCATCCGTGAAAACTACGGTAGGGCTATGCAGAAGCTGTCGGAGTCCATTGAGAGATGGATCCGGTTGCCGCCATCACTGTTGGGGCGTATCTCGCTCATGAAGTTAATGTTAATGTTAACGGGATTTATAAAAGCGCATGAATACCCGGAGGTGTCTTGGCGCTGAGAACACAGTAAGCCCACACAACGTCTAGTCCTGGAACAACCAGGTCTTTAACCTTCTCCTGAAGATGGATAGGGAGCTCGCACTTCTGAGCTCACTTGGAAGAGTATTCCAGAGTTTAGAGGTGCCATAGTGGAAGCTGCGGCCCCCCCAATGCGATGTTCGAATTCTGGACACTGTCAAGAGTCTGGCCCCTGTAGAGCGAAGGTGTCTGGTTGGTTCGTACCAGACAAAAAGGTTCTGAAGAAAAGAAGGACCTGTGTGATTCAGTGCTTTGTAGGCCAAACACAGAGCCTTAAATTTGATACGCTGTAATACAGGGAGCCAGTGCAGATTGCGAATCTCCTTTGAAACCGATTTGTGCCTGGGGAAGTTGACCAATAGCCGTGCTGCTATATTTTGGACCATCTGAAGCTTTTTTAGACACTGCTTCTGTATGTTCAGATAAAGCCCATTGCAGTAATCCAGTTTAGACTGGATGAGAGATGTTACCACAGTTTTTCTAGTCTCCGCAGGGCTATACGGAAGGATCTTCCTTATTTTCTTTATAAGAAAGTGGGATGCGGAGACAATAGCATTAGTTTGCTGAGAGAGTGTTAATTTGTTGTCAACCCACACACCCAGATTTTTAGCTTTAGCCACTGGTTTTGGTGATACTCCCATTTCTGCCGGCCACCACAGATTACCCCAGATTGGCTGCATATTTCCAAAGATCAAGACCTCTGTTTTTTCAGAGTTAAGTTTGAGGCAATGAGTACTCATCCATCTGTTTATTGTACACATGCAGATCTGAAAAAGTTAGATAGGAGGAACTTGATCTTTATATGCAGCCACCACTATCTGGGTGTCGTCGGTGTAAGTGATAGGCTCAAAGGCATGGAACAAACTTCCTCTACAGTTTCGGCAGAGTACATCTGAGTCCCATTTCAGGAAGGTCTTAAAAACCTGGATTTTCAGTGCATCGGACACTCTCTGCAAAACTCTGATCTGAGTCCCCCTTCTATTGTTAGCAGTCAACCAGGCTTTTGGATTCTATCCCTGTGTTCCGTTTCAGCGCCATGATGCTCCCCGGAGTGACAGCTTGCGCTATAAAAATAGATTATTACATTACATTACATTACATGAAGATGATAGTGCTCCCGCGCTTTCTTTTTCTCTTTGTCAATATACCCATATTACTACCGAGATCATTCTTTCGCATTCTGAGATCTCACCTGATCAGGCTCACCTGGGCCGGAAAGCAACTGCGCATGCAGTGGGAAACACTGACCAGAACATACTCCACAGGGGACCTTAACGCCCCAGACTTCGAGCTGTACTACTGTACAGCACAACTGATTCAGGCATATTATTGGCTACATGGCCCTCAGGACATCCCGCATTTGCATATCGAAAGAGAGGTTGTCTCCCATTGTCACTGCCGCAATACCTATTTAGCAAGTCACAGAGGCGTTATCAAGTGATTGACCCGATGGGTAACACTAGGAACTTGCTCCAGAGAGCCGCTGTTATGCAGGGAATCACCCAACTCTACTCCCCTAAATTGCCACTAGAATGGTGCAAATGGCTACCAATGGGTAAGGAGAAGGCATTTGTTCTCGCCATGCATGCTCTGGACATTAGAACTATGGGCGATTACTTCATAGAAGGGGTGGTCAAGCAGTGGGATCAACTGCAAACACAACTAGCGGAAGCTGCAATGTTCACAAAGTTCCACTATCACTGAGCTAGGCAGGTGCCCGTATGACGCTCGGGGAAGACATGCGAGAGCCCCGTGAATACACTCCCTTAACGTATTTATTGCGAGCCCAGACCCTGCAGTGCGCAATCTCAATACTATACACGCACTCAAAGTCGGACACCAGCACCCTAAATATGAAGGCACTGCAGGAATGGCGCGCTGAACTGAATATAGATATAATGGAGGAGCAGTGGGTATACTGCTGTGCAGGCACTAAATCTATATCACAAAACGGCAGACACCGATTCATACATTATAAGTTTCTGCAAAGAGTGTACCACACCCCGGCCCCTTCACATAGATTTGGGCTAAGAGAAGAGGATAGATGTGCAAGATGCGGTGCAGCTGGGGCAAACTTCACACATCTTGCTTGGGACTGCCCTGGGATTCATAGATTCTGGATGGCGGTGTTCGCGACATTACAGGAAATGGCTGAGGTGATAGTCCCCGTGTCCCCTTTGGTAGCCCTGCTGGGGTATGTCAAAGATTTGCCTAAGGGAATACGCAAACTACTAGCACTGGGTATAGTGATAGCTAAACGGAGAATAGCCATGAGATTGATGTCAGGTCCGTCGCCCACAGTTACGGAATGGTGTAAGGATTTGTCCTATTGCAATACACAGTCAGATAACTTTAACGCTCTGATACCTACACGCTGTAGACCCAAAAACATTTGGGGCCCATACCAGGCATACCTTGCACACCAGGCAGCCTAAGTGGAGGACGTGGAGGGGCATGACAGATCCGGGATTGGTTGACCAGGTTCACCCTTTCGTATAGGGAAGGAGTGGGCAGTCAGAGGCGTATTACCGTATAACTGCACCACCTGTACACATACGATGTTGCAAGAGACTATGCATGAATGGCGTGCTCTCCCTGCTTAGTAAATTAAACTGTACATGTAGTAATGTGTGATGTCTATGAGCCACTGCACTTGAAGCCATGTATGGCTGCAGAGATCGTACGGTTATTGTTAATTCACTGCCTGGTTATGCTGATGACCATTGTAATCGCTGTAATGGCCACTGTGAAATTGTATGTATTAAGAAACGGAAAAATAAAGTAAAAAAAACAAAAACTAGCATCAGCTGTTACATACTGTCATTACGTATTTTATTTCATACTAAATCCACGTCCTTCTTTATTATTTGTCACATAGGTTCTACTTTTTCAGTATAGTTCTTAATACATTTTGGGCCATATGTACGATGCTTGCCTTTTGCGACTCATAAATTGCATCGCTTTGCGACTCGCAAAATGCAATGTACAACAGTGTCTCAGACACTTTCTGCGATTCCCAATGGGGTCGCAAATTTCATGCCTCATCAATATTCATGAGGCAAGCGCAATTTACGACCCCATTGGGAATGGCTAGCACTCACAGGGATTGTGGCCTGCTGGGGTCAGCAGACCACCATGTCTGTGACTGCTTTTTCAATAAAGCAGTTTTTATTTTTTTTAATGCATCCCGTTTTCCTTAAAGGAAAACGGGATACATTTAAAAAAGAAAAATGAAACTTTTCAGTTTCATTTTTTAAGGGCAGGCAGTGGTCCCTGGGACCACTGCCTGCTCTTAAAAAAATATTTTCTCACACACTCACAAAGGGGAAGGGGTCCCCTGGGGGCCCCTTGACTTTTGCGAGTGGTTTGCCACCTACTTGAAATAGGTGGTAAACTGCGAGTGTTTTGTGGCCCCAAATACGGACGCAAAACAATAGTACATGGCAGTGAGTCTCGCTATTAGGAAGGGACACCCCTTCCTAATAGCGAGAGGCGCAAACGCTATTTTGCGAGTCAGTGACTCGCAAAATAGCGTTTGTACATGCCATTACCCTTTTTTGCGGTCGCAAACGAGCCAATCTCCCGTTTGCGAGCGCAAAAAAGGGTAGTACATCTGGCCCTAAGAGTAGAATTTGCATAGGCCTACAAAGGACCGTAGTTAATATTTTTTTCTTTTGGTACCTTTGTTACTGCAGAGTATGAATTTAAATCAAAAGGCAAGCAGCAGAATCTGAGTGCACCTTTGTAAGTAAAGAATGAAGTGAGATTTCTGGAATCCTTGTGCAATACTATTTGATGGTAGGCCACTGTAATGTCTAATGTAAAAAATATTTTTGCATTTACCAACGTGGCTACTATCTCATGCATATGGGGTAAAGGTTGGCTTCCAACAATTACCTGGCGATTTAACTGGCGCAAGTCGATACATAGCCTTTTATTGCCATCTTTCTTCTTAGCAATACCCACTGGAGACAATCAAGAAGTCACAGAAACCTGTTCAAATAACTGTCTTCAAGCCATTTATCCAATACCTTTTCACCATCTTTGCGTGCTGAAAGTGGTACATTTCGTACTTTCTGTTTTACAGGTATTGTGGAATCGTTCAGTTTAATGAAGTGTTAGAATCCCTTCAAGCATCCGGATTTCTCTGTAAAAACTTTTTCATAATCATTTTTCTGAATTTCATCAGGATCGTCATCGGTGACTTGGAACACTTATGATGCTGTTGCATGGGTTATCCAGCATTTTGAGTTTCTGCTGTTCATACCAGCCCAAAATATTGACTCCGCCATCCTCTACATATGTCTTGGTAGATGTGAATCTGTCTTGAAATCTCAACTCAGCATTGAAAAACACACCTCCAATTTGATTTTGTGTCCACTGTAAGCACCATGAGAAATACAACTAGGCTGCAATGGCTTTGTACAGTAATTTATCATACTCTTCCTTCGATATGATGGTGATGCGTGATCCTGTGTCAACCAAAATATCTACTTCTTGCTTGTTCAGGTGCACAATTCATCTTGGTTGATCATCAGCATTACATTTATCCAAGATGGCCCCAAGTAGGACAAGATCTTCTAATAGATCATCAATGCTAGAAGATTAATCTCCAACATCTTGAATAGTAAATCCTTTCCATGGGAGATCAGTAGCACAGCAAACCTTTGCAAAATGGCCTCTCTTGCCACATTTGCAACATTCTTTGAAAATGCCGGATAGTGTTTGTAGGATGCCAAGTGATTTATGGATCCACAAAGGTACCATACATTGTGATGGTTAACTTTCATTCGTGGTTTGGAAGCATTTAGTTTTCCCTTTTGTTTAGCGATGTCACTACGGGACTGGGGACTTGTTTTTACAAAATTAACCTCATTTGTAGGACCTACTGATTTCTTGATCATTCTAATGTCCTCAACAGGCCTCTCACAACTCTTGATAGTACTAATAACTTTATTAAGTGAAGGATTCTTATTACACAACAATTTTTCCTGAGCTTTGACGCATGTGGTATGCATAACTATGATCGTGTATCATCTCATCAGCATCGATGAAAGTGAATGTTGACGGCAACACACGCAAGATTGCAGCATATGCTTCCATAGACTCTCCTGGTGTTTGATATATGTAATAGAAATTATAACCCTCCATAATAACGCTGAAGGTTGTGTCAAAATATTGTTCCATCCTCATCTTTGCTTCAATACATTGATCCCATGCTTCTAATTCGTCAGGTTTTTCAACTGGTGTAATGTTGTCTAACAACCTCCTCCCTTCAATTCCCAAACAATTGTATAATAGGGCTTGTTTGCACTGGGCACTATACTCTGTCCCATCAAAGGCAACCATATGCATTTCACACCTTTTTATCTATTGCCCCAATTTCTCTTTAGGCGGTCCAGGAGTTCCCAAAAAGGTGGCTGGCATAGCCACTGCATTCATTACCCCCTTCATGGCCCTTAATTCCTCTCAACTTCAGCTTATGCGAGAATGTACAGCCATGCACAAACAGTTAATAACACAGTGAGTATGAGCTTCCTTTCCCACTATATATCGTGATATGCAATGTTAATTTAGGAAACAGTCAGTAAGTGGCGTAAGAGTCCACTCAATCCAGAAAACAAATGACTCAAATTCAGCCCAAGGAGACGTTACTGAAAGGCTGATAATCTGTCAAGAAGGCGTGTGGAGAGGGAGAAACACCAACCTCGGAGGCAGAGACAAGGCAAGGAGGGGTCAGAATTCAATCCCCACCGCCTACCGGTAGGAGTTCACCAACTGTGTTGGCTTATCTCTTCAGCAGCACCGAGACTGGCCCAATGTTAGAAGAGGCAGTTCCCTGAGCAGCATCAATGGGAAAATTTGGCTGGAATGAGACTTCTCATATACGGTGCGTCACGGAGGTTCCGGCACTGCTTGGCAGGATCCATTGTCATTCAATAATGAGGCGGTTCAGTAGCAGAGTGGAGTGAAGCGGAAGGTATAAGTGGTACAGCAAGAGCCCATCCTTGTCACCAAATTAGGTTTGTAGTAATCCCACAAGTCTTGGCAAGAGCAATCACTTTATTCAACCTTTCAGCACCACTTGTGCCCTCGGAGTGTCCCTTCTTCATCCCCAGCCATCAAACTTCAACATTCTATTCTCTGTGTGCAGGTCCACGCATACACAAACAAAAGAGAAAGAGACAGAGAAAGACCAGGATTGAAAATATTATAATTACTGTAATGTATAAATCAACCTAATATTAACTGCCAGAACACTACATTGGTGATGTGATAAAAAATGTAGCAGTACTTCCTCCAATCCTCATCTTAATTAAGCAGAGATGGCCCCTCTCGCACTAACTCTCCCTCACTCTCATGAAGAGGATCACTTTTTTCCAGTAGGATGGAGCAGAAGCGTGCAGCCACTCAAAATGCACGCAAGTCAGGCTACATCAGAGCTATTGTGTGCAGGGAAAACTGCAGTGTCAGGTCTCCAGGCACCATATGGCTAATACTTTAGAATCCTATTAAAAGAAATACAATTCTGTCAGCACATATGATAAAAGAAAATGTACTAATGTGTAGCACGGGGACAGACAGCTAGTGGCCGAATGTCCAACAAGGGGAAATCTAACACAAGCTTTTATTCTTGGAAACCAGAAAGAAAGGGCTATAAGATTTAGGCAATTCATGTCCAGTAAAAGTACAAGATTAAGACACTTTCTCAGAAATAAAGCACAGGGGTGTCTCATGCCCATCAGTAGCCTCTGTAGGTTCCACAAGTACAGAACACCAGGCCAATCAAAAGAGGCCAACACTGCGTGATGCCTGCATCGTGTGAGGTGGTGATGCTGTTTTACCCACGTGTCCTTTGCTTGTGACAGTTGGGACTTCCCAAACGAATGCAATGTACTAGTACCGGTAAATGTGATAAAAATGATTTGTAACAGTCCAATCAGGGATACATAAGCTTTGCCAATGTTAAATATAGTGTGGCCAAGTGCCTGTTGCTAAGCTAGCATTGTGTACTACTTGAATGTGGTTCTTGAGCAAGCCTTGTGATGGCAGCTTACTTTCAGCAACTGCAGATTGTTTTATCTAAGTCTTTTCAATGCACGTTCTAAAGACCTTTGGTAGTCATTTAATATCATAAAGCAAGAAGCCCAGCTATGCTAGAGAATAATTATAAAACGGCTTCCACATCCCGCCATCTGATACTAAATCACTACACCCTACTCACAATCTCCTTTCATCATAATTTCTGTACCTTCATTTTCCTTATCAGTCGGGAAAATGTGTTTGTAATGTGACTTATATCTGAGCATGCAGTGCACACAACTGGATGTTACCGCTGACAAGCATGCGGGGCAAACCTGGATCATTATGCCAAGTGTGATCAACACTGCTATCCCTATTATAATCACTTCCAATATCCATGACCCCCAGCCCCTGAACCATGCCAACACTTGTTCCCATATGCCCCCTGTGTGTATGCCATGTGCTTCATCCTTTACTTTATTTATCTTATTGATCGCGTTATTTATGTTGTTGCTGTTATCCGCGATATAAGAGCAGCAAGTTTGGTGGATGACCCAACACACCCCTCCTTCCTTAGTGAAAATGATGTCTAACGCTCAGTAATGTTACCTAGAGCTGCTGCTATTGAGCTTGCTAGATCCTCAATCATCCTTGCCAGCTGGTGTATCCTATATGTTGTGTGTACGATTCCTGCACCAGGTATCATTACTCCAATCATCTCATAAAAAACGGAGCATAAGAGGGATAATGAACCAGGACGCCCTCCACTTATAAATCTAAAAAAACAAAGACCTGGTTACATGCTCGCACATATAAGTCCAGTTTTCAAAGGACCGTCGCACCAATTCTTTCACAGTGAGACAGGGTTGACTATCTAGGCATACCCACCCATATGTGTCATTAAGTCTATAAAATCAAGGGGGGGCGTGGCTAGCCAGGCAAGATGGCGGACGTGATCTGGCATTGCTCCGCGTCTCTTCCCCTTATTATCCTATTTAATCCTGTATAATCGTGCACTCCTTGATTGACGGAGGGTGGGGAGTCCCTCCCGAGTCTGCCCGGCATGTGATCCGGTGGAAGACCAAACTTCAATTTGGCCCCTGACTAGGGATCCGGTAGCGGAACCGAGAACTCGTACCAGATGGATTACAGCTCAGGGACGAGGCGGGGCCTCCTCGTGGAACCTGCCGCTGCCTGCCTGTAGCCTACCAAGCGACCGTGAGCGCCCTCACCCACTCAACCGAGCAGGAGCGGCAGGGGCCCCTGGGCTGGCACGGCTGACCTTGGTGCGGCGACCGAGGTGGCGCCTCCTCCACTGGGCCGTGAACAACTGTGCTGGGGCCCCGCAGGCAGCCCTGGAACTCGGGCCTTGCATCCGCAGACGAGATCCGCTGCGACATCGAGATGCGAACACAGCCGCTGTTGCTCCCGGGTCTGACACAACATAGAGGCCGACTCGAGATGTTACCTGGCTCCTGGTGGGGGATCAGGGGGTGGAGCTTATACCCAGCACAGAGAAGATTAAGGCCTGCGAGCGAGATGGATAGCCCTGTGAAACTCGCAACTGCTCACCGAGGCCTGTTGAGTGTCGTGGGAAGCCCCACCCTCGCCTCTGAACTGATAGGAACCACAGTAGCTGATTTGGATGACCTCGGGGAGACGACTGGGGCGCACCGCCTCTACCGAGTCCACCTGCACTGGGGCCTAGTGGGAGGCCCTGACACCTGGACCTCTACGTCTGCTGCTGAGCCCCCCGCTGAACTGAGACGCGAACACGGCCGCGACTATTCCTGAGCCAGGTGCAGCATGGATGCAACCAAGGGAGGGGCCCACGAATCGGCCCCCTCTGCAGCTGCACACAGAGAAGCTGGGAGAGCTGCGATCTTCTGGCTGTGAGGGAGCAGATTGGGCGAGGACCGCGTCCTGAGACCTGAGGGCGACACCAAGGTGAGCTCTGCAGAGCCCTTTCTAGCGGGGACCAGGGAAGTCGGGTGGGGCTCGGTGATCGGATCGGACCTAGGCCCCAACCCGGGGACTTTGGGAATCACCACGGCACTGAAGCAGCAAGTGGAATCTCCCACTTCTTCACCAGAATAGAGAGGACCTCACCAATACAGTTTACCGCTCCCCAGAGACACTTACATATTGTGCGATGTAGGGCAGGACAGGCAAGCAGCAACACATCAGGCAGCAGGTGACGTCTCGGTAGCACTGGGAGTAGCCGGAGGTCTGATCGGGCTTAGGTCACCTAGTAAACTAGCCCGGATAAGGAAGCTGTCATATATTGGGAGTCACCGCCCATTACACAAGGTATTGACGATGGCCAGAGGCTGAATTGCCCCTGAGATCACATGACTCCGCGATACGCCAGGACACCCATGACTGTCATCAGCTAATGGAGCCCTCTTACTTGGTTAAGGGCCGATCACATTAGACCCAGAAATAAAGACAAGTCACGCGCCAACTGCCATCTGTCCAGGTCAGACCTAGCTGGGCAACCAATTCTACCATACACCCAGGTGTCTAGAAAAACTCAGACCAGCCACCTATCACAATCACATGTGACACCTGAAGTGTGCAGCTCCACTTGGCACTAACCACTACTACAACTGTAATTCTCCACGCATGCCCTCAGCACAGAAGCTTGCAATGGGCCGCCTACGCTCAAATAATCCACAAGCATGAGCTCACCCGGATATAGGTGAGGCACCGCAAGGAGAACACGGCGGACCCGGAGAGCCTGCGCACTCGTCGCTGGCCACTAAACTAGACTCAGTCCTGGCGGCAGTAGAGAAGATTGGAAGAACACTAGTCTAAACGCACACGTCTCTTGAATCCAAGATCGACAAAGTCACATCTGATTTCACACTCCTGAGGGCTGATCATCACAAGCTAGCGGAGAAAGCCCATGCTAATGAACTGGCATTAATGGATCTACAACCAAAATCCCATTTTCACACCGACGTTACAAGACCTACTGGATCGGGTGAATGGCCTAGAAGATAAACTCGAAGGTGCAGAAGGACGCTCTCGCAATAACGTGCGCGTGGTGGGTGAACCGGTGGGATCAGAAGGTCAGGACCCGGTGAACTTCGTCGAGCACTGGCTGAGAGAACTGTTCCCAGATGAGGCTTTATCTCCTCAATTCGTGGTGGAGCTAGCCCATAGGGTACCGGCCCATAAACCCCCACCTGGAGCTGCCCCACCTCCCCTTTTATTCAAACTGCTGAATTATAGGGACAGAGACTCCATCCTAGGGGAAGCCCGTAAGTTAGAAGATATCAAAACTCAAAACTCTCAAGTCATGTTATTCCCCGACTTCACAACTCAAGTGCAAAAACGACGGAGCTCCTTCGTGACTGTGAAGTGCCAACTTCGGGAGGTGAGTATACGCTACTCCTTGCTGTTCCTGGCATGACTGAGAGTAGTAGCAAACGATACTACATGATTCTTTGATGCGCCCTTGGATGTGTGGGCCTGGTTGGAGAGTACTACCAAAGGGGATGATGGACGGAGCGTTTGAGCAAATCAAACCCTCACCCCCAGTCAACTGATCTGGGTTTAATCCATCATCATTCTTTAGCTCACTCCACCACCCCAGTTCAGACATGGCCATATGCAAATCAGTCTGACCCTGTGCCTCATGGGAACAGTCCAGCCCGAACTGCCAAGCCATGTCTTCCCTGGACCGGAAACAAGCATCCTGGGACCGGTTTCTGGCTAATTAGCCGTCATCAGCCAGGCTAGCTTGAATCCAGTGGCAGAGTGAGCAAGGGACCCACGTCTGGGCATACTCTGCCAACTTAGGGCGAACAAAGCGATACCAAAGGGGATGATGGACGGAGCGTTTGAGCAAATCAAACACTCACCCCAGTCAACTGATCTGGGTTTAATCCATCATCATGCTTTAGCTCACTCCACCACCCCAGTTCAGACATGGCCATATGCAAATCAGTCTGACCATGTGCCTCATGGGAACAGTCCAGCCCGAACTGCCAAGCCATGTCTTCCCTGGACCGGAAACAAGCATCCTGGGACCGGTTTCTGGCTAATCAGCCGTCATCAAAACACACAAGATGATGGACGGAATGCTGCACATTGGCAAACATTCACCCCCAGTCACAGATCTGGGTTTAATCCATCGTTATTTTGCTTCACCACGCCACCCCAGTTCAGACATAGCCATATGCAAATCAGTCTTGACCCTGTGCCTCATGGGAACAGTCCAGACCGAACTGCCAAGCCATGTCTTCCCTGGACCGGAATCAAGCATCCTAGGACCGGTTTCAGGCTATCAGCCTTCATCAGCCAGGATAGCTTGACTCCAGTGGCGTAGTGAGCACGGGACCCACGTCTGGGCATACCCTTCCCACATAGGGCGAAATGCAAAACACACAAGATGATGGACGGAATGCTGCACATTGGCAAACATTCACCCCCAGTCACAGATCTGGGTTTAATCCATCGTTATTTTGCTTCACCACGCCACCCCAGTTCAGACATAGCCATATGCAAATCAGTCTTGACCCTGTGCCTCATGGGAACAGTCCAGACCGAACTGCCAAGCCATGTCTTCCCTGGACCGGAATCAAGCATCCTAGGACCGGTTTCAGGCTATCAGCCTTCATCAGCCAGGATAGCTTGACTCCAGTGGCGTAGTGAGCACGGGACCCACGTCTGGGCATACCCTTCCCACATAGGGCGAAATGCAAAACACACAAGATGATGGACGGAATGCTGCACATTGGCAAACATTCACCCCCAGTCACAGATCTGGGTTTAATCCATCGTTATTTTGCTTCACCACGCCACCCCAGTTCAAACATAGCCATATGCAAATCAGTCTTGACCCTGTGCCTCATGGGAACAGTCCAGACCGAACTGCCAAGCCATGTCTTCCCTGGACCGGAATCAAGCATCCTAGGACCGGTTTCAGGCTATCAGCCTTCATCAGCCAGGATAGCTTGACTCCAGTGGCGTAGTGAGCACGGGACCCACGTCTGGGCATACCCTTCCCACATAGGGCGAAATGCAAAACACACAAGATGATGGACGGAATGCTGCACATAGGCAAACATTCACCCCCAGTCACAGATCTGGGTTTAATCCATCGTTATTTTGCTTCACCACGCCACCCCAGTTCAGACATAGCAAATAAATCGCAACTTGCTATTTAGGAATTGTACATGGCCCTGGGCCATTTTGCATGTGCAAACGGGTCGCAAACCCGTTTGCGCATGCAATTTAGGGTCGTACATCTGGCCCTCAGGAATTAACCGTCACCAGATAAGCGATGCCCGGTTCTATTCCACAGCAACCTTGATCATGAGGCACAGGGTCAGACTGATTTGCATATGGCCATGTCTGAACTGGGGTGGTGGAGTGAGCTAAAGAATGATGATGGATTAAACCCAGATCAGTTGACTGGGGGTGAGTGTTTGATTTGCTCAAACGCTCCGTCCATCATCCCCTTTGGTATCGCTTTGTTCGCCCTAAGTTGGCAGGGTATGCCCAGACGTGGGTCCCTTGCTCACTTTGCCACTGGATTCAAGCTAGCCTGGCTGATGAAGGCTGAATAGCCAGAAACAGGTCCCAGGATGCTTGTTTCCGGTCCAGGGAAGGCATGGCTTGGCAGTTCGGGCTGGACTGTTCCCATGAGGCACAGGGTCAGACTGATTTGCATATGGCCATGTCTGAACTGGGGTGGTGGAGTGAGCTAAAGAATGATGATGGATTAAACCCAGATCAGTTGACTGGGGGTGAGTGTTTGATTTGCTCAAACGCTCCGTCCATCATCCCCTTTGGTATCGCTTTGTTCGCCCTAAGTTGGCAGGGTATGCCCAGACGTGGGTCCCTTGCTCACTTTGCCACTGGATTCAAGCTAGCCTGGCTGATGACGGATGAATAGCCAGAAACCGGTCCCAAGATGCTTGTTTCCGGTCCAGGGAAGACATGGCTTGGCAGTTCGGTCTGGACTGTTCCCATGAGGCACAGGGTCAGACTGATTTGCATATGGCCATGTCTGAACTGGGGTGGTGGAGTGAGCTAAAGAATGACGATGGATTAAACCCAGATCAGTTGACTGGGGGTGAGTGTTTGATTTGCTCAAACGCTCCGTCCATCATCCCCTTTGGTATCGCTTGGTTGGAGAGTACTGGCATTGCCACCGGTTCTACATCATCTAAAGAACTACTAGCGCCAAAAGAAATAAGAAAACTCGACGCCGGAGGCGGTGGCACAGATCGCAGTGTCCTAACATCGGCAGTCCCTGATCTGGAACAAATGTTGACGGAGAGATGTGAGGCACTTCATGTGGCAGCGGCACTTAGAGCCACAACCCAGTGCTCTGACCAAGAGACAGAATCTACCAGATCTATCAGTGAGGATGGCTCTACCCCCAACTGGACTGGGGTCCCAGACTATCCTCAATTGCCAGTTGTCACACCACAAACATCGGATGATATAATTTAAACGAGTCTTAAGCCGCATCGGTTTGTACTGTACCGCACTTCTTACTGTGCGCGACAAGAGCAGATCCTCACCCAGATGTCCCATGCAATATTCATTGCTTAACTGACACGTCGCTCCCCTAGGCGAGCTGAGGTTACGGGAGGGCGAGATGGGATGTACCCCTACGGCTTAGCGATCCATGTGTTAACAATAGCCTAACAGGGCACTTTGGTACCACAGTGTCCACGCAAAGGGGTAAATAGATACTTACTGCTCGCAGCGTGTTCTCCGTAGCTAGAAACCGACATAGGTAATAGTTGCCAGTGTTAGTCAAGAGTGTTTTGGCAAACTCGTTGCGAGTTCGTGTTCGTGAAGTTACACAGGTTACATTTTAATCCCAAATTCTTTCTTTACAACCCCATGGAGCAACACCTAAATACCTGGTCCCCCTTTATGTATACATGCCTCTGCACAAACACGAACGTGCCTATCTAGGGTCATGGCACACGCAAACATTATTACATGGAATGTTAGAGGTATAAATTCCCCTGCATGCAGATATTCCATATACTCCTATTTACAGTGCAGAGCCACCAGTATCGCTCTTCTCCAAGAGAGTCACCTTACTGAAGTGGAGGCGGATCGTCTACGCCGGTGCTGGCGTGGGCAAGTATATAGCACCAACTACTCCTCGCATGCTAGAGGGGCCCTGGTTTGGGTAAAGGAGGGGGTCCCCTTTGTGGTAGAAGAAGTAGAAACAGACATAGAGGACAGGTACGTATTAACGAAGGGCAGACTCAATGGCCAGAGCCTGCTTGTTGGTTCCATCTACACTCACGACATGGAGCAGTCTGCTTTTTTGCAAAAGCTGACTATGGTCCTGGCCCGCTGGAGCTGAATCCCTTGGTTATTTGGTGGCGAGCTTAACTCGGTACTGGACGTGGCACTGGATCGGTCATTCCCACCCCTGACACACACCTTGGCCACATCAAACACTCAGGCACTGAAAACATGGTTAACTCACTGGTCCCTGACCGACGTGTGGTGCATCCATAATATCGACACTAGAGTATACTCCTTCTGTTCCCCGGTCCATGATCTACATGTACGTTTGGATCGTATTGTAGGGTCTCCCTCCCTCCTCCCTATAGTAGATGAGATTGAATACCTAGGGAGCACGCACTCTGACCACAACCCTCGGCTCCTGCGGCTCATATGGGAAGTTGGCCCATACCTACCTGGCTCCTCCAGCCAATGGCATTGGAAGATCAGGCATTCCGGGTGTCCATGGGAGTCGCGTCGACAGAATATTTTGAGATAAACAGCGGCTCGACTGGGGACACGCTTCTAGAGTGGGACACCTTCAAGGTGACCGTTAGGGGGCATAGTCTAGCGCTTACCTGGAATATACGGAAAAAACTGAGCGATTGCATTAGTAAAATAGAGCATCAACTCCTTTGCCATGAAACGGACGCGGCAGCGCTTGCCGGAGGCACACAACGAATAGACAGGCTACCTAGCAAACATGCAGAACTACTAGAAATGCTACGGTGCCACAATTATGTGGTGCACTATGCACACACACACGCTTCCTCCGACAGAGCAGGCAGAATTCTAGCGTGGCAGCTACAACAGGAGCAGGCTCAGCAACCCATACACGCACTCCGTGACATAATGGGCCACACGTTATACATGCAAAATGAAATACATGCCGCAATGACGGAGCACTGCGCAGCATTGTACAAATCATCGGATTACTCCTGAGCAGCGCACAACGCTAGACGAGCCCATTACCCCCAAGGAAATCCGAGTCGCGATCTCAGCGTTAGCAACAGGCAAGACTCCCAGACCGGACTGACTCCCTGCGGAGTATTACAAAACATGCGCCGTGACATTAACCCCATGTCTACACACCCTCTACAATGAGGCACTAGAAGAATCAAAACTTCCTCCGTCGATGTGCGAGGCGAGCCTGGTCTCTCTATTGAAACCAGACAGGGACCCCACCGATTTGGGCTCCTACTGGCCCTTAGCCATTCTCAACGTCGATTACAAGATAATGGCAAAGATTCTGGTGGACCAGTTGGTACCTGTGATCCCCGCCCTGGTTCATACTGATCAGAACGGATTTGTACCCTCGCGAAGCACCTCCTTAAATCTGAGGCGCTTCTTTAGAATCGCTACATAGGCGCCATACCACTGGCCACACACAGGTTGCCTAGTGTTAGACCTGGAGAAAGCCTTTGACCCCCTGGAATGGGAATTCTTGTTTGCCACACTAACCGGGTATGGCCTCAGTGAACAATTCATCGACATGGTAAAGTTATTGTACAGGAAACCAACGGTGCGCGTGAAGACGGGCCCCTATATCCCTGAGCCCATTGAGATAAGATGTGGAACCAGGCAAGGGTGCCCACTGTCCCCCCTCCTCTTGCCTTGGCAATAGAGCCCCTATCTGTGGCCATTCGCACTGGGGGGACTGGGGGTATTCCACTCGGTGACGGAGTACATGCAATCTCGTTATACGCAGATAACATCCTGGTATACATCAGAGACCTCCGATCGATCCCTCCATCACTAGCATGTATCTTAAGAGAATTTGCAGCCCTGTCAGGGTTGAGGGTTAAAGCGACAAAGTCCTGCTTGTACCCCTTCACAGATATCGGTCAGGATCCGGTATACACACTAAATGTGATACATGTGCGGTGGCAAGCTGACACCTTTCGCTACTTCGGTATACGCGTTTACAGGCAGCAAACCGACCTGTTAGATGGCAATTTGGGGAGGGCGTTAACCACTATCCTTTCTCAGGTATCCTTTTTGACCTCTCTTCCATTGTCAATGACAGGTTGAGTAGCCCTTACTAAAATGGAGATTCTACCACTTCTCCTATACCACTTTGTCAATCTACCCGTATACATCCCCAAACATTTTTTCATACTATTGAAAAGATAATCAGAGACCTTATCTGGGGTAATTCATGCCACCGAGTGGCAATCAGGAACTTTATCTACCTACAGACAAGGGAGGTCTAGAAGTGCCTAATATGGAGCAATATTATCTTGCAGCACGGTTGCAATGGATAGCCAGATGGTTGTCTGAACGCCAACTCTGTAACACAGCGACTGTGCAGCCTGCCTGGTCCCTAGCCGCCCTAACCCATCTATCTTACCCATGTGTTAAGACCAGACCGCCCAAGCCTCTGCAACTCAACATAGCATACAGATTTTATCGTAGGTGCCTATATATCACCCGGTCCACGACACCATATGCCCTAGCCCTACCACTCCGAGGCACACCTAGGGGACGCACCATAACTTCAGCCCCCGAATTACGCAGCTGGTGGGAGGCGGGGTTCCAAGACATAGGGGACCTATACCGAGAGGGCGTCATACTACCATACAACACATTGGTAGAAGAGAACGGACTGCACCCAGGCTTCTTCTTACTACATCGGTCACTCCTGGCAGCGCTCGCGGCTAAATGGGGAGACATAACCCGCAAACTCCCAAAACACCTCACGATCGATCCAGTACTTACATGTGATGGGGTGCGGCGGACACCTCATAAAATGGTTTGCTGCTTCCCTCAGGCACCACACTGCAACCACGTTGGCCCCACAGACTCCGTTGGGAGGGAGAACTGGCCTGCCCATTTTCAGACCCCCGAGTGGGCAGCTGTTTTAGAGGGCCCCACACACATCCCTCGGAATATGCGCCTTCTCCAAATACAATACTATATCACACAGAGAGCATATCTCACTCCAGCCAAGATCAACAGATACTTCCATCGAGCGGAATCCGCCTGCCCTCCTTGTCACCTTGTTGACGGAGACCTACTGCATATGCTGTGGGAGTGCCCCTGTATTCGAGTGTACTGGCGGACAGTGGCGGATATACTCACCCACTGCACAGAACGTGACATTCCCTTTCCCTGAGAGACCTATATCCTACACATACATAAGAGAAGCAAAAACATAAAGTGACTTCTCGCTTTCTAGACTTAGGGCTTGTGGTAGCTAAGAGACTGATTACTAGACAATGGAGGTCCACTGAACCCCCGCATGTGCTAGCCTGAAAGCGTTCTATGCTGACATGGGCCACGGCGGAAGGTATAGCACTACATCGAGAAGACATATTGGGGATCCGCCAGACCCCGCTGGCTTTAAGCTGGGGCGCAATATTATCCGAACTACACACCACCCATACCACCGGGGTAGACCCTCCAGTTTCGAGCGATAACGACACTGCAGAATAGATAGTTGGGCAAAATTGAGAAATTCATAATAACCGCAATCATGGACATATAGCTGGAGAACACGCACATGCAACATTTCGTATATGCCTTACAGTATGCACGGCACTAACCCCAAACGCGCGTCACATAAGAGGGACGAAGACACGGGGGACCGAGGTGAGCTCCAGTTTGACTCACAACTCCCTGTTATGGTTTATTTTGTCCCTGTTCCTTATTACCCTCCTCCATAGTTTGCAGACCACCATGTAACGGGAACTCTCTGACATCACTACTATGCTGTACCTGGTAGCTTAGCGGCCACTATCCTACTCAAAGTTAAACCATAGCGCATAGCAAAACCGGGCATACTCTCCAGGTCAGCCTGCTGGAAAGCCACCCATATTTAAGCTGTATTTACTCTGAGTTATGCCGCTTACCTTTGTATCTATCCTTAAACAGTCTATGTAAACTGTTATTTGCATTGTATGTGTCCATGTTGTTTACCAAAAAATAATAAAAACAGATTCAAACAAAATAAATTAAGTCTATAAAATCAAACAAAACAAATCAAAACAGGCCGGGAGCCCACAATTCTTTAATAGCTATGTGGGTCTAAAAATGTGTGTGAGGTAAGTCAGGAAGTGCCTCACTTAAGCAACACCAATGGAGCTACTGGTAGGTGCTCACCAGTTAGCTCACTCTGTCATCATTGGCACTTTTCTGACATAAAGGAACATGACCCAACTCCCAGTTATGTGTAGAGTGAGAAAAAAGTGTATTAAATAAAGTGATATCAATCTAAAAACCCGAAAACTCCAGAGCCCCGTTATGCAAAGGAGGTTGAATATACTCTCCCAAGGTTAAAATTGAGTTACGGAAAACTATCACACCTATCTTTTATTTTTTATAGTGTTCGCACTCAGTTAAAACAACAGTGTCAAGTTTAGACCATCTTAACCTGAACGGCGACATGTTTCATTGCCAGTTATTTTGTGGCGATTTCGTCAGGGCACGGTGACTCAAATCCACCTCAAGGATGCACCGGACCAGGTAGTTGCCAGGTGGACTCCTACCAGCACGCCACTGGAAAAAAGTCATAGAGAGTAGCAACCCCCCACAAAAAGAAAGAGCGCCGCCGAGCCGGGCGCTCACATTTACTCTTTTAGACCCACATAGTTATTAAATAATTGTGAGCTCCCGACCTGCTTTGATTTGTTTTGTTTGATTTTATAGACTTAATGAAACGTATGGGTGGGTATGACTATATAGTCAACCCTGTCTCACCGTGAAAGAATTGGCCGACGCTCCCTTGAAAATTGGACTTGTATGATCATTACTCCAATGCCTGCCATCGCATTATCTTCTTACTCTGCCGTCCTTTTGCTTCTTACTGGGCGTTGACCTTGGCGTTGTATTTGTAATAGGTCAGTAAAATGGGTCATCCGTGGCAGGATGGAAGCAAGGTAACAACTGCTGTACCTTCCTGGGGGCAAATAAAAGCATGCCCACTCACTGCAGATTAAAAACAATCCCTTATAACCCACTAAACCTGGTGAGTGACCGCTGTTGTCTCTTTCTTACTCTTGACATTCTTATAACGTGTGAGCACTTGCTTTCGCCCACAAAAATAAGTGGCCTGTCTGTTTCTGTTCCTATTCCTAGTGCCTCTTTGTTTCTTTTCTCACACTCCTTCCATCATGACTCACCCCCTGCCAGCTCCTTCATGGTACACCCAAACATACATTTCTTTCATTCCTCCTTGCCCCCTACTAGTTGCTGTATTGTGCATGGGGCCTTTATAACATCCGAAGCATCTATTTTTCCCTGTGGGTCTTCTTTAGCATTCTGTATGCAAGACTTGGCAGCAATCTGTTGTTCTTTTCTGAACCTTGGTGTTAGACCTGGCATCTTTTGGCATGTTTCCCCTGTCTTTTTGCTTCTGACCTCCTGGTTTTCGTGGTTACTTTGGATATTGTTTTTACTGGTTTAGTGTTTCTGCACACTTTAATACTGCTGATCAGTACTAAAGTGCAAGTGCTCCTACAGTAAATTGTGTTTATGGATTGGTGTTCCCATGATTGGCTTATTTGATGTACTCCTAAATCCCTAGTACAGTGCACTGTGTGTGCCCAGGGCCGGTAAACCAAATGCTGCTAGTGGGCCTGCAGCACTGATTGTGCCACCCACACAAGCAGCCTTTCAAAGGGTTCTCATACCTGCCACTGCAGTGTTTGTGCGCAGTTTCTACTGCCATGTAGCCCTGGCAAGTGCACCCACTTGCCAGGCCCTAGCATTCAATTTTCTCACATATAAGACACCCCTAAGGTAGGCCCAAGGTACCTCTGTGGGCAGGGTGCAGTGTGAGGGAAAGGTAGGACATTTCCTGATGGTAAAATACTGTGCATTTCATTTTCACTGTTGAAAGGCTATCTCTTCCATAGGTGAGCATGGGAGCTGTTTTGTAACAATTTTACAAATGTAGCTTGCCAGGGGGAGCTGATAGAAAAGTGGAGTTTGGTATGCCTAGACTCAGGATTTAAAAATACATCTTTTAGTAAAGATGATTTTTATATTGTGTGTTTGGAAATACCACTTTTAGAAAGTGGGTATTTCCTTGTCTAACCATCCATGTGCCTCTGCCTGTTTGTGTGTTAGCTGGCTGGGTATAGACTGACAGGGTCTGGTTTGTGCATTCACACTAGCCAGGCACACAAAGGGGGCTGAGGTGTGTCCTACCTTTCCTGGGTGAATGCCTTTCTCTAGAGGGCGTGCGGTGGCAGGCTGCAAACCAGACAGCTGGTGAGCAGTCTGGGTCACACTGGATCTACTGGGAGAATGGTCTCCTATACAGCGAGCCTAATGTAGCTAAGCCTGGGACAGCTTGTGTGCTGGTGGTACCCCAGCGCTTCAGGACCTTCCTACTGGGTCTAGCTCACGACGTGCCTTAGGCAGGACATTTAGGGCGGGACAAGACCTTTGACAGGATTGTCACCCACTTCTTTTGGCACCAGATGCGAAGGCAGTCGAGTGCCCTTTGTAGGTCTTGCCAGACTTGCCATGCAAGTGATAAGAGTGGGAGGGAATTTATATGGTGGGGCCCCTGGAAAAGACAGCCATGGGCAACAGGTACATCCTGGTGTTCCACCGTAAAGTCCATTCCCTGTTGCCCTGGCAAAGAACATGCCAACGCTGATGGTCTGCCCTGGTTCTTCCACCTTAGTCAAGAAAACTCCCAAGAGGGTGGGTAGTTCTCCCTACTTTCAGCTGGAGGTGACATGTGTTAGATCTGGCATCTTGTGGCGTGTTTCCCCGGTCTTTTTGCTTCTGACCTCCTGGTTTTGGTGGTACTCTGGATATTGTTTTTGCTGGTTTAGTGTTTCTGTGCACTTTAATACTTCTGATCAGTACTAAAGTGCAGGTGCTCCTACTGTAAATTGTGTTTATGGATTAGTGTTTCCATGATTGGCTTATTTGATTAACTCCTAAGTCCCTAATGCAGTGCACTGTGTGTGCCCAGGGCCGGTAAACCAAATGCTGCTAGTAGGCTTGCAGCACTGATGTGCCACCCACATAAGCAGCCTTTCAAACGGTTCTCAAACCTGCCATTGCAGTGTCTGCGCGCAGTTTCTACTGCCATGTCGACCTGGCAAGTGCATACACATGCCAGGCCCTAACCTTCCCTTTTCCCACATATAAGACACCCCTAAGGTAGGCCCAAGGTACCTCTGTGGGCAGGGTGCAGTGGAGGACATGTGTTGGTGTTTGTTACGTGTCCTGACGGTGAAATACTGTGCATTTCGTTTTCACTGTTGAAAGGCTATCTCTCCCATAGGTTAGCATGGGAGCTGCTTTGTAACACTTTTACAAATGTAGCTTGCCAGGGGGAGCTGATAGAAAAGTAGAGTTTGGTATGCCTGAACTCTGGATTTAAAAATACAGCTTTTAAGATAAATGATTTTTATATTGTGTGTTTGGAAATATCACTTTTAGAAAGTGGGTATTTCCTTGTCTAACCATCCATGTGCCGCTGCCTGTTTGTGTATTAGCTGTCTGGGTTTTAGACTGACAGGGGCTGGTTTGTGCATTCACACTAGACAGGGACACAAAGGGGGCTGAGGTGTGTCCAGTCTTTCCTGGGTGACTCGTAGCCTGGCTGATGGGTCTGTCCTGCATCTAGAGTGGTGGGAGGAGTTGCCACATGCACCTGAATGGACTGTGTCTACTTTCCACAATGCTGTCTCCACCTCCTGTAGTGAACCTGGCCTGAGCAGGACAGAACTGGATTATGTGTGCCAGGAGAACTTTGTTTGTGCCAACACCACAGAACTTCAAAGGGAAATGTGGTATAATTATTGGGGCCCAGACCTCAGGATTTTAGAACTCTTTTGTATCAAGGAACCTGCCAATAAGAAGAGCTGGAGAAGCTATGAGGAGAGACTACCACTTTGCTGTGTGCTTTGCTGTGTTGGCCTGCAGTAGCTGCTTCGGTCTTGGGCAGAGAAAGGACTGGACTGAACTTTCTGCAACTTCTTTCTGAGTGTCTCCAAGGGGTTGAAGTAGTTGTCCCCTGTTCTAGAAGCCTCAGGAACAACAAAGACTTCAAGATCCTCTGGGTACCAGCTTCTGGAACTGGTTGTTTCAGTTGCCACAGAGGAAAAATCGCGACGCCGTCCCCGACGCCGCTGCCAGCTCCGTGACCTGAAGTCACAACAGAGGACACCGATGCACTTCGCAACTCAACCCTGGTCTCACCGACGACGCTGTTCGCCACCACTAAGCCACTGCTTGCACCGTGACCTGTGGGTACAGCCCTCTGCACCGCCTTGCTTCACACCGCTGCCCTGGTATCCCCAACAACGCCGTCACCGATGCCCCTGCCTGCACCGTGACTAGGCTGTCCGGAAATCGGTTAAATCCGATTGTGCCCGACAGTACCCTACCGCCTAAAAATCAGCTGACCCGGTTTAAACCGAGTGTCACTGATTTTTCACATTCTTACACTGCTTGGCCACTTGAGGGAGCCAAAGCAGAACAATACAGAACTGTACTGAAAAGGTCGCTCTGGGAAGTTTAGAACAACGGAAACCTCCCAGCTGCCTGAGGGATTTCCATTGTTTGTTTCCCTGTGTTGCTCGATCAATAGTGCGGATTGGGCTAGGGTGCACAGGTGGTCTGTTTGTGTGCGGGACCTCAGGCTGATGCTTCGAGAGCTGTTATCATGCTGAGTTCTGGTGGGGCCCCTTTGTATCTGGGGACAAGAGCTACTTAGGCTTCGCCCGGAGGGATATCCACCTCCTTTTGGAGAATTCTCAGGTGCGCAACGCCCATAGGGCTTCAAAGGGCTTAAGCCCCCCCCAGCCGCCGCCCCCCACCCCCCCGTCGTGTGTGTCACCCCGGGCTGAGACAGCTTCCCGGGCACACACACAGACAGTTCACGAGTCTGCTCTCGGCTGGCTGGCTTGTCTGGTGTCCGTCTTATGGCAGCCGCACCCAAGTACTTCGCAGGTCTTTAAAAGACCATTCACTTGCTAAAGAGGCTTTGTTGTTTTTTCACCCCCTTTTAGAGCCCCTGATGGCTATGGATGCCTATGGCTGGAAGAATTAGCTCTAGTTGCGCCTGTGGGAAAGCGAATATTTTTTGCAAAGGTTCAAAGAAAGATAGAAAGTGTAAACTATTTAGAAGGGCCCGGGAAACTAGCGCTCATTTGTGATTTTTTGCTCGGGAGTGTCAATAACTGTAGATTAAAAGAGAAATAATCAGCGAGAAACCCTGAATTTAACGAGGCTACAGCAACTGCTGAGGACACTGAAGACATTTCTGGGTGGGTGAAGGAAATGAGGGCTGGCGGTGCTGGTACCGAAGCTGTGAATGAGTCTGCTAGATTTAAAATAAAAATCTCTCTCGTAACAAACGAGAAAGGCAATCTAATGACCACCTCCCTGACCATAAAATAGGACTTTCCCCAGAAACGCAGAATTAAGACCTTAAAATCACATCTCGGATTCTCTCAAATAAGACGCAGAAAACAAGCCTAGACCACACATGAACAGGCGTGACTGATTCCTTTCACAGCAAAGCGTCATCAAGATCCGACCCAAATACAATCTGCATCAAAGGAAGACCATATTAATCGAAGCTAAAAAAACACTGTCAGTACAGGGGTGAGTAATGTTGAAAATCTCTGCAACTCAAAGTGGAACCTTCATCTCACTTTCCTTCTAAAGTGGATGATAAAGTAGGCAAAGCCCCAACTTCTCAAATCTGACTTTCATACTCCATACTTTAAAATAATCCAATTGTTGATACATCCCAACTTAATCCTGCAATCAAAAATCCTCCTGAGGAAACTATCCAAGCATTACTCAGAAGCTTCTGACTACTTGAGATAGCCATGCTCAGCGCAGCACTTCTTCCACTCTCTGCGAACATCTGCACAGTCTCAAACCTGGTCGGCCACTACAGACTGCTCCAACACCATGCACTCATTTTGTCTTCAGCAAACTACATATACAGCCCGTTATCACAACTTCCAACTACAAACCCAAGAACAACTAATTCAATAACAGAAACAAACTACAGCAACCTTATTCAAATGAAACCAAATCACTCCAAGACACACTACCACCATAATACATGTAAGAAAATTGTCACATTGCAAAACAGGTCCAAACTCACACAAACTAACACCCAACCCATTGAGTCAACAACCTACATCTCTCTGAAATGTATGCTGCATAATTGCAAATTAGCTACAATTCACTCATTTGAAATCAGAGACACTGTGACTTTTAATGATGTGGGCTCATTAATGCAACAGTCATTCCCAACCTTTGTTAGCACCAGGATACTTCATCCTTAACGTAGACATATAAAATAGGACACTCATTTGTAAAAAGTATTGTGGCTCTCAACATTTCAAATGCCCAGTAAAGGAAATTAGACCAAATAACATATCAATCATTTGCAATATCGTTTATCTAAGTCTCTGCAGTTTTTTTCAGAAAAAATCATGACATTTATCCTAAAAATATCGACGATACAAGTAGCTGGATAAGTAGGTCAGTTAGTGATAAAGAATGAGAAACAAAAACACCTGCACCTTGGTATTCCAAAGATTTAGATGATGAATGCAAAGCGGAGTGCTGGGAATAAAGTGGTACAAAAATCAATCCAACATGGATTTAAATTTTTTTTTAAACAAAATAAAAACCACTCTAAATAGAGCTAAGAAACTTTACAAAAGGAACTTCGGGAAGGCCATAGATTCCTTTCATAATAAACTCACTGGAGCGAACAAAAGCTCAGAGTGGGAGCAACCTAATTTTTGGGTCAGTGTCAATGCAAGCTTGGCAGGAGGTCTTGAAGATCTGACTGTGATTTGGGCCTTCTCAGCCTGTGGTGGACACTCCTGCTTTAGCAGATGCAGACTGTCAATCATTGGCACATCTGCAGCATTACTGAGTCTTTGCTTCCATACTTGGTACTGGGTCGGCATTCCTGCTCGCAGTGTGAGACATTTTGACCCCAGTAACTGACTGTTTTTCTGCACAGACAGTTCTGCACCCACACTAATTTCTAAACTAGATAGTACGCTTAATCGAGTAGCCCCAGCCTCTCTTTGCCCTACAGAGCCCAGTGAACAAACTATAGAGAAGATATATTACCTTCCTTACACCATATATACCTTCCATGTACCTATGTATCTTTATATTTCTTTCTTTACTCCTAATTCAGCATCTCCAATACACTACCCTATACCACTCTCATTATATTCTCTACCACTACTCTCTGACTCATCCTATAGCTCATTCTACTAATCTGCACAAGTTCTAGATTCTTTCCATAAGGGTGAATTTTCTCCGGACTTTGATAAGTGCTGCTTCATTTTTGACTGCTTTAAAAAATCTGAGGGCATATACACCCTGTTCAATGCATTTGTTGCAGCACCTGTCCCAGAGAATCACAATCTTCAGGTGCACCAGTATTGGCATGGAAAGCTATGTCAGTGGCCAGAGTTAGCAAATTGTGTACTGCCTGTTTTGACGTTGCCCGTCTCAATTGGCATTGTTGAGAGGGCCTTTACACAGATGACATTTTACATGGGAAGGAAAGAGCGAGTGCTCATGATCAAAGACTCACTGAAGAAGCATTGTATGTTGTACTACATTAAGTTTGATTTGTAAAAATTTGTTTGGACCCCATAAACACTGTAGTACACTGCCTATATACCATTCACTATCATTGCAGAAAGCAAGCAATAATAAAAGCAAAACGTTCCATAAACACCGGAAAAACACTGTTTCTGTTGTTTTTAATGGCACGAAAATGTGTAACCACTGATAACCACTGTTTTTTTAAGGTATTGAAATCACTGGAAAACACTGAAAAAACCCCACCAGAATTTACCAAAAATAGAAACTGAAAACAGGAAAGCCTAACCGTGACCTATGGACACCGCTCATGGAGAACACGGGGCACCGTTCCTCTTTGCACACAGCCTTGGTCTCACCGATAATGCCGCTCTAAGCTGACCTCAACGCCGCTGCCTGCACCGTGGTTTGGGGGCTTGCTCGTAAGTTACACGATGCACCGACCCATCCCACACTGCAGCCCTGGCCCACTGACATCAGCGCCATCGGCTCCAGTTTGTCAGCCAACCACAGTGCGTCAACAACGACGACGACGCTGCTTGCACAATGACTTGCTAGTACCGCAACAAGCACGTCCCACTTCGCACCTTAGCCCTTGTCTCATCGATGCCGCTGGACGCCGTCACCGAGCCGCTGCCTGCACCACGACCTGAGGGCACCGCACGCCGCACCACTGCACTTCACGCCGCAGCCCCGACGCTCCCGCCTTCAACCGCATGGAGTTCGATCTGTAACACGTGTGACTTCAAGGGCCCGATGACTCCTGCACCAACCTCCGGAACCAACGACTGCTCTTCAGAGCTCACCGCGAGGTCCCAGATGCCCTACATTTCTAAAGGTACTGTTTGCGGGTCTTCCCGACACTGTAGATGGACCGCGATGCTGCGGTCAGCCAGAACGGTTGGATTTGTTTGTTCAGGACGCCGTGATAGCCCCGGACAGAGCTATTGACTTCAAGGAACTGTTTTAAAAGTCTATTTTTGCTTTAGGAGTATTTTGAATAACTGTATGTTGGATTCTTATCATTTGCACCGATAAATATTGGCTATTTTTCTAAAACTGGTGTAGTGCTCTTTTGTAGTGTTTTCACTGTATTACTGTCTGTTCTGTGCGAATGCTTTATACACTGCCTCTGAGATAAGCCTGACTGCTCGTGCTAACCTACCAAGGTGGTGAGCAGGGGTTATATCAGAAGTGTAACTCCTTTATCCTTACTAGGAAGAAGGATTCCTTCTTGGACAGGGTAACAACCCTCCAACTACAGACCCCCATTTCTAACACTTGGTATTTTTAGTTCTTCCCCCTTCTGCTTCCCCGAGGGACTCCATCCTGCCCTGTCTTCTCACTTCCCTTCCCCTTCTCTTGGTGTTTTGTCGAATGCATCTAGAATCACCTGCTCTTTACTTCTTGGCTGCATGTTTATGCAGGGTACTTTCTTTGGCCTGGGGGCTATTGTCGTTTGCCCAGCAGAAACTGTGCTATCTTTCCCACCGCTGTTGATATGTTGTGCTGCTTGATGAGCATGTCTCTCTCTAGAGCACATCCAGCATACTTTGAAAATGGTATGACATTGTAACTCATTCTGTACCCTGTATCTGTTCGGAGATGCGTGCAGACATAACATCCTGATATGTTCATTATATGCACATACATTTTCAACATTTCTACATATTTGTTGCCTTTATACTCATCCAAAGTCCCTTTTCTTCTATTCCTCCACCCCCTATTTCCCTCATGCTGTCTTGCTCTGTCATGTTTATTTGTGGCTCTCCATACATTATATTAGTATTGTTCACGCCCTCTTGTCTATCAAGGAATGGAATGGCAATGTGTTTTGCATATACCAGCGCAAGTACAGTTAATATTATTACTGGAACAGGGGTCAGTACTACTGTCAGCACCGCTGGCCACTTTATTTCTGCTTTCCTGGTTCTTGGCATTGTACTAGCAGCTAGTTACAAATGATGACATTGGAAATGTTGTCTCCTTGGGTGGAGGTAGTCAATTTGTAACTACCTAGCAGGGCCCGCACCCCTATTGAGGTGGGCACCAGCAACCTTGTTTCAAAATGCGATGAAGGTATTATTTACTTAGCCGTTTGGTACCCCTTCTGTGTAGCATCAGAGGTTAGCCAGCACTTAATGCACATGAGGCACTTAAAGAAACATGAAGGACCTTGAAAGGTGGTAGGTACCTGGATGCCGGGCCCACTTGCACTCTTCTGATCCTGTGATGGTGTGCACCACGAGCGGCCCTCTTTAGCTCCTGCTTGCTTCTTTGTTGGAGCGGAGGTTGTACCTGCAGGGTGCTGCTGATGGTGCAGGTGATGCTTGGCGTTCATGTTCCGGTCCTGATGCTTTCTTGGTGTGAGAGCTGTGGATTGAGGACGTCAGCCCCTCACACTTGATGGCAGTGGCTGTTGTCAGGAGAACTTGGTAGGGGCCCTTGGCTGAAGGCAGTGTCGTCTGGTGTGGGCTTTTATCCAAACCCAGTCTCCAGGTTGAAGTCTGTGAGCCGATGGTGTGTCTGCCTCTGGAAGGGCCTGCAGAACCTGATGATGAAGATAACTCAATGTCTCTGTTAATTTCTTATAGTAGTAGTATAACAGTAAATCATTTGATATTGACAGTGGAGCCATAGCCATGCGGCCTGGAATGTTCATTGGGCGGCCAAACAGAATCTCATGTGGCCTCAGGTTAGTCACTCTGTCAGGGTTGCTCCTCATTACCAACAGGGCCAATGGCAGTGCATCTACCCAGGATAGTTCAGTGGATGCACAAATCTTCCCTATTCTGTTGTAAAGCGCACCATTTTTTCATTCCACTGCTCCTGCTGCTTGTGGGTGATAAGCACAGTGTAACTTCTGATTAATCCTAAGCCCTTTTCATATTCCCTCTATCACATGGGAGATGAATGCAGGTCCATTATCTGAGCTCAGGAGTGCTGGTACCCCAAAACGTGGAATTACTTCTTTCATAATACATTTGGCAACAGTTTGTGCATCGCAGTTTTTTTGTTGGGTATGCCTCTGCCCACTTACTGAACATACACACGATGACCAATACATACTTGTACTTCTGAGTGGGAGGCATCTCGATAAAGTCTAGCTGGAGGCTCTTAAAAGGCCCATGAGGAGGTGGAAAGTGGCCAGGAGCGGTGGGTGTACCTGTCCCAGTGTTGTATTGTGCACAAACAGTACATTGTCTGCAGAGGCGTTCTGCTTCTGACGAAACTTGGAGTTGTACCAACATTGGGAAAACAAGCAGATCATACCATCTCAACCCACATGTGAAGGACCATGAAAGAGACGGGTCATGGAGGAGAGCATTGATGAAGGCAAACATATTTTACCATTAGGACCTGTCCACAACCCCTCTTCTGTCTGCACACATCCTCCTTTCCCCACTCCTCTTTTTCCAGTTCCTCGACCTGTCCCTTAATGGGTGTAGGATAAAAACACAGTGAATCATCTTTTATTTGTATCCCTTGTTTTTGTTCAGTTATCTGGACCATTTTAATTTGGCAGCCTGTCCACGCTATTCTCTTTGCTTCCCCATCAATGCAGGCATTGCCCTTTGAGACATAGTCTTTAGATGAGGTGTGTGCTGCACATTTTACTGTAGAAGGTTACTTATCAAAGCTGCATGTTGTATTTGCTGGTCTGCTGAGGTGGGGAATACCCTCTGCCCACAACTGCCCAAAGTCGTGGACCACCCCGAAGGCATACTGGCTGTCTGTGTATATGTTTACTCCATGTCCTTCAGCCAGGATGCATGCCCTCGTGAGTGCCACTAGTTCAGCAGCCTGTGCACTTCTAGCAGTTGTCAACCTTCCCCCAATCAACAATTCCTGCTGTGCCCACTGCATAGGAGGCCTGCAGTGTCCCTCTGTCGTCTCTGAGACATGACCCATCCACAAACAAATCTCTCTCCGCATCTGGCAGTGGTGTGTCTCTTAATTCTAGCCGCATCTTGGTATTCCTGTCTGTAGCCTGCCTGTAGCCAATGCACACTCATGCAAGGCATCATCTGCTGTCAAATCATCTTGGTCATGTTCAGTGGGCAAAAGGAAAGCTGGGTTCAAGGTGGTACATCTTTTGATGATGTGTGGTGGCAGCAATGTCAACTCATACCTAGTAAGGCGTGCATTTGTCAGATGCTGTGTCTTCGTGGAAGTTAGGAGTGTGTCCACAGCATGTGGGACATGCAAAACCAAAGTGTGTGCCAGCACTTCATTTTTGGATTGTTCTACCGCCAGGGCTGCCGCTGCCACAGCTTGCAAACAAGGCGGGAAGCCTGCTGCGACTGGGTCTAGTGTGGCAGAGTAGTATGCCACTGGGCAATAGAAGGATCTGTGCTTCTGTGTCAGCACTCCCAGTGAGCAACCCCCTTTTTCATGACAGAACAGGTGGAAGTCTTTGCTGTAAACTGGAAGGCCCAAAGCTGGAGCCCCACTGAGCTCGTGCTTCAGAGGGTGAAAGGCCTTGTCACAGTCCTGGGACCATGGCACAGTGTCTGGGACATCCTTGTGAGTCAGGGCTTGTAGTGGGCGGGCAATCAAGGAGAATTTAGGTATCCAGTGTCTACAGTATCCCGCAACACCCAGCAAAGCCCGTACCTCCTCCTGTGTGTGTGTTCAGGGAAAATTGGTGATGGTGGATATTCTATCGAGCAGTAATTTCCTTGTCCCTTCAGACAATTCATGGCCAAGGTATTTCACTGTGGTGAGGCAGAACTGCAATTTCTTGGTGGGGACCTTGTAGTAGGGGACCCTTCAGTGCTAGGTGGCGCAGGAGGGCAACAGTGTTGGCCACGCAGGCTTCCCTGGAAGGTGAAGCCAGTAGCAGGTCCTCTATGTACTGGTTAAGGGTGGAACCTTCCTTCAGCACTAGGGAGTCCAACTCAGTCTTCAATGCATTTGTGAAGATGGAGGGTGACTCTATACCCTTGAGTGAGCCTACACCAAGTGTACCGCTTTAGTTGGAGGCAGAATGCGAAAAGATACTTGCTGTCATTGTGCAAGAGGATGGTGAAGAAGGCGGAGTTAAGATCCAGCACGGTAAAGTGTGTGGCTGTCACTGGGATGTTTGACAGAATTGTAGCTGGGTTGGGGACCACAGGGAAAGAAGAAACCACTATTGTGTTCAATTCTCTAAGGTCCGGTGTAAAGCGATAAATGGGGGTCCCATCAGAGCCCCGGGAGGCTTTCTTGACAGGCAATATCAGTGTGTTACAGGGGCTAGAGCGTATTTCCTTTATTATCCCCTGTTGGAGAAGGTCTTTTATGACTGGTGCTATACCCTCCTCCCCTTCTTTTGATATCTTGTATTGTGGCACCCGTGGCAATGGCACTCCTGGTATCAATTTAATCTGTACTGGTGGGTAATTTAACACCCATACATGATTTGGCATGCAATATCGCATTTCTGGCAGGATCACTGGGTCTGTGCATGTCATGAATGCCTACAGCATCAAACTGTTTGCTCTGCTTTGTAGAAAAAACCCCGATGGTGAGTAGTGTATTGTGCACTGTAATTTAGAAAGCAGATCCCAGCCCAACAAATTAACGGGGCAGTACCTGCTAAGGATAAACTGGTGGTGAACAGTAATGTGGCCTACCACTAGTTTCAAGGGTTTTGTCAAATATTCTTCCACAGCTTGTCCAGTCATGCAGACTGCCGTTATTTGTGTTCCTGAGAGTGGTGCTTCCGGCATTTGTGAGGCCTTCAGCATTGATCTTTGACGACCTGTATCTGCTAGGAAGGGAATAGTCTTGTTCAATATTGTCCCTTCCACGTATGGACCAGCTGATCCACTGTTATTGCTGGAGCTATTAGGCAGTCTTCCACTCCGAGGTATCCCTAAAATAGCTCTGGTGGTGGTGGGGGAAAGGGTGGGTAGCTGCCATCATCCTCTGGCACCCACTGATCGCTATTTCTTCTGAGGGCGGGTGGAGGTGGTTAGTTTGGGCCATACCTATGCTGTGCCATGATAGGGTCCTGCTGTGAGTCAAATGCGGTGCCTGTATATGGTAGTGGAGCATTTCGCTGGTATGACTGTTGCCCTTGTTCTGTGTTGCGCTGATCCCTGGCCCTGTGGCTTGTTCTTTAACAATGGGCAATCTGCCTTCTAGTGGCTAGGGTCATTACAGTGGAAGTATGCTGTCCCTGGTGGAGACTGTGAAGCTGTCCTATCATTCCTTATCCTGCCTCTTCCCCCTGCCCCCACCCTTGGCGTGCTGGCCACTGTAGAACATTTCCTGTGCAACCATAAGGCGCACATTTTCCTTCTTAACCTTCTGTGTTTCCATGGGCTGTAGGTGGAGCTGGTAGTCAACACAATATTTAGCTGCAGCTAGAACCTTTTCAATTGGTTCTTGCTGCCAACACACAAAAGATGTCTCTAGGTGTGCCCTAATTGGTTGTCGTAGTCCGTGGACAAAGGTGATGACAAATGATGGCATAGCATCTCCCATTGGATTCTTCAGCCCGCTGTACTGTTGGTAGACCAGCAGAAGGCGGTCAAAGTATGAGTTTACACTTTGCTCCTTTTCCTGTTTAGTGTGTGTTATTTTATTCCAATCCACCTTGTATTCTGGAACCTTCTCCTTCAAATATTTTATCACCTCATTGTACTTCTGCTGTACCTCATCTCTAGGCATTCGCCCTCCCCTCTTCCTGGCTCCCGTTTTGGCTATTCTATGTCCTTTTTACAGTCCTCCCACAAGTCTTTTGGCAAATTGAACAAAATATCCAAATCTTTCCACAGCAGTCCTTAGTGAATGACATGAGATCTGCTCTGGACCATGGGACATGTACGTAGGCCCCTGAGTTTTCCTTGGCCCCTGGTGGTAGGGGCACTTCTCGCAGGGAAATAATTATGGTGGATTCTGTGAGGAATGGAAAGGTGTGTGTGTTTGGTGACAGTGTCTGTACTATCTCTATGACTGCCAGCGAATTTGTTATTTTTTTCCACTTGCACAGTTTGCCTACTGCATAATTTAAGGTGTCCACAATCCTGCGTACCATTTTTGTAGAAAGAGGCAAGCACTGAGGCCTTGGCATATGACCACGTGGTGAGTGGGAGAGTCCTTTGGTGGGGCGGGCTGACAGCTGTTTAGGTCATTCTTGCTGAAGAGACGTATGTATGTGCAGAAAGTGGCTGGCCCTATTGCGTGACCAACAGTTCAGTTATACTGGGCACAATGGAACAAAATGTTGCAGGTTGGGCTTATGCCAGGTGACACAATGGGGAAGACGAACGTTACCATGCACTTTCAGTCAGCCTGCAGCGGTTTGCAATGTCAGAGAAAGCCATTCGTCAATCAGTGGACAATGTATTTGTTACTAGTTCACTAGAAAGCATTCACAAGTGGCAGAAAGGAGAGGAGAGAGTCCGGGTGCTAGTGACACGGCAATACCCGCGTCCCTTGGACTGGATGAAAGATGAGAGGAAAGTAGAGAAGGGAAGCAGTATTTGATTTCCCTTACTTTCATCTGTTAGTCCCCGGGGAGCAGATGGTGCGGCTGAATTCAATCACTCAGAGTTTTAGTGCAATAATGGTGAACTCTACATACAGTCCATTCATACACATCAAATACAGAAAACTGGAATGCTCTCCCTACGCAGCGGCACTGTGGGCTATTGTACACTCTACCCAAGGATCCTAGGGGCATATGTATCAACATTTTATTTTGCGAGTCCTTAATAGCGAATTTTTGCGAATCGCTATTAAGGACTCGCAAAATGAAATGTATGTAGGTTTCACAATATTAATTGCGATTCCTACGTATTTCTTAAGTGCGAATCGCAAATTGCGATTCGCAATTAAGGAATACCTTCCCATTCATTTCTATGGGCCTAGAGGCCCATATGAATGAATGGGAAGACAGTCCCAATTTGCGAGTACCCATTAGGTACTCGCAAATTGCGAATGCAATTTAAAGGGTGCAAGGGTGTCAAAAGGACACCCTGTTGCACCCCTGAAATATGCATGGGTGCACATGGCACTTTGAAAAATGCTAAAAAGTGAATTTTTCTAGGAAATCGCAAATTACCACCAACTTGAAGTTGGTGGTAATTTGCGATTTCTTAAGGCAAATTCACACAACTTGGGTGCTTCCAGAATTGCATTTAAGGAATCGCAATTTGCGATTCCTTAAATGCATTCGCAAATGAATGAATGTGTGACTACAGAGTCCGTCCTCCCCTGGTATCCCTATGGTGTAGTTGAAAAAACAAGTCATTTACAACCATACAAGGAAAAGGTCCTATAAATATGGTCTGTATGGTAATGTGTATGTTTGTTACTATTTAATTGCACAGAAAATTAGCAATCGCAAAAAGCAGGGTAAAAACGAGGTCCTGACGAAAGCCTACTGACCCTTCACAGGCTATACTGACTCTTCACGGGCTATATAAAGGCTGAAACATGTCAACCTATCTGATGCCTGGGAACATTAATTCCTAAAAGCATCACACTGATCTATTTTAACCTAGCCCTAGATCCCAGAGTAATACATTTGTTACAAAGGATTTAAAGGCTATTTTACCACACTCACTCAACCTTGCCTTCACTCACTGCTACCACTCAAAGAGCTCCACTTACAAACGTGTCAAGCCCACCCATTCACGTTCAGTGTCTGGGCGAGGGTCCAATGATGAAGCATGCCACAGGTGGTACCTGTGGGTGAGGAATATATATATATATATATGACCCCCTAGGCCTGCTCAGGGGGTCCCACAAGGACACCCAGGGCCCAAAAAAGCATTTAAAAAAAAAAAAAAAAAATCAGCCGAACTCGCGCTGTGGTCGCGAATTCGGCAGAGAAAATAAAATAAAAACGAGGCACGGGCTCCCGCGCTTTGTTTTTGACAGCCCCCGGTTGGGCCAGGTCCTGGGGGCACTCACCAATTCATTTGCGGGGCCCGCCACCACCCCGGGGCATATTAAATTGAATGTGGGGGGGCATGCGGCCCCCCCGCAGCCCCGGGGACCTCTACCTCCCCGGGGTTTCTTTAATAAATGCGTGGGGGGTCCCAACCCCCCCCCCCACGCTGCCCCGGGGACCGCCACCTCCCCGGGGCATTCATGTAAATGGGCGGGGGGCCTCACGGGCCCCCCGAGCTCCGGGGACCGCCACCTCCCCGGGGCTATAAATAATAATTAGTGTGGGGGGGCTCAAGCCCCCCCACACTACCCCGGGGACCACCATCTCCCCGGGGCACTTAATATTCAAATTCGGGGGTCCGTTATGGACCCCCGGGCCCCGGGGACCACCACCTCCCCGGGGCTTTAAATACGTTGGGAGGGGTGCCGCGCGGCCCCCCTCCTGGAACTCTTCATGGCCCTGGGGACCGCCACCCCCCAGGGCCGGCTCCTGCAATGTCCCGTGGTGCCCACCCCCGGGACATTGCTGTTTGCTATGGCAGGACGGGAGCACACCTCCCGCCCTGCCAAAGCAAACTCTGCTTTGCTTCATTGAAGCGAGAGCAGGAAAACCTGCTCTCGCTTCAACGAAGCAAAGCAGGATTGCTTTTGAGCAAGGGGAGCTGCATGTCAGCAGCTCACCTTGCTCAAAAGCAATGCCGGCTCCCGCAGGAGGCGGGGAGCCGGCGGGACCGTGGGGGCATTGGGGCTCCCCCCACGGTCCCCAACGCAAAGGGCCGGCCCCGGGGGATGGGGACCCCGGGGCCAGAAGTGCCCCGGGAGGGGGGCCACGCGGCCACTGAAGAGGGCGTTGGCCCGAAACGCGTCTGGCAGGTAAACCAGAAAAGGACTTTGTTCATGGCGTGTGCCCTTGCTTTGGCGTAATTTCCACCTGGGAGTGCATCCCACCTAGAGGCAACTCTTTTTGTATTTTGTACAGCGGCCTGACTGGTCGCGGGATTGCACCACCGCGAAACACTTGCGGGTCCGCGGCTGCTTTATTGGGGCAGCTAACTGTGGAACAGGAGGTGTCTATTATATGCAGGGTTGCCGGCGCGAACATCGGCAATCCTTTTAAGACATTTTTGAATGTGAGTGCCGGCGGCGACCCACTTGGGTTTTAGTGAACCACCAGTCCCAGGAAGCATTGCTTCAGGTGGTTCACCTGAGCATAATTATTATGGGGATTTACTGGTGGTTGCCGCATGCCGGCACGTCACATGGTCTGCCACTGCAGAGGGCGTTGGCCCGAAACGCGTCTGGCAGGTAAACCAGAAAAGGACTTTGTTCATGGCGTGTGCCCTTGCTTTGGCGTAATTTCCACCTGGGAGTGCAGTTGTGTATATATTTTTCACAGCATCTCAGAGAAAGTTTACTGTCTGAGAAATTGTGAATCAAGCACCGATTTACCTGGGTGCATTACGCTCACTTGTCTCGGATACAGGCAAGACAGACACTGTCACAAATAAGTGGGTCTCCCCTCTCCTTGTGTTTATTGCATGAGGCCTGCACAGACCAGGGGCCTATACCAGCATCGACGGTACGGGGCCTGCCTCTTCCGAAGGTGCTCCCCCTGGCCCATACAGGTGTTATGGCATGGAGGTGCATGACCCATATACATTGCCTCTTGTGCGGCTCTCCAATATATACCCCGACTCTTCCCCTGGTCGAGTTACCCCGGCCCTCGGGATTCTATACAGCCGGCGAGCTAGGGACCTGTATGGAATGTGCGATACTCCCCTTCGGAGACCTCTATGCAGACTGTCATCTTCTCTCACTGGAACAGCTGACTGATGACTACAATCTCCCGCCAGGCCAATTCCTTCTCCACAGACAGCTGCACCACACCTGCCACACTCCCTGAAGTATAAGGACAGAGGGACCCATCATACACCCTGTACTTCACACAATCCTTAACATGGGGGATGGTCGTCTTCTCATAACCTGGCTCTACAAAGCCATTTGCAAATTAGTTGCAGACACCTTGACAGCGTTGTGCCAGAAATGGCAGGAAGACTTCGGGAGGTCATAACATGATAAAGAGTGGAACCCGGCGCTAGAATTTCTTGAGAAGGTCTCCTGCAATTCCTGATTCAAGAACATACAGTTCTATATCCTTCACAGGGCTTACCTATACCCAGCGCACCTGAACCTCTGTTTCCCCAAGGCACACATAGGCTGCCCACGCTGCCATGCCCTGACATAGACCTCACATACATGATATGGTCCTGCCTAGCACCCCAGGGCTACTGACATACACTACATACCACCCTGCGTACAGTCACAGAATTGACAGACATTTATTTGTGGGAGGCATGCATGCTGGGACTATTTAGATGCAAAAAGCAACAAAAGTGCTCACACGCTTCTTGGCGCTCCTCCTTGCCAAACTCACACTCACACTCCACTGGCTGTCCACCGCCGTCCCACTCAACGCCGCGTGGCGGGGAGCAGTGTGTAAATGGTAAGCTACAGAAGAGGATACTCTGTGCTATGAGGAAGTCTGTGGCCTGCGTGCCTATATCACTGCAATGGGCCACCCTCCTTGCGCATTTCCAACAGGTAACAGGGAATGATGATCTTCCCCTGTGAGCATGCATGGATTCCCCTCCACCCGCAGACTTGTAGACATTGACACCCCCTCAGACGTCCTGAGAGCCCATCCCCAGTTGCATGTGCCCCTGCCTATGCCCCTCGGGCTGACCCACAGCACTGTCCTAAAGCTACGCCCCCGTGCTGTCACCGAGTCCAAGCCACTACCGCCTCAGTCATGCCCTATCTTTCCTTCCACCTACCCCCTCTCGCCCCCTCTTTTTTCACCTTTACTCACCCTGTTAACCCCAGTTAATGCATTATGACACTGCAGGGTTGCTGATGCACAAGGCCCGCTACACATCAGGCACCTTTGTGAGTTAGTAGTAATGGAAATATGTCAATGTATGTACAGTAACTTGGACACAAACAAGCTAATCTGCCTGTTTATTGCAAACAGTGGAAACTGTCAAATGCGATAGTTAAATAACTTGTAAAATTCAATGAAAACATTTTCAAAAAAAGACTAGGTTCTAGATTTGGCTTTTGATAGTGAGAAAGTATTTGGGAAGCATGTCGATGATGCTCTGCAAGCCATTTAAACAGATACTGACACTGCACATTCCCTAGGGACGTTGCAGCAAACGCGCTTTTAGTGCTTTCGTGGTGGAAGAGAAAGAGGCAAATTCTTATCCAGGCCTTCCTACCAGTCGTATAGATATCAACCATATGCCTAACAAGGATATCGTTCTCAATACCCTGCTCGATAGCAATATAGGGTTTTCCACCACAACTTCCACCTATTCTAGGCAGCTGACGCGCAGACGACTCCCAGCTGGTGGAAAAGCCCAGGATGCTGCTAGACGTCAGTGACAATTTTCAGGCTCTAGTCATCTCAAAATTCCAACAAGAACCCATGAGCCAGCATCTCTCCGACTGCTACGATCAATGGGAGAGCATCTCTTCAGACAAATGGGTGTTAGACATAATGCATCACGGTCACACCCTGGAATTTGTTCAAAGCCCCCCAATCATCATCATCCTCCTCCCAAGAGAATGCATCAACATCTTACTGTCTTAAAACAAGAGATATGTTCTCTTCTTTCCAAGGGAGCAATAGAAGATGCTTATTTTCAGCAGTGTGTCAAAGGTTTCTATTCAAACTTCTTCCTCGTCTAGAAAAAGTCAGGGAAATGGAGGCAGATTATGGATCTCAGGCTTTTGAACAAATACATAAAGAAACAACCTTTCAGTATGCTGTCTCTGCAAGAAAGTTTACTGCTGACAAAGAAAGGTGATTTCTAGATGTCTCTCGGTCTCTTAGACTCATACTTCCACATTCCCATTCGTGTGAAACATCGGCGGTTCTTGAGGTTCAAGTTGGCGAGGTGCCATTACCAATTCAAAGTACTTCTCTTTTGCCTAAGATCGTCTCTCTCAATCTTCACAAAATTAATGGCGCCTGTGTTGGCGTTCTTAAGAAGAAACGGTCACCAAGTATTCCCTTACATGGACGACTGGTTGGCCAAGGGTTCCACTTTCCGTTTAGCAAAAATATCTACCTTAGCCTGTCTGCTGCTTTTCAAGACTCTGGGTCTAAAATTTAACACAGAAAAGTCTTCTCCGATACCATCCCAATCGTTGGTGTTTTTGGGAGCCATTCTGGACACAACGGTTTCCAAAGGTTATCCGACTGTGGAAAGAATTCAGCAAAAAACACAAATGATGGACGGAATGCTGAACAAATCAAACATTCGCCCCGATTCACAGATCTGGGTTTAATCCATATTTTGTTTGCACACCACTCATCCTAGTTTGGACCCAGCCATATGCAAATCAGTCTTGACCCTACTCCCCTTGGGAACAGTCCAGTCCAAACTGCCAGGCCAGGTCCTCCTGGGCCGGAAACAAGCATCCTGGGACCGGTTTCGGGGAATCTCCCCTCATCAGCCAGGTTAGCTTGAATCCGATGGCAGGGTGAGCACGGGACCCATGTCCGGGCATACCCGTCCCACTTGGGGCGACAAAAGCAGAAAACAGAAATGATGGACGGAATGCTAAACACATCAAACATTCACCTCCAGTCCCAGATCTGGAATTAATCCATCGATTATTTTTTTTAAATATTTTTTTTATTTTTTATTTTTATTTTTATTTTTTACTCACCACACCATCCCACTTTGGACTCAGCCATATGAAAATCAGTCTTGACCCTGCTCCCCATGGAAACAGTTCAGTCCAACCTGCCAGGCCAGGTCCTCCTTGGACTGGAAACAAGCATCATGGGACCGTTTTGGGGGGGGGGTTATCACCCCTCATCATCCAGGCTAGCTTGAATCCACTGGGAAAAAATTCAGTGTATAATGGAAATAACTGCTTCCCTAGCAAGAAAAAGTCCACTTCTGTAAGAACGTTCAAGTCCGTGTTAGGAATGCTCTCTTCTTGCATTCCATTGATTCTAAATTGTCATCTACACATGAGACCGGTGCAGGAACAGTTGGACGCACAATGGATACAATACACGGTTCGTTCGAGGACATGATTGCCATCACATCTACTATGAAACAAACAATGTCATGTTATGGTGGGTGGAATTCGTGAAGTTGTACTCCGCAGAATTATGTGGAGTTAAATAAAAACTCAGTGCGATTCCGTGGAGTTCCGCCCACCCGTTGCTACATCTTAGAACTGGACAAATGTGTTTTTTATGTGCCATTTGCTATCATGGCTTTAGCGCTTACTATTCAGCAGTATATGAAACAACACGATTCACTATTACCAAACTCAAATTCCCCATCCTTATTGAAAGATGAAAGGCTGCTGAGATTCAAACTTAAGTTCCAACATGGGGAGCACGGGGCATCGGCGAGGGAGAGCTTTGTGAAACTTTCAAAGATTTAATCCTGGAAATAGAATCGATCATCATGTGATCCTGGGCACCACAGCCCCTCCCTGTAACTGTGTCCCATTCCTGGGACGGAGTGCTCACAGAGGTGAGCCCTTCATGTGCCCGCATGGGAGCCCATCCCCTCGATGCTGGCGAGTGGGCTGTCTGTGGAAATCAGCCAGTTATGATCTGTGGCTGGAGGTCCCTGGAACCTCCGCCTATCTCCTCTGTCCAATCTGCTGGTCTGGTAGGAACCACGGCACACAGCTCAGCGTCTGTGGGAAGAAACTCATGCAGCCCGGAAAGCAGGTGCTGGGGCCAACAGGCGGCCAGACGCACAAATATAAAGTTGACAGAAGTAGTGGCACTGGGTGTGTGAGTTGATAGTGTAGCCAGGCGAGCGAGGGGAGTCCAAGCAGTCGGTTTCAGGCACAGCTCCGAGACTGGGCGTCTGTGATCCTCCTTCCTGCCATCCATCGTCAGTCAGGGCATGAGCTCTGTTTTCACGCTGAGTACTTCGCAGCGCACATTGTTTTCGGCAGTCGCTTTTTTTTTATCCAGTGTATTATATGAAATGATACACAAATGCTGCTGTGAACCCTAGAAAGATTTATGAGTTCTGTAACTGTGCAAGGCTTTATCACTAGGATGTAAAAATGACCTCCTGCTTTCCAGAGGAGCATCTACAATTTGATAGCAGCAGCTGACTTCCATTCACCGCCTGGCTCAAAATCCTCGAAAGGTTCCATTGCTCGCATTCACAGGATGAACCTGCACCACAAGAACCCAACCGCCCTGCTGACTCCTCCTCTGCCGCCTCGCATCCAACACTCAGTGAGTTTAGATTTGAGTTCCTCCTTCCCTGGCACATCCCCATTACTCCTCCCAGATATTCTGGAATGCATGCCTCGGCAGCTCTGCAGCTTCTATTTCCCCGGCAGCCATCTTCTGAAGGTGCATGCTATTCATGGGCGGGGTACGCCTCACTAGTCATAATTAACATCATATCACCACTTTAATTTTAGATTTGCCTGTAAACTCCGCTCCGCGGTGGTGGGCAGAGTTTTTACCGAACTCCCCGCTCCAAGCGGAGTGAAAAAACTCAGCTGGTGGAGCGGAGTTTACCACCCACCTCTAATGTCATGGTGGGGAAACAGGGAAAATATCTGTCCGGGTCTCTCTTTTATAGCAACACAACCCCGCATCATAATGATAACCGACGTTTCCTTAGACGGTTAGGGAGCTTACCTTCAGCAACTGGAAATGGTCAGTTCCAGACTCAAAAATGCACATCGATCTCCTGGAGCTAAAGGCTGTGTTCTTGAGTATACAATCCTTTCTACCCAAAATTCATGATTCCTCTGTCCCGTTGAGAAAGGACAATACCACAACCATGTTCTATCTCGCCAAAGCAAGGGGGAACAAGGTCAAAAATCCTGTCTTCTTTAGCCCAGGAGATATGGGGATGGTCACTTTCCTCACAACTTCTCATTGCAAATGGAACATGTCCCAGGGGTGGACAATGAATGGGCAGACTCTCTAAGTAGAGCAATGAGTCTGTGTCACAAATGGGAGCTAGATCCAAAACAGTTGTCCCAAGTCTTCAAACATTGGGCTACCCCAAACCTGGATCTCTTTGCAATTCTTCTAAACAAGAAGTGCAAAATGTACACAAGGTGGTTTTTCCAGAGAGGTTCTTGGGAGAATGCTCTTCAGATACAATGGGCAGGAATGTTCGCTTAATCGTTTCCACCCTTTCCTCTCATTCCCAAAGTTATTCGCAAGATGAAGCAGGAAGCATGGCATCTCATTCTCAAAGCCCCAGCATGGCTTATACAATATAGGTTCACCGAGGTTCTTTTTCTATCTGTGTGCCCGCGCATACAATTTCAACCACTGGAGGATCTCATATCCATGAACATCGGTCAGAACTTATATCCTCAAATAAAGTTGCTCAATTTATCAGCAAGGCACCTCACGACAATGAGTTTGGATTATTTAGTATCCCACACAAATCTAGATCCATTCTCGAGCAGTCGCATGCTATTACCACAAATAAATCTTGCATTGCAAAATGGGAAAGATTCTGCTTTTGGTGTATCAAGAACAATCAACATACTTTTCATTCTTCTCTGGAACAATTGTTGCCTTACCCTCTTTACCTAGCAAAGTCAGGCTTGGCACATTCTTTGATAAAGGTGCATTTAGCAGTACTTGTCACGACTTGCTCCCTGCGTTCTCGTGTCCACCACCAGGGGGCTGAACTGTGGGACTCTCCAGTGTTCTAATAAGCTTCCAGACCCTCCCCTTCATGTACATACTGACTTCCAGCCATTTGGACACTATTTGGGAATTGACATCCATTCCCAATCCATGCCAGGTTTTGTGGAAGCCATCCTGCTCATGCCTGAAACTCCATTACCTAGAATTCCCTGCTCACTGATTCGTCTCCACCCCTGCAGGCCAAGGATGGGTGGAGGAATTCAGCTCACCTGTGGCTGGCTGCTGCTAGCCTGCTCACACTTGATGCATGTGATTACTGTGAGCTCCCTTCAGTCCAGGTTGGACATTGTAGCTGTGTACCGATCCTTGTTTCCAGTGTTTCCTGAGCTTTTGACATCCTTGTTTCCAGTGTTTCCTGAGCTTTTGATATCCTTGTTTCCAGTGTTTCCTGACCTTTGATATCCTTGTTCCTGAGCTGCTGCTGTTTTCCTTGTTACTCAATCAGCACTGCCTGCAGTGCTACCTTGACTCCTGAGCTTTAGTAATTTCCCTGTTCCTGAACTAGCACTGCCTGCAGTGCTACCTTGACTCCTGAGCTTTAGTAATTTTTCTGTTCCTGAACTAGCACTGCCTGTAGTGCTACCTTGACTCCTGAAGCTTTAGTAATTCCCTGTTCCTGAACTAGCACTGCCTGCATTGCTACCTTGGCTCCTGAGCTACAGCAGTTTCCCTTGTTCTTGAACTAGCACTGCCTGCAGTGCTACCTTGGCTTTTGAGCTTTTGCTAAATTCTTGTCTTGCTCCAGCACAGCCTCCAGTGCTACTTTTTCTTGATTCCTGATCCAGCACTATTCTAGTATACCCTTGTAGCCTCCCCTTCTGTATATCCTTTTCCAGTCCCTGCCTTCCTTCCCATTTCCTTGGCTCCAGTTCCTAGTTTGCTGTCTTTCTATTCTGCTGTCTTGCTTCTGTTACCTTGTATGTTTGTTACCTGCTTTCTGCCAAGTGTTCCCTGTGATTTCCTTTCTTTCCTGTTAAGCACTCCTCCTTGCTAGCACCTTGTCTATTGTGGCTGTGTTTAGTTCTACCCCCTTGCTGTTACTGCCTTGCGTGTTCCTGTTTGATCGCCAGGATCCGTGGGCACAGCTGACAACCTAGGTGGTGTTTCTTGTTCACAGTGAGTATTGCCTTTGAGTTACATTTATAACATCACCATAGGTATCAGCTCCACAGACCCTGCTCTTGCATGCATATCCTTTATGTGGGTATTTGCAGTCAGTATCTGTAACAGCAATTGTGGGTGAGGAACTTACTGAGCTTCAGTCTTACCGTGTGGAGCTCCCGAGTGCTTTACTCCACACTCCCTTTATTGTTAATGTTGTTTCATATATATGTCTTGCACATTCGTCCTGTGAGTAGTTTTTCTGAATGCTAACTCACATCTTGAGGGCCTGTCCTTTCTGAGCCTTAACTCTCTTATTCTCTTGTACAGAGCTTCCTCTTTGGATTCCCTTTCTTCTTTGACTCACTGTGTGTCTTGGGCAGCTCTGCACCCAGTATTCTGCCTACTTTGTCTTCCCTGGCACCAGTCGTTGCCAGAGTCCCTGACACATGCCAGTGTCCCGGACTGAGTCCTGACAGTACTTTCAAGATTCTGAAGAAAGAAAGGTGAAATATCTTTGTGGTCTACTAGACTAGTGAAAAAATTTATGAAAGGATTATTCAGAGTTTTTCCACCAGTGAAACCTCCTCCAGTATCCGGGCAGTTGAATACGGTTCTATCACAGCTCATGAAAGGCCCATTTGAACCTATGCATAAAGCGGATATGAAATATGTGTCAGGGAATGTGGCCCTTCTCTTGGCCCTCACGTCAGCAAGACGGGTTAGTAAAATTCAAGCTTTTACAGTTACGGAACCCTTCTTGCTGTTCAAAGATGACAGAGTAATATTAAGAACTAATCAAGTTCATTCCGAAAGTCCCAACCTCATTTCACTTGAATGAACCAATTGCGCTGTTGACATATTTTGAAAACCGTTCATCTGCAGCGAAAAGGACTCTGCATTGTCGAGATGTCAAGCATTGCTTGAAGTTCTATACTGACAGGACAAAGACTTTCAGAAAATCAGATCAGCTCCTCACATCTTTTGCTCCGCCCAGGAAGGGTTATGCAATATCAAGGGGCAGTAAAGCCTGTTGGATGTGTGCAGCGATTTCCTTTTGCCACGACAATGCAGGAAGGCCTCTGTTGGCGAAGGTTACAGCACATTCAACGAGAAAAGGGGCTTACATCCACTGCTCTGTTTGCCGGAGTATCGCTTCTAGACATTTGTAGAGCGGCAACATGGTCGAATGTGCATACGTTCACCGAGCACTACTGTTTGGATTCCTCGTGGAAGGCTCATGCCGGCGTTGGGCAGGCAGTATTATGACGTCTCTTTCAGTAAGGTACAAAGGGCCATATGTATCAAAAAAGAGTTTTGCGATTCTCAAATTGCGATTTTTAGCGAATCGCTATTAAAGAATCGCAAAATGCAATGTATGTAGGATTTGCTAAAAATTTTGCGAATCCTACATATTTCTTATTTGCGAACCGCAAATTGAGATTCGCAAATAAGGAATACCTTCCCATTCATTCCTATGGGCTAGGAGGCCCATAGGAATGAATGGGAAGACATTCTCAATTTGCGATTACCAATTAGAAAATTGCAAATTGAGAATGCAATTTCAAGGTTACAAGGGTGCCAAAAGGACATCCTGTTGCACCCCTGAAATATGCATGTGTGCACATTTTGCGTACATACATGCCCTAAGGGCATGTATGTGCGACATATGGCACTTTTAAAAAATCAAAAAAGTGCTTTTTTAAAGAAAATCGCAAATTACCACCAACTTGAAGTTGGTGGTAATTTGCAATTCCTTAAGGCCAAATAGCAAATTTCTGGTGCTTCCAGAATTGCATTTAAGGAATCGCAATTTGCAAGTCCTTAATTTCATTGGCAAAATAGAGAATCGCAAATTGCGATTCTCTATTTTGCGATGGCCTTCTGGGATGATACATCCCAAAAGGCTTTTCCATTCGCAAACGGGCAGATTCTGAGAATCTGCCCGTTTGCAAACGGGAAAAAGGCTTCATACATATGGCCCAAAGTATTTTGTTATTATTCCATCATAATTGTAATGCTATTTTATTATTGCTTATGTCTTAGTTTCAGCAATATCTATATTCAGTGATTCGTGTTTATCGCTTTCTACCTTTCAGAGTGGTGTGCCTAACCCAACCCCCAATTTTTTCTTTAATACTGCTGACTACTCTGATTTAAGAGTGTGAATCTATGAAAGATTCATTATTGGAGAATGAACTTACTTGTACACTTTGGTTCTCCAGTATTTAGATCTTTGATAGATTCACCTGTGACCTTCCCAATATATATATATATATATATATATATATATATATATATATATATATATATATATATATATATATATATATGATAGATAGATAGATATAAAAATTCCCTGTTACACATGTGCTCGAAATCTGAGGTATGGTGGCTCTGCAGGCGAAGAGTGCTTCAGGGTTTTGTCTCTGATTGGCTGAAGTTTGGTTCCATTAAAACAATGTGAATTGGTTAACAATGTCAATTGCTTTCTCTATGGCTACTAATAAACTTTCATGGTACTGCTTGTTTTAATTACTGTGGAACTTCCACCATGATGATGGGGAAGATTCAAGCATGTGCATCTATGAAAGATATCAATACTGGAGAACCACGGTGTACAGGTAAGTAACTTGTTCTTTCATTCCATAAGTCCATAAGACACAGTTAGCAGTAAAGATATATACCAGTGCAGGGGTAGGGTTAAACACATGGGGGCTGATCCAGAAAGTGCCTCCACACTTGTGGCGGAAGCCCCTCAGTCGTGGCGGAGTCCCTGCAATGGGTAATTGCAGTACAGAGGTCCCGCCATGACTGTGGGGCCTCCACCCAAGTGTGGAGGCCCTTTGTGAATGGGGCACATGGAGAGTTTGCTAAGGAGAGATGCTGTAGGCACTGCTTAATTTGAGCCAGTGTTACACTCATTTTTGTGGACCAGCACTTATTTTGTTGCATTAGGCATTTACGGAAAACCAGAAAGAGAAAAACAAACAAACGAAGAACAGAGGAGAGATTGAGGTAAAAACCATCATAAACTGAGAAAGCAGGGACCACTGGCTGTAGGGCTGAATTCTGACTGTTGACTTAATCACAGTATATGGTGTGCGGGGAAACTATTAATGGCTTAGCTTGAATAATAAAGCTCATGAAGCCATTTGGGATGGATTGATTAACACAAGAACAAGCACACGATGGCAATGCCTGATTGCGAATGTTCATCTATCTGTAAGGTCATCTAGATCATAGTATGAAACAATCCTACAAAGTAGTCTGGTGCTCTCCAGGCAATAATCCTCCTGCCACCTTGGAGGAGACACACTCTAGAGAGAGGCTTCTCTCTAGAGATGCACATTGATACACAAATGCCGAGGCACACAAAAGGCAGTCCATACTGTTAAAAAGGTAATAACCATATTAGTAATCACAAAAAGTCCATTCCAAGTTCTCTTTTCTTTTTATTTTCTGATTTCTTTCTTCTTGATGTAGTACATAAACACTAGCAGCCGACACGTGTTTCATCCTATGGACCTTTTCAAGGCTGCAAACAATTTATGAATATTTAGAATCACATCGATTCAATATATGCTTAACTTAAAAACAAAAGTTACGCCCAAAGGTGGACGGTAACGTGTGCAACCAGCACCATCATCACAGATGAGCGCCTCTAAAAGAGATCTAGATCTCAGTAAAAGAAAAACATGAAGAAACCAGTAACCCGATATATGGTGTTGCAGGTGCGAAGTAAGGGTGTGCTCCCCAAAATCAAAATTCAAGGAAGGAAGGAGGAGAATTAGAAAAAGGGCAGATCCTGTGTACTTATTTGTGAAGATTAAAAAATGACTTGATGCGATGGATGTCTCACCATCATGCTAGCAGACATGCAGGGTGAGTCAGAACTACTCATGGGAACTATTTCTTACCCAAACAAAAATATATGGAAGACAGACCAGCAGGTCTGGACATAATAGGCCGGCGGTTTCAATGAATAACGGGCTCCGTATGCGAAGAGCTCACAAAGAATCTGTAAGGCAGATGATGTGAGAAAGAGACAAGAATTACATGTGGTAAGATGGAGAGTACCTATCTTTGCTAAATAGTAACACGCACAAGACCATTAGAGATGCCACTACTTTCGTTGGCCCGAGATAGGCAGTGTCTAGGGCAGAGGTCTTCAATCTGTGGGGCGCGACCCCCAGGGGGGCCGTGGAGTCCTGGGAAGGGGGTCGCACATTTCCAGGTCTCGCTTCTGCCTGGAATTTAAAACGTGCTCTTCCTTTTGAAAACCGGGATGCTTCATTCAGGTCGTGCTGAAGTTAATCGTCTCCTGTGCTGTGAAACGAAGAGGCTGGCCTGGGCCTGAAACAATCCTTCGTGCCAGGGTGCCTGCTTGCCTGAAGGAAATGCAAATGTGTGTTTTGAGGTAATCTGCAAATGTAAATGGTGCTTGGGAGCTGGCTTTAATTGCTTTGTGATGGCAAAGATTTTTTTTTTTTTTTAGTGGTAGTAAGAAGAGTTAACAACTGGGCTGTGAAGTGCATGCTTTTAATTGCTAGTACCTCTGAGGAGGTGCTAAAGGGACAGTTATGAGAAAAAAAATGCATTACATATGTTCTGGTATTACTAAAATCTACATTTTGGAAGCTCCATTATATCCCAAAACGATTTGCACAGTTTGTAGCAGTCTACCTTATAATGTGTGTAATGTAAGAATAAAATAATGACTTACACTTTCACAGCGCTTTCTGTCACAGGCTGTGACCTCGTAGCACTAAAAATCCACAAGTCACTATTCCCCACTGCACCAACCAAATTTAGGGGCAGATTTACAAGGAACTGACGCATCTGCATAGATGCGTCCGTTTCCTTGCGCCAGTGCCAAATGTCCTTGCGCCAATAATGGATGTCCTGTATTTACAATACAGTGCTCCATGGCGCAAGGATTAACAGATGCGTCAGAAATACTGACACATCTGTTGGCACAAAAGTGACGCATCGCTGGAGTTGCTCATGAAAGTGACGCAACTCCAGCAATGTGCCACAACAGATAGGCGAGTCCCACACAAAAAGCCCTGCGTCATTCCTTACGCCTGGTCTGAGCAGGCGTAGGGATTTTGAAGCAGTGAAGGAGTAGAGTGACGCTGTGAAATGTTGTAAATTTCCCTGCGTTAGTTCTACATGGCTTTTTGCGTGGGAACGCCTAGCCTGCATGCATTATACCTGGTGCAGGAATAATGTGATGCAGGGCTTTACAACGTGACACATCTCCCTAGATGCGTCACATTGTAAATTGGCTGCATTGTTTGCGCTGCCGATGCGTCAAAAAAAGTAACGCAATGGCGGTGCAAGGAGGCGCACAGGGCTTGTAAATATGCCCCAACATTCTGTGGCTCTCTGGTTACACACAGACCTCTGCAGTGCATTAACTAATAGAGGTTTCCTAATGTACTACAGTGCATTTCCTACTGAGTAACAACTTTTTAAAATTTATTTTTCTTTTAAGCTACCCATTATTTTATATGTAGCTACCTGATGGTGAAAGACCTAAAAAACTAGCAAAATATTTTGGGGCCGATTTATGAGAGGCTTGAGCCGCTGGAGCGTAATTTTTTTTTAAGCTCCGGCAGCAAAAGCGTCGCAATCCTATCTATGAGGCGACGCAAAGTCACCCTGCATGGCTATGAGTGCCCTCATACATATGGAGTAAGACAAAGCAGCGCAAGTCGTTGCCTTGCCTTAGTCTGTCAAGTAGGAGTTCCATGGGCATTGCGGTGGGTGTTCCCACGCAACACCCATCGATTTTGACACTGCCCCAGAGTTATAAAACCAAGTAAACCTGGGGCAGCGCCAAAACCTTACGCCTCCCCACAGCAGGCGTAATGAGGAGAAATGTTTTCATGTCTCCTCGTATTTTTTCCTCTTTCCATGTGTGCTGCATTCTGCAGCTCACATAGAAAGAGGAAAATCCCTCTCGGGCACCTTCCTGCACAAAAACTATCCTGCCTACATTGGCGCTGGGCAGCAATTTGTGCGCCAACGCAGTGGGAAAAGATAGAAACGCATCCTATTTCATAAATAAGGTGCATTCCTGCCCTTTCACATTGGCATAGGGCAGCGCTTCAAGAAGACTTGTGACGCTGCCCTAGGCCAATTCCTCATAAATGAGGCCTTTTGTTTTAAGCCACACCTTTGATCACTCCCCCATACTCGCTGATCTTTCATTTGATAAACACTGTTTAATATTATTTCCCCAATGTAAAAATGATTTGCTGTGGGAATTGGGGGCGTTTATGGTTGTCGATAGTTGTCAATGATGAGGAGTACCAAGTTCTAGACATTTGTGTCAGTAGGGGGTCCTTACGCCTAAATTGTTTTGACAGGGGGTCTCGGCATCAAAAAGTTTGAAGACCTCTGGTCTAGGGGGAGTCTCTAATTCCCCATGGCATAAAGTCAAGTACTCACGCTGCAAAAACAGAACCATCCCCACTGAAGGGCATGCCGTAATGTCCTTCTACCCACTTATACAAGAAGACATAGTATGACTAACCTGTGTACCCCCTATTTGAGGCAGGACTATACACCGTCTATCCTGCAGGAGCGTCCATGTAACTAAATTAGTAAGAACAGCACAACAGCATCGTTAGCTCGGAAATGGTGTGGGACCACAAGGTAAGTCGAAGTAGTAGTCTGAAAGTGCGGTCAAAGTACTGGCCCTAGTACGCCTGCATAGGGGAAATATAACCGAGAAAAAGCATACCAATTATTAGGCTGCCCGAGGCAGAAACCTCACTAGGGGTGAATAGATAGAACATGAAAAACCTGTGTGCGTTCACCAGAGCCCAGGAGGTCCCTCCGTATAAGCAAATAATGAACACTGCCGGCTCTTATCACCCGGCATGCAAATGATACAACTTAGCCCTGGAAATAACAGAGAGAGCATGCCAATTAATAGGCGGCCCGAGGCCAATCCCTACTGGTGGCATAGAAATAGAACATACACAGACCTATGCGCGTTCACCAGAGCCCAGGAGGTCCTTCCATATACAACGATAGTGAGCAATGTAGGCTAGTTTCCCCCGGCATACAAATAATGTAACTTGGCTCTGGGAAGAGCGGAAAGGGGTAATCACAGTCGCTGTCAGCCCGTGAGATATCACGGCATATGACCGGTGCGTGGCATTGATAAGCCTGAATGGGGGAATATAAAAAAGCATGATATCGGGACATTGCACATTGGCAATTTCGCATTAACACTGCCGGCGGCTGACAAGCACAACAATTGGTGAGCAGGCAACCCGTAAACTCACCTGTGGCACCAAAGTCGAGGGATCAAAACGTGCACGTAGGCTGGTGAGCACCGAAAGCCCTTACCGCCCGGCTTAAATCAGAAGGCATTGTGAAAGGGGACAGAGAGGTAGGACTAGAAAACTGTGGGACCTGCTAAGCTAGTAATGATGGGCGCCATCTTGAAGTGTAGTCCAGTCACGCAAACCCACAGTGTGGGAACATGCGGTGGAGACTGCAAGGACAAAAATTGGTACATTAAAAAATTGTTAACAACAGTAAAACGCTCGAAGTATATTTCACAGTAAAGGAAGCATATTTATAAAGAAAGGGGAGACCTGCTCATCAAGGTAAGACGGGCGCCATCTTAAGTTGTAAACCTGCATAGTAGTATATACAGTGAAGAATATACGTGATTTTACACCGGTGCATTAAGAGAAGTAGTGCAGCGAGCACGCCTGGTGTACACATTGTAAGGTCTCCTGACGCCTCCTCAAGTGTCATCAACAGTTCTGTACAGTGTGGAGTGCACATATATAGAGAGAGGGGAGAATTCATAAATGTACTGACATAGTAGACATCATAGCAAAACCAAAGGGGATGATGGACGGAGTGTTGAACATTGCAAGCACTCACCCCCAGTCAACTGATCTGGGTTTAATCCATCGTCATTCTTTAGCTCACACCGCCACCCCAGTTCAGACATAGTAGACATCATACCAGCTTTAGATACCACCACGTTACACAGTCAGTGTTGAAAAACAGGCGGGTGCTGTATAACCACATCGTTACCCAACTAGTGATAATCACCATTATCATTGTTTATGGCATAAACTAACAGGAGTATACACAGCATAAGTTCAAACACAGCAAACCAAGATGTTGAGAGGGGGAGCAGCCAGAGAAACCTGCATAGTGGGACATGCAGTGAAGTATATCGGGGGTTTGTAAACCGGTGCATTTGGAGAGGTAGTACAGTGAGCACACCTGGTATACCCATAGAAGGGTCTCATGACGTCTCCTAAAGTGTGATCAACAGTTTTGCACAGCGTAGAGTGCACATATCTGAATTGGCATACCAGACACCGTACCAGCTATGGGTACAACCATTTTACACAGTCAGTGTCGTGAAACAGGAGGGATGCTGTATACCCACATGGTCATCCACATGGTCATCCAATTAGTGAGAATCCCCCTTATCATTGTTTGTGGCATGGACTAGTCACCAGGAGTATAAACAGCATATGTTAAAACACAGCAAACCGAGATATTAAAAGGGAGAACAGCCAGACACAGTTGGGCTAGCCAATTGTAATCCATATGTGCCCCCAATTATCTTACGATGTTAGGACTTCTTTAAAGGAACATGACAGCTCTTTAACTGTTTGTTGGGGGGAGACACAGACAGTTGATATATATGACCATATATATAAGCACTGAGAGCATGTGTGTGCAATATCGCAGACAGGCATTACATTAAAAGAGAAAGGTGTGAAGTTCTCTATCTAAGTTGAGCCCCATGTCTACTGCTCTCAGTCTGATCAACCACCTATTTTCCAGTTGTCTAAGTACCAGTGTTTTGTCGCCCCCACGACTTATGGGGCTTAACATATCCATACCATGGAAAGAGATTTTAAGATGTTCTTCCAACTCATGTGCATTATTATAATGCACAGCTAACGGATAATCAGTGTTGCTATTTTTCATTGCACGCACATGCTCCTGGATGCGTTCCTTGAGGTCTTATTGTGCTACCTGTATAAATAAGACCGCATGTACAGACAATACAGTACACCACATACTTTGAGTTACAATTCATGAGCCTCTTGATTTTGTAAGTTTTCCGTGTGTTGTACTGGAATTCAGTGATTCTATTGATGGCCAAGCAGCATACATTGCAGTGCCCACCTTTGTGGCATCCCGGTGGTAGGCTAGGTAACCAGGTGGTAGTTACAGTGGGTCTTAAGTAGCTGTGACAGAGGGTCTGCCTGATGGTTCTACCCCTACTGTGTACAATGTTAGGTTTATCGGTGATCACCTTGCTAAGTGTCCCATCCATTTGCAGAATGCACCAATGTTTGGACATGATCTTGTGTAGGTCGGCACTGGCCGCACTATATGGAATAACCATGGCTGGATTTTTCTTTCTATCTGTAGTATTGGATTTCTTGCTGGCTGGTCTGTTGCGTAGCAAATCTATGCGTTGTACCTTTCTGATTCTGGTTTTCGCTTGCTCAAGTACCTGTGTTGGGTAGCCCCTATTTGCAAATCTGTTGGCTGAAGTTTGGTTCTATTAAAACAATGTGAATTGGTTAACAATGTCAATTGCTTTCTCTATGGCTGTTAATAAACTTTCATGGTACTACTTGTTTTAATTACCGTGGAACTTCAACCATGATGATGGGGAAGATTCAAGCATGTGCAGCTATGAAAGATATCAATACTGGAGAACCACGGTGTACAGGTAAGTAACTTGTTCTTTCACTCCATAAGACACAGTTAGCAGTAAAGATATATACCAGTGCAGGGGTAGGGTTAAACACATGGGGGCTGATCCAGAAAGTGCCTCCACACTTGTGGCGGAAGCCCCTCAGTCGTGGCAGAGTCCCTGCAATGGGTAATTGCAGTACAGAGGTCCCGCCCTGACTGTGGGGCCTCCACCACAAGTGTGGAGACCCTATGTGAATTGGGCACATGGAGAGTTTGCTAAGGAGAGATGCTGTAGGCACTGCTTAATTTGAGCCAGTGTTACACTCATTTTTGTGGACAAGCACTTATTTTGTTGCAGTAGGCATTTACGGAGAACCAGAAAGAGAAAAAAAAAAAAACGAACAACAGAGGAAGAGATTGATGTAAAAACCATCATAAACTGAGAAAGCAGGGACCACTGGCTGTAGGGCTGAATTCTGACTGCTGACTTAATCACAGTATATGGTGTGCGGGGAAACTATTAATGACTTAGCTTGAATAATAAAGCTCATGAAGCCATTTGGGATGGATGGCTATCACAATGTCCATACCCACCACTGTTGCCACACGACTATCAGTATCATCAAGACAGCTACTGCCAATACTAAAACCATCACCACTACCACCACCACTGTCACCATTACCACCACTATGACTACTTCCACAATCACATTTACTACTGCTACCAGCACCGTCACTGCAACCACAACCGCCACCTGTACCACATTTGTATGTTGTTGTGAATTTAAAAGAACACAGGGCCCGATTCACAAAGGTAAACTTAGACCAAAAGTCTACCTTCACGACTTCCGGTATTCACAAAGGGACTTACCAGTAGTATCATTACAAGTGTGGAGTTTCCGCACTTGAGTGGAGTTTCCGTCGTCGGGGCTGAATCTTCGCAGTTGGGGCGGAATCTCCACCATCTGGTGGAATGTCCACAGTTGGGGCAGAACATCCCCCCTCGGGCTGAGTAAGTTAACCTTCATCCTGAAACACCTGTGTAAGTGCCTACCGTCCTCCCACCCACCTCCAGCTGAAAGTCATTAGCCCAACAACGAATCACAGCCTGGCTGCATACATAAACTCAGACCTACACACAAACCTTTTCAGACCTTTCAACATATTGCCCCTTGTCATGCAACAGAATGATTTGAGGAGGAGAGCAGAGATGTCCAGCCAACATGTCAAGTCAGATACTGTTTTCCCCCGATGTCATCTTGGTGATGATTTGTGAGTGGGAGCAGTAGCTTGATTCTGAGACATGCGCTCCCAGCCTATCCCAGCCTATGTCTAGATCCTAGCATCTCTCCATTTCTTTACTTCTGGGTCTTTCTACAGGGTGTCTAGTGACATTGTGGGCATCTCTCAGCCAAGCCAGTTCCAATGCTTCCATCAGGTACTGAACTGCATCAATAGGAGAGTGCATCTCCACATAGGTATGCCTCATACACTGACAGGAAGACAAAGGGTTGCTAGTGATTTCTACCACTATTCCCTCTTCCCGCGTGTGATAGGTGCAATTGATTGCAGCCATGTGGCTCTTCAGCCACCTCGCCACAATGCACACATCTTCCGCAACAGACACCAACACTGTCAACGTGCAGGGTGTGTGTGATGCCAGTGGCTGCTTTACAGATGTGCACGCAATGTTCCCAGGCAGTACACATGACCGCTACATATTTCGGAGGTCACCTCTTGCCTGGCAGCTAGCAGCAAGAGAATTTGGCAACCTGGGGCTTCTGGGTAAGTACTCAAGCACCAGACAAGTCTGATATGTATAATTGTTGTTTTCATATACACAACCATCATAAATCACAAATCCTTATGACACATACAGGAACTCAAAAGACACTGCATGTGCCATTTCATGCATTATGAACTTTACAGATGCAAGAGGAACATGTAAAAATATTTCCTTATTTTTCTCTTCTAGTGATGCTGCATATGCCCTCTCCCCTCATCTCCTCACACCATACAGATGTGCAACCACTGATCCAGCGGTAGACCAACAACTGATACTCCACTACCATATACTCACCTGGGCCCATAAAAACACACACATTGAGTAAACCGCTGGAGTGGTTAAAGTTTTATATTTGTACTTCACAATGTTCAGGTTTAGTTATTTAATTCTCCTAACTAACCTCTCACTAATCAAAAAGTTCTTTCCTCTGGTCGATGGACCATTAGTTGAACTAGTTGATGGTGATAATTAACTTAACCCTTAACTATTCTTGGTTTGACGAAAATAATCACAGACTCAGGAAGGTTTAAAATCTTTATCTAAATTAAGTGCATGTGAACCATTTCAAAAATACAGTGCAGTCACCCTCTTTCTTAGGAGAGAAATTCAATTGATTAAACATCAAAACATATACTTCGGACTCCTACAATAATGAATGCTCAGAAAAGGAGAGGACAGAGAGAAAAGAACATTTGCAAATAACGTGAAATTATAATTACCAAGAATGGTGTGAAAGACCAACTCCCTGGCCAAAGGGCTGGTAAGGGTCCCCAGGATAGGTCAGGAGACAAAGACTTCAGGACAGGATTCCGGACAGGACAGTTGACCTCTCTAGAATACCGACGATTGCGCCGCACCCCTCTCTGACACTCTCTTCCTCCTCGAGATTCTTCCGCGATCTTCTGATCTAACCCAATTAAGTTAGGATAGAAAGTTCTACTTTAAAGTCTGCATTCGAGTCTTCATCAGCATCTCACAGCATCTCTCCAACAACAGCATCCCCGACTCCCAGACAGCATCTCCGTCTCTGTCTCTAACTAACTAAAGCTACCTTAATTATACCTTCGTTTCCTCATGTTCCACCCACTAAAGTTACAATATCGTAAAAATACGAAATCTAATTGGTCAGGCAAGGGGGATGATCATCACACCATGCTTACATGTCACTATATTCTGTTAAACCATTGTTCGCAAACCCATCCCCTTAATTTTTATTCAAACTTTATTCCCATCCACTACATGTATCCAATTTGCAACATTAATGACACTACGAAGAATAGAACATCACATTGCTGAACTTTTCACCATCCGTTCCCAGGGCATGGCGCTCCAATTTGGCCTCCATTCAAGTGTTCCGTCATTGACCTTCATAGCTTCACTCAGTAGGCATGCGCAGGCATTGCGTCATTTCATCTAGTCCGGTTATACAAGAGAGGCCCAAATGCGCACTAATAATAAAGTCAAAAGACAAATGTTATTTTCACAAAATAAATGGTCTCACTGTATACCTCCCACCTCTACTCTATTCCCATTCTCTTATTAATACTTTCCCCGCATTAGCAAAATAGCATGTTTTAGTTTCAGCTAAGCAGATGCCATGCACGCGAGTCTTCAAGACTCCATTTTAGTGTCTTCTGCTCATGCGCTAGAATTTCCCTCCAAGCGTTAGCTCGTCATATTGCGTAGATGCAGTTGACGCATGCGCACAACAGTTTCCCTGTTTAAAGCGGTATTAGTCCGTTTTCATTGTTATCCGCGTTAGTACACACATAACCAAGCTTCACTAACCCGCGTGTTCATTTGGTGCGTATTTAGTTATTCACAGATTACGTTTAATAACTTGTTAATGAGTCAAACGAGCGGATTGCCTCCGAGCAAGTCTCTTTCTTACGAGACCTTGCTCCATCACCACTGTACTTCAGCGTAGGTACAATATGGCACACTTATGTACATGAGCCATCATGGAGCGTACTTTTGGTATCCTAAAATCGCGATCCAGATGTCTTGACCGTACACTGGGGTGCTGCTGTAGTCCCCTGAAGTTGTGTGCAAGATAATAGTAGCCTGTTGTGTCTTGCACAACATTGCAGTAAATCATGGCCTACATATACCTGTGGACCCTCACCGTGGTCTGAATCCGGGGAACCGGGCCATTTTACAAAACAGAGGGGAAGGTATGCAGGTGCGTGACCAGCTGGTTTACACTTTTTTCTCTTGATCAACCAGTTGTGTTACGGCCTTTATGTGGTTTCACAGTCTGTTGTCAATGATGATTGGTGGACATTTAACACTCCGTCCAAAAATTCCATCCTGAGACTACTCTGTACATAATATATGTAAACAAAAGCTGTTGTCAAGAATCAAAAGATGGGCCATGCAACACATTTTGTACACATGTCAGTGATTGGTGTAGACAACGTCTGAAAGGACTCCATTGCCTTAGGGGATTAAATGTCACTACATGTATGAGACCTCCTTGGCGAGTATTACAATTAAATTGAATGTTGGTCTCTGAGACACAGTACTGACATAGTGAGGATAGGAATGGTCAGCACTTCGTTGCCTATGATCTACTGTTTACCCATACTGTATCATGATGGCTAGCAAGATCCCATAGTAATATTACTACACACTCCTTCAATCTCCATGTTGCTTATGTGATGTACTCCAACATTACTGAATGCACAGTGATAAGCATCTTTGTGGAGTGTGTTTGGGATTCGTAACATGAAAGATATGAATTAACAAGTATTGAAAATATCTTGGACCTGATTCACAAAGGGCCTCCACACTCATGGCGGAGGCCCCGCAGTCGGGCCGGAACCCAAAGATTTCATACAGGAAATGACAAACAGAAAATAAAAAGCAGGAAGTTCAATACAGCAAGTTGCAGGCAGCCATTTTCTGGTCATTCTGAGCCATCCTCACCTACAAACAAGATCCTCTGCCATCCTGCTGCTCTGTTTACCTAACCTACCCCCAAATTGTTTGAGGGACTTGAGGACAAGGCACCACCTTTCAGTGAAACTGAATTGAACATACTAACTGAGGGGGTGCTTCATAAGTACCCTCAGCTTTATGGGGGACCAGAGGAACAACTCCGTATTGCAGCGCGGACCAGATTCTGGCAAGATAGCGCAGTGCGCTGCAGTGCAGTGGGCATGTACCATCGGCAGGCCAAGATGGGTCCCAAGCGCTGGACGGACCTGCGACGCTGGGCCTGAATTAAGGCCCAGGACTTTTTGGGTGCGTTTTCCAACCCCCACTCACAGAGGCCCCACCTTAGCCCAATGTACAGGAGGGTCCTGAAGGCAGTCTGGCCAACCCTCCATGCACAGCTGGAGGAGTTTTAGCAGCAGAAACCTGATAAGTTCTTGAACTGCATCATGTGTCTGGTAGTATGATGCGACTGGTGAAAGAGAGGTACCATCATGTTTCGTTTGTTGCCTTTCACCTTATCTGAGTAATGGCTGCACTACTTATAAGATCTATGTATCATTGGAGCAATTGAAATGCTGAGTTCTGAGAGCATTCTGTGACTTGTAGTGTTCTTCACAGAACTGGGTAAATTACCCTTTCAGTAGTATTTCAATTAATAAATGCACTTACATCATCATGACTAGTGAACTAAGGGCCTTATAACTGTTGTATGCAATGGTGAAGTAATGGCTTGGACAATGGCGAGTGTTGGTATGAGAGGGGTTTGGGTGTTGGATGTTGTATCATGCATGCCTTTTGTATGTGTCTTATGTCACCTTTCACTTTATCTGAGTAATGGCTATAGTACTTATAATCAAGACCACTGGAATTATGCGGCAGTGGAGGGCCAAATTATGCAGCAAAGTTGAATACATTTTGTGGCAAGAGAAGGCAAATTATGCGGCTTAATGCAGCAGATTTTGTGATTCTATTACTTGATTATTTTGACTTTTTTACACTTTTTAAGACTGTCAGCACATTGGTTACACCTCATTAGCTGATAGCCTGAAACCGGTCCTAGGATGCTTGTTTCCGGTCCAGTGAAGACATGGCTTGGCAGTTCGGTCTGGACTGTTCCCATGAGGCACAGGGTCAAGACTGATTTGCATATGGCTATGTCTGAACTGGGGTGGCGTGGTGAAGCAAAATAACGATGGATTAAACCCAGATCTGTGACTGGGGGTGAATGTTTGCCAATGTGCAGCATTCCGTCCATCATCTTGTGTGTTTTACACCTCATTAGTGCCAGTTTAACACCCAAATACAGCAATAAGCAACAGAAATGTGACCAGTTAACATTTGCAAAGGGCCTTCCACTATGCAGCAACATGCGTTGCTTTGTTTTTATGAACTTTTGAACCGTTTAAGCTAGAAACAAAATTTGTTTTTTGTTTAATACTGCAGATTAGACAGCAGATGGTGAAATATATGGCAAATGTGGCAAGTCCATAACTATGCGAAAATTGTCGCGGCCGCACAATCACATAATTCCAGTGGCCCTTCTTTTAAGGTCTATGTATCATTGGAGCAAATGGAATATTGATTTCTGAGGGAATTTTGGGACTTGTAGCATTCTAAACAGAACTGGGTAAATTACCCTTACAGTAGCATTTCAATGAATAAATGCACTTACGTCATCATGACTAGTGAACTAAGGGCCTTATACCTCTTGTATGAAATGGTGAAGTAAAGTCTTGGCCAATATCTAGTGTTGGTATGAGAGGCGTTTGGGTGTTGGCTGCTAGATCATGCATGCCTTTTGTGTGTGTCTTATGCCACCTTTCACTTTATCTGAGTAATGGCTGCAGTACTTATAAGGTCTATGTATCATTGGAATAATTGGAATGCTGATTTCTTAGGGTATTCTGGAACTTGTAGTGTTCTAAACAACTGGGTAAATTACGCTTACAGTAGCATTTTAATAAATAAATGCACTTACGTCATCATGACTAGTGAACTAAGGGCCTTATAACTGTTGTATGCAATGGTGAAGGAATGTCTTGGATACTATCTAGTGTTAAAATGAGAGGGGTTTTTGTATGCGTCTTATATCGCCTTTCACTTTAGCTGAGTAATGGCTGCAGTACGTATAAGGTCTATGTATCATTGGAGCAATTGAAATGCTGCTTTCTGAGGGCATTCTGGGACTTGACGTGTTCTAAACACAACTGGGTAAACTACCCGACAGTAGCATTTATCCACTTACATCATGACTAGTGAACTAAGGGCCTTGTAACTGTTGTATGCAATGGTGAACAAATGGCTTGAACAATATCTAGGGCCTAATTGAGATCTTGGCGGACAGGTTACTTTGTCACAACGATGACGTATATCCTGTCCACCAAATATAAATCCCATTATATCTTATGGGATTTATATTTCGGCAGAAGGGATATCTGTCATTGTTGTGACGGAGTGACCCGCCCGCCAAGATCTAAATCAGGCCCCAAATGTTGGTATGACAGAGGTTTGGGTGTTGGATGCTGTTTCATTCATGCCTTTTTGTGTGTGTCTTATGTCACCTTTCACTTTATCTGAGTAATGGCTGCAGTACTTATATGGTCTATGTATCATTGGAGCAATTAGAATGCTGATTTCTGAGGCATTCTGGGACTTGTAGTGTTCTAAACACAGCTGGGTAAATTACGCTTACAGTAACATTTTAATGAATAAATGCACCTATATCATCATGACTAGTGAACTTAGGGCCTTATAACTGTTGTATGCAATGGTGAAGGAATGGTTTGGACAATGTCTAATGTTGGTATGAGAGAGGTTTGGGTGTTGGATGCTGTATCATTCATGCCTTTTTGTGTGTCTTATGTCATCTTTCACTTTATCTGAGTAATGGCTGCAGTACTTATATGGTCTATGTATCATTGGAGCAATTGGAATACTGATTTCTGAGGCATTCTGGGACTTGTAGTGTTCTAAACACAACTGGGTAAATCACGCTTGCAGTAGCATTTTAATGAATAAATGCACCTATATCATCATGACTAGTGGACTAAGGGCCTTATAACTGTTGTATGAAATGGTGAAGGAATGTCTTGGCCAATATCTAATGTTGTTATGAGAGGGGTTTGGGGGTTGGATGCTGTATCATACATGCCTTTTGTGTGTGTCTTTTGCCACCTTTCACTTTATCTGAGTAATGGCTGCACTACTTATAAGGTCAATGTATCATTGGAACAATTGGAATGCTGATTTCTTAGGATATTCTGGAACTTTCAGTGTTCTAAACAACTGGGTAAATTACCCTTACAGTAGCATTTTAATAAATAAATGCCCTTACATCATTATGACTAGTGAACTAAGGGCCTTATAACTGTTGTATGCAATGGTGAAGGAATGTCTTGGATACTATCTAGTGTTGAAATGAGAGGGGTTTGGGTGTTGGATGCTGTATCATACATGCCTTTTGTGTGTGTCTTTTGCCACCTTTCACTTTATCTGAGTAATGGCTGCAGTATTTATAAGGTCAATGTATCATTGGAACAATTGGAATGCTGATTTCTTAGGATATTCTGGAACTTGCAGTGTTATAAACAACTGGGTAAATTACCCTTACAGTAGCATTTTAATTAATAAATGCACTTACATCATTATGACTAGTGAACTAAGGGCCTTATAACTGTTGTATGCAATGGTGAAGGAATGTCTTGGATACTGTGTTGAAATGAGAGGGGTTTGGGTGTTGGATGCTGTATCATGCATGCCTTTTGTATGTGTCTTATATCACCTTTCACTTTCGCTGAGTAATGTCTGCAGTACGTATAAGGTCTATGTATCATTGGAGCAATTGGAATGCTGCTTTTTGAGGGCATTCTGGGACTTGTTGTGTTCTAAACACAACTGGGTAAATTACCCAACTGTACATTTTTAATGAATAAATCCACTCACATCATCATGACTAGTGAACTAAGGGCCTTATAACTGTGGTATGAAATGGTGAAAAAATGGCTTGGACAATATCTAGGGCCTAATTGAGATCTTGGCGGACAGGTTACTTTGTCCAAACAGTGACGGATATCCCGTCTGCCAAATATAAATCCCATTATATCCTACGGGATTTATATTTTGGTGGAAGGGATATCTGTCACCGTTGTGACGGAGTGACCCGCCTGCCAAGATCTAAATCAGGCCCCAAGTGTTGGTATTAGAGAGGTTTGGGTGCTGGATGCTGTATCATGCATGCCTTTTTGTGTGTGTCTTATGTCACCTTTCACTTTATCTGAGTAATGGCTGCAGTACTTATAAGGTCTATGTATCATTGGAACAATTGGAATGCTGATTTCTTAGGGTATTCTGGAACTTGTAGTGTTCTAAACACAGCTGGGTAAATTGCGCTTACAGTAATATTTTAATGAATAAATGCACCTATATCATCATGACTAGTGAACTTAGGGCCTTATAACTGTTGTATGCATTGGTGAAGGAATGGTTTGGACAATGTCTAGTGTTGGTATGAGAGGGGTTTGAGTGTTGGATGCTGTATCATGCATGCCTTTTGTGTATGTCTTATGTCACCTTTCACTTTGTCTGAGTAATGGCTGCAATACTTATAAGGTCTATGTATCATTTGAGCAATTGGAACGCTGGTTTCTGAGGCAAGGCCCTTATAACTGTTGTATGCAATGATAAAGGAATGGCTTGGAGAATGTCTAGTGATGGTATGAGAGGGGTTTGGGTGTTGGATGCTGTTTCATGCATACTTTTTGTATTTTTATTTTCCAGGAAAAATATTATATTTATGTACCATGAAATAAAGGCTGATATTCTGATAGTTGTCTAACTCAAAATGATACAAACATATCCAAGGGGGACAAAATACACATATCTACTCAACAGTGGCAGGTATGTCATTTCTAATATCTAGGGGCCTGCTTCACAAAGGGGCTCCACACTTGTGGCAGAGGCCCTGCAGTTGTGTGGGAGTCTCTGTACTTGGGGTGGAATTTCACCTCGAATGCGGAGGCTCCCCCACGACTGCAGGGATCCTGCCATGAGTGTGGAGCACCTTTTTGATTCAGGTCCCAACCTGAGTTGCTGTACGAACTATGCACATGCAATTACCGGTGTACAGCACAAACAAAGCTGTCTTGACATGCTAAATATGGCACTTGCCATGTATAGTGTCTGATAGTGTCAAGGGATATTCCAATATTCAGAATCACATCTTTGCAAAGGTTCTATCCAAGGCCTTGTTTTAATATGTACACCCAATTTTGCATGTATGTTGTGTTTCACTATGCTACACATCAGATGACTTTTGATAGTAAGTGTAAGACTGTTGAAGTGCCACATTACTGGATAATCCTGGATCCACTCTTAGGTGTGGATATATCCATCCACACTGTGTCCCATCTCCAATTGTAGACTTACATTGGAAGATAACTATGTTTCAATGTCAGGAAACACACATTGCACTAATGCCGAAGGCGCGGGTTAGTAAATACTGAAAAGTATACTGACCAAAATTGAGAAAGATGCTATTGTGTGAGTAAAGTCTGGACATTACAGTGATAGTATGCATACTTTTGGGTCCTAGAAACACATAATTGGTTAGTGAGATCAAAAAATTGTTTGACTTCTATTTCAGTGGACCAGGCTGACCAAGAACCAACAGGACAAGACTAGGGACAGAGCGGGAGATCCTCGGCTCGTCAGTGGGCACGTCCTATGGATACTATCAGCGAGGAGGAGGAGGGACACGAACCATCATGAAGGGGTAGAGCGCCCACCGGATGGAGCCTTGAACATCTACAGCAACACCCCGGCTAGAGACTGAAGGGCTACATTGATAGGGACACCTCTAGCCAGTGGTGGGGGGAATGTGGCTCTCCCCCTGGCCCACATGAACTTAACTTGGATATGGGTCCCCAGGGCAGGCCCCATCACCATCTGGGCTGTGACTGATCTGCCCCTAACTCTCGAGGCCCCCATTCTATCAGGGCCTCCAGTTGCACCCCCTGCCACTAGTCCTCCTCCAAGTGCCTGCCTGGAAGAGCTGAGGAAGACTTGTGCCCTCTATACCTCCCGCCTCTCATGTTCTACCCAAACCCCTCCATGTGTTATTACTCCTGTGGCTGTATCCCAGGAATTGATGATAGCATCTGATGTTGACCAGAATGTGTCATCTCGGGTCTTACAGGAGATCCATGATGAACTTGGTATGTTTCGAGAGGCACATTCCAAAGAAATGGCCAACATCAATGCCTCCATCACTTTCTTGGGTGCAGCCATATTGTCTGCATTGGCCCAACAACTCATCCAGACCACTGTAGTTGTGTCTCCCAGTTCGTCTTCCCTCACTGTTTCCCCTGCTATCCCTTGTACACCACATGTTTCCCTCTCCTGTGGGGTGTCTGGTCCTGCACCAGTCAGCCAGGAAGAGTCCACAGGAGCAGAGGATCTCCATATTGTGGAGAAAGAGGACAGTGAGGATGGCCAGTGACTGGACTTTGTTTGGACTGTGGACTTTTCTTTTAACCCATGTACATAGACTGGTTGTCCTGATGCTTCCTGACTTGTTTTATTTATTTTGTTCAACCCCTCCAAGGTCCCATGCCCATTGTGCTTGAAGACATGTATTTGATTCCCTTTCTTCCTTTACAATGGACAGTTTTTCTATTTAATTTATTTCCTAAAATCTAAATATTTTTCTTGAACACCATCTCTGTCTTGTGTTGTTCATTGTATATGCTGGATTCGAAGTATGGAAGTTAACATCAGTATGTGTTCAGCTATGCTTTCAACATGCTACCTTGTTACACAGATGGTCCCACAAATCTACATGTCTTACTCACTTACATTTATCATCACATATATGGCCTACAGCCAGAGTAACCAATCGACCATCATCAACTGTTACGCAACCCAGTATTTACTTGTGAAAAATATATTTTTATTTACTTATATTGGGGGTGTTCATATTTTACAGTGATCGTGGGTGTCTCTCTTGTGACTTTGCAATTGTCGTAGTGAGGATCTCTGTGAGTAAGTGTGTTTACTGTGTTGGTGCTGATATGTGGGTGTGGTGCATCTGCCTGTATAGTTGGTGGGTGTGACTGTACAGGAGGTGAGGGTGCCAGTACAGCTGGTGAGTATGCCTGTACAGGGGGTGAGGGTGCCTGTATAGGTGGGGGGGTGCCTGTACAGGGGGTGAGGGTGCCTGTACAAGTGGGGGAGGTGCCTGTACAGGGTTTGAGGGTACCTGTACTGGTCGGGGACATGCGACTGGGCAGGGGGGACATGACTGTGTGGGAGGGGCATGTACAGGAGGAGTAGTGCCTCTGTACGTAGGGGGGTGACTGTGAAGGTTGTGGTCCAGATGGGTGTGTGGGTGTGGTGCAGGTAGGTGTGTTGGGTCCTCTCCATTTGTTTACTGTGAAGGAAGACTTTGGTACAGTTTCAACATGCCCTCCATTATCTTCATGGCCAAGGCATGGTGTCTTGCACTCTCTTCCCTATAGATTGGTATGATTCATTTTGCCTCCTTGCTATGCCTTGGCAAGATTTCTGAATCCTGTCCAAGACACGGGTCTGTCTGTCAATCATCTGAGGGGTTTGTTCTATTCCCTGTAGTTAGTCTGAAATGTCAGACAGAGTAGCCCTATGGCACAAATGCCCTGACTCATATCAGCCTTTTGTTGGAAAAAGTCATCCTCCCACTGGCCACCCTGACCATCTGCTAGCCCCCTCTGCATGGGATGGCCTCCGATACGACTGTCGGGTCCACTAGCACCGGAAGGAGTGGCACATGGGAGGCTGTAGGGAGGAGATTTGTGCCTAGAGGATACCTGCATCTCACCAGAGGTGTTAAGTCCCTCAGAGCTTGAGAGGAGGCCTAGGAAGCACTGTCATGGAGGAATGTGTAGGAGAACCAATACGCTTACCCTGGATGTGAGGGCTGTGAGGAATTGATGGTTGTGTTGGGGTGGGTGAATGCTGTGGCTGGTTGGCTGGCTGCTGGGAATGGGCAATCCTCCGTGGTAAAGTGGGAGGCACAATGCTGGCTGGACCTGGTGTAGGCTTCAGTGTTTTGCCCAGTGGGCCAACAATGCACTCCTGATCATCCAGGTCCTCTTCCACGACCGGCACCTGATCATCTTCTTCATCCTTATCTTCTTCCTCCTCATCCTCCTCTTCTTGAGCAGTGCTGGTAGCTGACATTGCTGCTTGGAGGAGGATTGGGTTCTCTCCTCGGATTGCCTGCCACCCTCCACTGGTAGATGGTTCAGCTTCATCAAGCGACTCATTGCCCTCAGCACCTGAAAGACAGAAGTTGTACCAGGATAAGTATTTGCCATATTTTATCATGTGCTACAACACAAGGGTTTGGTCAAATAATCTTTGTATCTATCTGATGTTTCACATGTGACCTGGTTTGTGTAAACCTACATGTGACAGCTCACACTGTAGCATTGAGGTGTTCAATGTAGATGTGCAATGCACATTCAAACTCACCAGTTCCAGCCACAGCTCTGTGTGGTATTGAGATCCCCATGATGTCAGCTGCTGAACCTGGCTCCTTGAGTGTGCAGCAGGAAGATGTGGTCCTCGATCAAGCAGCTTCAGAAGGAAGTGACACCATAATTAATGTTCAGCATGGATTATATGTGAACATGCAAAATTAACCCAGACATCGCTGATTATGTTGGGAACATATCGCACACAACCTTATGATGCTACAAAAAGTGGCAATATTGGCTAATCTCTTTTCACAAGGATTTGGTTATTGTGCACTATTTGGAAATCAATAGTTTACAACACTATATGGCACACTTACCTGACGGACGGATGGTGGTGGGTCTTACTGCTGTGGCCAGAATGTCTCCTGAATCCCTAGATGGTGTACTTTGTATCACTGAGGAAATCCTGACCGCAGCTGTAATGTGACATACATATTCATATTTCAATACAAAGGATGAAGGGAATCATTTTACATGTATATGTAATAGATATAGAATTTCAACCCAGTTGTGGCTACTCCTCTTTAGATGAGACAATATAAGCAGTTTGGTACATAATAGATGTAGAGTCATCCTTTTATTAGCCAACATGTTATGAAGTAGTATACCCTTATGAGCCATATCTGAGCATATGGAGATAAGTGACAACAGGGATATTAGACCCACACCACATACTGCTGACATATCATCCAATATTTAAGACTATGAGCCTTTTATCAAGTTATTATTAAGTGTACTTACCAGCGTCTATTATTCGCCCAGTGTGTGGTACCTGACCATTTGTTACATCCGTATGTAGAGCAGAGATCGCTGTAGTTTTCCTGGCCAACATCACAGGGCCTAAAATGATATGAGTGTATTTAGTTTACATTCTAGTTGACACATGTAATGAACAACATTTCCTAGTTCAGTTCACATGTTTGAGACTATTGATGGATTCTACGTAAAATATCTATGGGTTGTCTGATCACAATGTATTAAATGGGACCCTCTTCTGGCCATATTTTTATACCAGTTTGTGCTGGTGGTAGGGGTTAAAGTGCCCATGTCGTTGCCCTCCTGCAAGTGCAGGAACCTCTGCTCCAGTGGGTGAATCTACTCTGGCTGTATGTGGCAATAAAAAGAAGAAGTCAACAGACAATACCAACAAATGATGATTATGTACAACTTTTCACATATTTACTCAATTGAATTTGCAAGTCAATACTGATGGTTACTAAATCAGGCACATTTTCTAGTGTCATTTACCAGCGTAAAATGAAATCAACAGCAGTGATGGGCCACTGTTTGTGAATAAGAAATTGGAAGCAACCATTTCCATCACAAAGGACTCTGGGACTTGTAGTGCAGTAGACAAAATGAGACACATGAGAGTCTAACTCACCATGAATATCTCAACAAACTTGAAGTGACTTTCATAGTCACATTTGCAGTGTATCATACACATTCATCATTTTAAGTCATTGTTTAAATCATCACATATTACCTGCCACCACATTAAGGTCATCATTCACAGGTGGCCCATGCAGCAGGTGAGGGTGCATGGTGGAGAGGATGTCCTTCTCAAGTGGGGAAGACGGAGACAGATTCCAGTTTTTCCACCAGGGAGAGCTCTGGCCACCTATATCCTGGTGAAATTTTCCTTCACCCGCCTCTTCTCATCCTGCCACTTCTTTTTGACGTCTGTGAAGGTCCCGACATCCTCCCCCAATGCACTGGCTGCCTTCTGTGTTGCACTGCTGAAGTATGGAGGTCGCCCATGTCGTTTTTTAGGTCGAGCCTGAGCCAGCGTGCAACACTGCTCTGGCGATCTGTTGTAGGTAGAGTATGGAGGAGAAGCCCCGCCCACATTTTTCATTGGCTTGTGTCTTTGCCCTTCATAAATGCTGGCGTCTGATTCCTTAATAGGCTTGTTAGTCCCTCCTTAGTAGGGCCATGTCGTCATTTGTATCCTCCCATGGCTACTGGCCCCTTTACTTGGTTGTTACACGGTACGTGTACTCTTTTTTTAGTTCCCTGTTGTGCTTTACTTTGTTCCTGCCCCCCTCCCGTTGTCCGTGTTCTCCATCCTCCCGCCCCCCTCCCGTAGTCCGCGTTCCCTGTGTTCCTGCCCCCTCCCGTTTTCCACGTTCCCTGTGTTCCCACCCCCTCCCGTTGTCCATGTTCTCCAAATAGATATGCAAACTACAATGCACATAATCCCGTTCTCCATATTCACTTTCTTCCCACCACCCTCCCGTTGTCTGTGTTAACTTTGTTCCCGCCCCCTCCCATTCTCCATATTCACTTTCTTCCAGCTCCCTCCCTTTGTCCATGTTAACTTTCTTCCCTCCCCAGCAGTGGGAGTCCTTACGGCGAGGTGTGGCCCATATGAAGAGTCACAACGCAAAGTTAGTGAGTAGTGCCTCGTGAGGTATCACTCTGCAAAATCGTGTTCTTTTAAATCTTATTAATAGCGCTAACGCGCTGCAGTGGTGCCTGTCCGACTATCTGTGTTTTACTAGGATTCAGCCTACCCTTCACCAGTCTCACCGCACCTCCCAGCGCAACACCAACCAAGCCTCCTCCCCGCCACCTCACTTCAGGCTCTTCGTACTGAGGCACCCAACACCGAGCAAGGCCTCCCTCTCATGCCATACTACTCATTTGGGCATCAGGCAGGTGTGCTCGTGGCCTACAAGGCTGCTTTATGAAATCCCTGCTCTGTACTGCTTGCTTTTGTTTCCGATCACACAACAGCGCTGAAGGGGCCGTTTTCATTGCTGTTTTCGCCTCAGGGTGTTTTTTGTTCGTGCAGTGGTGGTGGCTTGTTTACACAATTGCACAGACTGAAGTTGGCTAGGCTGCTGGGCCCTTACCGCCTGGCCCCCTGGCTGCTCCCACTTAGGCTCGTGCTCAGGTGCCCTCAGCAGTTTCAGACCCTGTTGCCAGTTGAAGGGGAGTTACTTCTTGAGCCCCCTCAATAAGGCGGCCTCACCAGCCCGGCTATTTCGCATCAATGGATTATGGCTCTCCCCTCACTCTCTCTGTACCATGCCTCAGACAGAAGATCACTGTGTCTTACTGTGATTATTAGCATCCTAGAAACGGTCTGATTACACTACTCACAGGTGAAAGCAGCTCTTTTTGGAAAGTTTAATCTGATCACACATTAGTATTAAAAGAAAACTTTCAGCATTTCTACGCAGAGTATTCATACATTACGGGAGGCCTGATTGGACCTTGAATGAACTGACATTTCTAAAGTGCTGGAGTAAGCATAGCCTGATATCTGCAGAGAACATCCTATGTATTTATTTTGCTGTTACATTAATTTGTAGCTGACAGAAAGCTTCTTGGCGCTTGCAAGTGTGCGAAGACATCTGGCAGGCTGGTCAGCTTGAGGGTGCAGAGGAACACACCTCAATTAGAGCACATTTCCACACTGATTCACCATAGCTGCCAAGGTTTCAGATTGCTAACTGTGGCGTTTTCATAATTTCACTTTAATTATGAGTGACATTCACGTAATCTGACTCTGCTTGGTTTTCAGTTGCCTGCTGTTAGCGCACTTTAGTTCAGTGACTTTCTTAGAGTTCCTCGTTGCTCAAATGGGTGTAAATTCTGATATTTATGTTTCCCTTGTCTTCATTGCTTGATTTTGCTCGCGAAAAAGTGTCACTCGTAGTCGTTTAAATGTCACTCATAATTACACTTAAATTATGAAAATGTCACACATAGTAATCTGAAACCTTGGCAGCTATGCCCCTCCCGTTCTCCATATGGCTCGGTTCCAGACCCACAAGCAGCCACAGAGGTGAGTGTGTCCGGCTCCATTTATTCAATAGGCTGGCTTGTTAAGCCGCCCGACCTCCCGGGTATGATACGGGACATATTATGCTGCAACCCGTACTTTTATTTTCACAAACGTGAGGTTCGGGACCTAGGCCGGATTAGGCTGTCTGTGCCTGGGCCAGAGACGAGTACCCCTCTGCGCCAAATAATTCCGCCCTTCCACTCTCGCAAACGGATATGATTATTCGTATGGTCGCGTACCGGTAGAGTGTGATATGGTGAGGGGCTATGGTGTTTGAAACTGGGGTAAGGAATGGTGAGGGAGCCTGCATGGAAACCGACTCTGGGCATCATGGGATTTGTAGTCTGACCTAAAGTACCTTTTTAAACCGCGGGCAGTTTGTAAAAAAAACCTGACATTTTCTGCTTGCGTATTTACTATGTCCTCATTGGTTACTCAATACTTTTAGATCATTATAATCGTGGAAAAGCAAGACGAGACGTTTCCTATTGAGAGCAGATCCCAGAACTTCCGCATCACACAAGTGCAAAGTAGAAACTGGATCACGTTTTGTCAATAACGTTTTGTCCACAGGATGTTTCATACGGGGGTGATTAAACGTTGTTTGTTTTTATACGTAGGGCGAACTACTAGTATTTATTTGTCTTGTAAACGGCACAGTAGCAACTCTGGTACTTAATATTCATGTCTACTTTACGTGCATTTTTGTGCATGTGGAAATAGGACGGATGTCACTGGATGGGTGGGCACTAGACCGCAACCGTGCAGATGCAGAGCTGAATGTTATTTCTTGTCGATTGAGCATCTTTGCTAATACATAATGTCTTTTCTAAGTATGGTAACTAAAAACTAAAATTAACTTGACCCCAATTAAGGATCAGTATACATTTTATGGCACAAGCGAATTGGGCTGTCAGCTTGTGAGTGTCTTTTACACATGCGTTGACATCAGTATTGTTCACTTGTACTTTTGTGCCCCGGTGAGTAATCGACTAGCAGCTTTTTATTGGCCTTTTACGTTTAAATCTAGCTGCGTATTTTTAATGTGGTTATGAAAATGGTTTGTGCCTATTGACACTTATGCATCTAGCATATACAGTACTGAATGCTTGATGTAGTGGCCCTATTTATTTCTTATGTTGCAGTGGGGAATTGAAGGCCCATTTCCACCGGGCGCACACGATCATCTGCTCTTGGACTAGGGCCCTAATTCTACCACTAGTAGTGGTACATTGGTAGGGCAACAATATGCCAGTGGACTAATGCGAACAACATGCTGCACAGCACCCAATCTGCCCTACAATATACCTTAAAAACATTAGCAAAGCCAATATCTCTGGCTAAACACTTACAGGGCCACAAAAGCGAGACCTATTGGCTATGCCAATGCTTGTTGTAGTTCCTCACTGGCAAAAGGAAGGTACCCCCTAGAGCACGCTTTGTAAGGTCTGGGACAAAGGGGGAAACAAAGCAATAAATAATAATGAAATGTCCCTCTAGACCTGTATTGCTTCTTAAAGCGCTACAGAACGCTCCCAATGCTGGCCATATGTGAATTACTATTAAATTAAACTATTAAATCCTTGTGTCAAACTCATTTTATTTATTTTGTTGTTTGAATTCTTATTTCTTAATTTATAATTTCAGAGCCATGACTGTGTGCTGTTTTTTTGTGCAGGTGGTATTAATGGTCTGCAGGTGTATGAAATTATACTTACTCCGCCCCGAGTGCAGAGATTCCGCCCCGCGTGCAGAGATTCCTTCCCGAGTGCAGAAACTCTGCAGTCGTAAAGATACTCGGAAGTCCCTTTGTGAATATCAAAAGTAATAAATTCAGACTTTTGGTCTAAGTTTACCTTTGTGAATTGGGCCCTGAGTGTTTGATGGTGTTTTGTGTGCTCATGAGTTAATCTTTGATGTTGACATGTGGGTGAAAAGTTGTATGTCTGCTGTCAGTTACATTATAAGGCAGACTTAGCGGTTTTGCCAATGCTTGTTTTTCTGTTTCATCTTCCCAGGAATTTTATTGTTGTAGCATCTCACTACGTGTTTGTAATGTGCTCAGGTGTAAGCAGGATTTAACTCAATTAAACAAATAAATGTAACGTTTATTTCCTGTTCACACATAAAACCCTGAAAATATGCATATGCATGGACCTTAGTAGCGCTTTTGACTGTCAGTCGGTCTAAGATGTGGAATATTGTAATTGACATTGGTCTACCTTCATCCCTGGTACATTTTCTCTAAGCTCTCCATAACGGAGGCTCTGCTTCTATTAGATATAGCACTGAGGGGAAATGCATCACTCCCTTTGCCTGTCTCGGGGAGCCCGCCAGGACTGTGTCTTGGCCTCCATTTTATTTGTTTTATACATTAAAGGTTTAAATTCGTTTTTAGTCTTACAGGGTAAAGACATGACTAAGGTAAAATCAACCTTTATCCCAGCTTTACTTTAGCCGATGATGTGGTCTTGCTTTCCCGCACATCAAACGGTCTTCGGGTTCTTAACGATGCTTTTGTCCTTTAAATGGATAACTTAGACCTTGAAACAAATAACGCTAAGATCCATTATATGGTCCTAGGTAAGCACAGTGGTGAAATTAGGCCTATTGCAATTAAGGGCACTACCATTACAAGGGTTAATGAGTTTTCATATTTAGGTATTACCTTTGTTTCCAGGTGCATTTGGCTGCCGTGCTTAGCAAACCATTGCTTGCTTTTCAATCAGTCAATAGGGGTTTTGTTTAGGCTGGCAGATAGAGTGGGGTGTAAACCTGTTTTACCCCTGCTGGAGGTTTACAAAACTCAATTGCTTGCCAGTTATGACCATTTGTGCAGCAATTTGGGGATATCGGGACTGCTCAAATCTCCAACAGGAGGAGAACCGTCTTTGCAGAAGATTACTGGGCCTTGGTCCCAGTAGTTCACCATTTTTATTGCATGAAGAATGGGGCTTATCATATGTAGTAGAGTAGATCAGATTAAATTTGCTCCGCTCCTTCTGTGGTTGGTAGTTTGGAGCAACCAACATATGACCCTCCAACCGTGAAGGGATTCTAGTGCTTACACTGTGATAAAGAGCTTAAGATCCCATGGTTGAGTTGCATAAAGAAAACCACTGAGGCTTTGGGCAGGCCCGATTTGTTTTCCTCTCCCCAGACGTTGAGTCGGGATGAGAGGAATAAAATAAAGGTGTTATTTATGAGATTTGTATCTGAAACTAGAACGCAAAGAGTTTTGGTTTAATTAACAACGAGAGAATGCTTAGCTATCCAAATTAATGCTGGCCCTGAGCCCTACTTGTCCTTAGTAAAAAACGTTTGGTAACGCTCCTTGCTAACCAAGCTTTGGGCAGGCTCGATTCGTAGCCATCTTTGGTTTCCAATAGGCCAGTGCGATTTTAAAAGTATATTAGCTTGCCCTTGGGCACTAACAGACAAAGGCAATTCGGAATTTCCCATGTAAAACTCTCGCCAGAACATCCTTAACCCATTTATGCCGTGGTGGCTCCTCCTCTATTAAGCAGTGCGAAGAAGAAACATAAAATGATAATAACTTTAAATTATTATCATTTTATGCTTCCTGCTGCTCTGCTAGCGGGCGGGTGGGCGGGGCTGCTCCGCTCTCGAAGCAGGGCAGGGGAGGAGTGGTTTGCCCACTTCTACTTGCGCAATGACTATTTGGTCGGCCTTTTCGGGCCCCCAAAACCAGTCATGCGCACTTTCCCCGTTCTCCATGCAGGCTGCATTACAGCCTGCGTGGAAAACAAGCCCAGGCCCCCATTCCCTGGTTGGAACCAGGACGCTCAAAATCAATCACAACACTGCACTGCAGTGTTGTGATTGTTCAGGGGAGCCTGGGTGCTTACCAATCACAACGCTGCATTGCAACGTTCTGATTGGTCAGTGGGGCCTGCTTCTGTTCCTCCAGTTCCACGAGGAGAGCAGGAGCAGAGACGGGGACCCGGCGCAAAGGAAATGTGAAGTCTTTTTTTTTTTTTTTTTATATGCGTGATGCCCTCGACTTCTTTCTTCTTCCGAAGGCACAGGCTCCCGGCCTGCCCTGCGGCCAATCCTGAAGCTGCTCTAGCATTAAAGCAGATTCAGGATTGGCCTGAGTGCCCTCATTTTGCGCTCCAGGACAGTCTGTGAGTCTGTGCCTGTTCTCTTCAACCCAGCAGCTTTGTTGGTTTGGAGAGAACTTTCACTGCCCATGATGGTTTGGCCGGCCTGAAACGGCCGGCCAAACCGTCATGTGCTGTGAAGGGAGTGCACATACGACTCCCCTCAGTGCCTGTTGTCAATGTGGCCCCGCCCCCAAGACTCGGCAAAGGAAAATAAAACGATAATAAAACGAGTTTTAAACCCGTTTTATTATCGTTTTATTTTTCATGATTTGGAGGGTGCTGGCGGGGGCGGGGCAACGCTCCTCCATCATAGTGGAGTAGCTGCCCCTGGAGTCTTATGAATTAAGGCTGCATCATCTGCGAAGAGCAGATTCAGACTATGGCGTCCAAGCAAGACTGGTGCATAAGCTGCTGTGCGTACTAGGTGATAACACAGGTAAGTGTTGGTGACACTGTTCTGGCGAATGTAATTTCTGATGGAATGGCTGTCTGTTACCTCTCTTCTGTGCCCCTGCTCACCTTTCCATAATTATCCTTGGTTAATTTTTGATAGCTGTCAAAAAACGATCAAGCCTCTACAACCCCTCCACTGCCTACCACATTTTCATACAAACTGACCTGTCAAAAACAATTGGGGCGTCTATAATATCACATATATATATATTTTTTAAATTATTTTATTTAGTCATTTTACAGTGTTACATTAGCTTCACACAGTGTAAAATAATTTGAGCTAATTGAAGCTTAGACTCAAAGCAATATGTAAGTACAATTGACATCGCTATATGGAGAGTTGTTGCGTTGCAGACACTTAACCTCATACTTCAAATCACTTGCATTCTCAGTACTTAATATTGGCTTCCCCAATGTACATCTAATTCTACTTACTCAGGTACAACAGTAATCCAAGTACAGCACAAATAGAGGTCAAGTATGGTCAAACTATATCATTTCCTTCCGGTTCTCCTGTTTCTTTCCGGACAAGGTATTGTTGGTATAATCCCCAAAAACATTTGGGACAGTTTTGAGGGGGTAACAGTTCGTTGTACAACTGGGACTGCGTATTACAATATAACATGTCCTTGGACCAGTCTGCTATTGACGAAGCTGGCCCACGGGCCCAACACATTGCAATTCTACACTTGGCAAGTAGTAAACCCATTGCTATCAAACGTCTGACGCCCTTTTTCAGCTTTTTAGTGTAACCCAGTAATGCCAGCAGTGGATCTGGCGTCAGCGAGAGCCCTGTGATTTCTTTTAAGGTATGGATAATCTTCTCCCAAAATTCAGCTATCTTCGGGCAGAACCAGGCAACATGCATGAACCCAGCCATGCCCGCCCTGCATCGCTCACAGTCTGCAGTGTCCCTCAGAACGTATCGAAACAGTCTCTCCGGTGTGTAATAGACTCTATTAAGGAACTTAAAATGGATAAGGCGATGCCTCCCATTTAGTGAAATGTGCTAAGTAACTTCACAGCAATACCGCCAGGTGCTATCGTCTAGAACTACCCACAGGTTGCTCTGCCATTCTAGCCTGGCCTTGGTGGATTGTGTCTTCATGGATTCTTGCGACAAATCATAAATGGTGGATATAATCTTATTAGGAAATGCAGAGCGCAGAAGGAAAGAGAGGGACATTAGTTCAGGAGGCTCCTGCATGTCGTCCCCAAGCAGTGCGTGCAGTGTGTGTCTGACCCTGTAAAAGTGAAACTGTGTGAGTAGTGTGAAGTCATGCCCCTCGTCCTAGATCTCGGCCCACCCGCGGGCTTCACCCTCGGAAAATAAATCTCCCATTTTAGTGACGTTAAGTGTTGTTAGAGCTTGTAGCACTTCTTTTTCTATACAAACTGAAATCCAGTGACACCACTCCACCGGAATCAAGGGAGAGTATAAGAGGGCGCCAGCCTGTCTATTTAATAAATTCTGCCATGCATGAACTGTAGAATTGATAGAGTCCAGGATGCCGGATCGTCTAGAAGGGGCCTGATACAGCTTTCGGGGAAGAGGAGAAGGGTCAGCCGCCACCCTTTCGATCTGCAAATGAGGAAGATTCTGTGGGCCGTGAATCCAATAATGTGCATGGGAGCACTGTGCAGCTCGGTAATATAATTCTAAATCAGGGGCACTAAGGCCTCCCATGGAATAGGGCAATGTGAGAATATCCCATTTAACCCTAGGGTGCTTCCCCGCCCAGGCCAATTTCACTAGTAATGAACGAATAATCTTGAACATGTGCTTCGGGAGCACCATTGGGATGTTTTGGAACAAGAATAAAAATCTAGGAAGGACTATAATTTTCATAAGGGAGATGCGACCCATTAACGACAATGATAGACGAATCCACCGATTGATATCCTCTTCAAGCCTGGTAATAGCTTTCCCATAGTTCTCGTTAAACACCAGCTCCGAGTCCGTATGAACCTGCACGCCTAAATAGCGCACCGGGTCAGAGGACCAATGCAGTGGGCAGTCCAATTCTATTGGTGTCATGGCCGGAGTCAGAGGAAAAATAATGGACTTAGCCCAGTTGATTCTGAGGCCAGATATTTCACCAGAACGCATCACCTCACTAAGTTTAGGGGTTAGATTAAACCCTGGTTCTCGAACATACAAAAGCATATCGTCAGCATATGCCGATATGATAAGGTTGTAATTAGGGAAACAAATTCCTCTGTGCCCGTGATATTCTCTTAAGGCACACGCAACGGCTCCACCACTATGGCATATAACAACGGGGATAGTGGGCAACCTTGCCGCGTACCCCTCGAAACTCCAATGGGAGACGTAACCGCGTCCCCAATTCTAACCCTGGCAACCGGTTTGTTGTATAGGACTGACACCAAGTTGAGGAAAACCTCTCCCACCCTGATCCGTCTCAATACTGCTTTCATAAAGACCCATTCCACTGAATCAAAAGCCTTCTCTGCGTCTAGGAAGACCGCAGCAGCTTTGACATCTGCTTTACATGCTGAATAGCCCCAAAAACAGACCTCAGATTATATGATAAAGTGCGCCCCGGAACAAAACCCGCTTGTTCCTTTCCGACCAGGGTCGGGACTAAAGGAGCCAATCTGTTGCTAAAATTTTAGCAAATATTTTTGTATCCACATTCAAAAGTGACAGTGGCCTATAGGACGAACATTCACTTGGGGGCTTCCCTGGTTTCAGCAGAGTTACTATTAAAGCCTCCCTCATCGAAGGGGGCATCACCCCACTCTCCCCCATCTCCTCAAACAGAGTGATCAAATGCGAAATAAGAATTTCTTTATATGCTTTATAAAAGGTCACTGTGAGTCCGTCTTGTCCCGGAGCACTACCGTCACGCATGGCATTAAGTGCATTGCGTATTTCATTGGAATCCAGCGGGCCTATTAGGTGCTCCCTGTGCTCAGTGGTAAGCCATGGCAGTTGTATGTGCTCTAAATAGTCTAGAATAACTGTGTCATCTGTCACTGCCTTGGAGCTATACAGATCTGCGTAGTATCTGCTAAATCTGTCAGCCATCTTTGTTGGGTCTCGCAGCAGATCACCGTCCTCATCCCGCAGTTCTGCCACCATGCCTGATTCTCTTTTGTGACGTAACAATGCAGCGAGAACTGAGCCTGGCCGCTCTCCCTCCCCGTAAGTTTTAGCGGTAGCATATTTTCCCATATGTTTCACCTCACTATCCGCCACTTCATGGTATTCCTCAAGAGTTTTTTTAAGATCTTCTGTGATCCTAGCGTCGCCACCATTCAGAAGAGCCTGCTCCATACTAACCAATTGTCCCTCAAGTGTCGACAGCCGATTTCTTATTGAGCGGAGGACACCCGCATGTTTGGAGATAGCTACCCCTGATGAAGCAAGGTCTCGTAAGAAAGAGACTTGCTCGGAAGCAATCCTCTCGTTTAACTCATTAACAGAATTACTAACTATGTATCGTAAATAATAACACGCACCACAGAAACACGCGGGTTAGCTAAGCTTGCTTATGTATGTACTAACGACAGATAACAATGAAAACGGACTAATACCGCTTTAAACGGGGAAACTTGTGCGCATGCGTCAGTTGCATCCACGCAATATGACGAACTAACGCTTGGAGGGAAATTCTAGCGCATGAGCAGAAGATACTAAAATGGAGTCTCGAAGACTCGCGTGCATGGCATCTGCTCAGCTAAAACTAAAACAGGCTATTTTACTAATGCTAATGCGGGGAAAATATTAATAAAAGAACGGGAATAGAGTAGAGGTGGGAGGTATACAGTGAGACCATTTATTTTGTGAAAATAACATTTCTCTTTTGACTTTATTATTAGTGCACATTTGGGCCTTTCTCGTATGACCAGACTTGATGAAATGACGCAACACTTGCGCATACCTACAGAGTGGAGCTATGAAGGTCAATGACGAGACATTTGAATGGAAGCCAACTCGTAGCAACTTGTCCTGGGAACGGATGGTGAAAAGTTCAGCGATGTGATGTTCTATTCTTTATAGTGTCATAAATGTTGCAAGTTTGCTACATGAAGTGGATGGGAATAAAATCTTGAATAAAAATTAAGGGGATGGGTTTGCGAACAATAGTCTAATAGAGTATAGTGATATGTAAGCATGGTGTGATGATCATCCCCCTTGCCTGATCAATTAGATTTCGTATTTTTACAATATTCTACCTTTAGTGGGTGGTACATGATGAACGAAAGGTATAATTGAGGTAGTTTAGTTAGAAAGGGGGTTCATGTTGCTGAGATGCTGACGCAGGGAGGGATGCTGTGAGATGCTGATGAAGAAGCAGAATGCAGAACCTTCTATCCTAATTTAATTGGGTTAGATAAGAAGATCGCGGAAGAATCTCGAGGAGGAAGAGACTGTCAGAGAGGGGTGCGACGCAGTCGTCGGTATTCTAGAGAGGTGACCTATCCTGTCCTGAACCCTGTCCTGAAGTCTTTGTCTCCTGACCTATCCTGGGGACCTTCACCAGCCCTTTGGCCACGGGGTTGGTCTTTCACACCATTCTTGGTAACTATAATTTCATGTTATTTGTAAATGTACTTTTCTCTCTGTCCTCTCCCTTTCTGAGCATTAATTATTGTATGAGTCCGAAGTATATGGTTTTGATGTTTAATCAATTGAACTCCTCTCCTGAAGTGAGGGTGTCTACACTGTATTTTTGAAATGGTTCACGTGCACTTTATTTTAGATAAAGATTTAAAACTTTCCTGAGTCTGTGATTATTTTCGTCAAACTAAGAATAGTTAAGGGTTAAGTTCATTATCACCATCAACTAGTTCCAACTAATGGTCCATCGACCAGAGGAAATAACTTTTTGATCAGTGAAAGGTTAGTTGAGAGAATTAAATAACTAATCTTGAGAAACTAAATGAAAAATAAAACCACTCCAACGGTTTACTCAATGTGTGTTTTATGGGCCCAGGTGAGTATATGGTAGTGGAGTATCTGTTGTTGGTTTACCGCTGGATCAGTTTTCTGGTAGCAGAGCTATGGTTATTATTGATTAGTTTGGTGATAACTATTGATTATTGATTTATGTTTAACAAAAAGAGTTAGCGTCTTGTTTTGTGTTGTCCAGAATCCCGGGAAATGAATAGCGGGTGGTGACAGAAGCCACACTGCAGTGAGGTTACTCGTCTGTTGGAATAATACTGAGAAGCTACGCAGGGCTGGCAGTATTAAATTAGGGACTATTTCGTATAAAAGTAGAGTGTGGATGGTAGCGAAAGGGGTTCGCTGGTGAAACTTCGGTCTCATTTTCCCAATACGGGTGACACTGGAGAATTAACGGGTTCTCCTGAGTAAACAGGGCTTTTACTCGCAGTAAGAAGAAGAGTAATTTCTGAAACTCAAGAATAAATTGAAATCTATCCTTTGTTTAGTGGAACAGACAGAGTAGCGAATGTTTTTATGTTGTTATTAACAAAAAATGTAATAAAGTCTTAATAAATAAGTTTTCGTATTACCTTGTGAAGGGAGGGTCAGTCGCCGGAGTTATACTGACGTCACAGAGAACCGCGCTGGGATTGGTTGAAACAGCGGGCGTGAAACAGAAGCAGATTGTAAAGGAGGGGTCAGTAGTGAGGAGTAATACTGGCGCCACAAAAGGCCGCGCTAGCATTGGTCAGACCACGAGCGTGAGCCTGAGTCCAATTGGTTGATAGATAGAAACCGCACTAGGATTGGTCGGGAAAAGAGTTGTATGTTGAGTCCTGATTTGACCGCGGGAGTGACTCGTGCTGACATAGGACGCGACGTAGGTAATGGAGCTAGAAGATATACGGAAGACTCTTTCCTATATCGAACTTCAGAAATGTTCTGAAGACCAAAGAAAATGACATTAATGAAGAAAATTAAAATTTTCTTTAAGAAAGACAAGCCTGTAATGACTAGAGAGGAATTCCTATTCCACCACCCAAAACACCTGCTTCCTTTATGATGATGGAGAAAGGATATCATACGTGTGTATGGTTGGAGAATTGGGTGGAATATACTAAAGGTGATGGAGTTTTGGCTTTTCCGGAGCATGGTACTTTTAATTTAAAAATACTTCAGAATTTGAGAGATCGAATGAATATGCTAGAACCGAATCCTAGAATGACACAGTATGAAGCTTTGGAAGAATGGGAAATTGAGGCATTTGATCGTGAAAAATATAGAAGTGGACGGAGATTTAGAGGGTTTCTACCTAGATATCCGTATGAGTCAAGTGGAGAACAAATGAAGCGTTGGAGGAGAGCTGTAGTGACCGAGGGTCTATATCCAGTATTAATGGCTGAAGAATAGATAGGAGGAAAATGTAAAGAGAAAACGAAACACCTGAATACGACAGGTTATGGCGAATCAGATGTTGAGCTGTTAGAGGATATTTTGATTAAAAACCCTCCACCGTATCAACAAGCACCTAGTAAGGTTACCCTAAGTGCACCAGTGATAGGAATGCCTTTAACCCCACAAATCTTACATGATGTACCACTTAATAGAGTGTTGCAGGATAAAGAGAGAGATGCTTTAAATAAAACTAGAGAAGAATTAGTTCAAAAAGTAAACCAATTAAATTTAAATGCTGAAGATTTGACAGTACCAGTGACTATTGGTCCTGTAATCCCATTATATGGAGATAAAAAGACTTGCCAGAAACCTCAAACTGTGACAATTCCTTTAACAAGTCCCAGAAAAGAAGTAATAATTACAGATGATCAGACTAGTGAGAGTGAATCAGTCATTTCATTAATGGATCTCCCAAATGTAGAACCATTAACTGAAACTCCAAAGAGGATTATACCTATAAATTTGAGAGAAAAGAGATCTCAGGTTCCCATAGGAACTGGAAGTTCAACAGTAGTTACCCCATAGGATATAGAAAGGTGGGCACAGGAAATAGACAATCGAAACCCACAACCAAAGATACTAGATATCAGTAAATTGAAAGTAGATTTAGAAGAAATGATAACTGGCAATGTGAGCATAGAAAGACAATGTTTACAACGATGAGGAGTTATTATTTTTATGTAAGAGTATTACTAGGAGAGCAAGAGTATTTCATGAGAAATTAACGGAAGTTGCCTCAGAGATTGGAATAGATATAGGGAAATCAAAACTGTTGCAGAAACCATATCGGGTGGATTTTACTGACAAAGATTTAGAGAGTGTAAATGCTTCTTGTAAGAGACTACAGATAAAAGAGTTGATTAATATTTTACGAAAATGGGGAGACATTGACAAATGGAGAATTAGGTGGATAAGAAAGAAAGAGGAAGTACAAGCAAGAGAAGCATCATCTGCATTTCCAGTGAGAGAATCAAATAAGGTTGAGAAATTGTGTCCTATGAGAGAAGTTCCTGGTGGTGGATATGTTCATGTCCCCTGGAGTAGACAGGATATTTTGTCATTTACGAATGATTTTCCCAGGTTGAGAGAAAAGCCAGTGGAATGGTATAAACAGGTAGACAGATTTGTGAAGGTTTCAAAAGTTTTGTTGAAGGATCTGGATGGATTATTTGATATTGTAGTACCTGCTGATTTGTGGACAGAATGTAAGATCACAGTTGATTGGCCAAGTGAGGAGTATGCTAGGGATGCGAAGACAGGAGCACCCTCAGAAGAGGTGATGAAGAAATATGACCAAGTAATTACTTACCTGAAAGGGAAAATCACTCCTAAAGAGACAGATTGGGTAAAGATAGATAGAACAACTCAAGAGCCAAATGAGTCCGTTCATGCATATTATGAGCGGTTGTTACAGGTGTTTAAACAGTATAGTGGTTTTGAGAACATTGGTGATAAGGATATGGGACATTTTGTGTATCGGTTTGTGTATGGTCTGAAACCGGAGATTAGTCAGATGATTCAACAGCACATGTTGTGCTGGCAGAGTAAGTCAATTGACGAAATTCTGAAATATGCAAAATATTGTGGCGATGATATTGAGGCAAGGCGTACGAAGCTAAAAGAGAAAATGATGTGGGCACAAGTAAAATTGGCAGAACAGTAGGAGAATAAAGTAAATTCCCAGACTGAAAATCAGATAAAAGAGCAGAGTCAGAATGATCAAGCGGCGAATGGTGGTAAAATAAGAGGACGAATTAATAGAGAGGAAGCAAAGAAGAAGTTTCCTTGTCATGCGTGCGGAACGCTTGGACATTGGAAGAACGAGTGTAAGAGTATTCAGAATAATAATGGGCCAAATCAAAATTTAATTCCACAGATGCAGAATGAAGTACTTATGAGTCAGCCGCAGCAGGTAGTTACTCCACAGTATCAGGTGCCACCAGCCTATGCCAAACTTTGAGTGCACAAAAATACAGTGCGAACACCGGATTTCACGGAGAAAGTGGTAAGAATAACAGAGTGGTTACACAATATTTTTTGCAGAATGATGGAGAAAATTCGGACTGCGTGCAATGACGGTGCCTGAGGGGGGAGGAAGAGGAGTGCGTGCTTGGCGCATCCTTGCCGGTAGATCAGTCAGGTCCATTTGCTGATGGGAAAGTGGAAGGTAAAGACATCACTTTTCTATTGGATACTGGTGCTACCCGGTCTACTGTGAGAACAGCAGACATCCCAAACCTACCCCTCTCGGGAGAGTCCATCCAACTTGTCGGAGTATCAAATCAACAGATTAGAACCCCAATTACAAAACAAATGGAGGTACATATCGGAAATTTTAAAGACCTGCATCGGTTTGTAGTTTGTGATTCCAGTCCCGTAAATCTGTTGGGAAGAGATCTACTGTGCAAGATGAATTGCACAATCTATTGTACACCGGATGGTGTCGCTTTCCAAACCCCTGATGAAGATGTCATATACAAAATGATGTTAGCTAAGCAAGGTACAGAGGTAGACGAGATGTTTTCATTGATAACTGAAAGTGAATTACCTGAAGAGTTGAGAACCACTGTAAATCCAGAAGTGTGGGATTTTACAGGAAAGGATATTGGGTTAATGTCAAATATAGATCCAGTTAAAGTGACAGTGAAAGAAGGTGTAGTTTACCCAAACACACGACAGTACAAAATGAGTCCAGAAGTGAAAGCAGGAATCGCTCCAGAAATTGACCGAATGATTAAACAGGGCATTTTAAAAGAAATAATGAGTAGTCCTTGTAACTCACCAATCATGGGACTTAAAAAGCCTAGCGGAAAATATAGTTTAGTGCAGGATTTAAGAAAAATTAACAAAATTGTAGTGCCTTGTTGCCCAATAGTGCCAAACCCAGCGGTGATCCTTTATCAGATACCCTGGAATGCAGGTTGGTTTACGGTAATTGATTTGTGCCAAGCATTCTTTTCTATTCCTTTGCACCCAGACAGCCAGTATCTTTTTGCCTTACGGTTTGAGGATCGTATTTTGGCATGGTGCTGAGTTCCTCAAGGGTACACAGAGAGTCCCTCAATTTTTAATCAAATATTGAAGAAGTGTCTGGAGTCATTGATTATGCCCGGGAAATCAGTTTTGGTTCAGTATATTGATGACCTATTGGTGGCATCAAAAACACGAGAGGATTGTGTCACTGACACAATTGCATTACTGAACCATTTGGCCGAAGGAGGACACAAAGTGTCTACAGAAAAATTGCAGTTCTGCCAACAAGAAGTTAGATATTTCGGGCATAAAATAGAAAGAGGAGTTAGAAAAGTGACACCGGAAAGAATTAAAATAATCAAAGAAATGTAACTACCTCAGACACAAAAAGAGATGAGAATGTTTTTGGGAGTGGTTGAGTACTGTAGGCAGTGGATCAATGGCTTCTCCATTTTAGCGAAGCCATTGATACAATTAACGCGGAAAAGAGCGAAAGATCCCATCGATTGGAATGATGAATGTTTGGAAGCTTTTGTGAAACTACGAAATTGTTTATGTGAAGCCCCAGCCTTGGGCATGCCTGATTATTCAAAAGACTTTGCATTATTTTGTTGTGAGAGAGAAAATTGTGCACTTTCAGTTTTAACCTAGAGGCATGGTCTGAGTCGACATCCAGTGGCGTATTTTTCTGCCACCTCGGATCCAGTGGCTTCAGCCTTACCTGGCTGCTTAAAAGCAGTAGCTGCTACTTGTATGAGTCTGGCGCAAAGTGAGTCCATAGTGATGGGACATTCCGTAAAGGTTTATGTTCCACGCTTAGTTGAGATTCTTTTGACAAGAACAAGAACACAGCATCTTACTCCCAGTCGGCTGACTAAGTATGAAAGGGTGATTCTGGGAGCAGAAAATGTGACAGTAATAAGATGTATGATAGTGAACCCTGCCACATTATTGCCAGATCCATGTTGTGAAGAAGTGAAAGATGAGATTGATCATGATTGTCTAGATGTAACTGAATTATGCACTAAGCCCCGCCCAGATATAAAAGAAACACCATTGAAGGAAGCTGATCATGAATTATTCGTGGATGGGTCTTGCTTAAGAACTGAAGAAGGAGGATTAAGTGCTGCATATGCTGTATGTAAAGTAACAGGGGTGGTTGAAGCATCCTGTTTACCAGGAGTCAAATCTGCACAAGTAGCCGAATTGGTGGCCTTAAAACAAAGGCATGCAAAAGTGGGAAAAATTGGAGAATAACCATATTTACGGACAGTCAATATGGTTTCGGGGTTGTGCATGATTTTGGCCAACTCTGGATGCAGAGGGGATTTCTGACTTCTTCAGGATCTCCTATCAGAAACAGTAAAAATGTAAAGGATTTGTTGGAAGCATTACAATTGCCAAAAGAAGTAGCAGTTGTTAAATGTGCTGCAAATCAGTCAGGAAATGACTATGTGGCGGCTGGTAATAGATATGCCGACCAAATTGCTCGATACTGTGCAAGAAATACAATGGCAATTAACAGAAAGATTGTGAAACCAGCTGCCAACTTATGTTTTTCTCAGTTCCAGAAACATGGGATGAGGTCAGACAGTTACAGGAAGAAGTTGAGGAAAAAGAGAAGGAAATTTGGATAAAATCAAGTTGTACAACGAGATCAGAAGATGAAGTGTGGGTGTACTTAGATGGAAGACCAGTTATGCCAGACTGTCTACTCTCTCAAATGGCAAGAGTATACCATGGAACAACACACATTGGCAGGGATTCGATGATCAGATTATTCAGACAAAGTTGGTACAATCCAAAGTTTAGGGTAGTCGCAGAGAACCTTTGCCAAAGATGCTTAATCTGTCAGCAGCAGAATCCAGGCAGGAAGACAGTGGTTAGTTGGGGAAAGATTGGGAAGGCAGAAGGTCCCTTCACCAGATTGCAGTTAGATTTCATTGAGTTGCCTCCTTGCAACGGACTGAAATATGTACTTGTCATAGTGTGCCTGTTCTCAAGATGGGTAGAGGCATATCCCACTAGAAGAAATGACAGTCTCACAGTTTCTAAACTACTATTGAGAGAGTTAGTTCCTCGTTTCGGTTTTCCAGTCACTTTGGAATCAGATAGAGGACCTCATTTTAATAATGAGATAATTCGATTAATCTGTGCTGCATTTAACATTGAACAAAAACTGCACTGTGCTTATCGTCCAGAGGCTTCTGGAATAGTTAAACAGCTAAATGGCACAATCAAGTCAAGATTAGGGAAAGTGTGCATCCACAATGCTGAAATGGCCAGATGCATTACCTCTTGTATTGATGGGTCTCAGGAGTATTCCTGACAGGAAAACAGGATTGAGTCCACATGAGGTACTCATGGGCAGGGCAATGAGACAAGCATATATTCCTGGAAATAGATTGATGAATATAACTGATGATCTGGTATTGGACTATTGCAAAGGATTGGCTGAAATGGTGCGTTCTGTCTCTCATCAGGTTGGAGAAGACGCAGTTGAAAGACAGCCAGACCAAGCGCATGATTTGAATCCTGGAGATTGGGTGTTAGTGAAGAAACACGCAAGGAAGTCGTGTCTAGCACCCAGGTGGGATAAACCACGTCAAGTCATACTAGTTATTACCACAGCAGTGAAGTGTGCAGGTTTACCCAATTGGATTCATGCTAGTCATACCAGAAGAGTTCAGAGCCCATCTGAACAACAAGAGCAGCCACTGACTGAACAAGCTGAGACGTCAGAAGTTGTAAGCTGTGACGCTGAAGAATCTAGAGTGATAGATTCTGAAAGACAACTATATGACGAGCAGCCAAGTACAAGTCAGGAAGAGTGGATACCAGTGATTGAAATATCTGATGCTGTTGTTGAAACAAGAAGAAGAACTGAATTAAGAAGACAGGAAGGTAGAAAGGAAAAGACAGGGAAAGAAGAACACACTCGGGTAAAAATAAACAAAGCCATTCAGAAACATGAGCAGAGAAAAGTAGATCTAGAAGAACAAGTTCAGGCAGAAGAAGAACAAATTGAAATAAGACCTGAACAGGATCAGATAGAGTTAGAAGAACAAGTTCAGGCTGAAGAAGAACAAACTGTAATAAGACCTGAACAGGTGCAAGTAGAGGAAGAACAAAATACAGAAAATACAGAACAAAGACAATTAGAAAGAGGAGACGAACAAGAACAGATTGTGCCTAGATTAAGTGAAAATAAAAGAACTTTAGAAGAAGACGGAGAAGGTGAAAGTGCAGTTCAGGTCAAAAGAGTTAGAAAAGGAGACAATTGGCCTGTAGGAGTGAAGAGACTAAAATATCATTTGAGAAGAACAGAAAAGAAACCAGAGCAAGTAAATGAGATCACGAGTCGGACACAATCCAAACAAACATTAGTAAAACTTACAAGAGAAGCCCAAGATTGAAAATTCTGAACAGAAAATACAAGGCCCCTGAGTGGACCTATGTTATTCTTGAAGATTTTGAAAACTTAGATTTATGTGAAGAATCAGAAAGAGTTCATGTTGCACAGATTGATGAAAGCAAATTAAGACCTCCTTAAAATAAAAGATTGGATTTCTAGAAAATTTAGACAGAAGAAAGAGAAAAGAAATTCTCTCTGATTAAAGATGGCAGAAATTGAAAACACTGAAAGACCGAAACGAAGTTTAAAAAGAAAATGTTTAAGATTCTGTTTATGTAGTATTATATTAGTAGTATTGGTATGGTTAATCCTAACAGTAAGAGTACCTTTGTTGATAGAAACAAGTAACAAGAATAGTACAATTACTAATGAGAAGATAGATAGAGTAAAAGGAACTAAAATAGAAATAGGGGTAGAAGATGAGATAAACTATCATAATGAATCCGACAATGATTCGTCTTTAAATGTGTTTACTAAATTGTTATTTCAGTATGTTAACACAATGGAAATGAGTAATTGTTATGTATGTATGGAGTTACCCTCATCAGTGTCAGAAGGGGTGACGTATCACCATGGGTGACGTATCACCATATACCTCCAACATATGGTGTATCATGTAAAGTTTTATCAAGTTTATTTTACGTAACAGGAAACTTCATTATTTTTATTCAAATTTAGATGTAGTATTTTCAGAATTACCTATTAGAAAGAAAATGAATCCAGTAGCTAGTAGTAAAAATGCACAATTCATCGGTGAATTCTTTTTAACAATGAGTTCAATAGATATAGTTCAAGCTCACAAGGATAACCTAACATGTATATTACATTAAGAAGAAAAAGAGTTTTTGAATTTAGTAGAAGGAAGGAGACAGGATTTAACAAAGAAAGCTGCTGAACAGAAATCCCATGTACCTCCATGGGCTGAGAAAGAGGGAATGTATGCAAAAGGTGAAGCTTATGCTGCGATGTCCCTAGACTTTGTGAAAAGTGGAAAATTCTGCCTCCATAGGTTAAAGACAGATTATAATAACAATTTCATTGGTTCCAGTGAATGTGAACACAACTTCCTAATTCTGGAGGGTGGGGACTAAAAAGGGGAACTGATCCTGTATTTCCAGGAATTTATTATGTATGCTGGAATAATGCCTATTATAAGTTACCTGCAAAATGGTACGGGAGCTGTTATTTTGGAATAGTTTTTCCAAAGATTTACCATGTAGACATAATCAATGGAAACAATGAAAATTCTAATAGACTAACACGGAGAAGAAGAGCTAGTTTTTCTGAAATAGTAGGTGATATTTTTAGTGCATTAATACCCTCAGTTGGAGTCATTCTAAATTCACGCAAAATGTGTAAATTATCAACCATAGTTGATCGTGTTTCTACAGATACTGCAGGAGGATTCTTAATGATTAACACAGAAATGATTGCGATAAGGTCTATGGTTTTACAAAATCGTCTTGCTCTTGATATTCTATTGGCAAAAGAGGGCGGAGTCTGTGGTATGTTGAAAGTTCAACATTGCAGCACTTATATTCCGGACAAAAGCAAGGAAATTAAGGGGTATATTGGAAATATTACAAGAATGCATAATGACTTGACCCAACTGGAGGTTGACAGTGTATGGGGAAAACTAACAAAAAGTATAACATCAATAGGGAATTGGTTTATTGATTTTGGGAGGAGTTTTCTAGGTCAAATAATATTGCCAGTAGTTATAGTAATGCCATTAGTTATGATAGTAATGATCACCTGTAAATGTTGCAGAAGAAAAGAAAAGAGAATACATTTAGAAAGTGAAGGAAGAGGAAAGAAACGAAAGAGAATATGAAGAAATCCAGCTAGAAGAGATGAAAGGAAAACTGTATAAAAAGATGAAAGATTTGGAAGGGAAAGAAGTAAAAGATGACATAAAAAGAAAAGAAGGAGAAATTGAGATGTGCTAAAGTTGGCATCTGGGAAGGGATAGGTAATTTTGTGATGGCTTAAAATGCCATCAGAGAGGGGATTGATGGAGCAAGGTCTCGTAAGAAAGAGACTTGCTCGGAAGCAATGCTCTCGTTTAACTCATTAAAAGAATTACTAACTATGTATCGTAAATAATAACACGCACCACAAAAACATGCGGGTTAGTGAAGCTTGCTTATGTATGTACTAACGACAGATAACAATGAAAACGGACAAATACCGCTTTAAACGGGGAAACTGTTGTGCGCATGCGTCAATTGCATCTACGCAATATGACGAACTAACGCTTGGAGGGAAATTCTAGCGCATGAGCAGAAGATACTAAAATGGAGTCTCGAAGACTCGCGTGCATGGCATCTGCTCAGCTAAAACTAAAACAGGCTATTTACTAATGCTAATGCGGGGAAAATATTAATAAAAGAACGGGAATAGAGTAGAGGTGGGAGGTATACAGTGAGACCATTTTGTGAAAATAACATTTCTCTTTTGACTTTATTATTAGTGCACATTTGGACCTTTCTCGTATGACCAGACTTGATGAAGTGACGCAACACTTGCGCATGCCTACAGAGTGGAGCTATGAAGGTCAATGACGAGACATTTGAATGGAAGCCAACTCGTAGCAACTTGTCATGGGAACGGATGGTGAAAAGTTCAGCGATGTGATGTTCTATTCTTTATAGTGTCATAAATGTTGCAAGTTTGCTACATGAAGTGGATGAGAATAAAATCTTGAATACAAATTAAGGGGAGGGGTTTGTGAACAATAGTCTAATAGAGTATAGTGATATGTAAGCATGGTGTGATGATCATCCCCCCTTGCCTGACCAATTAGATTCGTATTTTTACGATATTGTAACTTTAGTGGGTGGTACATGATGAACGAAAGGTATAATTGAGGTAGTTTAGTTAGAAAGGGGGTTCGTGTTGCTGAGATGCTGACGCAGGGAGGGATGCTGTGAGATGCTGATGAAGCAGAATGCAGAACCTTCTATCCTAAGTTAATTGGGTTAGATAAGATCGCGGAAGAATCTCGAGGAGGAAGAGAGTGTCAGAGAGGGGTGCGACGCAGTCGTCGGTATTCTAGAGAGGTGACCTATCCTGTCCTGAAGTCTTTGTCTCCTGACCTACCCTGGGGACCTTCACCAGCCCTTTGGCCAGGGGGTTGGTCTTTCACACCATTCTTGGTAACTATAATTTCATGTTATTTGTAAATGTACTTTTCTCTCTGTCCTCTCCCTGTCTGAGCATTAATTATTGTATGAGTCCGAAGTATATGGTTTTGATGTTTAATCAATTGAACTCCTCTCCTGAAGTGAGGGTGTCTACACTGTATTTTTGAAATGGTTCACGTGCACTTTATTTTAGATAAAGATTTAAAACTTTCCTGAGTCTGTGATTATTTTCGTCAAACTAAGAATAGTTAAGGGTTAAGTTCATTATCACCATCAACTAGTTCCAACTAATGGTCCATCGACCAGAGGAAAGAACTTTTTGATCAGTGAAAGGTTAGTTGAGAGAATTAAATAACTAATCTTGAGAAACTAAATGAAAAATAAAACCACTCCAGCGGTTTAATCAATGTGTGTTTTATGGGCCCAGGTGAGTATATGGTAGTGGAGTATCTGTTGGTTTACCGCTGGATCACCCCTCTAATGAACACCTTAAATGTTTCCCATACTGTGGAGAAATGTTCAACTGTACCAATATTTGTCTTAAAAAAATCTTCTATGGCTGCGGCCAACTCTGATTTGAATACTGTGTCTAGGAGGGAGTATGGGGGAAACCTCCATGTGAAGGGAGCGGCCTTCTTTGGGGGAACGTTAATACCCAGCAGTATAGGGGAATGATCAGAAAACGAGCGAGGAAGTGGTGTGCAAGTGCTCACTCGGAGAAGCAGTGATCTGGAGATTAGCCAATAATCAATTCTGGTGTGGATGTTGTGAGGTCCTGAGTAGTGTGTGAAACCTCCTGCTCCAGGGGATCTCATTCGCCAGACATCAAGGAGATCTAATTGAGTGGCAACGTCACATATTGTTCTAGCCACGGCTGAGAGGCGTCGGGGAGGGCCTCTAGAGCAATGTAGTGACGGATCCAGAACGCAGTTGAGATCGCCCCCCCATATTTTTGGTATAGTGGTTTCTTTCCGCATGAGTGTGAATAGTGTATAATAAAACTGTGGGTCATCATAGTTTGGGCCGTAAATATCGACTCCGGAAGAATGAGGGATGCCCCCTTCCTTCTCCAGACGGCACTTCACTATTGGAAGTTAGCACTGAAATAAGCCAAAGTATCTTCTCCATATGCCCCAAATATTCCACTTTGTGGTCTGCCAACCCTACGGGGAGTTCTGTCAGCTAGTAGGTTGAGGCGATGGGCGGAGGCTGGAGTTGAGACGGTGGGCGACTTATTCACAGATGGAAACCTGATGGCCACGCTGAGTTTGTGCGAGTTAATGCAGTACCTGATACACTGTTCTTGACCCACGCTGCCATTACGCATTTTATACGTCGGCACTGGCTGGTGGAACAGAGGGAGCCCCCCACCTTTCATTTATTACAGGCACTTAACATAATGGGCTATGAAAGCCACCTGGTTAGATGGTTACACCTAGGATTAAGGGGATACCTGGGCATTTCGCTGATGTCCCTTCGCCAGAAGTGGGAAAATTACATAGGCAGGGAACTCACTGACAGGGAATCGGTGATGGTTCTAGAGTATCCCAAACGAGTCTCTCGCAATGTCCGACTTAAATTCATACAGCTGCTAATTTTGCACAGGGCTTATCTAACACCACGGACGATACAAGCAAGGTACCCGACTGCTTCCTCAGACTGCCCTAGGTGTTGTCGATCGAATGCTGATTTCATTCATATGATGTGGGCCTGTCCTTCCTTGAAGGGGTATTGGAATGAAGTTACACTGGGCCTAACCCAAATATCCAAGCACTCTTCTTGGTCCACAATTGAGGCCTGTCTCATGGGTCTTTCCCCGCTCCCCAAAAAGGCGGTGGTACTGCGTCGCTTTACGGGGCTTCCTTAATATTGGCTAAGAGACTCATCACGCAATGCTGGAAATCTCACGGAGCACCGCATGAGGGAGCGTGGAGGGAAGAAGTCCTCAAGTGGGCTACTGCCGAAAAGGAAGCGCTACAGCGCGAGGAGTACAGGGGACTTAGGAAAAAAACTATTTCAATAGAATGGGCCCATTTGGTAGAACAGTTCAAAATAAATACTGCTGCTGATCAAGGAGAATGAATGAATGCTAAACACCCCCCCATGTTTTTGACCGCATTGAATGTAATAGCGCATAATAGATGTATTGTCAGCAATCACTGGTTTGATGGTACGTCCCTGCCCGGCCACCCCCCTCTCCCTCGTTCCATCACTATCATCTCATATGAATATCATACACGAAACAGGCGTTCAGTCCATAGTGGCTTCTTTTTAGTTGTTCTGTTTAATCGGGGGGCGGGGGTTTAGAGTTGAACAAGTTGCTTGCCTTAAATGCTTATCCTGATATATGTATTATTTCAATATACAGACTCGAATGGAAAAGTATAACGAAATTAATATATCCGATACGATGTATATGAAATATGAAAATATCGCACTAGTTACCTGTTAAACTGAAACTGTATTCAAAGAAAGATGTATAGTGCATATAAATAACCTGAAAATGAATAAAATATGTGTTAAAAAAAAGCAAAAAACTGATTTTGTGTTAATCTATGTAAGAACCCCCTAGCATGAGTGGTAAACCCTGCGGCATGAAATTGACCTTGAAGCCGCTTGCGCGTGAGCATATTACTATGGGGAGGCAGGTGCGTCTCTTGGAGCAGCGCAACGTCGACCTCATGTCGCTTAAGATAAGCTACAACTTTACGCAACTTCCTGAAGTCGTTGAGGCCTCTTAAATTCCTAATCAAGAATCGGATTCTGCCAATATGGTCATGTGTCAATCCGTGCTGTGTCATTTATACCTTGCTCTGTCTATTTGCGTCCACCCCTTCAGCAGTAACAACCTCGGTGCTTGAGCCTTATGTATGTTTCGCATGTACACTGTAAAGTCTAAACCAAAATCATAACCCCCCCCCCCACCCACGCTATACAAAACCCCAACTTAGCATAGACGGTACATTACCCTCCCTCCCGCTACTAAACATTACGCTGAATAGTGCTGTGACAACAAAAAGGAAAAAAAGGCATCTCGCCATCCAGTGGGTAACACACAGGGGCGGATGTTACCGGCCAATACACTAAGGGCCAGATGTATCAAGCAATGCTTTTGTTATTCTAAAATAGCGAATTTTACCGATTCGCTATTTTAGAATCGTAAAATGTAATATATGTAGGAATCGCAAAATATTTTGCGATTCCTTAACATTCCCTTTGCGATGCGCTATAAGGGAATGCATTCCCATTTATTCCTATGGGCCTATAGGCCCATAGGAATAAATGGGAATGCATTCGCAATTTGCGATTTACCAAATTGGTAATCGCAATTTGCAAATACAAATCCAAGGGTGCTAGGGCGCCTAAGGCCCCCCTAATGCACCCCCCAAAAAGGTAAGTGTGCACATATGGCGAACACACATGCCCTAAGGGCATGTGTGTGTGCCACATGGTACTTGGAAAAATGCACTTTTGTGCATTTTTCTAAGGATCGCAAATTACCATCAACTTGAAGTTGATGGTAATTTGCGATTCCTAAATGCAAAGTCGCATTTAGCGAATGCTACATATATTGCATTTAGGGAATTGCAAATTGCGATTCCCTAAATGCATTCGCAATTTAGGTAATCGCAAAAAATTGCGATTACCTATATTGCAAATGCAAAAAGTTACATACATTGCAAAAGGCCTTTTTGCGTTCACAAACTGGCCGATTCTGCGATTCGGCACGTTTGCGAACGCAAAAAGCCTTGCTACATCTGGCCCTAAGTTCTCCTGTGAATCCTAACCGTCCACCCACTATATGTTCCATCTGTGGGAAGATGTCCCAATGTGTGATTAGTTTAGATAGTTAACAATTCGCTTCCGGAGGTGACACTGTACAGCAGAAAATTAAACTAGCAAGCAATGGTAATGGCATTATTATAATTATTCAGCTCCATTTCTGTCGGTTACCCTATAATCGACCATTGCAACTGCATCCTGACGACCCTAAATTACCAGGTATATCTAATACTCCTTATGAATTCCCATACCTAAATACCTTGCTTGATATGCCTAATGATAGAAGTGAGAGGTACTCAGGCTGAATAAGTGTCAATCTTGCTCGTCCAGACCTCCACGAGGCGTGCTGTCATGCTCATCTACTTCTGGCGTTTGTTTCTGCGTATCCAACTTGCTGTACTCTTTGAGGGCCTTCTGCAGTGTCTTGGGATCGGTATAGATCTTTGGCCTGCGGTTCATCGTGGCCCTCAGCCTAGCCGGGTATAGCATAGAATACTCCAGGTTGTGCTCCCGTAGCTTGCTTGCGCTTCATGGGCGCAAATTGCCGTCTCGCCTCCTGCACCCTCGGGGTGAAATCTGGGAAGAGCGAAATCAAGGAGCCTTCAAACTTGAGTTCTCGCAGCTCTCTTGCTCGCTTCAGCGCAGCGTCTCTATCCCTATAATTTAGCAGCCTTGCTATCACAGGTCTGGGAGGTGCGCCGGGAGTTGGCCTCAGGCCCAAGGAGCGATGAGCGTGTTCTACAATAAACATTGGAGAGAAAATGTCCTCACCAAGCAGGTTCACTAGCAGCTGTTCCACGAATGCCTCCATATTGCCAGTCGCTGTGGATTCGGGAAGGCCAACTATGCATATATTGTTATGCTTTGATCTCGCTTCCAAATCCTCCGCCTTGTCTTGCAGCACAGTAAGGAGCTTCCCCATTTGCTTCTGGGTATTATCAGCCTCCATTTGGGCATCTTACACTTCAGACACCCGCCTTTCTGCCATGTCCAGGCATTCAGCGTGCTTGTTGATCCGCTAGGTCATGCGATCCATTCGGTAGGACAAGGAATCAATCTTCCAGTCGATCGTAGTGAGGCTTTTTTGCATGGCCGTCAATATTTGCCTATATCTCCCCCTAGTTCTTCGACTGTGTCAACCTGTCCTGATGCAGCTGATTCAGCTCCCTCATCTCTATTTCTTGTTTTGCACTGTTCAAATTGCAGTTTAGGCTGACTTTCCCCATAGCTTCGTGATCCCCCGGCCCTCGTGATACCAGTGGCCAGCCCGAGGGACCCAACGGCTCCACGTGTAGAGTATTTACGTGTCGCTGTTAGTGGCAGGGTGCGGGACAGAGTACCATGCCGTCTCTACCTTTCAGTGTCCATAGGCCTGCATCTGAAAAAATCACCGGGACCGCACCACTCACCGCAGTGCCTTCTCTTTCTTTAGGCGGTATTAGGCGTATGCGGCAAGGGAGCGGGACAAGGCCACGCCACGCACTTTGATCTAATCTGCAAATGCGCCCCACCTTCCAAGGGAGCACCGCTGCTATATCTGCTGCTGTGTAAAGGTAGGGATTCTGAAATAATGGGGTAACCCAATAAGCGTCACAGGACCTGGGTACAATATATTATGAAAAGTTGGTCCTTGGCTGACTTGGAGGAAGTAATCAAATAGGGAAATTACTGATATAAGGGTTGCCAGGCTGGTCAACCACAGGTAATAAATACAATACACTTATGAATACACACTCTAGAAAAACAATTAGTTACGCAGGAAATGCAAATTATATGTACAAACTACACCCACACGCATTTCAGTTAGGTAAGTTCATTGTTTTATTTATTTTTTAGTTAAGTACAAACATCAATAAATAGGTAATGATATTACCACATAGAGTTTGAGGAAAGATTGCACAAGGGAAAGGAAAAAGAAGTGCTCATGAGAAAAAGGTAAAAATCTGGAGGTTTTAAGATACACACTGTTCTTTATTCCAGAAGGGCACTGGTCTATATAAGAGCCAGTATTCTTAGGCCTGTCCACGATCTTTTGTAAGTCTATTTACATTACTCATAAGTGCATAAATGCAACATCCAAATTGTAGGGGATAAATATTGGTACAGGCCCTTGCTGGGGAGATGCGTTGACGTTTCGACTCGTCTTATGCGAAGAGGGCGACTTGAAGCCTCTGCGTGCGGGTCTTCTTCAGGACAAGGGGTGAGGCAACCTAATAGCGGTGCCAAGGTGCCAAGGAAGTCTTTGCGGGAGCGGTCCCGAAAGCTTCTCAAGGCCCGGCAGTCGGCTCCACGCTGATCGAGGTCCCAGTCGCGTAGGAGGTCGAGGGACCGGTCGCGGAGCCATCACCATTCTTCATCAAAGTCTTCGCACTCGGGGTCCGGTAAATCGAAGCACAAGAAGAAGTCGAAGAAGCATCGTCGCTCTTCGACTTCTCCCCATCCGTCGGCCGACGCGACAAGGGATGCGGGTGGTGCCCCTCCCGCAGCTCCGCGTGTGGAGCCCAAAGGGTCGGCTCCGAGTTTCCCTCCCTTCGCGGGACCCGGAGCGACCCCTGCCCAGCTTTGTCAGTTTTACGAAGCGATGCACGCCATCTTTGGGCAGCCCGACTCCGCCGGCGCGCCTTCGGGTCCCGCGGACTCGGCTGGGGGCCCTTGGATCCAGATCTGGATCGGCGCCGGTCGACCTAGTTACACCTCCACCGGCTTCCGCTTCCACCGGCACCACGTCTGCAGCCGGCGTCGGCTGTGTCCCCAGCCGACGGGTACTTTTGTGCCCCTGTTCTACCCTGGCTCTTTGAGACCAGATTGGCAGCCAGAGGAGGGTGAGGAGGACTGGGAGGGGTCTGGGGACCCTTTAACCGACCAGTTAGGTTATGAACCGGACTGGAGAGAGGAACTGAGGGAAGCCAGTGGTCTGGATACCTCACCAGACCGTGGCATGTTGTCTCCTCCTACCGTGGCTACGGAGGAGGGAGCGTCGTACGCAGTGGTGTTGCGTAGGGCGGCCGAGGCTCTCCACCTCGAGCTACCTACGGTGGCAGTCAGGACTAACCTCCTGACAGATGTGCTTCAACCGGCAGCGAGCTCTTCGGAGCCCCTGCTGCCGTTTAATGAAGCCCTGATGGACATCCTTTTGGGCACATGGTCCAAGCCCAACACAAGGGGCTCCTGTGGACAGGATGATTGCCCGACGCCACCCCCCGGCCCCGGGCGACCCCACTTTCCTCTCCCAACACCCCACCCCTGAGAGCTTGGTAGTCCAAGCCTCCACCTCCAAGGGCGCATTCCGTAACGCTGAAGGGAGAGACGCAGTGAAGTTTACCATCCGCTGTGGGCTGGATACCACCGACTTACTAGGCAGGACGATTTCCACGTCGGTAGCCCTTCGACGCTACGCCTGGTTGACGTTGACTGGTTTTTCAGGGGATGTCCAATCCACCCTTATGGACAAGCCCTTTGATGGCCGTCGCCTTTTCGGCGACAAGGCAGACAGCGTGCTAGAGCGTTTTAAGAACTCTCGGGCTATGGCCAGGTCCTTGGGCCTCTCCACCACCCGCCCTGTGCAGTCTGCCTTTCGCCCCTTTTGTGGCTATGGAAGGGGTGCCCCGCCACGTCCCACCCAGAGCCACAGGCCGGCGCAAGCTGTTCAGCCTCTGCGTGGCCGGGGACGTGGGAACCAGCGCCGTGGTTCTGGGGGCCAGCGGGCGGCCCAGGCCACCACAGCCCCCTTTGCAGCAGCCTCCAAACCCTCCTAGTCCAACCTTTCAGGGCCACCAAACGCCAGTGGGCGGCAGGATTCGCCATCACCCCTCCCACTGGCGCACCATCACGTCGGACAGGTGGGTTCTGCAAATAGTCCGAAGGGGCTACTCCCTCCCCTTCGAGACTACCCCTCCCTCCATGCCACCTCACTTACCATCGCATGTCGGAGGATCATCTGGCCCTTCTCCAACAGGAAGTTTTGGCACTCTTGGCCAAGGGAGCCATCGAGCGCGTTCCTGTCCCAAAAGTAGGTCGTGGTTGCTATACCCACTACTTTCTGGTGCCCAAGAAGGACAAAGGCCTGCGTCCTATCTTGGATCTCAGGAACGTCAACCGCTTCCTCCGGAAGGAGAAGTTCAAAATGTTGACGCTCGCTCAGGTCTTGTCTGCCCTCGACCCTGGAGACTGGATGGTAGCGTTGGACTTGCAGGACGCTTACTTTCACATTCCCGTCCTGCCGGCCCACCGGCGTTACCTGCGGTTCACGGTAGGCCAGGAGCATTTTCAGTTTACTGTGCTCCCCTTTGGCCTCACCAGCGCCCCTTGGGTGTTCACGAAAGTGATGGCGGTGGTCGCAGCTCATATGCGGAGATCAGGGGTACCAGTCTTCCCCCTATCTCGACGACTGGCTGTTGAAGGCAGGCTCGCCCCAGGCTGTCGTCTCCCACCTCCAGACTACGGCCGACCTCCTGCATTCGCTGGGGTTCTCCATCAACGTGCCGAATTCGCACCTGACTCGCTCTCAGAAGCTCCTTTTTATCGGAGCGGTTCTGGACACAACGCAGTTTCGGGTCTATCCTCCCGAACAGCGAGTCCGGGATATTCATGCTATGATTCCGATCTTTCAGCCTCTATCCCGGGTTTCGGTCAGGATGACCCTCAGGCTCCTGGGCCTGATTACCTCCTGCATCCTGCTGGTGGACCATGCCAGATGGCATATGTGGGCTCTGCAGTGGGACCTGAAGCTCCAGTGGGCACAGCATCAGGGGAACCTGTCCGATTGCATCCAGATCTCGGAGGGCACTGCACACCAATTGCAGTGGTGGCTAACAAACCAGGATTGGGTTGATGGCAGATCCCTCTCCCTTCCCCAACCAGAGTTCACAGTGGTGACAGATGCATCACTTCTGGGATGGGGCAGCCACATGGGGAGGCAGAGATCAGAGGCCTCTGGTCTCTGGCGGAGTCCGGGCTCCACATCAACCTTCTGGAGCTTCGGGCGATTCGTCTTGCACTCAAAGCATTCCTTCCCTCTGTCCGGGGAAGAGTAGTGCAGGTGTTCACGGACAACACCACCGCCATGTGGTACTGCAACAAACAAGGCGGGGTGGGGTCGTGGACCCTATGTCAGGAGGCCCTCCGCCTCTGGACATGGCTGAAACATCAGGGCATAACCCTGGTGGTTCAACACCTGGCAGGTTCACTGAACGCCGGGGCGGACGAACTCAGGTGCATGATGGATCACGAATGGCGTCTTCACTCGGAGGTGGTGCAAGGTCTCTTTCAGCAGTGGGGAGAGCCTTGGTTAGATCTATTCACCACCGAAGAGAACGTGCAATGTCAGCAATTCTGCACGTTGGAATTTCCAAGGCGGCACTCGCTAGGCGACGCTTTTCGTCGCGAGTGGAGTTGCGGTCTTCTATACGCCTTTCCGCCTATACCACTTCTGCCCAGAGTGCTGAAGAAGATCAAGCGTGATCGGGCTCAAGTCATTCTTGTGGCTCCGGATTGGGCACGAAGAGTCTGGTATCCCGAGCTGTTATACATGGCCTTCGATCCTCCGATCAGACTGCCTCTTCGGGAGGATCTTCTGTCGCAGCAGCAGGGGACGGTCCTCCACCCGAACCTGTCCAGCCTCCACCTCCTTGCGTGGCGATTGAGCGGCAGTTGACGTCGTTTGACCTGCCTCCCGAAGTCTGTGACATTATCTTGGCAGCCAGGCGTCCCTCCACTAAGACGGTATACACCTGCCTGCAGATGGAACAAATTTGTGGCATGGTGCTCAGCAAAGGCTGTCGATCCCCTTTCTGCCCCTCTTTCTGAGGTTCTCTTGTTCCTCCTTTCTTTGGCCAGCAGGGCTCTGCTCTGGGCACTCTAAAAGGCTACCTCTCAGCCATTTCAGCCTTCCTTAGGCTTCCTAATCAGCCTTCTCTTTTCAAGTCCCCTGTTGTAAATCGCTTCCTTAAGGGCATTACTCATCTTTTTCCTCCTGTTCCCTTCGTAATACCCCAGTGGGACTTGAACTTAGTTCTTACATATCTTATGTGCGCTCCCTTGGAGCCGCTACATAACTGTCCTCTCAGGCTTCTAACTTTGAAAACTGCCTTTCTGGTGGCCATCACCTCTGCGCACAGGGTGAGTGAGCTTCAAGCTCTTTCTTACAAGCCTCCCTTTCTGGCTGTCCATCCGGACAAGGTCGTCCTCAGAACTAGACCTTCCTTTCTTCCCAAGGAGGTTACTTCTTTCCACATTGGCCAAACCACCACTTTGCCCAACTTCTTTCCGCCTCAGCATCCTTCGAAAGAGGAAGAGAGGCTCCACCGTCTGGATCCAAAACGTGCACTTTCTTTCTACTTGGATCGCACCAAACAATTCCGGGTGGATGACCAGCTCTTTGTTGGTTACGTGGGCGCTAAGAAAGGTCGGCCGTGCACAAACGGACCATCTCCAGGTGGGTCATTCTGTGCATCAAAGCCTGCTATTCTTTGGCAAAGAAGGAGCCTCCAGTGGGGCTGCGCACCCATTCCACCAGGGCGACGGCAGCTACTACTGCTTTGGGACGGGGAGTCCCCCTTAATGACATCTGTCAGGCAGCTACGTGGGCATCGCTGCACACGTTCACCAAACACTACTGCCTCGACAGCCAAGTCCGGAGAAACGGCTTCTTTGGCCGTTCTCTTCTCCAGGACTTTTTTGTGTGAACTTAGTTCGCAGACCCACCTCTAGGGTTGGTATTGCTGGGGTATCTATTCTAAGGTAAGGAATCTATAACTAACTGTCTCTTTCAGATGAACAAGTTACTTACCTCGGTAACAATATATCTGTAAGAAACATAGGTTAGTTATAGATTCCTTACCACCCCACCCATCCTCCCCGTTCTGCGAACTGACTTCTAGGGTTAAGGTCTTCCTCTCAGGGCCCTAGTTTTGTGCACCAGTGGTCAGTGTCTTGCATGGCTCTGCGCTTCTGGCGTGGAAAGTCGTGTACAGAACTGATGTCAGCGCGCGAGGGCGGCGTCTATGTAGCTACCGCGGCATCATTCCGGCGACCTCGACGCCAACGACGAACGCAGAGTCGACCGACGCCACCTTCCGACGCGCAGGGGTAGTGCTGACGAAAAACTTTCCGGATCCAGTCTGACGCCTAAGGGTAATTCTAAGGTAAGGAATCTATAACTAACCTATGTTTCTTACAGATATATCGTTACCGAAGGTAAGTAACTTGTTCGTCTGTGCTCGAGAGCCAACAAAGAGAACGTAACTTCGACGAAAACAAAAACAAATAAAGAGAAAAACATAATAAATACAATTCCGTGGTGTCTCGTGTCAACAATCCAGGAGGACAGGGGGGCTGCGCAGGGCGGTACCAAGCCCATTAGATCTGAAAGAGATGTAGGGCCCGCAATCTGGGACCACAGGCGAATAGAGGCAACCCCTCCGACAGGTAGCCCACCAACGGGCTCCAGACATAGTCAAAACCCTTGCGTGTGTCATCGACTATGTCCGTCATCCGCTCAAGGGCCAGCGCTTGCCACAACCGGGCATGCCATTGGGTAAGGAAGGGGGCTTCTGGCTTCTTCCAGGCTGCGGCTATTGCCATCTTGGCTGCCCCCAGGCACAACCACATAATGGAGCGATCCCCTTGGGTCTGAAACTTCAATCTAGGGTTCCCCACTCCCAGGAGATTGTGGTATAGAGTGTCCGGGATGGGGTATCTTAGGATCTGTTTGATTTTGGAGAGGATTTCTTTCCAAAAGGGTTGGATGGAGGCGCAGTCCCACCAAATATGACGAAAGTCTCCCAGCAGCCCACAACCCCGCCAACATTTGTCTGAGGTATTTGGGAATATGGTGTGTAGCTTCTGGGGATGTAAATACCATTCATACATAACTTTGTAGTGGGCTTCTCTTAAGAACATAGAGCGATTGTATTTGACGATATCTTTGTACAGAGAACCCCACTGTTTCTCCCCTAACAGAGCGGGTAACAAAGCATCCCAAAACCTTCTGTGTCGTGGAACCTCCGAGGGGCGCCGCCAAAAGAAGAGAATACAGAAAAGATATGCAGCCCTTGGTAGTAGTGCCCGATTGCATACATTTCTCAATGGGGAGCAAGTCCCTGGTCGCGGCCAGCCGCACCTGGGGTTGTTGCACCCAGTGTTTTACCTGGAGGTAATGATATTCTTCTGTGGGCGGTAATTTTAAAAAGGGTTGCACATTCCACAAAGGAGATCAATTCACCCCGCTTGACAAGGTCGGAGGGCATGAAGCATCCACCCTCCCTCCGTTTATCAAAGGGGCCCTCTAGTAATGCCGTGGGGAAGGCTGGATTGAAGTGAATGGGGTGTAGGGAGAAGGAAAGGTCGCCAAGGGCAGTGTCTTGATAACGGTGTCCCATACGTGGAGAGTAGTGGCTGTGGGGATGCTGAGATATACGTTAGGCGGTCTGTTGCGTTTCTGTTTCCATGGAAGGTCCCATATGGTTCTACCCGTGATCTGCCTATCCATATGGAGGCAGTGTTTGTCGGAGGCCCTAAGGGACCACTCCGCCATGACCCGAAGCTGAGCGGCTTGAAAATACAAGTGGAAATCAGGAAGAGCCAACCCTGGTCAATAGCCGTTGGGATAGCCACGCCCTCTGCCCCTGCCAGATGAATTTAGTGGTCATTTTTTTCAATTCTGGGAACAGCTCCCTATCTACTGTGATTGGGAGACCTTGAAAAAGGTAGAGGAGACCGGGTAGGACGTTCATCTTGATTGCATTTATTCTGCCTATCCAGGAGATATATGCCAATCCCCATTTTTTGAAGTCCAATTTAAGCTGTCGCAACAGAGGGGGGAAGTTAGCCTTTTAGAGGTTGGTTAGTTTGGGGGTGATTTTAACTCTCAGATAGGTGATTTCTTTGCACACACAACAGAAGGGGGACGTCTCCTCGATCCTTACCAACGTTGCTTGGGGCAGCGTTAAATTGAGTAGAAAAGATTTAGAAAGATTGGTTTTAAATCCCGCTGCCTTTTCAAAAAGGTTGAGTTCGCTTTGTATAGTTGGCAGTGATGTTGGTAGGTCGGTGATAAGCAGTAGAACGTCATCTGCAAAGAGCGAGATTTTGTGTTCATCTGGACCAAATTTGACCCCATGAATATTGAGGTTAGCTCTTATCTGCGTTGCGAACGGCTCAATGCAGTGGGCGAAGAGCATGGGGGAAAGAGGGCAGCCCTGCCTCGTACCCCGTGAGAGCAGAAAAAAGTCCGAAGCTTCACCGTTCACTAGAACTCTAGATCTGGGTGAGTGGTAGTTAGTCTGCACCATTCCAATAAAAAACTCACTAAACCCAAAGCGGCATAGGGTGTGACGTAAGAAGGACCAATCAACCCGGTCAAAGGCCTTCTTTGCATCTTGTGAGAGAAGTGCCGCCGGGATATGTTTGTTCTGCACTTTGTCAATCAGATGTATTATCCTGCGCAAGTTATCGTGGGTCTGCCAACCCTTAATAAACCCCGACTGGTTGGGGTGGATTAGTATAGGCAGGATATTTTCTAGCCCGCTGGCCAAAATTTCAGAGTATAATTTAGCATCCAGATTTAAGAGGGCTATGGGCCGATAAGAAGCACACAAGTGCGGATCCTTCCCAGCTTCGGGGATTATAGTAATTAGAGCTTCCCCCATCGTCGGGGATACCTGTTGTGTGGCCGCTATGTCATTGAAGAGGTTTGTCAGACGAGTAGTTAATTCCGCAGCAAAAGTTCGGTAGAACTGAGCTGTTAACGCGTCGGGACCGTTGGGGCTTTCTGAAGTTTGAGGGCGTCTATCGCTCTCTGAACCTACTCTATCGTGATAGGTTCGCTAAGCTCGCTATTGATATGAGGGGAACCTGCGGCAATTCTAGTGAATCTAGGTAGCAAGACTGGTCCTGCTCTGTTAAGGATTCTGCTGTGTAAAGTTCGCTATAGAAGTCCCGGAATGCGTTCACTTTTCCCCCCTCGCTGGAGTGTGTGACGCCCGCGTCGTGACTATATGTTTAACATACTCCTTTTCCTGTTTCGCTCAGAGCTGTCGCGCCAGCCGTGTGCCTATTTTATCACCCCCGTCATAGCCTTGGGCTTGAAGGCGTAAAATGTTTTTTTCTGCCCTGTTGGTATATATGGCCTGCAATTTCCCCTTTACTGCCGTTACCTTCCTCAGGGTCTGTACCGACTGGCCCTCTTATGTGCTTTTTCCGCCTCTCAGGGCTCTCTTTCGAGTAATAGCCAGTCCCCCGTCTGTAGTTTTTTAAAGTGAGTAGCCAAGGCAATACATACCCCTCATGACTGCCTTGAAAGTGTGCCAATTGTTTACGTGAAAGGTGTCTGCGGGGTTATTAGTGGTAAAAAAAATCCTTGATCGCCTTCCTCAGGTCGTCACAAAGTAGCCTATCTCTACTAAGAAAATTGGGGAAGTACCATCTAGCGAGTTTAGAACGTGGAGCCGGCCAATTGAGCGACACTTCCAGTGGGGCGTGATCCAAGAGGCAGATCGGATGCAAATGGGCCCCAGAGAGTGACTGGCGGAGTGTTTGACTAGTAAAAATATGATCAATCCTAGACTATGATCTGTGAGAGTGGGAGAAGAACGAATAGTCTCTTGTTGAGGGGTTAAGAACCCGCCAAGTGTCCTCCTGCCCCAATCGATGCAAGGACACTTTGAGGGATGGAGACGCTAGGGGGCGCGCGACAAGATGGCCGCATCTCAGTGAGGCTCTGTCCGCCCTGACCAAATTAATCAACATTTATCCTAAATCCGGGAGACAATCCCACCGTCTAACCCCCGATCGAACCGGAAAAACGAAGCGGCGATCGAGAACGCAGGTTGCAGGCTATCGGAGGCTGTAACGACGCTGCAAACGACTGGGCTCTGCTGCGGCCTGTGGACCGCGAAACGGACGGCTGCCCCCCCGCTGGTGGGCCCGATTTGCTGCTAAGGGGGCCGGAGGGCTGCTGCTGTGCCGGGCCGTCGACCGACGCTGACCGTGGAGGGGTGGACGAGACGGCATAGGTTTGCTGTGCAGAGACGCGGCCATAGGCGGGCGGAGCAGAGGAGGGACACACTGATGCGCCCGCTTGCTGTGCGCTCGCTGAGGAGCCCCGGTGGAGGACGCGATCACGCGAGCCTGGGGATTGCGGCCTACTGTGAGTAGACGGGGTCCTGTGTGCTGCGCTTGCCCCGCCGCGAGGCCACTGATCCGCATACCATCCCCGCACTGCATCTCAGAGGAGGAGTGCTGACGAGGCACCGGGAGTGTGACATCCCTACCGCTGCGCGCTCCGGTACGCTGCGTGGTTGGCCCTACCGGCGGGCGGCGCCTGCATTATACTGAGCTTGTCACCGCCATAGTGGGAGATCCTTGCCTGGAGAGCTGCACCGCGGCGGCGCGAGGCTGCCTGGAGGAGGCGAGGTGCAGCGTATAATCGGCCTGATTGCTGCTTAGTGTTGAGTGGGTGGTACTTTGGCCTACTGTTGGACGATCGAACTGCTGGTAATTCTGCGCCAATTGGCCCCTGAAGACCTTCCTGTTGTGCGGAGGGTGGGTCCTGCTGCTGAATACCCCTGCGAGACGGAGCGTGCACGGACCGCCTAGTCGCAGATCCATTGGACTCTGGATTGGGCATACTACTGGGTGAATGAGGGACACCCATTTCGCTCCTGCGCGCACTCCCTAGATCATTGCGCACTCTCTGGGGAGTAAGTGGGTCCCCTGAGAACTCCTATCCGCATCAGGGCAGGACCACGATAGATTCACCGGGCTGAAGAACTAAACGCAGCCGTAAACCTGCAACTGCAGACGCAGCGGTACCCACCCTGATCTACTGCGGTGCGGCCAGCCGGGGACGCTGCTTGCGGCGACTACGTTGGGAAGAGAAGACAGGCGAAGGTGCAACCTATCCCCTGAGCAGGCCGAGACAATGGGGAAGCTAGATGGTAAGCAACCCAAACTCACCTTCGACACTCGAAAGACGCCGAGAGGACAATTGACGGACCCAGAACAGGATGCCGCCAATCCAGAGGCGCAAAGTACAGCTGAGGTGGACATGAAAACACTGCTGCACACAATGAAAACGAGCTTTGCCTCAATCGAAGGTAAAATGGATACCATATGCGCCAGAATGGACCAAATTACTCAGAAGATTGAAAAGCAAGATGGGAGGATTCAGGAGGCGGAAGCACGTATCTCCACCCTAGAGGATGACCATACGCAGGCGGCAGGACAGCTCACCGACATAGACAGGCTACTGAAGGTAATTGCGGCCAAAAACGAAGATATTGAAGCCCGCTCAAGACGAAATAACATACGCATTACGGGCGTTCCCGAATCCACCAACACGGGGAAGCTTGAAGACTATGTAGAACGGATGCTGACTACATGCTTTGGCCAGGAGGCATTCTCCAGAATGCTAATAGTTGAAAGAGCGCACCGCACACTGGCCCCGCGGCCTCCGCCGGGTGCGGCGCCCCGGCCCATAGTTGCGAGACTGCTCAACTATCGTGATCGCGACGCGGCCCTCCGGAGAGCAAGAGAGATAAAAGAAGTGGTTTTCGAAAATAATGCCATCTCATTCTACCCTGATTTTACTCTTAATGTCCAGGAAGCACGGAAGAAATTCGCTCCTATAAAGAAGAAGCTCCAACAGGACGGCGTGGAATATGCGATGCTCTATCCGGCACGGTTGCGGATCACCTACGAAGGTAAACAACAACTTTGCAGCACTCCACAGCAGGCGGCGGACTTCTACAAAAAAACAGTGCTGGCAGCTAAGAAAACGACGCGATCACCAACACATGCTCAAGACGCCCTGATGATACACGCAGAAGACTGAGAACAGCAACAGACACTTACCGAACCAGTAATACTAGGTGCTCATACGAACACTACTGATATAGACACTGGTCCACGCCTGAAGGTAACATAGTACAAGACTAATGTACGCCTCGATGTCGCACCTGTAAAATTTATTATGGACGGTGGGAGCACTGTCGGGTACAGTAACGGGGTGTCAGGGCCCCTCTCCACACGCTACTAGAGTGTGGGAGGAGCAGTTGCGCCCCCTGGGAAACACGTCTCCAAGGGAGCACCCCTGTCCCCCTGTAGAGAGGTTTGTTATGTTGGGCATTTGCCCTAGTTGTTTTGTAAGCCAGATATCGTCACCAAAAGACATCAAGGACTCTAGACGGCTTTTGCTGTTATATTTAATGTTACACTGTGTAGGTCAGCTCATGAATAGAGATATCCATCTGCTGCGCAAGGCACTTTACCTAATAACATGGGCTGGGCACTACCTACGCAGGGATATGATGACGCATAAGTTACGTATGTTTTTAATGCTTTGGGCTGTACAGGGAGGGATTCAGAGGGTGGATAATGTACACGGCAAGTTGGGGCCGCCGTTGTGGGAGGGATGTTGGGAAAGGGGGGTGGACATTGCGGAATTGGCGTTTTCACACACTCACCATCACAATCAGAATGTGCAGGAATCACTTAATCGCAGACATCAGCACAGCGGTGACACGAATAGGGCCACTCAAGGAAACGGGTGATGGCTGATGAAGTGCGCAGGACCACTACTGCAGCGGGACTGGGTTTGCTCACCTGGAATATTAGAGGACTGTGGAATCCTAAAAAGAAAAGACACATCCTGGCCTACCTTGACAGGCACCAGGTCAGCATAGCTATGCTACAGGAAACACATACACCCCCCCAAACGCAGCCACAGTTCGCCACAAGGTGGGCATCGCACAGATATTTCTCCTCATACTCTACCTACTCCAGAGGAACAGCAATACTCATAAAAAGAGCGGTACCATATATCGAGGAAGGCTCAAAGCTTGACCCACAGGGGAGATACTGCATGACGTGGGGAAGACTGGCCTCTGAGTCTATAACGCTGGTGTGCTGTTATGGCCCCAATGTGGACGATGAGGATTACTACATTACCTTATGGGCGCAAATCGTAAACATAGGCTCGACCCATCTAATCTGGGGAGGCGACTTTAATCTAACACTGCACCCACCCCATGACCGCTCCCATCCTATGCCACATCATTATACCAAAGCGCAGCGCCTACTTCAGCAGATAGTAGTGGACAATCTACTGGTGGATCTCTGGCGCCACCATCACCCGACACACTCAGAAGGTACATTTCATTCGGCGGTACACAACACTTGGTCCAGGTTGGACATGTGGCTCGTATCACAAGATATCGCATTACATACTCACTCCTCCCGACATCTTGCGCGTACTTACTCAGACCACTCCCCCGTGTTAATGCTGGTGACACCCCCAGGGATGTCCCCCCAGCCTAGACAATGGCGCTTACAACCCACGATGCTACTGGATGCAGTGTTCAGATCTGAACTGGGGGAAACGCTAGAAGAATATCTGCGACTCAACATAGATTCCGTCCCGTCCCTGGCCTTGGTATGGGAAGCGCTGAAAGTCACTATACGAGGCCAATGCATGGCCAAAGGGGGGGGAATCCTCAAAGACATCCGCGCTACTATAGCGCGACTAGATAACCAGCTCAAACAGCTGGAGGCGGAGATGCATGGGGCGAGCGATGGCCCCAGGATGGCCAAAATTCGGGAGACCCTAATAGAATACCAGGTGGAGGCAGAAAGGGAATGCCTCTTCCGAGGAAAATATCATAAAGCGCGTAGATACGGTGAAGGAGAGCGCCCTGGCAAAGCCCTTGCCGAGACTATTCGACCGCCCCGAACGGCAAATCATGTCCTAGTGATCCGAGATAGAGAAGGTGAGCTACAACGAGATGTGACGGCTATAGGGGAGGTATTCACTGCACACTACCGCACATTATACACGTCGTGCGCGGCGCGACAAAACGAAACCCCACAATACTTGCAACAGATAGAACTGGCCTGGCTTAGCAATCGACAGAGGGAATTCTTAGCGGCGGATCTGGAGGTAGACGAAATACGGGCGGCAATTATGCAGATTAGCAATGGTAAGGCGCCAGGAATAGATGGCCTGGGCATAGAATTTTATAAAGCATATGTAGACACTCTAGCCCCCCTGTTGAAGGAAGTTTATGAGGAGGCTGCTCAAACAGGGACACTCCCGCCTACCATGAGAGAAGCCATGCTGGTCTCGCTGCTAAAGCCCGGTAAGGTCCCTGAATCCACGGACTCGTATAGACCATTGTCGTTGATAAATTGCGATGTTAAAATATTGGCAAAGGTCTTAGCGAATCGGCTCACTCTACTGATGGATGGGCTTATCCGACCCGACCAAGCCGGGTTCATACCCAACCGCTCCACCTCGCATAACCTACGGACCCTCTTTTCCATCATGCACGATATAGATCAAGAGGAGCAGGCCGTGGCAGTCTTCTTAGACGCCACCAAGGCGTTTGATTCTCTGGAATGGGGATACCTCCTAGCAGTCTTGACACATATGGGATTCCCTCCGGGCTATCTAGGATGGATCAAACTGTTATATAATGAACCCTGCGCCTCCTTGATGCTCAATGGAAAGCGATTCCCGGCCTTTGATATCACCAGAGGCACGCGACAGGGCTGCCCCTTTCGCCCCTATTATTCGCAATAGCTATGGAGCCGCTGGCGGCCATGTTGCGTCAACATCACAAAAGGTACGCGCTTGACTACCCCACGAGACCGATACTAATATCGCTCTATGCAGATGACATTACGCTTTATGTGCGTAACCCCGCGGAAGGCCTAAATGCCATGATACGGGAAGTCATAAAATTCGGAGCCTTTTCGGGTATTACCATAAACTGGGGAAAGTCCCAACTCATGCCACTCACAAATTGCACTACACCGTTTCCAATGGACTATCCGCTGTTATGGAGCAACGACGAGGTCCGTTATTTGGGGATAACCGTAATCAGAGACAAAGAGGAGCTCTTGCGCGCTAATTACGGGGTAGTCCTGACTAGGGTAGAGGATCTCATCAACAGATGGATAGCATTGCCGCTTTCTCTTGCAGGCCGAATAGCCTTGATGAAGATGGTCATCCTGCCCAAATTCTTATATCTTTTCACAAATATCCCCTTCCATCCTGGACGACCGTTTTTCACTAGACTGAGAAGTCAACTTATCCGTCTCGCATGGGGCGGCAAGCAACCCCGGATCCAATGGCGCACCCTTACGTTACCATTTGCTCAAGGCGGGTTTGAGGCGCCTGATCCAGAACTTTACTATCTTAGTGCGCAGGCACACTTCGCCTCATACTGGCTGACCCCCCCCTCCCTTTATGACGCACTTGGCGGTGGAACAGGGGCACATGGCGCCGCTTCCTTTAAGGGGCTTTCTGGGAGTAGACGACACGACTGCCGGGGGAGGGAGATCCACAGTGGCTTGCACAAATAGAGCATGGCGGGCTATTGCCAAGAGATCCCAAGTTCCCATGTTATATTCCCCGTTGCTCCCGCTGCTAGACCAGCATAATCTGCCAGTCACGCAGGAAGGAATCTGTAAACGCATGCTCATCCGACTAGGTCTCCACACTTGGGGGGACATGTACAGTCAAGGACTCTTCAAAAGTGCGGCCGAGTTTCTAGGCAACACACCACCCACCACTCTGGACAGATTCCTATATATTCGCTTACGTCAAGCGGTTAAAGCAGTTACTCCCGCATTCCCGGAAGAACCCCCCACACTACTTCCACTGCACCAAATGATCCGGGGAGGGGCATCGCATGCTGTATCGCACATATACAAAACTACTATAGGGGCAGGGACACACAATGCTCTGAAAGCCAAACAGGGGTGGGAAGCAGAATTGGGACACACTATCACGGAGGAAGCCTGGACATACAGTTGTCAACAAACTGAACGCATCACGGCTAGCAGCAGATTTAGAATTATTCATTTTAAATTTCTCCATAGAATGTACTATACCCCGGTAAGGATGCACAAGCTACAGTTAAGAGACCATGATCGATGCGATAGATGTCGACAGGAGGGGCGGGTTTCCTACACCTATCGTGGGAGTGCCGCTCTATTGCAGACTATTGGTCAGAGGTGGGAAAGGCTCTGGGTGATATACTGGAGATGCAGCTGGACCTTACACCAGAAATGGGTCTCCTGGGTTACCTCCCAAACCACAGAGGTCAAGCTAAAAGACTTTTGGCGCTGGGCCTGCTGATAGCCAAGCGGAGAATTGCTTGCAGATGGGGACGGGGCAGAGCGCCAAAGTTCAAAGAATGGTTGACAGACCTCACCTATTGTCAGGAACAAAGCAATATTTACGCTGAACTACTACCCCTTAGTTCACGACCCTGTGACATTTGGGAACCGCTTACTCTGTACATGCTTAAACTGACCGGGCCAGACACAGACAGTGGGGCCACACCATCACAAAACATTCACCACACTGAGATTGACGGGGCGCAGGGGAGTGCGACCGATACCTGAAGAAAATGGCGTGACTTTTCTCTTGCCATGCACACTTAAGCCACTTGTCCTGTGTAGAAATTGCTATGCCCAAACTTGAATCGAGAACTAACTTGCTGTATTCCGGATAGTCCAAAGTAGCATCTATCACAACTGTCGATTGTAAAATTGTTATTATGCAACAGGCTGAGATGATGGTTACAGAGCTTGTCAACTAGTAAACCCAATGTAAAATGTCTTTTGCGTTTCTCACCCACACTGTGTGCCGAATGTTGGGACCTGTACAGTTAAATTTAAAGCTATGCATTGACCTGAGCTGCCTCACGATTACCACAGGGATAGCTGCTGCGCTTTGACAATTGTGGCTGGGCTGAGATGAACCTGGCTGCGCCATATGTTCAAGAGGATGCCAAATTACAAGGTCATTATTCGGTATTGTCCACTGCAAATGATTTTACTGTCTGATATATATTGAGACTGATGTATTTATATATTGCAGAAATGCACTGATCTGATGAATCTATGAGTTGCCAACGTAATGTGTACCTCTTCTTGCACCTGTTAGAGTGATGTAATGGAAAAATGCTAATAAACAAAGTTTAAAAAAAAAAAAGGACACTTTGAGGGATTTACTAAAGACTCCTCCTGCTGATCTGTGTGGGTGGGTCGTGTCTATGGTAGGGTCTCATATAAGATTAAAATCTCCCAGCAAGATTATTTCCCCATAGCTTTGTGACCCCCGGCCCTCGTGATACCAGTGGCCAGCCCGAGGGACCCAACGGCTCTGCGTGTAGAGTATTTACGTGTTGCTGTTAGTGGCAGGGTGCGGGACAGAGTACCGTGCCGTCTCTACCTTTCAGTGTCCATAGGCCTGCATCTGGAAAAACCACCGGGACCGCACCACTCACCGCAGTGCCTTCTCTTTCTTTAGGCGGTATTAGGCGTATGCGGCAAGGGAGCGGGACAGGGCCACGCCACGCACTTCGATCCAATCTGCAAATGCACCCCACCTTCCAAGGGAGCACCGCTGCTATATTTGCTGCTGTGTAAAGGTAGGGGTCACACTTCGGCACTTACAAATCATCCAGGTCCGCTGTCCCCTGCACCGAGTACGAGTCTGTACAACACCCTGCACCCACTTACTCCATCCAGGGCTGCGACACTCAGTAATCCTTGACAGCCCTGCAGGTTCCTGGGCAGAAGTTCGGCGCCAGCATTAGTGTCCCAGTATGTCAAGCGCGTAAATGCCACTGCACGTCATTCACCGTGCCGGGCCATAGCCCCGCAGACAACCACGCAGCAGTGGAGGTTCTCCGTGCTCCCACTCGCCCCTCAGTGGTAACTTTCATGGGTACGCTCAACCGTCGTGCTCTCCTCAGACTTCAGAGGGCTCTGCGTAGCACTCACCGTCAGGCCGCTCGTCGCAGGTAATACAGCCTGCCAGGCGCTGTGCCCTTTCTGTGTCCGCCGGTCTTGCCGAGCACTCCCCGCTTATTCAGCAACCCACCGAATCTGGGACTGGCGGAGTGTTTGACTAGTAAAAATATGATCAATCCTCCTGCTGATCTGTGTTGGTGGGTCGTGTCTATGGTAGGGTCCCATATAAGATTAAAATCTCCCAGCAAGATTATGTCCCCTGAGGCAAAGCCCTCCAATGCTAGCAGGAATGTGAGTAGAAAGTCCGACTGCCTTGATTGGGTGCGTATACTGTGGCGATGGTGCATGGCAGTCCCCGCAAGACCCCCTTGACCATAAGAAATCTCCCCGCCTTGTCGGTTTGAGTGTCGAGATGGTGGAAGTGGACAGAGGAGTGGAAAAGGAGGGCGATCCAATTCTGTATAGCGGTGGACGAGGAGCGGAAAATTAAGGGATAGGCTTTATGTTTTAGGCGAATGTCTTTGCCTTTTTTTAAGTGGGTTTCCTGTAATGCCACTATCTTAGCCTGGTGGTCCCCCAAGTATTTCCATAAGTGTTGCCTCTTGTTAGGAGAGTTAAGACCCCTCACATTCCATGATACACAGCTAACAGCCATTTAGTCCGGGGCATTCGGCGCTCCCACTTGGGCACCCCCACCAGCTGTAAATCCCCCCCCCAACCCAGCCTCTCCACCCCTCACCCCTCTCCCATAGACCAGTCGTAAAGGCCACATTTTTTAAACACCATGGAAGAAACATTAACACAAACTTGAACAGTATCTGTGAGCTGGAGTGTCCCCAAAGCGATTGGAGATCATCACCCTAGGCAGCTCCAGGGGCGAGTCAACTTCTGCTCCCAGAGCCCCGTTGCATAGATATTGGAACACTGGAAGTTTGACAATGACCAGCTTTAGGTTGGATGGAACATCTGTATCGGTTACCAGTGAAAGAAGCATGCCCCTCATCAGCCAAGATCCAAGTCCAAGGCCCCCGGGCAGGGGGGGCTATGCCATTCCTACCCCCCTCAGTTCGATCAAGATCATTGCCCCACCATCCAATAAAGGGGGCAGAACCAATCCGCCCTAGAGTCAGGGGGACCAGAGCGTTCATAACGGTCAGTCTTTCGTTCTCTTGCCACCTCTCTTGGGTGTCTGCCATGGGCCATGCGAGCGTTGCTCCGTCCACTGCTCAGGGTGCGCTTCTCCTGGAGTTGTAGCCGGTCGCGATGGGTTGTCCTTCAAACCTAGTAGGCCCGCTGCCTCTTCAAATTCTGTGAAGTGGTACGATTTGTTGTTGAGCAGGAATGCTATGCCAAAAGGGTATGTCCACCTGTACCGAACTTGGCGATCCCTTAGAGCCTCTGTTATCGGGCGGAATTGCTGCCTGCACGCCAATGTGGCCTGAGTCACGTCCTGAAAGAGGGAGCATGTTGCACCTTGAAATGTGATCTTGTCGCTGCCTCTAGCATTCCGTAGAATCAGTTCTTTAGTTTTAAAGGAGCTGAACTTTGCCAGAATGTCCCTAGGGCGCCTGTTTTCTCCTTGTAACGTGGGCCCACCCTGTGTACTCGCTCCAGCTGGACCTCTGGGCCGCCCTCCCCAAGGACCGTAGAAAAGAGACCCACCATGAACGATTCCAGGTCAGGCCCTTTCGCAACCTTCTTCCAGGCCTCTCACCCTGATGTTGTCTCTGCGAGAACGGTTTTCAAGGTCTTTGCATTTGAACATGGCGGCACGTAATTGAGCTTGCACAGTGACTGACCCCTCCTCCAAGTGCTTCATTCGACCTTCCAGATCTTGGCATTTCAATTTGAGGTCTAAGGTGCGTGTACCCACCAAATCCACGCCTGCCTGGAGCACCACCAGCTTCGTTCCCATCTCGAAACGCGTCAAAGGACGCGCCGATGTCAACCTTAATATCTTCTCTCAGCTCCTTCTTAAAGTCTCTCAGCAAAGTCAGCAGCTCGTCTCGGGTGAGAGCCATCGCGCCCCCTGGTTGCGTGTCCCCCTCCTTGTCCACCCTGACCTCAGTTGGGGCGAAATAGCTGGAGACTCTATTCAATTGCGCCTTCTTAGGTGGCATAGGGCTGGGGAACTCGGTCAGCTCAGAGCCACCCTCCCTTTAATCAGGCCTGATTCCAAGGCAAAATCCTCAGGTGCACAGCTGGGCTCCCTGTGACAGTCACTGGCTCAGGCATCCAAGGTTCAAAAGCCCCCCAGTACGCCTCTAGCTCTTGATCAGAAGCAGCCCCCACTGCACCTCTATTTGCCTCTTCATGGGCCCTTCCTCCTCCGCATTAGGCAGCCTCACCGCGTGGCCCTCGCGCTCTGCTGCAGGCCCAGCAGGGGCCATGTTAAGGTCAGGCAGCCAGACAGAGGGCTCCCGTCGACCCACTCCGGTGCGCAGGTTACCGGGGGGAAAACTCAAGCCGCCCGCCCCACTCCTTTTATTTCACTTGCTCCCACCTGTGTAACGGGCAGCACGGTAGACTCCTCGCCCTCTGCGTCTTGCGGGACAGGCCGCCCCCCTCCACTCCGCCGGGCCCCGCCTCTTTCTCTTCGGTGTCTGAGCAGCTCCGGTCTCGGGAACGTGGGGGGCGGTTGCACATTGGGTCCCGCAGTGTGCGTTTGGTTGCTCCTGCAGCCTCGGAAGGTCAGCGTCTGCCCCTCTCTTGGCACCCGATGATGTCCGCCGCCATCTTGGCTCCCTGACCACGGTGCGGGCTCACCCAATCCAGGCACCGAAAGGCTATATTCCGATGGCCAGCAGTGTGTCTCAGAGCCTTCAGGTATAGCACACCTTAACTCATCTGTGTGCGCGGATTTGCCCGTATCTTGTGCGCTGGTGCGATCAAGTTCCCGGGGCTCGGAGCGGAGCCGGGCAGATTCACGTCCGCGTGGCCATGATGGTTGGCCACCCCCCCACTAGCGTCTTTTTTTTAAACAGAAGGTATATTCTAAAGGCTTGATCAGCAGTATTTTTGGAAGTTGATTTGCATATGAGTAAGGCATCTTATTTACATTTAACCCACTCTTCCATCTGTCCCAATACAGTTTTGCCATACATTTTCTCTAGATATTCTGCCAGGCTTGTGGTAATTTGCTGGCCCTTCCTGTCTTCACTTTTATGCAGTGGAATTATTTCACTGCCAAGCCCTGACAGTGGTATAGAGCCTCCTCTTGCAATCATCTTAATTAATTACATAACATATGGGGGGAAAAGCCATGCCATATAATGGTTTGCAGAGACATTACCTAGGTTAGTGTTTCTCTTGCTTTTGGCATCTGGGTGCATGATATAACCCTTATTGGAGTTGGCCCTTTCCGCAGGGTCATCCCCAAATTTTTTGCCTTTACTCTCCTGTTTTCTGAACCATTGTTTTTTGGCTTTTAGGACGCTGGGCACTTTTCCACTTCTAATCAGGACTGAAATTGCTTGTACTCTCTCCTTAAAACATGATAGAATTGGCTTATACCCAATTGGGATATTTTATTTACTTGTAAGTCCCTAGTAAAGAGGCACTACTGTTGCCCAGGGTCTATAAATTAAATACTGCTACAGGGCTCGAAAAATCCACTCGCCCGCTCGCATTTGCGAGCCAGATTCAATTAGGGCAAGCTATTTTTAGGTTCTAAGACAAACTGACTTTTGACCTGTCTCTGAAAGCAGAGAAAATGTGACAAGATAGCAAGATTTAAAGGCATCTTTATTGCTCACAAAGTGAATGAGCAATAAAAATGCCTTTAAATCTTGTTAACTTGTCACATTTGCTCCGCTTCCAGAAACTGAGGTCAAGTGTATTTCAGTTAGGTCGAGTAAATTTTTTAGGTTACTAGACCTGCCAGTCTAGTAAAAAAATTAAATGATTTTTCAAGCCCTGTACTAGTGGGCCTGCAGCACTGATTGTGCCACCCACTTATGTAGCACTTTAAACATCTCTCAGGCCTGCCATTGCAGCCTTTGTGTACAGTTTAAAACTGCCATTTTGACCTTGCAAAATAAACATATTGCCAGGCCCAAACCTTTCTTTTTAGTACATATAAGTCACCCCTAGCGTAGGCGCTAAACAGCCCAGAGGGCAGGGTGCAGTGTATTTAAAAGGTAAGGCATGTATTTTTAAGTTTTACATATCCTGTTAGTGATAAACTGCTAAATTTGTTTTTCACTACTACAAGGCCCACCTCTCTCATAGAATAACATTGGGTTACCTTATTATATTTAATAAGTAACAACTTTCAGTTAGGAGCAGGTAGACAGGTCTAGTTTGGTGTCTAAAGAATTGTAATTAAAAGCTCTCTTTAATGGTAAAGTAGTTACATATCAGAAATGCCACTTTTAGAACGTTGGCAATTTCATGCCCTAGCCATTTGGTGCCTGTAGCCTGATCCTGGGTCACACGACTAGGTATAGCTGGCAGTTGGTCTCTGTGTATTGCTCCCAGTCACTGAGACAAAGGGAATATAGGTATTGGCAGGATGTGCCACCCTGAGTTAACGAGGGGGAGGAGCTGTCACCTACCACACTTGAACACCACATAGGCTCTACACTGAGCACTTCCATAAAGGATTTGTTACATGTCATTTGTGATCCCAGACAAGCTGGGGCCAAGACAGGAAGGAAGCTGATACCCGACACCTCAAGTGGGTGGAAACGTCTAGAGGCTTCCTCTGCTTCAAAGTGGGCATCAAATATACATATTGGGCCCACAGACGCAACATTTCAACACACTTTTGGACCTGTGAACTCTGCCAGGAAGAAGGACTGTCACTCTGCTGGACTGCTACCTGAAAGGACTGCTGCCCCACTGTGCTCACCTGCCTCCGTGCTGCCCTCTTGCGTGGGTGAGAAGGACGGGACCTGCAACTTTAAACTCACGACCCCAGATTGACTCCAAGGGCTATTTGTCTGGCCTCCTGATCAGAGCCTAAGGGACAGAACAGGCCTCTAACAATCTTGAACTCAGCACCTGGACTCTGCAATCTGTGAGTCCTGCCCTCCCAAGTGGTGCCACCCCAGTCCTGGACACTTGGAAGTGGGTCTGAAGTTGCTCTGCCAGCCCATCTGTTAATTAAGCAGTACCGAAGCATCTCCTCCGCGGCGTATCTCCTGCAGATCCTGAGCATCGCCTTTGCTGCGCGACACATTGCCCTTGGAACTGACGCATCGCCTCTGCTGTGTGGAGTTCTCTGACGCAAGGACTTTGCATCCCCAATCGGAATTGCTGCTGCGTAATCCATCTCCATGCAAGGACATTGGCTCACCTATTGCAGCCCATCGTATCAGCTGCTGGGCGATGCATCTTCACGCTAGGACATAGCCTCCCCCATTACAGCCCATCAGAACTGCCGCTGCATGATGCATCTCTATGGGAGGACATTGCCTCGCCCAGTGCAGCCCATCGGAACCATTGCTTTGTGGCGGATCTCCATGCAAGGACATCGCCTCACCCAAGCAAACGCCCCAGAACTGCTGCTGCGTGACGCATCCCCTCACCCGGACCTTGCATCGCTTCTGCTGCACGACGCATCCTCAACGCGGGACTCCGCATCTCTTCGCAACCAGGATTAAGGTACTGTGTTCAGCAGACCAAATCGGGTCCCTGTAGCAGGCCCTACCTCCATCATGGTCGGCCTGAACTTGTGACTTTGTCTTGGTCCGGCGTGGCCAGAATACCACAGTTGGAGTTTTGAGCTTTCTGGCACTATTTTCATGGAAATCTTTAAAACTTGCGTATCTCCAGTTCTACTGATTGGATTTTTGTTGTTTCAGTCTTTATTTATTAAAGTTTACTCTTTTTTCTAAATTGGTGTTGGATTTTCCTTGTGTTGTGTTTTTACTTTATTAATGTGTGCTGTGCTGCATAAATACTATACACATTGCCTCTATGTTAAGCCTGACTGCTCTGTGCCATGCTACCAGAGGGTTGAGCACAGGTTAATTTGGGGTTTGCTTGTGACTTCACCCTGACAAGAACTGTGGTTGCTGCTTGAGTAGGTGGTGACCCCCTCAACCAGTAACTCAATTTCTCACACCCCTGTAACATGATCGTTTCATAGTATGCTCTGGCTACTCCTTCCAACCCTTGTGTAGGGAGACTTAAATATAGAGAATGAATCCATGTCGGCGAATATGGCCAGAACAAGTACATAGATGTGGTACTGAGATGCCATGCTTAAATGCAATCCATTGTTTTTTTTGGGTATGTCCAGGACCAGTTACTGTCCATGCCATTTAATTGTGTCGATGGATCATTGTATCTGATGTGACAATAAATACATAATAGACAGGTTAGAATAGTTTTGGCAAAAAGCTGTTTAAAATAATATAACCAGAAGAGAGCCAGGACCCTCGTTAGAAATTTCACTAGCGATTCCATCAGTTTCTGTGGTTTAGTCATCAGGCCCAAGAATTTCAGCCACCTCAGCCAATTTCCCAGTTGTTGCAATTTTATCATCTCTATATAGGTGTGTGGGAAGACAACTAAAGACAGGCAAGATCTTCCTCCTATCTTCCTTCGCTGCAAACACTTCAAAAATGCTGTTAACACTGGCTGTTCAAGTTTCTTGCATGCATTTGGGTGGCATGTGCTGCTTGTCACTGATGTTAAGAAGAGAACATAAGACCACTGGGTCTTGCAGATCAAACTATTTGGTTATCTTTTGCCCTTTCTGAGCAGGACGCCACCGTAGTATCACGGGAAGATGGGTGGCAGGCATACAATATCCCCACTTAAGAATGCTGGAGCCCTGAAGTGTAAATAAGCAAATTTCTCTATTATAAGGACCCATGACCGCATTAGCCACCGATAGGTTCAAAGGAGAGTAGGCAACTGGCAAAGAGCCAATGCTCCAGAACCTGGTCGGTACCCTGATGCAATCAGGGTTCCAGAATAAGTCAATGCCGGAGAGACTATTGTGGGCCCCTGAAGTAAGCGTATATTTCCTGTTGTGTGTGTGCCACACTCTCAAAATATCACAAAGTCCTAGGGAGTTAATTCCGGATGTTAGAGACTTCATACTACTAGCTCGATGTGTTTTGGGGTCTGCAATGGAGCCCCGTTATGGAACCGGGATGGCGTTAAAGTCCCCTTCAAAGACAATGTTCTTGGGGGGGGGGGAAACTTCAGTATAAGAGCCCAGCAGCCATCCAGTGCGCCTTTTGGGGGATTGTGAGTGAATGTAAACACTGAGCAGATTATATTGGGCACAGTCTAGATATCCCTCTATATCGAGGTATCTGCCCATTCGGTTCTGTGTGGGTTATTGTTTGGGTCAGTGTAAAGGATTTGTGAAGGAGTATCGCTACACCTCTTGTCCCCCTGGAAAACCCGGCATGGAACACTCGGTCATAGCTGAAGCATCACAAGAAGGGGCATTAAGTACACAGTAGGTGGGTCTCCTGAAGCATAAGGACAGCCGGAGGTTTTCTCTTTGCGTAGGGGAGGATGGCGGATCTTTTGATCCTGTCCAGGAGTCCATTGATGTTCCAACACATTATGCAGAAGTTAGCCATTTTGGATCAGTTGGTCATGGAATGTGTGAGTAGGAAACCCTGCAGATGTTTTAGTAAGCTGCCCTACAGGACAGAGTGGGCCTTCAGCAAGTGTGTGGTGTGAAACAAACACAGTGTAGCTAGCTGTCGTGGGCTGGGTTGTAGTGAACACAAAAGAAAACCAAATGAAATTTCAACACCCCCATACTTCCCACACAGAAGTATCTGTTGCCCCTAAACTTTCTTGGAAACCAAACATTGTCTCTGCTGCGTGAGAGTCTAGTTGGGGGACTTTGATGTGTCAGGAGCAGTAGTTACGCTTCTTCATCTTGTGGCTGGTAGTAGTGCTGTGTTTTTAAGTGAGGCCCAAATGGATCAGGGAAAGTGGTCAATATCTCCATAGGTCCTCCCCCTGTCGAGAGTAATCTCTTCAGATCCGCTGAAGTATTGGATAGTTTGTGATCTCCCTGGGGAGTCCACTGGTTGGTTTGAAGTCGCCGGGTCAGCCCCATGATCTGGCGAGCATGGCTGTTGGGGGTTCATCTCTGCATCAGAGGAGTTCGGGGATCTTCTAGAGGTATCACAATGTTTGTGGGATCTTATTTTATGTCAGGGCCGGGGGCGAGAAATAATTGGTAGTTGGTCTCCACAATACCTCCCAGGGCCCTGACCCTGTTTTGGCCGCACAGCCAAGAACTTTTCGTTTAGCTGCATAGTCCCAAGCCTCCTCCGGGGTGCTAAAAAAGTGAGCTGGGGGCACATCAGCATGTATTGGAGGTGCATTTGTAGGAAAGTGGAATATTATGTGATATGGCTGGGTAGCCTTACCATGTAATATTATCACAATACCCCAAAGATGGTCCTTGGATTCACACGAATAAATCCTTAGCTCAGTCCTGGTAGAGTGGCAAAGAGCCTTCAGGCCTTAATAGAGGAACATGTGTTAAGCATTTCAGAGAACCAACATGGACAATAAGTAATTGACACAACTCGAGAGAGATCTGACACCAATTTAAAAAATAGAGTGTATTTTTATCTTAATTTAGACACAAAAATGAACGGAATAGCATACATAGAAACGGAGTTATAGATTTGTGAAGGAATATTAAATCAGTGCAGTAAAATACATGGACAAAATAACATTACGGTCAATAGCAAAAACCACTAGTGACAATCTGTCACGTGCAGGTCGAGTTTCATGGAACCCTTACACGGTTAAGGTCAGGCATGCCCCAGGACCAGGCCATAAAAGTCAGAGCAATTTTACCCAGCCCATGGAGTCCAGGTGCAGAGTTGTCCTGGCTGTCCTTGGTGCTGAATGGAAACTGCGCTGATGCTAAATTTACCACTGACACAGTGCTGCAAGAAACTATGCAAGAGCACAGCAGATACACAGCTTCTGAAATTGGATGATGGTTGCACCGTGTTTCCTGTAGATGCAGCGTCGAGTGTAGGGCTCGGTTACCGGATTGGTGACCAACAATCCTTGGCAGTAATAAGCACAGTGAAAAGGTACTGGAACTTCACTGGGTCCGGGGGAGTGATGTAGCGTCCTGCAACTTCAGGGCAGGTGAGACTACAACTCCCAATGCACTGCAACACCTGAATTTGGGCGATCCCACAGAGGGCCCGATGGCCAGCAATTCTTTGGTTCCGGCGAGTGTTTTTACCTGCAGTTTGCAAGGGACTAGTGCCACTGGTCCAGGGGAGACTGAGGGTGTGTCTGGCTTCCACAGGAGTCCCTTTCTTTGGGAGTGCCGAGTTTTAGCCAAGGACGAGGGTCATTCACGCGGTTCCAAGTCTGTTGCCACAAGGGTAGAGTAGCCCACTTTTGCTTTGGTGGTGTGGGCAAAGTCCTGTTGTCTGCGACATGGGTTTTCTCTTGGTTTTTCCTTGATGCAAGTTGTTCAGAACTGAGGTTCTGGTGTCAGGGGGGTCCCTTAAATCCTAGATTTAGGGTAGTTAGGGGTGTGGGAGCTAGTAGCTAATGGGCAGCTAGTCCCTCCAGCTAGTCTGCTCTGGAGGTGACCACATCCAGGGGTGTAGGTCACCATATATACCCAGAACCCAATATTTCTTCCCTCCTAAAGATGGCAGAATTCTATTTTAGGTGTACTGATCAGGCTGCCCACCCTGGAGGTGTGGCTAGCCTTCCTGGAGGTGTACACCTCCTGCATACCTAATTTCCCTCCATACCCGGGTGCAAGCGTGCCTGAGGCAAGGGAAAGGATGTGTCCTCCTCAGCGGGAGAGCCCAGATGCATATTAGAGTCTGTGCAGCCTTTGAAGCTCACTGCCTTGGTGTGCGATTCACTAGCCTGCTTGGGAGGAGGGAGGTGTGGAAAGCATAGGCTGGTCAGCCTGAACACAGCAAAGTTGGGGAAACCAGGTGGGCAACCTCTAAGGTCGCCACCTGGGTGCATGCCACATCCCCTAATGCATGAGATTATTGTCAAAGGTGAGAAGGCATATTGTTTGATACCAAACATGACATATTTTAGCCAGTGCATTTGACTGTGCCACACATGGTGAGTGTACAGTCGAGTTTGGGCAGTTTGCACTGCTCCTGCAGTCTGCAATGGCAGGCCTGTGTCATAGTTTGCTTGGGTCACTTAGGATGGCACAAACCCATGCTGCAGCCCTGGGGACCCCTTTATCACCTATGCCCTGGGTACCCCAGGTACTATATACTAGGGACTTCTAAGGGAAGTAAAGTCCTTGTCAATTATGATTTCCAATTCACACATGACAGTTTTAGGAAGAGAGCACTAGCACTGGAGCCTGGTTAGCAGGCTTCAGAGCACTGTCAGAGTAAAAAATCAGCATCTAGTGGTCCTAATAGGGGCAAAAAGTGAGGGGCATCTGCAAAGACCCCTGTTTTCTTACAGCATTACTTTACATTTTTTTCCTTCATCAAAGAATTTCTGTTTTTGTTGGACTTGTTTTGAGTAGTCTGGTTAAATAATTATCATTGATAGATGCCAGAGATCACTGACTCTTCATGCCTCTTGAGAAATTGTGCCTTGAAAATTAAGTATGCGGGCAATCATCGGTCGTGGGGGGCACACTGTGGGGGTTTAAGCACTAGGGATCTATGGGCTCACTCCACTACGAACCACGGCGAGAGGAGGTCACTTGTGATCCCAGATTTCAGCCAAATCTCCAAGGATTTCTTGGGATCCGTGCCCTTGACACCTTCGGGGAACCCCAAATATCATAGGTTGTTCCACCGTGATCTGTTTTCGGCATCTTCAGATCTGGTTTCAAGTTGTTTCGTTGTGAAGAGCAATGTGGAGACCTTGGATTTGAGGGAGGTTAGTTTGTCTTCTATGGTGCAGACTCGCTTCCAGCTTCAGTGACTCTTTTTGCCACGTTTCAGAGGTCTTGTATGAGTAGAGTCCCATCCATCTGCACCTCTAAGATTTTCAGTTTCCACCACCTCTCTTGAGGCTTGGATTGTCTGTGGGATGACTGCTGAATCAGGTGGTTCCATAGTGGATTGCCCTTCAGGTTTGTCAAGGGTTCCTTTCTATGTTTGATGGAGGGGTGGTATATCTGTCCATCTTGGTTTGTACCTGGGACGTATGGACTTTATCTTTGCCCATGGTACTTCTGGAATCTGCAGGTGGTCCCGTAGAGTCCTCGCAGCCTCGAGTCATCTATAAGGGGGACAAGTTGTACCCAATGGTAGACATATCACTAATAGGGTATAGTTAGCTGGGGGAGCCTCTTGATCTGACCTGCTTGCCTCTTACAATGTTGTAGGTGTACGAAGGGGGCAGCACGGGCAGTCGGTGATCTCTTGGGGTGCCATCACCTGGTGTCAGGTGGACACTATGTTCGTAGCTTGGGTGGATGGCTCTATTGTTTCAGGTCTCAGAACCTGATCCACTTGCCCTGTCAGTGAGTCTGTCAAGGATAAAGCAATAGCTAAGCTCAGTACAGCACGAACAGTCAGGTGCCAGCAATTGTTAAAGAGGCCTAACATTCACATGAGTTCATCACCTCTCCACTCAGAAACACTGGTCCAGCCCCCAGTATTGCAGCGTGGGCCACGCCGCATTTGATATGTACTTCTTGTATGGCAGCCGATGCGTGGAATGTGTTTCCTCTTATTCCTGAGGTCCTATGGTATCCAGCTGGGTGGAGTGGAGGGGTACCCCCCACACGGCGAGGCCCGATGCAGTCCAATTCCTGGATCGGCTTCACTGCAGCCACAGTGTTCCTAGCGACACAGGGGTCATGCAGTCGCTCTGCATGGGTGGATCTGAAAAGGACCCCCAGAGAAGGTGGTTCAAGGATGGGTGGTGGCAGCAGCAGGAGGTGCAAACCCAGCCTCACCTCGTCCTTTAGGGCAGTCCTCTGCTACAGCACAGCTCAGCTGCAGTGCGAGCTGTCAGGAGGCGCCCAAATTGTGATGTCTGGCCCTCTGCCGTGCTCAGCTGCCACGACGGCAGCACCGGGCTCGGGGCACCTGTCCTGGCATGAGATGGTCCTCAGCATGGCACAAGAGGTCCTGGAGAGGGCTGTGGGAGGCACCAACGGCCAGTGGAAGGTGTCTGCACCACCTCTCCACCGGCCAAGACCCTGTGTAGACCTCCAGAGGCCACTTGGGCGTTCCGATCCCTTGTCTCTGCCTCTATTTTGTGCAGCTGGTTCAGACGTTCACGGGGCCAGCACTGACCTTGGGCGACTTCCGAAGCACTGCGCCAGCTCTTGGGCAGCAGCTAAGCCCAAGGATGTTGCAGGATTTAGTGGGGATATGGAGAGGCTCCTTCAAAACGTGTCTGCCATCTTGGCTTGGTTAGCCATGCCCCCAGAATTTAGTATTAACGTTAAGGGGCCGATTACGATGTCGGTCGGAAAGCCTCCGACCGCTAGTCGGAAGCTTTCCGACCGGCACGGTCGGGTTGCAGTCCGACCACCGAATTACGATGTCGCCAGTCAGAGCGTGAACCAGCCCATCATTCTGACACGGTTCCGACTGGCTCTCTGAGTCTTCCGGCTGGTTGGAACTGCACCATAATCCCCTATGGACGGCATTTCCACCATCAGGATTACGATGTCAGTTTCACACAGCCTTTCTGTGCTGGCCTTACTGACATGCAAAGGCTGTAGGAAAGCGACTTTGGGGGCCCCTAGCAGGGCCCACTTGCCTCCGTGGCCTACAGTTGTTGGTCGAGGGGTTAGCTAGGGTGCCTATGCACTGTGTGACAGTCACCATGGAGTGCCTGCCCCAGGGTGCAGGGTTTTACACACACACCCATTTCTTTATGGGAGCCTGTATTACAGTCGTTTACGGCCGTAACACAAGCTCCCATAGAGAATGTGAGTATCCGACCGGAACCGTGTTCTGTCGCATCGTAATTAGGCAGTCTGAACTGCTGACCAGAGGTCGGAGGGTCGGTCCCAAGACGGTGTCGATCGGAGGCAACTCCGACCAACATCTAAATAAGGCCCTTAGAGTTATTTAGTAGAGACAAGGACCAAGAATCCCATATCAGATGTTCAGTTGTCCCATTAGAGGTCTCATAGCAAGAAACTCCTTTCACCAGGCATTAGTGGCATTAAATATATCTTGTGAGATAAACAGATTGTGACCAACCAAACAATTCTCTTTTTATCTTTTGCTGCTTTCAGGACGTTCAGGAAACTCCAGAAACAACCTAATAATGAGCCTAGGTTTAGATATATGAGATTTAGGTCTCCCCAAGCAGTTAGCACGTTGTAGGTTAATGAGAGTAGAATTGGTAATGTTGAGAAGTTCTGGAATAAATTGCTTCCAAATGGCAAACCATATAATTGAAATTATTCGAACAATTTCTGTTTTTCAAAACCTCAAAATGAAACTTCAACTTTTAAATTTCCCTTTACAGTTGAGATATTTTTATGGAAACATCTTTAACCAAACTAACATGTTGCTCCATCTCAGCAATCCTATCTTCCATAATAATCCATCTGCCTTCCATTTGTTGTAGATTGCCATTAGTAGCATTCATAAATGGCTGTAGACTCTCACTTCATTCAGAATTGTATCCAAAATTGGACTATTTGAAGCACTATAGGAAATGTAGGGTCATTCTTCGGTCTCTTGGATTTTGCGCCAGAAGAAACCATTTTTGAACCAGCAGTATCAATCAATCGATCAATCAGAGCTTATTAAGTGTGACTACTCACCTGTGAGGGTCTCAAGGCACTGGAGGCGGGGGGGGGGGGTTTGCAGGTCCTGATGGGCACTGAGGTTCAGTCAAAGAGCTAGGACTTGAGGTCCTTCCTGAATTGAGTCAGCGACGCGGATAGCCTGAGGTGGAGAGGCAGGGTGTTCTAGGCTTTGGCGGCGAGGTAAGAGAAGGATCGCCCTCCAGCCCTGGTCTTGCAGATCCTAGGGACGGTGGCAAGGGCCAGTTCAGCAGAGTGGAGGTGTCTGGGGGTACGTGGAATGAAAGGCGTGGTTGAGGTATGCTGGTCTGGCATTGTTAAGGGCCTTTTAGGCATGCATGAGGAGCTTGAACGTGACTCTTTTGTTGACTGGGAGTCAGTGAAGTTCTCGCAAATGCTGGGACATGTGGTTGTGGCGTAGGATGTTGAGGACCAGTCTGGCTGCTGCGTTCTGAACGTTCTTTAGCTTCCTGAGGAGTTTCTGGGTGACTCCTGCGCGTATAGTGCGTTGCCTTAGTCAAGTCTGCTGCTTATGAGTGCGTGGGTGACCGTCTTTCTGGCCTTAGTGGGGATCCACCTGAAGGTCCTTCGAAGCAGGCAAAGAGTGAGGAAGCATGATGAAGAGACAGCTTTGATCTGGCGGTTCATTGTGAGCGAGGAGTCTAGGATGATGCCGAGGTTTCGTGCGTGGTCTGTGGCTGTGGGGGGGGGGGGTCCTAATGCGGCAGGCCACCAGAAGTCTTCCCAAGCAGAGGTGTTGGGCCCCATGACGAGGACTTCGGACTTGTCCGAGTTGAGCTTAAGGCAGCTGTCTCTCATCCAGGCAGCGACGGCCTTCATCGAATCGTGGAAGTTGTTTTTGGCCATTGTGGGCTCGTTGGTGAGAGAGAGGATCAGTTGGATGTTGTTGGAGTATGAGACGACGTTGAGTCTGTGGTTCCTGACTATGGCTGCGAGCAGGGCCATGTAGACATTGAAGAGGGTGGGTCTCAGGGAGGAGCCCTAGGGGACTCCGTAGCTGATATCTGTGGGTTCAGAGAGGAACGGTGGGAGTCTGACTCACTGTGTTCTGCTGGTGAGAAAGGAGCGGATCCAGTCCAGTTCTTTGTCATGGATACTCGCGTCACAAAGTCTTGTGCTTAGGGTGCGGTGGGAGATGATGTTAAAGGCGGCAGAGAGGTCCAGGAGGATGAGGGCTTCTGTTTCTCCCTTGTCGAGGAGGGAGCGGATGTCATCAGTGGTGGTGAGGAGGGCAGTCTCTGTGCTGTGGTTGCAATCATTAGCCATCTTCCCAGCTGAATATTTGTTGCTAGATATCTTAAAATAGGATTTCGTCCTGCCCAGATATCAAAAAGATGTAGGGGGAGCAAAAGCAGCATTAAAGGTTGTAAGGCACAATATAAATTAGTATAAGCCAGACAAAAAGGCATTCAAAGTGACGATGTGAAGCGCCACTTAATAATTAGGTGTCTGGGAACGGACAGATGACAAATGACGGAATGCAGTGCCTACTTCCGAGGCTGTTACTAGACACTTACTGTTGTATTCCTCTTAGGGTATCCAAAAACGGGCTTTCCACTATCATGTCCTTATATAGGCACAATTCGCCCTGCCCTTATATAGGCATAAAATCCCTGCCCTTATTTAGGCATTAAACCATGCACTCCAAATACAGGCATGGTCTCTGACATCCGTCCACCCTAACGTCACAACGAGTTCATGAAGAACAGACCCTTAGGCTGCGGGAGTTTCCCTAGTCCAGGACTATTGATTTCTTCAAGGACTCATATATTATGCATGAACCATTATTCCTTGGGGGTTCATTCATGACGTCTTTCGCTGTCCAACTCACGTCAATGCTAACATTCTTAGGTGCTCTCAGGTATAAATATACCTTTCCTAGCCCCTGTAAACCAGAGGCGACCTCGACTTCAGAGGAGCCCGTTTCCCGGCCTGACGCACTGAGAAGACGCTGCCATTCCCTGCACGCAGAGAGCCCAGCTTCCAGTGATCTGACTTCCCTTGCGGGGTGTTGGAGTTCGAGTCTGGCAAAGAGATTCCTACCTCTCTCATTCTTCAGGTATGGAGCTGACTAGAACCTAGAGGGACTCTTGGCATACTAGGCATACTAGACTTAACATACTCTTAGTATACTATAGTAAGGAATACTTCACCTACTTCTTCCCTCTTCCTACACCTAGGTCAGGTTAGGTACATTGGGGTAGAATTAGCTTAGCAACACATCGTATGAGTACTCGCATTTTTAGTCTGTGTTATTTATGTAACAGCATATGTACTAAAAGATAATGCTATCGCAGTATTATTTATTTCTACTGCTCACCCTGTACATTATTTATCTCGCATACTGTCTTGTGATAGTAACAGCACATTTTACTTACACCAGAAACAAGACTGTTCAATAAATCCTTTATTGAAACGCCCGTCTATTTCTTTCTGTGTAACTTGGAGAAAACTAAGCATGCACGACTGAGCTGAGTGAAATAGTTATCTATTGTTTCCACGACTCTGGGACACGTTCTGATTCTAAAGGGAAACACAGTGGTCATGTTTTGCGGCTGCCAGAAACTACTCCCTTCTTGTTGGAAACACTTAGAGAAAGGTTTTTAGTAGTCAGGGAAAATTGATGGCGCTCTGCTAATTAACGCGAGTATTTGGATAGAAACAAAATCAGTATGGTGCAACTAGGTGAGGGGATAAACCCTATAACCCCTCAATTCCGTGTGGGTAATACCCTCACAATAACAATTAAAGCAAAAACCTAGGCACACATAATAATAAACAAACAGTATGTAGGTAAATACAAAAACTATGGTAAAGTAGCCACAATTTAGAAAGAAATATCTTCAGATGTGTTGGATAATGTTCAGTCTTTTAATTTTTCTTAAGCTTAGAGCCAACGAACAGAAGACAACCAGCCGACACGTGTTTCGTCGCATTAAGAAAGTAATTCTGCGACTTCCTCAGGGCACTCAGCCGGTGATAATTCCAACCCGGCTGGGCTAAACACTCATGCAGATATGACTGACTCTAGGGGTACCAATAGGCCGTAAAAAAGAAAGAAACATCCGGCACGTTATGATATAGTCCAAGAGTAATGGACAAGAAATGTTAGTGACCGGGGTATCGGTAATGCTTCGTTGCGGGCGCCGTGAGGGAAACTGTATGAAAAGGATAATTCCAGTAGCGTAAGAGATCTAAGGCGTGTAAGCCGGGACCCCTCACGGCCGATCACTGTGTTCCGGGCTGTGGACAACATTTCTTGTCCATTACTCTTGGACTATATCATAACGTGCCGGATGTTTCTTTCTTTTTTACGGCCTATTGGTACCCCTAGAGTCAGTCATATCTGCATGAGTGTTTAGCCCAGCCGGGTTGGAATTATCACCGGCTGAGTGCCCTGAGGAAGTCGCAGAATTACTTTCTTAATGCGACGAAACTACGTGTCGGCTGGTTGTCTTCTGTTCGTTGGCTCTAAGCTTAAGAAAATTAAAAGACTGAACATTATCAACACATCTGAAGATATTTCTTTCTAAATTGTGGCTACTTTACCATAGTTTTTGTATTTACCTACATACTGTTTGTTTATTATTATGTGTGCCTAGGTTTTGCTTTACTCCCTTCTTGTTGTCAAGAAGTTTCTAGTGGCCTCTGAGCTAGCTGGCACAAGTAATTAAGTTTAATATACCTCGATAGGGACATACTGACCTTAGTCCTATGTCAAACCTATAGGATATATTATTCCAATGCGCAGAGCCTATTAGGGAAATAGGAGCTACACTACATGGCGCCCAACGGTTTGGTAAGGCAGTAATTCAACGTTAGATACTGAGTAACTCAGCCGTGCTTTTTCTCTCAAGACCCCTACCCATATACTCCAAAAGACGTCTGGAGTGGGCAGGGTTAGGTATCCACCACGGCTACATAGGGCAGTACCCTATATATTAGCTGTTTGGTTTGCTCAACGTTGAAGGATACAGTGTTCCACAATATTGTGCACCTTATCTTTGTTTCCTTGAAACTTGTTCTACATTTTTCAAAAAACAAAAATGCCTGGCTCCGACAATGAAACCGGAAACGGTGGAGCTGCGGCTGATCCAGCCCTACCAGTAGTTTTTAACATTACAGGTTTAAATGAAACCGAGGAGGGTGTCATAGACATCGCTCCAAACTTAAGAAGAGCCATCACTCTAAAACTTATAAAACATGGCCTACCACCAAGAGGCGGTAGAGCAGTTTTCGTGATAGAGGCACATGAATCCTTTCAGACAGAGGTATTCTATTCATGGGTAATATTTCCTGAATCCAATTCAGTAACACAGATGTTTCACTTCTACAAAGAAGATGAACCACCAGAGGAATACATTCCTTTCGAGGATATAGAAATTCCATTAACATACCAAGAGCATCAGCTCTGGTTTAAAGGCGCCCTAAAACATCACAAAAACATTACCAGGCTCGGTCCACTAGGTAGACCAGGAGCAACATGGCCGATTTTAGCCGGCTACACACCTCATCCTGACATTGAAGAGATGTCAGATAAGGAGTTACTTATTCAACTCACAGAGTTAATAAAAATTTACAGACAATTGGTCCAATATGTCATGCAGACTTTTACAGTCCGACCACCATTGACATATCCAAATCCAACTCCCCAACAGGGAATACACTAAAAATTACACCACAGACTCTATACGCAGTCATGGGTAAAATGCCCACAAAACGTGAGCAAATTCCATTTTGGATAGCTCAAAAAATTACTCAAATCGAAGCAGTATTTCCAAATACTAGCCCGCATGAGAAACACAGAATCCTAACAATCAGTTTACCGATGGGGATCACACCACAACTAGAATACTGCACCACTTGGGGCTCAGTCTTTGCTGCCATCTATACTAAAACACATGGTATTCCATCAATTGCGGTAATACCTGATGTCCTAAAACAAATTCAAAACGAATACGGGGCAGAGCCTGCTCTAAATTTAGGTATGAAATTACTGAAAAATTTCGACAGGTATCAACAATAATATTGTCTAATATTAAAGGGGAGTCAGCAGCAGTGGCGATCCGCCAAAAATTGAGGGAATTCGATGTTACAGAACATCAAACTGAGCTACCCAGAATAATAGAACAATCATGCAGAATTAGGCAGAGATAGTTTGGGTGGAAGACCAGTGAAGCCGAAGCTAGCTGAAAGTCCTGAGAAGGACTCAATTAAACAAACTCCTACATCTTCTAAAAAGAAGTGGGAGTCTACTAAACAAAAATCAAACGAGAAACGTTCTCAATCCCGAGGTAGGTCTCCTCAAAAGGAGCCCTCTGAAAGGAGGTATAACCTCAGGAATAGGGATAATTTGAGAAAACCTGATAGGTATCAAGATACTGATACACGTTCTTCTCGTCCCTTTCAGATCTCACCACAGACTTCGGAAAGAAGAGGACGAACAGAACATAGAGAAGAACGCGTGAAATCAACAGACGACAAACACGCTTCAAAAACCAAAGTAAAACCTCAATTCTCCAAAAAGAAGGTAGCAGGTCTGAAGATCAGACATGCCGAGAATACTGAGAACACAACTCAAGAACGGAGAATGGGCTCAGACCATGCTGGACAGTGCAGCAGAAGTCACAATAGTTCGCCAGACCATGAAGGAACTTCTGGCGATAGTGGACTTGAATGAGTACATTACAGTCGAGACTGTAGACACCAGGGTTAGTACTCCACAAAAGTTATATGACATAACACTCCGGATGGAGGGAGACAAACCTAGACAGGTGAAAGCACTTTTTTGGGAAAGACTATCAAGAGGCTATGACATACTTCTAGCAGAAAAGGACTGGCCACCACAATTTGTCAGGGAGTGCCCACATGGCGAGGACATTATTATGCCTGCCTTCTCCAACCATATTCCTACACATCTAAAATATACATATGCCAGGAAATGGGCAGTGGCCGAGGCCCCAGCATTATATAAAAATCATGTAGGATGGGATGAGGACTCACCTCACCATAAAATACATCTGAAACATGAACCAACTGCACAACGGCAGAATCCAATAAAGCAAGAAGCTAAAAAACAGGTCAGGGAGATCTTGGATCAACTTGAATATCAAGGGGTGATTGAAACATGCACCTCCTCAATGAACAATCCTTTGTTTCCTGTCTCCAAACCAGACAATACATATCGTCTAGTTTTGGACTACAGACACCTAAACACTTGTTCTAAAACTTTTGCAGTGCAAAATGCACATAGCACAGCATTAATGAATAACATTGTGCGTAAAAAATATAAAACCACATTAGACATCTCAAATGGTTTCTTTTGTCAAAACATAGCACCTGAAAGCAGGTACTTAACAGCATTCTCCATAATGGGGACCCAGCGTCACTATTGTCGACTCCCACAAGGGTTCAAAAACAGCCCAGGTTTATTCTCAGCGAGGGTAACGGAGTTACTACAAATTTATGACAATGAGGCATTGTCCTATGTCGATGACATATATCTGACAGACAATGACCTGGAAAAACACTTGAACAGGGTGAGCACCATTATACTGGGTTTCGCCTCTGAGGGCTACAAGTTCAACTTTAAAAGTCCAGAATTGCCCATCTCAATGTCCTATTTCTAGGATAGGAGCTTTCAAGTGAAGGCAAGAGCTTGGCAGCTAACTTTTTAGAAAAGTGTGCGCTGCTCCAACCTCCAAAAACGCAAAAAACTTACAATCCATCCTGGGTTTCCTAAATTTTGGAAGAACATACATTCTAAATTATGCAGAAAGGGTTAAACCTCTCTACGCATTAATCAAACCTGATTTTTCAATCAAAAACTGGACACAGGAACACACAGAAATCTTGCGTTCACTCCAGGCTAACATGTTAGCAACAAATCACTTACAAACATGTGTAAGTCAACGTAATTTGGTGATCCGAATAATTTCGGGTCAATGTGGATTCACCTACTTAACCTTCAATGAGGGTGACAAAATCCCAATTGCATACAAATCCCATTTGTACACACAAGCGGAAATGCGCTTCAGTTCAACTGAAAAAATTCTGACAGCAGTTCAAACCGCTGTAGCAAAAGAAAGAGCCTTAGCCCAAGGGAAACGCATTATTGTCGTAACCCCAGTACCGGCTTTAGAAGCTGTTACAAAAGCAAGCATTCCAAATGCTAAAGCATTACATCCAAGATGGATACAATGGGTTAATTCTCTTGCTGCAACAGATGTTGAATATGTTTTTGATCCAGATTTAAAAAAACAAGCATTCCTACAATATGAACAAGAATGTCCTCTGCCTACTGAAATTCTGCCTCTTGGTCAGTACGAATTTATAATTTACACTGACGGATCCGCACAACCCGCAACAGGGAGTAAGCAAGCTTACAGTGCAGCGTGTGCAATCATTAAAGGTCGCATGCGAAATGGCATCTTCAGACCTATGGTCACAAAAACTCAATCTCTAGGGGTTTGTACAGCTCAGCGAGCTGAACTACAAGCATTCAAACTGGCACTTGAAAGTACAGATCGAGAATTCCCCACACTAATAGTGTGCGATTCCTTTTACTGTGTTCAGTCGTATAATGACTATATACAAAACTGGCTTGAAAATGGTTTCAAAGATGCGAAAGGTGGCACAATAAAGCACGAAATGCTTTGGGAACAAGTAGTTCAGTTGAAAAACGAACTACCAAAGGCTCACGTGATCCACACACTGAGTCATCAACGTGATGGCGTTCACGTTGCAGGGAATTCATTGGCTGATGAAGCCGCAAAGGGGGCTGTGCAGACGGCTTCCGTAGCTGCGATCACTCGTTCAAAAACAAAAATAGACGGTGAGATAATGTTGGCTGTCAATGCTTCAAGCAAAGGCAGCAGTGCAGCGTTACCAAAAAAGTTTCCACTCAAGTACTCTTATGTAATTGATGCGAACAACGTTCCTTTTGCTCGAATCCCTGGAGTGGGGGATAGGGTAATTCCAAACAAGGAACGCAGATTAGGACTAATCCTAGCAGCACACGAAGGGATAGCTTCTGCCCATGCAGGTGTTTCAGCAACAGTATCTTTACTCAAGCAAAGATATTGGTGGCCTGGCATTCGGAAACAAACTAAAAACTATGTTTTAGAATGTGATATTTGCCAACAGATGAAAGTCTCAACAGTGAAACGTCCTGTGCAGACACCCCTGTTAATTTCAGACAAACCATTAGCTTGTGTTTACCTGGACCACTGCGGTCCCTTGCAAAGGGACGGTAACTATAAATATATCATGGTTGCAGTGGATTCCTGCTCTAGGTTCCTATGGTTATGGCCTCAGCGCTCGGCTGACGCTCGAACTGTTATAAAAGATTTGCGAGTCTTTATCGGCACATACGCAATAGGCACGCTACATTCTGACCAGGGTCCTGCGTTTAGCTCTCGGGCTTACAAAGAGGCCATGGCCAGTCTGGGCGTTGCATTGCGGTACTCCTCTCCATTCCATCCTGAGGGAAATTCGGTTATGGAAAGGAAAAACCGGGACATAAAGCAGTCTATAACAGCTAGGGTATTAGGTTCGGGTGATGGGTGGGTCAAACACCTTAATGGGGTCCAACGCTCATTGAATAATCTGCCAAGAAGTTCTCTAGGGGGGGTCACTCTATATGAGGTCCTATTTGGGACAAGAATGTGGGTACCAGACCTTGAACACGTAGGCACAGTGGTGGAAAATAAACCGTTTGTTATCAGAGATCGTTTGGCAGTTTTACAGGAACTCAATGAGTTAAGAACGAAACAAAGCAACGTATTCCTACAGCCAACCACCACTGGGGAAAAATCGGCGGTCCCAGCAAGGCCTGTCTGGATTCCAAAAGTTGGGGATCTAGTCAGAGAAAAGATTGCGGACAAGAAGGAATTTGGACCTTCTTATAGACAACCAGTACCTGTCCTAGCAGTTCAAGGAACAAGAACAGTACTTCTGCCGCCCCTTGCTGGAAGAAAGGAGAAAAGATTTGTGTCCATCGACCTGATCAAACCACAGTATGTGCCCAATACTAAATAGTAGGCCTCGTGGACTCCGACCTAGTAGCAGACGCACTCCTCTCGCTACTATCCAAGAGGTTCAGACTGAAAGACTGATAACAATCGAGAATTCAGCTGTAACAGATGGAGGACTAAGTAACAACGCTATGGAACTCATCCCTCTTGAACACCAAGTAACAGTTCGTCCAAATACACCTGTCTACACCAATGTGGCAAGTGATGAACTGGTTCCAGTGATTTCTACAAATCCTGATGCAATTCCAACAATTGACAGAACTGCTTCTGGCTATTTCATTAACTTTGATACGTTCTCAGAAGATCCAAGTGAACCTGAAACGACACCAGCGTCATTCAAATTCAAGCAGCGAGTACAAGACTTTCTTCACTTTCTGAAAAAGACTTATTTGGTTTCTCCATGGATTGAACTCTGGATTATATCTGGACTTTTTGTTTTCCTGCTCTGGCTAGCTTTGGTTACAACTGTGAGCGTGCTTATAAGTGGCAGATACATCCATGTGACTACTGAAAGAAAAGGCGTGAACGTACTTTTGAAACCTCATAAATCCTCCCATCGTGAAGCAAGAGACTTGTCATCAGTGAACATCACAGCTGTTCCTATACAGGATGGTATAGTGTGGGACAAAACAAATTTTGACATCTTCGGCCCGTCGGAACAATTGAACATTCCACATTTGTTTAAAATCTCACTAAGTGATCTAATTTCGTCCAGTACCTATTCTGATGATTGGGACTTTGAGACTGTTAACGACATAATGTTTGACCTAGAAAAATCTGCTGCATTTTCTAAAAATGAATATTTAGAGGGTTCATCAGACTATGAACAACTGTATTGTTATAACCACTATGGTCATCATTATTTGCATAAATCTGCATATCCAAGAAATGTGTTTATGTTTAACCAATGGGAACATTGTCCTACACCACCTAAAGGTAGTTCAAGAACATTTGCCAACAAGTTTCCATATTTTTCAGGTTACAATACATCTGATCCAGAAATGTTTTACTATAAAAATGTAAACAAGACAGGACTGAAAATTATGTTAACTAATACAAAACAGATTTACTCTGCATTATTTAATGCCCAACTGTCTAGACAGGGTTTCGACTTTTGGAAAGACATAGTAGACACAAAAACTGTCTGGGGTACTAAAGATTGGCAAGTACAGGGGATAGAAGCTTTATTTAGAGCCTGTATCATCCCAGAACAAATAATGTTTTTGAATGAAACCATCCAACAAACATCTTGTCTTGGATTAGCCAAGATCAAAGAGATGAACACACCTTCTGTACCAACACCTGCAATTGATAACGATACACAGGCTGTGGTGACAGTTGACAAAATACTACAACTCAACAGATCTAATCCTAATTGGAAAAAATGGTTGATCTGGCCCACGGACACGAATAACTGTCAGGAAAGATTCCTGAATAAAACTCAGGGCTTTACTATTTATAGGCCAGACCCAAGATATGTCCAAAGACAACATCCGGGGGTAGTAACAACATACAGTGTAGGAAAATTATGCCTCGATTGGCTGCATAAGTCTACACTACAGGATGTGAAACAACACTTAACCTTACTTAAAAGGACGCAGACCTTAGGGAATTCTTGCTTGGACCAAGAAAACCGTGTCAAAAACGTTTCATATATGCCGGCATTTATGCTGCCTATAATGAAGCATGGAAAGTATCACAGATGGAGGCCACAGAACGAATACGTGAACTTGATCGTATTAATTTAGAGAAAACACTCTCTGTGGTCGACAATGGGTTAACAACTTTGTCCTCCAGAATATATTCATTGGATGGCATTGTATCCTCTGCTATCGACATACTAGAACACGATTTGGTGATGTTACAACAAGGCCAGTCTCAATTACGTTCTATTGTGTTATTAAGCTGGACGCTGCAATCTTTGCGAGCGGGCTATGTGCCTTGGCGTTTTATCAACACAACGGCTCTGTTTGCAGAATACAATCTAACTGATAAACAGATCGAACTGGCACAAAGAGGAGCAAAGTATACAGTGCTGAGCATTGAAAAACTGGAAAAATTACCATTCACAGTGGCAGAAAAACCAGCTACAGAATGGCTTATTCATGGCAAAATCACATTACCTGTGACTACTTTTCAGTTTCAGTATTGCCTCAGACAAATGAAAGCAGGCAAATATGAAAGGTTGGGTAAGGAATACATTAAGACATCTTGGGATTTACCGAATACATATAGATGTTGGAGTGGGGATCGTGAAGTGTTTTTGAGCGGTACACACTGTAAACGTGCACTGAGCGGTTCACTTATATGTCAGGACATTTCTTTACACGGGGCTTGTAATGGTTCTGTGGCAAATTTGTCTTGCCATCAGCAGGGTACACCAGCTGCTGTGATTAATCCAACGTTTGGACAACTTTCTAATGGGAGTTACCTCATGTTGAATGAATAATCAGAGTTGCTGCGGCATGCTGCCAGGCATCCCATATCTAGTAACGGTCAACTCCAGGGTCACTTGCTGTATGCAAGTATTGTTTGCCCCAATAGACACAGTCAGGGAGTCGCCTCTATGGCCTTCGCTGAACGTCTCTTTTATAAGATTTGATACTTTGAGCAGAATGAAAGCCATGCTTTTACAGCAAACAGTGCCTTTGACCTCGGCCAAAGAAACCTATGATCTACAAGTAGCAAGGACTTCGGCTGAGATACAGACTTTAATACGTACAAACTGCCCTATACATTTCGTAGAAATGATAGGACGTATCTTCAATATGTCTGATACATCCGGAATTGTACATGTATTTAAGAGCATCTGCTCCGGTCTGTTAGCACCTTTCCAGGCAAAACTCGGAATCATCCCGAACTTTGCACATTCGGTGTTTGGTGGCATACCATTAATTCTAGCACTTGTTGCCGGAATTCTATTTCTCTTCCTGCTATTGCGCTATGGCCAGCCTATTCGCAGACATCACTCCGAGCGAAATGGAGAAAGCTCTCCTTGAATGAAAGTGCCGTGAGCGAATAGTACAGCTTTTGGGCATGACTCGTCTACGGGACCTTAATACAACTTGGTTCCTGTCATTCAGACCAATCTGGCAAGATTGCATCTTACCTGTTCTACGATGCCTGCTATGCGGTGAAGAATGCGTGTTGGACACCTGTCTAACATTTCCATCAGCTACGCCAACGGATGTCGATACTCTGCTGGTCCCGATAACGGCCCATGCTCTGTGTTGTCCCCAGAGGCTACCAATCCTGATGTCAGCATTCATTGAGATATCACAGACGCTTCCGGCTACTGCTGAGGTACGAGAAAGATCTACAGGCACACAGGTAACAACGGACGCGAACATTGCTGCGGCAACCTATGCTGGAAGCGATGCTTCTCATCTCTGTGCAATTAATCTACTCCACGAGGTGTTCCAACTGACACCAACTTCAGTGGATGATGTTTTGTCTATAGAAATAGATGATCTCATGTTTACACCAGACCCGTAAACTGACTCTGATTCAGCATACAGTGTTCCAGAGATGCAGTAACAATTTGGCCTTCATTTTCAAAACAACTTGGAACTCTACCAAAATTGAACTTTTTTTTTCTTTCCCATTTTTTCGAATGAAAATGGCACTACAATCTGCTTAAAGTAGAACTAGCCTTATAGTACAGACTTCGCGGTACTTCCACGGACACTTAGTCATCTTGTGTGTCTAAAACAGTTCATTAATTTTCATGACATGAAATGACTTTGATTTTTGAGAAACTTATCGATCATTTTCTGTCACATGTAAATATTACTGCTTATTTTATTCCAATTGCATTTATTTTCGAACTTTATGCCTGAAATGAAAAGCATTTGCTTCAGATGTACAGTACCTTTTGCATTTTTTTTACTATGTTTTTTAATACTTTTAAGAAATATTTTTAAATATGCGGTACTCCATTTTATGTTTAGCATTTTAAATGTTTAGCATTTTAGTATTATCGTACACACAAAAGTGGAGTGGGTGTTGTATTCCTCTTAGGGTGTCCATAAACGGGCTTTCCAGTATCATGTCCTTATATAGGCACAATTCGCCCTGCCCTTATATAGGCATAAAATCCCAGCCCTTATTTAGGCATTAAACCGTGCACTCCAAATACAGGCATGGTCTCTGACATCCGTCCACCCTAACGTCACAACGAGTTCATGAAGAACAGACCCTTAGGCTGCGGGAGTTTCCCTAGCCCAGGACTATTGATTTCTTCAAGGACTCATATATTATGCATGAACCATTATTCCTTAGGGGTTCATTCATGACGTCTTCCGCTGTCCGATCCACGTCAATGCTAACATTCTTAGGTACTCAGGTATAAATATACCTTCCCTAGCCCCTGTAAATCAGAGGAGACCTCGACTTCAGAGGAGCCTGTTTCCCGGCCTGACGCACTGAGAAGACGCTGTCATCCCTGCACGCAGAGAGTCCAGCTTCCAGTGATCTGACTTCCCTTGCGGGGTGTTGGAGTTCGAGTCTGGCAAAGAGATTCCTACCTCTCTCATTCTTCAGGTATGGAGCTGACAAGAACCTAGAGGGACTCTTGGCATACTAGGCATACTAGACTTAACATAATCTTAGTATACCATAGTAAGGAATACTTCACCTACTTCATACCTCTTCCTACACCTAGGTTAGGTTAGGTACATTGGGGTAGAACTAGATTAGAAACGCATCGTATGAGTACTCGCATTTTTAGTCTGTGTTATTTATGTAAATGCATATGTACTAAAAGATAATGCTATCGCAGTATTATTTATTTCTACTGCTCACACTGTACATTATTTATCTCGCATACTGTCTTGTGATCGTAACAGCACATATCACCTACACGAGAAACAAGACTGTTCAATAAATCCTTTTATTGAAACGCCCGTCTATTCTTTCTGTGTAACTTTGAGGAAAACTAAGCATGCACGATTGAGCTGAGTGAAATAGTTATCTATTGTTTCCACGACTCTGGGACACGTTCTGATTCTAAAGGGAAACAAAGTGGTCATGTTTTGCGGCTGCCAGAAACTACTCCCTTCTTGTTATCTAAGGAGTTTCTAGTGGCCTCTGAGCTAGCTGGCACAAGTAATTAAGTTTAATATACTCGATAGGGACATACTGACCTTAGTCCTATGTCAAACCTATAGGGTATATTATTCCAATGCGCAGAGCCTATTAGGGAAATAGGAGCTACACTACAATGGAATTTGCAAAAGTTAAGTAGGACCATACACATCATACGATACCCTGTCCCAAATTATTCCATCAGGGACTGGAACTGCTGTAATGTTCACCAGGGAGAGGTCCCTCAGTTCACAGTGCGATGATGCATGTGGTTTTAGTACCAAAATCACATGTTGGACGTTGGAGCGTTCTGGGAGATAATGTCCATCCAGAAGTAGAAAATCCAGAGTACCAGGAAAAGTAATCCAATTGTAACCCAGAGATGTATCCAGGAAGCAACAATGTTTGTCTTTTCAGGCATGGATAGAAAAAATAAACTTGTAGCTTGAAAGGAAGTGGCAGTGTTGGTAGTTCAGGTTCATTTGGATCTGATGAAAAGTCGTCATAATGCACGAAGTAGCCAGTCCCCGTCCAGTCTCTTTTTGGCAGCTCAGCAGGTTTTGTAGAACTGGGAGATGACTCGATCTGTGGCATGTTGAAACGGATGTAAATTTTTCGAATTGAAATTTCTGTACTTGTTGACTGTACAGTCATAGTTGTTTGAATAGGGGGAAGTATCATTTAACTGTTGTTTATTGCTTGTCTTTGGAAAGTGGAGTCTTCATTTCATATTAAAGCTTCCATCTGAACTTCCTGTACGGTAGTGAGAGGAGATAGGCGACTACCCAGGAGCCCACGCAGCCTACTGTTGAGAATCGGCCACATAGTGTGGTTTGATCAGATCGATGGAGACAAACCTTTTGTCTCAGCGACCGGCAAGAGGCAGAAGAAGTACAGTTCTGGTATCTTCGACAGCCATGACAGGTACAGGAGCTCTGTAAGATGGCCCAAATTCTTTCTTGTCCACTATTTTTTCCCTGACCAAGTCCTCAATCTTCGGGACCCAGGCAGGTCTTGCCGATACTGCTTTCACTTCCCCAGTGGCAGTTCGTTTCACTTGGACATTGCTCTGTAAAGCTGTGAATTCCTTCAGCTCCTGTAAAATATACCAATGATCATTGATGTCAAATGGAGTTTCATCCGCCACTGTGCTGACACTATCGAGGTCTGGTACCCACATTCTCACCCCAAACATGAGCTCATAGGATGTACGACCCCCCAGGGATTTTCTTGGCATCTTATTAAGTGCCTTCTGGACCCCGTAAAGGTGAATGACCCAACTGCCACCTGAACCTAGTATCCTAGCAGTTAAGGATTGCTTTAAGTCCCGGTTCTCCCTCTCAATGACCGAATTTCCCTCAGGATGGTAGGGGGAAGACTACCACAAGGCCACACCCAAACTTCCCATGGCTTCTTTGTAAGCCCGAGAGCTAAATGCCGGACCCTGGTCGGAATGTAGTGTGCCAAATGCGTATGTCCCGATAAACACTCGCAAATCCTTTATAACAATTTGGGTATCAGCCGATCGCTGGGGCCAAACCCATAGGAATCTAGAGCATGAATCCACTGCCACAAAGATGTACTTCTAAGCCCCATCAGAGTGTAAGGGGCTGCAGTGATCCAAATAGACACATGCGAGAGGTTTGTCTGAGATCAATGAAGGTGTTTGCGGTGGACATGTTACGGTGGATCCTTTCATCTGCTGGCAGATGTCGCATTTGAGGACAGAGTCCTTGGTCTGTTTAGTGAGACCTGGCCACCAGTAGCGCTGCTTCAATAATGAAACTGTAGCAGCAATCCCTGCATGTGCTGAACCCAGACCCTCATGTGCAGCTAGTATCAATCCCAATCTGCAATCAGTGTTTGGTATTACTCTATCCCCCACTCCTGGAATCTGTGCATATGGAATATTTTGTGCATCTAACTTGTAGGAGTACTTGAGTGGAAAGCCTTTCGGCGGTGCTGAGCTGTTGCGCGTGGCACTGACTGCTTTCATAGTTGTTCCATCTGTCCTTGTACTAGAACGAGTGATTGCAGCAACGGCAGTAATACGAACTGTTACCTTGGCGGCTTCATCCGCCATTGAATTCCCTTTAACGTGAACACCACCACGCTGAGGACTCAATATATGAATAACATGAGACCCTGGCAGGCCTTCTTTCAGCTTTGCCATTTATTTCCAAAGCATCTTGTGCTTGATAGTACAAACTATGGAATCTCGAAACCCATTTTGGCCCCAGTAGTGAAGGTATTCATTGTAAGACTGGGCAGAGTAAAATGAATCACACACGATAAGTGTGGGGAATTCACGATTCGTATTTTGTAGTGCCAGTCTCAGGGCTTTTAGTTCTGCCAGCTCCCCCTAGGGACTGTGTGTGTGTTTTTTCAGGAAGAAACTTTCCGTCTCACATGAGCCCTTTTATTATTGCGCATTCCATGGAATATTGCTGTTTCGATCCTACGCCAGGTTGAGCAGATCCATCAGTATAAAGGATACATTCATGTAGAATCTGGAGGCATTATTTTATTTGGCAGTGGATATTCTTGTTCGTACTGCAGGAATGCTTGTGTTTGAAATGTAGCGTCAAATCTGTAGTCTACAGCTGTTGCAGTGAGAGAGTTAGCCCATTGAGTCCATCTTGGATGTAGAACTTTAGCATTCGGAATGCTTGCTTTAGCAACCACCTCTAGGGTCGGTACTGGGGTGATAAGTATGTGATTTCCCTGAGCCAGGGCTCTCTCTCTCATTACAGCAGTCTGTAGAGCTGTGAGAATTTTCTCAGTTGGTGCCAAACGCTTTTCAGCGTTTGTGTACAGATGTGATTAGTATGCTATAGGTACCGTATCACCTTCATTGAAAGTGATGTAGGTGTACCCAGTTGGTCCAGCGACTACACAGATCACCAGGTTAGTTGTGTTAACACGTGTGTGTAAATGCCTGGAAGCTAGCATGTCATCTTGGACGGACTGAAATATCAGTATGTTCCTGTGTCCAGTGTTGCACTGAAAAGTCAGGTCTAATTAATTCGTAGAATGGTTTAACCCTTTCTGCGTAATCCAAAATGTAAGTTCTGCCAAAATCTAAAAATCCTAAAATGGATTGTAGTCTTTTCAGAGTTAGAGGTTGGAGCAATGCACATTTTTCTAAAAAATGTGTTGCCAGGCTTTTGCCTTCACTTGATAACTCATATCCCATAAACAGAACACTGAGGTGGGCTATTTTAGATTTTTTTTTTAAATTAAATGTGTAGCCCAGGTAAGCAAATCCTACTATTACGTTGTTTACTCTAGCCAAATGTTCCATTAATTTGTCGTCCGTCAGATAAATATCATCTACATAGGACACTGCCTCCTCTTCAATACTTTGAAGTAACTCTGCCACTCTGGCTGAAAACAGCCCAGGGCTATTCTTATACCCTTGTGGTAAAAGACAAAATTGCCGCTGACCCTCTAGCGCTGAAAATGCGGTCAAAAATCTTCTTCCAATCGCTATATTCTGGCAGAAAAAAATATTTGAGATGTCTAGTGTTGTTTTGTATTTCTTCTGCACGATGTTATTCATCAGTGCGGCACTGTGTGCATTCTGTACTGCAAATGTGCGTGTGGATGCATTTAAATGTCTGTAATCTAAGACTAAACAATATGAATTGTCGGGTTTCATTACGGGAAACAAAGGATTATTCATAGATGAGGTGCAATTTTCTATCACACTCTGCTACTCAAGTTGATCTAAGATCTCCCTGACTTGGTTCTTTGCTTCATGTTTAATTATGTACTGTCTCTGCGGTTGAGGGATCATTTTTAACAGGATCTCGTGATGAGGAGACTCATTATCCCACCCAACATGACTGCGGTATAGAGCAGGCTCTAAAGCTGATGCCTGCTCCTGCACGTATACATTTTTAATAAGGGTGGGCATAGTTTGCGGGGTTACACTATGTGGAATTCCGCTGAGTTGTATAAAAACTCTGTGGAATTCCGCGGAGTTCCGCTCTGCCCTAACTTTGGCTCTCAGTGCCTCTCACATGCCTTCATCAGCTCCACAGTGACTTCATCCAGCGGTCACATGTCTGCTGCACCCACACACGGGAAACCACTGTTACAACACATGCATTACAATGCATGCTTTTACCCCGCATGCCATTACAACGAAAATGGCTTGCTGTAGGGGGTATAAGGTGTTGGATTTAACTCCAACACCTTCCCTACTGTTGCACAGACTAGAGTTGGAATAGTAAATTATACTATTCCAAGCTCCAGCGCACCCCCGACAGCAAGTCGGGGTAAAAAATTGCGTTGTAACGGCATGCGGGGTAAAAGCATGCGTTGTAACATCATACAACCCTCATACACCTTTGTACCTGAACACTCCTCGGGGTTCTCTTCAATGTGACCGCTCACCAGCATGATCTCTATGCCTCGGGCTGAGCGGCTTCTGATTAGGGGTGGCTAGTGCAACTAGACGCTACCCTATCAAAGAGGTTGTGTGTTAAGTCCTCCGGCACATCTTGATCGGTCCCGGCATGCCGTGCGACGCTGCTGCGCTCTAGCTGGAATGTCACTGGCTTGCAGACTTCTCCAGCAGAGGCTGAAACCGAAACGGAGGCACTTCCAATCCCGTAGAAAAGAATCAGATGCCTAGGGGCAGTGGTGACTTGTTGTGACACCCCCGGGAGAGCTGGTAAGGTTTGTCTTTTTATTTCCTTTTTTCGAAAAGAGCACTGCTGGCATAGACTTCTATTAAAAAAAAAACATGTTACAGTTACACTATCGCCTTGTAACTGCTCCTTCTACTTCCAGTGCAGAAATCATAGGTTTTCCTCGTGTGATTTGCTGTTCTTTGGGATTGGCTATCGAAATGTGGTGTCCTGGCATCAAAAGACTATTTGCTGTGATTCGGCGATATTTTGTGTCAGGCATTCTATTGCCATCGGGCTTTGAGTTGCGCAAGAAAAAAAAGACTGATGAACAACCAGACCCTCCCTAAACTCTCCCATTTCATTCACTGCTCTGCGGGGCAAATGGGGGTACGTCAAGTGCTCATTTACACTCTGCATTCTGGGAGTTGTAGTCCTATGCATGTGTTAGTGGAGCACAAAACACACACACCCCTAAATGGGATTAAAAAAATCACAGGGCTGGTAGATCTCGAAACATGTGTGTGCCAAAGGGAGTAATAGAAGAATAACGGGGCATTTGTGTCCATTTTTTTTAGTTTTCTTTTACTTTGTCACCAATTGTTCTGGTGTTTATGATGCAGCAGGCTGACACCTTTCACCATCCCTGCAGCTGTCCCACTTTCCAACCTCACAGAATTGAAAATGGAAGCCGAATCTCGAGTGGTTTACGCCGGTAAAGTTCATGGTTGCCCTTCGCTAGATATGTGACGTGGTGCCTAAATTCCATGCCTTGGAACTAGGAGACTTGATTTTGAATCCCGGTTTCCCCACCTGTCAGAACGGTGTGATCTTGGACAGAGCAGATTCTCTCCAGTTGCTTTTGCTCCCTTGGCTGCCATAATCTGCACTTGTGATAACAATCTGTCTACCACTGTTTTAGTTCTAGGTATATCTTGAATTATTCTGTTAAGCACAGAAGCGCCCAGAGGGGGTTATATTAGGGCTGGGCGGTGGGGGCAAAGTAAACTTCGCCACGTGGCGGAATCAGTGTTTTTCATTAAACTCCGCTTTTCTAGCGGAGTGCAGAGTTGGCAAAACTCCGTAAACTCCACTTGCGGAGCAGAGTTCACCCCCACCGTTAATATTTAACTGATTCTGCTACGAGGTCGGAGAAAGCAGGTAAAATTTCTTCTTCCCCATTGAGCAATCTATTACGAACTCAGGTGGCCAATCCTTTTCAGCCAAAAGAATGTCGTAACCATAGGCGCAACTAGAGTGAAATTTCGGGGGGGGGGGGGGGCTGATAAAAATTTCGGGGAGGGGGGGGCTAATTCTTCCAGCAATCGGCAGAGTGAAGATGCCGGGGCTCTAAGAAGGGGTGAGGGAACAACAAAGCCTTGTTAACAAGTAAATGGTCTTTTGGTTCAACTCTTTTTTTAATTAAAGACTCGAAGGAGACATATTGTGTACACAGCAAGCCACCTACAACCCTACAATGGGCCGGCCGCGAAGTTTGATGAGCGTTCAATATGCATAAGAGAGACATTATAGGACATTGCATTAATGTTGGAGTACACAGCAAGCCGCCTACAACCCAAACAGGGCCGGCCGCGACATGAAACAACCGTACGTGGTAGACGCAATCTTAGAGCTCCTTCATATAATAGGACCAACAGAAAACAAATTAACTCCAACGGAGGAAGATATACAGAAGAGAGGAAGAAGAAAAGGGAGGGGGGGCAGAGGGCCCCCTGAGAGCCAGATGAGAGAGAGGTAGGAGGAAGGAATGAGCAGATGAAGAGGGCACAGAGTAGAGAAAAAAAGGAGAGTGAGGATGGAGCCCAATGTATGATCTATTGTGTTGTTTAGCTGTTTGTTTCATCTTCACAAAAGGCAGTGGGACACCACTCGTGAACACGGCATGCCGCTTACAACCCTTTGGTGGGCCGGCCGCATACATCAAACAGGCTATCGAAGAGCAACCATAGTATGCCCAACCAAGCAACACGGCAACAGGGTTACACAGCTAGTCGCTTCTAGCCCATAGCGGGCCGGCCGCAAAAGAAAGCAATCACATAATCAAGTCCCAAATGTGAGAGGAGTAAATAGCAGGTCGAAAGAGGAGAGTGAGAGATAAGGAAAGAGACAGATAGGAGAGGTGGGCGAGGAGAGAGGGGTTGGGGGAGGGCCGGGGGTACAGTTCCAGCGGGTCCAAGGACATGACCTCGAGCAGTGAGAAGAAGGGGGCGAGAGGGCGCACAAGGTATGCAGCAGCGGGTTTGTCCCGTGATGTGAATGTACTGAGCCCCAGGAAGGATCAGATGGGGAGTGCGGGGTCTATTCTGGATCAGGGGGATAGACTGCGTCATCAAAAAGGCGCAGGGCTCGGAGGTTGGAAGCAGGCGTGCTCCAGTTTACAGAGGTGTGCGATTAGTGGTTGCCACAATTTAGTGAAGTGAGAGTCACGGGATTGCAGGCGTGCAGTAAGCAATTCCATGGTTATGGTGTGCCATAAACGCGTAAACCAAACACTGACCGGAGGAGCCTCCGCCTTCTTCCAATACAGGGCAATGAGCTGTTTAGCAGCACCTAGCATGTGAAGGGAAATGTGCCAGTCTTTGCGTGTGAGTGCACGCAGGTTGGCAGGTTTGAGACCTAGGATGACTGTGGCTGGAGTCGCAGGCAGGGGAAAGCCAAGCACCACTTTTATATGGCTGAGGATCTCTTTCCAGTACGAGGTCAAGAAGGAGCAGGACCACCAAATATGAAGAAAGTCGCCCGGGGAACTCGAGCACCTCCAACAAAGAGGGGAGGTTGCGGGGAACATTTTGTGCAATCTGAGAGGCGTGTAGTACCATTGGGTCATGATCTTATATGCGGTTTCCCGCTGAGAGATACAGCAATAGACTCGGGGTATCGCGCCACAAGCGATCCCACTGAGATGGGGTTATTTCCAAGGAAGTGTCCGCTTGCCAGCGGCGCTGGTAGTTGTGGGAAGGGGTAAGTGGGGGATGTTGTAGAACATGGTAGGTGCGGGATATGAGCCCTTTAGAGTTGTTGAAGGAACACACTAGGCGCTCAAAAGGCGTAAGTGTCCGAGTGGCCGCCTGCGCCAGGGAGGACGTGTGTATCCAATGTCGGAATTGAATATATTGTAATCTGGCCCCCTCCGAGAGCTGGAAGTCTGCCTTGCACTGGTCAAAGGTTTTAAATACATCACCCAGGAAGAGATCCCTAATCGTCCGGCATCCACCGTCGAGCCAGTCCAAAAACGCCTGAGGGCGTACTGCTGGTGGAAAGTAGAGATTCCCAGCGATAGGGGTATGGGGGGATGGAAAAGAAGTGAGGTCCTTGGGGATAGCTACTTTGTCCCAGATGTCAAGCACTGTCCTAGTAGGAAGAGCCATATAGGCGACGCACGATCGTGAAGCCCGGGGCAGTCAAGGAAGGTCCCAGATGGATCTCCCAGTCACCGCCCTGTCCATATGGAACCACATCTTCTCACTTTCACACGCCATCCACTCCGATATAAAGTGAAGGTGAGAGGCCCAGTAATACTTCCAACAAGTTGGGGCAAGCCAGACCGCCTCTATCGCGAGGCGACATGAGGATTTTATTGGAAAAGCGCTGCCTACGCCCCCCCCAGATGAACTTGGTGATTTCGCGTTGAAGGCTTCTGATCTGGTGGTGCGGGATGGGAGTCGGAAGGGACTGAAAGAGATAAAGGATTTTGCGGAGTACCGACATTTTAATTGCATGCAGACGACCTAACCAAGAGAGAGTGAGAGGTTTCCAGGCTCGCAGATCCTCGAGCACCGTCTTCCGACAATCCTGCCAGTTAACTTGGGACCAAGAGGAGAGAGTGGGTGTTAGCCGAAGCCCGAGGTATCGGACAGAATGGGGAGCCCACTGATAAGGGACTAGCGACTGGAGCAAGGGGATCTCATCCTGAGTGATCGTAAGGTTGAGGGCCCAGGATTTCTCGTGGTTAATTTTTAGACCAGAGGCTGACTCAAAGGATCGGAGGAGGGTCAGAAGGGCCGGGAGAGAGGCGTTCGGCTGTGATAACGTGAGGAGAAGATCGTTTGCATAGAGGGCCACCTTGTGAGACTGACCTCTGAGGGGGATGCCATGAATATTGGGGGCTTGGCGGATCAAGATGGCAAGGGGTTCCACAACAAGGGCAAATAGCAGGCGTGAGAGAGGGCATCCCTGCCGAGTGCCTCTGTGTATCGAGATGGGGGCAGAGAGTTGACCATTGACCCGCACCTGGGCCGTCGGGGAAAGGTAGGGGGCCATGATCCGGGCTATCATCAAGAGGCCCAGCCCAATTTTGTGTAAGACTGCCCGGAGGAAGGTCCAGTCCACCCGGTCGAACGCCTTCTCCGCGTCGAGCGACAGAAGGCATGCAGGGATGTTCCAGTGGCGGGCTTTGCCCACCAGGTGCGCGATACGGCGCACATTGTCCGCGCCTTGACGATGGCAAATGAAACCGACCTGATCCGGTTCAATGAGGCCAGGTAAATGTGGCTCAAGCCTTTTAGCTAATATTTTGGTGTAGAGTTTAAGGTCCGTATTCAAAAGAGCTATGGGACGGAAGGACGAGCAAAGGGCAGGGTCCTTGCCTGGCTTAGGCATTAGGGCGATTTCGGCCAGCCCCATGGACGGAGACGGCCCTACGTTAGCGGCGAAAGAGTTGAAAAGGCGGACGAGGTGGGTCCGGAGCTGCGGCAAAAACATGCGATAAAAGGAGAGGGGAAGGCCATCTGGCCCCGGGGACTTTCCGAGAGGAAGGTCCTTCAGAGCCCCCGCGAGCTTTTCTCGTGTAATCGGTTCTTCCAGTTGTCGAGCATGGTATTGACTGAGCGGGGTCCAGGGACAGGCGTCCAACAGAGCCTGTATCTGGTCAGGGGAGGACTTTGCTTGGGCGTATAGGGTGGAATAATACGCATGAAAAGCCTCACATTTGGACGCTTCTGTGGTGGCACATGCGCCATCTCCAGTTCGAATATGGGCTATGTGGGCCTTGGCTACGCGCGCCCGCAGGTGCCTAGCCAGGACCGTGCCCACCTTGTCTCCCCCCTCATAATAACGCTGCTTCAGCGTTAACAGAGCCCGCTCAGCTTTATTGGTTCTATGGGCCCGCAGCTGGCCACGAAGAAGGGCCAGGCGTCTTTTGTGGCCCAGTAAAGGGCGTTCCTGATCGAGTTTTTCAAGGGCCTTGATGTCCCTAGAGAGATTATCCTCAAAGAGGCGCGCTTCCCGTGCCCGTGCAATCGCTATGGACGTAATATGGCCGCGGATAGTGGCCTTAAAGGCGTCCCACACAACAGGAAAGGGGGTTTCAGGGAGATCGTTAAGCTCGAAGTACGAGTCAATGGCTGCTCTTATTTCCGCCACATCCACCGGATCACGAAGGACATGCAGAGGAAGGCGCCAGCGAGCGGGCGGGAGTGCGTGTAGAGCAGTGGCGCAAAAGAAGCTCACATGAGCATGATCAGAGACAGAGATGTCAGACATAGAGGCAGATACAGTCTCGCCTATCAGAGCGTGCGAGATAAAGACGTGGTCGATACGTGAGTACGAACGGTGTACATGCGAGTAGTATGAATAGTCGCGTGCACTCTCTAACACGTTTAGATATCTCCTACACGGAGATAAGCACAATGCACACAATACTTTGCATAGAAATACAGTAAATAGCACGAAATACACAGTGGACCCCAGGGGGGACCAAACCATATACTAATAAAGTGGTATAAGAACCACGACTCAGGTCTAGACAGTGTCGAGAGGACGTAGAAGTGCTGGAGACCCAAGGAACTACCCAAGGTGAGTAGATAGGGACCCCATGGAGAGCGTGTGCAGTGTGGGAACACAACCGTGTGCTCCGTACAACTCTACGGGTAAGTCGCTGTTGAATTTTTAAAGATTAAGGGACCTTCCCAGTGGACCCTGAAGAAACCCCGTCGAAGACAGAAGGTTGGAGAGACACCCCACCCATGGATACCCTAGTACCCACGTTACCTACACCAGGGAAGCCGGGTGCATACGTGTGAAATGGTGTCGGAGACCGCAGTCGAAGCCAATGGAGGACTTCAGGAAAGTGCCGCTGTTGAAGAAGGAGAAAGTGTCCGGTGTGATCCAAAGGTGGACTCTAGATGAGAGGTACCTGCAATCAGAGGGGACAGAGTCTATGTCACTCAGGAGTGACCAGGAGACTTGGAAGATGAATGCCCTCCGATGTCATGTGGTTCAGGATGGGTGACGATGACCTTGACTCTGCAGCTGTGAGGACCAGGCGATGCTGAGGAAGACCAGGAGCCATGCACGAGCTGTCCCACGAAGGATGTCGAGTGCTGAGGGGTCGGTGTCCGGTGACAGCACCAACAATCCTTGGCAAATGCAACCAATGCAGGAATTGAAGAAGGAGCAACGTCGGGACCAACAAGGTCCAGGGGGCTCACCAAAAGCAGGGGAGTCAGGGCAGGCACCAAGCAATCACGGGAGCCCAGAAGAAACAAGTGTGACCCTCAAATGGACCCACAGGCCAAAGGCACTGGAGTCGCGAGAGGACCTCAAGCAGCTCACCAAAAGATGCAGGCCACAATGCACACGATGCGGTGTGGCTGAAAATTCTAGTCACTGGAGGTGCTCGAGGTTGGGGCTACTTGGAGCCCGAAGATCTTCTTGGAAGGAAGCCAACAAGCCTTTGCAACTGCAATTTGACGTGGTGCACAGGGGTTCAGTAATTGCAACCCCCACGAGAGATACTGACCTTAAACTTGGTGAGAGGGCAGGGCAGGCCTCAGGAGCTCTGGAAAACCACCACCTGTGTTGCAGAACCTTACGGAGTCCAGAGGAGCTCAGGATCAGCAGACCGGTCGACTTAGTTGCGGTGCCTGCGAATGCAGGGGAGTGACTTCTTCACTCCAAGGGAGATTCCTTCAGGTGTCTTTTATGCCCACACACCTTGGAAGGTTCTTGTATGGTGCACAGGCACAGACGTTGCAGCAGAAGGGAAGGGAGACGAAGTCGAGCCCAAACGAAGTCCAGCGAAGTCCAGAGTGCCCAGACGGTAGAAGTAGTGGCTGATCTGAAACTTGTCCCACAACGAATCTAGGGACCTACGCCCAGCTAAGCCCTTAAGTACCCTAGGGAAAGGGTTGGGACGATTCAGGGGACCCGCCCAGGGGAGGGTCTGGACAGGGGGGAGGTTACTCCCATGTCCTTTGTCCAGTTTCACGCCAGAGCGGGAGCCAACGGCTCCCAGGACTGGTTTGAACTGGACTATACACAGGGACACCAAATGTGCCGCTCATGCAGACGTAGTGGTGCTGGCAAGCACACCCACCCGGTCCCAATACACTAAATCCTATCTGGGAGGTGGTCACACCTCCCTGTGACAGGATGCCTATTATTCTGCCTTCCCCTGCTCGAGCTTGGCTCAGCAGCAGGAGGGCAGAAATGTATCTCTGGTCAGCAGCAACCATTTTGTGCTGTCCGGGTCTAGAAGGTTGGCACTGGAAAGACAGAGCCTAACGGATGGCTCTTCCAGTGCTTGGAATCATAACTCCCATATCGTTTACGGTGTGGGGGTATGATTCCAACATGTTTGATAGCAAACATGATATGATTCGTTGCAGCCAGTTTCGAGATGGTCATTGCGTATTTACGCGGTGCCCCTCTATATAGTATATGGCTGCTTCACTGACAACCTGGGAGAATGGACTCCGTAGGCTGTAGGGGTTTCCTGATCATGCAGGGGCACCCTCTCATTTAGAACCAAGCACCCTGCCTTCACGATTGATAAGGCCTGCTATAGGGGTGACTTATAGGTTTTAAGTGCAGTGACCCTAGATATAGGAAACCTATATCTTTAGTAAGTGGTGCTAGCACCAACTTACAGAGGCTACAATGGCAGGCCTGTAGTTCCATTTTGAATAGTCTCCCATGGGTGGCATAATGCATGCTTCAGCCCATGGGGGACCTCTGGGGTACCTATGCCCTGGGTACCTTAGTACCATATACTAGGGACTGATAAGGTTACCCCAGTATCCAATCTGGGATGTACCTAATTACTGAACATAACAATTTAAGGGAGAAAGCAGATAGACTGGGGTCCCTCAGTGTTGGTCTGCATCAGGTCCCTTTACCACGTCATCTTCATTTGGAGATTTCAGAGTTTTGACATTAGCAAGTATATGATGCTGTGCAGATGTACTAAGTGGACATGGATTGTTCCTGGGAATGTCTGTCACAGAGTTTGGGTATACAAGGCCAGTACCAAGACAGCTTGCACAGCGATAGGATGGAAGTTACCTGGCTTCCATTGGACTTGTTCCTTTTGGTGCATTGTTCATAATGCAGTATGTGTGCCATCATGTGATCCAACACAATGTTGTGTTGGCCCCAAATCATGCTATTCTGCCTTTACATTGGCTAATTTCTCATTGGCATTGAACTGGATGTAGCTGTTGATGTGTCTCTTCATTGTAGACCAAAGTGCCTGTAGCACATTACTGACATTTGTTTGTGACATTTCACCAGATGCAAGCAACACTGGATTGAAATTAACCTGTGATCAGAAACTGTTGTACTGACGTGTCTGTTTTTTCTTTATTTGATGTAGGATTCGTTTTGTGAGGTACACAGTATGGCTCCAGCTGATGATGTAGACATAAGTTATTGTTCCCTATTGTGTAGGATATTGTTGGATGTATCCCCTCCTTCCCTGTTGTAAAGGTCTGCAAGTGGTTATGTTATCACTGACTCTGAATTACTGAGTCATGTCTTATTTGCTATGTTTCTGACATCATCAGCCTATTATTTAAACAATGGAATAAAGATGTTCTGAACCCATACACTTGTATGTATGTGTTGTTGAGACATGGTATTGATCCTGAGTTGAACATTATTTACATACAACGTATCCATGCTTCCAGAAATCCCTACTGTTGACACAGCAAAGTTCACCTGGTAGTACATTCCCATTGTTATATGTGAGAATTTCAACAGGAGACAATGCTTTGGTGACGTGTGCTTTTAATGAAGTGAACAAGGCAAAATTAACAACATGAAATTAAACTGTGCAAACAATAAGTTAAGTCTTCAGTCATGGTAGATGAAACCATTGTAGTAGAAGTCCATTTGTTCTGGAGTCCAATGTACTCCTCCCATAAGATATGGAAAAGTGGCCAGGAACAGTCCAACAAAGTGAAGGTGTAGCACACACAGGAGGACATTAGGGTCGAGGTATCTGACTGGCGGTGGTGGGTGTCTTGCCATCCTGAGCTCCTGGGTTTTTGCGTCAACGTCCCCCCAGTTTGGCAGAGGGGGATCTGGAACTGCTGAGACAAGGACACGTGCAGGCGGGTCGTCCTCTGACAGGGCCTCCCTTCATGTGGCTGCAGCAGATGTTGACAGTGGGGATGTACTAGGACCACCCACAGGAAGGGGTAGATGTATGAGGGAAAGCCCTGCAGAGGGTGGTGTTTATGTCCCACAGCACCCCAGCCAGGGAGGACACCTCGGTGCAGATGCCGGCCACCTCTGTATGGATGCAGGCACCTCTGTATGGATGCCGGGCACTTCAGTACGTATGCTAGCTGTTGTTTCGGGCTTAGGAACACTTCAAGAGTAATAGTTCCATGGAACTAAGAACATGGAACTCTGGAGTTGGTTGAATTGAAAGAGGCGTCAATTACTGATGGAGATGTGATGGATGAGGTGTCTAAATAAACGTAATGCATTTACCTGAAGCTGAAGTGCTGCGTTACTACTTGAATGTTACACTGGCGACGAGCGAGGGATGCGGTAGAAAGGACACCTCAACATCAAGGAAATCACTGTCCAGAGGTGTGCAGTGTGGAAAAGCGGGAAAAATTATTGCGGTGGCCGTGCCAACTTCAGTGCTTCCACGCCTGTTTTCCAGAATCCTGAGAAGCGGGTGGATCGAACCCGCAACGGTACTGATTTTATTGATATATATATTTTTTTTTTCATCTTCGTGGATTTGGGAAGTTGTAGAGAGGAACGTGTGCGAGCCGAGTCTCATAGCACGAGCTTGGCACAAGCAGAGAGGAGAGGCACAGCACGCACGCAGTGAGGGACGGTGATTTGTGCGTTCACAAACAACGTACGTATCACATCAAGTGACGCACTGACTCTCTGAGTCAATAGAGTGCGTTGGCATGAAGTAACAGCCTCATATGTTAGGCTAAGTACAGTTGCTCGCGTACTCTGTGGATGCCATATTGGAAAGGGCAATAAATGGTGATACGCACACCAAAGGTGAATGTTACAAGCAGCGTTGGGGATTAAGCTGCGAGTAAAATGAATTCACGCAACAAGAGAGTTTCATCATTGTTTGGGGCATAACTTAGCCAGTTTCCTTAACGGTGAAGGGCACATCTGTGGCTATATCGGTGACAGGCACACCTAAAGAGAAAACTTTATTAAAATTTGAAAGAGACAAAAGCCAGGAGTTCAAGAAAACTTTATTAAAATTTTAAAAAGCCAGACAAAAGTCAAGAGCGCTGAAAGGAAATTTTGTGTTGGGAACAGCTCCAGTTTTTTTTTTGTAGTAAAGAAATTATATTATAACTTGCATGAAAAAAAAAAAGAATTAAGTGAAGGTTAACACTTTAAGGTAAAACAGAGTTGATTTGAATGATTATAGGAGTGGTACTTGTATCATAGAGTATTTTTGTTCATAATGCAGAACGTTACAGCGCCTCCGTTTTTTTTTTTTAGCACTCCAGGTGAACCTACGATAAAATGGAGCAAAACAAAAAAATATTTGGGCACTAGGCAAGGGTGTGTGGTACTAATTTAAGTGCTGAAAGAAAGTATTCATTGTTAATGCTCTGTCTAGGAGGTGAGGGACAAGAAGTATTAGAGAATCATCCTAATTTAAGTGTGGAAGAACAGAGGTTTGAATGAATATGAAATTTGTATAGTACAGCTTGAACATCATTACTTACCAAGAGTAAGTACCATCATGGAACGGTATCATTTTGGATTAAGAGAGCAAGGAAAGGATGAGACAGTGGAAGATTATATTACCAGTCTTAGAAAGTTAGCATCAACATGTAAGTTTGGGGGATCCACTGAGGAATGCATAAGAGATCAATTTGTCTTAAGGTGTAAAGATGATGAAACAAGAGCAGAACCATGGAGATGAAATAAGAGAAGAACTATTGCTGAAAGACGAACCTCCAGTAGAAGAGGTCATCTCTATAGCAAAAAGGGTGTAACATATGTTAAAATGTGTAACAGAGCTGAAAAGTAAAAATGTCTCTAGTACAGAAAAAATTGAGGAAAATGTTTGTGTGATAAAAAGTGATAAGGGGTCACACAAAGAAGCTGTCAGAGAAGATCGGGGGAAACAGATGTTTGAATGTTTTTGTTGTGGGAGAAGTGGCCATAAAGCAAATGCAAGAACATGTCCAGCTTTGAGTGTTATCTGTCATGGGTGTGAAAAAAGGGGTCATTTTCTAAAACGTTGTAGAAATAAACAAAGGAGAGATCAGACAAGGAAGTAAAACAAATTTCATATGACGTATATCAAGTTAAAGGGTCTAAAAGACAGGATCATCCTATTGGTATGGTAGAAATAGATGGGGTTGAATTAAAAATGAAGTTTGACTCGTGCTCACATCTAACTATTGTTTCAAAAGAAACATATAGTAAATGGTTTCAAGAAAAAAACAAATTACAAAACATGGATCAATGTCCTGGGGGTATGGAGGACAACCAATAAGTATGCTAGGATACTTTAATGCATGCATTTAATTGGAAAAAGAACTTTATGGTTGGGAAAATGTATGTGTCCAAAAGAGGAGATGGTTTACTGGGGTGACCCCATCAACGCCTTTTGGGTGTCAAGTTGGACCCTAATGCAGAGCCACAAGTGCAAATACAGAAGGTTGAAACTAAGTTGAGTGATTTTGTGTCGGAATTTCCAGCATTGTTTAAAGAGAGCTTAGGATGTTTGAAGGGATACAAACACTGTATTAAGATAAAAAACGGAGCAATACCAACTTCAGCCAAAGTAAGGAGAATACCGGTTGCTTTACAAAACAGGGTTGAACAGGAATTTGACAAACTTATAAGTCAACAAATTATAACACCAGTGGAAGCAACTGAATGGTTGGCGCCAATTGTTGTGGCTAACAAAGCTAATGGAGATATCAGGTTATGTGTGGACCTCAGATCATTAAATAAAGAAGTGGTGGTGGACAATTTCCACTTCCAAATATAGATGAAATAGTTTCATCTTTGGCAGGAGCAAAGATATTCACAACAACTGATCTCACTCAAGCTTTTCATCAGGTGGAACTAACTGAAAGCTCACAAGAGTTAACAGCATTCATAACTCCAGTTGGTGCTTACAAGTTCAGGAGGATGCCATTTGGTTTGGTATCTGCATCCTCAGTCTTTCAGAGAGTGATGGTGTCAATTCTTAAAGGTGCGAAAGGTGTGAAGTGTTATCAAGATGATTTGCTGATATTTGGTGGTTCACAAGGTGAACATGACGCTAGAGTGAGAATTGTGTTAGAGAGATTGCTTAATGCTGGCCTAACACTAAAGAAGGAGAAGTGTAAATTTTCTGTTCATGAAGTTAATTATCTAGGTCATCTTATAACCGGAACAGGTGTTGCTCCAAAGAAGGAATTGGTAATACCATTGTGAAACTAACAACTCCGAGTTCAAAGGAGGAAGTTGTTTCTTTCCTAGGTATGGTAGAATATTATGGAAAGTTCATGACAAACTTAGCTAGCAAGTCTATTAACTTGAGATTAATACTGGGCAAAAACAAGGAGTTCAAATGGACTCAAGAATGTCAGCAAGAATTTGAGGGTTTAAAAAATGAATTAAACAATGCACCTAAACTGCAAGCATTTGTTCCTGGTATTGAAACTATAGTGGTGACTGATGCTAACTCAAAAGGTTTGGGAGCGATCTTAAAACAAAGGAGAAATGGTGAAGAGCAACTAATAGCATGTGCTTCGAGGAGTTTAAGATGAGCCGAGTTTAACTATTCAGTGGTGGAAAGAGAGGCGTAAGCCATTTACTAGGCATTAAACAAGTTTCGAAATGTTTTATGGGGAACCAGTTTTAAGGTTTGCACTGATCACAAACCCCTTAAGGAAATTTTTCAAAAGAAAGGATTTGATATCTTCAAGGATAAGACGTTGGGTGGTTGCTCTACAGGATTTCCATTTTTCTGTTGAACATTTACCAGGTGTTTCGAATGCGTCAGCTGATTGTTTGTTGCGTTTAGTTTCTAAGAAAGAAGATGAAAATTTGGTTGAGGAAATTCTAGAAGAAGAAGTTGATGTATGTGAAATTACTTTAGGGACTATAAAGGAGGAAGATTGGAAGGAGGAGATTTTGAAGGACAAAGTTGATTGAAATTATGAATAATATGCAGTCTGGATTAGTTCAGGCGAAGGCGATGCCTAAGATATGGCAGATGGTTTCTGATGAATTAGCAGTTGATAGAGGTATTTTGTTGAGAGGAACAAGATTAATTCCACCCATCACTTTGAGGAGCAAATTGATAGAAGAAGCTCATCAGGGACATGTAGGAATTGTTAAAACTAAAGAGAGATTGAAAGCCAATTTTTGGTGGCCTGGAATGGATTTAGGGATTGAACGAGTGGTCAGAGAATGCTTACAATGCAATGTCAGTGACAAAATTTTGACACCACATACCATGCCCATGGTTTGTTGTCGATTACCGGAAAGCCCATGGCAAGAAGTTGCTATGGGTATTGTAGAGACATTAACAGGCGAGCATAGTACCCCATATTTGATCGTTCTGCTGGATTTGTACTCCAGGTGGGTAGAAGTTAAGTGTGTAAGAGAGGTGACTTCAGATAGTGTAATAAGACTTTTGCAAGAGGTGTTTAAGAGAGAAAGTTTTCCAAAGTCACTGTTATCTGACAATGGTCCACAGTTTTGTTTGAAACAAATGGAAGATTTTTTAACATCATGTGGAATAGAACACAAAAAGAGTGCAATCTATCACCCTGAGACAAATGGAGCTATGGAAAGGTTTAATACAGTTATAAAAGAGAATATTCAGTTGTCTAGGGTCGAATGTCCGAAATTGGAAAGAGGAGTTACAAAAATGTATCACAGCTCATCATATGACACCTCATACCACGACTCACAAGTCACCATTTGAACTGTTTAAAGGAAGAGCGCCCAATACTATGTTATGTCCAGGTTGGATGAACTGGGATAAAGGTATAAAATGCAATGGTATTGGGAGTTGGAGAAATCGTGAGGAGAGGCTACAGCAAAAGAATAAAAAACTTTATGATGAAAGGAAAAGGTCCAAGCAGGTTACAGTTAATGTAGGAGATTGGGTACAAATTAAAGCTCCAGTAGGTGTCATGTCTTGGTCAAAATATTTAAGACCTCCACAGGTAACAAAATGTTTTAAGAATGCTATAAAGGTGAAAGATGGTCGGATTTGGAATTTGAGTCGGGTTGTGATACTTAGATCAAATGTAGAAGAGAATAAATGTGTTGCTGAAAAGATCCAATCTCAAGGTAATGAAAAGAATGATCAGAGTTCCCTGGAAAAGTTCTCAGAGCAGGAAACAAGAAGAAGTGTGCGAAAAAGTATTGCTCCGTTGTACCTGAGAGACTATGTTAGATAGTTGTTACTATTTTGAAGTATCCGTATTCACTTAGTTATACTTATCTGGTGAAACTATTCAGAGCCAAGTCGTAGTCAGCTTTATAAAAAGTTTATTTGTTTTCCTATGTATATAAAGGAAAAACGTATGTATATTTGTTCTATATAAGAAGGGAGAAGTGTGATATTAGGTTTAGGGACACTTCAAGAGTAATAGTTCCATGGAACTAAGAACATGGAACTCTGGAGTTGGTTGAATTGGAAGAGGCGTCAGTTACTGATGGAGATGTGATGGATGAGGTGTCTAAATAAACGTAATGCATTTACCAGAAGCTGAAGTGCTGTCGTTACTACTTGAATGTTACACTAGCCACCTCAGTATGGATGTCAACTACCTCCCGGTATGCGTCCCTTTGCAGCGCCTTTTCCTGAATTTCAACCACTACTTGGTCCATGACACTTTGGGAGTCCTGCTAAACTCCCAGGACTTGGGTGAGGGCAGCCTGGTCGGTCCGTGGCCTCAGTGGGCTCACTTTGTGGGCCCACATTTGCCCTCCCACTATGCCTCCCCCCCGGCCCTGTGCCCTTGGTGCATACTGCACCCTCCCACTGGGTCCTGGTTCCTCTGTGACTGGGGTGGTGTTAGCCATCGAAGAATTCAGGACTGGGGTGGACAAGATGGGAGTTACTGTGCTAGGTGCACAGGTTGGGGGGGCAGTGGTTGGTAGTGTTGTTTTAGCTATTGTGGGAGGTGTTGTAGTGGGCACAGTGAGCCCCACTGTTGGCCTCTGCCCAGGCTGACCAGATGGGCCAGGGGCATCCTCAACGTCCACCTCTTCAGGAGCGTTGACATCACTGAGGGCTTCGTCCTGTGGGGGAGAGGAACTCTGTTGGGTTTCCAACCTCTGTTCCGGTTCATTGGGGGATTGATCTGTTGAGAGATAGAGAACATTGTTAATGATGGAAGTGAGGTATCTACAACCACGTTGTTTGTGTCAAGTTGAATGGGGACCTAAAACAGAATAACATAGTTGGAGATTAGTATTGTCACCTATTTACATGGAGTTGAAGTTGGTTACTAGACATTTGTAAACATTCATTAGATGTAGTAGATTTCCTCAGCTCAGTATCTGTGCAGATATGTGCCATTTTGGCTTTAGGGATAGGCGTGACATCTCCAAAACTCTGCTACATACACAATTTGGTCCTAACGTGTGTGTATATATATATATATATATATATAGTAATGAGCTGAGTTTCCTTCATGGCTGACATAAATTAGGGCTACACCGTTGTTATGGTGTTACTGATTCCGTCATATGTTTCTGTTGATGGGTCCAGGACACCACCAGTCAAAGTATTCCGAAGTTTATCTGAGTAGAGCTTTGTCTGTACATTGCACAGTCTCATATGAGTAAACTTCAGTAGTGACATGGGTTGGAAGCGAGAGTGGGCAAAAGGAGTGTAGCATGTTGATTAGAGTAGGAGTGACAAGACCGCATGGTAGTTGTAGTCACTTCAGTTTGACTTTTGCAACACTTGGCAAATGGTAAACTGCATGAACAGTGAATGTTGGACTTGGCCCTTTTGCAGGGTCATCCCAGATCTTTTTGCCTTCCTCTTGTATTTTTTCTGACCTGTTGGTGGTTTTATGACTCTGGGCACTTTATCACGGCTGATCAGTGCTAAAGTGCATGTGCTCTCTCTTGTAAACTTGGTAAGATTGGTCTACATCTGTTTGGCATATTTAATTTAACTGTAAGTCCCTTGTACAGTGGTATCCCATATACCCAGGGCCTGTAAATTAAATGACACTGGTGGGCTTGTACCAAACAAAGGGGTTGGGCTCATAAAGTTAGTAAGGCTGAGCCACCGAACAAGTTGTATCAAACAGACAATGCCAAACTGACCATTCTATTTCAATTTTAATTAATTCATGGCCACTTTAATCAATAACAGCGGTCACCATTTATTTTTCAATCTAGTGTATATACGTCATACAAAAGACTTATTATCACGCACAGAAGATCACATACAAAATATAGTCACATGTATACATCCCTCTCAATGACATAAATCTCGACAAAACAATACATTTAAACACAATTTAAACACAACCAAATATTACAACATACAAGACAAAACAAATTTTCAGTTCACATTATTTATAAATCCAAATGAGAACTTGAAAGTAATCACATGTATAATTCTGAATGAAATTTGACAATAAGTTCAACTGCTCTCAAATCAATGAACACGGCACCTGGAAGAGCATAATTTTCATACCCAGGTTATGATATTTTAAGAAAGCAGACCATTAACAATTAATGATACCCTGGATTGTAATAATAATACTGTTTGAGGGACACAAATATTAATACACAGTAGATGCACAAGTGATGGTGAACACGTTTCGAACCCTCTTGAGTCTGTTTTGCAGGGTTTTCCTCAGGACTTGGAACTGATGTCTATTTCTCACAAGGATTGTGATATGGATATCACTCGGTTAGTTCTGTTGTTTTCACTGGCTACCAGGACTTTCACCGATCAAATCAGGCGCGATATCTGATTCAAACTCTGCGTTTATACGAGGTGGAGCGGTTTGATTTATTTTCAATGTATTCTTGCCGCGATGTTGCTAGTAATGCACCCGGGGTTCGCCTGTAGACAGCAACCTGGTGGGCTTGCAGCGCTGCTTGCGCCACCCACCTAAGTAGTCTTTCAAACCTGTCTCAGGCCTCTGCCACTGCAGGGCACGCGAACGCAGTTTACTGCCACCGATACGTGGCATATAAAATGGTCGCCACGTCTGCAACTCCCCTTTTACTACATATAAGTCACCCCTAAGGTAGGCCCTAGCTAGCCCTATGGGCAGGGTGCGGTGTAGGTAAAAGGTAGGACATGTGCCTTAACTGTGTGGCATGTCCTGGTAGTGACAAACAGCCTATTTGGTTTCTCACTGCTGTGAGGCTGCCCTCTCATAGGTTTGCATTGAGGATTCCCTGATATGTGCTTCAGTGGTATTTTCTGATCTGAGACGGGTAGGGTGACCATGTTTGGTATGTTTGGAATAGTGGTGATAAATCCTGCTTATTGTTGGAAGCAGATTTTTTATTACTATTTTAGAAATGCCACTTTTAGAAGTAGGCATTTCTGTGTGCTTTTGAGTCTTTGTGCCCTGCCTGAATGTGTATTGATCGTCTGGTTCTGACTGACATGGGAGAGGGGATGTGCATTCACCCCAGCTAATCCCTGGGGGGGGGGGTTGAGGTGTGTCCTGCCTTTCCTGGGTGACTCAGCGCTGGGCTGAATAGAACTTGGCTTAATTTAGAGTAACGGGAGGAGTTTTCCCTGGCACCTGAATAGGCCTGGTCTGCATTTGGAGTGGTGGGAGTAGCACCTGCACCTGAATAGAGCTGTGCTTGTCTTCCACAATGCTGGCTCCACCCCCTGTGGTGTGTCTGGGGGCTGGGCTGAAAATGTGAATGGGGGTGTTGTGCACTTCAATAGTTGTTGAAGTACCTCCCAGAACAAAGACACTAGTACTATAAGTACAGGGGCTGTGACCCCATGAAAAAGGAGACACTGCATGGGACTTGTGACCGGCAAGCTGCTGGACAGCCAGGAGGAACCGTCTTGGGACTGGACCATTCTGGGGGGCTGATCTACTGCCTATTGGGCTGAGAGAAGGACTACCACTTTGTTCTGAGACCCTAGTGCTGGCCTACCTGGCTGCACCCTGCTAGCCTTTCCCCAGTGCTCTCCCAGGAGTGCTGCTGTGCCCCTGGTATGGGCAGACTCAAGCGCTTTGTTTCTTTGGGCTCTTGGCCCTGAACCAGGGCTTGGGGCGCGCTGGGGTTTGTTTGCCTGAGCCCCAGGGGTGGGCTCATGCTGCCGTAAAGCGTGTGGAGCGCTTCGTTATTCTGCGCTCAGAAGCACTGTGCCTACCCGACAGAAGTGCGTGGTGGGGTCTGAATTTGTTGTCAGAGCCCGAGACGTGGGTTTTCTCTATAACGTGCGGCAGGCGCAGAGGAGTGCAATCGCGCCATAAGGAGACGCCGCAGATCAAAGGCCCAGCAGGAGGGAGCTGCACGGAAGGCGTTGCCAAGCAACCAGCGGGAACACCAAAGGCTGGGGACGTATCAGCGTCATCAGCTGCCCCAGCCGCCAAGGACTGTGGTGGCCGTGCATGGCCGAGAGAAGCAATGCCTCTTGGCGGGGGGTTGAGTGCCTGTGGGATCAGCGCATCCCTGTCATGAGCCGCGCTGCCTGGGTGAGGCGGCTAGAGACCAATCGAGGCCTCAGACGCACTCCAGGCACGAAGGAGCTGCAAAGGTGGGGCCGCCTGCGAGCGCAGTGGCTGCAGTCGTCCGTGCGGCCCAGGAGGGCTCCAGACGGGCTGCAGCACTGTAGGGCTGGTAAAGAGTAGAGACTGGGTGTGGGTTATGCCTCGCACCCTTATTTGGTGTGCTGGGCACCAGGGTCATTCTAATTCAGCAGGAACGGGGTGGAACCTCGACGGAGGCCCCCGGGTCCCAAAGGAGACAGGATCTCCACAAAAGTTCCACATTTCCTTATGGCGGCACAGGAGTGAGGTGCCCTATCGGAGGAGGCTGGTGGAAACACCAGGCGGATTAGTGTTGGGGTGCAAGGCCCTGGGTGTTGGTATTTATTACCATGGAAAAGTGAATTACGGCTCCATATGCCCTGAGGATATCATGTAGTTGGTGTTACATTGTCAGGGCTGCACCCTATGTACCGTAATGGTGATCTGCAGATGCTTAAGGTGGGCATGATGTGTTTATGATATGTGCACTGTACAAGTGGCTGCTATAGTGCACTGCTGATGATGGTTATGCCTAATGCTTTACGCTAAGTGTAATCCTACCAGTATATACTGGTTACCCTAACTGTGATATTTATGACAGTGGCCCGATTGGCCAAGCGATTTATGTAATCCCTGTAAAGTCATGACAAGTGCCTAGTGGTACAGTACTATATGTGATTGGGATCTAATGTGTTTTTATGGATAATACAAAGGATATTTTTATATAACCTTGTGTGGAGTTTCTTTTGTGGTGTGCCTAGTGTGTCACTGCTGTGTGAGTGTGTTGCACGAACGCTTTACACATTGCCTCTGGGATAAGCATGACTGCTCTGCCAAGCTACCAAGGGGGTGAGCAGGGGTTATCTTCAGTGTGTAACTCCCTTGCCCTGACTAGAGTGGTGGGTTCTGCCTGGATTAGGTGCATACCATAGCCAACCAGAAACCCCATTTCTAACAGAGAACATCAGTTGTAGCATGGGAGACATGTGAGAAGGGGCACAAGGAGTGTAGCATCTTGGTTAGAGTTACAGTCACAGGTCCTCATGGTAGCAGTGGTGGCTTTTCAATTTCACTTTAGCAACACTTGACAAATGGTAACCTGCATGAACAGTGAACATCAGTTGTATCATGGGAGACAAGTGAGAAGGGGCAAAAGGAGTGTAGCATATTGGTTAGAGTTCCAGTCACAGGGCCTCGTGTTAGCAGTAGTAGCTTTTCAATGTCACTTTAGCAACACTTGAGTAATAGTAACCTCCATGAGTAGTGAACTTCAGTAGTGACATAGGAGACAAGTGAGAAGGGGCAATAGGAGTGTAGCATCTTGGTTAGAGTTGGAGTGACAAGGCCTCATGGTAGTTGTAGTCACTTTAGTCTGACTTTAGCAACACTAGAGTAATGGTAACCTGCATGAGTAGTGAACTTCAATAGTGTCGTAAGAGACAAGTGAGAGTGGGGAATAGGAGTGTAGCATCTTGGTTAGAGTTGGAGTGACAAGGCCTCATGGTAGTTGTAGTCACTTCAGTCTGACTTTAGCAACACTTGAGTAATGGTAACCTGCATGAGTAGTGAACTTCAGTAGTGACATAGGAGACAAATGAGAGTGTGCAAAAGGAGTGTACCAGCTTGGTTAGAGTTGGAGTGACCAAGCCTCATGGTAGTTGTAGTCACTTTAGTCTGACTTTACCTACACTTGACAAACGATCAGTATACCATAGCTGTTGGCAACATGCATTTGGGACAGACCATACATTTACATTTTCACACATTTTAAGTCTCCAGGATTTACATTTTGATGGTAATCCAGTTACAGACAGCATTGCAACATGTGGCATGTTATGGATTTGGATACATGTGCTCTTCTATGCAACAATGCACATTGCCAACAACAAACCAAAATGTATGATACTTTGCGTATTGCATGTTAGGAAAGTAGATGAAGAACAGAATAGGACAAGCAGATTTGAGCACAAACAGGACATTGTGATATTGTGGCAGTTGTTGAAGTGTGACTTACCAGAGTCAACTCCCCCAGGTATTCCTGACAAGCCCTCAGTATGCAGGATGGCCAAGACCTTCTCCTCCCAGGGTAAGAGTTGTAATGGTGCACTGGGAGGGCAATCGCCAATCTTCTGTGCCTCCAGGTAGTGGCTATTATACTTGCCCCGTACATTAAGCCTGAGGTCGTTCCACCTCTTCCTAATGTCTCCCTGTGTGCGCCGGGTGTGGCCAACAGCATTCACTCCATTGGCTATCTTGTCCCACATTTCAATTTTAGTGCTGTGGGAAGTGTGCTGGACTAGGAACCCACAAATGTGTGGCTCTACTCTAATGATTTCATCCACCATGACTGTCAACTCTTGCTCAGTGAAGCAAGGTTTTTTTTTTGCAGGCATGGTGAACAATGCAAAAAAGTGAGGGAGTATGTAAATGGCTAACAAATAAGTAATGAAGGTAAAAAGGTGCCCAAACATATAATAAGTTACATGTGGTGGAGAGTGCTAAATGGTAGGATGAAAATGTGTAGCAGAGTAAATGGTTGGTTGTCTGTCTAGCTGTGCTGCAGTTTGGGACCAAAGAATGCTGGTCAGGGATGGGGTGTGTTTTATAGTTTGATTTGCAGGCTTGTCTACTTGCCAAATCACATGGGGTGTGTATTTTTTTAATCCTTCCAATGGTCACTGTTTTCTTTTTTTCTTTTGGTGCGTCCTGTGGTGGTCAACTGCCGTTGGGTAACGCTGTTTGTTGAGCACTGCTGTGAGACTGCGAATACAACGAAGTAGTCGCAATACGCTAGGCAGCTGGCCCGCGAACCTGGCGTCATGTTTGGATGCACTGCCCACATTTCAGTCCGCCATGGTCCCGCCGTAACCGCGGTCAGCATTTCACACAGCACAACTCGTAATATGGTGGGCGGTAAACTGCTGGCGTGGCGGTAGACTGCTGGCGCAGCAGTAGCATGGACGAGGTGGACGCGTTTCTCGGTCGGTCAGACCGCCAAATTCGTAACAAGGCCCTAAGCCTGTAGTGAGCAATTCCCAGCTTAATAGTAGCTCTCTGGCTCTTCTGAGGAGCCTTTCGTGATCCATGGGAATTGTGGCTTAGTCATGTGAGTTACGCTGGCGCGCCAAGTGTAAGCCTGGGTGTATACTGATGATGTTTGAAGGATAAATGTCTGAAAGTGGTCTGATAAGAATACATTTTGTGTTGTCAATTCTGGTCGCATGTGAAGAAGGCACAAGAAATGTAAACTAGATAATTTTGTTTGTACTAATCTGCCAAGGAGGTTTTTGTTTTTGGTTTGTTTTTTATCACTTACCAAAAGATAGTTGCCCTATACTTAGGGCAAGGAGAGCAATAGGGGACCTGGAAAAGAAGGGGATTAAGAAAGTCGTAAAAAGAGGAAAAGGAATAAGTACAGACTATAACAACGCAGTACCCTAGTACAAATGTTTTGTACCTAGCGAACCCACGACCATTCCAAAATCACTTTAAGGGGCCCTGATTGGCACAAGAAACTGAGCAAAGTATCAGTTTAATGGTATCCTGTGAACCAGGACCTCTAGGCTGTAATGTTGGTGATGGTGTGCATCCTGAATATTGAACCCACAATATTGGTGGGACAGAATATAAGGGATAAAATATTTTTTTAAACGACAGGAAAGCAAGTCTAGATTTTCAATATTTAACTCCACATATATGTACCTATGCAGCACACATATCTTCAAGGTACGTAGATGTGGAGTTAGGAATAGTAAATCTATACCTCCCTGCATGCACTTATATTATGATATTTTGTCCTTTGATATTCTGTCTTTGATATTCTTGTATCTCAACATTGTTGGTGTCGATATTCAGTAGTAACACCGGTTGGGCATGCGTAGATTGGGGGATCAATAGAGACTGAAACTGCAACTGGTTCTGGTGCAGTTCAGGGTTCCTAGTAGTGCAGAAACATATCATGATGACTTGCAAATGACAGGTCTTAAAGAAAATCTCCTCATAGACCAATTGCAGTCTGAAAGGATTTATTAACTAAAATAAAACTTAATGGTTTGTAAATCAGATTTTAAACCGTCCAGATTTTTCCCTTACACAGTTGACTTCAGCATGTTCCCACAGCGCTTCTAATATTGAACATGTGATAAATTGTAACAAACCGAACAAGCAGGGATCCAGTCTGAGCTAGGTTCAGAACATGAGAAAACTTCTGATAGCAACAAAGTATCGATATGTGAAGTTCAGCAAGCGAATCTTTAGTTTCTCATCTCCTGAGAAGACGGCACATAGCCTGAGACGTAAAATTCCTGTGAGCACTCTTAGCATAAGCAAAAGATATAGATGAAGCAGTGTTGTAGTTACACTAATGCAGATATACATTTTTCATTCACAGCCCCTCTCTATTGAGCTATTTCATTTGAGCATCTTAAGGCATTCCAATGTTCATTAATGTATCACTTCCTGATCTATGTTGCTTTCATAAACTCCCAGAGAACCATATCAGATTTCTAGTCCTCATAATCATTACCATCATCATGTAACATTTGTCTTTTTTTCCCAAATTGTATGTTACATCTTTATTTTTTTGCATGATTTAAAATATGGTCTCAGGTGAGCTTTCAGGGCAATGAGCCAACTTCTTACTTAATGTGCTGTTCAGTGTTCCTCTGTCATGTTCCGGTAGCAGCCAAATGGCTTGCTCTTTAAGATGTTTCCATTATTTTTAAACCATTTTTTATTGTCAATGAGCATACATAATAAAGCATTATTGTTGAAAATGGCCCTTTCTAGGTTGCTTTCCCTCAACCTTTTGCTTTTCACCTTCCCAGTTTACCGCTGATCTGGATGCTAGCCTTAGGATTGTGAGCTTGTTTGAAATTGCCATTTAGTGCCAAAGTGCTTTGCTCGTCATATACATGATTGGCTGATTCAAGTTAGCGGTAACTCCTTTGTCAAGGGGTAAGACATATACCCAGGGCATGTATGTCGAATGCTCCTCATGGGCCTGCAGCAATGGTTGTGCATCCACAAAGGTAGCTCATTGATTGTGCCACGGGTTTGCCCTGGTGGGGCCTGTGTGCACAGCTTACTGTTACTTGGGTTGGCATTTAAAAAGCTATGTGCCAAGGTTCTGCATGTCTCTTGCTATGTCAGAGTTCTCTCTGGTGACAGGGTGTGCTGTTGGGAAGAGGTAGGGCATGTGCGTTACATGCAATGGTCGTGAATGGCACCAGGTGGAGTGTTCGGTACGACGGGCCTGCTTCTTGCATTGGATTAGCATGGGGGAATGTAGGGAAAGGCTACTGAGCCGTATTTAAGACAGATAGAATAGTATCAATATTGTGTTTGATGTAGATAAGTTTGTAATGGTGAATCCTCTCCAGTTGTGCAAGAGGATTCAACATTACTTATGTGGAAACGGCACTTTTGGGAAAGTGGGCATTTTGATGCTCATGCCTCTCTGTGCCTGTTGGCCTGTCTCCAATTCACATCTGGGTGTTAGGGGGACAGCTACATCTGTTCTTTCCTGAAGGAAGACATAAACTAGGGGCTCAAGGGAAACTGCGGAACTCTGACTCGGAGGGGCCTTTCTGGGATGGTTATGTGGGGGTGGAATTGGCACCTGCACTCCAAGGGGCAGAGTCTTGGCCCCACTAAAGATAGTGATCAAACCTCCCAAGGTATGATGGCAGACAGGACAAAATTTAGAGAGGGCCTGTGCATTTCAAAGGTGGCCTTTTGAACTGATCGTATCTTCAAAGGCCATGGTGAGTATAACTTCTGGGGCGTTGGCCTCTGACAGTAGAGACGCTTTTGGATTTGGAACCATACTACGCTAGTTCGGCACTGGGACATCGACACGAGGAATCATCGGGGCAGGACCGCCAAAGGATCACAGATCCCTGGCTGTTGCAGCGGTCCTTTGGTGGTCCAACCGACAAACTCATAATAGGGTGGTCCGTTCGCTGGTGCGGTGGTACACGCACCGCCACCAACGCTATGGCAGTCTATCGGACCGCTGCAGTCATAATCAGGCCCTTAACACTCACTTGTGGAGTCATGATAAGGCAAGTGTGGTCGCTTTTCTGACATCTGAGGGTTATGTTTTGAGTCTTACTGTCAGTATGGAGTATATCCTGTTTTATGCACATGGCCATCATGCTCCTCTTGCCTATTGTGTGTTTGGTGATCGCGGATTGTCTGGTGTCTCTGAGTCTTTGTGCCGTTGAACTAACTCATCCCATTGTCCTGCTATCGGCTGCCTTCAGAGGCCTCGCTTTTTCTCTCTGTATAGTTCTGTCCATTCTGCATTCTGCGGTTGTCCATTTTGTCAACTCTGTCCTCCAATTTGTTTGTGTTGGTGTGTTTGAGGATTTCCATTCCCTTGTTTTTGCTCTTTTTGCCACTGAGAATGCAAGGTCTTTGGTAGTGACTTTGGCCTATTTCATTCTAGAAAATATCCTCAGTGTATGTTATTGTGCTTTTGAGTTATATTTTGGAGCAAATTAATGTTTTTATCATTTTTTTGTAATTTAAATGTTTGTTAATTTTTTATTTATTTATGCATATTTGTTTCAAATATTAAAAATAATTTTTAAGGAGAGAGATGTAAAGGATCTATATATAGGGTAATGGATAAGGAAGTGTATAATACTCTGGTATTATTTTAAAAAATGATTTAATTTATGACTATTAAAATTAAAATGCATAGGGGTCCATTACGATAACCGGCGGTAAAAAAAACGCCAACCGCCATAGCCTGAAAATACCACCCGCCTGCAACATTGAAATACCGAACGAGCAATTATGATGACGCTAAGCAACCACCGCCCGCAGCGGAAAAAAATTATAGAATACCGCCCGTCCATGTCAGAGTCCAAGACAATCCGTCCGCCACGGACGCAATACCGCCCGAAAAAGCCAAATACGACCGCGCGGACGGACTACACACCGGCCGTCAAATTATGATCCCCCCGACATGAGGGCGGGAAACCAACACATTTCCCGCCCGCAACGGTGAACAACAGAAATGAATAACTGGCAAGGCGGAAGGCCTGGCAGCCACGTCTGTGCACGGAAATCAGTGGCGGCACAAACAAATACACACAACACGGCCAACAAGTCCACACAGTAAACGACGCAAAAATACCCAGACACAGAACCCATCCCAAAGACACATCCCCCTGCCAAAAAATATAATTAGTATAAATCCCAGGACACCACGCCCAACACACCTGAAAACGACAGACCATCATGACACACCCACATAGGTGAGTACAAAAGCAGCCCCTCACAGACCACAAACCCTTGCACCACGACAAAGCCAACACCACAGCAGAGAACACTGAGAGCCACAGAGGAAAGCAGTATACCACACGCACACACACATCACATCCATCACCACAACCACCACCACCACCACCTAAACACCGGCACCACAAACCCCCTGCACATCACACACCAAACACACCACACCAGCACCACAAAAACTACACTACGCACCATGGCAACACAACGAATGCCCAAGTTCACTGCCACAGAGTTGACGGTCATGGTCGACGAGGTCATCAAGGTGTACCCACCAATCTATGGGAACCAGGTCCAACAGACACCAGTATCCACCAGAAACAGGATGTGGAAAAGGATCGTAGACCAGGTGAATGCAGTTGGGAACGTGCCACGCAACCGGGGGGAAATAACCAAGAGGTGGCAGGACATGAAAAGCGTGGTCAGGAAGAAGGAGGCCAAGAACCGTGAGCTGGCTGACAGGACTGGCAGCGGAATTCCCGCGCCATTCAAGACCTTCAAGGCGTGGGAGGAGAAGGTGCGAGGCATACTACATCCGGAGAGTCTCATCGGAATACCAGGGGGAGTGGAGGCTGGTAAGTACAAACAAATGTATAGCAGCACACCGCCATGTACAGACATGCACTAACACAATGCCATAGCTCCGAGGGCCGAACACCCCCATGTCCAGTACACAATTCACAAGACATCCCTCACATATGCAACAGACACACACACACACTCAGCCCATAGGCACCAACAAAGAAAACCATGGGGGCATGTGTACAGTCAGCCAGCACCACAACTCCCACCAGGCCCCTCTGTACCCCAGATGTGCCGGAAGGAGCACTCCCCACACCCATGTGTCAGCCATAGCTGCACCAACCAACAAGTAACAGGTGAGCAGCCTTACCACAAGGCCCGTGTATCGGAGGGGGACTGCAGAAGTACCCCCCAGGCCCCCACTCCTACAGCGCAGCAAGATGGAGCACTCCCCACACCCATGTGTCAGCCATTGCAGTGCACACCTACACCCGACAGGTAGATATGTTACCCTACATGGAGGGCTGTCTGTGGATGGTAAACCATCACCACGACTCACAACACAGCCCCCACACCCACAGACCAGCAAGATGGAGCACCCCTCCCTCTCATAACCATGTGGTAGCCATTGCATTTCACCCTCAAAACCAACAAATAGGTAGACCACTGTACAGGGCGGGGTGTCCGTAGGCATGAGGACTGTACTACGACTAACATGTCGGACATGTCACGTAGCAGAGGAACAGGTAGCACTGCTCCCTGTCACAAACATGTGACCAATGTGCACCCGGACATCAATTACAGAGTCATATCCCACATGAGCCATCTCAAATGCAGTAACACGTAATGAGTCACGTCAGCATGCACAAGTCTAACTGGAGCACTGACCCACATGGCGTGCACTGTGCCAGTCATCACACACATCAGCAACACCATCGAAGTACTGTCCATGTAGTCGTGTCTGCTTCTACCCTTGGCATAGTACAACATCACCCATGTAAGTCTATCTCGTCCAAATGAAACATAGTGTAACCCCAGTAATGTCACATACACCACTGAACACATGAACCACACAGCTACACAATGCACATTCTAAATCTCATCCATCTCATCATCCAGCCCCAGTGCCATGAAAGGTATATCATCTAAACAGTTGCCCCATAGACAGTAGTACAGCAAAGGGTCCTGCCGATGACCAATAATGAGTCTGCTGTGTCTGAAGCGCACGTCACACTGTGAGTAACAACAAACAAAATGTAGTCAACACCCCAAGAGCACTGCATTGCTGGACATGGGTGAGAGTAGCACGCACACCAAGGAATTGTACCATCTGCAATACGTCGTGTGGCATACAACTATTACTCACTCACCACAATGCTTGCTGTGGTATGCCCATAAATGACAACAGTGAGCAGATATGCTGGCTAAGTCAGACATACACACACCTTCGTCTCTGTAGTGTCGTGTGGCCAAAACACGTCCCCTTCTGCACCCATATGTCACAGTATGTACCACAGTACCATATTTCAACACCAAAGCGTTCATGGGGCAATACCCCGTTCCCACCAAAGCCACAAAATGTAGGGGTACTGCAACACACACCAATTGGCATTACAAATCCGTCCCATGCCAGATGCACCCATCACACTATTCCATTGCCTTGATCACGCACACACATTGTAGAGACATACACACGCATCCGGCAAATCAGTGCACAACTGCACAAACTGTGCATGTCAGACAACTAACACAAACCTTGCAAGGTGAAACACAATAACATTTCGTCTCCGCCCCACAGGTGACGAACAGCATGATGCTGCGGATGGAGACACCAGCCATCACAGCCAGTCCACAAGCCCCCACACGGACTCACGGATGTGGAAAGCCTGGACACCTCTACGGACGAGGACACCCAACCTGGCACATCTGGCGTGGCAGGGCGCAACAGCACCCCAGGACCCCTCCTACCCACCAACCCATCTCACAGGGCTGGTGACCAGTCCCAGGCCCCTGCTGCCACGGTCATTGCGGCCAACACCACCGCCGCAACCACCACCATCACCACCACCACGGCCTCCCTGACCACTCAGCCATCCCAAGAGGTGGCACAAACCTCAACATCTACCCTGGGAGCCAGGAGGAGGCCCGGGGTGACCAATGTGGCGAGTGGGCAGGTCGGTGGAAGCAGTCCAGGTGGGAGGAGCAGGGTCAGGCCAAGGCCAACAGAGCCTGGGAGCCAAGCCCTGCCGCAAATAGCCAGAGTCCTTGGGGCGTATGAAGAGGCCCAGGGCCAGGTCAGCTTCCGACACAAGGGAAGTCCTTGGGGTGCTGAGGTCCATGGACGCCCACATGGGCCGACTTGTGGACCTCATGGGCCAGCTAGTGGTGGGGGAGAGGGCCCACTCAAGGCCAACCAGACCACCTACGCCACCACCTGCTGTGGCGCAGGGACGTGCAACATCCAGTTCCCCTGCGTCCACAGCGAGTGGGCAATCCTCAGCCACCACCAGCAGTCCACAAACACAACCCCCTCCTCTCAAACGTGGAAGGGGCCGTCCGAAGAGGAAACAGATGTCCAGGGAGGACTTCGCACGCTCCAAACGCCAGTGAGTCAGACAGCCATGGTGGCCACCCCCTGCATTCACTTGGACTACCATCCTACCCCACACAGCCAGTCGAGTGGCAAATGTCTGTTGGACTGCGGACCCAGGACAACATGGGTACACCTTGACCATCACGCGGACAGGACCGTCAACTCATTGTACAGCATGCACCACCTTCTTGATCACCTTTCCCACAATCACATGTCACCTTTAAAATAAATACACCTGTATCACATCCTATGTCATCTGCTATGTTTATTATCAATGGTGCACAAACGTCAGCATGTTCAGAAATTCATCTGTAGTGTGTTCTGTCGATAGGCCAGGAGAGGCTGTAGGGACCTAGGGGTGACAAACAGAACAAGAGTCCATTGACTGTGTGTGTCACACACTCATCACACAGTACTTGTCATCAGGCCTAAGCAATGTACACACATCTCACAGAGCAACAGGGCACAATGTCACAGCCACTCTCAGTGGCATACTACCCTGGACATGGACCATCGCCACACAGCACTCAGTGAACAATAGGCCGCCCTGACAATGCACACATACACATACACAATTACAGCGACATCAGCCGTCGTACATGGTCACTCACCGTCAAGTGAAGTAGCGGGCGATGAGCTGCTGACGCTCATTCACTGCTTCCTCCTCTCCACTGTCCTCGTCACTGGACACGGCTTGGCCTGCAGGCGGGGGCCCTGGCTGATCACCGTCATCCACTATCAGGGGGATCCGCCTGCGAATAGCGAGGTTGTGCAGCATGAAGCATGCCACAACAATCTGGCACACCTTCTGTGGGGAGTATGCCAGTGCACCCCCGGTGCGGTCCAGGCACCTGAATCTGGACTTCAGGAGTCCAAATGTCCGCTCCACCACACGTCTGGTCCTCCCATGTGCCTCATTGTACCTGACATCAGCTGGTGTACGAGGATTGCGTAGTGGACTCAACAGCCAAGGCCCATTAGGATATGCAGAGTCACCAACAATCCATGCACGGTCCGGTTGCAGATTGGTCATCAGACGTGGGAGGATGCTGTGGCGCATGATGTGTGAGTCATGGGTGGAACCGGGAAACTTCGCACACACGTGTGTGATTATCATGTCCGCCAGGCACACCACTTGCACATTCAGGGAGTGGAAATGTTTCCGGTTCCTATAGATGTGCTCCATGGCCTGTGGTGCAACAAGGCCAACATGGGTGCAATCAATTGCACCAACAACCTGGGGGATGCGTCCGAGTGCATAGAAAGCACCCTTCACCGCAGGGAAATCACGGGCCCTGGGGAATCGGATGTACCGGTTCCTGTACAGCATCATAGCTGACAGGACATCCCATAGCACCTTGCTGAACATGGGCTGGAACATCCCACCTCCACTGCCCACCGTGTGTTGGAATGAACCGGTTGCGAAGAAATGCAGTGCAGCCATCACCTTGGCCGTGGGGGTGAATGCAGTAGGATACACCCTGCGAGGACGAAGGTGGGGTTCCAACATGGCACATAGGCGATGCAGGGTGGGCCGGTCCAGACGGAACTTCCTTATGACCTCCACATCCTCCATGGCTGACAGCAATTGGTAGGGGCGATGTATGTTTGGTCTCCTCCTAGGACAGATGGAAGTGGACACATGTCAATGCAACACACAACATGGCATTTACACATACACAAAACAAAGATCACTGACAAAGCAATAGTATCAACGAACAGCTGACAAGTAGGGACAGCACAGCAACATTACTCTTACACAGGTCCCCTTACCAATAGCAAGGACCACTGACACATACCATTGCTATGAGCATGCACATGGGGATTAAGGCCATATTAGCTTTATAGGCATGATGATGGATTCAGACTGCATATGTGGGTAGCGCCAACACCACGGCAATATACCTAGCTGCTGTGCCTGACACCGCTTCCGAGGCTGGGTGAGTATGGCACACACCAACAACACAACGTACACAGGCTGAGCGGTACACCAATCGCAGCAGCTTGGACACGCAGAAACGGCCCCAAGGGGGCTATATCAGTGTGGGAGGGTGACAGGCTTTACCACAGCTTCCAGGGACTGCTGACTGCCACCCCTCAACAACACCTGCTGCTCCTGCCACCTGTCCACCTTAATGTCGACGACTCTGATGATATGTCCAGGTCCACTCACCGGCGAGGAGCTGCAGTTCCTGGATTCCGAGCTCCACGCACACTGCCCAAGGCGAATACCGGCAAAAGTCATGTGTGTGTAAGACAACTACAGTGTGTGTGGGAGTGCATGTGGGGGACACACATGTCGTTCATCTGCAGCACTATGAGTCTGAGCCTGTGGGGTTCCAACATGCACCGCTTACCATGCTAACAACAGGTGGAAGGGGCATGTAGGCTCTCTGGTGTTTCCCCATGCATGTCCCTCCCAAGTGGTGGTACATGGCATTTTCATGTCAGACACCCAGTGACGCAGACACTTGGCAATGCATGATTCTGGGCAGCTATTGCTTGTGTGAATGGCTGGCTGGCTCCCTGCTGGCCTTCTCAGTCTCGGCAGACCTGGGCTGCACATTGACCGCCCAATCCTAGTAGGAAACTACACTGACTGTACAGTGGGTTACATGTGTCATTATCTCATAACTCTCAGGAAATGCGCTAACTCAGCCCTGTCGATTGAACACTCCAGGCCTTGTGATAGGGATGTGTGTGAGAGATGGTGGCACTGAATGTGACCTCCATTGCGGGGTGAGCCATTCACAGGGCGAGTACGTTGAGGGCTGCGCAGTGTTGGACACAGTGAGTCCACCCACAAAGATGTGTAGCCTTGTGAGCTATGTGTCGGTCTACCTGACAATGGACAGTAGATGTGGGCAGACTACACATTGCTCAAAGTGCTGGCATCCTGAATAGAATGGGATGGACAGGTACTGTGTACACACTCCCACCAGCATGCATTCACGTGTGGTGTACACATGCAGTTATGCCATGTCCCATACCGTCTTGGCTCTGTTACACGTCTCTGATCATTTTGGATGGGTCAGCATCATGCCACTGTTATTGGTGGATGTGGGTGATGCTGAGAAGTGTATGTGTGATATTCCAACCCTCATGTGTACCATCCCTGCAGTTGGAAGTCCACCAGCCCAAGGCCTTGTGATGAGCCATTGCATCCAAGTTGATGCTTCTGTGTATGTGTAACCGACAGTGCAGTCAATCCCACGAAGAGGGTGACGTCATCTGCCGGATGTGTGACCATGTTGCGGCGACTAATCGGTGGATGCTCCCTCGTATTGTCAGGTTGGCACGGCGCTGCATTTCACCACTAATGGTCTGCAATTGACAGTCACACAGCCTGTGGCGGATGCACGTTTGTAGGGGCATCAGCTGCAGGCAGGTGTACAGTACTGTGGAATTGTGTCTTTTGCTGCGAGAGGCAGCATGTGTCCACCGCCTACCCATGTTCTGGGTAATGTGATGTTAGTTGTGTGATGCAGTGGGTTGTGAGTGTACTCTGTGCTGGGTGCATCTTACATGCATATGCGATTCCTGAGGGTCAAGATGTAATTTGGGCACTCTGCATAGTCAATGCGTTCAGAGTCGTAGGCCTCAGGGACAGCCTGTAGTCAGCTGGAGTGGCAATTCACATGTATGTGTGTGGTACTGTGCATACTCTGATTTCGTCCTAAACACGTGTGCGATGCCTCACCTCATATTCCTGATACTCACAAATCCGGCACACTGTACAACAGTAGTTGTGCTCGTGCGATGGACAGTTGTCTGGCATGGGCTCATAACCATTGTGGACTGTCATGTTGCAGTCAGTGTGTGTGGTGACACATTCTGCTCCATGCAGGTATGTCCTTGGCCTAATTATGTAGTGGTCATCCTTAACACCATCAGGAGAGTGGGTGTGTGCACAGCGATGAGTGGCTATGGCCGCAGGGTGACAGTCCGGGTGTTGTTCCATGTGCACAACACATGTGTCACTAATTGGCGGGTCCATTACCTGTACGCCAGCCATTACGTGTTGATTGTGGTTGCTGTATACATTTGCACAGGTATCATGCAACATGTGCACTTGGGAATGTTCTGTGCTGGCTCCCTTGCACATGTCTGTGGATTTGATGCCAAATGAGTGAGGCCACCTCGCTCTCCCTCATGTGTCATCTACCATGTGTGCTGAGGGACAGGGGACGGTCAACAGTGGTGAGGCATCGGATGGTGCAGCTGCACAGGAGCTGGGTGAGACTAATGTGACCGGCGCATTGGAGGGGGCAGACGTGTGCTGGATGACTCACAGGCCCGTACGACAATTGCTGCGTCATCTGAGTACAGAGGTCATGTATCCATGTTTGCTAGCACAGGGGACGTACACTCTAGCTCCTCTGCAGCCACGCGGAGGCCAATGCCCGCCCTCCCAACTACTTCCACTGGTGCAACACGTGTCGGCACAAGGATGACGGATATAGTGTATTTCACACCAGGCACAGCTGCCCCTGCGACCCCTGCTGCACTCAGTGCCGGGTCTGTTTAGCATGTGCGGCATCTGTGCGTGGGTCAGACAGCTCTCCTCAATGACTTCATTGCCCATGCCAACACCTTTCCGCAGTTGACATAGTTCATGGAGGGCCTACATTAACGCGTGGGTGGGCTACACCAGTATGTCCAATAGTTGTCCCCCAGTCAAGGTGGTCCTTGAACTGGGCCACTGTCAGGCTGACATACCTGACCTTCCCCCACCCCCGGAAAGTGGCGCATCTGACAACAGCAGGGCACGAGTCCTGACAGAAGAGGTGGTGGCATGCAGACGTCATGACAGGTAGTGACGTCACGGAAGATGGCTTGCACCATCAGACTCATTGCCTCCCCTCGCTCACCCCACTGATGCGATTGCATCATGGGAGCACGCGCGTGTGCAGCAGCTCCAATCTCTCCCCAGAGAGGCCAAATAGTGTATGTGTGGCTCCATTCGCTCCAGTCATCGAGCTCACGGTAAAATAGGTGGGGGACGCCGTACAGCCGCATGGTACCCCGACTCGTGCCCTGGACAACAGTGACGAAGCATGGCTGTCTCCGGAGTCCGGATACACCACATGCAACACACAGTAGCTGTAGCTGCCCTAGCGGGCCATGCCGCAAACACCATCCCAGACGACATGTCGACACACCCCGGCGCGCAATGTCATAGCATCCGCTGCCATTGGCAAGGGACCCATGGTGTGTGATATGGGCCTCCTGGTGAAGAGCCTCCGAGCCATCCACCGCCAACGGGTGTCATGCAACTCACACACTTCGCTAAAACATTAGGTTGCTTTGCCTGCACACCAGGGCTCGAGTCCGGGTACCATGCGGGTGTACGGCGTCCCACCACTTATTTTACCGTGAGCTCGGTGACTGGAGCGAATGGAGCCACACATTCACTCTTTAGCCTCTCTGGGGTGAGAATGGAGCTGCTGCTCACGCGCGTGCTCCTATGATGCAATCGCATCAGTGGGGTGAGTGAGGGGAGGCAATGGGTCTGATGGTGCAAGCCATCTTCCGTGACGTCACTACCTGTCATGACGTCTGCATCCCCCACGTCTTGTTCGGGACTTGTGCCCTGCTGCACACTGAGAATGTATTGCCTGCGAGATGTGACCAGGAGCAGGGTGCCATGACCTCCCACCCACCAAGCTCCACTGCCATCCCATGCCCTGGGTAGCCTGTGCAGGTATACGATGTAGGGGGTACACCTGAAGGCCAGGGGTGTAAATGTCTCGGCAAGGGCCTGGCTGACACACAGCAGTATCCAGCATGTCCCCAGAGGGAGGGCCAACGTCCACACCTGATGCAGCATTGGTCGTGTGCCCGCCTGTTGTGCACACACTAGTCCACATTCATCCCCAGACAGCTGGTCTTTCCACATACCCAGAACAGTGGTAATCTACCCCGCCGGGTTCGTCCCCACACAGTCTGTATCGACACTGCATGTGTGCACCCACCCGTGCCACAGACCCACCTGTGCCAAGGAGCCCTCCCGCTTCACATGCCAAATGTGTGTATTCCACAGTTGTGCTTCTCTCTCAGGGGCGGACATCCAACTGTCCCGTAGCATACAGACTGCACCCAGTCGGACTGGCATCCTGTTTGAATGTTAGGCACCCTCACACAACTACCTGTGCCACAGTGGTGGCTGTGCTGGCTATCATGACTGCCATGGCAGTGTTGCTGTCCATGGCAGGGTACACTCACACACAATGCATATGTAGCTTTTCGTATCAGTACTCTGCACATCGGACTGGCCACTGTCCCTGGTGTTGTACATTGTTGCCGCCTGTATATGTATTCTGTGACTGGATGCTGTTGTTCCTGTAGTGGGTTGTGTCTGTGCAGTTGCTGTTTGCAGTTGTTACTGTGTGTGCATAGTTAAGTGAGGCACATGCCGTGAATGGTACCTCAACAATTGCAATGTCTGGTCTCACATTCCTATGTGTATGATACGTGGCTGGGACTTCACTTCTTTCAGACTCTGCTACTTGTGTGTGTGATGAAGACGTGTGTCTGTAACACGGATTGTCTGCATGTATTTGGTGGTATTTCGGTGTTAATGTGTACGTGTCATGTTTGCGTGCATGCAAAGCACAGGGTGTGTGTCTAGCCACAGGATGACAGGTAGCATGTGCAGAGTGTGCGGGTATGTGTGAGCTTACTTTCTGGCTGGCCAGCAGTGTAGGTGTATGTGTATCTTGTGATGATCATCGAGCCAGGGCACATGGCTTACTTTCAATGTGTGCATTTGGGAGGTGTAGGTGTGTGTGGTGTGACTTTGGGGTAGTGTTGGTGTGTGTGTGTGCGCTCTGGCAATGTCGACTACACACATGTGTTACCCAGGGGCATGGTCAGTGTTTGTATCCTTGTTCGGGTCTGTTAATGTGAGCACATGTGTGTATTGTCTGTTGCACAGTGTGTGGGTGTGTCCTTGCAGTTCAGGATGACTCCTACTTGATATGTATTGGCCATTGTGGGTCTGCAGGGTGCAGGATAACTTGACTACATGGTAATCTCACGAGTCCCGTGTACTTCACACACTCTCATCCTCTCTCATTCGTACTTGTCTACGATCAATAATTCTCCAGAGTCAGATATTAGCTTTAAGGCATGTATTTGAGCTTACTTCCTCTGTGATGCAGGATGTGGACACTACTGGCAGCGTAATGCATGTGGAGGATATACTTAGCATGATTACACATACAAAAGGGGGTACAGGTAGATGTGATAAGTCGTTAATTGTGGAAATAAGGCTTCAGAGTTAAGAATGCCCTGCCCTTGCTATGCTACAGTACATTAGCTCATTACTGAGGTGCCCTAGGCTGTGACACAGACAGTATTGGTTTACCCTACCAGACAGCTTGACATCATGAGCACAGTACATCTAAGTCCCATGGTACAGGTTTACGACAATAGTGACTCCGACACACCTGCGTCAGGGGTAACATCAGAGCATGAGCCTACATGCATGCAGCATAGTCTCACATGTTGTTGCGATATGGTGGCTACTGTACATGACTCAATGCCCGGGGACATGTTGTAGGGTGTTGCATTTGTTGTCCATGCAAATGTCCTTGCACGGAAGTTCAGAAGAAGGTGAGATGACAGTTCTCAAGTTATTCAGCAGACAGATAAGCGTGCACTTACAGGAGCATGTGTTCAGGTGCGCGGCATGCATATTGTAGCAATGTGGTTCATGCAATGTTGGCCATGTGGTCACTGTACACAGGTCCCATTCCTCAGCCTCCCCGTGTTCATGCAGGGACACGGGTTATGGTGATGGACAGGGTGCATGTCCCGGTAATGTCAGGTGTCATGACGGTGGAGTTGATGGTAAGGTGTTTGCTTCCGTGTGCATGGTATAGTTGTTGCACAGCTGACTGGCCACTGCGTGCGGACGGCAAGCATGGGTACGGTTTTGCACATGAATGTTCAATTGTGGGTATTGATTTGGGGACCCATGAATTGACAGGTTGTCAGGTATGCGATACCTTCCTGCAGAGCATCCCTCGCATTGGTGGTATTTGTGGTTGACATCCAATGAAGCGGATGGTGGGTTGCAACGTGTTCCTCGTAGGTTGTCCCTTGTAGAATCCTGATGGGACATGTCGGGTGACATTCGATGAAACTGTAATCCAGCATACGTTGTGCGGAGGCACACTGGTCCCATTGCAGTGTGTGTCCTATTGCAGCCACAAACGCCATGCCCCATACACTGAACAGTTCCTGTCGTGGGCGTCCAGGGGTGAGAACAGGTGTACCAGGTCCCCAATTGGACATGCCGGGTTGGAGAGACATAAATCCACAGGCCAGTGGTACGGGCACCTCCGACAGTAGAAAACGGGGATGACGCAGCTGAACATTTCAATGCGATAAGTTACTCGATAACTTACATTCAGCATAGCCAGATTTGCACAGCCCACTATCTGTAGCAAGCTATTGCTGTACAGCTGCATCTGTCTGGCGTAGGTGTATAGTACTGGTGCACCGTCCATTTTGCTGCAGGGTGCTGTGATGGCGTGCTCCGGCTGCCTGGCCTGTCTGCTGAGTGCAACCTCCGACGGTGCTGGGTGATCTTGAATGGATGTTAGGCGGCAGGACTTTGTGTATGGCTTGGGAGGCGGCCACAGGCCCTCATCCCACATGCTCCTATGAATGGTCAAGGCCAGTGGTGTCTGACTCCTTCCTGATTACTTGCATTTGAGCCACAAGGAGCAGTGGTATAATTGTATTTTGTGGTTTTATCTTTCTTTCATGTTCGGCGTTATCTGCCAGTGGATGGTTGACTCAGCATGGCTATGTTTGGGTTGTAGTTGTTCCAATGGCTCCGTTCTCCTGAAGGATATGTTGCAATGTGATTTGGGTGTGGGAATGGAAGGACATTCACTGCTATCTGCTCTCCCGTGTGTGGGTGGGTCACTTCTTTCCCGCTGTACATTGGGACTTGTGTGTGGGCGTCGTGATTGTGAACACCTGTTCTCAGGCAGCAGGGTTTCTCTGTTTTGGACATTGCATGGCTTGTTATTGCGTGCAGGATGTATAGGTATTGTTTGTTGTGACTGGCGTGCCTTTTGCGGTCAATGTCCATTGTTTGTGCTGTTCTGTAGCAGCTGCCGTGTGCTTCTCCATGCTTTGCACACAGGTGTGTGTCCTCTTTCGACGTCACTTTGCTCCCCTGTTCGGCACACTTGTGTGACTACGTTTTGGCAACTGTGAGTTGTCGGTTATGGGCATGATTTACGCAGGGGGACCACGTGACATGTGCCTTCAGGGTGGGGCTGGTGTGTGTGGTGTGTTGTTGTGACCCTGCGGTGTTTGTGTGCAGCCCATGCGTGGCGCTGTCGTTGGCCTCTGCGTTGTGCGCAGGTGCGTCATCGCCGGGGCGCTGCGGTGCCGTGCCAGGAATGTCACCTCCTAGTCCGGGGTATTGGGTGCCCAGGATGTTGCGGGTTGATTATATTTTACAGGTGGGATATGTGTGGGTACAGTGTTGGATGTGTCCTGTCCCCACAGGGGTGTCTAGGGGGCCCATGTACAGTTTTTCCGCCCTTGCATTGTGTGCAGTATTTGCATGCCCTTGTTGTGTGTCTGCCTACCTGCGTCGTCGTTGCGCGTTCACTCCTAGGTGCTGCATCAGGTACAGCATTGGGATGGCCTGGAGAGCAGGATTCATGTCGGAGTAGGCCGGGTTGGTGTTTCTGTGGTCGACAATGTGGTTTCCGCCTCCTGTTCTTGTGCGGTGTCTCTTTGCCGGTGAGGCTGTTTGGTTGTGCCATCGTAATTTGTACGCCGGGCGGTACGTCATTTCGTCGGACGGTGTGCATCCGTTGGCTGGCGCAGCTACGTGAACGGGCGCACTTTGATGGCGGGCGGCGTCGCAGGTTTGCGGGCGGTATTTGCCTGACTTTTCACATCCTAATTTGGCGGGAGGGCGGGCAGTTGCTGGCGGACGGTAACTAGCGGTTTTTACCTCCGACGGCACGGCGGTAGTGTTTCCGCCCGCCATCGTAATGACCCCCTTATTTCTTTAAAATATACAAAATATTTTTTTGACGGGATGTAATGGATCTAGGGTCAAAAGCTCGGGAAGTGTATTAATACTTGGGTATTAATTAAATACCTGAGCATAAATACTTTAATTACATTTTGTATTATTACATTTAAAATGCATATTTGTTTAAAATATGCTAAATATTTTTGGGACAGGGTGTAAGGGATGTGGGGTAATGGGTGGGGTAGTGTATTAATACTCAACTATTAATTAAAATACCTGGTATTGATAATTCAATTTAATTTATTATGAAAATTTAAATGCACATTGGTTTGAAATATGCAAAATAGTTTTCTAAGGTACCGATGTAAATGATCGAGGGTTTAATGGGTGGGATATTGTATTAATACTCTGGAACTAATCAAATTACCTGGGCATTAATAATTGTATCACATTAAAAAATTGAAATAACATTTTTTATGGAAAAATGGTAGAAGAATGTAGCTAATTTTAAGAATTGCATAGTTAATAAATATAATTTATAAAACTATAAAACAAAGAATTTAAATAATATACCTATTTTAAAAAAATTAAGAAAATACAAACAACAATTTATCTTAAAATAACAATTTATTAAATGAAAAGCAGTGTTGTAAAAAATGAAAAAAGTATAAGGGGCTCATTACTATGGCGGTAGTCGGAAAGTGATATCCTCAGCGCAGGCACAGCCTCCATTGTAAGGATAGGAATCCGTCTGTGGTCCCAATGGCATCTTTGATCCTGTCGGAGGTGGCGGTCTTCCCCCTCCTGACATTATCACTCTGACCACCTTCATCAAAATGCGGTGGTCGGACTGATGCCCTGGATGACGGACAGTCCGCCACCAACGCCTGTCGGTGGCGGTCCGTCCGACATCATAATGAGGGCCTTCATTTTTAATAATGTCTTAATTTGACAAAAATTATATACGTATATTTGAAAACATTTTAATATTCAAACAACAACAGTAAAACAATTTCCCATGCTTCCCATAGAGCATTGAGGAGCTGTGGACTGTTAGTAACAATCTAATGTATCTAAAACAACATATAAGTTAGGAAATGTATTGTAAAGAGAGAGGGAGGTAGCTAGATGTTAAACAGAAGATTATTGTATTTATTGTGAGTTATAGCCGGTTTGACATTCCCATTCAGGTTGTGTCTGTATGTGCTTGTCGGGCCCGTTGTCATTTATTTATTAAAAGGTAAAAAAAATTGGTAAAGATTTTGTTTTTAAATCAAAAAGAGAAAATAGATAACTTATTTTTTTCCTGTCCAGCTTTTTATCGGGGTTCAATTTTTAAAGAAGAATACACCTACTAAGAAGAAAGAACACAGAATGACGGAATTGCGTTCCTCCTATTTTAAAAGGAATATAATTAAAAAAATAATCATTTGGGGATATTTAGAGTTTAATATTAATTTCATAGAGAGATATCAAGGAACAAAGACCATGGCATCGTGGATATGGGTTTGTGCCTTTTTTTTTAAAAACAGGGTTTTTTATGAATGGTACAGAGGTAGAAGAAGTTGAATTAGAAGTAAGACCATTAAAGAAACAATTTTTGGTTTTGTGGATTGTGATACACTTGAATAATTGTTGGATTACCTGAGACTCTTGGTGAGTGGATGCTTAAAGAATAACAAAGGGGTCTATTACGATGGCGGGCGGACTTTGTCCGCCCGCCATTGTAACGGTACACGGGACCGACCGCCAGAGGTGCGGCGGTCCCACTAGACCCATTAGGATGCGACCGCCACCCTGGCGGTCGCATCCTGCATATATTACATTGTGGTGGGCGGTGCTGTAAGCAGCACCCGTCGCAATGCAATAATGCATGTTGTGCATTGGCATGCACAATGTGACAGGCACCGCGCGGTGCCTGCCACCTTGTGTATGCCAATGAAGGGGGGTACCATAGGTACCCCCCAAGTGCAGCCCCCCCACCCCCCGGGGGCCCGTAATGGGACCCCAAAGCAATTTCCGCATGCCTTTCCATGGCGGCATTGCCGCCATGGAAAGGCCTTTAAAATTGCACATCCTAATATGGATGGCGGTGCCTGCAAGGCACGCACCACCACCATATTGAGGGCCTTTTCCGCCCGCCCGGGAATCCGTTGCGGAAAAGCGGCGAACGGTCTTACCGTCCGCCGCGGTGCCCCCCGCCATACTAATATGGCGGGGGTGAAACGGGAGCATCTGGCGATCCGCCCAATATCATAATGGGCCCCAAAGAGTTGAAGAAAGAAGATATCAGGTAGGAAAAAATATCTAATTAACAAAATAGAAAAGTGGCAATTGAATTGTGGACATTTTTCAAAACAGGAGAGTAATGTCTAAAACTAAATAATGTTATTAGTAATGTGAGATGCAAGCAGCATTGTCCAGGTAAACAGAAGCTTCCAACATTGAAAACTGTTGTGTTTTGGCCAATAGTCTTTCAGACATTTCTTGGCTTCTTTTGGAAATGTGAGACTTCAGACTACCTATCAATGATTACACCTGTCTTGTTTCCTGAAAACCTTGTTCCTTTTTCATAATTTCCAGGAAATGATACTGGTTGGGTTGACTTTGTCCCATGGAATTGTTAAAAGAGTTCTGCCAACCTTCAATGGCATTGTTTGTTTTTGCACCTCGCTCTAAACAGGCTGATTAGCAGATATCATTCAATTGGAAGTCATGTTTTCTCCCCTCAACTCCACCTGTTTAGATGGCCAATCCATGTTTCTTCAAAATAATTTAGAAATGGTGCAAAGTTTTCTTCATTTAAAAAAAATAATCTGATTGTATAATTGTTGTGTAGAATTTATTTACACATTCAGGAGGTACTGAAGCAGAAAACTGTGTTTTCTCAGTTCAAATTGAAGTTTGCTGCTTGGCATATAATCCTCGAATAAGAATGTTTAAAAAAAAAAAATCCAATATGCATGGGAAAAATGAAAAATACATCCTTGAATTTGGGTGTTTGGATACAGTTTAGTAATAACATTTATCATTTGTAATTTAAAGTCAATTATCATTTTCCTAGGTCTTTGTTTCTTGTTTTAGAATTCATTACTGAAAGAAATTCAGTATAAGTTAAGGATTGCTTGTTAAAGCATAAATTAGTGGTGCAGTAGTATTATTAATGTTAGAGTGTGCAGTGTAAATCTGGGTGCATGGATGGGGTGTTGACTTAAATGCACCATCCATCATCCAAATGTCACTGTTTTCAAGGGGTAACAGTGTTATGTAGGATAGCTAAGATTAGTATATGTTTTTACGGTGCTTCTAGTCATAAAGGAGGAAACGTTCATGGTTATAGGATTCTGTTCAGTGGGAATGTTAATATCAGAATAGGTTTATGGGGTCTTTTGGTGGTTATTACTCCATGGTTTTTGTTGTGCCATTCTTCTCAAATTTGAAATTGGGGCCATACTACTTGCAACATGCATGGGGATAGTCTAGACTACTTCTCTCACTACTGAGCCACATAGTTCATTAGAGGTGGCACCAAGGACTTGATATGTTGAACATGTTCCCTAACTTCTTACTCAGTTGCAGAGGCAGAGTGGTTATGCTCATTAGTCCTTTCGACTATATCTTCAAGAGTAACCGCTCTGCCTTTGCAACAGGCTGAGAAATAGTCTATACACCTCCAATGACTCCTGGGCTCAGTACGTCTCTCCTTACAATAAATGTACCCAGCATACTTAAGAAGACAGACTCCTATTTTGGATGTGAGATATTGTACTGACATTTGTTTTCATATCTTGATTTTCTTAATAGAAGAAAAAAAAGTTATGTTTATGTTAAAATCTTTTTAAATTGTTTCATATTTCTGCTTCATTCTGTTGAGAGAATGAAAATGTTGTTTATTTTATACACCTGTTTTCTTTTTTTTTAAAAATAATTTGTTGAATTCTGCTGGAAAAAGAGAACATTGAAAAATATTTTCCTTTTAGGGATAAGAACATTTGTTAATGATTTACGTTTCGTTTTGCTGGAAATATATTACCTGTTGGTCTTGAGAACTAGTCTTTCATGTTAATTTTGCTTCAAAGTGTTGATTGCACTTTATTTGGGATTTTCAAGATGGTGACTATTTTTTATACAAGACAGTTGATCTGAAAAGAAATATTTTTATTTCTCATGCTAAAATGTTTATATTTTGTGTTATATGTTCTGTTTAATCCTGTGAAAAGAATGAAAAAGTTGTACATTTCAAACACCATTTAAAAAACATCATTGCTTTGAAGTTTGTAGGAAGAAAGTTAAAAATGGTAGTTATTTGTCTGTTTGACGTTAGAAAAATTGGTCAATATTTTTCAAGGAAGCAATTATTAAGGTATTTACCTGATGGTTTTGAAATTTGTTTTTTGAAGAGAATATTGTTTTCTTACTTATTAGGAATTTTCCTTGATTTTCTGGTTGATGAGATTCTAACCTACAAGATTAAAACAAAAAGTAGTGTATAGATTGATTATTTAAATGCATGATCTGTTTTTGTTCGACAAAATAAAACACTGTTTTTTTCTTTAAATGTTTGTTTATTTAAATTTTATTTAAGCATATTTGGTTCAAATACTCAAAATAATTGTTAAGGAGTGGGATGTAAAGGATATAGAGGTAATGTATTAACACTCTGGTAATAATTGCAAAAACTGGGTATAAATATTTGTAATTTAAATTGTGACTATTAAAACTTTTTTTCTTAAAAGTAAATCTGCCCCCTTTCATTGTCCAGCATCTTTCCCGAGTCGGCTCTGACTGGAGTCTAGGACAGCAAATCTGCCCCTTTTTAGTGTCCAGCACCTCCTCGAGTAGGTTCTGCCTGGAGTTTATAATAAAAAATGTGCCTACTTCATAGTCCAGTACCTTCTCTAAGCTCTCTGTGGCTGGAGTTAAGGTTTTTTATTGGAAAATATATAGTTTAATATACTTACTTATTCAGGGTTTTTTGCTTGCTATGAAGAAAATATATGTCAGGAGAGAAAATTAACAATTTCCTAACTGAATGTGTCTGCAAGATAAAAATAAATATTTACTTAATTTTTATTTAATTACTTATACATATTACTTTAACACGAGTCTATTTCATTACATTAATACTTACTTTGAAACGTAGGTAGCACTGTGTTTAGCTCTCGCTGTCTTTGTCTCTTCTCCTGTCAGTAGTGTGTGTGGTCACCTCAGAGGTCAGTGTACCAATGAGCACAAAATGGTAGATGACTGTTTTATAGCATTATGAAGTTAATTTACAATAAACTACTTGTTTAATCTTTGTATCTGAGCGGAGAAATGTGTGACTAAACTCATATTGTTTGTGAAAATATTCATTGACTAAATTTTGTGAACCTCTTTAACATGGGCATGGATGCAGATTCACTTAGGTTTTTTTGAAACATTGCTTGGGTTCGCACATTTTTTTTATAACTTTTGGATTGCCTTGCGTCATTTTGTGCTACACAAGAACAATGCAAAGGCAAGCCTTTGTGTTGCCTTGCAACACTTTGAGGTATTTTGGACAAAGCAAGGACAATGTAAAGGGAAGCTTTTATATAGCCTTGCATGACGGAAGGAGTTATTAATTGTTTTGGTTATTTTTTCATGTCTGAATAGTATATGAAATCTTATATTATGGTTATGTTGTGTTTTTTTTTAATTAAAAATAGTGTTTTCTAATTAGTACTTTTTAAGATTTTTTTAAAATGTGTTCTTTATTGTTAAAAACAATTGTGTGATAAATTCCTGCATGGTAAAGGTATGCATGGTAAACATGTATGGTAAATGTTGTTTTAATACTATGTTATGTAAATGCATGATAAAGGCATGCGTGGTAAAGGAATTTGTTGTAAATTGTACAATCTTTTAAGAAGGATGTAAATCAGCAAGAGGACAATAAAAAAGTCTAATGCAAATTGAAGAATCTTCATTTGCCAATCTCCAAAGACACCTTGCAACCATGAACAAATATTTTCAAAACTGTTGCTTCATCAAAGGTATGTAATCATTTTATGCTTTCATGTATCTGATCAATCTATATGTCAAAAGGAAAGTTTGGGATAAAAGTACAATATTAAGCACATATAATTACACAAGCTCCACTTTTGACAGCTAGGAGAAAATCAAAAGCAATTATATTCTGTATTATCACAGTTCATTGTGCTTCCAATTGGTTGAAAATAAAACTTAGGGCATTGACAGTTAAGTTCGATATCTCATCCAAGATTTTAGAAATTTGTCATGTCTCATAGAGGGACAGTCCCATTCCATAATTAAGAAACATAGCAGCCAAAACATGGGCAACTTGTGAAAGGTTTATGGATTGTCTCTTTTGCAAAGAAGGTTTTTTGTTGCAGAGTGTCTGATGGCTGGCACACTGTAAGTAGCTTAACAATAGCTATTCTCTTTGAGCAGCCAGGCTTAGGCTGTATTTCTGAATGTGAAGAATGTTCTGGTTTGATCAGTTATGCTCCTGTGGGTGAAAAGTTTGAAATGATAGGTAATTTAATCATTTATAGCAGGAAGGGAGGCCGCACACTCACTATGTCCCACAAAGATACTACCAATCCAGTTTCACAGGCAAGCCAATGGGCAGTACCAGCAAGATAACCTGCAAGGAGCACAGTCTGTTGATCAGGCAAGGGCCGTTTCTTGCCTGAGAGTGGAAAGTGGGTGGTGACTTTGCCAAATTTGAAAATTAAATACCCATGTGTGTAGTTTGTTGCATTCATCTTCTTCATCGAATGATATTGGGACCATGAGCACTTCCCTGTTAGTCATTGTGCAAAAGGGCAAATATTCAACATGAAGAAAGATTCATATTTTGCTTGTATTGTTCCAAAGCGTGTAGGAAAATATTATCAGAGTAAATGGAGCTATTGCCCCAAAGGTGGGCAGCAAGCTCAGTGTAGTTGTCTCTTTCAAGCACACCGCTCACACTCTCAATTCACAGCCACGTGGTGAACCACTCATACAAGCTTACAGCAAAGAAGAGCGGCCAAGTCCATTGAGGGATGAAGTATGTGGGAGGTGTCTTACTGTCAGGGTGAAGGATCATAGTTATGGGCAACAGAAGGGGCTGCATTCTGATGACAGTGGTACAGTGCAATAGCAAGTGCAGGAACCCTGTGGGTTCTAGGGACAGCAAAACGTGTTTGCAGGAGAAGAATCAAGAACACTATGGATTCCCGGCACTGTGTCGCTATGGACAGCAGATACAGGAGTGCTTTGGGTCAGGGGTCCAGTGTCTCTCAGTATTGTGGTCCACTTGCTATGCAATGAATGGATCCAAGCAGGCAGCACATGCCACTTTACAGCTGTATTCATAGTAAGCAGGATTTGGTAAGGAACTCACCAATGGGGTTGGAGTGCTCACTTTCACCGGTGAATCTTCACAGACCCAAACTCCTGGTTGCAGTGTGTGGCAGGCTTCAGTTGGGCAGGATGTTAGAGCAGCTTGAACCTCAGAACAGAAGCTGTTGAGACCTTGAATAAGTTGTTTTCAACTTTACAGTGTCACATCTTCATCTGGGTGCAAAGCGAGCAAGACTGGAAACAAAGGATAAGTAGGAAAAAGCACCATTGGGCAGCCTATAATAATTTCATAAGAGCTCTGTTTAGTATTTTGATTGGGGGTGGCTCTGACTGGCCAGAGTTCCAAGGGAAGAACACTGAGCCAACTGAGTCCAGTTTGACTACAAATGTTAGCCAGCTTACTTTGCAGAGTGGCAATAAAATGTTCTATCTTCTCTGATAACTCAGGGTGATAAAGACAATGGAACTGTTGTTTAATCCCTATAGCCTTGACAATTCCTAGACTACAGAAGACACAAAGTAAGTTCCCTTGTCACTCCCTATCTGAAGAGGAATCCCAAGACTAGGAATAGAGTCTTTGAGCAGTTTGTTCGCTAATGTAATCACATCAGGTCAGGCACATCGGTAAGCTTCAGTCCACCCAGAAAACATGCACACTAGGGCTAGAACATATATATCTGGACAACATCAAGGAACTTGGATGAAATCAGTCTGAACATGGACAGAGGTCCCCCATGGAGGTGGATGGGCAGTATGGGTGGGGTCTTGACAGCCTTCCCAATGTTGTGGGTTTTGCAAGTGGCACAGGAATGACAATACCGCTGGGCAGTGTAAGGTGCAAACTAGGGAGTATCTGGAGTGCAAATCGTGCCATCTCTGCTGATGTTAACAACACCATTGTATAGATGGGCAAGGTTTGGGGACCATACCTTGAGGGGCAATACCTAGAGGGCGACCACCCACCCTAGCTTATCTCTCCACTGTCAATCTGTTTTTTTTTTACAATTCTACTTTTCCCAGGCCCCCTTATACTACCTGGAGCAAATTCCTGCAGGTTAGCAAGATCATGCAAGGTGGGCATGAGGGGCTTGTCAATCGGAGAAACACACAGTGACTTCAGTCTTAAGTGACAATGCAGTCTTTTTAGCAGTTTGATATTCCAAAGAATTACCATTAGGCAGCTCCTTTTAAATGGATTGGTGCACAGCACATTTGACAATGGGAATTGGAGAACATTGAGTAATACTTTAAACAAACATACATTTTTAATGAGGATGCCTACCAAAGTAAGGACCCCTAAGTTGTGGGTAACTCCAAAGGCATATTTTATATCAGTAAATATTGTCATAGTTTTTTCTGCGATTGGAATTCAACCAGGGTTAAGAGCCATCAATTCCGCAACTTTAGTAGAATTACCTGCAGCAGATAATGACTTTCAACATCATCATATAAGGTGCATACAACATATCCAGCGCAACTAGAATGCCTTTATCCTTTCTGAGACATGCACCTTCAAAATAAGACACAAGATCACAACTTGGCATGGGTGCATCAGTGAGATCAATATTGGGCTTAGTTAAGTGGGTAGTTGTGAGGAGAGGACCATGTGGCTGGTCCTCATGAGCCACAGAGAACAGAGAGGCATGGTTCAATTGAGGGAAACATTATAGTGTAATATGTGAAGTAGACAGCAACACTATTTCAGAGTTTTAGTAGTCAGCAGTAATGCAGTTCCAGACTGTGGTACAGTCACAGTGAGAATAGTCCCAAGAATGATAGTTAAGATACTTGGCAGCAGCTACCACTTGCGAGCACAGAGGATCAAGATCTGGAGCCTAATAGGCAATCCATTTGTTTTTGCCCCATGACCTTGCACTAACACCCCTAAAGCAAAGCCCTCCTGGCATTACAACATGAAATTGGAGTAATTTGGTAATCCTAGAGTGTAGTAGAGAAAATGCTAATTTCTAAGTTAAAACGGCTTGTTCTACCCTTTTGCCCTAGGCAAAGATTTAGGCATGCCCTTCATGACAAAATCATGAAATGGTTTGAAAATATTGACATAATTCAAAATTCACTGGTGACTGTAGTCCGACATGGCCCAAAAATTGCAAATTTGAGAGATAATAACAGGTTGGGGTAGCTTTCGGATTTCTTAGATGTTGTTAATAAACAGACGTGACCTACATATCGACCAGGGAAGAAACAGAATTGCAGTTTCTCTTCGGATGCGCCGGGACACTCTTGTAGTATCTTTGCGCGGTATAAATGGAAATAACATAACATATGCCCCATTTTAGTCAATTTTAGCCACTGAAACAAACTTACATTGGTCCACTGAGTCAGAAGTAACCAACATAACCTATTGAACCAACATAGATCCTTCAGGAAATCTAGGTATCTAGATTGTTGTGTTCCTCTGAAAAGTTAGAAGGTTACTCTAGATATCCTTGAGGCAGTTAAGACTACATGAGTTGGTCCCTGGAAAATGTACAAGTAAAGGTATTTGTTGTCAGAATCTATAAGAGAAGAGAAGAAGCTAGAACACAAATCAACCGTAAACCATGTGGTGGTCACTGGTATGCATTACAGAATAGTAGCTTGCTTTGGCACCACACGAAAACTGGGTAGTGTAACATAATTAATAGCAAATAGGTATTTTACCTAATGGTATTGTATTTTAGTATTTATAGAGCGCATTATACCTGTAGGTGTCAAAGCGCTAGCACAGACGATGAGCAACTCCAGGGAAGATAGACCAGAACCCAACCTATTATGGGCGGCTGAAGAGGCAAGTTTTCAATAGCTTACGAAAAGCAACATGGGAGGTTAAACTTGCAATGTGGGTGGGCAGCGTATTCCACAACTTGGCGGCAGCGACCGACAAAGAACGATAACACCACCTAGTTTTCTGAAATCTAGGTATTGTCACCTTTCTAAGAGAAGAAGACCTCAGCTGTCTCTTGGGAATATACCAATGGAAGGCCATTCTCAGGGGCACCTGCCCTAGAGATGAAGAGCTGTATGAACCAGACAGAGGGCTTTAAAGGTCACTTGCTTCATGACTGGCAACCAGTGAATGGACAGAATATCCTCCCTGACTGACAGACGTTTGGGAACATCCAGGACTAGCCAAGCTGCCACATTCTGATTAATCTGAAGTCTATTCAGTGCGGACGTATTAATTTTTAAATACAGAGCATTACAATAGTCAAGGCACAATGACTATTGTAATGCTGCCACTGTAAGTTCAGCTAGTATGAAGGGAAAACCCTTTTTCAATGTTTTAATGATGTGAGCTCATAGTCTTCTTAGCCTGAATATCAAAAGAGAGGGTATTGTCAAAAATCACCCCTAGATTTTTTGCTGATGCGACCGCAAGAGGGAGGGGGCTGGAAGTCTCTGGCCACCACTATTCTACTTCATCCAGTTGTTTATTTCATTCACACAGCATTTAAACCTTTCTGCCTCCAGCAGTATGTCATCTACTAAGGAAATAAGGATTTGGGTATAGCCCGCATAGTGCAAACCCTGAAAACCAAAAGAAATTTCCAGCTTGGCCAGGAGGACCAAATACAGATTAACAGGGTAGGACTAAGAGAGGAGCCCTGTTGAATCCCCACAAGGAAGGTGGAATGATTCTGCTCTGAAATTCCCACAAATCGTGGTATGGGTCCTGTTAGTGAGAAGGACTCCAGCAGGGTCAGAGCGGTGTCTCTCAACCCAGCCGGAACCAATCTATGCACCAGGTGGGAACTAGACACCATATCAAATGCTGCTGAGAGGTCCAACAACACCAAAATGACATACTCTCCTTGATCCACCTGGCAACAAAGTGTATCAGTAGCACCCAGCAGAGCCGATCCAGTGCTGTGACCACTCTGAAAACCATTCTGGGATGGAGCCAGAAGATCCTGGGTGGTCAGTGTACCAACACCCTGGACATTGTTCCAAGACAGACAAAGGTTCTCCCTATTTAGGTTGGATACCCAAAACGCCTAAGAACAAGAATCTCTGAGAGGCATTTAATTTTATTGAAGGCTTTTCAATATAAATATAGTGAATTCACATCTTAAGAGGTAGCCTCTGACTTTATTCCATGGTACAAGGGTATAATTAAAGGGGTGGTTGCATGCCTAAAGATTGAACTGATGGTTTTTAATAATACTCAAGATATATCTAAGATCGTGAAGCTGTCTAGAAATAGCTGGTTTGATAAAGAATGCAGACCTTTAAAACAGAAAATAAAGAAGATTGAAAGATATAAAAGGTTTCCTTGAAATTAAACGAGCATGCTACGTCTTCATAGCTTAAGAAAATAATTCAAAAACCTGGTGGCAAGCAAGAAGCAGGCATTTAAAGCAGAATTTTGGGAAGTAATGCTCGAGACAATAGAGTCAAATAATATAAGGAAATTCTGGAAGCTGGTACAGAATGGGACAGGAAAAGCCCAGGGGAAATTGACAGGCTCAGTGGGAGAGGATGCTTGGGTAGAATTCCTAGAGGAGGTCTATAACAAAGACGCTACAATCACCCAGGACCCAATAAACTTTCTTGTAAAAGAAAAAACAAAGGAGAAGTTCTCTGCACCAACAATTAAGAAAGCAATCGAAGTGCTAAAACTCACAACAGCAGCCGACCAGATAACATACCGGCAGCAATAATAAAAACAAATAATGCCTGGTGGACCCGCTTGTTCCTTTTCCAAGAAATCCTTCTGACAGGAAGATTTCTGGATAGTTGGAAGGGAGTGGTAAGTAAACCCATATATAAAAAAAGGAGACCATTCCCTACCAGGAAACTATCGGCAAATAAATCTGCTAGACGTAAGTAGAAAGGTCATCTCAAAAATCCTTTTGGGTATGTTGAGGGATTAAGCCGAAACAAATAAAATCATCCCTCAAGAGCAAGGAGGTTTTAAGGGGGGGCATTTGACGACCGATCACTGTTTCAGTTTATGGGCCATTGCTAAGAAATCAATAGAGCAGTGTGGAGGACTCTACTGTTGTTTTGGAATTTTAGTTCTGCATTTGATTCAGTTGATCAGGTTTTGTTATGGGAGGCATTAAATAGCTATGGAATCCCCAATGATCTACTTTTAATTCTACAAGAACTCCACAGGGATAACTGTGCCCAAGTAGAATTAGATCTTGAGGGAATCTTTCTCCAAGAGGATTGATATAAGAAATGACTTGAGACAGGGGTGTGTTTCGGCCCGACCCTATTTTCCCTATTCCTGGCTGACCTCCCTAAAATACTTGGCCAATCTTAGGGGGTCATTATGATAGCGGGCGGATCGCCACCGCCCGTTTGGCGGTGGCGATCCGCCCGCTATTTTCCACCGCCCGCCTAACATTTCCCCCGCCATATTACGATGGCGGTGGGGACCCAGGCGGACGGAAAGACCGTCCGCCAGTTTTCCACCAGTAGGCAATCCGCCCGATTGCCTACCGGGCGGAAAAGGCCTGCAATATGGTGGTGGTGCCTTGCAGGCACCGCCATCCATATTACGCTGATTGGGGTCTCATGCCTTTCCACGGCGGAGACTCTGTCATGGAAAGGCATGCAGAGAATGCCTTTAGGGGCCTGTTGCGGGCCCCCAGGTGGTTGGGGGGGTGGGTGGCTGCACTTGGGGGGTACCCATGGTACCCCCCGACATTTGCATGCACAAGGTGGCAGGCACCGCGCGGTGCCTGTCACGTTGTGCATGCAAATGCACAACATGCTTCATTTACATTGCGGCGGGTGCTGCTCACAGCACCGCCCGCCGCAATGTAAACAATACGGGATGCCACCGCCACCATGGCGGTGGCATCCTAATACACATGGCGGGACCGCCGCACCTCTTGCGGGCGGTCCCGTTTGCCGTTGCGGTGGCAGGCGGACTTTGTCCGCCCGCCATCGTAATGACCCTCATACAGTTTTAGCTATAAAATGAATGGCATGCATGTAAGCTGTCTCTTGTATGCGGATGACTTCGTTATTTTTGATTTGACAGAAAACGGCCTTCAGAGAAAACTGGACATAATCTCGGACTACCGTAAGATGAAAAAATGAAAAGTCAATATGGAAAAGACAAAACTGCTCCCAATAGGGAAGGTTGGCCTGGACAAAATTGAGACAGTCAGAAAATATAAATACCTAGGGATAGGATTCTCCCTTGAATTACGATGGAAGGATCACCTAGCTTCCATAGAAGCCAAGGCACTTTCATCCGTGGGGGTCCTGAAGAAATATGATAATCGTTATGGGGGCCCTTCCCTACGACCAGTGCTGGCAGCCTACCAGGGTATGATAAGGCCTCAGTTCCAGTACAGTGCCGAGGTGGTTGGCAATGGAGGTAAACAAAAGCTGGGACCTTGAAGACGGAAGGTGCCTGAAAAGACTACTCTCTCTCACACCATCAACAATGGTGCAGGCTGTTAGAGTAGAAACAGGTCTGACGGGATGGACTCACTTAGCATATGCAGAGCTAATAAAATTTTGGATACGAATAGATTGCGAGGAGAATTCCAAAATCTCATTGCTATGCAAAATGAGCTAACCTGGGCACTAGTAGTTGGAGGGAGGATCCTTAACTGCTGTAGGAAATTGAAAATAGAAAATGGCATTGATCGGGTAGGGGTGAGCAAGGCTCAGCTTAGAAGAGTAGCAAAGCAGGTCTCCAGAGAGTAGGATATTATCTACCTAAAGAATAAGAAATCTGTTTCCCACTTTGTGAATTTATGGATGGGAGATGAGACTTTCCCCTACCTTGAGAAACTCCCAAATGTACAGATGCGCTGAAGTCTCCTGAGATTTAGATATGGGGTAAACTAAGTTCTGATGTCAAATGTGCACAGAACCCTGCTAACTGATTATAAAACCTGTAAATGTGGCCTCATTATGAAGGGAGATGTAATGCATATCTTGGTGGACTGACTGTGGTTTTAAGCTCAACGAAAGTCCCTATTAAAGCCAGTTAAAAAAAATATGATATTAAAGATAGGGGGTAAGCGATCAAATTATTTGTGGAAATGAGATTCCTGGATGTACACTGTGCAATGGGGCCATTTTTACTGTGGATACATTTTCATGGTCTAACTGACCATTTTACGAAGGATGATTTGGGGTTTCAATAATGTATTATGGGGATTGAGTTTTATTATGTGTGTAAGCCTCAGGATAAGTAGACTTATATATGATACAGTAAATCGTGGTTTTAATTCTCTTTTATTGTGAGTGCTACATTACCATGGATGAATTACAAGTGGTTGAAACAATTTCCTAAAACGTCTTTTATATGTGCCGCAGGGTACCTCAAGCTACATGGTTCACGAAGAGCTGGGGGTCCCTTATCTGTCGGACCTGTTGGCTCTTCGGCCTCTTTTATTGTGCTTGAAGCTATGGTTGCATGAGGGACCGACCTTAAGTAAATTAATTCTAAAGGAGTGTACGGGTCTTAATCATGCCCATTATATCCCGTGGCTTAACTACATTAAGAAATGCTTTGAATGGTTGGGAAGAGTAGAACTATTCTCCAACCCAGAATCCGTGCACAAGAAAGACCTGGGCTGGGTAAAGGAGACCTTTTTTAATCGGAGGACTGTTGAAAGGGAAGGGTGCGAGCTGAGGAAACCTAGTATTCGTAGGTTTGTTATTCTGAAAACTGTACAATCTACTGAGCTGCGACGGTAAGTCTCCACAAGACATGCTTCATTTTATAATGTTTTGTAATTTTTATAAGATCCCCGGAAAAGTTTTATTATTCCTACCCTGAAACTATTGGATTTTAGGCAGGTGCATCCAGCTTTCATATTTTTACAAATGCTATCTGGCACATTATTCTACCTGTCCTTAATTTTTTTTAAATCAGCAGTGAGGCTTCGAGCCTGTTGCGACTAATTGTTCATGGCTCCCAGAGATCGTTATCTGTTTTTATGATTCAGTTTTATCTCTAATTTTATTTTGTGTTCGTACATGTATTGCATAATGTGTCCTTTAAAGTATGAGATGCCATCCATGTTACTCTTCTGTATATGTATTTTTTTAGATTACTTTTATGGTTTTATGCAAAAACCGAATAAAGTGAGTTAGATTGATTGATTGAGTGCTGCTCAATTTTACCCTTGATTTTAATTGTCATAAATGTGTTTTAGGAATTCTTGTTTAAAAGACTAAGGGGGTGATTACGATGGCGGGCGGACTCGAGTCCACCCGCCATCGTAGCGGTGCCTGGGACCGCCCGCCTGTAAGGCAGCGGTCCCGCACCCCACATTAGGATGCAACCACCACCATGGCGGTCGCATCCAGGCACTTTAACATTGCGGCGGGTGCTGCTGGCAGCAACACCCGCCGCAATGTTAAATTGCAATGCCGTGCCTGCCACTTAGTGCAGGGAAATACAGGGGGGTACCATGGGTAACCCCCCAGTGCATCACCACCTCCCCCCAACACGAGGGGGGCCCGCAACGGGCCCCCGAAACCAATCCCCGCCAGCCTTTCCATGGCGGTTCTACCGCCATGGAAAGGCTGGTTTAGGCCAGCATCGTAATTTGGCGGATGGTGCCTGCTAGGCACCACCACCACTTTACAGCTGCAGATCGCTCCGCCAGGCAATCGGAACGATTACCTTATGGTGGATCCGTGGCGGGCGGTCTTTGCGCCTGCCAAGGTCGCAGTTTGATTCCCCCGCCATCCTAATTTGGCAGGCAGAGAATCGAGGTACGATGGCGGAGGGCCCGCCACCGCACGGCTGGCAGTGGCAAGCCTTCCGCCATCGTAATCGGCCCCTAAGGTCTAAATAAACATGTGTTTTGACTGGTGCAGAGACAGAATATCGAGTTGGAAATGTCGACTTACACAAATATCGAGTTGGAAATATCGTGAAACAGAAATATCGACAGCAAGAATATCGTGGTCAAGAATATCGACTTCAAGGTAAGAAATATCGTTTTTAAAAATATCGAAGTCATTAATATCGTTTGCAAAAATATAGTTTAAAATATCGATTTTTTTAATGTGTTATGTATTTTAGTATGTATTTTAAATGTATGTGATCTATTTTTTTGTATAAGTATGGCTTTTGTTTTTTAATATATGTGTTAAATTTTTAGTAGTTATTAATATTATTTTAATTAATTTTCGCGTTTTTTAGTTCTGTAGCGGGTTGTGGGCTTATAGGGGAATAGGGTGGGAAGTAATTTAATTATAAATTAATTATTATTTTTTATTTATTCGTTTTTATTTAATTTAGATTTTTTAGTGTTAATTGTGGGAATTAATTTATTATTAATTTATTAATTGGTTGTTAATTATAATTAATTAATTGGCAATTGTTAATTGTCATTTTTTTAGGAGCGGGTTGTGGGTGTATAGGGGAATAGGGTGGGAAGTAATTTAATTATAATAAATATATAATTATTTTGTATTTATTAATATTTATTTAATTTATATTTTATAGTGTTAATTGTGGGAATTAATTTATTATTAATTATTATTAATTAGTTAATTGGTAATTATGTTAATTGTGTCATTTTTTTAGGAGCGGGTGGTGGGGTTTATAAGGGTAAAGGGTGGGAAGTAATTAATTTTAATTAATTAATAATTATTTGTTAATTAATGCTAATTAATTAATTAAAATTTAAATATGGCAATTGTGTAATTAATTTTAGATGTGAGTTGTGAGGTTTATAGTTGTAAAGGGTGGGAAGTAATTTCTTTTACATTAATTTATTAATTTAAAATTAATTATGGAAATTGTGTAATGATTTTTAGGTGTGGGTTGTGGTGTTTATTGGGGTAGAGGGTGGGAAGTAATTTATGTTTGATTAATCAATAATTAGTTGATCATTAATATTAATTCATCAATTGATAATTAATAATGGTAAGTGTTTATTTTTATTTTGTGTGTGGGTTTTGGTTTTATAGGGTAACGTTTGGGGAGCAAATTAATTTTTATCTGTTTTAATTTGTTTTTTAATTAATATTTTTTTTAATTGATAATTAATTATGTTAATTACGAAGATACATTTTTTTTTAAATTTAGGGGGTCATTACGATGGCGGGCGGAAACACTACCGCCGTGCTGACAGAGGTAAAAACCACTACTTACCGTCCGCCAGCAACTGCCCGCACTCCGGCCAAATTAGGATGTGAAAAGTCAGGCTAATACCGCCCGCAAGCCTGCGACGCCGCCCGCCATCAAAGTGCGCCCGTTTACGTCGCGTCGCCAGCCAACGGAGGCACACCGTCCGACGAAATGACGTACCGCCCGGCGTACAAATTACGATGACACAACCAAACAGCCTCATCGGCAAAGAGACACCGCACGAGAACAGGAGGCGGAAACCACATTGTCGACCACAGAAACAACAACCCGGCCTACTCCGACATGAATCCTGCACTCCAGGCCATCCCAATGCTGTACCTGATGCAGCAGCTAGGAGTGAACGCGCAACGACGAGGCAGGTAGGCAGACACACAACAAGGGCATGCAAAAACCGCACACCATGCAAGGGCGGAAAAACTGTACATGGGCCCCCTAGACACCCCTGTGGGGACAGGACACATCCAACACTGAACCCACACATATCCCACCTGTAAAATATAATCAACCCGCAACATCCTGGGCACCCAATACCCTGGACCGGGAGGTGACGTACCCGGCACGGCACCGCAGCGCCCCGGCGATGACGCACATGCGCACAACGCAGAGGCCAACGACAGCGCCACGCATGGGCTGCACACAAACACCGCAGGATCGCAACAACACACCACACACACCAGCCCCACCCTGAAGGCACAAGTCACGTGATCCCCCTGCGTCAACCATGACCACAACCGACAACTCACAGTTGCCAAAACGTAGTCACACAAGTGAGCCGAACAGACCTGTGTGCAAAGCATGGAGAAGCATACGGCAGCTGCCACAGAACTGCACAAACAATGGACATTGACCGCAAAAGGCACGCCAGTCACAACAAACAACATCTATACCATCCTGCACGCAACAACAAGCCATGCCATGTCCAAAATAGAGAAACGCTGCTGCCTGCGAACAGGTGTTCACAATCACGGCGCCCACACACAAGTCCCAATGTACAGCGGGAAAGAAGTGACCCACCCACACACGGGAGAGCAGATAGCAGTGAATGTCCTTCCATTCCCACAGCCAAATCACATTGCAACATATCCCGCAGGAGAACGGAGCCATTGGAACAACCACAACCCAAACATAGCCATGCTGAGTCAACCATCCCCTGGCAGATAACGCCGAACATGAAAGAAAGATAAAACCACAAAATACAATTATACCATTGCGCCTTGTGGCTCAAATGCAAGTAATCAGGAACGAGTCAGACACCACTGGCCTTGACCATTCATAGGAGCATGTGGGATGAGGGCCTGTGGCCGCCTCCCAAGCCATACACAAAGTCCTGCCGCCTAACATCCATTCAAGAACACCCAGCACCGTCCGAGGTCGCACTCAACAGACAGCCCAGGCAGCCGGAGCACGCCACCACAGCACCCAGCAGCAAAATGGACGGGGCACCAGTACTATACACCTACGCCAGACAGATGCAGCTGTACAGCAATAGCTTGATACAGACAGTGGGCTGTGCAAATCTGGCTATGCTGAATGTAAGTTATCGAGTAACTTACCGCATTGAAATGTTCAGCTGCGTCATCCCCGTTTTCTACTGTCGGAGGTGCCCGTACCACTGGCCTGTGGATTTATGTCTCTCCAACCCGGCATGTCCAATTGGGGACCTGGTACACCTGTTCTCACCCCTGGACGCCCACGACAGGAACTGTTCAGTGTATGGGGGCATGGCGTATGTGGCTGCAATAGGACACACACTGCAATGGAACCAGTGTGCCTCCGCACAACGTATGCTGGATCACAGTTTCATCGAATGTCACCCGACATGTCCCATCAGGATCATACAAGGGACAACCTACGAGGAACACGTTGCAACCCACCATCCGCTTCATTGGATGTCAACCACAAATACCACCAATGCGAGGGATGCACTGCAGGAAGGAATCTCATACCTGACAACCTGTCAATTCATGGGTCCCCGAATCAATACCCACAATTGAACATTCATGTGCAACACCCTACCCATGCTTGCCGTCCGCACGCAGAGGCCAGTCAGCTGTGCAACAACTATACCATGCACACGGAAACAAACACCTGACCATCGACACCACCGTCATGACACCTGACATTACCGGGACATGCACCCTGTCCATCACCACATCCCGTGTCCCTGCATGAACACGGGGAGGCTGAGGAATGGGACCTGTGTACAGTGACCACATGGCCAACATTGCACGAACCACATTGCTACAATATGCATGCCGCGCACCTGAACACAGGCACCTGTAAGTGCACGCTGACCTGTCTGCTGAATAACTTGAGAACTGTCATCACACCTTCTCCTGAACTTCCGTGCAAGGACATTTGCATGGACAACAAATGCAACACCCCACAACATGTCCCCGGGCATTGAGTCATGTACAGCAGCCACCATATCGCAACAACATGTGAGACTATGCTGCATGCATGTAGGCTCATGCTCTGATGCCACCTCTGACGCAGGTGTGTCGGAGTCACAATTGTCATAAACCTGTATCATGGGACTGAGATGTACTGTGCTCATGATGTCAAGCTGTCTGGTAGGGTAAACCAATACTGTCTGTGTCACAGCCTACGGCACCTCAGTAATGAGCTAATGTACTGTAGCATAGCAAGGGCAGGGCATTCTTAACTCTGAATCCTTATTCCTACAATTAACGACTCATCACATCTACCTGTACCCCCTCATGAATGTGTAACCATGCTAAGTATATCCTCCACATGCATTACGCTGCCAGTAGTGTCCACATCCTGCATCACAGAAGATGTAAGCTTAAATACATGCCTTAAAGCTAATATCTGACTCTGGAGAATTATTGATCGTAGACAAGTACGAATGAGAGAGGATGAGATTGTGAGAAGTACACGGGACTCGTGAGATTACCATGTAGTCAAGTGACATTGGATGTCCGCCCCTGAGAGAGAAGCACAACTGTGGAATACACACATGTGGCATGTGAAGCGGGAGGGCCTCCTGGCACAGGTGGGTCTGTGGCACGGGTGGGTGCACACATGCAGTGTCGATACAGACTGTGTGGGGACGAACCCGGCGGGGTACATTACCACTGTTCTGGGTATGTGGAAAGACCAGCTGTCTGGGGATGAATGTGGACTAGTGTGTGCACAACAGGCGGGCACACGACCCATGCTGCATCAGGTGTGGACGTTGGCCCTCCCTCTGGGGACATGCTGGATACTGCTGTGCGTCAGCCAGGCCCGTGCCGAGACATGTACACCCCTGGCCTTCAGGTGTACCCCCTATATCGTCCACCTGCACAGGCTACCCAGGGCATGGGATGGCAGTGGAGCTTGGTGGGTGGGAGGTCATGGCACCCTGCTCCTGGTCACATCTCGCAGGCAATACATTCTCAGTGTGCAGCAGGGCACAAGTCCTGACAGAAGAGGTGGTGGCACGCAGACGTCATGACAGGTAGTGACGTCACGGAAGATGGCCTGCACCATCAGACTCATTGCCTCCCCTCGCCCACCCCACTGATGCGATTGCATCATGGGAGGACGCGCGTGTGCAGCAGCTCCAATCTCTCCCCAGAGAGGCTAAATAGTGTATGTGTGGCTCCATTCGCCCCAGTCACCGAGCTCACGGCAAAATAGGTGGTGGGACGCCGTACACCCGCATGGTACCCGGACTCGAGCCCTGGTGTGCAGGCAGAGCTACCTAATGTTCAAGCGAAGTGTGTGAGTTGCATGACACCCGTTGGCGGTGGATGGCTCGGAGGCTCCTCACCAGGAGGCCCATATCACACACCATGGGTCCCTTGCCAATGGCAGCGGATGCTATGACATTGCGCGCCGGGGTGTGTCAACATGTCGTCTGGGATGGTGTATGCGGCATGGGCCGCTAGGGCAGCTACAGCTGCTATGTGTTGCATGTGGTGTATCCGGACTCCGGAGTCAGCCATGCATCGTCACTGTTGTCCAGGGCACGAGTCGGGGTACCATGCGGCTGTACGGCGCCCCCCACCTATCGTCCCGTGAGCTCAGTGACTGGAGCGAATGGAGCCACACATACACTATTTGGCCTCTCTGGGGAGAGATTGGAGCTGCTGCACACGCGCGTGCTCCCATGATGCAATCGCATCAGTGGGGTGGGCGAGGGGAGGCAATGAGTCTGATGGTGCAGGCCATCTTCCGTGACGTCACTACCTGTCATGACGTCTGCGTGCCACCACCTCTTCTGTCAGGACTCGTGCCCTGCTGTTGTCAGATGCGCCACTGTCCGGGGGGTGGGGGAAGGTCAGGTATGTCAGCCTGACAGTGGCCCAGTTCCAGGACCACCTTGACTGGGGGGACAACTATTGGACATACTGGTGTAGCCCACCCACGCGCTAATGTAGGCCCTCCATGTACTATGTCAACTGCGGAAAGGTGTTGCCATGGGCAAGAAAGTCATTGAGGGAGGCTGACTGACCCACGCACAGATGCCGCACATGCCCAACAGACACGGCACTGAGTGCAGTAGGGTTCGCAGGGGCAGCTGTGCCTGGTGTGAAAGACACTCTAACCGTCATCCTAGTGCCGACACATGTTGCACCAGTGGAAGTAGTTGGGAGGGCGGGCATTGGCCTCTGTGTGGCTGCAGAGGAGCTAGAGTGCACGTCCCCTGTGCTAGCAGACATGGACACATGACCTCTGTACTCAGTTGACGCAGCAATTGTCGTATGGGCCTGTGAGTCATCCAGCACACGTCTGCCCCCTCCGATGCGCCGGTCACATTAGTCTCACCCAGCTCCTGTGCAGCTGCACCATCCAATGCCTCACCACTGTTGACCGTCCCCTGTCCCTCAGCACACAGGTTGGTGACACATGAGGGAGAGCGAGGTGGCCTCACTCATTTAGCATCAAATCCACAGACATGTGCAAGGGAGCCAGCACAGAACATTCCCAAGTGCACATGTTGCATGATACCTGTGCAAATGTATACAGCAACCACAATCAACACGTAATGGCTGGTGTACAGGTAATGAACCCGCCAATAAGTGACACATGTGTTGTGCACATGGAACAACACCCGGACTGTCACCCTGCGGCCATAGCCACTCATCGCTGTGTACACACCCACTCACCTGATGGTGTTAAGGATGACCACTACAGAATTAGGCCAAGGACATACCTGCATGGAGCAGAATGTGTCACCACACACACTGATTGCAACATGACAGTCCACAATGGTCATGAGCCCATGCCAGACAACTGTCCATCGCACGGGCACAACTACTGTTGCACAGTGTGCCGGATGTGTGAGTATCAGGAATATGTGGTGAGGCATCGCACACATGTGTTTAGGACGAAATCAGAGTATGCACAGTACCACACACATACATGTGAATTGCCACTCCAGCTGACTACAGGCTGTTCCTGAGGCCTACGACTCTGAACGCATTGACTATGCTGAGTGCCCAAATTACATCTTGAGCCTCGGGAATCGCCTATGCATGTGAGTTACACCCAGCACAGAGTACACTCACAACCCACTGCATCACACAACTAACATCACATTACCCAGAACATGGGTAGGCTGTGGACACATGCTGCCTCTCGCTGCAAAGGACACAATCCCACAGTACTGTACACCTGCCTGCTGCTGATGCCCCTACAAACGTGCATCCGCCACAGGCTGTGTGACTGTCAATAGCAGACCATTAGTGGTGACAAGCAGCGCCGTGCCAACCTGTCAATACGAGGGAGCATCCCCCGATTAGTCGCCGCAACATGGCCACACATACGGCAGATGACGTCACCCTCTTTGTGGGATTGGCTGCACTGTCGGTTACACGTACACAGAAGCATCAACGTGGATGCAATGGCTCATCACAAGGCCTTGGGCTGGTGGACTTCCAACATGAGGGTTGGAATATCACACATACTCTTCACAGCATCACCCACATCCACCAATAACAGTGGCATGATGCTGACCCATCCTAAATGAACAGAGACGTGTAACAGATCCAAGATGGTATGGGACATGGCATAACAGCATGTGTACACCACACGTGAATGCATGCTGGTGGGAGTGTGTACACAGTACCTGTCCATCCCATTCAATTCAGGATGCCAGCACTTTGAGCAATGTGTAGTCTGCCCACATCTACTGTCCATTGTCAGGTAGACCGACACATGGCTCACAAGGCTACACATCTTTGTGGGTGGACTCACTGTGTCCAACACTGCGCAGCCCTCAACGTACTCGCCCTGTGAATGGCTCACCCCGCAATGGAGGACACAATCAGTGCCACCATCTCTCACACACATCCCTATCACAAGGCCTGGAGTGTTCAATCGACAGAGCTGAGTTAGCGCATATCAGGAGAGTTGTGAACTAATGACACATGTAACCCACTGTACAGTCAGTGTAGTTTCCTACTAGGATTGGGCGGTCAATGTGCAGCCCAGGTCTGCCGAGACTGAGAAGGCCAGCAGGGAGCCAGCCAGCCATTCACACAAGCAATAGCTGCCCAGAATCATGCATTGCCAGGTGTCTGCGTCACTGGGTGTCTGACATGAAAATGCCATGTACCACCACTCGGGAGGGACATGCATGGGGAAACACCAGAGAGCCTACATGCCCCTTCCACCTGTTGTTAGCATGGTAAGCGGTGCATGTTGGAACCCCACAGGCTCAGTCTCATTGTGCTGCGGATGAACGACATGTGTGTCCCCCACATGCACTCCCACACACACTGTAGTTGTCTTACACACACATGACTTTTGCCGGTATTCGCCTTGGGCAGTGTGCGTGGAGCTCGGAATCCAGGAACTGCAGCTCCTCGCCGGTGAGTGGACATGGACATGTCATCAGAGTCGTCGACATTAAGGTGGACAGGTGGCAGCAGCAGAAGGTGTTGTTGAGGTGTGGCAGTCAGCAGTCCCTGGTAGCTGTGGTAAAGCCTGTCACCCTCCCACACTGATATAGCCCCCTTGGGGCTGTTTCTGCGTGACCAAGCTGCTGCGATTGGTGTACCGCTCAGCCTGTGTACGTTGTGTTGTTGGTGTGTGCCATACTCACCCAGCCTCGGAAGCGGTGTCAGGCACAGCAGCTAGGTATATTGCCGTGGTGTTGCCGCTACCCACATATGCAGTCTGACTCCATCATCATGCCTATCATGCTGATATGGCCTCAATCCCCATGTGCCTGCTCATAGTAATGGTATGTGTCAGTGGTCCTTGCTACTGGTAAGGGGATCTGTGTAAGAGTAATGTTGCTGTGCTGTCCCTACTTGTCAGCTGTTCGTTGATACTATTGCTTTGACAGTGATCTTTGTTTTGTCTATGTGTAGATGCCATGTTGTGTGTTGCATTGACAAGTGTCCACTTCCATCTGTCCTAGGAGGAGACCAAACATACATCGCCCCTACCAATTGCTGTCAGCCATGGAGGATGTGGAGGTCATCAGGAAGTTCCGTCTGGACCGGCCCACCCTGCATCGCCTATGTGCCATGTTGGAACCCCACCTTCGTCCTCGCAGGGTGTATCCAACTGCATTCACCCCCATGGCCAAGGTGATGGCTGCAAAGCATTTCTTCGCTACCGGTTCATTCCAACACACGGTGGGCAGTGGAGGTGGGATGTCCCAGCCCATGTTCAGCAAGGTGCTACGGGATGTCCTGTCGGCTATGATGCGGTACAGGAACCGGTACATCAGATTCCCCAGGGCCCGTGATTTGCCTGCGGTGAAGGGTGCTTTCTATGCACTCGGACGCATCCCCCAGGTTGTTGGTGCAATTGATTGCACCCATGTTGGCCTTGTTGCACCACAGGTCATTGAGCACATCTACAGGAACCGGAAACATTTCCACTCCCTGAATGTGCAAGTGGTGTGCCTGGCGGACATGATCATTACACACGTGTGCGAAGTTTCCCGGTTCCACCCATGACTCGCACATCATGCGCCACAGCATCCTCCCACGTCTGATGACCAATCTGCAAACGGACCGTGCGTGGATTATTGGTGACTCTGCATATCCTAATGGCCCTTGGCTTTTGAGTCCACTACGCAATCCTCGTACACCAGCTGATGTCAGGTACAATGAGGCACATGGGAGGACCAGACGTGTGGTGGAGCGGACATTTGGACTCCTGAAATCCAGATTCAGGTGCCTGGACCGCACCAGGGGTGCACTGGCATACTCCCCACAGAAGGTGTGCCAGATTGTTGTGGCATGCTGCATGCTGCACAACCTCGCTATTTGCAGGTGGATCCCCCTGATAGTGGATAACGGTGATCAGCCAGGGCCCTCGCCTGCAGGCCAAGCCGTGTCCAGTGACGAGGACAGTGGAGAGGAGGAAGCAGTGAATGAGCGTCAGCAGCTCATCGCCTGCTACTTCACTTGACGGTGAGTGACCATGTACGACGGCTGATGTCGCTGTAGTAGTGTATGTGTATGTGTGCATTGACAGGGCGGCCTATTGTTCACTGAGTGCTGTGTGGCAATGGTCCATGTCCAGGGTAGTATGCCACTGAGAGTGGCTGTGACATTGTGCCCTGTTGCTCTGTGAGATGTGTGTACATTGCTTAGGCCTGATGACAAGTACTGTGTGATGAGTGTGTGACACACACAGTCAATGGACTCTTGTTCTGTTTGTCACCCCTAGGTCCCTACAGCCTCTCCTGGCCTATCGACAGAACACACTACAGATGAATTTCTGAACATGCTGACGTTTGTGCACCATTGATAATAAACATAGCAGATGACATAGGATGTGATACAGGTGTATTTATTTACAAGGTGACATGTGATTGTGGGAAAGGTGATCAAGAAGGTGGTGCATGCTGTACAATGAGTGGACGGTCATGTCCGCGTGATGGTCAAGGTGTACCCATGTAGTCCTGGGTCCGCAGTCCAACAGACATTTGCCACTCGACTGGCAGTGTGGGGTAGGATGGTAGTCCAAGTGAATGCAGGGGGTGGCCACCATGGCTGGCTGACTCACTGGCGTTTGGTGCGTGCATAGTCCTCCCTGGACATCTGTTGCCACTTCGGACGGCCCCTTCCACGTTTGGAAGGAGGGGGTCGTGGTTGTGGACTGCTGGTGGTGGCTGTGGATTGCCCACTCGCTGTGGACGCAGGGGAACTGGATGTGGCACGTCCCTGCGCCCAGCAGGTGGTGGCGTAGGTGTTGTGGTTGGCCTTGTGTGGGCCCTCACCTCCACCACTAGCTGGCCCATGAGGTCCACAAGTTGGCCCATACGGGTCACGAATTGGCCCATACGGGCGTCCATGGACCTCAACACCCCGAGGACGTCCCTGGTGTCGGAAGCTGACCTGGCCCATTGTCCCTGGGCCTCTTCATAGGCCCCAAGGACTCTGGCTATTTGCGGCAGGGCTTGGCTCCCAGGCTCTGTTGGCGTTGGCCTGACCCTGCTCCTCCCACCTGGACTGCTGCCACCGACCTGCCCACTCGCCACATTGGTCACCCAGGGCCTCCTCCTGGCTCCCAGGGTAGTTGTTGTGGTTCGTGCCACCTCTTGGGATGGCTGCGTGGTCAGGGAGGCCGTGGTGGTGGTGGTGATGGTGTTGGTGGTGGTGGTGGTGGTTGCGGCGGTGGTGTTGGCCGCAATGACCGTGGCAGCAGGGGCCTGGGACTGGTCACCAGCCCTGGGAGATGGGTTGGTGGGTAGGAGGGGTGCTGGGGTGCTGTTGCACCCTGCCGCGCCAGATGTGCCAGGTAGGGGGTCCTCGTCCGTGGAGGTGTCCAGGCTTTCCACATCCGTGAGTCCGTGTGGGGGGCTTGTGGACTGGCTGTGATGGCTGGTGTCTCCATCCTCAGCATCCTGCTGGTCGTCACCTGTGGGGCGGAGACGAAAAGTTATTGTGTTGCACCTTGCAGGGTTTGTGTTAGATGTCTGACATGCACAGTTTGTGCACTGATTTGCCGGATGTGTGTGTATGTCTCTACAATGTGTGTGCGTGATCAAGGCACTGGAATAGTGTGATGGGTGCATCTGGCATGGGACGGATTTGAATTGCCAATTGGTGTGTGTTGCAGTGCCCCTACATTTTGTGGCTTTGGTGGGAACGGGGTGCAGCCCCATGGACGGTTTAGTGTTGGAATATGGTACTGTGGTACATACAGTGACATATGGGTGCAGAAGGGGACATGTGTTTTGGCCACACGACACTACAGAGACAAAGGTGTGTGTATGTCTGACTTAGCCAGCATATCTGCTCACTGTTGTCATTTATGGGCATTCCACAGCAGGCATTGTAGTGGGTGTGTAATGGTTGTATGCCACACGACGTATTGCAGATGGTACAATTCCTTGGTGTGCGTGCTACTCTCACCCATGTGCAGCAATGCAGTGCTCTTGGGGTGTTGACTGCATTCTGTATGTTGTTACTCACAGTGTGACGAGCGCTTCAGACACAGCAGACACATTATTGGTCATAGGCAGGACTCTTTGCTGTACTACCGTCTATGGGGCAACTGTTTGGATGATGCACCTTTCATGACACTGGGGCTGGATGATGGGATGGATGAGATTTTGAATGTGCATTGTGTAGCTGTGTGGTTCATGGGTCCAGTGGTGTTGGTGACATTACTGGGGTTCCACTATGTTTCATTTGGACGAGATAGACTTACATGGGTGATGTTGTACTATGTCAAGGGTAGAAGCAGACACGACTACATGGACACGACTTGGATGGTGTTGCTGATGTGTGTGATGACTGACACAGTGCACGCCATGTGGGTCAGTACTCCAGTTAGACTTGTGCATGCTGACGTGACTCGTTACGTGTTTATGCATTTGGGATGGCTCATGTGGGATATGACTCTGTGATTGATGTCCGGGTGCACATTGGTCACATGTTTGTGACAGGGAGCAGTGCTACCTATCGCTCTGCTAGGTGACATGTCCCACATGTTGGTCGTAGTACAGTCCTCATGCCTACAGACACCACGCCCTGTACAGTAGTCTACCCAATAGTTGGTTCTGAGGGTGAGATGCATTGGCTACCACATGGTTGTGGGAGGGAGGGGTGCTCCATCTTGCTGGGCTGTGGCTGTGGGGGCCGTGTTGTGAGTCGTGGTGATGGTTTACCATCCACAGACAGACCTCCATGTAGGGTAACATATCTACTTGTCGGGTGTGGGTGTGCACTGCTATGGCTGAGACATGGGTGTGGGGAGTGCTCCATCTTGCTGCGCTGTAGGAGTGGGTGCCTGGGTGGGGGTGACTTCGGCAGTCCCCCCTCCGATACTCGGAGATTGTGGTACGGCTCCTTACCTGTTACTTGTTGGTTAGTGCAGCTATGGCTGACACATGGGTGTGGGTGTGGAAAGTGCTCCTTCCGGCACATCTGGGGTACAGAGGGACCTGGTGGGAGTTGTGGTGCTGGCTGACTGTGCACATGCCCCCATGGTTTTGTTTGTTGGTACCTTTGGGCTGAGTGTGTGGGTGTGTCTGTTGCATGTGTGAGAGATGTCTGGTGTGTTGTGTGCTGGACATGGGGGTGTTTGGCCCTCGGTGCTATGGCATTCTGGACGTGCATGTCAGTACATAGCGGTGTGCTGGTATACATTTGTTTGTACTTACCAGCCTCCACTCCCCCTGGTATTCCGATGAGACTCTCCGGATGTAGTATGCCTCGCACCTTCTCCTCCCATGCCTTGAAGGTCTTGAATGGCGCGGGTGGTCCGCTGCCAGTCCTGTCAGCCAGCTCACGGTTCTTGGCCTCCTTCTTCCTGACTAGGCTTTTCTTGTCCTGCCACCTCTTGGTGATTTCCCCCCGGTTGCGTGGCACGTTCCCGACTGCATTCACCTGGTCTACGATTCTTTTCCACATCCTGTTTCTGGTGGATACTGGTGACTGTTGGACCTGGTTCCCATAGATTTGTGGGTGCACCTTGATGACCTCGTCGACCATGACCGTCAACTCTGTGGCAGTGAACTTGGGCATTCGTTGTGTTGCCATGGTACGTAGTGTAGTTATTGTGGTGCTGGTGTGGTGTGTTTGGTGTGTGATGTGCAGGGGGTTTGTGGTGCTTGTGTTTCGGTGGTGGTGGTGGTGGTTGTGGTGATGGATGTGATGTGTGTGTGTGTGTGGTATGCTGCTTTCCTCTGTGTCTCTCCGTGATCTCTGCTGTGTTGTTGGCTTTGTCGTGGTGCAAGGGTTTGTGGTCTGTGAGGGGGCAGCTTTTGTACTCACCTATGTGGGTGTGTCATGATTGTCTATCGTTTTCAGGTGTGTTGGGCGTGGTGTCCTGGGATTTATGCTAATTCATTATTTTGACAGGGGGATGTGTCTTTGGGATGGGTTCTGTTCTGTGTCTGTGTATTTTGGCGTCGTTTACTGTGTGGACTTGTTGGCCGTGTTGTGTGTATTTGTTTGTGCCGCCACTGATTTCCGTGCACGGAGGTGGCCGCCAGGCCTTCCGCCTTGTCAGTTCTTCATTTCTGTCGTTCACCGTTGTGGGCGGGATATGTGTTGGTTTCCCGCCCTCATGTCGGGGGGATCATAATTTGACGGGCGGTGTGTAGTCCGTCCGCGCAGTCGTGTTTGGCTTTTTCGGGCGGTATTGCGTCCGTGGCGGACGGATTGTCTTGGACTCTGTCATGGACGGGCGGTATTCTGTTATTTTTTTCCGCTGCAGGCGGTGGTTGTTTGGCGTCATCATAATTGCTCGGTCGGTATTTCAATGTTGCAGGCGGGCGGTATTTTCAGGCTATGGCGGTTGGCGGTATTTTTAACGTTGGTTATCGTAATGGACCCCTTAGATCTGTGTTGTGAATTGTGTGCTGTTATAGGGTAGGAAATAAAAAAGATTACATATATGTAATAAATGTTTTTGTTTATAAATAATTTCCATTTAAAAATAGTTATTTGTTTGTAAAATATATATATTTTTTTAAATATAATCTTTGTAGTCATTCATTATATCTATTTAACATTATAATATGTTTCTATCTTTTGTAATTTTTATATTTTTATATTTTTTTTTGTTTGTTTTTAAAAAAAAATCTTTTGTGTTGATATTTTGTTTGTTTTTAATTTTGAACTGACTCCAGTGGGAATATTAATTTTTACCCCTCTGCTTTCCAACACTTTCCCTATTGTTGCACTTACTGGAGTGGGAATAGTAATTTTTATCCCTCCACTATCCAACATTTTCCCTATTGTTGCACTAACTGGAGTGGGAATAGTCATTTTTACCCCTCCGCTATCCAACATTTTCCCTACTATTGCACTCACTGGAGTGGGAATAGTAATTTTTACCCCTCCGCTATCCAACACTTTCCCTACTATTGCACTCACTGGAGTGGGAATAGTAATTTTTACCCCTCCGCTATCCAACACTTTCCCTACTGTTGCACTCACTGGAGTGGGAATAGCAATTTTTACCCCTCCGCTATCCAACACTTTCCCTACTGTTGCACTCACTGGAGGGGTAATAGTCATTTTAGTCCTCCACTATCCAACACTTTCCCTACTGTTGCACTCACTGGAGTAGGAATAGTAATTTTTACCCCTCCACTATCCAACATTTTCCCTAATGTTGCACTCACTGGAGTGGGAATAGTAATTTTTACCCCTCCGCTATCCAACACTTTCCCTACTGTTGCACTCACTGGAGTGGTAATAGCAATTTTTACCCCTCTGCTATCCAACACTTTCCCTACTGTTGCACTCACTGGAGTGGGAATAGTATTTTTTACCCCTCCGCTATCCAACACTTTCCCTACTGTTGCACTCACTGGTGTGGGAATAGTAATTTTTACCCCTCCGCTATCCAACACTTTCCCTACCGTTGCACTCACTGGAGTGGGAATAGTATTTTTTTTACCCCTCCGCTATCCAACACTTTCCCTACTGTTGCAGTGACTGGAGTGGGAATAGTCATTTTTATCCCTCCGCTATCCAACACTTTCCCTAGTGTTGCACTCACTGGAGTGGGAATAGTCATTTTTACTACTCCGCTATCCAACATTTTCCCTACTGTTGCACTCACTGGAGTGGGAATAGTATTTTTTACCCCTCCGCTATCCAACACTTTCCCTACTGTTGCACTCACTGGTGTGGGAATAGTAATTTTTACCCTCCGCTATCCAACACTTTCCCTACCGTTGCACTCACTGGAGTGGGAATAGTAATTTTACCCCTCCACTATCCAACATTTTCCCTAATGTTGCACTCACTGGAGTGGGAATAGTAATTTTTACCCCTCCGCTATCCAACACTTTCCCTACTGTTGCACTCACTGGAGTGGTAATAGCAATTTTTACCCCTCTGCTATCCAACACTTTCCCTACTGTTGCACTCACTGGAGTGGGAATAGTATTTTTTACCCCTCCGCTATCCAACACTTTCCCTACTGTTGCACTCACTGGTGTGGGAATAGTAATTTTTACCCCTCCGCTATCCAACACTTTCCCTACCGTTGCACTCACTGGAGTGGGAATAGTATTTTTTTTACCCCTCCGCTATCCAACACTTTCCCTACTGTTGCAGTGACTGGAGTGGGAATAGTCATTTTTATCCCTCCGCTATCCAACACTTTCCCTAGTGTTGCACTCACTGGAGTGGGAATAGTAATTTTTACCCCTCCTCTATCCAACACTTTCCCTACTGTTGCACTCACTGGAGTGGAAAATTTAAGTTTAAAGACTTTTAAATAGTTTAATGTTTTAATTTATAATATAATGTTTTTTATTAGATTTTATGTTATATGTGTATGTATATATATATTTATTTGTAAATTTTTATATATTTATAAAATTATAAAATATATTAAAATTAATAGTTTATTTGTTTTAAAGTAAATATATATTACATTTTATGTATGTATGTTTACATTTTTTAAATTAAATTTATTTGTTATATTTGTTAAAATGTATATTAAATCTACATATTTTTTTTAGTTAATTTTATTATTTAATAATATTTTGTGTATATATATATATATTAAAATCGATATTTTGTACAACTATATTTTTTACATCGATATTTTTTTTCTCGATATTCTTGTACTTACCATTATAAATATAGGATGTCAATATTTTTGACATCGATATTTATAACTCGATATTTGTGCATGGGGATATTTTGGGGGTCGATATTCTATCAGTGAACCGTTTTGACTGACTGACTGGGTGGTCATGAACTTAACAAGGTCCTGATTGATATATTTTTCGAATATCTTATCTGACGCAGGTAAAAGAGAAATAGGACAAAGATTTTTTAAGTGCTCAGAATCAACATTGGGTTTCTTTTTGAGCGGAGATAACAATTGCCTCCTTCCATGGTTGGGGAAAGCTTCCTGTTATAAGTATTTGATTGTAAACCTTTTTGAGAAAGGCAGCAATCTGATCTGGTGCCAGCTGTAGAGTTCTGGGAGGACACTGATCATATGAAAGAGCCTGATTTCAAGTGCATGAGAAGATTTTTAACTTTCGAAAGAGATATGAGGGAAAGACGGATAATATAGCAGTCAACGCAAATTTACTCAACTCCTCATCTTTACCTATGGCGGGGGGGCTTTCGTCATTCATAATAAAACAGTATACGATCTCCAGGATCTTATCCCTGAAATAAGCCGCCATGCTGTTGCAAAAGCCTTGAGAGTTTTTCACAGCTTCCTGAACTGGCAGAATGGAGAGATTTTAGCACTTTAAAAAGTTCATTTGGAGTTTTAGTAGTGAAATAGGAGGACTTAGCCATCATGATGGCACATTTGTATCTGGGAATCCTCTGAGAACCAAGGGGCAGATGCTTTGGTTCTGGAACCAGTCTTAATGGCAATAGGGGCAATCTGATTGATGGCAGCCATCACCCATGTATTAAAATCCTCTGCTGTAGGTTCCTGCGAACTATAATTTCTTCTTAGTGACTCACTCAGTGCCAATTCTATGCCTTCTGAGTGCAATGGAATTGCGCTGCATCTGATCTCTGTCCTTCAGCAGAGTAATTTTGAAGGCTACCACTAGATGGTCTGTCCAGCTCCGCGGGAGAAGATCTCCCATCCCCCAAGCCTCATGATTGACAAAAACACCATCTAGTGTATGTCCTGCCATATGGGTAGAGGAGTTCACCAATTTAGTGAATCCAAAATCCTTAATGAATTCTATGAACCTAACAGAGCCATTGCATCCTGTATCTTCCAGATGGAAGTTAAAGTCACCTAAAAAAGTAAAATTTGGACAAGCAATGTAGGGCTCCAATGCTAGGTTCCATGTCTTGAACTTAATATGAGAGCCACGGGGCGTGGCCAAGCTGCCGAATGAGTGAAATGCGCCTTGCGGTGTCTCCTCTCCCCCACAGCCCGCCAAAGCAGATCCCATAGTATCGGGGCCCCGAAAATAGCAATCGGGCCACCCTGACCCAAGCACTGCTGCTGGCCGCTGAGAGAATGTGCTGGGGAGCTGCCACGGTGGAACAACGGACCGGCTAGCTTTTGCCCGGGATTTGAGCGCGGCTGGCGCCGCCATCTTTGGGCCCACGGACGGATCACTTGCCGCTCCTGAGCGCCTTTGACCGACCCGTTCCCTGCCCCCTGAGTCCCCTGGAATGACCTGCCTCCTGTTGCGGCTGAGGGGACTAACTGGTCTCCTTCTGCCCCTTCTTCCCGGCCCACAAGACTTTTAATACACAGGCCCGGGCTGACCTCCCCCGCCGTCTTTGGGCCTCTGAGTCCAGTGGCGGACACTGCCTGGGACACAGTCGAGAGCTCAGAAGCGCGTCCCGCCTGGTGGCCCCTTGAAACGACTTGTCTGGGGCGCTGACACTCCTGGCCGCGCCCCTCCACTGATTGGGGAATAAAGAGGGGCCTACGGCGCTCCAAGGAGGTGCAGCCTGCCTGGGGGAAACTGTGAGGCCTGGACCGCCCGCCACTCGTTCCTGGGCCTTTAGCAGCAGTGAGACTTGCATTTAGAGAGCTGATGAACCCACTTAGCTGCAGCTTGTGGACCGCGCTGTGGCACGCCCCGCTGGACCTGGCCTGGGCGGGCCGCGATCCATGGCGGTCTCCTGGTGAGGCGCCCAACTTGGAGACCCCTGTGGCTCTCTGGCCTACATCGCTCCCCGTGGGCCCTCGTTGTGAGCGCTATTGAGGCCTGCAGTGCATTGGGCTCCCTGGTGCTTCCTCGGGCTGCTCTACCTACTGCCGCGGCACCTCCTGGCAACCTCCTGATGGTGGCAGGGGTTGCTTGGGACGTGCCCCCCCCCACAGACCTTGAGGTGTCACTAGGAGATCAAGTCTGAGCCCTGGTTCAAACAGATGCCCACATTGGACAGACACCGACGAATGCAGGGATTTCGCCATAAAGGTAAGGGGCGATCGGCTGCGTAATTGCACAGCGGGTTCCTCTCCCCCGCCCCCGCATCTGGGTTACAGTCCCAGCCTCATCCATGAGGCCTCGCTGCAGCTCTTGCTACCACGGACCCCGGTTGCTAGATGCCTGGGGGCCCGTTGCTACCACGGACCCCGGTCGCTAGACGCCTGGGGGCCCCTCCCCAGGCCCTTTTCCTTCCCTGCTGCTGGGATCCTCTACCCATTCGGTCTCCTGGGGGCGCCTTGGGGCCCTTCTGCCTACACTTTGGCTCTGCCTGGATTCTGCCCAGGACGGTTCTCCTGCATGCTGCTGGGGCCTACTCTGAGTTCCTCGATCCCATAGCCTTCTTGGGGGACCAGTGCACCTCCGGTTCCCTTGGTGGACTGAGCTTCAGGGACCCCTTTGTTCTTGTGATCCTCGAGCTTCCACAAGTGCTGAGGAGGCTGGAGACACCCTACCCTGCAGTGGGAACTTTATGGATCTGATACAGGCGAAGGAACTATCCTAGACTCATTCCTTGGGCCCCCCAACTTTTTTTTTGTATTTGTTTATTGGCATTTTCATAAATGACATCAATATACATATTGTGTACTACGCCAAAGGCTGACGTGTGTTATGGTTACAACTTACAACAAACTTAACAATTAGAAAACTCAGGACAGCATGTCATACAGGATTACTTGGGAGTAGCAAAAGACATGTGCATTACCAATTCATACTTGCCCTACGTTATTACTTCTATGCTCATATCATTTAGCTACATTATCTCCAGTCTTGACTATGCGGCATGGTGCCATGGATATCTATGCACAGCAGTGTGGACCTAATTACAGGATTCTGCTACCACAGGGCTGAACGCACCAGCAACCTCAGACTGTTTAGTGAGTATCCATTCTAGTATCGGACCCCAGATGTCTTTAGGCCTGGAGGCTGTAGCCATTAGTTCCCAAAATGTGGAAAGTTGGGTTTGGCAGTAAGTGACGTCTTGTAACCAGATCCGCACCGACGGAGCGTTTGGTTCCCCCAAGCTGAAATTCTGAAGCCTCTGCATTGTATTTTGGGGCCTTTTTTGTTTCAAGAGGGGTACCGTTTATATCGGAAGTATGGAAACACAGGCTAGTAGAACATTAGGTGTTATCAATTGAATGTCTCTCCATTTGTGGCTTCCAGATGCAAGCCAGTGTGCATGAAAGAACAAATTTTGCACCATGCTCCCAGAACCAGATATTACAATGGGTAACCCCAAATTTAGAGCTGTAACAAATAACCACTGTTCCTAAACTCAGTATCATGGGCACATTTAAAAAATACATAGGTTTTCTTTATACCGGTTTTTCGTTAATTTTACCTTATGAATTGAAGAATAGTAGTTACACAACAACAAATCAATTATAAACTGCGGCTCAGTTCTAGGTTATGGGAATCACAAGTTTTGGACAACCAACAAAAACTATATATCCCTACAACCAGACAATTCTGTTGGACGTAACAGTATATTACTTATATGCATCGGTCATTGAGGCAAACAATTACAGATTAAAATGTTACTTATTTTTTTTTTTTCCTACTAATTTTCATTATTCATTTATTCCAATTATTCATTTGTTGGAGAAAAACATGAGCCATCTGCACCAGTGTTTCCCAAATTGTAGGTCGCGACCTACTGGTGGGTCACAAGCCGATGTTTGGTGGGTTGAAAACGTCCAAATAATAAATAATTTCTGAATTTATCTTGTCACATTTGCTGTGCTTCAAAGACAGAGGCCAAATTTCGGGCTATGTCTTATGACATATTGCTGCTTGTTTTTTTCACATAGGAATGGGTGTTTACCAATAGATGTAGGGGATGTCATTTTTTGCAATACACAGCAAAATGTAAATACATGTAAATGAACTGTTAAGAAAGCATAAATGAAGCATATTTTTTGTAATTCTCAAGTGTGATGGAAACCGATTTTAATAGGATCAAAACAAATCAAAACACTTCACTTGGTGATGCACAAATGATAAATATTCACAGGAACCCAATTTCCACACATGACCATTTGTGTGCAATATAGTTTTATGTAAAATGTCCTGCCCATATATCAATGGAAAATGTGGTGTCTGTAAATGAGAGTGCGATACCACACGATGCTTTGGTTACACTGAAAAATTGCCCGCCTCATGTTCATTAAAACTAGGTGAGTCGTGAAAGATTGTCGTTCTAAAAATGTAGTTGTGTTTCGGAAAACTTTGAAAAGCTCTGATCTACATAAATGACCCCTTGCTGAAATCCGTATTTTGTCTACTTTTTAGAAATGTATAGCTTTCTGTGCTCTCCTTTGGGTTTCATTTGTGTTTCCACCACTAACCGCGTAGATAGAAACCACAAAAATAAAAAAATGGACTAACACAAATATGTGAAAGTGGTGGTAAAAAATGTTTTTTGAATGTGTCTACTCTTGAAAGCTGGGAAGATCTTCGTACATAAATATTTTTGCTGTTGCTATCTTTAAAAACAACATATGCTTTATTGCACAGCACTTTTTTCCATTTTCCCTAAAAAAATCCAACATTTTGTTACAAATAACCAGAAAAGTCAGTCCATAAGTCCAAGGTCATGGGATATTTTTTCATCGTCTTTATTGTGTTTACACGCTCCCAACCAACTACATGATCAACCAACATGTGTTTCACACTAATGGGACTTTTTCAAGACATGTGACTACAAACTGTATTTCTTATTTCTCTAACAATAATACATGAAGTAAGTGCCAGAGTACGAGTTTCTTCTAAATGATGATTCACTTTTCTGGTTAGTTCTCCTCAAACAGTGTTATTTAAACATATTGTTGGAGTGCTCCATTATAGTGTTTCATTGCATATTAGTCACCCCTAAGGTAGGTCCTAAATGGACCATGGGGCAGGGTGCAATGAATTTGAAAAGTGGGTCATGTCATTTTAAGTTTTGCATATCCTGCTAGTGAAAAACTCACAAATTTGTTTTCACTTCTGTGAGGCCTATCTCTCCCATAGGATAACATTGGGTTACCTTATTATATTTAATAGGTGAAACTTTTGTTTGGGAGCAGGTACGAATGTCATGCTTGGTCTCTAAGAAATGTATAATCCTCTTTAATGGTAAAGTCGAATTTTAAGTCACAGCACTGAAAATTCCACGTTTAGAAAGGTGTAATTTTCTTCTTCTAACCATTGGGTGCCTGCAGCCTGTTTCCTGGGTCACATGGCTATGTGTAGTTGGCAGATGGCCTTTGTGTCTTCCTCCCAGACAGCCATACAATAGGGCAGCCACACAATAGGGAGGCTGGGTGTAGACAGAATGAGTCATCCTGGCAGGATGGGGAGGAGCTGTGCACAGCCCCTCTTGCACTTCAAAGCAGCAGCCTCTGCCAACACACAAAGAGCTTCATACTAGTCTATTATGCCCCAAGATATTCTGCCACTAGGGCAGGGAGGCAAGAAATTCCAGACACGTCTGTGTGGGGAAATTCACAGACGTTTTTTCCACATCAAATGTGGCACCAGGTATACAATTAGGACCCTCAAACTCACTCTTCAGTTAATTTCTGGGCCTGCAGCATACACTCAGAGGACTGCGCTACTGCCTGTGGGCTGCTGTGTACTTCAGAGCACTGCCCTGCTGCTTCAATAGGACTGCCCTGCTGACAGAAACCTGTTCTGTGCCCTCAGAGGACTGCCCCGCTGCTTGAAACCTGCTTTGCTACTTGAACCCAGGACTTCCAGAGTGCCTTCAAGGGTTATTTGACTGGCCTCCTGATCAGAGCCTCAAGGATAGAAAAGGCTCCAACCATCTTGAATGCGCACCTGGACCCAGCATGAGTGAGTCCTGACCCTCTATGCGGTGCCCCTTCAGTCCCGGACCCTTGGAAGTGGTGCTAAAGGTGACCAGATCATCCAAATCCAAAACTCTGGAATTTTAACTTTTCAGCCAAAGAGTGCCCGAGAACCAAGAGGAGACTGGGACACACCTGCTCACCGGTCAGCCTGACATTGTGGTAGCTCCAGCGAAATTCTTCTCTACAGCAGCAAATCCTGCTCAGCGGCTCCTTGCAGAAGGTGTATAGCCTCTTGGAGGCCTTGTCATCTACATCCTGCAGCTTCGCCCCACTTGAGATTTTTGACTTGCATAAAATAGACTAAGGGGCCGATTCCGATCTCGGTCGGAGGCGCACCCAATACTATTCGGTCGGGAAAAAAGCCATGCGAAAGCCAGTTTCCCGACCGATCCGTACAGCACACCGAACGAGCAAGTACGATGCGCACAACAGCAAAAATTCCGGCCGAGCCGTACTCACCCAAACCAGGTCCTGTTCTCCGACCGAGGCGAATCCGGAAACGCCGAATCGAGTCGCACGGAAGGGAAAATGCAGCTCCGTCCGGCCGACCAAGTACGATGCGCTTCCCGTACGCGCCGAACCCGTCGCTACGCACGGCACGTCAAAGCATCCGGGAGAGGCGCACATAAGCTCCGAATCGCGCCACAACACGATCCACGGCTACGAGACGAACACAGCACAGACGAGGACGACGCGAAGCGACGAGGACGAAGCGAAGCGACGAGGACGAAGCCAAGCGACGAGGACGACGCGAAGCAACGAGAAGGACGAACGACACGAACCAACCATGAATCCCTTCGTCCCGATCATACCAATATTCTACATCTACTACCGGAACAGGCACGGACGCGTACGGCGCAGAAGGTAAGTCAGACACCAACCACAAAACACATACAACACGTACACGACACATCACACACATACACTGGGAATCTGAATATACTTGCAACAGCAGCACCATAGGGGCGGGATGCCCATCACCAATGCCACATATGCACACAGGGGCCTGAATGCGCGCCACCACCCCAACCCAGGGGGCTGGATGCCCACCACTACTACCACCCTTAGCCAGGGGGGCAGGATGCCTACCACTACTACCACCCTCACCCAGGGGGCAGGATGCCCACCACTACTACCACCCTTAGCCAGGGGGCAGGATGCCTACCACCACTACCACCCTCACCCAGGGGGGCAGGATGCCCACCACTACTACCACCCTTAGCCAGGGGGGCAGGATGCCTACCACTACTACCACCCTCACCCAGGGGGGCAGGATGCCCACCACTACTACCACCCTTAGCCAGGGGGCAGGATGCCTACCACTACTACCACCCTCACCCACGGGGGCAGGATGCCTACCACTACTACCACCCTCACCCAGGGGGCAGGATGCCCACCACTACTACCACCCTTAGCCAGGGGGCAGGATGCCCACCACTACTACCACCCTCACCCAGGGGGGCAGGATGCCTACCACTACTACCACCCTCACCCAGGGGGCAGGATGCCCACCACTACTACCACCCTTAGCCAGGGGGCAGGATGCCCACCACTACTACCACCCTCACCCAGGGGGCAGGATGCCCACCACTACTACCACCCTCACCCAGGGGGGCAGGATGCCCACCACTACTACCACCCTTAGCCAGGGGGCAGGATGCCTACCACTACTACCACCCTTAGCCAGGGGGCAGGATGCCTACCACTACTACCACCCTTAGCCAGGGGGCAGGATGCCTACCACTACTACCACCCTCACCCAGGGGGGCAGGATGCCCACCACTACTACCACCCTCACCCACGGGGGCAGGATGCCCACCACTACTACCACCCTCACCCAGGGGGCAGGATGCCCACCACTACTACCACCCTTAGCCAGGGGGCAGGAAGCCTACCACTACTACCACCCTCACCCAGGGGGGCAGGATGCCCACCACTACTACCACCCTTAGCCAGGGGGCAGGATGCCCACCACTACTACCACCCTCACCCAGGGGGGCAGGATGCCCACCACTACTACCACCCTTAGCCAGGGGGCAGGAAGCCTACCACTACTACCACCCTTAGCCAGGGGGCTGGATGCCTACCACTACTACCACCCCCACTCATAGGATGGACAATGCATGACACAACAAGCACACCACAACCTAGGGAATGCAAGATTAAGACATCCCCCCACCACCATGACAAGCGTGTGAGCAGGCTGTGTCAAATGCCTACAACACCGAACATGACATTGAACATACAATGTGACCCCCTAGCACATGTGCCACACATATATGTGTGTGGCACCCACAATGCAAGCAGCCCATGACCATTGTGGCAATGGGGCCTAAACCCCCATCATCACAGTGACCAAAAGGCAAGTGTGGGGTCCATAGCTGAAGCACATTTTGACCATTGTGGCAATGGGGTCTAAACCCCCATCATCACAGTGACCAAAAGGCAAGTGTGGGGTCCATAGCTGAAGCACATTTTGACCATTGTGGCAATGGGGTCTAAACCCCCATCATCACAGTGACCAAAAGGCAAGTGTGGGGTCCATAGCTGAAGCACATTTTGACCATTGTGGCAATGGGGTCTAAACCCCCATCATCACAGTGACCAAAAGGCAAGTGTGGGGTCCATAGCTGAAGCACATTTTGACCATTGTGGCAATGGGGTCTAAACCCCCATCATCACAGTGACCAAAAGGTAAGTGTGGGGTCCATAGCTGAAGCACATTTTGACCATTGTGGCAATGGGGTCTACACCCTCATCATCACAGTGACCAAAAGGTAATTGTTGACAAAGAAAGAGCTGCAACTGCCAAACAGCATGGATCATTCCTGGTCACAGAACCAAAAACTCATCTGTGGCAAAGTAGTGTATGTGTCCCATTGCAACATAAATTGGGGGAGCCAAATACTGCAGTGCAAATGAAACATTCCTTTGGCCATGTGCAGACAAACAACACCCATGGGGGCTGAGACCGTCAACAGTCATCAATGACACAATGACAGAAGTGACCATCAGAATGCAGAACCACATATTTGCACCAATGGGCACACAAATGCAGATACCCTGTGGAGACAGCAGATGTGAGGTGAACAGATACCATACCATGGCAGCAATGGGACACACAAACCATGATCACTGTGCTGACCGATGACCTAGGAGTCCCAGGGACAGCAGGGGAAACACACCAAACAACATACAGCCAATGGCACACCCAAGATATGCCAATGCAGTGGTGCAGATGCACAAACACAAACAGGCAGACCAACACTGTCATCATACACAGCAGGTGAGGGGTGGGGGTGCCAGTGTCCCCAGGCAACAACACAACACATGAGGAGAGCTGAATACCAATCATACAGATGTGCATACACTGCCACACTAAGGTAACTCATGGATCCAAATCCCCTATGTGGGCAAGCAGGCATTGACAGGTGAGAGGGAGCACAAAACACACATGTCACACAGGCACGTAGGAACAACAACTGACACAGCAAGTCACAGACACACCACAGCACCACTCCCCAGGGCCCCCACAATGTGGTGACCCTGGGCTGAATAAAAATACCACTGTGATGACAAAGCTAAATGTCGTTCACACTGTGAACCACAGTCAGGTGTCCTGAGCAACTAACTACCATCACACCTACACAAGCACAAATCAATCAGCATGGCCAGTAAGCCAAGGCCAACATGGAGGCAGGGGACTAGCCGGGCAACAACTCTCATCTGCACACACTCAAGACCACACCCTCGACCTCCAACAATGTGCAGCAGTGAAGTACACATGCACTGGTGACATTGCACATGCACCCATGACTATTCCAGGGTGGTGGGTGTGAACCAAGGTGTAGAAACACATCACACATGGACACTCAACAAGACTCCTGAATGTCTGACACACTGCACACTACGCTGTACATGGACATGACGGCAATACCACACCGACCAATGGGATCCCAGCCACAGTCACACACCAATGAAGAAGCCAAGGTCACCCACAAAGTACACACATAGACAACAACCAACATTGCAGCCCGGACCCTAAGGAGTGCCAGCAGTCACACACACAACGTGTCACAATCACTGAAAGATAACACAAACTGGAAATCACATGACAGGGGCAAACAACAAGTGCCAAAGGGAAACCTGACTGTGACCCATCTGCGTCAGCACACAAACTCTGCCCTGACAGCAAACACACCTATGGGTGACACCCTGATGACCAGTAATGTGCCATGCACCCACATCACAGAGAACACAGGGAGAAGACTTTGGGGGAACATAGCTCAACTCAGCAAGCATCACAAACAGGTACAACACTAGGGATCACAGCATGCGCAGATGAATGAAAGTGAACACACAGACATGCACATACAACACACACCTTGGGCGCAGGCAATGTCACACGTGTACACACTGCCATGAGGGGACTCCACTCCTGTGTGAGGAAAGCTGTGCCATATGTTGCCTCAGTAGGGCCCCATCATGTCAGCTGAGCACTTGGTCACACAATCAACAATTAGCACCAAATGAGGGCTCCCATCACATCAGCCTGGTCATGGATGTGCCAACGGAATCATCAGCACAGATCCAACACACTTGTATAGCAATGTTGCACTGACTACACGGATGAGTCCCTCCCCATTGATGCCCAAACCTGCATGTCCACTGGAGATGGCAACACGGTCAGGGAAGTAGACAAATGCAACGATGGCAGGCACAACAGATGTGCAGGGGTGGAAGCCACAGATATGAAATTGCCAATGTAAGTAGGAAACCCATTGCCAAATACTGAACACATGACACCCTCAGATGCTGCTATTGATGACATGGATACACCACATGATAGGACACATTCCCCCTGGACCACATGGGTTCCTGCACAGTAACACTTCATAATCATGAGACCAGATATCACCATCACTGCAGCAAGGGCATGGTTAGCTGCACCAACAACATGTACATCTGAAGCATGAGCACTAGAGAAAAGAAAGTTGCTTTATTCAGCATATGTGTTGTTTGATAACGACGTCCAGAAGAAATTAGAGCAAAGGCCAATGGCCAGTCCATTGTCAAAGTTCAAACAGGGTGACACTGGCAGATGTCACCCTACGCATGCCTGCACAATACCAGGGACAATCCACTAGGAGGGGCAACCGGGGGGCAGGCCAGGCACCGCAGGGACAGGATCAGGGCTCACCAGGGGGAGTCAGGGAAGGGGTGGTGGGTGCTGGAGAGCCACTGACAACTGCAGTGGAGGTGTCTGACATGGTGTGTGCCGGCACAACTGGGGGCATGACACAGATGTCGTGGGTGCCGGCACAACTGCAGTGGACCCTGCAGATGGGGTGGACAGGTCCGCCACTGCAGTGCCCAAGTCAGACAGGGCGGTAGTGGACTCCACTGCAGTGCCTACCTCCAGGGGAGGAGAATGGGGAACAGGCAAGGTGGGTTGGACAGAGGGGGAGGACACCCTCACCACATCAGTGGCACAGACAAGCGCAGCGGGGGTGTGGTGCTGGGAGAGCAAGTGGCAGGGGGAGAAGGCCGGAGCATCTTGGGGATGGTATATCTGTGGGTGGGGGAACCTGGGGCAGGGTGTGGTGGGGGCACCTGTGCAGTGGGGGCCTGAGGGATGGAGGACGGAGACCTTGTGCCTGAGCTGCAGGGCGGTGGCGGGGTCTTGCTCTTAGCACTCCGGGGGGACTTGCGGGTGGGGGCCTCAGTCCGTCTGCGCCTGGGGGAGGGTGTCCGGGGGCGAGGGGCACTCTGCTCCGTGTGGGTGGGCTTCCTCTTCCCCCGGGATGCTGGAGCAGCTTCATCGGTGGGGAAGAGGCCGAGGTCACAGAGGAAGAGCTGCTGTGACTTTGGGGTTGCAGGTGAGGCAAGGGAGGGTGCTTTGGAGGGAGAGGGAACTGAGGACTGCGCAGTGCATGTGGATGCGTGTGTGTGTTCCAGGGCCCCATCCCCTGTGAGTCTGGCTTCAGTCCCCTGAATGTGCGTGCGTGTGCGTTTTGTCATTGGCGTGTGTGTCAGTGTGCTGGATGTGTGTGTGCTGGTGTGTGCCTGTGCCAGTGTGTGTGTGCCTGGGATGGGTAAGGTGCTGGGGAGTGTGGATGGAGCAGAGGCAGGAGGGGTGAGGGACCGTTTGAGGAGGGACACTGCTGCCGTCAGGGAGGAGTCCATGGACCTATTGCCCCTCTGTAGGTCAGACATGCCCGATGAGATGCCCTCCATGAACGACACCAGCTGAGTCAACAGCGCGGTGTGCGCATGGAGGACACTCAGCATGGCTGTCTGCCCTACATGGAGCTGGCGAAGGAGGTACACAGACTCCTCACTCAGGGCAGCAGGGGACACAGGGGCAGGGGGTGCGGTGCCTGGCCCAAAGGAGACACGCTCCCGGACATGGGAGCCTCCACGGACCTGGGGAATGGGAGCCGATGGGAGGGCGGTGGTGGTGCTGGTGGTGGCGGGGACAGCAACACTAGCTGGGGTGTGGTGGCTGCTGACACCCGCCTCCACAAGGGAGTCATCCTCCGAGTTGCTCTGGTCCTCAGCTGAGGTGGATGCTGCTGAGGACTCCTCGGTGTGGCTCCCTCGCCCTCCGTGCCACTGGGTCCCTCCAACCACTCCTCGGCTGCTGACCCAGTCTGGCTCTCCGGCTCCTCCTGGTCCGTGGAGCTGTCCCCTTCCGTGGCCGTGGATGTATCTGCAAACAATGGGGAAACAGACAGACATCAGTCACCTGCACATAACGCACACACCACTGTGAGCACAGCACATCACAGAGCAAGCCCTGGCATCATTAGTTGTACATTGCTAAAAGTGCACTAATTGAACAGGAGAAGTCAATTGTCAGTCTGATGCCAAGCATGGCACTCACATCCCACATGGCCTTGCACCCATCTGTCTGGTGTCTGTTGGATTGCAACACCCCAGTGTTGACACATGCACCAAGTACACAGTAGTTGGACAGTGCAGAGGACACAGTGTGGACACATCACAGCTCTTGCCACTGAGTCAGTACAGGTTTACGGATGTAAGGGATGCCCAGAGTCAAATAGGAAATGCATGTGATGCATACCAGCGACAGACACCATGATGCACCCATGTCCTGATAGCCAGCGCCACTATGGTGTGCATGTAGCACATGTCACTCCCCTGCAGGATCACCAATCAGTAGACACATGCCATGGCGGAGGCATGACTGCAAAGTCATACATCACTGTCTCAGTGATGTATGACTTTGCAGCCAGACAACAACACTCTGCACTGTGTCACAATAGTAGGTCATGGGGAATGCAAGTCCTGGAGCTGCACAAGTGCACATGTACATCCCCCACAACACATCCTCTTAACCCTCATCTGTCCAGGTCATACCTATTGGACATATGGGAGACCTGTGACACTACCCTCTGAACCTGAGCCCCTCACACTCTGCTGTGCATGGGGAACAGCTGCCTGAACTTCACATTTACATGCCCCAGTCTGCATGGGCAGCTGATCAGACACCTATGTGTCACACAAGTATCGTCTCCTATGGTCACATCTCCAGTGGCATGCTGAGCCCCTACCAAGAAACTCCACAGCAGTCCTGGCGACTAATCCACAGCACACTGACACAGAGGCAGACACCTGAGGGGTCAAATCACTGTGCACAATGTGTCCTCTGATACACGGGAGTGGGAGTACAGAGTGTATTGTATGGCCTGGAGTAGGCATGACTGTCCAGCCCCACATGAATGAGGGATGAGCCCTGGACTGTAGGCAGCTGGCTAAGTATGTGTGACACACGTCATATACATACTCCTGGGGCCCAAACATTGTTCCCACCCGCAGCATGGGTGTGTGCCAGGTACCCCAGCCACATGTGGTGGATCAGCTCAGCAATTGGACCACAGATCAAAGTAACACGCTGAATACATGTCAGAATACAGGCATTGTGTAAGCAATGGACCCACCCATGATGCCCACCACAGAGTCAGGGAAACAGATGCTGTCTCCCACCTTGAGTCAAGCAAACTGCAAGGACACAGTCCTAAGTGACAGAATTCCCTGCATGTAAGGGCCACACCTGGGTATCAGATGAGGAGTGGGCAGTGCACAATAGAGGGACATGGCTCCTGGACAACATGACTGCTGTACTGTGGCAGTTCAACCTGGCCCGAGGAGGGCACATAGCATGTTAGACAGAGTACACAGTGCAGTCTTTGACTCACCCCCTCCTTGCTGCTCTCTGGCCTTCAGCTGCCCATCCAGGTCTGGAAAGACCACCGCCAGGATCCTGAGCATGTGGGGGTCAGGGTCCGTGTTCCGCCCCTCCTGCGAGGAGGCGACAGCTTCAGCTGGACCCGTGCAATCCTCCGGGTCCAGCCCCGAAGGTCCTGCCACCTCTTTTGGCAGTTGCGGATCCGGCGCTTGTAGACCCCCACGGACCGGACAGCCCGGACGATGTCCTTCCAGATCTCATGCTTCCGATGGGCAGAAGCCTGTCAGGATGACAAAGTGAAAAGGCCATTACTACACATGCAACATATCCGTGCATGACACAGTTGCATATACATGTCGCAATCACAGGGGCACATGGTGTACCCAGGCAGTGCACGGCTGCCCATGGACAGTTTTCCAGAAGTCACTACATGGTATCATTGCATGGGGAGTAAAACCCTGTTCAGAAGCACTGTCACTGCACCATACCTGTCCAGTGCAAGTCACTACACACTATGGGGGTGACAACTACTCAGTGAGCCTGCTAGCCAGTGGTGTGCTGACTCTCAGCCTTGCTAGTCAGACAAAATGCACATTCAGAAAGGCAGTGCACAGAACACTCACCTGCTCCCCTGGTGTCCCATACAGCTTGCTGTACTGTGGAAGTAGGCTGTCCAGCAGGGCCTGGTTCTCTTCAAGGCTGAAGGCTGGGGCTCTCTCCACAGTACGTGCCATTGCAGGGTCCAGAGGGGCAGAGACAGCAGCAGTGCAGTGGCAGATGTCGTCCTGGAGCATGTAGTGCAGGCAAGTGGGCTCTCAGGGGAACATGCAGCAATATATATGTGCTGGAGAGGCAGATACTGTCCCTTGTGTCCAAAGTGATAGGTCCAAGTCGTTTGCATCTTCTGAATCTGGCCAATCCATGGAATAGCAGCACCAAAACACGCCCACAGCATCCTTCAAAATTTCAACTTCATGACATACATGATTTTGCAACATTGTTGTGGGTGACCAACTGATTTTCCAGCAACCGACTCGTTCGAATATTCGAAAACGCGTCCGTTGCCAGGCAAGCCCATTGTCAATGGGTGCGCACCGATCGGTCCATTGAGGTACAACGCGCACAGGGGTACAACGCGTACCCGCACACATTGAAAGCAATGGGCCGGCCGGAGGCACCGATCGGTCCATTGCTGTTCAACGCGCACAGGGGTACAACGCGTACCCGCACACATTGAAAGCAATGGGCCGGCCGGAGGCACCGATCGGTCCATTGCAGTACAACGCGCACAGGGGTACAACGCTGCACCCGCACACATTGAATGCAATGGGCCGGCCGGAGGCACCGATCGGTCCATTGCTGTTCAACGCGCACAGGGGTACAACGCTGTACCCGCACACATTGAAAGCAATGGGCCGGCCGGAGGCACCGATCGGTCCATTGCTGTTCAACGCGCACAGGGGTACAACGCGTACCCGCACACATTGAAAGCAATGGGCCGGCCGGAGGCACCGATCGGTCCATTGCAGTACAACGCCGCACAGGGGTACAACGCGTACCCGCACACATTGAATGCAATGGGCCGGCCGGAGGCACCGATCGGTCCATTGCTGTTCAACGCGCACAGGGGTACAACGCGTACCCGCACACATTGAAAGCAATGGGCCGGCCGGAGGCACCGATCGGTCCATTGCAGTACAACGCTGCACAGGGGTACAACGCTGCACTCGCACACATTGAATGCAATGGGCCGGCCGGAGGCACCGATCGGTCCATTGCTGTTCAACGCGCACAGGGGTACAACGCGTACCGCGACACATTGAAAGCAATGGGCCGGCCGGAGGCACCGATCGGTCCATTGCTGTTCAACGCGCACAGGGGTACAACGCTGCATCCGCATTACATTGAAAGCAATGGGCCGGCCGGAGGCACCGATCGGTCCATTGCAGTACAACGCGCACAGGGGTACAACGCGTACCCGCACACATTGAATGCAATGGGCCGGCCGGAGGCACCGATCGGTCCATTGCTGTTCAACGCGCACAGGGGTACAACGCTGCACTCGCACACATTGAAAGCAATGGGCCGGCCGGAGGCACCGATCGGTCCATTGCAGTACAACGCGCACAGGGGTACAACGCTGCACTCGCGACACATTGAATGCAATGGGCCGGCCGGAGGCACCGATCGGTCCATTGCTGTTCAACGCTGCACAGGGTACAACGCGTACTCGCGACACATTGAAAGCAATGGGCCGGCCGGAGGCACCGATCGGTCCATTGCAGTACAACGCGCACAGGGGTACAACGCTGCACTCGCGCACATTGAATGCAATGGGCCGGCCGGAGGCACCGATCGGTCCATTGCTGTTCAACGCGCACAGGGGTACAACGCTGCACCCGCACACATTGAAAGCAATGGGCCGGCCGGAGGCACCGATCGGTCCATTGCTGTTCAACGCGCACAGGGGTACAACGCGTACTCGCACACATTGAAAGCAATGGGCCGGCCGGAGGCACCGATCGGTCCATTGCAGTACAACGCGCACAGGGGTACAACGCTGCACTCGCGACACATTGAATGCAATGGGCCGGCCGGAGGCACCGATCGGTCCATTGCTGTTCAACGCGCACAGGGGTACAACGCGTACCCGCACACATTGAAAGCAATGGGCCGGCCGGAGGCACCGATCGGTCCATTGCAGTACAACGCGCACAGGGGTACAACGCGTACCCGCACACATTGAATGCAATGGGCCGGCCGGAGGCACCGATCGGTCCATTGCTGTTCAACGCGCACAGGGGTACAACCCGTACCCGCACACATTGAAAGCAATGGGCCGGCCGGAGGCACCGATCGGTCCATTGCTGTTCAACGCGCACAGGGGTACAACGCTGCACCCGCACACATTGAATGCAATGGGCCGGCCGGAGGCACCGATCGGTCCATTGCAGTACAACGCGCACAGGGGTACAACGCGTACCCGCACACATTGAATGCAATGGGCCGGCCGGAGGCACCGATCGGTCCATTGCAGTACAACGCGCACAGGGGTACAACGCGTACCCGCACACATTGAAAGCAATGGGCCGGCCGGAGGCACCGATCGGTCCATTGCTGTTCAACGCATCACTGTACATGTGACTGGCATATGTCAGCATGCCTGTCTCAGATGGACATATGCCAGCCACAGATAGCTCCCAGGGAGTGAGGGGCACACCTACATCACGACAGCCTGTCCAAACCTTATCATAAGGCATGTAAGGCTGCATTTCCTATTGTGTGTATGTTGGTGTACATGTTGTCCTGTGGGTGTCACCTGTGGGCAGCCACCCCCAGGCTGTGCACGTGTTAATGGGGACAGGATCCTGGGTGTTACGTGTACGTGACCACTGTGATGTGCAACTGTTCATATCTGTGCATGTGCCATGGTCACATTTCACAGTGGTGTTTGTGTATGTCATGTCACATACCCCGTGAGTCCCATGTGGGACGGTATGTTTGAGCCAGGGTGTCCCAGTGGCACAATAGTGATGGCCCTCCACAGTCTTTGTGCATGTAGTGTTTACAATGTCTCTGATTTCATGTGCACAATGGGAGACAGTCTCCACATCCACGTTGTGTGTGCATGGACTCTGATGTTGTGCGTGTGTGTCACAGACGTCCATGGCTCTCCTGCCATGGCAAGTGTGGCCACTACCTGTGGGGGTCATGTTTGTTTTGTTGTGGTGTACACATGATACTCCAGGTGATGCCAGTGTCCATGTGGCATTACAGGGTCCCTGGGAATGTGCCTGTCGTTGAGCTGTGGTGCCTGGGGCACATCTGTCCTCACATGTCACTGGGGGGTGACTGTGACACAGCATCATGATATCCAATGGGCCAACCTGGGACAAATTGATGCCACCTGTAGGACCGTGTTGACAGATGTTGGCCATGTATGTACCATACATGTCGTTCCGGTACTGCACACTTCATGTAGTTGTGCCTCATGATGATGTATGTTGGGATCTTGAGTGTGTTCAATGCCGCATATGTGGGGTGACTGACGATCTTGCTTACTTCTCCTCTGCACTGCAGGGCTCCTGCTGTCCATCGGCCATTCCCAGACCTGGCAACGATGGTGGAACGGGACAGCATCCGACGGTACCGCTTCACCAGGCAGCTGATTGAGGATTTGGCAGTGCAGTTGTCCCCACATTTGCAGCCTGGCCGGCCGTATCCTACAGCGCTGACCCCCAAGGTGAAGGTGATGGCAGCCCTACACTTCTTTGCCACCGGTACCTTCCAACATACTGTGGCGTCTGCTGGTGGGATGTCACAGACCATGTTCAGCCGTGTGCTCCGCGATTTCTTGGCGGCAATGTTGCTCTTCCTGAACCGGTACATCTATTTCCCTAGATCATGCGACGACTCACTGACGTGAAGAGTGACTTTTATGCCCTGGGGAGGATGCCGCATGTCATTGGCTCCATTGATGGGACACATGTGGCTTTGGTACCACCACAGGCCCAGGAGCAGGCCTACAGGAACCGCAAGCACTACCACTCGGTCAATGCACTGGTGGTGTGTCTTGCAGACATGACCATCACACACGTGTGTGCCCGTTTCCCTGGTTCAGCACACGATGCCTTTGTGATGAGGAGTAGTCGCATCCCCAGGTTGATGGCACAGATGCAGAACCAGCGTGCCTGGCTTGTCGGTGTGTACTGACTTTGTGCCATTGTGTGTGATCTGATCTGTAGTATTCCGCCCACTTTTCCAAGTCAGCTGATGTGCACTTGTCTGTCCGTAGGTGACTCGGGATACCCCAACATGCCGTGGTTGCTGACACCCCTCAGGAACCCTGTGACACCTGCCCAGATGCGCTACAATGAGGCACATGGTCGGACCAGGAGAGTGATTGAGCGGACCTTTGGTCTCCTGAAGAGCCGCTTCCGCTGCCTGGACAAGACCGGAGGGTCCCTCCCATATGCCCCTGCGAAAGTGTGCAAGATTATCATCGTCTGCTGCATGCTCCACAACCTGGCAGTGCGGAAGGAGTTGCCTCTCATCCAGGATGACGATGACCAACATCCGCCACCTGTGGAGGATCCTGGCCTGGACCACGATGCCAGTGACGATGATGATGATGATGGTGATGGTGATGTCCGCACACAGCTCATCACCAACTTCTTTAGCTGAATGTGAGTATCCTGAGGTGTCATGTGAATGATGTGAGTTGGCATGATGTGTGGGTGGTGCTCTGGTGCTGTTGGAGTGTGTCCATGGGCTACTTGACAGGATGTGTGTTGCGATGTGTGGTGACAGGTGGGCTGTACTCCCCAACAGTGTTGACATGCTAACTTGGTTCTGGGTGGGTATCTTGTAACATGTATTGTGCATGAGTTTTGCTGTTCTGTCCTGTACTGCATTGCTTTTGACTGTGTGTCATTTCTGTCCTTCACAGGGTACTTTCAGATTCGTTTGGTCAACTGTGTCCACCGACGACGTGATTGCACATCCAGGCTGGTAGCTGTTGTGTCCCTACAGGTGATGTGCGCCACACCCATGGACTTCCTTCTGTCTACAGTTGTTGACTGTGTGCCCGCTACCAGGTGGGGTTACCTTGCATCTGTAGTGGTTACGGCATGTTGCTACTGTGTAATAAACCTGTGCTTCACTTAGTGATGTGCGTTGTCTGTGGTCACACATTTGACTGCCATTTGCTTACTGCACCTGTGGGCTACTTGACTACAACTGGGAATGGGTGTGGTGTCTGTGCATTGCACCGTCTTCCCTGGCAACATCAGTGTAGGCAATGAGTCAGATGGCCTAGGTGTGTATGTGTTGTGTAGCCCTGGTGGTGTGTCTCCCTCATATGTGTCATGTTGCCAGTACTCACATGCCTGTGTTGTCCTTGCTGTTGCAGTTCGCATACACAGTGTAATTTTGCTGTTTATCATCCCCATAACAGCACCCACGTTGGAATCACGACAGAGGCAAGTATGGTGTATTATTGTGTTTATTGTGATACATCTGTGATAATAGTGCATAGGATGGATTGTGCTGTACATGAATCTTGCAATCCCAAGTTCCTAGATGAATAGAAAGTCCAGGTAGACAGGATCCCCAGTATCGGGGCCACAGTTGTCTGACACATTGTTCCAACTTGTACTCCCCATGCAATGTGTGGGAGTAGTGTTGCCATCAACAGGGTGAACAGTCTGTGCACAAAGGCGAAAATCCAGAACAGGTTCAGGCTTCCTGGGAGTTGCGCTTGGCCATCAGCCTCTCACTTTCCCCTCCTCGGACGACCCCTCTTCTTGGGGGGGCCCTCAAGTGCAGGCTGCTGCGGTGCAGGGGACTCTCCGCCAGAGTCCTCCTCCCTCCCTGTGGCAGTTGCAGTTTGTTCAGTGCCAGATGTTGTTGGCACACAGGGAGGTGTGGACTGGTTGCTGTTCATCTGGCGGAGGCATTGTAAAATGTCCCTGTGCACCGCCGTCATCTCATGTAGTACATCCCACTTGGACTCCACGCGGGTCATGTGGGAGTCCACACGTGACATGTGTGACTCCACGTGGGACATGTGGGAGTCCAAGCGGGCATGATGGGCAGCCTGCTGCTGTTTGATGTCTCTGAGGAGCCCCACTACCTGGCTGAGCTCTCCGGTGCTGGACTGGTACGCATCAGCTATGCGTACCAGTTGTGGGTCTTCATGCACACCAGCAACGTCTGCAAGCAGCGACCTCTGTCTCCCACCCCTCCCACCACCCCTGCTGACATGTGCAGTGTGTGCAGTTGCACGCACAGATAACCCTGGTCCACCTTGGGGGTTGGTGGTGGTGGTGGTGTCCATGGCCCCAGGTTGGTCCAGGGTCACTGCACTGGTGTTGTTCCTTATTCTGTCCATGTCGGCAGGGATGGTATTCGTGGTGACAGTCGTTGGAGGGGTGGGTGCAGGGGGTGCAGCTGGTGGACCTGCTGGTGCTGCAGCTGGTGGTCCTGCTGGTGCAGCATGTTGACTTGCACCGGATGTGCCAGGTTGTTCTTCATCGTCCGAGGAGGACAGAGGCTGTACGACGCCAGTGAGCTCGGCATCCTCTTGAGCCTGGGACTGGGACTCCTCAGCGTCTGCTGCTGTGTCCCTATCATCACCTGTTTTTGGGAGACACAAACAATGTATGTCATGTTTCTGCAGGCATCAGTGGTTGACACACCTGACAGTTGTGACTGTGCCTCGGGGTGCGGGCCTGTACATTGTATTGTCCTAAGTCGTCACAGTCAGGGGTTGATATTGGTGTGGCACATTGTCCTGCATTATTTGGGCATTTCTATGTATTCTCTGGGGTGTGAACATGGTCTGCATTGATTGTGTTTGGTTGACAGCCAGACCTCCTTCCCACCCACCCACCCACCCAGTCAGTTATCCCACCATGGAACGTGCTTGCATTGCAGGGAGTGTAAGTTGTCTCTCAGGATGTCAGTCAGTGGTGTCCTGCTGTTTGTTGGTGCACAGTTGCCAGCAGGGCCTTGTGCTCCCCACAGCAGTAGCCAGTGTCAGCCATCTTGTGAGTCCTTCTCCACTCCCTGTGATGTGAGCATGGTTCAGGGTGGTGTTGATGGGCCAGTTGTGAGGCTGAGCAATGTCTGTGACTACGACTCCCATCATGCTATTGCCTCCTCCCCCTTCCCAGCATGCCCATGCTTCCTTCCTTTGACTCTGCTTCCCTGTGGGGTGGGCTGGCTGTGCTGACAGGATGGCTGGGAGTGTTGTCCTGGCAGTTGTTTGGCTAAGAGTCCCAAGAGTGTCCCTGTGCTTCACACAACATAACCCAGGGTGGTGGTGCTTTGTGGGATCTTGTGTTAGGATGGAGGGCATTGCATTCTACCAGGTGGGTACTGTGGAGTTTGTGTTGGGGGGTGTGAGGGGAGGTGCTGGTGACTATGGTCAGTGCTGCAAGTCCCCCTTCCCACCCAGCCAGCCAGATATCCCACCATGGACTGTGCTTGCATTGCAGGGAGTGGAAGTTGTCTCTCAGTATGTCAGTCAGTGGTGTCCTGCTGTTTGTTGGTGCACAGTTGCCAGCAGGGCCTTGTGCTCCTCACAGCAGTAGCCAATGTCAGCCATCTTGTGAGTCCTTCTCCACTCCCTGTGATGTGAGCATGGTTCAGGGTGGTGTTGATGGGACAGTTGTGGGGGGGCAATATGTGTGACTGCGACTCCCATGATGCTATTGGCTACACTGACTTGGCCAGCATACACAGAATTCCTTCCTTTGAGTGGTCTTCACTGTGTGTTGGTGTTGTTGTGGTGGCTACATGTGTGGATGTGTGTGTTAGTTCTATTTGTGCCACTGCCTAGCTGTAGTTGTGGTTGTGTTTGTACATGTGTTGGCACAGTTGGATGTGACTTTTTTGATGGCATGTGTTGTGTTTATCTGACTGACATACACATTTTGGGATGATTCTGTTCTAGTTGCTGTGTAATTGCTATGAGTGCATGGTTTGACTCTCCCCTTGACAGTGATGTGTGTGTTTTGTGGCAGTATATTGTGTACATTTGTTGTGTACTCACCAGGCTCTGGGATGTCCTCTAGTCCATATATGCTCACTGGCGGTAGGATGGCCCGCACCTTCTCCTCCCAGGGCCTGAGGTATATTGGCTTGGCAGGAGGGCCACTGCCGGTGTGTTGGCTGTTGATGTAGTCTTGCTTCAGCAGTTTCCGTACCCTCCTGCGCACGTCATACCACCTGTTCTGGATGTCGGTCTTTGTGCGCCGACATGGTGATTGGGCGTTCACCCTGTTGATGATCCTCTCCCACATCTTGGTTTTCTGCGACATGGGGGTCTGTTGGACCAATGTGCCAAACAGCTGTGGCTCTACCCTGAGGATCTCGTCTACCAGGACTTCCAATTCACAATCTAGGAACTTGTGATTCTTCTTGGGGGGCATGGTGATGGGTGGTGATGGGTGGTGATGGTGGGTGATGTGTGTGTTGGTGTGCAGGTGAGGGTGTGTGGGTGTGTGTTGTGCTGGGTGTATGTGAGGTAGGTATTTGTTGGTGTGCTGCTGGTGTGTGGCTTGTGTGAGGGATGAGCTGTGGGTGTGTGGTTGCTTTCTCTTGGGTGCTGGCAGTGGAATGGCATTTGCAAAGGCTCATGGTAGTGATTTGTGTCCTTTATATAGGTGGAGTTGTGGGTGTGTCTTTGTTCTCTGTCCCCACCCCCCAGTATTTATTGGCTTGGTAATTGCTTGTTTGGCCTTTTTTTGGTTGATTTTTCCTTTGTGCTGTTTGTGTATGTTGGAAACGTTCTTGTGACCGAGTCGGACCCTGCATTGGTCTCGTACGGTGTTTTCCGTTTCGTTCACGCTGTGTTTGTGCAGTTTTGTATGCTGCGTACGCGTCGGTCGCGGTGTATTGTGTTACTTCGGCTCGGTTTTGTTTGCGTGTCGGTCGTACGGCTTGTCCTCCGTCCGACTCGGTCGTGTTTTTCGCGCCTTGCATCGTACTTTGCGGGTTGGAGTTGGCGGGTACGATTCGGTCGGATTTGTTCCGGGTGCGTGTCGGTCGGTTGGATTCGCGTGTTTTTCCGGCCGGATTGCTATTTTCCGAGCGGCTCGGTCGGTCGGCTTGGTTTCCTGACGTGTCGGTCGGATTTATCGCGGCTTGCATCGTACTTGGCGTGTCGGGCGCCACTGGTACGTGTCGGTCGGTAATTTTTCCGGCTCCGAGTCGGTCGGTGCTTTTTCCGGCCCGAATCGGAATCGACCTCTAAGTCTGAACGTAGAAATCTTCACCGCAACTTCGTCCGGTTGCTCCCCGATGGTGCCTCCTCCTTGAACACGCTGGCTGCCTCTCCCCGCTGAAATTTACCTGCTTGGACATTTTCTCTCAAAAAAATTTCTAGGGTAAGCGGACACCGGGCCAAATCCACTTCATTTATCTGAACCGCGCTCCAACGATGTTGACCATAACTTTCGACCTTGCTCCAGTCTCGCTTGACTGAATATCCATGGCTGGCACTTTGATCTTTTATGTACTATTTCTTGCTTTAAAATTTAAGAGTTCATAACTCCTGTTCTGCTGATTGCATTTTTGTCATTTTGTGTCAAAAAATGTATTACGTTTTACTCTGTTTTTCCAAATTGGTGTGGGCTTTTTCTTGTGTGTTGTTTTCACTTTATTACTGTTTTAGTACTACGTATATACTTTACACATTGCCTCTAAGTTAAGTCTGACTGCTTTTAAGCTGAGATACCAGAAGTTTAAGCACAGCTTAATTTAGTGACTTTTTGTGTTTCATCCTGACAAGGATTGGGGCTTTTACTTAAGAAGGGCTCACACCCCTTCAACCAATAACCCAATTTCTCACACTGCCTAACTTACAGTGGGGGCACTCATATGACAATCATATGCCCAGCAACCGCACCAGGGCTTTAAGTCGCATTTATAAAGTGAGTGGTCTCCAAAACGAGCGTGGTCTAAGAAGTGTAACTAGGAATCCTTTTAAAGCGGCGTGGCCTATATAATTAAGGGGGTTGCCTTAACATGTAAGTTAAAATTCTATACTTCCAATAGTGTGCCACCTGACCGGTATTTTGGGACCTCTCTGAGCTTTCTGTTATTGCATCCAAATATATAACACAACACTGACATGCACCTAAAACAAGCCAGGATTATTGGCTTTGCCAATGGTTGTTAGCTGTTTAAGATAAATGTGTAACAGCAACGAGTTTGTTGTAAATAATTTATATTGAAAATGTTTTATTTCTGAAAATATCAGACTGTAAATTTGACATTACTAAGGACTGTGGCGGGGTAGTGGTCTTCAGAGTGTCTTAAGCCTTTTTTTCCCCCACATCTTTCTGAAATTCATCTCCTTCATATCTCACACCTCATCTCTTTCCTTTTCAGCACCCTCTTTTCACTCTCTCCTGCATGTATGTCATTGCATCTCCTTCATATCACCACCCCACCAAACACACACGTGCCCAATCACCTGTAGGCACTGCATTTTCTTTTACATTCGCCTTGTCAATATTTTGACAATCGTGTTCCTTTTTCGCACACATTTGCATACAATTGCAGTTCAGCTGGCACACATTACCATCGCTCTATGCGCTCTGCAGAAAGGCTAAGGATTGGAGGGCCATGTATTCGGAGCACCTTTAAGACCCACTGATAGGCACTGTGAGAAACCCGCACTGCCTTCAGCTTCAACTCCAGACCTCGCAATCGTGATCCTTTATAAACACCTAGAGGCTACTCTGTACAAAGTATGCTCTATATAAGAGCAATATGTTGTACTAAAAAAACTGCAGAAAAACAACATCCTAGAAAAAGCAAACACTCTTACGAAATGCAAGATTAAGCAAGACTAGATGGGAACCGCCTGGGACGAGATTTACCGCTGCGGCTGCTGTGCAGTGGCGGCCACCACAAATAAAGGGTGGTGAGGCAGGTAGAGAGAACGCGGGGGAGGGGGGGGGTCGTGTGGAGGCTGTTAAAAAAAACAACTTACCTTTAGCCGCCGCTCCTCTTCCTGGGTCCCAGCAGCCCCTAGGACAGACTTCCATCCAATCCGCGTGCTACAGAGCAGCGCGGGGATTGGCCTGAGTGGGGTAGAAAGACACTCCGCTCAGGCCAGGGAGTCTGTCGGGGTTTCTCCAGCCTGGCTGCTCAATGTAGCCGAACTGGAGAAACCTAAGTGCGCATGTGAGTTTTGGTCGGCCTGAGACGGCCGGTCAAACACACATGAGCACTTAGGGAGTGGAGCGCATGTAGCACTCCTCCTCCCCCCCTCCCATGCCTCGGCCCGCCCCTCCCTACAGCGCTGGCTAAGAGCCAGCAAATGCAAAATGAAACGATGCAAAAACATTGTTTTATTTTACAATTGGCAGTGGGGGGACGCTCCTCCGCCATTGCTGAGGAGCCGCCGCTACGCCTACTGGGTCCTCAATGAGTGGCGGCCACCTATTGACGGGTTGGGCTCTACATTGCCTGACCCTCTGTGACCCCCCCCCCCCTCCTATCGCCCCTTTCTAGGGAAGGTGACTGGTCCCCCTTGAGACACCCAGGGCCGGGATCCGGTTCTCCTTTTTTCTCTTGCCCGACTGCAGTGGACGTACATATCCTTACCGATCTGCTGCTGCCACAGTTGTTAGTTATTATCTTTTTCTTTGGGTGGTTTTATTCCTGCATTTAATGCACTGTCTACTTATTATGTTGTGGAACTATATATCTCTTCCAAGATGCTCCTGAGCTAGGACTACTGACACCTTGTATAGGTTCAATATAATGCCCATCTAAGATGTGTTGACGGCTGTATGACGCTACATTGTGTATTGGTCCCATATGTGCCATCTTGTAGTGTACCACACTGTGCAAGTTCTAAATAAAAAAAGTTTTTAAACGAGTAAGATCCATCAGTGATTTTTCCTGTCATGGAAGTATGGCCCCAAAGGGACCCGTTTCATTGTCCGTTTCTAATTACTTCCGGGTCTGAGACCCAGAGGGAACCGGCCCACTTGAAGCCCTGAGTAGCGCTATACATACAGTGTTGTTGCCCAGTGGCATATAGCCTTAGACCATGCTCTTACTCACTACCTTTACTTACTATTTTTGTGTGGCAGACAGGGCTTTAAGTGGGCCGGGTCTGAGCACCGGCAGTTATTTTCAGGGTGCCTCGAAACGGGTCTCTATCGGGCTCTATTTTCGGACCTCGCAGAGGTAGTCCGTTTTTTGTTTTTTTTCTTGCACCAAACTTATTTTGCTCTAGCTGGAATTGCCAGGCTAGATCCTGAGGCCGCTGACCTTTGTGCACGCTGTAGATCCTTTCATGCAGATTTTTATCATATCATGCGGGACTGTGGGGGAAGTATCACAGTTTAGGACAGAAAGTCTTCTCTTTAATTAATGACTTTTCAGGCACCTATCTCCGAGTCATTCTGAGTAAAGCTTTGTTTGTTGGGTAAGTTACCTAGAACTAAGGATAATAAAAAAACTTGTAATTTCATAGATTTAGCGCCTTATTTTTGGTAAGCGTAAGATTGCGATCCTGCAACCAGCCTCCAAACACACACAGCCGCACCCGAGTACTTCATAGGTATTTAAAAGACCATTTGCTTGTTAATGAGGCTTTGTTGTTTTTCACCCCTTTGTAGAGCCCCTGCAGCTCCACTCTGCCTATTGCTTGAAGAATTAGCCCCTCCCTCCCAAATGTTTTCTTAGCCCCCCCCCCCTCGAAATTTGGCTCTACTTGCGCCTCTGGGGAGGGTGTATGGCGTTATCCATACATATCTTTATTTAGACCACGCCCCTACTTGGATAGGCCACACCCCTTTAAGAGGTTTGCCCCGCCCCTTTTAGAGCACCCCCAGGTTTTTTTTCCCACTTAAAGCCCTGGTGGCAGATAACTATAGAACTTCAAGCCCACCTCTTCAGTTGATAGGACGTCGAGGACAGAACGGGGTGTCAATGTTTTTATCTTTTTGTTGTGGGACAAACATAGTGAATTTCACTGTTCAAGTTCCCTTTTACCTCAAATATTGCCTGCAGCAAGCACAGATGTATGCAATCACACAGCCCTCAAGACAATACATATGTCATGTGTTAAAAAGTTCCGAGTTTCCGCGATTTGAAAATGTGAGCCACGTTTTTTCACTACTCGGTTCGCTAATTTGGAGCCACTTTTATTTTAGTGCCTGGACCTATGTTAAGTTATGTCCCAACTCCCAATCAGACGGTGAGTGGGTCCAATTAGACCCAATGACACCTTGGGATTTGAATCTCCTCTTTCACAACCTCGGCCTTACAGGAATGAAAGAAACGAAAAGGGGAACAAGGCGGTAAAGTTTTATACAGTTGGAACAGCAGCTACAAAAGCAGACTGAACGAATACGTGTATGAAGCCTGTCTCTGGAGACGGCTAGGCTGTCTAACAGAAGTGGACCGGGTTAGTGACTCTGTTGCTTTCCCCCACGGTTGTATTTTAAATGACACGAATTCAGTTCAGTTTACACTCTGTTTGAGCTCTGGCAGCGCGCCAGTTTCCTGGACGGGTGACGCAACGAAGACAAATAATGCAAGTGCACTGCTCCACGCCCCTTGCCTCGCACTACGACACCTCACGGGCTACAGGCAACAAGTGCAGGCTCGGAGTCTTGGACTGGTAAAAACTTATCGTTCACAATCACAAGCTGACAAACGAGGGAATGTGTACCTGTTATTTAGCGGCGTGGTATCACTGCTTCGTGTTTTGGTAATAAAGTGAACATGTCCAGCGCTCGTATTTTTTTGTGTTGCTAATATTAATATAGAGATTGTGAAACTACAATGAGCGTGTGTAGTTGATATTTGTTTCACGCACATCGATGTATCTTTAAGGGTTTTGAAGGTGCAGATGTATAGCTTGATAATATTTATGTCGTTGCATAATAACGCTGGAGATTAAATGTGTGCCTCTCTCTTCACAAAAGCTGCTGAATACTGAATTATTGAGAAATTAATTGCTTATTTCCGTTCAGAGCTTGCTTTGTGCGCAAAAGTAAAGACTGGTGTGGGTTATGTTACTCGGATCATGCGTCAGTCGCCTTTCACTGGGACTTAAACCCCTGCAGCCACAGACGATCCAACTCCGAGTGTTTTCCAACCGCTGGAAAGTGTACTTTGCTGTGTGTTGTATTGTTTTAGTGCCCGCTAACTCGAAGCCACTGTGACCACGAGCTTTGCTTATTTATCTACCTGTTTATTCTACTTGAATGTATTCTCTTCGGGCTGCACAGCGTAATACTATTGTGTAACTAAAAATATTACTGAAAGAACGCAGTTATAGACTTTTAAAAATATTTGCAAACTTTTCGTATGTTGCCATAAAGAATGTAACTAGAGACTCGCTATCAAGTTGCGTTTTTGTATATGAGGTGAATACAGGTAGGAGGTTACAGTGATTTCTTTTGTACCTGCAGATGCAGCCTGTGCAACCTGCGCGGAATGTGGCCAGCTCGTGATTACCGGTTGGGCGCGAGCTGCGGTGCCGGCTGCGCGGAATGCGCGGCGCTATGACAGCTATTCCAAGACTGCAGAAAGTGGAAGTGCGTCGTGCAGTTTGTCACGCCACGGACTCTGTGAGCTCATTCTGAGAGTGTCGGAGAGGGCATGGGGAGGAAATGACGAGAGGAGGGAGACAGTCTCGCCGCTGTTCTGTGTGCGCTGCCCAGCAGTCTCACCCATAATTCACTGCTGTGAAAGGAGGCTCGGGGCCCCTGGCTGTCCCTGGTCACCAAACACCCTTCGGCCACCTGTTTGTACCGACTTCTGGTTATCCGGACCCTTGTTTATCCAGCGCCACTGTTATGAGACATCCCTGACAATAAGTGGCACCTTGGTACCGGCCACACCTGGCGGGCCATCTCAAGAGACCCAGCGTTTCTTTTGCAAAGGGAGTGTGAGGTACATTTCGGCACCGGAAGGAGACAGCTGGACATAGGCAAGGAGGGCCTGAAACGTGACCACAAATGGGTGCTCTTTAACCCAGCAGAACATTACCAAAGGAAGGGACGCACATTGAACGATATGAGAAGAAGCCAAAGGCGCCTGGAGGGGGGCTCCAACATCGAAGGACCAGTCTAAGATTGATAGGAGGGGATGGCAGGCGCAGGTATGTGTGCTCTTGTTTTTCGTTACTTGCGGACTGTTTCTTTCCCCACTTCCTCTTTGCTGTTTCATTGTGAGCTAAACGAGAACTAGCATACTAACTTGGCCAAGGACGTGGAGCCTGTTCTGTTAATAAGTACAGCCAAGGCACGCACGTTCAGCCACATAGAGAGGACGCATGCACGGTATTGCAGAAGTGTGGCTCAATGGTTAGAGCGGCAGACCCTGATGCAGAGATCTGGCCCGGCGGGTCTTGGGCTCAATTTCCTCGGACCTGATAATTCTCGGCTCGGTGCCTATTCTAATCATGGGTCCCACTCTGCAACTCTGGGCAATAGCTTGCTTAATCTCCACAACGGCCCCACCAGCGCTGGGATGCCTGGCTTCACCTTGGGGGTGCCCAGGTGTGGACATTTCACAGGGAAAAGACAGGAAGGGTTCCACAGCGGTATGCGTACAGCGCCAGGACACCCTAGGGTAACAGTGCGCTTTACAAGTACAAATTTCATTTCATTCATTTCATACTTCCTTAAAGGCTTCTTCTTTCAAAGTTGGAGGAACAGCACGTCCTTTGTTTTTGTTCATGAATAAAAAAGCCACAATGTACATTATTAAACCCTTGCAGAGAAACTCTTTCTGTAAATTCAGTTTATTTGAAACCGTTCCAGAACCCACTTGTCTGTTGTGCGCCTCTAATAAATTCTCCATATTGATAACGACATAGTCCCACCTTCAATGTTTCCAAATCAGATTCTGGTACACAGATTACACACTTTTTGTTAATAAGGGTTCCCGCCTTTTGATCTCTTATTTGTGCTTTAAAGCGCCCTAAAAAGGGTGTTTGACACTTTTTGTTTTGGTTTATTTCATGCTCCTTTAGCCACTCTGCAGTACTTCCGTACAGTGAATAATGTCAGCGTGTCTTTGGGTGGATATTCCTGAAGTATAACGTGTTGGATTTACCTCAGAACCGTAATAGAAGTGCTAAGATGGAGGCATTTGTCCACACCTCCTATCCCATTAACTCAGCATTCTTCTGTTGTCAAATCCTTGTTTGACAATACTGCTGGATGCGTTGTCAAGGAGACACACAGGCGTAGGGTTTGTCTATGGGGTAATAGCATGCCTCCTTTTTGCAATAGTATACACTTTTTATTTGTACAGAGATCTAAACTCATTTGTTTAGTTGCGAAGAAACAAGACATGGCGTAGCAGCGATGCCATGGAGCATAATGCAAGCAAAGGCAATGAACCTTCATCTCCTTGTTTGCTATGTTTGGGATGCAGTTGTGCCCTTCCTCTTCTGGACCCCAGTGCCACTGCTGCACCTGCTGATTATTTATAGCTGGTATCGGTAAACAAGGAGGTGACCACCTTAGGAGACCACAGACCAGACCATACCAGGGCTAGCTGCATCCCCATATTCTCCTAACAGACAATGACAAAGACATTAGGTGAGGTTCTCAAAGGCACGCACCATAATAAAACATGTACACATGTAGTTAAAGTAAGACACTGGTAGGCTTCACGGCGCAAACCGAGGCAGACACATGCAGACAATACACATACGTACTCCACACATCCCGGGACCCATGTACGCAAATATAAATCACACACCTGCACTTTTGGATGGGTGTCAATTGGCCCCATACCACTTGTCATTCCTTCACTTAGTCTAGTAGTTTTCATGGGGCTCGTATTGCATGCTTTGGTGCTTGATGTTAATAGCAAGTCTACAAGTTTCAGAACGCGAAGTTATGTTGACAAATAAAAACTGAGCAGCCTGACTGTGCACATATGACTTGGTGTTACCTGGACGCTATGCCTACACAAAGATTTATCACGGATAGGACAGATGAAAAATGTACATTTGGTGTTTTGATTGTGACGTTTTGACTTGCCTTTTGTACTGCTGCTTTCAAGGGAATACCGGAGTGTTTGCAATTTGCAACGGAGAAAATTGACTTTTTAAATTCTTTGACTATTCTGGGCCATCAAATGTTTGGACAAACATGCGTTTGCTTACGTTTTGAAGCAGACAATGGTCTTCTGCATTACTTCTTTGTAATGGTGCGTGGGAGATGTGTGTTAGTGTTCAAGCACTGGAGCACAAGGATAGTGAATACTGAGGACGCACGCAGAATACCACTGCTTGGGAAATCCTTTTCTGTGAATGCTCTTTCTTAAAGATGTGTTTTCAATCTATCAAATCAATGAAACTAACGATCTTCCCAGTTTGCGACAAGGTAATCTACATTTTATTGAAGACAAAGAGGCAGAGACTGTACGTTTCATTGCTTTACTTGCATAGTCCCACCAGCAATCTACCTCAACTCTGAGGCATTATCAGGTCGCTATCTGCACCTACCTGGAGGAAAAACACCCTTTTCTTTTGATTGCTCGACTGAAGTTGCTCAAATAGACAACTCGAGAAGAGCCAAAGACAGATTGACATCTGATGAGAATGTAAACAGAGGCAGGCTCAAACAGGTGAAGGTTATAAACACGTCAACAAAATGCAGCAGTGGATAGGAGACTAAAGAACACAGCCCAGAAGCTGAAGTTCAGGCAACAGCCAAGAACAAATGCCTGTAGATCCAAAAAAGCAGAGACAAAGTCATCAGACAAGGAAGAAACATGTAGAATTAAGAGGTAAAGCTGCAGAAGACATATTTCAGGTAGAGAAAAAAGCATGGGTAAGCCACATTGCATGCATTGTATATAAGGACACAGATGTAGTGCAAATACCTTATCAAACAATAGGAGGGGCAGAGAGGAATTCTGGTCCAGCACACACCCTCCCTAAGTAAATGTATGTAAAACATATGGTGTGCAGTTCCGTATTGAAGGTTCCAGTCTTATCACTTTAGATGCCAGGCCCTGTCAAGGTCATCAGAGGTGTCTTCTTTTAGAAGCACAAGCCCTCACCCACCAAAAGGTGGCATGCTTCATCATTGGGCTGTGCTTCTCATTGGGCCCTGCCCTGCCATGCCCAACAGGCCCCTCAGAGGGATTCTTTGTCGGAGATCTTTTGTTTGGCCTCAAATTCTAAAGTCACCAGACCTATATCCTCGATGTCTATGTGGGGAGGGGGCTAAGTGACAGGTAGACTGGTCTATGAAATAGTGGTTAAAATTAATTAGTGGTCCCCCAAAAGAATACTTTTTCAATGGTGTCTCTGTTAAAGGTTACAAATCCTAAGACTGCAGGGCCGGACTGGGAACAGAAACCGGCCCTGGCAAACTGCTCGGCCGGCCCCCCTGGGAGGGGAGGGGGGTGCGGCTGAGCTGGTTGCTAGGGCCGGTGTCGGGCGATTTTGTTGCAGGGGGCCGATATTGCCGACCCCGGTAACAAAAACGGCCCCCACCCTGGCGGCCCACAGGGGAAACGCCCGGTGCCCGCTATGGCCAGTCCAGCCCTGTAAGACTGTGATGCTTCCTGGATTCTTCACAATCTGGTCAACATGTTTCATATCTTTTATGTCCTTCCCGGATTGGTGTCAATTCACTAGGGCTAATGTGTGAACCTGATTTACTCCAATAGGAGTCTGTTCGCTACAACATTCTACTCCCATTTAGATACGTAGTGCAAATACTACCTGTTGGAAACTAGCCAAAAGGGAGGGAGGGCATATCATTTTCTCCTCCTTGTCTTTAATAACATTTAGATTTCCTTGTTGCAAGCTAGAAAAATCCTTATTTTATGGCAAGGACAAGGAGGTATCATCATATTGCTTGCTCAAAGCCTAGTAACCATATAATTCGCCGAATGCTCAGTTGGTCTGAAGTTGGCAGTCTGAAAGGTGGCTGACTTGGACCAATTTGTGGGTTTCCAAGTCTCATCTAGGCCACTAGTAGCAAAGAAGACCCTGGAAGCATTAGCCCCTCGAAGTGGAATGAGCATCGTACTTAGAATCATTGATGCCCATCTAGGATACCAACTAGCAAACCTAGTTGGTGATATTGGTGGGGCTCCCGGCACAGTGCAGCAGCCTCAAGGAATCAAGGAGTTGGGAAACATGGGGATGCATAGGGAGTTTGTACACCTGTCATACTCCTTTAGATAGTAAAGCAAAGTTCAGGGTGGTTTGGACAGTAGGAGACACGAACAGAGAAGCAACCCAATTTGGTCTACCCTGAAATGAAGAACATAACCCTGATGTGGGTGAAGGTCCTCGTGTGGACCGAAAGGGCCTTGACGCCAGACACATGTTTAATAGAGAGCCAACAAAGTAGGATGAAGCTTAGCTGATAGTTGCCTAATAGACAAATCTTGTTTGGGAGGCCTGGCAGACAGGTCTATCACAACGGAATTCATGTCAGTATCGAGGGATAACAAGGATGAGGTGGATATGGTAGGTCTCTCTTTAGCCTCCAAATAAGAGGGCACTTACCTTGGGGATAGCAAATTAAAGGAGGGTGTCAGGCGGAAACCGCTGAGTGGAAAAGAAAATGTTAATAGTCCTATGGAGAGACCCCACTTGATGAAGGAAGCAATGAAATTGTCTAGGGTAGGGGAGCAGCCAGAAGAGGATTCAGTTTCTTTCACCACACCAATGAACCGAAGCAGCCCAGTTTGAGCGATAGACCCCTTGGTTCCAGGGACCAAGGAGCCTTCCAAGAGACAGGAATCTGCATGCAAAAGGTGAGTTTATGTTCCACTATTCCCTACACTAGCCAACCCAAGATGTAAAGATGACCACTCAGGACTAGAGAATGTGGGTTTCCCTCAGGGACTGGAAAAAGGTCCAGAAAAAACAGATGAAGAGGAGGAAGGTTGAATGTGTATTCTGAGAGGGGGAAAACAGGCCTTGAAGGGCAAGAAGGGGGTCAAAAAGGTCATGTGAGCATAACTGTGAAGGTGGAGGAGACACAAGGGATCAAAGAAAAATTGAGGGAAGGCTTAACCCTTAAAGTGGCTCCAATCCTGGAGAAAGGTATCGACAGCCAAGACTCAAAATCACAGCGCCAACGCACAAACGTCTGTAGGTGTTTGTTGAGGTGAGAGGCAAATCAATCTTCTTCCAAAAAACCCTGAAGAGAAGAGATTTCTTAGAAAACCCGATTATCTAGGGTCCAGTCGCTTACATCTTAAAGTTGATGGGAGATCCAATGTACTTCAGAATTGGAAGTGGCAGAGAAGAAGAGAAGACATAGGCAAATTTGGAGATGTCTTTAAGAAAGAATTTACCAAAAAAGAACCCTCTAAGAGAGTTATAGTGAGTGCCAGTGCCTATATTAGCAACTTTGGGGCCAGGTTGTATAAGAACGGATTTTCTGTTATCAGCAGAGGGTAGCATTGACATCAATCAGGAGACATATTGTCCTTTGAAGCCAACCTCTGAGAGAGGGGAGAGCAATCATCTTTGAAGAGGGATGTGTCACGTTCTAGCATGTTCTGTAAGGAAACTCAGAGAGGGCTGGCTTCATAAGCAGGTAGGCTTGGAGTTTGAGGTCTCATGCCTACATATAAAGTGCAGGCTCCTTGTTTGACAGTCGCTGTAGCACAAGAGTGCTAAGATGAAGTAGGGGTTGAAGTAGGTAGTAAAATTATGGTGTTGAACCACTATGGGACTATCGGAAGAGTGGAGCTAGAGAAAACAAATGGATAGAGGTAAAAGTACATATACAGTACATTATCAAGCAATAAAGTTACACAGTGCAAAAGCAATAAGCAGGAAAGTTAGTCACAATATTAGTATTGGAAAGTAGGAAAGCCTAAACAGGAACTATAAGGACCACCTTTAGTAATAAGAGAATAAAAGGACACAACTTTCCTTGCCAGAGGCAGTGATCAAAAGAGAAAGAAGATGGGTCACCCCCCCCCAGTGAGGTGAAGGCAGTGACATCTCAATGTTTAATTGTTGATGTAGATTGGTGATGGGAGCGTGCAATTAAATAGATGTGCTATATTATAATGCCTCCTTGTCCTTGCCTTAAAATATCAGAATCCGTACTATGATGCTGAGAAAGTAAAACTCCCTTCCTGAAGAATTATACTGTAATTCCTCTCGCACTCAGCCAAACACAAGCCATCAACTCTGCATCCTACACTATCAGGTACTGTCATCTCCAAAAAGAATCTAAATTTTAATTTCAATGGGAAGGTTGGAGCTTTTCTAAATTCAATTGAGGCCGCCCATTGCCCGTAATCTATTCTGTTTGATGCACCTACACTGCTCCAACAAACCAATCTGAGGATATCACCTTAAATTTTAGCCTTCAATTCGAAATTCCTTCACATTTACAGAACATTCTAATTTGTTCCGTTTTACATTTTGCGTCTTTATTTGAATAAACTTTATGGCTCTGTTAATATTATTTAATTTTCTAAGCAGTCCTGGATCTACTGAGTAGGCATCTCGGACCCCTAGGGGTTTCCAGACCACAGGTTAAGAACCGCTGCTCTAGCAGATCAGAGGGTGTGCTTGGCCTTTAGTATACTTCCTGCGCGCTTCAAAGGTGAAGTATGCGTGGAATAGGATTGTGCTTGCATTATCCTATTCCATGCATACTTCACCTTTAATGAAAATAGATTGACTGTGCTTTGCACAATGCCTCATTTGCAGGTAAAAAAGTGGAAATAGTAAGTGTTACAAACGGTTTTCTCGTAGTGAGGCTGGATTGTGGGAAGAGGATCAAGTTCACAGACCACAAGAGGAAATATTTTATTCACAAAATGTTGCATAATCGTTTTATTTATGCCAGTAGCGTGTGTAATTCTTTGTCAGCGAATACAGAGCTTCGGGTATTCAATATGTAGCATCTTTTACGCCTTGATTATGAGTGCCACAGTATCGGATGCTGTAATCATCACACCCAGTACAATATTTTGAGTTTTGTAAAAAAAAAAATGAGGCACAGCCTGCAGATTGAGGTGCTTATTGCACACAAATCCTCATGTCCTGTTATTTACTGATCATTTTTCCCCAGTAAATATCACCATTTTTGACCTGACGAAATTTACCTGGGGAAAATTGCACGGATGCAGTGTTTGCTGCAAAATTCGTAATTCTAATATTTTCGGTACTTGATGTTACTCGGTGCAGTAACAATAGCCCGCGCAGCCCCCGCAGAGCAGGGGGCCCGAGCTCCAGGGGACCCCCTCGGGCACTGTGTACGGGCAGCGGGCCCCTGGCCTGAGAGCTCCTGACCTGGTCCGGAGTATGGGGGCCTAACCGGCCTATACATTTAATTTGCAGCCCCCCCCCCCTCAAGTTTCGCTACGCCATTGATGTTACTGGATGTAAAGTAATTAACCGAGGCACTTGTATTCAAGGCCTAAGTCCCTGATGCAACATCATGGTTCTTCCACTGAGTGGTGTATGGCATGGATCTCATTCTGTTACGTTCCTGCTGGTCATGGATGACCTCTGTACATTTTGCAGGGTTGGCTATAATGCTGATGATGAGCATAGCATTCTAAGAAGATGCCGTAAGCAGGTCCGAGCGAGTTCAATGATTCAGACAGAAAATAATAGTGACCTGGATTACTTTTCTCACATTATCTCTAGTAAGACTGCCCACGCTTACTCTTCCCAACACTGGGCAGCAATAAGTTAGGATTTTTATGTCCGAAGATGACAAGGCCCATGGTGGTGAGGGGATACAGATGATGAGTCTGTCGGAGCGAGGCCTACTTGTGCGCCTCTCTGACAGCTGAGCACCACTGTGCTAGCTAGGGCTTACTTTGTATAAGAATGAGTGTGGTGACCAAAGCTCTGCTCGGAAGCCTACAGCTGGTGCAATTAAGTGTTTTGGGCGCCCAATGCCAAGGCTGCTGTAGTCTTGAATCCACCGTATGCCTTTTTAATCCATTACCAGACTCCCTGCCCCATTTATATCATTGTTGCATTTTCCTACTTTATCCTTTTATGATGTTTTTTTCCCCGTCTTTCTTGTCCTCGTCTTTCCGCTTTGTGTGTTTTCCGTCCGATCATCCCTAAAAATTAGTGCCGGTGCCAACCACCGGCTCAAATTAAGCACTGGTTAGGCTCATGCCTTGCTGCTGCTGAATTATTTTCAATGCAAAAACAACAGTTGATGGACAGAATGCAGAACAATGTCATACATTCACCCCAGTACCGAGATCTGGGCCTAAATCCAACGTTTTTTTGCTCACCATGCCATTCCAGTTTGAACCCAGCCATATGCAAATCAGTCTTGACCCTGTGCCTCATGGGAACAGTCCAGCCCGAACTGCCAAGCCAGGTCCTCCCTGGACTGGAAACAAGCATCCTAGGACCGGTTTCGGGGTTTCACCCCTCTTCAGCCAGGATAGCTTGATTCCAGTGGCATGGAGAGCACGGGACCCACGTCTGGGCATACCCGGCCCACTCGGGGTGACAAATGCAAAAACAACAGTTGATGGACAGAATTCAGAACAATGTCATACATTCACCCCAGTACAGAGATCTGGGCCTAAATCCAACGTTTTTTTGCTCACCATGCCATTCCAGTTTGAACCCAGCCATATGCAAATCAGTCTTGACCCTGTGCCTCATGGGAACAGTCCAGCCCGAACTGCCAAGCCAGGTCCTCCCTGGACTGGAAACAAGCATCCTAGGACAGGTTTTGGGGTTTCACCTCTCTTCAGCCAGGATAGCTTGATTCCAGTGGCATGGAGAGCACGGGACCCACGTCTGGGCATACCCGGCCCACTCGGGGTGACAAATGCAAAAACAACAGTTGATGGACAGAATGCAGAACAATGTCATACATTCACCCCAGTACAGAGATCTGGGCCTAAATCCAACGTTTTTTTGCTCACCATGCCATTCCAGTTTGAACCCAGCCATATGCAAATCAGTCTTGACCCTGTGCCTCATGGGAACAGTCCAGCCCGAACTGCCAAGCCAGGTCCTCCCTGGCCTATCATCAAGGTGACTTCAGGGCACTGTCCTTTATAACCATGCGCTGTCAATCACATTGTATGTGTGACACAGTGTCTGCTGCCTAGAAAGTCATAACGGAAAATCAAGAGCGACGTAATGTTAGCTGAGTGTGGTGTGCCCCTAGGGGAAGGCTGGAGGTGGTGCCGCTGCCAGAGCAAGAGTTGGAGCATGGTCGACATTAGTTGGACGCAAGTGGAAGGAGTTGAATACAATTCGCTAGAGTAAGTGTTTGTTTGAGTGTGGCATAGCCTCAAAGATTCTAATGTCAATGCGTGACTACGCACTCCAGGCCAGAATTTTACTTTGTATTCAGATTAGAATGCAATGAAAAAAACAGGACTGAAAAACCAAATCGTGCCTGCCCCTGGGAACCTTGGCAGGAGAGTGGGGTGTGTGTGAGCTGGAGAGAGACAGTGTATGAATGTGGTTCACTGTGTGTGTGTGAGAGAGAGATGGAGAGAAAGAGTATGAATGTTGTTCACGGTGTCACAGTGCCCGCCAAGTAAATTGCTGGAAAGGACCCAGAAGCACACCTCTGAAGCCCTCTGTCAGAATACAGGAGCAGAGCATACCAGGGAACTTGCACTAAACGGGGTTTGTGGGATCCCGTCGTTTATAGCCATGGTCTTTAGAAACGGGATACCCAGAGAGGGGGTACTGGTGCTTACTTACCCCAGTGAGGAGACTAGCCGAGAATTGCACGGAGGGAGGGAGGAGAAGCAGGGCAGTCACTCTGAGCCCTCTGGACCTCCACATTGCCTGTAGAGTAGGAAACATGACCAGACATGAAGCCAGCTAGCCCAAGGATGTTTCTGACGCGTGACAGGGTAGCAGCCACTGTTGCCCATATCTGAAAGGAGTCACCAGTCCAGATGCTTATGACCCCTAAACCCACATACCACCCTACCCGTATCTAACTTCTGAGCCTGCCACTTTCTCCATGTATGACCTAGGAAGGGCTAACCAACTCCTAGCTCAAACACTAATTAGCTGTGTGACCTCAAGGTAGACCACCCAGTACCCATCTATGCCCGACTCACCAACTAATTGTTTACTCTTTGTGATACCTGAAGATAGTCCACTCACTACTCATGTGTGCCCGATTCAGACACCGACTCCTGGGCAGACATGAGGTGAGCCCACTCAAGCTTCCGTCTCAATCACTGAATTTGTTTGTCACCTGAGAATAGCCTACTCACCACCTGCGTGTGCCTGACCGAGCCACTGACTCTTTGTATGATCTAAGCAGAACCTGTACAAGACCCTCTGCATTTCCAGCTCTCGACTCTGCCCCAACCCTCTGTGCCACCTCAGGAAAGCCATTAGCTGTTCTAAGTTCGCTTGACAGAGCCAGTGTCTACCAATGTGATCTCAGGAGAGCCCCCTCACCACAATTCATGTCCAACTCACATCTCAGCCACTGCCTCTTTGTGATTTGAGAGGAGCAGCTCACCACACTGTGTGTCCAGTTCCTGCCTCTGGCGCTGAATCATTTAGTGATCTGAGAGGGCCATTCACTATCTTATGTTAACCATGATTTAAAAAAACACCTGGAATCAGGCCATACTTGCATGAATCATAAACAATATGTGCTGTGATTAGATATGGACCTAAGATGCAACCCTTGATTATCTCAGAGGAAATATCCTAAACATGAGGTGTAGTTTATGCTCTCTAGGACACTTTTAATGTAGTTGAATGGTGCATCTTTTAAAGAAACTAAAGGGCCTGATGTTGAGTACAACCTATTGAAGGGTATTTGATAGAAGTATTAAACTGCAGTGAATTAGTGCTATTAATAATATCTTGTTTTGAGGTGAGCGTAAAATGTGGGCCAGATGTACTATTGTTCTGGTCGCAAAAACCAGTTTCAATTTGCGACCAGTGTTTTTGCGTCCACAAAATATTTTGCAAACCGACCTGTGTACTGATAGGTTGCTTTGCAAAATAAAGAGTCTGTGATGGTAGCAGCCCGAGCAACCTAATTAATATCAATTAGGTTGGTTACAAATTGCGACTTGACAAAATCACAGGGAGTGGCCTGCGAAGGTCTGCAGACCATCATGTCTGTGAATGATTTACGTAAACTTTTTTTTAAAAAGCAGGACAATTTACTTAAAGGAAATGGGGCTGCGTTAAAAAAATGTTTGCTTTTTTAAAAGTTTCAGTGAGAGCGCAAAGGTCGGGGCTTAATTTCATTTTTACAGTGAGCTGGACTATTCATACCATAGAGGTTTCTTTGAAAGCAAAGCAGACAATGAAAGGGCATACTGAAGTGGTCTTACGGCGGCCTTTCGGTTAATCCTTTTGTTAGTGTTTTAAACAGGCTGTTACAGATACTAAGTACATCTTGCCCTCAGTACATTATCCAAGGAGAGTACTGGTACTCATGAAGTTAGAGCAGGGGCATGACAAGGGTCAGTGGGGGTGGGGGGATACAGATGATGACCACTGTGCTAGGCTCAGTGCTTACTTTGCATAAGAATGAGTGCTGGAGGCTAAAACTCTGCTCATAAGTCTACAGCTGGTGCAATTATGTATTGGTTGCCCATTACCAAGGCCACTGTAGTCTGGAATTCCACTCCCTACTTCCCTTGAAATGTTTAACCATAATTCACGAAGGGGAAGAGGTCCAAGGATTTTGTGATTTAGAGATTTTGTGACCACAAAATAGGTTAGCACACCTGGCCCCTTGTTATGTAAATAGTACTAACGGGGTTTGTGCCATACATCACTTAGGAGAGCTACACCAGGCCAGTGATAGGGTCTGCAGTATTTTATAACATCTTTAAAAGTTCTCAAATTGCTTAACCTTAATTACTGTTTTTTATTTGCAAAGAATGGCATGTTTGCTACTAGTCCTATTCATGTTAGTGGAGGTAGTTTCAGATGTTTTTGCTTTTACCACATATGTTGTACAACCAGATGAAGATGAACCTACCTCCTGATATTGCTTAACTTCTCCCCTGTCTTCGCCTTATAACCATCCCACTGTTAAACGCACCCTGGAGTCTCACATGGAATTCACTAGCAAGTCCTTTACTGGTTCTTTTCTTACCTTTGAAACTGACACCAGTTCATTCACAGGGGCCCCTCCGGGTCTCAAAAGATCCCTATAACCATCGGAGTACCCCAGGGTTCTATATTGCCCACTATCATCTTCAACATCCACACACAGCTGCTTGTTCTCTTCTCACAGATAACAGCATCAAGATTCCCCAATACGTCAGTGATATACAACTCGACTTGCAAGTCTCCTGTGCCTCAGACAAGCAACACCTCAAATACTGCACGCACGTCATCCTGGTCTGTATGTGCATCGTCTGTCTGAAGCTCAACTCAACCAAAGCAGAATTCCTGCTATTTGCCAAGAACAACAAACAAGAAGCAGTTCAAATTTGGCTCAGTGACATCAACCTTGATGGTATTGAACCCAAACATTCACTGAGTGCCAAGTCACATGGAGTCACGTTGCCAGATGGCCTGGTACCAGATCTCTCTTCTAAAGGGAGTGAAACCATTTCTTCCAGAAAGCGATTTTAGAACTGCTGCTAAAGCCTTCTTACTCTCCCATCTGGATGGTGGTACCACCCTGCTCCATGGCCTCCAAGATTGCACACTGGTACCCCTTAAGGACATTCTACACCCGTCAGCACGTCTCATTTGGGGCCTGATTATATCACCCCGATCCTGATGGAACTCCATTGGCTCTCCTTGCCATCCTGCACCATCTTTAAAACCAGCTGCATTATTTATAAACCGTCACGACCAGCACCCCTACATTTCTTGCAGACAAGCTCTCCATTCTCTGGCAGTTCTCGGCACACCTCCAACCAGGACACCATCAGACTGGAAACAAAGGCATGTGAATAATGAAAAAAACAAGCTAGCAGGCCATTTTCAAACATGCACTCAGGATCTGGCACAAAATCCCCATCCATCAAGTCCGCCCTAAGGCTGTTCCAGTTTAGAAAAGAGTTGAAGGAACTCCTCTTGAAAGAACACTACATCACAATCCATTAACAGTCCACAAACCAGCTGCATCCTCTATCGCTCATTGACTTGATGCTGGTCTTTGGCCCTGTACAGCCCTCTATTACATTTTGGCTAGGTTCACACTGTAGAATTACCACAAACAAACAAACATACATACATACACTTCTAACCTTAGCGTTTAATGTAGAGTTTGGTTCTGAGACAATTATTCTGCTTTTTTGCATTACATTTACTAGCTGACTTTAGTGGGGCATATTTGTGCACAGATAACATTATAACCATGTTGTATGCTCAGTCCATCATTATTTTGCGCACCATCTGCCATTGGGCCGAGCCATATGCAAATCAGTCTTGACCCTGCCCCGATGGAACAGTCCAGCCTGAACTGTCAGGCTCTGTGATCCCTGAACCAGAACACAAGCAACCCAGGACTGTTTCGCCCTTATCAGGGCTCATCAGCCAGAAATAGCTTTGTTCCAGTGGCACTGTGAGCGCAGGACCCATGTCTGGCCATACCCGTCACATTTAGGGCATCAAAAACAAGGTGAAGTATGGAATGTTTGAATTAATCTCAGCCAGTGGCAATCACTTGTGGGTGCATCCAGATCCATAATTTTTCACCCACCAGGCCACCTCAGTGTGCTGCAGTTGACGTCCTAGGGTTGACAGGTATGCCCAAACGTGGGTATGCCCAGATGATGGTTCTGTGCTCACTGTGGTACTGGAACCAAGCTGTTCCCATCTGATGTCAGTAGTAGTCCGGGCGAAACTGGTCCTGGTTTGCTTGTGTTACGGTTCAGGGACGACCTGGCTTAGCAGTTCGGGCTGAACTGTCCCATTGGAGCAGGGTCAAGACTGATTTGCATATGTCTGGGTCCCAACTGTGGTAACATGGTGTGCAAAATAAAGATGGGCTGGGATGCGGACCGAGTAATTACCGGTGACTGAGATTAATTCAAGCATTCCATCTATCATTGTTTTGTATACTTCATTACAGTGGGTTTGCATTTGGCAAAGTTGTGTGAAACTCAAGACTTCAAGTCATGCAGGGTGCATCGCCTGCTTCTTGGTTGCGTTCTTTTTTGGAACAATTGTTATTATTAAACATTATGTAGTGTACATAACATCCAACATCATGAACCATGCTATGTAAAAGGCATCATTATCATATATAGCTCTTACTTTTATAAAGATCGAGCACTTACATGTCCGTACGGAGATCAAATTAAACATTGGGTGGATTTTAAGAAAGGGCTATGGTGAGAAACATTAAATTAAGTCAAAGAAGAGAAGGGTACGAAGTTCCTTGGTGGTTTATTGACCACTTTTTATATGTACTCTAGGTAGTGAGGAGGAGGGGGAATTCCTCCTGTCGGAACTGAGGGCCTCACACACCCAGCAAGCTAGGTGTCATGCTTCATCATATGGGTCTGCTCCTCGTCGGGCCGGCGCTGCAATGCCTGACGGGCTCCCATAAAGGGGCTCTTTGTCGGAGATCTTCTGTTCCTTGCCGTATAGGTGCCGTGAGTGTGAGGGACCTAAGTGAGTGTAGATGTAGGAAGTGAATTTTTTAAAATAGGTAAGGGGATCCTCTGTAGTAACTTTTAATCTGAGAGGGACCCAACCCGGCTAAAAGATAAGGGGGGCGACTATTTTGTTATAATGTGACAAAAATTGCGCTCTTCCCTCGGACGGTCAACATGTTTCTCACCTCAGATTTGTCAAAATTTGATCAGGGGCGATTCTTCAGGACCGAGTGAAATGTGAAAACTATCTACAACTAGTGGTGACGTGCTATGCTACCTACCACTTACTGACCCTTAGGGTCATTAACCCAGAGGGGGGCAGCCAACCTATTGAAATTATATAGTTGTGCCTCGTCAGTAGCAGCGAAGTATTTGAGACACAGAAGGTAGTGTCTCTACTCCAATTAAGAGCCTCGTGGTTGACCTACGTAGCCAAATATTTTTAACATTTACACATTCTAAGGCTTCTGTCACTGGATCAACAACACAAACCCCGGGTCTACAAAGTATAGAAGAGTGATAAGGGGATGTCCCTTTTTTTTATAGGATGGTTCCCTCACCACCCCAAGCTTCATCATAGGGTTACCTCCTCACATTATGAACCTGGTCATAATGCGGGCTACAACTCCCTCTCTGAGAGGGACGTACTCAGGGCTGTTTTCTTTGATAAACCATAGGTGAGCATGGTGCAGTGAGGAGTGAAAAAAGGAAGAACGAGAGTGAGATAAAACTAACTCCAAGATGCACAATAACTTTATTAGGGTGACCCTGGGCCAGGATTAAAACCAAGCTGTGACGGCAGGGAATACAACCTGTCATAGAGTGAAAAAATAGGTTGACATGTTTCGGATTAGTACCCTCCTAAGAGGTGTGGCTGCCTTCTTCAGTATTTTGTGGATAGTGTCATAAAGTGAGTGGAACAAAGGCATTGTGGTGAAGAATGAACATAAAATTACAGTATACAAAACCAGTGGAAAACCACTCAATCAGGAGTCCACTGGTAGGTATTACCTGAAAGAAATAACATATTTTAAAGGGACATACTCATATTTTGTTCATCAAAACCTCGCACTCATTCCAGCAATTTCTGGCTCACAAAGGGGATTAAGGAGCCAATATCAATTAAAAATATTGTTAGTACCATTCCAACAACACTCAATGTGCTATCAAGTGTGATGCATTAGCTTTAGCTTACCCGCAAATGTCAGGTAACAAGCCTCAGCATTACCTTGGCACAAACTCAAGGTGGCATTGAGTCCTACAGATCGAGAGGACAGGAAAAACTAAATTTTGCAAGAAACACTTACATGAATGAAACAGATGCCTCAATTGCTGACCCCATGCAGGATCATCTCATGTATGTTCTAATGCAACTCGTAATTTTGAACATAAAATTAGAAGCAGAAACACTCCAAAAGAAATAACAACAATGTGTGAATTAAAATGTAAAGTCACAGATTTCATGTCAATATTACAATGTGAAACCTGATGCGACACCTATAATCAAAGGTCTAAAAGCAGTCCTGTCTAGCTGGTACCTTCCGTGCCGGCCCTTGATGATCTTGTTTAGATACTCAATGGTACCCAATACAAAACACTCCATGGGACCCATAGTGCCTGTCTGAAGCCGTGATTGAGTGTTGGCTACACGCACAGAACCCCTGATAACCACCGGCTGGGTTGGACCAAACTGCAATCTTAAAAATGCGATAATACATAGTGCCAGTGCCTCGCAGTAACCACCTGCCGGACTGGACCAAACCGCAATAGCGAAAAACACAGTAATACAATCTGGTATATAGTGCCAGATCCTCACAGGAACCAAAACATCAGGAGTGGGGAGGAGGCAGAGCACGCAGCACCCCTCACAATCACCCGTTATGGTAATGCAGACCATATTGCTCAAACATGCGGTACTCCAGCGGACAATTTAGCCATTAGTAAATACCTCTTTAACTCAATGGTTGGCGGCACAGGTTGCGCTGGGGAAGATAGCTGGCGGCGTGGAGGTGAGTGTTTTATGTTGCTTGCATAGACAACATAACGAAAGCGTCATGGCTTCTCACACGCCCCATTCTCTTTTGGCCAGTAATGAAGCTTGCTCCAAAAAACTACAAGGCTGATGAGAGCTGTAGTTCCTTCTTAACTCCTCATACGTGTATGAATCAGTACTTAGTATATGTTCCGCGGTAGTCCATATTACGTGGTCTCGAGCATGCACTTGAATAGGGGGTAAAAGTGGCGTCCAAACAGATACTAATATGGTAAATTATATATAGTGTTTACTTGGGCAACATAGCGAGAGTATCATAATTTCTCGCCTGCCCCTGTCTCGTTGGTTGTAATGCTGGCTCAGAAAAACAACAAAGCTGATGATAACCGTAGTTCTTGTTTTCGGACTACTCATGCCACAAAAATAATAATAATGGAGTCCTGGGAGTCAATGTCCTATTCGTGTTTGTAGACCAATAGTTTGTGTGTATGCCTCTGAAAACTGCATGACATAGTCCTCCACGCGTGTCTAGAAGATGATTATATGATCAAAAGCATGGCATCCAGACAGAAAGTAATCTAAGCTTGGAGTAACAAGTGGTAGGAGCAAGATGCTCAAACAGAAAGGCCTGTAGGGCCAGATTTCTCAACCAAGAAGGCTAGAATTTAATCTAAAGACACTCGGACTAGGAGTAAATTATGGAGACTGCACAAATAGTCTATATGAAGAATATGTGCAACCAGGGGAGTGTAGAATGGTGATGGTTCCGTGGATTGAATGGCCAGATGGTGTCACAAGATTCATGTGCTGCGGAAGCTCATCACCCTGAAGTCCTTAATGTAATTTCAGGTATGTGGGAACGTAAACCAAGGGATGTCATCATTTAGGCCTTGTTTGTCTCTATGTAATCTAAAGACCCATTTCTGTTCTCTCCTGAATGCATACTGGGTTACCATTGAGATAGACTGAGGACTGATGGGTTTGTCCAGCACCGTCCATGACAAATCTTCTGCTTTATGACCCTTCTCGAGAAAGTGTGTGGTCAATTTAGTGGCTTGCCTGTTGCATTTAATGGTGCTCTTATGTGCCATAATTTGCGTCTTGACCTTGTGCGTCGTCATCCCTATGTACGTTATTTCACAGGGTCAGGAAATCAGGTAAATCACTCTTTCAGAGTTACAATTTGTATGCTGTCTCTGTTCCCAAGGTCTAGTGGTGCCAATGTTGATATGTGTGGAAAGAGATGTCTGGGCACATACTCCACATGAGTCACATGGGAAATGTCCTTTCACCTGTGGTAGGTCCCAGAGAGTACTTTGCTTGTTCACATTTAAAGATCTGGGCCTTGTAAGCACCAGTTTGTCTTTCAGGTTGGCACTCCTTTTGAATGCAAAGAGTGGTCGTGGTAGGAACTGAGTCCCTCTGTTAAGGATGTGGCAGTTCTTATTGATGGATTTCTGGATCAGACGGATGCACTGCAGAAAGTGCTTATGGAAACCAATCTTTCAGAGGGCTCTTTCGGTGGTCGTGTTTCTAAGAGAGCCACGCAATTATTGTTTCTGGCTCTTTTGGTCAATCTGTGTATCAGTGGTGCTGGATACTGGCGATCCAAAAGTTGGAAGGGCAGGTTAGCTGCATGGGTTTTGAATCTCTGGACATCAAAGCAGTTACGCCGTAGCCTTAGGAACTGCCCGAATGGCAGGTTGCCCCTTAGGGATTTAGGATGATAACTTGTGTATGCAAGCAAGGCATTCCTGGCCATTGTTTTTTTTTATATAGTTCTGTCTGTAAAGTTCCGGAGAAAGAGGATATCAATAGGTCTAGGAATGGAAGGCGCCCCTGGCTGTATTTGCTAGAGAATTTCAAGAAAGAATTGCCAGAATTAAGCCTGAGATGGAAGGCAATAATAGAGTCAACACCTCCTTGCCAGATGACTAAAATGTCATCATTATAGCGCTTCCAAAGTAAGATGTTGGAGTGAAATGGATTGGTATGTGCCAAAACCTCTCCTGTCTTAAAGGAATGCATGTAGAGTTTCGCTAGACTAGGAGCAAAAGTACTGCCCATTGAAGTCCCCGAGATTTGTAAAGGCCATCCTCAAATTGAAAGAAGTTCTCTTTCATACCTAATGTTGCACACTGCATGATAAAGGACACTGGGGTCAAGGTATTTTGATGTCTGGACCTTGGCAGAGTTTCAATAGTGGACAGGGTCTGATCCTGCGGAATGCAAGTGTAGAGCGATTCTACATTGAGGGACACAAGGAAGTCAGTTTCCATATTGAATAAAATTTCAGATTAGGCACAAGGTACGTCCTTAGTATCCTGCAGATACGTTGGCATCTCTGGTACTAGTGGTCTCAAAAAGAAAACCACAAATTGAGGGAGTGGCTCCAACAAGGAGCCAATGCCAGAGATGATCAGTCGACAAGGTGGTGGCCTCTGGATTTTATGAATTTGTGGTAGGGCATGATAGTACGGAGTGAAGGGATCCTTATTGACCAAAAATTCAGCCTCTTTCGAGGTCAGCTAACCATTATCTTTTGCATCCTCAACCATAGCAGTGATGACTCCTTGGAGCCTTTTAGTGGGGTCCACTTTCAGTGGAAGGTATGCACTCTTGTGCCTAGCTGCCTCAGGCCTTCCTCCCTGTAGGTAGTAGTATCTACAATCACAATAGCACCCCCTTTGTCTGCTGGTTTAATTGTTATAGACTCATCCATGCTTAGGACCTGTAAGGTCTGTTGTTCATCCCGGGACAGATTACAAAAAGGTTGTTTGTTCAGTGTTGTAACTGATTCAAGATCCTTCATAATCCTTCATAACTCAAAAGGCACCACTCTGGGGTGTATCATATGTGGTGGAGAATTGATGGTGGATTTTCTGCAAAGATTTTATTGGTCAGTTGGTCAGAAATAGTGGTTTCTTAATTTTTTGAAAAAAGAATTTCAATCGACTTTCTGAAAGAATTGTGATAGTTCCTGATTGATCTGAAAAATGTCACCTTGGTACTTAGGGACAAACCCTAAACCTCTATTGAGTAGCTTAGACTCAAAAGTAGTCAAGACGTATTTGCTTAGGTTGACGATCAAGTCGTCTCGCTGCTGGTGCTCGGTTGAGGATTTGTTTTGCTCATACTCCGCGTGTGCAGATGAGATAACGTGGGGCTCCAATGTACTTGTTAATGCTGCCTCCTTCTTCCTCTTGACCTGCCCCGACCCTGTTCTAAGAAAGTGGGGCTGAAGAACGGTGGTGGAGGCATTTGGAAATGTGGTATAGGTTGCTGGTAGGGGGGCATCAGGTAATTCCACGGTGCCGGCAGCCACCACTGTTATTGCAGTGGTACACAAAGTATGAGTATGTCCCTTTGAAAAATGTTATTTCTTTCAGGTGATACCTACCAGTAGACTCCTGATTGAGTGGTTTTCCACTCCAACCACTGGTTTTGTATACTGTCCTTTTCTGTTTATTCTGCACCACAGTGCCTTTGTTACACACACTTTATTACACTATCCACAAGGTCCTGAAGAAGGCCGCCACACCTCTTAGAAGGGTATTAGGCTGAAACATGTCAACCTATGTTTTCAGTCTGACAGGTTGAATTCCTTCCCGTCATAGCTTGGTTTTAATCTTGGCCCAGGGCTGCCCTAATAAAGTTATTCTTCACCCTGAAGTTACTTTCATCTCACACTCTTTCTTCCTTTTTCACTCCTCACTACACCCTGCTCACCTAAGGTTTAGTATACCTCTTTCTATCAAAGAAAACATCCCTGAGCTCCTCCCTCTCAGAGAGGGGGTTGTTGCCCGCATTATGACTAGGTTCATAATGCGAGGAGGTTACCATCTGATGAAGCATACTACCTTTGGGGTGGGTGAGGGAAACTGTCCTTTAAAAGGGACATCCCCTTAGCACTGTTCCATACTTTGTTGTTCCAGGGGTTTCTTTTGTGTTGTTGGTTTCTGAGTAGAGTAGTCGACCCCTGCAGGTCTCTAAACCTCCTCTGACCCTTATTTGTGTTTTGGTTCTGTCACTGGATGCAATAACTCACTCATCTGTACTGGCTGGTTTGGAGAACGCATTTAACAAGACAGTGTCAAATTATTAGCATTTTTATTTTAAACATGGCAATTTCCTCAAAACTTTCTGACACAAGCAAATGGTAGCGTTCTCAAACTTTTCCTGTCCCAGACGATAGGCCCACCTACACCTTTGGATACCGTTTTAATCATGAATGCAGGATGCTAAGCCATTAGTTATTATCTATTTAATTCTCCTATATTTTTGACTCTTTATTATGTGTCAGTGTCAGCAAAAACACTTCTTAAAAAACCTCTTGAGAATATTCTGGCATTATGGGTAATCCTGAATTCGGAGTGGTTGAAATGATCGTCTTTCCCTAAATTCAGAATCTTGCATCATACATAGATTTAATTTACTTTCAGATTATAGTCGCCAGTGTTTGCAGTCACCAGTGTTTTCATTATCAAATGATGCATGCTAAGTACACTGTGAAAAAATAATGAAACCACAGCTGCATTCTTTGGCTCTTAGTGTCATGGGCTTTTGAACAAACTATAAATGCAATACATGTCTGAATTTGAAAGTGTCTAATAGATTTCATGGTATATTTGTTCTTTGGTTCAACCTTCTGTGCTAAAAGGTATACATGAAAACTTTCTAACCCTTTTTTCGATCTTAAAAATTTGTTTCTTCTAGAAATCCTTACGGAATCTACATAAATGCTCCCTTGCTGAATTACGAATGTTATCTAGTTTTTAGCAATCTGTAACATTCTGGGCTCTGCCATTGATTTTACACTGGTTTCCCCACAACTTGCAGGTAGGTATGAAGCACAAAAATAAGAAACAACATTTTTTCTTATGCTAACAAAAAGAACCACAAAAAGAATCTCAGTCCACGCAGGGGCAAAAAAGAGACACAGCTACTTCCGCACGCTTCTGTCAGGAAGGAGCTGTGTGTCTGTGCCCCAGCAAAATGTCACACTGTTTAGATTTTTTTCTTAGCTGTGTCAGTTTCCCCGCAAGCAGCCAGACGCTGTTTCATTTCTGTTAGACATGACAGCTATAGGGTGGTCTACCCCGGACATTTTGCCTGTTTTCCTTACTTTTTTGCTGATTCCTTTTTGTTGGCCATAGGACTGTGAACACTTTAATACTTCCAACCAGTGCTAAAGTCCATGTGTTTCTCCCATAAAACATGGTTTGATTGACTTATCCACAATTAGCATATTCATTTTATTCATAAGCCCCTAGTAGAGTGCACTACATGTGCCTAGGCCTGTAAATTACATGCCACTAAAGGACCTGCAGCACTGAATGTGCCACCCACACAAGTAGAATTTTAAACATGTCTCAAGCCTGCCACTGCAGAGCCTGTGTGTGCAGTGTTACTGCCATGCTGACTTGGCATTTAAAAGCCCTTGCCAAGCCTTTAACTCCCATTTTGTTACATATTACATATAAGTCACCACTAGGGTAGACCCTAGGTAGCCCATAGGGCACGGTGCTGTGTAATTAAAAGGTAGGACATGTACTTTTAAGGTTTGCATGTCCTGGTAGTGAAAAACACCCAAATTTGTTTTTCACTACTGTGAGGACTACCCCACTCATAGGTTAACATTGGGAATTCTTTAGTACACTTATAAATTGTAATTTCTGGTTGAGAAGAAGTAGCTCTATCATGTTTCATATCATTGGAATGGTAATGATAAATCCTCTTTGCTGGCAAAGTTGAATTTATCATCACTATTTTATAAATGCCATTTTTAGAAATATGACGTTTCTCTGCTTTTAGCTCTGGTTGCCTACAGCTTTCCTCCAATACATGTCTGGGGTGGGTGACAGACTTTGGGCATTCCCTCTGGACAGCCACACACAAAGGAAGGTTATGTGTGACTGAGTGGCGATCCACATCCTGATGGATCAACCTGGGTAAGATGGGAGGGAGGATCTGACACTTTCACCTGAATAGACAGTGTTCTGTCCCCACACTAAGGGCTGCACACCCCCATGTAGTGAGTCTGGAGCCAGAGCTGGGAGGGAGGACCTCTGTGCACTTCAAAGCCTCTCTTTGAAGTCACCTCCACTTCAAAGCCACAACTTGGTATAAGTACTAGGGGATTACTGACACAATAAATAAACCCAAAATATCGGTATACCGAATTATCGTGTCAAAATTATTGATCACAGAAAAGTCATTTTTCTATACATGCAATGGTAAGTACAAAAATATCGAACAAAGTATCATTTTACACTAATATCCCAAAAATATATACAATAATATCATTTTTTATCATGTATATAGTTAAAAACTGTAAATATGAAATATTTTAATATATCATATTAATATAATCTAAGAACACTGAAACTCAGACGCCTGAAGTCATGTCTCATTAAAAGATTCAGGAACAAGTCTCCATATGGACTGAATGGGTATGAAGAATTGTATATACGTTTATGATATGGTACACCATTCATCTCCACTTGTTAAGATATACACAGCCCAGTTGTAGTATGTGTAATTAGGTACCACTCAGCACTAAGTAAACAGAAGGGTGGGATAGGACCTCTCCATCTCCGTCATGTGCAATTCAATGAGATTGTTGTTCACAATTTGAAACTCCTTGTAGTAGTACATTTATAAGATTGACAATTGTGATCAATATGGCAATAAGTCAAATATGAACCCAATCTATCGAACCTTTAGCAGTAGAAAAGGGACAACAAACATTGCAATAGATTGGGCACTTAGCCCATCATTGAAAAGGTGACAGAAATGTATTGTTGATCATTTTTTAAGTGTCATAAACTATATGATCAAGTTGCCAACCACATATATATATATATATATATATATATATATATATATATATATATATATATATATATATATAGTTGATTTGAAACAATATGGGTAATGCACCCCATAGTAATAAATAAGAAGACCATACATTTGGTTTTAGAAACCCATGGGCGAAGACTAGGAGGGACATGGGCAGACTAAGTTCAGGGCTTGCACAAACAAAATTGATCCATCATCATCAGTAGACAAGACAACATATCACATACTTATTGTGCTTTCAAGGCAATATGCTTGACTTCTGATGATGAGTATGATATGTGATTTGGAAAATTTAGATTGAAATTACTTAAACATCAGACAAAATACACATAGAAGACACAACAAGCAAATGCCTGCTCTGCCCTGATAATTGTAACAGCATAGAATGGGCTCCCAAAAAGGAGAACAAACAGTAGAAACTACAGATAACAATAAGTCCCGATCATGGCAATAAAACATAAATCAGACATTTCTCTGCATCACATGAATTGCAAATGCTTTGCTTAATTGCTTAATAGTAGCCTCATGATAGGTACCAGCATGCTTTTATTGTATACCTTTATAACATTGTGTAAACTACGAATCCCACAATGCTTCATAATGAGCGGTGTGGGTGTTATGTATAAATAGTGGAAATTGATGATGGACTCACAAAACCGTGAGCAAGACTTTGCAGTCGGAACGCGTTGGTGGTGGTGTGGTGTTGGTATTATGTGTCCACTAATACATTTTTGTTTACTTTGAAAACTTTCCTGGAGTACAGCGTACTATATATATATATATATATATATATATGTGTATATGTATATTTTAAAATACACATATAAAAATAAATATAACAAACTGCAAAAAATTTAAAACATTTCTAATTTAATTATACATAAAACAGTAAACAATATATAAAAAAAAATTGAGAGAAAATATGTTAAAAAGTACATAAGTTTATACATATAAAAATATAAAATTAAATACATAAACATAATAATTATTAAGCAATACTAAAAAAACAAAAAACGAATAAACTCCAAGAATAATAAATATACAATTCCCACTCCAGTATGTGCAACAGTTGGGAAGGTGTTGGACACCGAAGGGGTAAAATTTACTATTCCCACTCCAGTATGCTTCAATTGTAGGTAAAGCATAGGACTAAAGAGGGGTAAAATTACCATTCCCACTCCAGTGTGTACAACAGTAGGGAAAGTTATGGGCTCAGGAGTGATTACATTTACTATTCCCGCTCCAGTAGATGCAACAATAGGGAAAGCGTTGGACTCAGGAGGGATTATGTTAACTATTCCCACTCCAGTGTGTGCAACAGTAGGGATAGCGTAGGATTCAGGAGGGGGAAAATGTACTATTCCTACTCCAGTCAGTGCAACAGTGGGGAAAGCGTTCGACTAAGAAGAGGTAAAATTTACTATTCCCACTCCATTTCTGTTACAGTAGAGGAAGAGTAGTTCACTTCAAACAATTAACATATTTTAACAACTCTATTAAATACTCAAAAATATAAAATTCTAAATATAAAAATTAAATGTCTAAATATTAACACATTTTTTAAAAATAACATAAATATTATTTTTTTAAAGAATTATTATCAATTAAAACAAATATTAATAATATAATTAAAATACCACACTATGGGGCACATTACGATGATGGGCGGACAAAGTCCGCCCGCCACCGTAACGGAATGCGGGACCGTCCGCCAGGGGTGCGGCGGTCCCGCACCTGCTATTAGGATGCCACCGCCACCGTGGCGGTGGCATCCCCCATTCCCAGCATTGTGGCGGGCAGTGCTCACAGCACCGCCCGTTACAATGCTGGAAATGCACGTTGTGCATTTGCATGCACAAGGTGACAGGCACCGCGCGGTGCATGCCACCTTGTGCATGCAAATGCTGGGGGGTACCATAGATACCCCCCATGTGCACCCCCCACCCCCTCAACACCATGGGGGCCCGCAACGGGCCCCCGAAAGCAAACAACGTAAGGCTGCTCTCCACATGTATCATAATATGGATGGCGGTGTCTTGCAGACACCGCCACCATATTAATGGTGTTTTCCGCCCGGTCGACGTGTCGACCGGCGGCATGCGGCGGACGGTCTTTCCGTCCGCCGCGGACCCCCCAGCCATCCTAATATGGCGGGGGGTCTTTCTGGTGTGGTCGGGCGGTTCGCCCCCGCCGCGCCGGGGGTGGCTCCGGCGGGCCGGCGGGGGCGAACCGCCCGACATCGTAATGACCCCCAATATTCCCACAAACATAACAGCCAACAATTAAAATGTAATAGAAATAAACAAAGTATAACACAATTAATATATTAAATAATAAACTTTTTTAAATACATGAATACATTTTTTATGATTACTTATATAACTTTCCCATTCCTCTGCAAACTAAAGATCACACACCTAAAATATAACAGAATTATCAATTAAATAATTAATAATAAAGTCATATTTAATTATCAATAAAATATTTCTTAATTAACTTCCGACCCTGAACCCAACAACCCACACCTGACATATAATGTAAAAAATATCTTAAGTACACAACTTACGTAATTAATTATCAATGAAATAATAAATAATTTCAATTAATCATTAATTAGTTATAATTAATTTACTTCCTACTCTGTACTCCTACAAACCCAACCACCTGCATCTGACATATAATTTAAAAAATATCTTAATTACTCAATTTACATAATTAATTATCAATTAAATAAATAATAATTTAAATCAATCAATTAATTATAATGAGTTTTCTTCCCACCCTGTACCCGTATAAATCCCACAACCTGCAACTAAACACAATTAATTACATAATTTCCATAATTATCAATTAAATAACTAATAATTTAAAAGTAATTATTAGTTAATTAAAATTAATTTACTTCCCACCCTATACCCTTATACACCCAACAACCTGCAACTAAAACATAAGTTAAGAAATAAATCAATTACACAATTTAAATAATGACTTATCAAGTAAATAATTAATAATTAAAAACGTAATTATTAATTAATTTTAATTAATTTACTTTCCACCCTATACCCCTACAAACCCCACAACCTGCACCTAAAACGTAACTTAAAAAATACATTAATTACACAATTTACATAATTATCAATTAAATAATTAATAATAATTAAAAATGTATTATTAATTAATTATAATTAAATTACTTCCCATCTTATACCCCTACAAACCCCACAACCCACTGTGACACTAAGAATTACAATAAACAATTACATTAAATTAAAAAACAACTAAATATCTACAAAATATATATATATATATATATATATATATTTATATAAATATATATATATTTTATTTTTATTTTTATTAATAATAAGGTCTTTATTGCTTGATTAACAAAAATCGTTGCAATTGAAACATCTTAACAATCGGACAATATATAAAAAACATGGACACATATAAAAACCGGCCAATACTAAAATTGATTGCGAGCTTTTTTTAAATTAAAAAAATTTGCAATAGTATACAAACAATAACAATACAATTAAAATGTATACTAAAACACATAAAATAATTAAAAATATTATTAACAATATTTTTGTAAACGATATTAACAACATAGATATTGTTGGCATCAATATTAACAACATCAATATTTTTGTAAATGATATTAACAACATAGATATTTTTGACATTACTTACCTTAGATAATCGATATTTTTGTCAATAATATTCCTGCATCATGATATTTGTGGATCAGTATATTAAAAACTCAATATTTCTGCATCTCAATATTTTTTGCCGCATTAATTGTTTATAACATGTCTCGCTCTAAATACTCAATGTTTCAACTGATTGCATTCTAGCTCCGTAATGATGTATTGCACAAGGAGTCTGTTTTCACTATCTACTATGATGAGGTGTCACATGATTATGTATAAACACTGGTGTTTTACGTGCACTCGTACTCGTGACCAAGGAGGTCTTCCTCCGAAACGCGTCGAGTGACTGGGCAGTGAAAATAAAAACACGCTGGCAAGGAATAAGTGGCTTGGACATCGTTTTTCTGACATTGGTATTAACGATTGTTTGTATATATATATTTATATAAATATATATTTTATTTTTATTAATAATAAGGTCTTTATTGCTTGATTAACAAAAATCGTTGCAATTGAAACATCTTAACAATCGGACAATATATAAAAAACATGGACACATATAAAAACCGGCCAATACTAAAATTGATTGCGAGCTTTTTTTAAATTAAAAAAAATTTGCAATAATATACAAACAATAACAATACAATTAAAATGTATACTAAAACACATAAAATAATTAAAAATATTATTAACAATGATATTTTTGTAAACGATATTAACAACATAGATATTGTTGACATCAATATTAACAACATCAATATTTTTGTAAATGATATTAACAACATAGATATTTTTGACATTACTTACCTTAGATAATCGATATTTTTGTCAATAATATTCCTGCATCATGATATTTGTGGATCAGTATATTAAAAACTCAATATTTCTGCATCTCAATATTTTTTAATCGATATTGTGTCTGATTACTATACTGGGATATCTAATGCCCACCAAATCAGACCCTATTGGACCTGTGAAGAAACATCGCCAGGAGGAAGGACTGCCACTCTGCTGGACTGCTGCTATGGAAGAAGTGCTTTTCTGCTGTGCTATCCTGCTGCTGGCTACCCTCTGCCCTGCTGAGGAAGAACTGGACTCTTGCTTGTAGCCAGAGTGATCTCCAATGGTGTGCTGTCTTGCCTCCTGTTCTAAGAATCAGGGATATCAAAGTCTAACCCCCTGCTCCTGTGCCTGGTCCATTAGAAGGGGATCCAGGTGCTTGCTCCAGTGGAACGAATGCATCCTCTGCTGTGTGAGGCAGAATTGACGAATTGCGTGTGTTGCGGGAACAGAACCGGCGCATTGCACTCGGAACCAGTGCATCGCCATCAGAACCGACGCATCGGAACCACTGCATCGCCTCCACTGCTGGAGAGACAATCGATGCATCCCCTCGACTGCATGGAGAAACACGGCGTATCCCACTCGGAACCAACACATCTCAGAACCGGCGCATCGTTGCGTGGAGAAAATCAATGCATAACCTCGATTGTGGGATCGACACCTATGCATCACTTGGCTGTACCCCACATCTTGCTGTTGCAACCAGGATCAAGGTACTTTTTGTTCAGCTGGCCTTGCGTGGCTCCTGCATCCGCTCCACGCTCCATCGTGGTCGGCCTGAACTCTTGACTTTGCCCTGGTCCGGAGCAACTAGATAACACCATAGGCGCTTATTGCTTTTAAGCGCTATTTTTTGCTTTTAATTTTAATCTTTTAAAATTCATATGTTGACTTCTACTTATTGGATTTGTGTTGTTTTGGTCTTGTTATATAAAATCATAATCTACTTTTCTAAACTGGTGTGGAGTCTTTGAGGTCGATTCCGATTCGGGCCGGAAAAAGCACCGACCGACTCGGAGCCGGAAAAATTACCGACCGACACGTACCAGTGGCGCCCGACACGCCAAGTACGATGCAAGCCGCGATAAATCCGACCGACACGTCAGGAAACCAAGCCGACCGACCGAGCCGCTCGGAAAATAGCAATCCGGCCGGAAAAACACGCGAATTCAACTGACCGACACGCACCCGGAACAAATCCGACCGAATCGTACCCGCCAACTCCAACCCGCAAAGTACGATGCAAGGCGCGAAAAACACGACCGAGTCGGACGGAGGACAAGCCGTCACGACCGACACGCATACAAAACCGAGCCGAAGCAACACAATACACCGCGACCGACGCGTACGCAGCATACAAAACTGCACAAACACAGCGTGAACGAAGCGGAAAACACCGTACGAGACCAATGGAGGGTCCGACTCGGTCACAAGAACGTTTCCAACATACACAAACAGCACAAAGGAAAAATCAACCAAAAAAAGGCCAAACAAGCAATTACCAAGCCAATAAATACTGGGGGGGGGTGGGGACAGAGAACAAAGACACACCCACAACTCCACCTATATAAAGGACACAAATCACTACCATGAGCCTTTGCAAATGCCATTCCACTGCCAGCACCCAAGAGAAAGCAACCACACACCCACAGCTCATCCCTCACACAAGCCACACACCAGCAGCACACCAACAAATACCTACCTCACATACACCCAGCACAACACACACCCACACACCCTCACCTGCACACCAACACACACATCACCCACCATCACCACCCATCACCATGCCCCCCAAGAAGAATCCCAAGTTCCTAGATAGTGAATTGGAAGTCATGGTAGACGAGATCCTCAGGGTGGAGCCACAGCTGTTTGGCACTCTGGTCCAACAGACCCCCATGTCGCAGAAAACCAAGATGTGGGAGCGGATCATCAACAGGGTGAACGCCCAATCACCATGTCGGCGCACAAAGACCGACATCCAGAACAGGTGGTATGACGTGCGCAGGAGGGTACGGGACCTGCTGAAGATAGACTACATCAACAGCCAACACACCGGCAGTGGCCCTCCTGCCAAGCCAATATACCTCAGGCCCTGGGAGGAGAAGGTGCGGGCCATCCTTCCGCCAGTGAGCGTATATGGACTAGAGAACATCCCAGAGCCTGGTGAGTACACAACAAATGTACACAATAAACTGCCACAAAACACACACATCACTGTCAAGGGGAGAGTCAAACCATGCACTCATAGCAATTACACAGCAACTAGAACAGAATCATCCCAAAATGTGTATGTCAGTCAGATAAACACAACACATGCCATCAAAAAAGTCACATCCAACTGTGCCAACACATGTACAAACACAACCACAACTACAGCTAGGCAGTGGCACAAATAGAACTAACACACACATCCACACATGTAGCCACCACAACAACACCAACACACAGTGAAGACCACTCAAAGGAAGGAATTCTGTGTATGCTGGCCAAGTCAGTGTAGCCAATAGCATCATGGGAGTCGCAGTCACACATATTGCCCCCCCACAACTGTCCCATCAACACCACCCTGAACCATGCTCACATCACAGGGAGTGGAGAAGGACTCACAAGATGGCTGACACTGGCTACTGCTGTGAGGAGCACAAGGCCCTGCTGGCAACTGTGCACCAACAAACAGCAGGACACCACTGACTGACATCCTGAGAGACAACTTCCACTCCCTGCAATGCAAGCACAGTCCATGGTGGGATATCTGGCTGGCTGGGTGGGAAGGGGGACTTGCAGCACTGACCATAGTCACCAGCACCTCCCCTCACACCCCCCCAACACAAACTCCACAGTACCCACCTGGTAGAATGCAATGCCCTCCATCCTAACACAAGATCCCACAAAGCACCACCACCCTGGGTTATGTTGTGTGAAGCACAGGGACACTCTTGGGACTCTTAGCCAAACAACTGCCAGGACAACACTCCCAGCCATCCTGTCAGCACAGCCAGCCCACCCCACAGGGAAGCAGAGTCAAAAGGAAGGAAGCATGGGCATGCTGGGAAGGGGGTGGAGGCAATAGCATGATGGGAGTCGTAGTCACAGACATTGCTCAGCCTCACAACTGGCCCATCAACACCACCCTGAACCATGCTCACATCACAGGGAGTGGAGAAGGACTCACAAGATGGCTGACACTGGCTACTGCTGTGAGGAGCACAAGGCCCTGCTGGCAACTGTGCACCAACAAACAGCAGGACACCACTGACTGACATCCTGAGAGACAACTTCCACTCCCTGCAATGCAAGCACAGTCCATGGTGGGATATCTGGCTGGCTGGGTGGGAAGGGGGACTTGCAGCACTGACCATAGTCACCAGCACCTCCCCTCACACCCCCCCAACACAAACTCCACAGTACCCACCTGGTAGAATGCAATGCCCTCCATCCTAACACAAGATCCCACAAAGCACCACCACCCTGGGTTATGTTGTGTGAAGCACAGGGACACTCTTGGGACTCTTAGCCAAACAACTGCCAGGACAACACTCCCAGCCATCCTGTCAGCACAGCCAGCCCACCCCACAGGGAAGCAGAGTCAAAAGGAAGGAAGCATGGGCATGCTGGGAAGGGGGTGGAGGCAATAGCATGATGGGAGTCGTAGTCACAGACATTGCTCAGCCTCACAACTGGCCCATCAACACCACCCTGAACCATGCTCACATCACAGGGAGTGGAGAAGGACTCACAAGATGGCTGACACTGGCTACTGCTGTGGGGAGCACAAGGCCCTGCTGCCAACTGTGCACCAACAAACAGCAGGACACCACTGACTGACATCCTGAGAGACAACTTACACTCCCTGCAATGCAAGCACGTTCCATGGTGGGATATCCGGCTGGCTGGGTGGGAAGGGGGACTTGCAGCACTGACCATAGTCACCAGCACCTCCCCTCACACCCCCCCCAACACAAACTCCACAGTACCCACCTGGTAGAATACAATGCCCTCCATCCTAACACAAGATCCCACAAAGCACCACCACCCTGGGTTATGTTGTGTGAAGCACAGGGACACTCTTGGGACTCTTAGCCAAACAACTGCCAGGACAACACTCCCAGCCATCCTGTCAGCACAGCCAGCCCACCCCACAGGGAAGCAGAGTCAAAAGGAAGGAAGCATGGGCATGCTGGGAAGGGGGTGGAGGCAATAGCATGATGGGAGTCGTAGTCACAGACATTGCTCAGCCTCACAACTGGCCCATCAACACCACCCTGAACCATGCTCACATCACAGGGAGTGGAGAAGGACTCACAAGATGGCTGACACTGGCTACTGCTGTGGGGAGCACAAGGCCCTGCTGCCAACTGTGCACCAACAAACAGCAGGACACCACTGACTGACATCCTGAGAGACAACTTACACTCCCTGCAATGCAAGCACGTTCCATGGTGGGATATCCGGCTGGCTGGGTGGGAAGGGGGACTTGCAGCACTGACCATAGTCACCAGCACCTCCCCTCACACCCCCCCAACACAAACTCCACAGTACCCACCTGGTAGAATGCAATGCCCTCCATCCTAACACAAGATCCCACAAAGCACCACCACCCTGGGTTATGTTGTGTGAAGCACAGGGACACTCTTGGGACTCTTAGCCAAACAACTGCCAGGACAACACTCCCAGCCATCCTGTCAGCACAGCCAGCCCACCCCACAGGGAAGCAGAGTCAAAGGAAGGAAGCATGGGCATGCTGGGAAGGGGGGTGGAGGCAATAGCATGATGGGAGTCGTAGTCACAGACATTGCTCAGCCTCACAACTGGCCCATCAACACCACCCTGAACCATGCTCACATCACAGGGAGTGGAGAAGGACTCACAAGATGGCTGACACTGGCTACTGCTGTGGGGAGCACAAGGCCCTGCTGGCAACTGTGCAACAACAAACAGCAGGACACCACTGACTGACATCCTGAGAGACAACTTACACTCCCTGCAATGCAAGCACGTTCCATGGTGGGATAACTGACTGGGTGGGTGGGAAGGAGGGTCTGGCTGTCAACCAAACACAATCAATGCAGACCATGTTCACACCCCAGAGAATACATAGAAATGCCCAAATAATGCAGGACAATGTGCCACACCAATATCAACCCCTGACTGTGACGACTTAGGACAATACAATGTACAGGCCCGCACCCCGAGGCACAGTCACAACTGTCAGGTGTGTCAACCACTGATGCCTGCAGAAACATGACATACATTGTTTGTGTCTCCCAAAAACAGGTGATGATAGGGACACAGCAGCAGACGCTGAGGAGTCCCAGTCCCAGGCTCAAGAGGATGCCGAGCTCACTGGCGTCGTGCAGCCTCTGTCCTCCTCGGACGATGAACAACCTGGCACATCCGGTGCAAGTCAACATGCTGCACCAGCAGGACCACCAGCTGCAGCACCAGCAGGTCCACCAGCTGCACCCCCTGCACCCACCCCTCCAACGACTGTCACCACGAATACCATCCCTGCCGACATGGACAGAATAAGGAACAACACCAGCGCAGTGACCCTGGACCAACCTGGGGCCATGGACACCACCACCACCACCAACCCCCAAGGTGGACCAGGGTTATCTGTGCGTGCAACTGCACACACTGCACATGTCAGCAGGGGTGGTGGGAGGGGTGGGAGACAGAGGTCGCTGCTTGCAGACGTTGCTGGTGTGCATGAAGACCCACAACTGGTACGCATAGCTGATGCGTACCAGTCCAGCACCGGAGAGCTCAGCCAGGTAGTGGGGCTCCTCAGAGACATCAAACAGCAGCAGGCTGCCCATCATGCCCGCTTGGACTCCCACATGTCCAACGTGGAGTCACACATGTCACGTGTGGACTCCCACATGTCCCGTGTGGAGTCCAAGTGGGATGTACTACATGAGATGACGGCGGTGCACAGGGACATTTTACAATGCCTCCGCCAGATGAACAGCAACCAGTCCACACCTCCCTGTGTGCCAACAACATCTGGTACCGAACAAACTGCAACTGCCACAGGGAGGGAGGAGGACTCTGGCGGAGAGTCCCCTGCACCGCAGCAGCCTGCACTTGAGGGCCCCCCCCAAGAAGAGGGGTCGTCCGAGGAGGGGAAAGTGAGAGGCTGATGGCCAAGCGCAACTCCCAGGAAGCCTGAACCTGTTCTGGATTTTCGCCTTTGTGCACAGACTGTTCACCCTGTTGATGGCAACACTACTCCCACACATTGCATGGGGAGTACAAGTTGGAACAATGTGTCAGACAACTGTGGCCCCGATACTGGGGATCCTGTCTACCTGGACTTTCTATTCATCTAGGAACTTGGGATTGCAAGATTCATGTACAGCACAATCCATCATATGCACTATTATCACAGATGTGTCACAATAAACACAATAATACACCATACTTGCCTCTGTCGTGATTCCAACGTGGGTGCTGTTATGGGGATGATGAACAGCAAAATTACACTGTGTATGCGAACTGCAACAGCAAGGACAACACAGGCATGTGAGTACAGGCAACGTGACACATATGAGGGAGACACACCACCAGGGCTACACAACACATACACACCTAGGCCATCTGACTCATTGCCTACACTGATGTTGCCAGGGAAGACGGTGCAATGCACAGACACCACACCCATTCCCAGTTGTAGTCAAGTAGCCCACAGGTGCAGTAAGCAAATGGCAGTCAAATGTGTGACCACAGACAACGCACATCACTAAGTGAAGCACAGGTTTATTACACAGTAGCAACATGCCGTAACCACTACAGATGCAAGGTAACCCCACCTGGTAGCGGGCACACAGTCAACAACTGTAGACAGAAGGAAGTCCATGGGTGTGGCGCACATCACCTGTAGGGACACAACAGCTACCAGCCTGGATGTGCAAACACGTCGTCGGTGGACACAGTTGACCAAACGAATCTGAAAGTACCCTGTGAAGGACAGAAATGACACACAGTCAAAAGCAATGGAGTACAGGACAGAACAGCAAAACTCATGCACAATACATGTTACAAGATACCCACCCAGAACCAAGTTAGCATGTCAACACTGTTGGGGAGTACAGCCCACCTGTCACCACACATCGCAACACACATCCTGTCAAGTAGCCCATGGACACACTCCAACAGCACCAGAGCACCACCCACACATCATGCCAACTCACATCATTGACATGACACCTCAGGATACTCACATTCAGCTAAAGAAGTTGGTGATGAGCTGTGTGCGGACATCACCATCACCATCATCATCATCATCATCGTCACTGGCATCGTGGTCCAGGCCAGGATCCTCCACAGGTGGCGGATGTTGGTCATCGTCATCCTGGATGAGAGGCAACTCCTTCCGCACTGCCAGGTTGTGTAGCATGCAGCAGACGATGATAATCTTGCACACTTTCGCAGGGGCATATGGGAGGGACCCTCCGGTCTTGTCCAGGCAGCGGAAGCGGCTCTTCAGGAGACCAAAGGTCCGCTCAATCACTCTCCTGGTCCGACCATGTGCCTCATTGTAGCGCATCTGGGCAGGTGTCACAGGGTTCCTGAGGGGTGTCAGCAACCACGGCATGTTGGGGTATCCCGAGTCACCTACGGACAGACAAGTGCACATCAGCTGACTTGGAAAAGTGGGCGGAATACTACAGATCAGATCACACACAATGGCACAAAGTCAGTACACACCGACAAGCCAGGCACGCTGGTTCTGCATCTGTGCCATCAACCTGGGGATGCGACTACTCCTCATCACAAAGGCATCGTGTGCTGAACCAGGGAAACGGGCACACACGTGTGTGATGGTCATGTCTGCAAGACACACCACCAGTGCATTGACCGAGTGGTAGTGCTTGCGGTTCCTGTAGGCCTGCTCCTGGGCCTGTGGTGGTACCAAAGCCACATGTGTCCCATCAATGGAGCCAATGACATGCGGCATCCTCCCCAAGGCATAAAAGTCACTCTTCACGTCAGTGAGTCGTCGCAGTCTAGGGAAATAGATGTACCGGTTCAGGAAGAGCAACATTGCCGCCAAAACATTGCGGAGCACACGGCTGAACATGGTCTGTGACATCCCACCAGCAGACGCCACAGTATGTTGGAAGGTACCGGTGGCAAAGAAGTGTAGGGCTGCCATCACCTTCACCTTGGGGGTCAGCGCTGTAGGATACGGCCGGCCAGGCTGCAAATGTGGGGACAACTGCACTGCCAAATCCTCAATCAGCTGCCTGGTGAAGCGGTACCGTCGGATGCTGTCCCGTTCCACCATCGTTGCCAGGTCTGGGAATGGCCGATGGACAGCAGGAGCCCTGCAGTGCAGAGGAGAAGTAAGCAAGATCGTCAGTCACCCCACATATGCGGCATTGAACACACTCAAGATCCCAACATACATCATCATGAGGCACAGCTACATGAAGTGTGCAGTACCGGAACGACATGTATGGTACATACATGGCCAACATCTGTCAACACGGTCCTACAGGTGGCATCAATTTGTCCCAGGTTGGCCCATTGGATATCATGATGCTGTGTCACAGTCACCCCCCAGTGACATGTGAGGACAGATGTGCCCCAGGCACCACAGCTCAACGACAGGCACATTCCCAGGGACCCTGTAATGCCACATGGACACTGGCATCACCTGGAGTATCATGTGTACACCACAACAAAACAAACATGACCCCCACAGGTAGTGGCCACACTTGCCATGGCAGGAGAGCCATGGACGTCTGTGACACACACGCACAACATCAGAGTCCATGCACACACAACGTGGATGTGGAGACTGTCTCCCATTGTGCACATGAAATCAGAGACATTGTAAACACTACATGCACAAAGACTGTGGAGGGCCATCACTATTGTGCCACTGGGACACCCTGGCTCAAACATACCGTCCCACATGGGACTCACGGGGTATGTGACATGACATACACAAACACCACTGTGAAATGTGACCATGGCACATGCACAGATATGAACAGTTGCACATCACAGTGGTCACGTACACGTAACACCCAGGATCCTGTCCCCATTAACACGTGCACAGCCTGGGGGTGGCTGCCCACAGGTGACACCCACAGGACAACATGTACACCAACATACACACACTAGGAAATGCAGCCTTACATGCCTTATGATAAGGTTTGGACAGGCTGTCGTGATGTAGGTGTGCCCCTCACTCCCTGGGAGCTATCTGTGGCTGGCATATGTCCATCTGAGACAGGCATGCTGACATATGCCAGTCACATGTACAGTGATGCGTTGTACTGCAATGGACCGATCGGTGCCTCCGGCCGGCCCATTGCATTCAATGTGTGCGGGTACGCGTTGTACCCCTGTGCGCGTTGAACAGCAATGGACCGATCGGTGCCTCCGGCCGGCCCATTGCTTTCAATGTGCGGGTACGCGTTGTACCCCTGTGCGCGTTGTACTGCAATGGACCGATCGGTGCCTCCGGCCGGCCCATTGCATTCAATGTGTGCGGGTACGCGTTGTACCCCTGTGCGCGTTGAACAGCAATGGACCGATCGGTGCCTCCGGCCGGCCCATTGCATTCAATGTGTGCGGGTACGCGTTGTACCCCTGTGCGCGTTGTACTGCAATGGACCGATCGGTGCCTCCGGCCGGCCCATTGCATTCAATGTGTGCGGGTACGCGTTGTACCCCTGTGCGCGTTGAACAGCAATGGACCGATCGGTGCCTCCGGCCGGCCCATTGCTTTCAATGTGTGCGGGTGCGCGTTGTACCCCTGTGCGCGTTGTACTGCAATGGACCGATCGGTGCCTCCGGCCGGCCCATTGCATTCAATGTGTGCGGGTACGCGTTGTACCCCTGTGCGCGTTGAACAGCAATGGACCGATCGGTGCGCACCCATTGACAATGGGCTTGCCTGGCAACGGACGCGTTTTCGAATATTCGAACGAGTCGGTTGCTGGAAAATCAGTTGGTCACCCACAACAATGTTGCAAAATCATGTATGTCATGAAGTTGAAATTTTGAAGGATGCTGTGGGCGTGTTTTGGTGCTGCTATTCCATGGATTGGACAGATTCAGAAGATGCAAACGACTTGGACCTATCACTTTGGACACAAGGGACAGTATCTGCCTCTCCAGCACATATATATTGCTGCATGTTCCCCTGAGAGCCCACTTGCCTGCACTACATGCTCCAGGACGACATCTGCCACTGCACTGCTGCTGTCTCTGCCCCTCTGGACCCTGCAATGGCACGTACTGTGGAGAGAGCCCCAGCCTTCAGCCTTGAAGAGAACCAGGCCCTGCTGGACAGCCTACTTCCACAGTACAGCAAGCTGTATGGGACACCAGGGGAGCAGGTGAGTGTTCTGTGCACTGCCTTTCTGAATGTGCATTTTGTCTGACTAGCAAGGCTGAGAGTCAGCACACCACTGGCTAGCAGGCTCACTGAGTAGTTGTCACCCCCCATAGTGTGTAGTGACTTGCACTGGACAGGTATGGTGCAGTGACAGTGCTTCTGAACAGGGTTTTACTCCCCATGCAATGATACCATGTAGTGACTTCTGGAAAACTGTCCATGGGCAGCCGTGCACTGCCTGGGTACACCATGTGCCCCTGTGATTGCGACATGTATATGCAACTGTGTCATGCACGGATATGTTGCATGTGTAGTAATGGCCTTATCACTTTGTCATCCTGACAGGCTTCTGCCCATCGGAAGCATGAGATCTGGAAGGACATCGTCCGGGCTGTCCGGTCCGTGGGGGTCTACAAGCGCCGGATCCGCAACTGCCAAAAGAGGTGGCAGGACCTTCGGGGCTGGACCCGGAGGATTGCACGGGTCCAGCTGAAGCTGTCGCCTCCTCGCAGGAGGGCGGAACACGGACCCTGACCCCCACATGCTCAGGATCCTGGCGGTGGTCTTTCCAGACCTGGATGGGCAGCTGAAGGCCAGAGAGCAGCAAGGAGGGGGTGAGTCAAAGACTGCACTGTGTACTCTGTCTAACATGCTATGTGCCCTCCTCGGGCCAGGTTGAACTGCCACAGTACAGCAGTCATGTTGTCCAGGAGCCATGTCCCTCTATTGTGCACTGCCCACTCCTCATCTGATACCCAGGTGTGGCCCTTACATGCAGGGAATTCTGTCACTTAGGACTGTGTCCTTGCAGTTTGCTTGACTCAAGGTGGGAGACAGCATCTGTTTCCCTGACTCTGTGGTGGGCATCATGGGTGGGTCCATTGCTTACACAATGCCTGTATTCTGACATGTATTCAGCGTGTTACTTTGATCTGTGGTCCAATTGCTGAGCTGATCCACCACATGTGGCTGGGGTACCTGGCACACACCCATGCTGCGGGTGGGAACAATGTTTGGGCCCCAGGAGTATGTATATGACGTGTGTCACACATACTTAGCCAGCTGCCTACAGTCCAGGGCTCATCCCTCATTCATGTGGGGCTGGACAGTCATGCCTACTCCAGGCCATACAATACACTCTGTACTCCCACTCCCGTGTATCAGAGGACACATTGTGCACAGTGATTTGACCCCTCAGGTGTCTGCCTCTGTGTCAGTGTGCTGTGGATTAGTCGCCAGGACTGCTGTGGAGTTTCTTGGTAGGGGCTCAGCATGCCACTGGAGATGTGACCATAGGAGACGATACTTGTGTGACACATAGGTGTCTGATCAGCTGCCCATGCAGACTGGGGCATGTAAATGTGAAGTTCAGGCAGCTGTTCCCCATGCACAGCAGAGTGTGAGGGCTCAGGTTCAGAGGGTAGTGTCACAGGTCTCCCATATGTCCAATAGGTATGACCTGGACAGATGAGGGTTAAGAGGATGTGTTGTGGGGGGATGTACATGTGCACTTGTGCAGCTCCAGGACTTGCATTCCCCATGACCTACTATTGTGACACAGTGCAGAGTGTTGTTGTCTGGCTGCAAAGTCATACATCACTGAGACAGTGATGTATGACTTTGCAGTCATGCCTCCGCCATGGCATGTGTCTACTGATTGGTGAGCCTGCAGGGGAGTGACATGTGCTACATGCACACCATAGTGGCGCTGGCTATCAGGACATGGGTGCATCATGGTGTCTGTCGCTGGTATGCATCACATGCATTTCCTATTTGACTCTGGGCATCCCTTACATCCGTAAACCTGTACTGACTCAGTGGCAAGAGCTGTGATGTGTCCACACCGTGTCCTCTGCACTGTCCAACTACTGTGTACTTGGTGCATGTGTCAACACTGGGGTGTTGCAATCCAACAGACACCAGACAGATGGGTGCAAGGCCATGTGGGATGTGAGTGCCATGCTTGGCATCAGACTGACAATTGACTTCTCCTGTTCAATTAGTGCACTTTTAGCAATGTACAACTAATGATGCCAGGGCTTGCTCTGTGATGTGCTGTGCTCACAGTGGTGTGTGCGTTATGTGCAGGTGACTGATGTCTGTCTGTTTCCCCATTGTTTGCAGATACATCCACGGCCACGGAAGGGGACAGCTCCACGGACCAGGAGGAGCCGGAGAGCCAGACTGGGTCAGCAGCCGAGGAGTGGTTGGAGGGACCCAGTGGCACGGAGGGCGAGGGGAGCCACACCGAGGAGTCCTCAGCAGCATCCACCTCAGCTGAGGACCAGAGCAACTCGGAGGATGACTCCCTTGTGGAGGCGGGTGTCAGCAGCCACCACACCCCAGCTAGTGTTGCTGTCCCCGCCACCACCAGCACCACCACCGCCCTCCCATCGGCTCCCATTCCCCAGGTCCGTGGAGGCTCCCATGTCCGGGAGCGTGTCTCCTTTGGGCCAGGCACCGCACCCCCTGCCCCTGTGTCCCCTGCTGCCCTGAGTGAGGAGTCTGTGTACCTCCTTCGCCAGCTCCATGTAGGGCAGACAGCCATGCTGAGTGTCCTCCATGCGCACACCGCGCTGTTGACTCAGCTGGTGTCGTTCATGGAGGGCATCTCATCGGGCATGTCTGACCTACAGAGGGGCAATAGGTCCATGGACTCCTCCCTGACGGCAGCAGTGTCCCTCCTCAAACGGTCCCTCACCCCTCCTGCCTCTGCTCCATCCACACTCCCCAGCACCTTACCCATCCCAGGCACACACACACTGGCACAGGCACACACCAGCACACACACATCCAGCACACTGACACACACGCCAATGACAAAACGCACACGCACGCACATTCAGGGGACTGAAGCCAGACTCACAGGGGATGGGGCCCTGGAACACACACACGCATCCACATGCACTGCGCAGTCCTCAGTTCCCTCTCCCTCCAAAGCACCCTCCCTTGCCTCACCTGCAACCCCAAAGTCACAGCAGCTCTTCCTCTGTGACCTCGGCCTCTTCCCCACCGATGAAGCTGCTCCAGCATCCCGGGGGAAGAGGAAGCCCACCACACGGAGCAGAGTGCCCCTCGCCCCCGGACACCCTCCCCCAGGCGCAGACGGACTGAGGCCCCCACCCGCAAGTCCCCCGGAGTGCTAAGAGCAAGACCCCGCCACCGCCCTGCAGCTCAGGCACAAGGTCTCCGTCCTCCATCCCTCAGGCCCCCACTGCACAGGTGCCCCCACCACACCCTGCCCCAGGTTCCCCCACCCACAGATATACCATCCCCAAGATGCTCCGGCCTTCTCCCCCTGCCACTTGCTCTCCCAGCACCACACCCCCCGCTGCGCTTGTCTGTGCCACTGATGTGGTGAGGGTGTCCTCCCCCTCTGTCCAACCCACCTTGCCTGTTCCCCATTCTCCTCCCCTGGAGGTAGGCACTGCAGTGGAGTCCACTACCGCCCTGTCTGACTTGGGCACTGCAGTGGCGGACCTGTCCACCCCATCTGCAGGGTCCACTGCAGTTGTGCCGGCACCCACGACATCTGTGTCATGCCCCCCAGTTGTGCCGGCACACACCATGTCAGACACCTCCACTGCAGTTGTCAGTGGCTCTCCAGCACCCACCACCCCTTCCCTGACTCCCCCTGGTGAGCCCTGATCCTGTCCCTGCGGTGCCTGGCCTGCCCCCCGGTTGCCCCTCCTAGTGGATTGTCCCTGGTATTGTGCAGGCATGCGTAGGGTGACATCTGCCAGTGTCACCCTGTTTGAACTTTGACAATGGACTGGCCATTGGCCTTTGCTCTAATTTCTTCTGGACGTCGTTATCAAACAACACATATGCTGAATAAAGCAACTTTCTTTTCTCTAGTGCTCATGCTTCAGATGTACATGTTGTTGGTGCAGCTAACCATGCCCTTGCTGCAGTGATGGTGATATCTGGTCTCATGATTATGAAGTGTTACTGTGCAGGAACCCATGTGGTCCAGGGGGAATGTGTCCTATCATGTGGTGTATCCATGTCATCAATAGCAGCATCTGAGGGTGTCATGTGTTCAGTATTTGGCAATGGGTTTCCTACTTACATTGGCAATTTCATATCTGTGGCTTCCACCCCTGCACATCTGTTGTGCCTGCCATCGTTGCATTTGTCTACTTCCCTGACCGTGTTGCCATCTCCAGTGGACATGCAGGTTTGGGCATCAATGGGGAGGGACTCATCCGTGTAGTCAGTGCAACATTGCTATACAAGTGTGTTGGATCTGTGCTGATGATTCCGTTGGCACATCCATGACCAGGCTGATGTGATGGGAGCCCTCATTTGGTGCTAATTGTTGATTGTGTGACCAAGTGCTCAGCTGACATGATGGGGCCCTACTGAGGCAACATATGGCACAGCTTTCCTCACACAGGAGTGGAGTCCCCTCATGGCAGTGTGTACACGTGTGACATTGCCTGCGCCCAAGGTGTGTGTTGTATGTGCATGTCTGTGTGTTCACTTTCATTCATCTGCGCATGCTGTGATCCCTAGTGTTGTACCTGTTTGTGATGCTTGCTGACTTGAGCTATGTTCCCCCAAAGTCTTCTCCCTGTGTTCTCTGTGATGTGGGTGCATGGCACATTACTGGTCATCAGGGTGTCACCCATAGGTGTGTTTGCTGTCAGGGCAGAGTTTGTGTGCTGACGCAGATGGGTCACAGTCAGGTTTCCCTTTGGCACTTGTTGTTTGCCCCTGTCATGTGATTTCCAGTTTGTGTTATCTTTCAGTGATTGTGACACGTTGTGTGTGTGACTGCTGGCACTCCTTAGGGTCCGGGCTGCAATGTTGGTTGTTGTCTATGTGTGTTCTTTGTGGGTGACCTTGGCTTCTTCATTGGTGTGTGACTGTGGCTGGGATCCCATTGGTCAGTGTGGTATTGCCGTCATGTCCATGTACAGCGTAGTGTGCAGTGTGTCAGACATTCAGGAGTCTTGTTGAGTGTCCATGTGTGATGTGTTTCTACACCTTGGTTCCCACCCACCACCCTGGAATAGTCATGGGTGCATGTGCAATGTCACCAGTGCATGTGTACTTCACTGCTGCACATTGTTGGAGGTCGAGGGTGTGGTCTTGAGTGTGTGCAGATGAGAGTTGTTGCCCGGCTAGTCCCCTGCCTCCATGTTGGCCTTGGCTTACTGGCCATGCTGATTGATTTGTGCTTGTGTAGGTGTGATGGTAGTTAGTTGCTCAGGACACCTGACTGTGGTTCACAGTGTGAACGACATTTAGCTTTGTCATCACAGTGGTATTTTTATTCAGCCCAGGGTCACCACATTGTGGGGGCCCTGGGGGTGGTGCTGTGGTGTGTCTGTGACTTGCTGTGTCAGTTGTTGTTCCTACGTGCCTGTGTGACATGTGTGTTTTGTGCTCCCTCTCACCTGTCAATGCCTGCTTGCCCACATAGGGGATTTGGATCCATGAGTTACCTTAGTGTGGCAGTGTATGCACATCTGTATGATTGGTATTCAGCTCTCCTCATGTGTTGTGTTGTTGCCTGGGGACACTGGCACCCCCACCCCTCACCTGCTGTGTATGATGACAGTGTTGGTCTGCCTGTTTGTGTTTGTGCATCTGCACCACTGCATTGGCATATCTTGGGTGTGCCATTGGCTGTATGTTGTTTGGTGTGTTTCCCCTGCTGTCCCTGGGACTCCTAGGTCATCGGTCAGCACAGTGATCATGGTTTGTGTGTCCCATTGCTGCCATGGTATGGTATCTGTTCACCTCACATCTGCTGTCTCCACAGGGTATCTGCATTTGTGTGCCCATTGGTGCAAATATGTGGTTCTGCATTCTGATGGTCACTTCTGTCATTGTGTCATTGATGACTGTTGACGGTCTCAGCCCCCATGGGTGTTGTTTGTCTGCACATGGCCAAAGGAATGTTTCATTTGCACTGCAGTATTTGGCTCCCCCAATTTATGTTGCAATGGGACACATACACTACTTTGCCACAGATGAGTTTTTGGTTCTGTGACCAGGAATGATCCATGCAGTTTGGCAGTTGCAGCTCTTTCTTTGTCAACAATTACCTTTTGGTCACTGTGATGATGAGGGTGTAGACCCCATTGCCACAATGGTCAAAATGTGCTTCAGCTATGGACCCCACACTTACCTTTTGGTCACTGTGATGATGGGGGTTTAGACCCCATTGCCACAATGGTCAAAATGTGCTTCAGCTATGGACCCCACACTTACCTTTTGGTCACTGTGATGATGGGGGTTTAGACCCCATTGCCACAATGGTCAAAATGTGCTTCAGCTATGGACCCCACACTTACCTTTTGGTCACTGTGATGATGGGGGTTTAGACCCCATTGCCACAATGGTCAAAATGTGCTTCAGCTATGGACCCCACACTTGCCTTTTGGTCACTGTGATGATGGGGGTTTAGACCCCATTGCCACAATGGTCAAAATGTGCTTCAGCTATGGACCCCACACTTGCCTTTTGGTCACTGTGATGATGGGGGTTTAGACCCCATTGCCACAATGGTCAAAATGTGCTTCAGCTATGGACCCCACACTTGCCTTTTGGTCACTGTGATGATGGGGGTTTAGGCCCCATTGCCACAATGGTCATAATGTGCTTCAGCTATGGACCCCACACTTGCCTTTTGGTCACTGTGATGATGGGGGTTTAGACCCCATTGCCACAATGGTCAAAATGTGCTTCAGCTATGGACCCCACACTTGCCTTTTGGTCACTGTGATGATGGGGGTTTAGGCCCCATTGCCACAATGGTCAAAATGTGCTTCAGCTATGGACCCCACACTTGCCTTTTGGTCACTGTGATGATGGGGGTTTAGACCCCATTGCCACAATGGTCAAAATGTGCTTCAGCTATGGACCCCACACTTGCCTTTTGGTCACTGTGATGATGGGGGTTTAGGCCCCATTGCCACAATGGTCATGGGCTGCTTGCATTGTGGGTGCCACACACATATATGTGTGGCACATGTGCTAGGGGGTCACATTGTATGTTCAATGTCATGTTCGGTGTTGTAGGCATTTGACACAGCCTGCTCACACGCTTGTCATGGTGGTGGGGGGATGTCTTAATCTTGCATTCCCTAGGTTGTGGTGTGCTTGTTGTGTCATGCATTGTCCATCCTATGAGTGGGGGTGGTAGTAGTGGTAGGCATCCAGCCCCCCTGGCTAAGGGTGGTAGTAGTGGTGGGCATCCTGCCCCCCTGGGTGAGGGTGGTAGTAGTGGTGGGCATCCTGCCCCCTGGGTGAGGGTGGTAGTAGTGGTGGGCATCCTGCCCCCTGGCTAAGGGTGGTAGTAGTGGTAGGCATCCAGCCCCCTGGCTAAGGGTGGTAGTAGTGGTAGGCATCCAGCCCCCTGGCTAAGGGTGGTAGTAGTGGTGGGCATCCTGCCCCCCTGGGTGAGGGTGGTAGTAGTGGTAGGCATCCTGCCCCCTGGCTAAGGGTGGTAGTAGTGGTAGGCATCCAGCCCCCTGGCTAAGGGTGGTAGTAGTGGTGGGCATCCTGCCCCCCTGGGTGAGGGTGGTAGTAGTGGTGGGCATCCTGCCCCCTGGCTAAGGGTGGTAGTAGTGGTGGGCATCCTGCCCCCCTGGGTGAGGGTGGTAGTAGTGGTGGGCATCCTGCCCCCCTGGGTGAGGGTGGTAGTAGTGGTGGGCATCCTGCCCCCTGGCTAAGGGTGGTAGTAGTGGTAGGCATCCAGCCCCCTGGCTAAGGGTGGTAGTAGTGGTGGGCATCCTGCCCCCCTGGGTGAGGGTGGTAGTAGTGGTGGGCATCCTGCCCCCTGGCTAAGGGTGGTAGTAGTGGTGGGCATCCTGCCCCCCTGGGTGAGGGTGGTAGTAGTGGTAGGCATCCTGCCCCCCTGGGTGAGGGTGGTAGTAGTGGTGGGCATCCTGCCCCCTGGCTAAGGGTGGTAGTAGTGGTGGGCATCCTGCCCCCCTGGGTGAGGGTGGTGGTAGTGGTAGGCATCCTGCCCCCCTGGGTGAGGGTGGTAGTAGTGGTAGGCATCCAGCCCCCTGGCTAAGGGTGGTAGTAGTGGTGGGCATCCTGCCCCCCTGGGTGAGGGTGGTAGTAGTGGTGGGCATCCTGCCCCCCTGGCTAAGGGTGGTAGTAGTGGTGGGCATCCTGCCCCCCTGGGTGAGGGTGGTGGTAGTGGTGGGCATCCTGCCCCCCTGGGTGAGGGTGGTAGTAGTGGTGGGCATCCTGCCCCCTCTGGGTGAGGGTGGTAGTGGTGGGCATCCTGCCCCCCTGGCTAAGGGTGGTAGTAGTGGTAGGCATCCAGCCCCCTGGCTAAGGGTGGTAGTAGTGGTGGGCATCCTGCCCCCCTGGGTGAGGGTGGTAGTAGTGGTGGGCATCCTGCCCCCTGGCTAAGGGTGGTAGTAGTGGTGGGCATCCTGCCCCCCTGGGTGAGGGTGGTAGTAGTGGTAGGCATCCTGCCCCCCTGGGTGAGGGTGGTAGTAGTGGTGGGCATCCTGCCCCCTGGCTAAGGGTGGTAGTAGTGGTGGGCATCCTGCCCCCCTGGGTGAGGGTGGTGGTAGTGGTAGGCATCCTGCCCCCCTGGGTGAGGGTGGTAGTAGTGGTGGGCATCCTGCCCCCCTGGCTAAGGGTGGTAGTAGTGGTAGGCATCCAGCCCCCTGGCTAAGGGTGGTAGTAGTGGTGGGCATCCTGCCCCCCTGGGTGAGGGTGGTAGTAGTGGTGGGCATCCTGCCCCCTGGCTAAGGGTGGTAGTAGTGGTAGGCATCCTGCCCCCTGGCTAAGGGTGGTAGTAGTGGTAGGCATCCAGCCCCCTGGCTAAGGGTGGTAGTAGTGGTGGGCATCCTGCCCCCCTGGGTGAGGGTGGTAGTAGTGGTGGGCATCCTGCCCCCTGGCTAAGGGTGGTAGTAGTGGTAGGCATCCTGCCCCCTGGCTAAGGGTGGTAGTAGTGGTAGGCATCCAGCCCCCCTGGGTTGGGGTGGTGGCGCGCATTCAGGCCCCTGTGTGCATATGTGGCATTGGTGATGGGCATCCCGCCCCTATGGTGCTGCTGTTGCAAGTATATTCAGATTCCCAGTGTATGTGTGTGATGTGTCGTGTACGTGTTGTATGTGTTTTGTGGTTGGTGTCTGACTTACCTTCTGCGCCGTACGCGTCCGTGCCTGTTCCGGTAGTAGATGTAGAATATTGGTATGATCGGGACGAAGGGATTCATGGTTGGTTCGTGTCGTTCGTCCTTCTCGTTGCTTCGCGTCGTCCTCGTCGCTTGGCTTCGTCCTCGTCGCTTCGCTTCGTCCTCGTCGCTTCGCGTCGTCCTCGTCTGTGCTGTGTTCGTCTCGTAGCCGTGGATCGTGTTGTGGCGCGATTCGGAGCTTATGTGCGCCTCTCCCGGATGCTTTGACGTGCCGTGCGTAGCGACGGGTTCGGCGCGTACGGAAAGCGCATCGTACTTGTCCGGCCGGACGGGGCTGCATTTTCCCTTCCGTGCGACTCGATTCGGCGTTTCCGGATTCGCCTCGGTCGGAGAACAGGACCTGGTTTGGGTGAGTACGGCTCGGCCGGAATTTTTGCTGTTGTGCGCATCGTACTTGCTCGTTCGGTGTGCTGTACGGATCGGTCGGGAAACTGGCTTTCGCATGGCTTTTTTCCCGACCGAATAGTATTGGGTGCGCCTCCGACCGAGATCGGAATCGGCCCCTTTATGTGGTGTCTTCACTGTGTTACTGTTTGAAGTGCTGCACAAATACTTTACACATTGCCTCTTCAGTTAAGCCTGCCTGCTCTGTGGCAAGCTACCAGAGGGTGCGAACAGGTTAATTCATGAAATGTATATGACTTACCTTGAATTGTGGTTCCTGCTTGGACAGGGTGCATACCTCTGCCAACCAGAAACCCAATTTCTAAAAGTTTTTTCTTGGTCTAAGAAGAAATACAGATTCTGACTCCTTTCTGAGGCACATGCCTGTGCCCCAGAATAGAGACAGAGGGGCCGATTCCGATTCGGGCCGGAAGCGCACCTAACACTATTCGTCCGGAAAAAAAACCAGCCGAATGCGTGTTTCCCGACCGATTCGAACAGTCGTCCCAACGAGTAAGTACGATGCGCATAACAGCCCAGATTCCGAGCGAGCCGTACTTACCCATTTCAGCTCCTGTTCCCCACCCGAGCCGGATCCGTAAACGCCGAATCGAGTCGCACGGAACCAAATACACAGCACCTTCCGGCCGGACTAGTACGATGCGCACTCCGTACGCGCCGAACCCGTCGCTACGTCCGGCACGTCAGAGCATCCGGGAGAGCTGTACATAAGCTCCGATTCGCACCACAAGACGATCCACGGCGACGAGGCGAACAAGCCAGCGACGAGTACGAGTCGAAGCCACGAGAAACCCGAGCGAGACGAACAAACCATGAATCCCATCGCGCAGGTCCTACCAATACTCTACATCTATTACCGGAACAGGTACGGACGCGTACGGCGCAGACGGTAAGTCAAACACCCACTACACAAACAAACGACACGTACCCAACATATGTCACACACACATAGGGATGCAGAAATGACGTACACTAGCAACAGCAGAACCATAGGGGCAGGATGGCTACCACCAATGCCATACACACCCATAGGGTGCTGGATGCCTACCACTACCACCACCCCTACTCAGGGGGGCCTGGATGCCTGTCACTACTACCATCCCCACTCATAGGGGGATGGATGCCTACCACTACCACTACCCCTACTCAGGGGGGCCTGGATGCCTACCGCTACCACCACCCCTACTCAGGGGGGCCTGGATGCCTGTCACTACTACCATCCCCACTCATAGGGGGATGGATGCCTACCACTACCACCATCCCTACTCAGGTGGGACTGGATGCCTGTCACTACTACCATCCCCACTCATAGGGGGATGGATGCCTACCACTACCACCATCCCTACTCAGGGGGCCTGGATGCCTGTCACTACTACCATCCCCACTCATAGGGGGATGGATGCCTACCACTACCACCATCCCTACTCAGGGGGCCTGGATGCCTGTCACTACTACCATCCCCACTCATAGAGGGATGGATGCCTACCACTACCACCATCCCTACTCAGGGGGGCCTGGATGCCTGTCACTACTGCCATCCCCACTCATAGGGGGATGGATGCCTACCACTACCACCATCCCCACTCATAGGGGGA